>OY282592.1:11938773-13292528 GCA_958298965.1 Chrysolina haemoptera | reverse complement strand
ATCAGAACCTATGGGTCCTTGAGAATCCATAGTGTTATTGGTAGAATAAATGAAAGAGCAAGAGGAACAAATGTTAGACAAACTCTTAATAAATTGATTTTATTCAAAAATCAGTAATTACAGAAATTTTCATTTCGTTTCACATTGTCATATTGCACAGCATGCTGAATGTACAACTATTTTGTGCTTTTGTAACTCTTCTCCATAATATATTACAATATGTATTTTTAGAATTTTTTTTCTGTATAGTCTATGGCAAATAAATATTGTGCATACAATTGTTTCTGATTTTTATTTCACTTTAACGATTTTTATAATATCAGCAAAAACATCGATTTTAATCAAGCAAAAATTATTCTCTAAGAACATGATAATTACTTTGAAGAGTCTTTTTTCCAATTCTTTTGACCTCGACTTCTCTGATGACCTTCGAAGAGTGAAATATATTTTTGTTAATACAAATTTATTGGAGGCCTAGCGAAAGATATGCAGTGGGTGCAACTTATGAATAACATTCTCCCTTACCTCATTCAATTTGAATCCCCAATGGAAACTGAATAATTAAAAAATGAACTATCACTTCGCTTTCAGTTTTTTTTTAAGTTAGGGTTTTTTCACAATATTTATCAGATGTAGTTCAATGTCCAGCGTGGCATTAGCCAGGGAAGTAGTTGTTTTCTGTTAGATATTACAGAAATAACTTCATTTTTATCAGAGTAGTTTCAATTTCCAGGGGAATCATGTTTTTCAAATTCTAATTGAGAATGTTTCTCTTTTCAACATGCTTATAACTATGGTTACATATTCTACTCCCTTATACATAATTCTATATGGAGCAGAGTTTCAACTATTTTGCGATAATTGTGTGGCAAAGGTTCAATCAGAGAATATAAGCTATAGTTTTCAATAGATATCTAGTGAATCTTGCTGCACTTGTTTCTGATGAGATCCTGATATTAAGTCTGGAATGCTTTATACAAATTGTATTTCACACATGTTCAACTGACTTAGGAAATTCCAAAACCTCGCAAATAGATGGAAAAAATATTTAAAACCTGCCCTGGACTCTCAAAACATCAATCAAGTTTGACATATTTTATGTCAAATAGTGAATACATCTCTTGTCTTGCTTCATTCCTCCTATTAGAAACGTATAGACTACAACAAATCAGAGATACCAACTTAAAACTGGAGTGCAATGTCAGCCAAGAGAGAGGGGCTATTTTGTATCCATTGGAAAAGCGGACATGTTATATCTACTTTTTTTTAGAGGTCTCTGATCCAAGGTAACTCAAAGTAACTTCCTAACTAACTTACTTCATCTCACAAATGCATTGCTTTTATATACAAATAAAGTTCTAGAAAACTTAAGAAATCAATAGAACACAAATAGAATGTTCGACGATTGATCCAGAACAAAAGTTAGTGCTTCTAGATTTTTCCATCTAATTCATCGAACGATCTCGAACAATTCGAGAAGTCTTTATCAAATTTCAGGTCTGTAAAAATATTTTGCAAGTTTAAACCGAATTATGTTATTTCTATCAAACTAAAAAAGTTCAAGTACATTTAGTACGATACAGTTACTAGCCTCTAAATACAGTGCAGGAGCAGACTCACTTAAGCTTATAGTTTGGAACCAAAATATCGTATCTGGATACGGTAGTATGGCTCAAATATATTTTTTGACTTGCGATCTTTATAGCTCCAGCTAAATCCATAAATATATTTCTTAGCAGACATTCGATAGTGTGGTTCGATAGAAAATATAATTCTGACTAATAATCAGCTGAAACCAGAAAGTAGATATTTTTGGACTTACGATACAATGGTTCTGAGGTACAGATATTAGGACCCATATATTTTGTACTGCACCCATGTTGTTTTGTATTTTATTTTTCAACAATGTGTGATTATTTTACCCTTGTCCAATGAGATTTTACATATTCAACAATAAACCATCTTTTGACTTGAAATTGATTTTTTTACCATTACATTCATAAAAAATGTTTTAGCAACAAATCCTATATACTCTATTTCAAGTATAAAATAGAGAAAATTCTCAGAAATACATAGGCATATGCACACCAAATTAGTTTGATTTCTGAGAATTGACTATACGTTATATACTATAAACAAATTTTTACATTTTATTCAATTTCATGTTTCAGCGTGTTGTTTACAACTTCATACAACACTTGATATTTGGAAAACTTTTTATTCGTGATCAAGTGTTTGAGGTTGTAAACAACACGTTGAAACTTCTCACAAACATTTAAGTATCAAAGTCAAGGTTTAAATTTCCCACATCTTCACGACACTACCGATACGAATATTCATATGCCGCTTATTTCCGTCTTCATTAGTTAGGGCAAGTTTTTAAATTCATCGATGGATCCATCGATGGGCATTGCATCCTTATTTAACTAATGGAAAATGACAATGACAACATGACTGCGCATTATCCATCGATGAATTTAAAAACTCGCCCTTGGCGTTGTCGTGAACCGTCTAGGGGTATGTGGTCTGGGGACCCTATTCTCAAATGTCGACTACCCTATGTCGCATTCAACAAAATATTTCTATGACTTTTCTCGATCAAGCATTAAAAAGATATAGTAGAGGTAGTAGACATTTGAGAATCGGGCCCCAGAGACCCTATTCTCAAATGTCGACTAATCTTTGTCGCACGCGACAAAATATTTTTATCACTTTTCTCGACCAAGCATTAAAAAGAGATGGAGATATTTTGTCGCATGCGACATAGGGTAGTATAGACATTTGATAATCGGGCGCTTGAGGCGGAACGCGGAAATTTCAAATTTTAAATTTAGGCCAATCCAGCCGGGCTTGGGATTAAATTCTAACCTTTTGATTGGCCTAAAATTAAAATTTGACATTTCTTCGTTCCGCCTAGTCTGAAACCAGCCCAAAGCTTGAGGTGAGTTCGGATTGGTTATAAGGAGTTGGAGCGGAGTGAGAGTAGGTGAGTTCGGATTGGTTATAAGGAGTTGGAGCGGAGTGAGAGTGGAGCTAGAGTGGATAGACAGGTGGCAAATTTTGAAGCACCGCAATTTTCTGTGTCCGAAGTTCCCGAACGACTTTTTTGATAATAAAGAGAACCTGTATATCAAAGTGTATATCTACTAACACAATTGATCACCTATTTTCAAATAATGATTTATCGGTGGTTCGACTTGACCTTGCTCGAACTGCATAACATTTTTAGGTTAAAACCAGAGACCCAGAGAGAAAAAGAGCTGCTTTAGCTTGTGCCCTCATAGGTCGAGGTGGTACTTTTGGAGTCACTTCTATCTACTCCCGTCACAAAACCCGAACGCTGAAATTCGCACTCCTTGGAGGCTTTTCATTATACCCGAACGCATATGGTGCTTACCGAGTGAATAGAATCAAAAGAGGGAGCAAGCCGAACTCAGCTTTAAAAGTGTGTGGTTGTTTTGTGAATTGTGATCGTTTAGGTTTTCATGTACCAGAGTACCAGTACCATTACATTACATATCCTAGAATCCTAGAGACTCTAGCAGTCTAGCACTAATAGTACATTAAATAATAAAATGAGTGAGCACGGTGCTGAGTTACAAACATATAATCAAGAATTGGTAAAATGTAATCTTTCAAATAGGTGTACTGATCAAAAATTACTCCAATATTTTTGAGGTTTAGAAGATCTGAAAAGAAAAAGAAATGAAGTAATGGATATTATATATAAAAAGGAATCTGAGAAAGTAGTTTTAGAGACAAACCTTCAAGCATTACAAGGCAGACTAGGAATATTGAATGAAACTTTAGATCATCACAAAAACATGTATCAACAGTATGATAAAACTATTAAAGATACAGAAAACGGATTCAAAAAGGTATGAAAATAAAATGGGTAAAGGTAAGTTTATTGGGCTCCACCTTGAAATTAAACAAAATCTGGTGTTATGTAGCTTGATCTCCAAAATACGAATCTGAAAAAAAATTCATGGTGCTCTCAAGTACTTTTCGAATTATGCCCTTCTGAACCTTTTGTAAATCGATAATTTTCAAACACGATTTTTTTTTAAATGCTATTCACTGATATTTCACAACTATAAGCACTAAAATCAAAAGTCCAAAAAAATTCGACCTTCTCATAACCATGAACATAACCTAGAATGTCAGTTACTTTTGGTAGGTTGGTTCCCTGCAATATGCACAGCTGACTATTCAAATTCAAATTTGAACAAATGACTGAGCAAATAAGTGAAGGGGACTAATTACTGACGCACTGTAAGTTATGTGCATCTATTTGTAAAATATAAGTTGATTAGTACCTGAAAAAAAAGTAGACAAAAAGGAGGCATTTATTTTGTTCGATTTTCTATTGAAAAAATCGTGTTGGGAATTTTAGAAATTGTCAGTTTTTAAGGTTCAGAAGGGCATAACTCAAAAGTACTTGAGAGAGTCACATAATTTTTTCAGATTTGTGTTCAGGAAATCGAACTACGTAAAGTCACTTTTAGTTTTTAATTTCAATGTTGAGCCTGATAAGTTTACCTTTACCATAAAATGACTGATTAAACTAACTCATTGAATTTATCCTCTATATTTAGATAGTAGAAAGCAGCCAGACTCTACTACAAGTGGTCCAGCAACAAACTAACAGATTAGACTGTAATCCAAACCCTTTCTTAAATATAAACAAGACCGAACCTAAAGATATTTTGAATACTAACTAAATCAATCAAGTATTAGGAAGTAGATAGGTATACAAATTTTTTTTTAATAAAAATAGTTGATATAGGCACAAGCTTCATTCGTTTGCATCAAAGTGCAGCACTTTTTGGTGTAATATACACCACATTTTGAATTGAGTGTAGCTGAGTGCAGTTCAAACAAAGGAGACTGTCAAATTAATTTGCAAACGAACACTGAACATCGAGTATAAATGACACCAGGTGTAGGAAAGTGCTACACCTCGATGCAAACAAATAAACCTACATTTATCAAGACTAGCATTTTGAAAGTCATAAACTGAGCAGGGCTTCTGAAGAGACAAGATATTTTGTATTGGATTATTTTACAAACAAGCAACAGAATGCATATTCTTACCATATAGAACTCCGTTAATTGATGCCAATGTGCGATGAAATTTCATATTTCAGTCTGTGAATATGTCCGTCACCATTATATGTTCAGAATATTGCCATAGTAATCACAATTTAATTCAATTTTTTTTAGATGACATTAAGGGCGAGTTGTACAAGAGAAGTTCAACAACGGTTCAAGTGAAATGAGTTCAGTTGCTAGGGATTAGCCAATGAAATACCGAGTTCAGTTACTAATGAACTAAAAATTTCATTGGCTAATCCCTAGCAACTGAACTCGTTTCACTTGAACCGTTGTTGAACTTCTCTTGTACAACTCACCCTTCACCCTAAATGTTTCAGTTATTTGCTGTTATTTGTGTGTCAAAAATTAATGATGGTTTTCCATTTAAGCTAAATTACAAGCTCACTGTGATATAAACTAGACAAAACATCCCTTTTAATAATATTTTCATGTAGTTTTTAGAATGTGGTATATATATTTTTCTGATCATTAAATTATTTCCCAAAAATTTGAGTTTAATTTTGTAAGATTATTTTTTAGGACAAGACGAGTGGTTTGTGATGTTTTTTTATCATTTCTAATATATGTATGTTTTTATTCTTCTAATTGGTACAAATTAGTAGACATAGTCTGTTTGTAAATTGTTGTTAATTCCGTTAATCAGCTGTCATAACCCTACGAAGAGCAGCTCTCAGAAGTCCAAACTTGTGCCAGGTAAGGATTAACAAGGTCTTACCTTTTTAGGAGATTCCTAGCACTTTCTTGGGTCATCAGAAAAAAATTCTGCAGTTGCTAAGCTTTGAACCCACGACCGGAAGCCAGAATGATTAAAAGACGGTGCTTTTAACCACTCTGCTACCTGACCCTTCTCAAATAATCAATAAAAATAAAGCCAAAACTATGCAGGATAGGCACATGAGTTTACAAGTTGATGAATGTTAGGTTGCTAACCTACTCAACTTTTTTCAGAGCAGTTTTCAAGAGCTTTTTGTTTAACAAAAAATGCGTCAAAAACTTAATCTTCTGGGAATGGTTGGCAATAAGACAAGCAATTCTGTTGAAAAAGTTTTATGGATATTTCAAACAATTGAAAATGTAAAGGTTTTCACTATCACATAGTACAATACTTTCAATTCAATTTTAATCAATGGAATGTCTTCATATCATTCCAAATGTTTATCAGCGATTAATGTATTGGACAATCGGAACTGTTTACAAATTAAAGGTGGAAGAAAAGAAAACCTTATGCATTTCCTAGACTCTTTTGCTCAATCCACATTTCCAGTAGTTCTTTTGGATTGCCGTACCCATGGCTGGCTACTGTATACTGAAAAGCAAACTTATCGTACGTCTTTTTGTAGAAGTAAAACTCATCACAGTGATAGGGCTCTATTTTGGCTTTGTAGGCAACTAATGCCAGATAAATATCATCGAATCTAAAGTGTTTGGTGTAAAAGCTACTATAATACATGTCAATCAAAGCACCTCTCGATAATATATATGCCCCAGCTGTCACATACGGGGGCCACATGTGGTAAGGATACTCACTCAGAGAAACATACCATTTACTTGTGAAATGTCTTTGGGGAGATGAGTTGAAGGCATATCCAGCATATAATCGGACAGTATCTTGAAGCTCAAAGTTGAGTTGACTCATTCTTCTATTATTCATTATCACTTGGATGTTGCTCATGGGTTCTTTCAAATATTTCGGATAATTCGTAGGATAGCGTACAAATCTCAGTGCATTTTTAGTTGATACGTAGTAATCATCATCTACAAACATATAGAACTTGGAGTTAGGGCAATGCTTTACTGCCCAAGACATACCCATCATTGTTTTATATGTGTTATTGAAATATGAATCAGTGAAATTTCCTTGAACAATATCAGTAAATTTGTGAGATTCTTTATTTATCTGCTGCTGCAGAGTGTCTGAGAATCCAGTTCCTACTAAAAATACCGTCCTTATTTCTACATCCGAAAATCTTCTCTCGTACCCCCAAGTGCTTCGAATGGCATTTCTCTGATCGAAATTTCCTGGGGAAGATTTGATAATGTACACTAATCTTAGGTTTTGTACTTTGGAGCATTTTTGTAGACACGGTTTGTGGAAGTTGAAGTGGTAGGAATTGATTGGTGCTATTTCTGGAGTTAGGTTGTTTCTTAGCTTCTCTACAAATGGTTCTATGTCTCCGTCGTAAGGGTAGTGGAAATCATCATAGAAATCACTCTCGAACAGGTGATGGAATACTCCAGATAAATACAGAATGCAAATAAATAATAAAAAAAAAAAATAACGTTTCAGTTTCCTAGAGATCATCATACCATTCTTCAATATTCTGATGGGATTTGTGGCATGAATTGCCACTGGTTCTCACTGAACTACATTGATCCTGCAGATAAGGTAATCTTATTAACAAAATTTAATAAAATTGATTTTCTATTTCATATTCATCAAAACCGGAACTTTGGTTAGGTTTTAACTTTTGAGAGGTTTATGATGGTTTTATGGCTGCGTTTCTTTGAGTTCTTCCGTTGATCCGTTCTCATCAAGACGGATAATTTTCTTCCAGCTGGTGTGATTTACACTCGATTTTTAATATTCGTTTGCCGATTGGATTGGATTGACATATAAAACAGTCGATTCAAAAATAAATGTTTTGTGTTTTGTGAATTGTGATTACATTACACCACACTACACCTCGTAGTCCTCGTAGCAAACGAAAGAACTTTGAACTTTGTGCTTCCAGGGACCCTATTCTCAAAGGTCGACTACCCTATGTCGCATGCGACAAAATATTTCTATCGCTTTCCTCGAACAAGCATTAAAAAGAGGTAGAGATATTTTGGGTAGTAGACATTTAAGAATCGGGCCCCTCAGAGAATGATCATTCATATCGTTTTATTGTAATGTATTATTGTAACTGAATATTCGCAGACTGCGCAATGGGTGCGACATCTATAATTATTTGGTTGAACTGATAAAAAGTATATCAGATCTTTTTAGTCATAATCCGTAGTATATCTATTTTAATTGTTTTCTCATTATTAGTCGGTATTTGGAAAATAAATTGAAATCGGTGATATTCTTGGTGTTCATAGTTTCAGAATCAGTCAACTTGAAATGGCGACAAAAGTCAAAAATTCCATTAATAAGCATATTTGCTCAATGTACTATCAATGAATGTACTATCAATAGTAGCAAAGACAAAGTTTTTTTACATTATTTTCCACTAAAAAACAAAGAGTTTTGTCAGATATGGCAATGTCGTCGTAGATAAAAATGTCTTATAAACTCATTTCAAGTTTAGACATCCCGAGTACCTCAATCAAATTTGAATAAGACTGAAATAACACTATGTATGGTCTCTTACGGAGTTTAGCAGCTGATCACTATTATATTGTTTCGCGCGTATATTTTTGGCTCCACCTAGCGGGAACGCATTTCGCGAATACAGGATGTATCTTGATGTCATTAATTACAGGAGGTTTTGCATAGCGAAGAGAAACGAAGCAGACGCTATCACTTTCATCTTACCTGGTATTTCACATTTTCGGGCCGAAATGGGCTACTCCCCACTTTGTAGTGTACCGGAAAGAGATGTCGATTGTTTCGTTATCGCTATGAGAAAAAATTACAGGTACCACTGCTTGTCACATATTATGAAAAAAAGTTCTTATAATCGTGTGTCCTAACTTGCGTCGTTTCCAAGTAACGGGGTGTCAACTACGACGCCACTTTAATAAAAATTCAAAATCCAGTTTCATGAAAAAAAAGGGCCTTGTTACTACTAACAAACACACGAAATTTAATCAAAATTGTCGAAATTATTTTTGAGTTATTCATGAGAAACCGGAAACTCGGAAACGAAGCAAGTTAGGACACAATTTTATGTGAACTTTTTTTCATGAAATGTGACAGAAATCACCACCTGAAATTCATAATTTTAGATACAACCTGTATATGGTTAACTGTTAATCCCATCCACGTTGCTGTGATTGGTTCTGGAGCTGTCACTTGTCATTCTTTTCGCTAGCGAAAAAAAAAATGCACTGAAATATAATGCATAACAGGTTTGTTCATTGACGACTGCTCTATAGTTGTTCCTGATCACTTTCACATATGTTCATCTCACTTGTTTTTTAATTGTCTTTCTCTTTTAAAAATATCAACTTCAAGCAAGTCGAGTAATCAGAGTACGTCTTAACAAACGACACTAATTTCATTTCAATAAAAAAAAACGCAGCGCCTGAATAGGCTCCCACACACGAAGGGGTATTTTGCGCGACATGGTATGTGACAGATAGTTTCTGTAATTTTGCATATGGGGTACGTACGTTCGTGCTGACCAACGGACCCGGTCGGTCAAATACGTCGTCGGTGAAGTAACATGTCCTCTATGAACACGTCGCTACAAGTCAAATTCTGTACGTGCAACAACGAAAGGAGCAAGTCGTTGAGCTCGTCTGTTTTCTATTTAATCTTGGTTTGAATTTTGTGGTGTAATGTAGTGGACAAAAGAAATATTAACAGAGTTTATAGAATTACCTATATAGGGAACGACCATGTTTGTGGAAAATTAAAGACTTGGATTATATGAATAAGAATTAAAAAGAGAAGCATATGAAGATACTCATCAAAAATTGGACCACTCATTCTTGAGTAATTCTTTAAATCGTCTTGTTCGGTTTATCTCAATTCCTGTACTAAAGGCATATGGCCATATTTTCCTCATTCTGAAAGCCATTTCTTGACCCACGTTGTTCCTTTCCTTTTTATATTATCCTTTTGACTGATTTTTAAAACACATACACCAATGAGGGCAATTTTTTTGTCCATTTTGTATTTTATTTAGACCAGCTCAAAATACGAAGTCGCACTACCCAGTATGTCGAACTTTTAAATATCTTCCAACTAATTTGATGCAGCGTAGGTGCAGGAATCGGATCCTTTCCCTTTGATAACTCGCTGACTAAGTATGGTCGTCGCCCGTCGGTGTAGACACGACAAATCAGATCGCTCACAGACCAAGTCGGGGTCGTGGTATGACAGATCTGGTCGGTAGACACCGTCGGCCGACTACATCGCTATGGGCAGCCAATGAATGACAAACTAAAATCCTTAAACTACGCATGCGAGGCGTTATTGGCCACTGTAATTGTAATGGCGGGACGCTTAAATGAGTCAAGAAAAAGGTAAACTGAGTTGAAAATGTGTGAATTTGTTTTTTCTTTCGCGATTAACACACAAACCTAACATGAGTAAGAGCTTACCTGTTCACCACAGGAATGTGTGTTGTATGTTCAACTCAGCTCGCCTTCTTGTCTTGAAACACATTCAAAAAAGAATCCTGTGGTGAAAAGGCATGCTAGGTTAGCTTGCTCAGGTTAGGTTTGTATGTTAATCGCGAGAGAGAAAAAATTCAAACATTTTAAACTCAATTTGCCTTTTTCCTCTCTTTCATTTAAACGTCCCGCCCTATTACAGTGTTTTGGCATTTAGGCCGGATTTTCATGCATACGATATCCGACGATCCAATGGAACGAAAATGTTCGGATTGGTTGAATTGTTGTCATACCTACCAATTCAATTAGAATATTTTCGCACCATCGGATCGTCAGGTACCGTATTCATGAAAATCCGGCGCTCGTTTCGTTTGTTGAGCCCCTAAATGCCAAACTAAAATCCTCTGTGTTCTGTGTTAATCGCGAGCGAATAACAAAATTGACGCATTTTCAACCAAGTTTGCCTTCTTGTCTTTAAACACATTCGAAAAAGTACCATAGGTGAACAAGCAAGCTACGTTAGCTTTTAATCAAATAGTAACAGAGCACTGTTAGTGACGTAATATGACATATGACAGTTTTGTTCATGTGCATTTTGTTAAACCTGTAATCATTATTGATATGTGATGAATTTCTGGTACATATAAATGGTGAATATTCTGTTCTTCTCTTGACATAATGTACTCGAGAGTAGTTCAATTTTTGCCATTTTGGCGCTGGTACCTAATGTTGAATCCCCAATTGTTCCGTCTGATGTCTGATCTGATCAGTGCTGCCACCTCTTTGACGTTATTGAAAACGAAACTATTTAGCCAAGTTGAATGGCTTTGTCATTTTGTTTATAAAATATGTTTATTCAATGATTTGTTTTATTTGTGGCCTAAAAAGCGATTTTGTTAACGTAGATGAAAATATAGAAAATGTTCTAGCTGTGTAAGTGAAATTTGTTCGGTCCTAACTTGAAATTATGCAGAATATGCCAAGTATTCGGCCATGTTTACAGTAACGAAAGTAGGCTGTTGGTTTATTTGTACTTTTTGAGAGAAAAACCTTTGTTCGTGATTCTTTGAGAAGTCCGTGAGTTTGCAGGCTCAAGAATGGACACAACAGACAGGGGTAAGTTGATATTTGAATTTGTTATAGCTTCTAATCGAAAAGTATTCAAAGCAAAGGGCAATGGCAAAGTCAGGGTCAACTTATTTGGTTCAGTGACCGCATTTTCCTAACAAATTCATTCCAATCATCCGTGGTGTTCTACATTTGTTTCTTTTTAAAATCCCATGGTAGATAAATATTCAAGAATTGAAAAGTTATAATGGGTGAAATTTGCCTTCACTTCGCACCCAAGCCCAAGTTGGAATGTGTTAACCTAGTTAGCATTGCTATACCAGTCGCTGGACACTGGTCAATTTGTAATTGACACCTATCAGTATACAAAAAATTTCAAAAAGTGAACTCTAGATTTGGATCAGTCTAATGTGTGCTTGAAAATTCAACACAACCTTTTATTAGCCACATCATTTTGTCAACAATAATTCGCACTATAGAATACCTGGTGTACATGGTGCAAAATATTGAAAGTAGTGTAAGTTGAATTCAGTGAAACAAAAGTGATATTGGACATATGTTCCTATTCGGTTACCTACTATGTTAATAGCCCATGGTATCATTTACATGCCTAGGAAAGTAATGACAGTGAATCAGAAATTTGGCATTGATTTGTGATGAGACTTTTTGAATATTTTTTTTTGTTGGTGTTTTGTCATCCTATGGTCATTAGCCACGAGTTCTGGGTTGGCTGTGTTACTAACTCCTTGTGCCACTTTAGGACCAGCACCGTTAATTTTTAATACAATAGTTAATCGTGGAGAATTATTACCAGTCGGCAACGAGATTCAGTTCAGAAAAATGAAAAATGCTCGACCTGGCTGGGAACCGAACCCGGGACCTATCGGTCACCAGGCGTGAGCGCTAACCACTGCGCTAATCCCCACCCCTTTTTCAATATTATTGCTTCATTTGTAGTATGTTTATTCGGTAACCTAGTTACGCGCGCACAAGCAACTTGCAATGAAAAAGTCAGGACGAAAAATCATATCATAATCATAACGGGACTGGCAAAGGGAGAAACGTAATAAAGGTAAAGGGAAGTTTAAGTGACGGGCGTGAAGTTATCCACAACCACAAACGTACACTGAGAAAAAAAAAGTAAGTGCTGGTGAAATACCTGTTTGTTGCTGTAGAGCTTTTTCAATGGGTTTCTCAAATTCAGTAGGTCAATTAACATACGATCGACACCTGATATGAAAAACATTGTAACTCACTTTACCTAAGTTTTCAGGAGAGCAATTTTTTGAAAAAATGTTTTTATTTGTAACTCTTTTATATTTCGATATACAGTGTGTCAATTTGAAAACGTACCATCCCGAATATTTCAGCCCCCGCAGAAAATCTAAAAATATGCAAAAACACGTCTATTTTCATGGGGGACCTTTTGAATGGTTTTCATTCAAATAAGGTCGAGTGGGGGTGGAGTGAGACCTCATTTTGAAAAACGTTCAATTTCCTTTTCAAAAATACTACATACTTGATATTTCTTCCCAGTACTTTTGGAGAAATCAGGTGGAAACTCTAAGAATGTTTAAGTAACATGTATTTGCAATCAAACATAAACAAAATAACAAAAAGAATTTTATTTTATAAAATTTTCGAAATTTTGACCATTACTTTGTGAACAGTAATAAAGTATGCTGTCAAACTCTTCTTTAAGGCTATGAAAAACTTCTACCTGCATTTCTCTATTCACAGCTTTTATTCTTCTCTCTCTTCAAATCTTCCAAATCTCGAGGTTGTATTTTGCTTACAACCGATTTTAGATGCACCTATAGGAAGAAATCTAGAGGCGCAAAGTAGGGTGATCGTGGTGGCCAACAAGAGTAAAGATAGCGCGTTAGAGGAAACATTCAAATTTTTTCCACGCCCTGCCCTGGTCAAGATTGAAGTCATTATATCAACATTGGCAGTGACGATAGTGAACTATTTGAGCACTAGCTACCAAGACTTACACTACCAATGAATGTTTGATTCATTCACAACATATTAACTGGATGGTGCCCTAAAACCGAAATATTCGAAATGTAAACAGAGGAAAAAGTGCACTGAATCTACATCATTTTATGAATTCCCCAATATTTTAGTAATTCATTTGAAACGGTACCAAAGATTTTCCTTTGGAAAGATTGGACATGAGCAACTATACAGCAGATTCTGCATCTTTTTGTCGGTACAACCCGTACGATCTGGATCTGTCTAAACATAAACTGCTTACCGAAGGCAGCCGTACGACGACACTTGCCAGTCTTGGCACGAATACAATGATTCACATGTGTCCCTAATTTCATCAATCTCTTGTGAGCGAAGGGCACTCATTCGCAGCTTTGAGACCATATTTAGTTCTATTTATGTTAATTATATTTTCTTGAATTGAAGCTATTTCACGTTTTCAAATATTTTTTTGTACATACTAAGGAGTTCCATAAGAACTTGAGAAATTCTTGATTTCCAATCGTCATATCACTTTTTTTTGGTTTAATATTATCTTATTCAAAAATCACTGAAGTTCCCGAATCATTTGTACAAAAAAAAGTCGTTAGAGAAACAACGAAGAAATAAAACCGATGACCGTTTCATCGAGGGTATACTCTTAAATTGATTCTCGTCGACCAATCCATTTACCAGGAAATTTATCATTTAGCCACCGGAGTGAAACTGGCAAGACGTAAACGCCAGCAATATGAACGGCGCTATGTTTCGATAAAGTCGTGCTTGGTGTTGCGGCAGCATATGGATTTTCATTTTATCACGTTTATTTTCATCTGAGTTGATGAAATATTTTCCTATGAATTTTCTAGGGAGATAGAACCTGTCTTATCTTCAAAGCACTTTAATCAATAGCTAGGAAAGCATGTATTTCTTGAACTACTGAGAGTGAATCATGAGATATAATGAAAAAAATGTTTCTTTATCTGTATATGATATTTTTGGAATTTTTTCGCGAAAAATATTGTGAAATGAAGTAATGAATACATTGAATGTGAATTTTGTCGCATTCATTTGACCCCTTTCCTCCACTCTAGAATTAATAATAATGAAAAATATGTTTCTGACTTCAATTGCCATCTTGCAGGGTTTTTTTTACAGAAAATGAAGATAAATTATGTGTTGAATTCGTTGAATGTGAATGTTGATTTGTCGCATTTATTTGACCCCTTTCCTCCACTCTAGAAATAATAATAATAATAAAAAATATGTTTCTGACTTCGATTACCATCTTGCTGGGGTTTATTTCTCAGAAAATGAAGAGAAATTATGTGTTGAATTTGTTGAATGTGAATGTTGATTTTGTCGCATTCATTTGACTCCCCATCCCTCTAGAAATAACGGAGAAAATGTTTCCGACTCGCTTTATTATTTCTTTGTGGATTGTTTTCACGGAATATTGAGAAACGAAGTGTGAATACGTTGAATGCGAATGTTGATTTTGTCGCATTTATTTGACTCCTTTCCTCCACTCTAGAAATAATAATAATGAAAAATATGTTTCTGACTTCGATTGCCATCTTGCTGGGTTTTATTTCACAGAAAATTGAGAGAAATTATATGTTGAATTCGTTGAATGTGCATGTGGATTTTGTCGCATTCATTTGACTCCCCCAACCCTCTACATAATTCATTCATCAACTTTGGAAAATCAAGTAGATGCGTCTGGTAATATGGTTTTGGGAGAAAATTTTACTTATTTCCAGCAAGACGGAGCTTCACCACACTACTTTCTTCCAGTTAGACAGTGGCTGAATGATAGATTTCCTGGTAGATGGATTGGTCGAAGAGGAGCAATTTCTTATGGGGGCATCTGGATTTTTTCTCATAACTACCAAACTTAAAACGATATTTTTCCAACGTTATGGGTAATTTTCACCCACAATATCATTGTATCAAGTTGGATAGAAGTTTCCTGTTACAATGAAACTATTTTGCTGAATTTTATCGGATTCATTCGAGATACAATGATGATATCAAAATGGAGTTTACATTTCGACAAAACTTTTCCTGTAATAGTTGGAAAACATTGTAACTTGACTTACAATGTTCTTCATATAAGGTGTGGAAATATTAATTTTAGGGTAATTCATTTTTTCAGATGGTGGAATGGGAGTGAATTTGTTCAAATTAACGAATTTAATATTAAAAGGACATTGTGTAGTATTTTCGACACCAGAATGGTTTTTTGTTGGGTGAAATAATGACTGTAGGTACATCAAATAATTTTTTGGTAAAATTCCGTTTATCGGGCGCCACAAGCTATCAATTTTTTTTTTGTACCTTCGTATTTTGGTCTATTTTTGGATTTTGACTGGCATTTTCTAGAGACGTTCCTACCGCAATAAGTCTCCTTCTTTTCACCAGCTCGATATACACATCCTGCTTAACCAGAAAAATTTTACAGTTAGGTCAGGACGGAAGGCCTGATTTTCATGCATACGATATCCGACGATCCGATGGTATTGAAATGATCTTATTAACCAAAAAGAACATTTTTGTACCATCGGATCGTCGGATATCATATGCATGAAAATCCGGCCTAATAAGAGCGAGCGAAGCGAACCTATCAACGGCGAGCGCAGCGAGCACCTATTTTTATTTACGTTATAGGTGAGGTAGGGTAGGTTAGGTGGATGGGTTAGGTTGTTTTCCCTTCTTTTGACTTGAAAGTTTGGATCTGTGTGCAGTTTTGTCGAGCGTAATAAGGGCGAGCGAAGCAAGCCTAACGACGGTGAGCTCAGCGAGTGCCTTCTTTTACTTACGTTTCAGGTTAGGTTAGGCTCGCTTTGCTCGCCCTTACAACATACCGACCTAATTGAACACAGATCCAATCTTTTAAGGCAAAAGAAGGTAAAATAACCTAACTCAGCAACCTAACCTACCCTACTCAACAAACCCTACCTAACCTGCCTAATCTACCTAACCCAACCTACTGCACACAGATTCAATCTTTCCTAGTTAATGCGATTGGATCTGGAGCTGTCACATATCATCATAAAAAACGCAGCTATTAATAAATCTGAAAAGTTGGCAATAATTGATTTCAGTGTTACCAACCATACATACAATTCGAATTCACTAATACCTATCTGTCATATTCGCTAGCTGATTGTCTCTGACATGATTAGAAAAAAACACGATTTTTTATTAAAGTGCCGTTTCCAATAAAAAAAAAGTGTGAGGCGGAGGAAGCAGGATAGGAACGTCTCTAGAAAATGCCAGTCGAAATCCAAAAATTGGCCATATCTCCCTCCGAAATTACTTGAGATCGCCAAAAATTTCATTTTGGATTTTTTGTTCAGGAGACCAAAATACGTAAGTACCAAATTTTTTTTTGATAGCTTGAGGCGCCCGATAAACGGAATTTTACCAATTTTTTTGGTGGTGGAGAATTTGTCGAAAAAAATCCGTTTTCACTTCAGTTGACCCCTTGGAGTTTTTTCGATAGGAAAATATTTTCCAGGGGGTTACTTTACATCTTTTGAGCATACGAATTCATTTGTTCCGTTGTAGAGGGTGTGGTGGGGATGAGTTTATCGAAAAAGGTCAATTTTCATTCAAACGATCTTGTAGTTATTTAGATTGGATCCGAATACATAATTTTGGTTTTTGGAATTCATTTGTCGGAGGGAGGGTATTTGTTAAAAAAAAACGACTTTAGAGTTTTTGGTTCGATAATATTTTCCAAAAGTTTGAAATACATAACTGTGGATACATGAATTCATTTATCGTTCCATTGAAGAGTTGTGATGTGGATGAGTTATTGAAAAAAATAGTTCAACAGACCCGAATGATCGTGTTTTGACGTTTCAGTTATTAGCTGGAAATTAATGTGTTAAAATCAGGAAAAAAAATGCTAGTATCTTGCAAAAAAAAACGCTATAAGCATCACGAACATTGAGCACAACCGATATCAGAAAATAATCTGTCTTCGATCGGTAAAATGTGCTTACTGATTCTAAATATTCACGGTGCCATAAATATAACGATTCCATCTCATGGTTTTTATAATCATTACGACTTTAAACCCACCCTGTATATGACCATGTGCATCTGCTCGTTGAATGAGCATTAACCAGTATTTGAATACTTGAGCTATTTAAAATGTCTACCGATGACTTTGACTCTTGAAACCGAAAATCCTATGAACCAGTCATCTAAAAACTTACGAACAAGTGCTTTGTTGGTGGCAAAAAATTGCGAGCGGCTCACCTTGAAACGAGGAGTGCCGTCACACTTCATCGACTTGAGCATTGAAAATTTCCGTATGCTCATCTATTTTATGTACAGGGCGGTATTCTGCGGGATTTCAACGCTGCTCCCAAGAGTTAACCACTGTTGAAAACTATCTCCGCCATAAGTATCAGCATAAACTCCGACAGGTCTGGTCATCAGAACTGTACAGGAAGAATAAAATTGCTGCAACTAAGATGTTTGCCGTTCCTCTACTTACTCCTTTGGTGTAATGAAATGGACTCGAGAGGAGCCGCGACAACTCGACGTAAAAACTCGCAAAATAATGCATCTTTATAGAGCTTGCATCCTAAATCGTCCATTGAACGGTTGTACTTTCTGAATTTGGAGTGTCTACATAACAGAATGGTACTGGATAGAGCCTGAAAAATTTTCAGGACTTCAGATTCCCTTGTCTGCATGGAACATGACCATGAAAAAGTAGATATTGGAGAATTCCGTTTCTAGGCAGCAGCACGGGCAGCCGAAGAACTTGATCTCGTTTTCGACACTGAACGAGGTGACCCAAACTCTATCACCGAGCTCACATTAAAGATTTGGAGACTTGAGGTCCTCCTGAAGCAACATATGAATAAGCCAATGCATTGGGTCTTCTTCAAGAACATTGAAGATCTTGGCTTATCCAAAAATTTGACCTACGCATTCCTTAGGTCAAGTGAGCTGGAGTCGGAGACCGAGGGATTCATAATGACCTGCCAGGATGGTATCTTCAACACCCTGGTCTACCGTGTCGCGTAATGGGTATACAGGCCCTGCACACTAGATGCAGAGCGTGTCGTGGGGCGCCTGAGACCATAATGCATTTACTGTCTTGTGTCAAGTTTATGCGGTCTCAGTCTATATCCACAGGTATAACGCGGCGATACAAGTGACCACCATCTACGGTATAGACATCGCTGTTACCCTATGCTCCGGGGGACATTGAATCCGTTGTGGAGAATGAGAAGTGTCGAATCTATTGGAACTACTCATTCCCCACCATCAGGCATATACAAGCAAATAAGCCCGATGTAGGTCCTCCTCGACCTTCAAAGCAGGACGATTTTCGTCATAGTTTTCGGCTCCCGAAGAAACGAACATCGTTCGAAAAGAGTAAGAAAAACGGACTAAATAATGAGATTTACTCTTTGGACTCTGTAGGCTCCACCCAAACCATTCTGCTAAAATGATAGTTCTGATCGTAGATGTACTTGGTAGAATGATGGACACGCTAATTTAAAAATCACACCCGCTTGCTGAAATCTTAGCTGGACGAATGCAGAAGGAGAAGGCTGTCATCTTCGGTTCACTCTACTCAGGTCACATGATTCTCGGACCCAGTAATCACTCCCCACACTGACGTGGAGACTGTGGAGAGGGACTCTCTGGGTAAATGACACAAGCGCGCCCTCTGGATGTATCGGGGCTCCGGAGACAGGGCTCAACTGGTATATTCCAGACGAAAAAAATAAAATAAAAGTAATAATAATGTGAATTTTTAAATTCAATTCTCAGCCACTTCCAATCGTTTGAGTAATCTTAAGTTGGCAAATATATCAAGGACCGTATAAGGATTTCGTAATATTACTTTTATAAAAATAATGATGAGAATTTTCAAATTCAATTTTCACTTCACTTTCAATTGTCCGAATAATCTGAAATTTTTGCACACATATCAAGGATCGATGGCCCTACAAGAATTTCATACTAATAATGCAATAATGGTGATAATAATAATGCTGTAAATTTTTTAAATTCAATTTTCACACACATCCAATCATCCGAATTATCTAAAATTTGGCACACATTTCAAGTACCGATGACATTACAAGAATTTTAAAATATTAATGTAATCAAAATAATGAAAAATGAGAAATAAAAATTCGTATGTTTTTTTACCACTTTATATTTGTAACACTTGCGTTACTGCAGCACGCAGTAACGGGTACATCCATCAATTTAATCATAGTAATGATGAGAATTTACAAATTGAATTTCGAATCGAAGTATTGAGGATTCAAAAGAGAGCATGCTCTTTTGCCATATTGAGTTCTATCAATCCACTCAAGAACATATGTTGAACAAGAATATTAAATCCCCTAAAAAGTCCTTACAGGTTTTGGGGGAACGAGTGTTGCAATTGAGAACTGTCACCGTGGCAGTTGTCACAAATAGTAAAGGAGGGCATTTAAATTCATTCAAATAATTAGAAATGAGTAATGTAGTCCATTTAAGTTTTTTTTCAACCTTGAATAAGTTATGTTCTTATCAATTATTTTCAAAAAATGCAAAGTGGCAATATTGCTCTTGAATTAATTCAATAAGTAACTAATTGTCAGAATTGACATTTTCTATTTATTGTACATTGAAACCCAGGGGTGCGTTAACAATTGTAAACCCGAAATTTTTATCTCAGCTCGGTTTAGTGTGCTGGTTGACGCACGATAAATGATCCTCGTTCACGATTTGGTACCCAAAGAATTTTTCTGTGTACTTAAATTGTTTTCATTTTTGTGAATAGAATGGATCCTTCTTTTGCATGTTTTGAAGGGAGGAGACTTCGAAAATGAGATACGATTGTATACGCTGCATTATTGTGACGTCAGAAACGTCAAAAACTGAATCCAAACAAATTTGTTTCTTATGTCGTTTTGCACTGTTCCGAGTTAGTTTTGGTGATTTCAATAATATATTTTTTATTTACTACGGATACTTTCGTATCATCAGGACTTTGTAAAAGCTTGTAATATACATTCCAGTCGTGTCCAGTATTTTCTAAGGTAAATTTGAGTCAATATTCCGCATAATAATTGATATGTACTGCTAGAGATGAAAACAATAATGTCCAGACCATCAGGGTATCAAAAACTGAAGGGAATTGAAAAAAAAAACAACTCCAAAATAATACCAATGCAAAACACCATATACGATCTTTTTGTTTGGATTCAGTGCTATGACATTTCTCAACAAAATGACAGAAGTGACGTCGACAGTAATTATGAGTATTGCGGTGCACTAATAATCGGAATATTGGAATGTAGTAGACAGCACTATAGCAGAATGAAAAATTACGTGAAGCTGGCTTTATGAAAATATTGATAGTTAGTTGTACTGACAAATAGTTCCAGCAAAACTTTAGAATAAGTCAAGATGCGTGCATCACTGTTTGTATTTGACCAAAAACCTCTTCTACTCAGTCCAAAGCATGATACTGCAATGAATAGTCTGAATATTCGTGTTGTTACAATTTAAACTTTTGCTGTATTTGCCGTATTTTTACCTCTAATCCTATTTAGCATTACTCCCACCATTATCCATCGTCAGATGAAATAATTGGTAGCCGGGTATCCGCATAGATTACGAGATTGTGGTAGTGGGTCGAAATAGTTTTCCTTGTTAGTAGAAAATTAATAAATGAATAAAGTTTACACTGCCATGGTTATTATTATTTGTTTTATTTTATTTTGACAATTTGGTTTGCACACTGCGCAGCCACAGTTATAAATAAACTAAAGAATCAGTTAGCTCACTTCGCGAACTATTTTTCCCACTCGCAAGCTAGGCGCTGCTAATTCATATATGCTCAACTGTTACCCACGACCCACGAGCAGATTGTGGCGAGTGACTGAACTGATTCTTTAGCTATAAACTGTGACACAGCCGCACCAACTATTTCATGGGTTAAAAACAGGGTTGCTAACTCTTTAGGGGCTAATTATCGTACCAGCTATTGGAAATTCAGCATAAGGGGTACTCCCTCTGGTGAAACTATAGATAAGTACATCGAAATTATTCACGTCTATCATTATTTGGTTGAACTAATAAAAAGTATATCAGGTCTTTCTTGTCATAAGTTGAAAAATAAATTGAGTTTAGTGATATTCTTTAGTGTTCATAGTTTCAGAATAAGTCAACTTGAAATGGCGGAGGAGCCAAACGTTCCATTACTAACCGTATTTGCTCAGTGCCTCAATGCTGAATGTATTATCAATAGTACCGAAGACAAAGTTTCTCTACATTATTTTGCATCAAAAAACAAAGAGTTCAAAAAACAAAGAGTTATGCCAGACATTGCAATGTCGTAGATAAAAATGTCTGATAAACTCATTTCAACTTTAGACATCTCGATTACTTCAACTTCATTCAAATTTGAATGGGAATGAAATTAAACACTATGGTCTCTTATGGAATTTAACAGCTTATTACCATTATAATGGGTCTAATGAATAAACCTTAAGCAAATGCTTTCACTTAGATTTCTTGAAACAGACCTATCTATTTTATTAACTAATGAGAGAGACAAACCTATAGTAAAAGCTTTTGCTAGTTTTTATTCATAACACCCATTGTTTCTACTAAACTAAATTTTTAGCACCACCTAGCAGGAACGCATTTCGCGAATAATGAATATGATTTCTCTAGGGCTTGAGCTATGGATGTTCGTTGAATGAGTAAAACTGGTGTTCATAAGTTACAAAGTTGGCAAAACTAGTGTTTTGTAAGTTGCAGAATTGGCAAAACCGGCTTTTTATGCCAAAAGTGTAGGGTGAGTGCGCCAGTAATAGGCCTTTTCATTTAGATGAGTTTTTAAGGCGCATGCATGATTGGATATAGTTACCTACTATAATTTTATAAAGTAAGGAAAGTAGCATTGACCTTTGGACACTTAATTTTTGTTATTTCCAACCATAGGAATTGAATGCTTAATATGCTACTACCAATAACTAAATAAAAAAATATAAAATGAAAAATGCCACAACGGAAGAGGATTTGCAAATATAATCTGTATCCTGAGAAATTTTCAATATGGATTCATTACCCAGAATACAGTAAAAACTAAACTCATTTGGGTGGATTTCAAAAACTGTTGTTCATCATTTTTGAAGCTACGAACTTTATTTTTTACCATAAACAATCTCTATTTAGATTTATGTTCATTGATTTTATAGCGACTTTCTTTAATATGCCAACTGTGAGGACTGTTATCAGCAGAATCAAAAAGCACCCATCATTTTCAGAACGTCTTGATCTTCACAATCTACCTATATCAAATATTTATTGAAACATTCAAAGGACCACAAAAATCTGACCTGAAATTCCACCAAATCTCAAAAGTAGTGCTTTTCGCGTTTCATCACCAAAATTTCTCAATTATTGGATATGTTGAAAGTTAACCAACTTCTTAATTTTAATTTTAAATTTAAATGACAGATCTAAAATAAATGTATAAACCTTCATATGCGTTCTTTTGTATTAAATATTCTCGTTTAGTGTCATTCTTAGTGTAGTTAAATCTACATATGGAAAAAAATACTTCTTTTCTGTGACGGGAAAAAAGTTTGACATTTTATGACTGTTGACAGGTAATAAAATATAACTTTTCATGAAATTAATTTTTTCCCCGATAACCGGGAAAAAAGTGAGTACTTTTTTCCCACGGGAAAAAAGTGAGTGATTTTTTCCCGGATATATGTACAAATAGGTAAAGGTAGATATTAAATCGTCGTTTTTCCTGTCATAGAAAAATATAGTGTATTATACACGGGAAAAATATTAGATTTTAGCTCTCGGTTTGTTGTGTCCCTCCGCTTCGTAACGGGAGACAACACAACCTCGAGCTAAAATCTACTACTTTTTTCCCTTGTATAATAAATAACTATATAGTTAGGTAATTATTACCTACTTTATACAACCAAAAACCTTTCATTCTTATACAAAATAATGTACCTACACGAATTTAAAAAAAAAAAAAATTCGCCGTCACTGCCGTTGGGGCTGTCAGGTAAACAAAGTTAGTCATTTGTCACCTAAATGAAAAGGCCTATTGATCAGTTAAGAGATTTTTTTCACAAAATAGATTATAGTAATTAAACCGTCAACTTTTCATGAAAATTAAAAATATATACAAGAAGAACCATGTTTTGGGATTCTAAATATCATATACAATATTCCAAAAACGTGACGTTTTGGTAAAAAAAAAAGAATAAAAAAAGTCATAAATCACCAGTGATTGACCAGCTAGAACCAGTATTTGACCGCAATTAGACCAAGTGGTTGACTACTTGATATAATGAAATAAATTATAGAATTATTGAATAATTTTTATAAAGAAACACGGAATTTGATTCGAACAAAAATTTAAAAATACAATTTTAAAAATTTTCAAATGACATCTTTGGGAAATTTATATTAAATGCGATTTCCGGTAACAACCAAAAATCGCTACACTTATATTGTTTTCAATAATTTTAAAAACATTCTTGCTCTCTTCCATTGGAGTGAAAACATGTAATTGCTTCAACCTCACCCGTGTCATGATTATTTTGAACAGAGCAAACTTATTTATGGTATGTTTTCTTTCAATATTTTTCTTCATTTCTTTCACTATATTGGCGACTGGTTCATCTTCACTATCCACTGCTGTAATGTTCTGTAATATCTAGACTTGCCATTCCTCATATTCACTTCCCGAGCTATTTATTGCTTTAGTGACTTCCTTTTTCAACTTTTTTGCCTAATTTTTTTAAATTAAATTTCGTCTCAGGTTCTTTCAACTTTTCCTCTTGTTCTTCTTTCCCAAAAGGGCCTTCTCTTATTTTTCTCTTTTTTTCAATTTTGGCTTTTTCTTTCTCTTCATGGTATTGCAACCACTTCACTGAACTGCGATTGTGCTGCTGTATATTGGAAAAACCTCTTCTTAGGTTCAGCAATTATATTCTAGAAAATACAGTGGTTTTACTTTTATTTCAAAAGAAATGAGGTCAAATGTATGTACCAGTTATTGACCATAGCAAAAAACCAGTAGTTAACCACTACAAAAGTGTGGTCAACTACTAGATCCGCTTCAAAATAATGAAATCATTCGAATTAAAACTTATCTTCAACTCATACCTGAAGCTATGAAACAGACAGAAGCTATGAAACAGACAGAGACGTAAAACCTTTGATTTCTTTGACCAAAGTGGTCAATTACTGGCACTTCACAACATATTTCGTACGGGTGGTTAACCACATGAATTAAAAACGAAAAAACACTTATTTCAACAGTAAATATAGTGAACATATTTTAGCCGATTCATCTAGCAACCACTACATCAAATGTGTTAGCAATAAAAAGTTCAACATGAACGGATGTTTTAAGATTGGTAAAAGTCGAGGGGGAAGTAACTCGTTCATTAGGTGTACATCATAATATTTTCATTACTTCATTACTTATTTTGTCTCGAGCATTAGACCGCTTAGCCATTGCAGATTCAAGATTTGAAACGTTTACATGAAAAATTTTCGCTAATTAAAATAGTCAAATAGGATATCATGCTCCTTCAATAGTTTTTTATAGAATAACCTGGCCCTACAACTTTTTTCATTATTTTTCATTAAAAGTAATCAGTAATTAGGTGTACAAAAAATGACTAGTTGTTTCCCCCTCGGTAAAAGTGGTCTATTTACCGTGCTTATTGTCACATTACGTGTTCACTATTAGACAAAGAGGGAACATGTATAAACACGACTGTGGCCTACTTCTCGATACACGTATTACGGTTAGTGGGGACATGTATGAGACAAAGGGCCAATTAAATGATTAAAACAAATGGCAACCATCCAAACGCTATAGTTTCCTTATTTCTGTGCATTAATAAAAATTGGTCAATTACGGGGTGCTGGTCAACTACCGGTGCCTCCACCCTATTTTTTAATATTGAATTAAACACTATCGCCATATCGCACATACAACCCTAGTTAAAAAGTTGATCGCACGGCGAATTTCTACCCGAACTGACTATATTCATCGTCGCCATATTGTTATGCGACAATACCAACTATCCATTGTTATCAACGGTTAAAAATATAATGTATCTGTAACAAAATCGCGAAAATCAAGAATGTTTAATTTGGTGCATATTTCATGTGCGCATTTTATGAGTTTCAGAAAATTTTTACTGAAGAGTAATCAAAGGTAAATGGGTAGATAGATATCACTATGGGTATCAGCTTTCACCTGAACTTTAATAATGACAGCAACTTAGTTAAAAATTTTGAACTTTATATATTTGTCTTATAAAAAGGCGCTATTTTTGACACTGCCTTCTGTAACTCCTCTTTTCGTACTTCAAAAAATAATTTTCTTTTGATGTTTGCGGAAATTCCGAAATGTTTTTGTCCACGGACCCTTAGTTTTCATCTAAAAATGAAATCAACTCGATACTAAAGTCACTCCCCACTCTATTAAAAATTTTTTGAGAAATGCCTTTATAAATATCCTTTTTTCAATTGGTGCCCTTTTTTTACCTATTTAAAGCACGCTTCAGAGTATGCAAATAGAACTTAAGTTACCATGGCTACGTTAACAATTCGAGAACAGTGAAGACAGAATGACAATGTTATGATTCTTATCTGACTAGTACCTTGTAACGTCAAATGAAAAACTTTTATTCAAACATTAACGAAAGGTATACTGATGTCACATCACGAATTCAACCATTTTACGTTATAAGTTCTTATTTCCATTATTATTTTTAAGAATGAAACCAGTATTCATGATTTCAAAGTGCACCAATTAAAAAATATCGTAAAGTATTCATGGATAACTGATCTTCCAAACACTTGCTCTATTTAGAAAAATCGTGCGTGTTTGAAAGACCTTTTTATCCACTTAGGGCCGATTTCATAATGAAGTTAAATACTCCTTTAAATGTTAAAGATCAATTAAAGTCTCAGATTGGTTTCATAATACAATTTTATAGATAAAGGCACATTTAAAAGGTTCTTTAGCTGAGTACCCAACTTTGCCTATTTAAATGCTTAAAGGCCTCTTTTGTCACTGAAAAAATGTCTTCTGTTTTCTACCTTCTACCTAACCTCAACTCTATTGCTGCATTTGAGAAGTCATTCATTTTATTATTATGGACTATCCAACTTCATCTAGTTCAAGTGATTCCGACGACGATTACGTTTTCGTTAGACGTAGAAAAATATATAGAGAACGAGTGAACAACTTGGAGAAATATGATGACTTGGATTTTTTCAATAGGTTCAGAATTACCAAACCAACTGTTCATACACTTTTGGAAGCTATTGAACATTTAATAGTGCACCAACTAATAGGTAGGTATTGGCTGATTATAGGCAAGCATTTTATAAATATATTTTTTTATAGAGGTGGAAGTATCAAACCAATAAACCAACTTCTACTTACCCTTAGATTTTATGCCCTTGGATGTATGCAGAAGGCAGTTGCCGATTTCACTGGTGTTTCAACTCCTTCCGCATGCAGGATCACCAAGAAAGTTTCAAATGCAATCGCTTCATTGCACAGACAACACATCAAAATGTATGAAACAATTGAGGAAATGGACATTGCTGCAGCTAAATTTTATGAAATTGCACGATTTCTTCGTGTTATAGGTGCAATAGATTGTACGTTAATTAATATTGATTCACCTGGAGGAGATGATGTAGAAATTTTTAGAACCAGAAAAAAATTTTTTGGTGTGAATGTCCAAACAGTTTCAGACAGTGACTTAAAAATCAGAAACATTGTGGCAAGGTGGCCTGGGTCATGCCATGACCAAACCATATTTAATAATAGTAGGTTGAAACAAAGATTTGAAGATGGTGAGTTTGGCCCATATATGCTATTAGGAGACAGTGGCTATACCCTGAAACCTTATCTAATGACAAAACTGCAAGAAACTCATACACCAGGAGAAAATTTATATAATGAGTCTATTATTAGAACTCGATGTGTTGTTGAAAGGCAATATGGGGTGTGGAAACGAAGGTTTCCAATTTTGAAATTGGGAATGCGAGTGAAACTAGAAAAGGTCTCCAACATAATTATTGCAACAGCAATATTACACAATTTGGCCATTGAGGAGGATGAAGAGATACCAGAAGAATGGTTGACTGAGGAAGATAATGACATTGATCTGCACCCACATCATGATGACAATCATTTGGCACGCAACATTAGACAGTTGTTGATTTTGAACCATTTTGCAAGGTTATGAATATTTTTCATGTAGTGATACAGTCTTTTCGGAGTTACATCTTCAGCATATCACCCTGTATATTATATTCATATATATTATTTGAAATAAATAACTCATTTGAAAAAGTATTATTTTTAATTATTATTCAGTTGTTTTTCTTTCAATATCAATTCACACTGTAACATTTTCATTTTAATTTCATGTTCTTCTAATTCCCTTTGTCGTTTTCTTTGACGATCTTCTTCTACAATTGCTTTGAGTTGTATCTCACGATTCAGTAAGATCGTTTTTGTTTTGTAATATTCTTCTTTAGCAAGTTGCAAAGAATTTGAAATTGGCATTGTTGGCCGTAGCTTCTTATTCTTTGGTGTTTTCAGTTGTTTTGGTGTATACCTTGACCAATTACTGGGTAAAGTCTGAAATTAGAAAGAAACAAATAGAATTGTATGTACTCTAACCTAATTATTAACAACAGAAGATGTGTGTGGATTGTTCAAAGATTCAATACAAATTATTTGGAGGAATATTATATGTTTCTTCCTCAATCGTTGAGTAGTTCGTATGTCAATCACCTGGATATCATCAGCATTCTGGTTTATCACATCAACTTGCGTTACTGGTGAAATATCTAGTTTAGATGTACTCGGAACATCATCCTATAATAAAAAAAAGATTATTTTATTCATAATTATTTTTATTAGGGAGAATACAAAAAGGAAACATAATATCAGACAACTTACAAGATCTCCTACTGCTATAGGCACTGTATTTCCTTTATTTCCGTCTTCCATTAGCAGAATGAACTGAAAAAGAGAGTATTTGAATATTGTTGGGTATTTCAAAAATGGTGCAGTATTTCTTCACACTCATCCTGATTGATCACTTCAATGTTTTCAATATTGTTAACGTCATCTGTGTCGTAGATGGCATCAGAATCATTAGAATTATGAAAGCCAATAACAGTTTTTTCATTGATCACTCGTAGAATTGCTTCGAGCACTGGATCCCAGTCAGGTTCTTGTAATGGTCCACCTCCCGTTCCTCGCAAATGACCTCTATTGTCAGCAGCACATTTTCTTGCCTTTGTTTTTAAATTTTCGTACTTTGATTTGAGTTGCTCCATTGATCTTACCTGTTGGCTTCTTCCTTTTGCATTGAATTGTGCAGTGACTTTAAGCCATGCTTGATGCTAGTAAGAAAAAACAGTACATTCTTTATTACATACGTTGGTTTAACTAGTTAACGAACCTTATCATGATTGGTGACTTTATCGGTTGTTTTGCATTCGATTACATGTTTGAATTTTTCGACTCCCTCGACAAGTAACATTTCTTCCTCTTTGGTAAAATTCGTAGAACGGCTAACTCGTTTTTTATTTTTATCTTCCATACTACAGCGATTCAAAGAAAACGTGTAAAATCCAGCAAAAACACAAGAATAACTGGATAAATTTAAATAAATTATATCCACAAAATTTATAACCTAGAAAATCTGATTTTAGTGTCTAATATCCCAGTAACTGACGCAAATCTACCTATTTCAGGTGTACCAACATTTCAAATATTCATCGGATGCTCATTTAGTTAAAATACTATGAACATGTTATTATGAAATCACAAGTAGATTTAAATGCTACTTTATCTTGAAAGACTATTTTACAAAAGGAGCTTTTAGTGTTCCATTATGAAATCGGCCCTTATACTTTAATATACAATTTGAATTTTCACTGACGTATGGAACTAGTAAATTTGGTTATTCTTATTTGAGAGAAGGGTAAGTTGTTATTGTCGCATGACAATATGGCTACGGTGAATATGGTCAATCGTGAGCGAAGATAAATTTTACCCGACGATAATGGATGACCGTCGGGTGACGTCGTGCGATCGCCCGACGATACCTGTAAACTCACACCAGGACAGACTCTGCTCTAGAAGAAATTATTTGAATATGTTCCGTAATGGTTTGGAAGTTGAAATTTTGGGAAAATATTTCTTATTTTATAGACCTAAAAGTATGCAAAATGTTATGACCGGGAGCAGCTGGCCCAAATAAGCACACCGTCGTTTTATCGGTTTGGCCGATTCACATACATTGGTGCCCACGCAGGGTTTATGAAGCACGTGCAATTTACAAGCATATACGTTTTTGACACGTGTGCCTGAAAACTCATATACGTGCCTTTCACTTGCGTTTTTATCACAAGATCATATATTTTCTTTGGTTCTGTTTTAATTTTCTCAATACTGGAGGAACGACTGGAATTTTTAATATTATCCCATCGTATATTTCACTGAATCTTTCAATATGTACACTAGAACATGTTCTAATTTCGTGCGTGATCACCCCGCGTTTATCACGCACACAGACAGGCACAAGTGTGAACGTCGATGGGTATGCATTTCTCATGCGTGGTCAAAAAGGCAGGGTGGGCACCCATGTATCTGCATCGGCCTTTACGTTCGCTATTTGATATTAGAACGCAAAGCAAAACGAGCGAAGCTCGGTCGCCCTAGCTATACATAATAAACAAAACAACAACCGAAGAAAACGAAAGGAACGGCAATCATCCAACAGTCGCCACGGTGATCCCGATCGCCAGAAACTCCTGAAAGTTCATGTGCAAGTGTGCAACGGCTGCCGTAGCGCATCTGACCCAGTTGCAGTATCGACTAGTGAGACGACAACCTTGACCTTGTCACGTCCCGGCGGCTTGCGTGTCAAGGCCCACTTAGTCCTCTAAAGCACACGTTATTATACAAACCCCTTCCATTCTAATGCCTATCATTTATTTATTGTGTGTCTGGGTGGGACGATGGTGGCGTAATTTGCGAAAGGGATATGTCGCAATATATCCAGTGGCTGGTAAGGCAGTCAACATGAACATTCGCGCAAGAAATGAGAATTCCACATGTTCAGCTATGTGGGTCGAACTGTATGTTATAGTGGGATTAAATGATTTTTTGTATGTGTCGTTTCTGAGATATGAGCGGCCAGAGTTCGTAAAAATGTCGAAGTTGGGTAGGATGAAAACAAAAAAAAACTGTTTTGTTAGTCGAAATACGACAAATTCAGGATGAAGATGTATTTATCGAAACTCGTTAACACGTAAAATTATAATCTTATTAATGATAGTACATTATGATGTATATGGGGCATAGTAAAAAAAACAACAACAACAACAACAAGTTATATTTTTGTAAGACATCATAGCATCATAGTCTGAGCGATAAAAACGTTTTTTTTTCTACTCATGTATATGAAAATGATCATTTTTCAACCGGATACCCTACATGAAAGTGATGCGACCCGATGGGAACATACTAAAAACAAATTGATGGATTTTTGACACTAATGACAGTTAATCTCACTACTTGGCATTTGAATTAGCAAACGAACGTCACTTCGACAGTTTATAAACATTTAAGTTCTAAAAATTGTAATCCAGTATTTGATAAACATCTATCGTAGAATAAATAGCATTTCCTACTCGAGATGAAATACGATTTTTTCGTTCGTGAAATTTCAACACTCGCTCCGCTCCGCTTCGCTCGTGGACAAACGCTCACCTCACGAAAAAAACAGTATTTTCATCTCTTGTTGAAAAATATAATATTTGTTACTTAATGACTCTGTGTTTGAAATATGAATTTTTAAACACCCCTATACTGAAAACAATTGACAGATCGTATTTGATTACAAAAGAAATTGTTGCAACTGTTGATTGAATAAAAGATAAGGTTACTTTCTAATGAATGGAAGTGTTCAGTATTACCCTTCTTTCAGATACGGGGTGCGTTATTTTTTTATATTCTGATGTGACATTACTATGGATTCCATTTTTAGTGTCAAAAATGACATACTTTATAGGCCTGAGTACTGATGAGGACTATATTGAAAAAAATATAGATGTCAAAATGATATACTTTATAGGACTGAGTACTATAATGATTCATTAGAGTACTGAGGACTATATAATGAAAAAAATATAGACACAAAAACTCAAAAATTTATTCAAAACAAAATTGAACAAACAGTTCCATTGTTACCTTACGTTTCTACGCACATTACTGAAACTAAGCTACGTTCACATTACTTACCGTAATGCAACAAGAAATCTATTTTTAAAGAAATCGTCGGAATATAAATTTTTTTATGAAATTCGGATCATAAACAATCATTATGGTACTAGCTGTGTTATCAGACTCGGTCACAGCTAGTACCATAATGATCGTCATTATGATCCTTATATCATAAATATATATGTTTGTATTATATCATTCGACGTTACAAAGTATTCTTGTCATATCAATAATTGTAAAATTGTCATTTAGAATTTCGAGCAAGTCAAGCAATCAGAGTATGTCTCAACGAACGACAATAGACTTCACGGTTCTCGAGTTGTTGATGTAGGTAGCCATGGTTACTTTAAAAAACGCGCGTTGTGGAAAGTTCAATTTGCACACGCTGAAGCGTACTTTAAATAGGTAAAAAGGGCACCACTTGAAAAAATCATTCTTTTGGAGTTAAAAACGATCTGTCAATAATTGTGTTCGGTATAGGGGTATGATACAAAATTTTGAAAATTCATTTGTCAAACGGAGAGAGTCATAAAAAATACGTTTTCATAGACTAGAATAGACTGAAACTATGATGTCTTACGAAAATATCCGAAATCCGATAATAGATATTTTTAGAACGGCAAAATAAGTTCCATTCTCGAACGCAAAAGTATCATTTTATTACGCATTTGTGCGCAAAAGTGTCACTTGACGCACTGTCTGTCGTAGAAAAAAGTATTTTATTTCATACTGATACATTATAAAAAAATAAAACCCTTAGTTACCGTAAGTATAAACATGTTCATAACTTTCTTGGTAGTTATACCAAGCAATTATAAATCTTTAACTCCCTCGAATGTCTTTAAAAAAACAAACCGACAATTGTCGAATTTTCCACTGAAATGCAAGGAAAGAAGTAGTACGGCACGAGCTTTCTCATCCTTTTTGCAACAGTTCGCCTGAAACCTCAATTCTCTACAAGTCCAAGCATTCATTCGATTTCACAAATCAATGAATTTGACAAATATACACAAACTTGGCAGTTGATATATCTACCCATGGCCTACTTGATTTATCAACAACGTTCGTTCAATTCTGAAAATCAACAAAATTTGGTTTTCTTATTTCATTTAGTACGAAATGAAATTAATTATGTATCACATGAGTTATTAGATGTTAATAACCTCGGGGCAACTTAAGAGGCATCACCAGCGCGTCATCACGAAAGTCAAATTTCATCATGGCGCCGCACACCTTAGGTGTTTGCGGATATATTTTTCAAGAGTGATATTGGAGGTAACGAAGCACCTGTCCGTAATAAAACTACGTAGCTGAAAGCTCCAATAAGGTAGATAGCTCATAATCGTAGTTTCGGTTTTGCGTAAAAACTATTGATTTTATAAACACAAATTTTGTTCTTCTGGTTCTATAATTTCCTTAAGAATGCGGGAAAATGTCAACAATTGAGTTCAGTTTTCGAAATTAGATATTTTTGTATCTAGAATGTGGAATGATACTTTTGCGTTCGAGAATAGAAGTTTTTTTGCTGAGCTTCAGCGAAGCAAAATAACCATTCGAGATTAATAAATAGGTATCTGTCATTGTTAAATGACTTTTCGGGACATTTCGTGTTTGAACCAAAACGAACGAGGTGATACTATTTCCATGACTTTCGTATGGTAGCAACGTAATAAATAATAAACAGAACGCACAGAAGTCTAGCACGAAAAAGAGACACTTCGCTATTTGAGATTTTAACGAAAGTCAACATTTCAGTTCAGTTTTCGAAAAATAGCTATTTATAATACAAGTTCGTAAAGTAGGACTTTTTGGTATGTGCGTGAAGTTTGTTGAATGAGGCGCAGCCGAGTTCAATGAACTCGCGAATACAAAAAAACTCTTTATGAAAGTGTATCATACAAAGTTTTTTCTTCGACAGTTATTATATTGCCAAATTGTAGCAATTGTATGATTAATTTGAATGTTTTATGTATGTTGTCGTCGTATTATCAAATGATGACTTCCGAGTTATATTTGACGCGATTCTGTATTTTCTGTATAAATGTATGATCAGCGTGTAAAAATTTACTTTACGCACTATTGATGATTTTACGCACAGGTGATTTTTTTACGCACAGGTGATTTTTTTACGCCCAGGTGATTTTTTTACGCACTTGTGCGCAAAAGTGTTACTTTACGAACTGTCAACAGTGCGTAAACTATGGGTTTACGCGTATTTTACGCACATAGTTTACGCACTGTCGTAGAAAAATACCTTTTTATTCTGAATTGATCTTATTTCGACTTGCAAAACAATTTTTTTTCTTCGTCAATCCTACCCAATTACGATGTTTTTACGAACTTTTGCCGCTTATATATATATATATAACAGAAATGACAGTAATGACACATACAAAATATATTCCACTATAACATGAATTTTCAGCCAAGTTGACAGAGAGCCCATTTCTCATATGTTTTCGTACGAGGTCCTTTGTTAACAATTTTAGGAATTAATAACTTTTAGGAAAAACGCTCGAACAACATTGTCAATAACAAGAAAATTAAGTTAATTTTTACCATTTGCTACAAGTTATACAAATTACAAGAAGCAACAATGTTTATTAGGGCATTAAATTAACCGTTAAACTTATATATCAAAACCAGCCCAAGTAACACACGAGGAGCTCTTATTGCGCCTAAACGATTTATTCTGGGAACTTATGGAGCTAATAGGCTACATTGAAGCTTTGTTTGGCACTAAATTGCTTATAAAGAGATTCGGTGGAACAAAATTGCTGATAAAACGTTCTCAGCTGCTTATAAAGAGATTCGGTGGAACAAAATTGCTGATAAAACGTTCTCAGCCCTCAAATCTGAGCCTGATTTATTAAGGCATCTAATACATCGTTTCATTACTTTATAATAGGTTTACTGTGAGATCTCTCTTACAGAAACAAATTATGCACATTCATCAGTGTCATTTAAGTCTGTATATAACAATCACTCAACTGTTCCACAGCCTTGCTAATTCTCTGTAGAGGCTAAATACTGAGTTTTAAATGATCTCAAAGCAAAATTTCCCAGCTGTTCAGAACTTCAAGCCAATTGCCATCTATGCCAGACATTATAAAGTACATTTATGAATTATAATTTATGAGAGACCACACATAGTTAGTTGGGCTTATCCCCTTTAAAGTTGTTGAAAAAAAAAATCGAAATCATTTTGTCTTGCCATGTACGAGACCGGTGACCGCGCTGGGAATCGAACTCGCGTTCCTTGGAGTTGAAATCGAACAATTTATTCACGCGCCACCACGACTATATGGACTATTTTGAACATAAAATATCAATTTATTTATTTAGCACCTTCCTGTTTAATTTTTCACAAAATAAAAAAAAAAATAGTTTTGTGGGTGAAAAATACAGGTTTGTATAATATTTAAGTTCTATCTAATGAAAAGGCAACCTTGGCTATCTGATTATACAGCAATAATGCCACAAAGAACATCAAGGAATCCTCAAATAGCTACGTATACAGCACAAGTACAGCAACAACAAAGAGTCTCCTATAAAAATATGCAAGCACAAAAAATAACTGTGAAAATGTGGTGGAAAGAGTGGATTCAATTTGAGATACTAGAAAAATCTGCTAAAGGTCCACCATTTTTACTCCTTTCAAAAATTGCTCTTTTGACACTTTATACTCGCTTAATGGTTGCTCGAGAAAAATTTCTTAAAGTAGCACTTTTATACAGCCAAAATACTCTTTGAAAGGTTTATCGCTGCTTTTATGGACACCTTCTTCGAATTCTTTCAGGAAACTATGTTGAAAACTTCAAGAATATGTGACATCACGGCCATTGTTACCAGTTCAATTATTCGAAGTGAATTTGAATACAAAATGTTATTTTTGTGAAATATCACTCATAAGGCATTGTATTAACATAAATACATCATTTCCAGAAAATTTTCTGAAAAAAGTATATTTAAATTTTTTAAATTAATTTTTTTTAATTAAGGAATTGTATATATTTTGGAGGCGCGTTGAATTATTTCGAAGTAGAAGATCATGTTTCTACAGAAAATTTTCTTCGCATGACAAATTTGGTTTTCAATGGACTGCAGTAAGTACTTACAAGTTAGTGAAAAACTTTCAGTCAGTTTTATATGTACGCCATAATAATATAATTTTTGATCATTTGATGATACAATCCCTTCCCAAAACATCTCTTACAAAACCATAAAAATGCAAAAAGTATTCATAGATATAACTGTTGGAAACTATCACTCAGTAATTTTCATTTGTTACAAAAATGCCTTGCTTTTTAGATCCTTACATAGCTTTTTAAACTCACTTATACCTCTGTTTTGAAACAACTAAAAAGTTACATTGTATCACTAACTAACAGACGTATACGATAGTTTCGTAGACTTAGAAGCTTTATAACGTGCTTTATAAGAACTGATAAAATACATAATATTGTATAAGCATTAATGAGACCGTTAGAGATCTTATCGAGGCTGTATTATTTGTGCCTATTTTGGACGTATAGATACTTCATTTATGATGAAATATTGTTGTCAACTCTGATTTATATAGCATTAAGTTTTATAAGGATACGGTATACCAATTTTTAGCCTTTTAAAAAAGTTATTCGTGCTACTTGGGAGACTTCATCTAGTAAGCGGCCGTCCCTTCAATTTCTTTCAGGAAAGCTATGATTGTTCAGTATTGTTGATACAATATGAATCGTCTTTGGAAAGTTTCATCTGACAATTTAACTCATATATAAAAAATCGCATATGCCACCGTGCAATTGTCACCTTGACAGCGGCAAAAGTTAGCTTCAACTTTTACAGCGACAAATACAATAGTGGTTTTTTCACTTATTCATTTGTTTATCAGTTATCGCGGTGCGCGGTGTAAATTTGTGTTGTTCAAATTCTAAACTGTTTCCTTTAGCAATTTGACTCGAATAACTGTCAACCTAACACTTCACCTTCGGTGTCGTGTTTTTAATAGTTGACAGTTATTCTCGTCGAATTGCTGGGAAACAGTTTCTCATTAAACAACCCAAATTTACATCAACCGAAACTGCCGCGATGCCGACCCGGGTTACCGGCGTGCCAGAGCGGAACTTGCCCAAGCGTCGAATGTCTCTGTTCAACATGTGCACGGGAAAAACTTTAAATCGATATGGGATAATTTCGTTTACTACAATGTAATCCGGTTAGTGCAAACTTCGTTATTGGGGAATACAACTACGAGTTAAAAAACATTAGATCTGTACGAAGAAACAACTTATTGACTAAAGATTGAATCAGATGGAAATATTTTGTTCGTTTTGAAGAATATTGGTATAGGTCGATAAGTGCGTGGAACAGTTTGCATGCATACCTGCACTTATGAACGTGTGTAGGTTCGTTAATTCGAAAAAAGTACGGAGGGTTTTTGATGAATAACATGAATATCAGGAACCATAATTCAAGAAATCTGAAGATTCTGTTCTCTAACGGTCTTACGCATCGATGGATTTCGAAGAAAATTTTTGAGGGAGTCACATATAGATCAGTTGAATCGATTTTAGTATAGGCTGCTAGGTCCACAAATGTTTTCATATAAAAAAATTAGACTTATAATTAAAAAAATCGAATATTAATGCTGTTATGCATCGATTGATTTCAATGAAATTTTTTGAGGGAGTCTCATATACAGAGTGAACCATTTGAAAGCGGGCCACCTCTCTAAAACTGTTATTTATTATCCGATTCGGAAGTTTTTTTTTTCAATAGATAGAGCATTAATAGTTCTAATTGAATGCAATGAATTCGAAATAAAAATAAAGTTTCAAGGCATACTTCCAATTTTTTTCAAGGTCAAAAATTCAAAAACATACTAGCGATTTTTTTAAACAGAATTTGGTGACGCCACTGGATTCACGACATATTCAAGTGATGTTTGTAAAAATTTCGTAAGAATGCATCCATCAATAAAAAAGTTATATGGGTTTAAAATTTGAAAATTTTGTCAATAAATCAACCCACTGCTTCAATTTCAAACACCACTGGATTCAAAATATTTAGAAATATATTTGGTCAGAATTTCATCCAAATCCGTTCATAAATAAAAAAATTATGAAATAATAAAATAAAATTTTCCTAAAATTCCACTAAGTAATTTCAAATTTTATTATATTATAACTTTTTTATTTATGAACAGATTTCGATGAAATTCTGACCAAATGTTTTTCGAAGTATTCTGAATCCAGTGGTGTAGTCAGAATTTAGATGAAAGTTCTTAAATTGAAGAGGTGGGTTGATTTATTGACATAATTTTCAAATTTTTTTTCCCATATAACTTTTTTATTCATGGACACATTCCTACGTTATTTTCAGATAAATCACTTGAAAATGTCGTGAATCCAGTGGCGCCATCTAATTCTATCTAAAAAAATCGCTAGCATGTTTTTTGGATTTTTGACCTTGAAAAAAATTAGTAGGCCTTGAAATTTTTATTTTCATTTCGAATTTATGCCACTTAACTAGAACTATTGATGCTCTATCTATTGAAAAAAAAACTGGATCGGATAATAACAGTTTTAGAGAGGTGGCCCACTTTCAAATGGGTCACTCTGTATATCAGCTGAATCGACAATCATATAGGCTGCTAGGTCTACGAATGTTTACATAGTGAAAAAATATAAATTTTAAAATTCAAAAAGTTAGAATTTAAAATCTGTTACGGCCCTACGCATTGGTGGATTTCGATGAAATTTCTTGATAAAGCCACATATAGACCAGCTGAATCGACAATCGTATAGGCTGCTAGGTCAACGAACGTTTGAGTAGTGAAAAAATTTTGAATTTTAAAATTCAACAAATCCGAATATTTTTTCTGTTACGGCCTTACGCATCTATGAATTTCGATAAAATATCTTGAGCAAGTCACATATTGATTAATCGAATCAAAAATCATATAGTCTGCTAGATCCACGAACGTTCACACAGAAAAAAAAAATTATTTTAAAAAAATTCAACAAATCCGAATATTTTTTCTGTTACGACCTTCGATTTTTGTTATATGTTAACGTCCGTGGACCTAGCAGCCAATGGTATAGTCGATTCAACTGATCTATACGTGAATCCCTCGAAAAATTTAATCGAAATCCACCGATGCGTAAGGCCGATACAAAAAATAATCTTCGGATATCTTGAATTGTCAAGTTTCATTTTTTTTACTATGTTAACGCTCGTGGACCTAGCAGCCTATGGTATAGTCGATTCACCTGATATATATGCTATATATATATATATATATATATATATGTGACTCCTTCGAAAAATTTCATCGAAATCCACCGATGCGTAAGGCCGTAACAGAAAATAATCTTCGTATTTCTTGAACTGTCAAGGTCAATTTATTTTGCTGTGTTAACGTTCGTGGAGCAGCCTATGGTATTGTGGAGACAACTGATCTATATATAAGTTCCTCAAGAAATATAATCGAAATCCACCGATGCGTACGGCCGTTCCAGTGCAGAATTTGCGTAATTATCGAATTGTCATGTTAAATTTTTTTTCAGTATGGTAACGTTCGTGGACCTAGCATCATACGGTATTGTCTAGTCAACTGATATATTTCTGAGTCTCTCAAGAAATTTCATTGAAATCCACCGATGCGTAAGGCAGTTACAGAACATATTTCTCGGATTTCTTGAATTATCGCGTAAATTTTTTTCCTATGTTAACGTCCATGGACTTAGCAGCCTATAGTACTGTCGACTCAACAGATCTGCATTTTACTCACTCAAGGAATTTCATCGAAATCCACCGATGCGTAAGGCCATTACAGAAAATAATATTCGGATCTCTTGAATTGTCAAGGTTAATTTTTTTTTACTACGTTAACGCTCGTGGACCTATAGCAGCCTATGGTACTGTGGAGACAACTGATCTATATGTGAGTTCCTCAACAAATATAATCGAACTCCACCAATGCGTATGGCCGTTCCAGTGCAGAGTTTGCGTATTTATCGAATTATCATGTTCAATTTTTTTTTAGTATGATAATATTCGTGGACCTAGCAGCCTATACGATTGTCGATTAACTCGAGCTATATGTGAATCCCTCAATAAATTTCATCAAAATCCGCCTATGCGTAAGGCAGTTAGAGACAATAATCTGCGGGTTTCTGGAATTATCACGTTTAATTTTTTTTTTTACTTTGATAACGTTCGTGAACCTAGCAGCCTATGGTATAGTCGATTTACCTGATCTATATGTGACCCCCTGGAAAAATTTCGTCGAAATCCACCGATGCCTAAGGCCGTTACAGAAAATAATCTTCGGATTTCTTAAATTATCAAGTGTAATTTTTTTTACTATGTTAACGTTCGTGGACCTATAAGCAGCCCATACGATTGTCGATTCACCTGACCAATATGTGACTCTCTCAAAGAATGTCATCGAAATCCACCAATACGTAAGGCCGCGATTGCAAATAATGTTCGAATTCTTTCATATATACGATTTGACACGTTTTTATAATATTATGTTTGTGTCTGTCTACCTTGGCGTGTATACTATTCCTCTCAGCAGATATTTGTTCCTCACAAAAAAATTTAACAACATCCAGCTTTGAATCGCGCGGTGATAATAAATACTATTCGACAGTTTATAAACATATGACACGATATTTTTATTCATCATGTTAAATCCTTTCTACCTTAGCTGTCATATGATTATCTACTAGACATATATTTATTTATTCCTCACACAACATTTAAACGAAATCCACATTTGCGTTAGTCCATGATTGGAAATTATATTTATGTTTCAAAATATCTGGATGTCAATACGATCCTGAGGGGGTCTATTCTTGAACCATTCGGTTTCAAATCATATACGAAAAAAAGAGAAAAACATACATGTTTCATGTGTATTGGTATGAAATAGTAAATCTAATTCGCATACGTAAAAACTCGAGAATAGGACCCCGTCGCGGCCGGTAAGTAACTCGGGCCGGCAGTTTCAGACTCATCAAATTTACCCGATAAAATACAAACCACTCGTGCAATTATAAGTGAATAAATCACAAAAAACACTATAAGGGCCGCCGTACATTATGCTATTTCCTGGCAAGTTCAGTGCAACGCAATGTCGATTCACTCAAATCGCATGCGTCTATCATATTTTAGAGCAAGTTTCATGCTAGTAGATGATTTTCCCAAAGTAATACGGCTGTTTACAAATATGAAACTTGCTGAAAAATATGATAGACGCATACGCTTTGATCGATTCGAAATTGCGTTGCATTGAACTTGCCAGGAAATAGCATAATGTACGGCGGCCTTAACAATTATTGTGTTGTTAATAACTACTCTTTCAAATAATTGTTTTAATGAAGGTGATTATTATTGTGGTGTATTTATATATTGTCGTTGATTTATCTTGCCAAAAACACTCGAACTTTTCTTTTATAGGATAAATTTCTTACAACTCAATATTTTTGCTCAACCTGCGGTCTCGCAATTTTTTCATGCCAGTTTTTCTCGTTAAATTACTGATTGGCAAAATTATTTCGTTGAAGGAAGAAATTTATCCAATAAAAAAAAAGCCCTTGTGTTTTTAAAGTGCTAGGAATCGCACGTTAAAAGGTAAGACCTTGTTAATCCTTGGCTCGCACAAGTTTCGACTTTTTAGGGCTGCCGTTCGTAAGGGGACGACAGCTGGTTAACGGAAAAAACAATTTTAACTTATTAGGTGCTTGGCTTGAATCTGCCCTTCTGAGATTTCCAGCGGGCGGGCAAACCATCTTCGGTGTTATGTAGGTATACTAATACTTAAAGTATTAAGTGCAGATAATGAGGAAATAAAAAAAAGTTGGTAAAAATAAATTTCGGTAGTTTTATTGAAGTTTGAAGGTTGGATTTCAAACCCATCTGTTTTTAATTTATTCAATTGATTTCCGTTAATTTATGATATACCCCACGCTGTATTTCATTTATTCAAATCGAATTTGGCAGTGGTTGGATGGAGTGCTTTTTTCAAGTTCCTAAAGATGGCAATTATGCACATTATTTCTGTTCCGAATATGGAAGGCTGTCTTATCCGATTCGGAAATGCAGGTGGTATTCATTACTCCAACCTAACCTGCAAGCACTAATGATGGGTGTTAACCCTGAAATCTATATAAGTACAGTTAGTCCACTGTTTAACAGGTTAAACTGAAATGAGTAAAAACACTAATTACAATTTTGAAAAATATGTAAAGCTAAAAATTATAAAATAGATGAATTTGGAATACAAAATGGGTACTCACATGGCAAGGAAACGTCCAAAAATTGATCAAGTTGAGTGCTAAAGATTGAAAATACATAGCGCAACAAAGTGCCAACAGTTTAAAGTTAAATGGGAATGGTGGGTGACCACTCAATCCGGACTATTAGTGTCATCGAAATTTTTAATTTTAAGATAAAAAAATATTATTATCGATCAAATCACTGTTGAAGAATTGTATTGTAATGCTACATATATTGGTCAAACCGGCCATACATTTTCTCAAAGAATCCATGAGCATAAAAGAGTCATTATTAAAGCTGAAAGTGTGAAATTCCCACTTCTTGCGCGAACGTTTGATGTTAAGTGCCTTATCACTGGGTATGTTACGGACTATAGTTCGTCGTACAACTAATGCGCATCATGGGCGTGCATATTATCACATTTTCAGCAATGTTTGTCTTAATGTACGTATCTTCACTCAGACTTTTTTAATGAAATTAATTCTTCTAGTTATTTTGCTAACCACATTGTTGATAAAAAACATAATTCCGATATAGATTCAGATCTTGATATTTTACATATTTGTACAAGTTCCAATTTGTACAAGACGCCCATGAATATTCGATGATCATGCAGGTATAATTTTATTGAGTTAACGCTCCATGTACAGACAGACGTCTTGGGTTCTCCTGCATTGCCATTCGCAAGGCTATGTATGAAATGCATCTCAGTCATGTCAGAATTCGTGAAATTTGACGTTGTTATTCGACTGTTACGAGATTAAAAGGAAAAACTGTTGAAATTAATCAGATGAACATGTGTTTTTCGGAGACTATCATTATTCAAAAAATAATAAATTGTATTGTCTATCATATTTTCATTGTATTTCGACTGGATTCCTTTTAGCTACTGCATAATTCTCAAGAAAATCACTTTTACACCTTACAGTTCACAACTTGAACCTTTAATTTATAAACATATGCAGACACGAGAACTGTACTGGAACTATTGACTGTTGTGTACTGCTGATCTGTGTCAAATAAACCCCTGGTTAATAATAATAATAATAATACTACCTCATTAACACTCGTAGAGTGTACCCAATGGCATAACCTGTGCGGGTAGAGGACGGCTATTATTATTATTTGCCGTGGCGCTCCGGGCGACTTTCTGATTTTTGGTGGCGTATTCACTTTTCAGCTGCAGGAAAACCCGGAAAACCCACAGCACCACCTCGGGTAGCCGGCGTGCACTCCAAGCCAGCACTAGACGAGATTGGCATCTAGACAACACACAATACACTTGCTTTCAACAAGGACTGTGGTCGTCTATCGATTCCGAAATTGAGTAGTTGAGAAAAAATCTCTCGTACATACATCGGGCTCGAACCGCCAACTACCTCTATACTTAGACCCTCAAGCTACCGGCTTCAGGCATAAAATCATTATAAAGGCATACTACATTTTTGCCATCGCCACCGCGAGTGGGATAATTTCCCACAAAACTAATGGAAACAAGAGTTTATTCAAATAAAGCCAAAGCGAATTTTAGAAAATCGATTTAAATTTTTTTCCCCATAACGGTCACAGATAGGAATAAAACTACAAGAAAACAAACATTTTTGAACAAAGCATTATTTAATTTAGAATCTACTGCAGCGCAATACAAAAAAGTTCATGAGGAAAAAAAGGAACATGACTTCTGAAAAAATATCTCCCTGTAGATGCTCACAACCATTTGGCATGACCAATGATGTGAGCCCTACACATAGTAACCTGTATTTATATGTATAAAGAAATAACTAAAAAAAAAACTTTAAATTTCAACACCCTGTATATGAATTTGTCAGTCAAACTCAATGAATATATTTTTTCAAACACACCGAGTGCTAATCAGAACTCTCGTCAGAACTGTTCTCAGATTCCTTTCTGTCGAAATGGGAACTCCAAAAAAATTGTCTTTGCAAAAAGTCGGCGCCAACTTTACATGAGTAATTTTTTATTTATGAATTAAATCAAAAAATAAACTCATTCTGTATGTACAAGACATTTACGAACACCCTGTATGTGTAACCTCGACGATTCACACGAAAGAATCATTCCACCGATTCCGATTCTTTGTTATCGGATTAACCAATGTTTTAGTAAGATTATTCGCGTATCTGTTTTATCCCAGTATGCGATGAATCACGGACGTCGAGCGTCCTTGAGATCGCCAAGGCCGTGCGCTCTGCTTCGGCTTCTGCGAAAACTGGGTCGCACTAGTAGGGTTCGTTTGTTTTGAATCTGGTTGGAAGGCTGTGTGTGCCGTCATTGAAAAACATGATGCCATTATTGGAATGTCACATGGATTACAATTTTATTATTCAAGGTCGGAACATATTGATTGTTGAAATATCAGGTTATATGGGGTTTACTATTGTTTGAATATCTTAAAATATACCCCTTTCTATAACTTGTTTTTTTCTGCTCATGGACATCATCCTTATATTGTGAATGTACATGAGTCAGGAATAAGATGTTTAAACCCTGGTGCGAATGATTCGATTTTGTTTGTATTTTTTGAAGACAAAACAAATGAAATAGTGACGTGCTTTTGTAATCGGTTCCAGACATGGCGTTCTTATAGGATTCAGTAATTGACAGTACTAAAGGTGATTTTTCATGTACCTGCATTTGAGGACTCGTTTATGAAATGCATTATTAGTAGGTAATTCTAGTTAGGTACATTTCAGGAAAAATTGAGTAGGTAGGTATATAGTTTTCCTAAAATATATATCAGTAACAAGTGAAACTATCTGGGACAGTAATTACGTAAAATACTTGAAACTTCTATTCAAGATACAAGAAATAATCGTGGAATATTCGAAAAGCACACCACGATTTCATTTGTTTTCACCATTATCAAGCTGACGAATGTCTTGCTTTTAATCCCACAGTTTTGTATATGTATGTCGCTACGGCAGGGTTTTTAGGCAGGAACATCTGCCATGGTCAAGTATCGGGACACCTTTGAAGTATGTCAAAATATCAATTTGGATAACTATTGCAACAAATATGCTTTTTACAAATGTTTCACACAATATTTTTTCTGCGGTCCAATTAAATTGTTTTTTCTTCTTAATTTTCATTCTACAGAATATTTCATACTGACCTTATTTTCACGACGTCCCATGTCAAGTACTGACTCTCTACGTTCTGCAACTTGCTGTCTGTCCACTTTGTAGGAGTTTTGTATTCAACATAATGCTTATTAATATTTAACTCTTTTGGCTCTGAACTGTATTCAATATTTCAAAATATTTTTAAAACTGCAGAGTCGTTATAAAACAAATGCCATTTGTCATTGAGTTGTTATTATTAATTAAACATTTATTTGGTTTTGTATGTGCTATTTTGTTGGGAGATTTCAGTTTACACAACTTTACCTGGCTCAAATTTTCCAACAAAACAGACAGCATGTCGTCAAGCTGAGTCCTTCGCTATCACATTAGTGCAACTCGAGTGAGAATATTATCTTCATCTCAACACAATTTTATGTTGAAGAGGTTTTTGTTCGAAATAATGAAAGATTGTTCTGATGATGGCATATTTTTAAAGATAATAATTCTATACTGTTGATGTTGGGTCGATCGGCTACTATATTATAGTCTATACAGTGCTAGTCTAAAGTCCGTTCCCCCCTACTAATTTTTGAACCACCTGGTATATCGCAATGAAATTTGGATAAGATGTTACGATTACAACAAAGGATTTGTAGTACGCCCAATATTTTCCATAGGGGGAATTTTATTTTTGTTAGGTCAGTAAATATTATCGGTACTTCAAACTATTTATAAAAGTACTCCTGATAATAATAGGTACATGAGAAATTTTCTGAGAGTAGTTGTAGTGTTTCATTCGATCTTTTTAATAGTTCAAGATTCATTTATAAAAAGTGTCTAAAAATAAGCATAATCGGTTAGGGACGATCATAAGGAATCCATCAATACCAAGTTTGATGCTGTTATCTCCAAAGACTACGGAGATATCGCCTAATATTTCATTCATAAGCTCAATGTGTTTGAGAGAGAATTATTTATTGATCCGCCAGAAAAACGTTCTCCCACTCATTGGTCGTATAGTCTTTGAAGATCATAGCATCATACTTGATACTGCTGGATTTCTTATGATCATCCCTAACCCCATCATTTATTGGTACTTGGTAGAGTGTCAGATACTCCATCGACCTCCACGTGGAAAGATCGGTCTGAGAGAAAGCCGGATAGCAAGGAACACAACTGGGGAGGCAAGCCATAAGATGAAATTTTGGCAAGGAGTCCCTGGTGCCAAACGCGATCAACCGCTTTGGAGATATCTACTGCAACGGCCAGAGTTTCTCCATATTTTTCGATAGATTGCTGCCCAATACGTAAGACATAAGCAAGCAGGTCACCAGTTGATCTCTGATGCCATATTTTCGATCATTGATAATTCCTAAGCGTTCTGGATATTTCATGAGCTCGATGTTGATGGCTTTCTCCATGAGCTTCGGGTAACAGATAGCAGTACGATGGTTCTGTAGTTACTAGGTAGGGACTATTTGCCCTTTTTGGGAACTAGTTGTCCACAGGCAATTTTCCAATTGGACTGAAATACCCCCAAATTATAGGAACGGTTGAATAACTTACAAAGAAATGATGTCAGTTCGGGAGCACATTCCTTGAGAACGATCGGCGGAATTCAATCAGATCCACTGGCTTTGTTGGTGTTAAGACCCAGCAAAATGTGCCTGATAGTTCGTTAGCGGAATATAATCTCAGGCATATGACTGTCAATGAGAATTATGTTCTGGGGTTGTTTTCCAAATGAAACCAGAGTAGAATTTGCAGCAAACATGTTGGCTAAGATATTGGCTTTGTTTTTAGCGTTCGTTGTAGGGTTTGCAATCCCGAAATACCGATACTGGAAATTCCGCGATCCTAGCGATATTTTGATACCGAGAATCCCGGGATCACATTCGATTGGATCCCGGGATTTTCGAAATTAGTTTTGACCAAGATTTCGTATTATATACAGATATCCCTCTGATATTTATGTTATAACAAATTAAACAAGTTGACAAACCCTTTATTGTGGATTTGTATGGTGCACTTAAAGTTAGAATTGCCCAACGCCGAAATTCTTTCTTAGGCGTTCCCCGGTACTTGCATAATCCTGAGCAAGAATCAGATGCATTATTCGAAGTTCCTTAAAAAAACGTTATTAGGGAGATACTCATGGGTCCTATAAAACGTTTCCAAATGGTTCTAGAGGCAATTGATCAACAAGATGAAGAAGATAGAATTCCCCTTGCGTTACTCAACATCTACCTCGAACAGAAAAAACATGGGAAACAATGTTAAATGTAGCATTAGAAAACGCAATGCTCCCAATTCGATTGCGCCCAGGAACCGATTTGATATCATACATATCTTCAGCTGGTATATGATCTTTTAACAACAATACCACCAACTAGCGTAGAATCTGAAGGAGCATTTTTCGCAGCTGGTTGGTACCATTTGCACAAAAATCACATCCCAACTTGCAGATAATTACCTTAACGAGTTGATTTTTTACGCTACTGGTTCAGTCTACACTGTCAACAATAAATATTCGGCCTTCTGTCTCTTTAATTTTTGATGTATACAGTGAGGACCAAAAGTCCGTTGCTCCCTTCACACCGCTTTCTTTTCCAAAGCTCCGATATTAACCAGTGAATGCAGAAATTAACGGTGCAGAATCGCAAACGAAATGAATACGGATGGGGATCCCACAACTTGGTAGAAATCAATGCGAACAAATCCTAAGCATGTCTTTTCTGTAGAAAGGCCGATCTCACAGTGGCCAGCTTGAATATCTGAGGAGTATCCATACCAATGAAATCTACCATTTCGATGCTCGGTATCACCTTCAGCAAAACCTTTTCATGGGTGAACCATGTGAGGTCCATTGCTAAAAGTGTCTTCCAAAAACTTGTTTTTTTTTGTTTCATGAACTTTTCTGTCAACTTATTATGATTTGTAAGGCACAAATCCGAAAACTATTTCCATATGTGGAGTTCAGCACCCAAACACCCAGTGACACTTTCAGATTCTGCTCAAAAGAGCCGTCTCGTAGGTGGTACTTCGCTCACAAGCTCGCTCACTTCTCTGGAACACCGCAGAAAGGATGGCGATCTGTCTCTGTTTGTACTTTCATGTACGATGCTCTTCCGAAATATCATCAATCGTTCCACCGTTAGCGGCTTTGGAATTCGTTGCCAGGGAGGTATTCCCTGAGGCATACAGCCTGCAGATTTGCAGAAATTCAAGTACACCAATTCCTACCTACTTTCCCTCAGCTCTCACAATGTTCCTTAACCATTACAGGATTTTCGTTTTTGTAGGAACCAGAGCTATTTTACTCGAAATAATTATCCTCTAATCTCTAAGGAATCTCGGTGAAGCATTTAAGTTTGGATCTTCGAACATGTACGATAGAACTAAGTCATAATAGTCAATGGGTGTTGAGGTCATCTTTCGAAAATCTACACGTGAGTGTATACACGCCATAAATGGTTGCCCCACTTTGTCAAATGAAAATCAAGGCCAAAATGCAAAGTAGATAACATCCTAATGAACTTTAATGACACGGACGCAAAAATTGTTATCGTCAAATTCTGAGAAACGTCATCGCCGTCTAGACCGTGGGCTAGACTAAAATAAATCGATAAAGGCCTCATACAACGGTTGATGTAAATAATGTGTTTTGGTTCGAAGGAAAGGAAGTCCTGTTCACTGGTTTGAAATGTTTACCGTGGGTTACGTTGAAATCTTTGATATCTGAAAATTTCATCTCTGATGATTGATTTTTCAAATAAAACTGACTGAAATTGTTCATCCGTCATCGGGATGTTGTCGTATTGAATCCCGAATCAAACGCTGTTGCTAGATTATTGGAGATGAATTCTGCGATCAAAAACACCTTTGGTTAGATTTTATTTTAACAGACTCATTGATTTTACTCCTACTCCTAGGGATGATCTAGATTGAAAAACCAAAGACCGAACAGACAAATGACAGTTGTCAATTTGTTCATATTTAATGATTTATGATTTATCATTCCTGACTTAACAATTGTTTGAATTATTATTTGGTAAAGGTAAGCTTAGTGATTTTACTTATTTTTGTCTCCTGAACACGTATCTGAAAATTTCTCCAATATTGTTCGAGTTATGCCCTTCTGAATCTTAAAAATAATCGACCATTTCAAAAATTAGAATTTTTCACGGCCGAATCGCACACAATTCCTTCTTTTTGTGAATATATATCACTATTGGCATCTCGAAAACGGTAAATGATACGAAGTTGGTTAAATTAGACAAAAGTTGCCTATTTTAGTGAACAATGAAATGATGTTTCCAAATCCAAACCGAAATTACCCGTTTTCATTTCATTGCGCTGGCGACTCTATTTTAGGAATAGGGAAATGTATTCAGGAAACTTTCTCCTCTGTTTTGAATTTACTTTCATGTGCTATACTTCAATTTTCAAAACGACGTTTCGTTCCTCGGGGCCACCCTCAACCCTATTTTTTCGAACCGTGAACAATAGTACCGATAATAACTCCTCTTACTCCCATAAACATCTACAACGAAGGCTCATTACATCAACAGATGAATATAATTAAGAAATAAAATGTCGTCTCGTCGGTGATGCCGTACTCAGAATCTCTTGTATTACTTCTCTGGAACACCGCAAAAAAGTTGGATATCCATCTATGTATATTTTATAGATATTTGCATGGTAGATGCTCTTCCTCTTACTCCCATAAACATCTACAACGTAGGCTCATTACATCAATAGATGAATATAATTCAAAAATAAAATTTCGTCTCGTCGGTGATGCCGTACTCACAAACTCTCGTATTACTTCTCTGGACACCGCAAAAAAGTTGGATATCCATCTGTGTATATTTTATAGATATTTCCATGGTAGATGCTCTTCCTTTGAGGTGAATTATCTGAAACGCTGCATTTGGGCAAGTAATACTTTTGGTCTGGAAGAGGCTTGTGCTCTTCTGAGATATCAGTCGTCCCGAGTCTCATCGAGATTGATTGGTGGATCGATTGATTTGAAAGTACGTTCTAAGAGGTACAATTTTGCACACTCTAAGGCATTCAGGCACGAGACAGGATTTTTCTTTTTGTGGGAACCAATAAAATAGTAGGTGCGATCTGTCTCCCTTTCTGTCAATGAATCTATAGGATTTTTCTCCCCTTTTCACAATGAACAGCAAAACCAGTCACTTGGAATTCTTAGCCTTGATTAACTAGAAGATACAGAATTTTCATCCCTTTCTCACAATGAATAGTGAAGCCAGTCGTCCTTCCCTCACCACCCTGGATTCCTCTCTTTCTCACAATGAACAGCGAAGCCAATAGTTCTTCCCTACTAACCCTCGATTATCGCAATAATTTTTGAACATACATGGTTTTTCTCCCTTTTCACAATGATCAGCAAAGCCAGTTGTTCTTCACTCCTCATCCTTGATTATCCCTGACTCCTGAACATACAGAATGGACTAGTTTTCATTTTTTATTATGGATTTTTTATTATGGATCAAGTAAAATGAAACAAAAATGTGAAAGAATCATTAAAATATCTCTAAAAATGAAAAAGTTATAGGACTTTGAAGTTGCGCTTGGAAGAATTATTTCATAGTACGCAGCGCTCTAGTGTGTGACGTACCGCCACATGAACGAGGCGACTAGTATTATTCGCAGAGTGCTTACAAATGTATCGGTGTACAATCACTTGCGCCGTTCGTGTCGTGTAATGTTCATTACACGATGGCTGAAATTAGAAAAATGATATTTTAAAAAAAGTGAAGAACACGCTTTACTTCCCATGGACTAAAAAGTAAAAAATAATTGACAATTCAATTTCTCAAATGTAAAAAAGCGTGGGTGCTTTCGATCTATATTCTCATATTTTTTTATAGTTTAATTTAAATAAACACTTTATTGTCCAAACAGGAGTACACCCAATTACAGGACAGCTTAAAACTATTGTGGTGTGTGTTACAGTTTATATATATATACATTTTGTTTAGGTATTGATGACTTTAATTGTGATTTAAATTGGTTCAGCGAGCTTAGGAATGGTTCAATTGTGCTGAAATTAATACACATTGAATTTATTGGTGTTTGCCATGATATTTGTTTGCAGGACTGAGATGTAAAATGTTTGTTCTGATCTGCTGTTAATTCTTGGTACATAAAAGTTCAGTTGAGCAATTAGATCTGGACAGTTTACGAGATTGTGGATGAGTTTATACATGAAAATATAAGAATAGTTAATTCTGCGTTCTCTGAGTGAAAGCATTCCAAAACGTTTTAAAAGGATGTTATTATCTATGCCTTGAGAGGGATATTGTCCGTCCATTTTCCATACCATGTATTTCATGAGGTTTCTTTGACTGATTCAATTTGTTCAATATATACAGAGTGTCCCAAACTCGATGACCTATTAGACGTTTCTGGAGAACGGAACGTGGGATTATTCTGAAAATTGGGTGTATTAAGGTAATTAGTTTTGTTAAATCGATCTAAAATATTTTCAGTACTGTGGTGTTGCCGCTTCTATTGAAAAGTAGTAACAACTTTGATATTTCAAATGGGACACCCTGTATATTATTGCATTTTCGCTTCGCTAGTACTTTTCGATTATTTTTGTATAATACTTCTCTATACCTATCTCTGATGGTTTTCGAGAAATTCATTGATTTCCTGATTTTTTTTGCGAAACAGCTGTAATTAATTTTTTATTAGTACAGTATTTTGATTCGTAGAAATCCTAAATTTAGTTTGACAATGTCAAACGTTTTATTATTGATGCACTGGCAAAATAGTGTAATTTTTATAGAAACTTGCTTTTATTTCGGAAACCTGACTATTTAGGTATAGGAATATAATACATTTGAAAGCAAATTTAATTGTTTTTCAGGATATTCGACAATATACAGGGTTTTCCATTTGCACTTCTCACCATTTTTATATCTATCGGTAAAATCACAAATTTTGAAGGACCCTATATGATAGAGGACGAAGTCCTTTATACATAACTAATACACAGGACATTGTAAAACTATATCCCAAATTTAAGCTTTTTACGAATCCAAATACTGTAGTAATAAACATTTAATTAAAGCTATGTTTCGCACAAAAAATAACGAAATCAATGAATTTCTCGAAAACCATTGAAGATAGGTATAGGGAAGTATTATACAAAAATAATCGAAAAGTCGTAGCGAAGTGAAAAATGGAAAAATACTCAGGGTGTCCTATTCGAAATATCAAAGTTGTTGCTACTTTTCAATAGTAGCGGCAACACCGCAGTGCTCTAGAAACGTCTAATAGGCCATTGAGTTTGGGACACCCTGTATATTATAGCTTGGGGACCACATTAGTGAGCAATATTCTATCTGGATCTGACATAGGCATTGAATAGAAACATTTTGTATTTGAGAAATCTTTGCAGTTTCGGAAGATTCTTTTGGCTACCGAAATAATTTTTGTTATGTGTACTGAAAAGTTCAATTTGTCATTGAAATGAATTCCAAGATCTTTGATTTGTTGTTCATATTGTAGCGGAGTCTCATTGATTAAATAGTTAAATAGATTAGTGTTGTGGCGCAGAGATATTGTTGAATACTTGCATTTGTTTATGTTGAGTGGAAGTTTATTTGTACGACACCAGTCATAAAGTTTATTTAGGTCTTGTTGAAGAAATACACACTCTTGGGAATTTTCAATCTTCCTAAAGATTTTCATGTCATCTGCGAATAATAAAACATTACTTTCTATGACGTCACCGATATCATTAATAAATAGTGAAAATAGTAGTGGTGCTAAGTTACTCCACTAGGGAGCGCCACTGCTCGCCTCAAACTCATAGGATTGATGACCTCTATACTCTACAGCTAATGTTCGATTTTCAAGATAGCTTGTGAAAAATGTTAAGAGGTCTTGATTAAACCCAACTTTCTCAATAAGATCGAGTGATCAAGCTTGTCAAAAACCTTTGAAAAATCTGTGTAGATTACATCTAGTTGACCTTTTGTATCGATTGTATCGCATCCCAATGGGCACACGTACGTTTTTCAAACGTGTTATAAACGTGCCATTGGTTGAATAAACGTTTCTGCTTGAAAATTTTATCGGCAATAATTTAGTGTAATCTTCAACGTTGAAAGAATACGTTATAAAGATGTGTTTTCAACATTACTTCCTCAACAACTCGTTAAATATACGTTTAACAATCGTTATGTTGATTCAAAAAGAATTTTTAATCAAAATTGCTTCATGCGATTCATTTATCAATGTTTCTGATACCTTAATCTTTTATTTGGTCAAAACAATGTTGTTTTATAGAGTATCTTCGATCTTCAAAAAACGGCAATAAACGGCAATTAGTAAACAATTGGTTTAATATTACATTGTTTCACGCGACATTTTTTCGTTGAAAAAACGTTCGGTTTCACAACGTTATTTCAACGTCCTTGTGGGATGCGGCTTGAGTAAAACACATTAGATTGGTCACGGTAGAACGTTTTTTAATGAAACCATGTTGTTCCGTTCGAATAAGGTTTTTGACCTTGGGAAATATTTGGCTATATACAGATATTTCAAAGACATTCGAAAAGCCCGACAGTAAGGTTATAGGTCGATAATTTGTAATCTCATTAAGAGAGCCAGATTTGAAGATAGGACAAATTTTGGATTTTTTCCACAAATTCGGAAAAGTGTTCCTTCTCAGGGATAAATTGTAAATGATTTGAATTGGTTCTGTAAATGCATATGCGCAGTCTCTGAGCACGTAGCTGGGGATGCTATCAAATCCACAGGATTGTTTAGGTTTGAGTTTTTTTAATGCATTTAGTACCTCAATATTTGTCAAATATTTCAGAGTAATAACTGGGTTATTTGATGGTTATGAGATGAGGTGGTCAATATTTTCATCGGGCTTTATATGTACGCCGTGAAAATAGTCAGCAAAACTGTAACAATATCTTGAGGAGTACTGTATTCTTCATTTTATAATTTTAACAGACTAGGTATTCTAGATGTTCCTTTTTTATTGTGAACAAATGCCCAACATTTTGCAGGGTCTTCTTCTATAGAGTTTTCTGCTTTTGTTAGATATTGTTGGTAAGCAATTTTAATTTTTCTTTTAATGTACTTGCGGATTGTTTTGAATTGTTGCGGGTACATATCAGAGTTTGTTTGTTTAAGTTTTTTTAAAATATAATTTTTTTGTTTGATTTCCTGTTTTATTTCCTTAGTAAACCAAGGAGGGAATTTTGTTTAAAAATTTTGCAAAGAGGGCACATAAAGGTCAAAGACTGAGTATAGTTTTAGGTAAAATTCATGCAGAGCTGTATTAACATCTGAAAAATTGTTCAAAAATGTCCAGTCAGTTTCGTACAAATGATGGTAGAGCAATGGAAGATCATTTTGATTTAAGTAACTATTACTACTAGCTGCCTTTTTTTGATTCATACGTTAATTGAGTAAAAATAACTAACCTAAACCTATATTTTTACAAGCTTTATCAAACTTGCATTGTATGTTTGTTTCATTAGATCGAATCTTGCAAGTGAATTTTGACCCACTTCTAGTGGTCCGAAAAACTGAAAATGTGGCAGGTATACATGATTCCAGTGAGAATGCATTACGATTTTTTTTTAGGAGGCGACTCCGAAATGGCGGATAAGTTTTGTGATTATGGTCCATCCTATTCAAAATTAATATCTGGGGGTTTTGCGGTCGCAGATTATGATTTCACTGTATGTAGATAAGGTTTTGCTTTTTGAGTTCATCTATATATCTCCTGGGAAAACGCTATTTTACGCAAATAATAATAATAATAATAAAAGTTTTGTGATATTGATCCGATTCGATTCAAAATTGGTACGTGGGGGTTTCCGGGGTCGGAGATTATGATTCTTTTGTCAAAATTTGCAAATTCACGATGGTCGCTTCAAGAAGTCGGACGATTTTTGTAATTATGGTCCGATTAGAATCAAAATTGTCGTGTGAGCTCCCTGCTTGCCATCGCAGTTCGCAAAGCTCGTATACTTGCCAAGTACGCAAATAATCGTGTATTTTACAAGTACACGAGTCGTTTGAGCCCGTCTTATCTTTTCTCATCGATTTTTTTTGTTACAGTTTCTAATAAGGATAACATTAAAATATAATATAATCAAAAGAAAAAAAATTCTTTCTCTTTTCGCCAAAAAAAAATATTTTCATTTTTTGGGCGCGAAACTCAAATAATTCAAACTTTAAAGTTTTCCTTTTAAATGGCAACCTTGGTACAGCATTGACATTGACAGCAAAATGAGATGAGACTTTTGAACTACTACAATTTATCAGATAACAGTACGTTGTTTATTTATAAGTAAAACATTGTGTTTCTGTGGTGTGTTGAATTTGTATTCTATATTGTGTGACTTGGGAATTGAGATCAATCAAAATGTCTAATAGATTGACTCTGGGTTTTGAGAAAGCAGATTCTAATAATCTACCTGAAGTAACCAGCGAAATGGTCCATGTCTTTTTTGCAAATAATATGAAATTCATAAGTGCTGTACGTCATGAAAAAACCAAAAAGTAACTATGGTACTCACTTACTTATTTTTATTCACAAATTCATCTATTTTATATTAGTGCTGCCAAAGAATCCTATGGAGATAATGCAATTTGTTAGTGTTTTCACAATTAGGCATAAAACAGTGCTTCATTTGGAAAAATTAATTTTCACTCCACAATGTCGATGATTGGACCAGACTGGTTTATAGAATACTAAAATCTGCCTGAAATATTGAAAAAGTTTAGATGTTTATGCCTACCTTTAAATTAGGTAAATAGCACTTACCTGCCATTAATTCCTGTCATGCGTTTGTTCTTCTTGGAATACCAATTAAAATGCACAAAGATGATTTGGAAAAAACTTAATAATCAATTCTTTGAATAAATATGACTACTTTAATCGCTTTTCATTTTGTTTTTTTATATTCAGCATTTGGACCTTTCTTTCTTCACTGGTCGTTCCATTCCATCAATCCACCAACAACAACCTTCATATTTTACATGCGTTCTCTGTTTGTTCCATGGGTACTCGGAAAGATGTTGCATCAGAGAGTGATACGGTATAAAAATGGCGTAAGAGAAAGAACAGACGTATTCAGATCGGTAGTTCATCTGAGTAGTTCAAAATTGATGTGTTTTTAACCAAAGTTGCCAGTGAGAAAATTTAAAATTTCAAACTTGTTATTGATTTTTTGAGTAAATTGCTAGCCCAAAATTCAAAACAAAAGTATTTTTGGAGTCTGTAAAAAATATATTTTACTGTTCATTAATCAAATCACAAATCGCCGTCTCATGGGAAAGACCTATTTGCCGTGTAGCGATCTCAGACATGTGGCGTGACGTCACAGACTAGTCGGAGACCAAAGACATTCCGCGCTAAAATACGTAAATTTTAATAATCTATGTCTCAGTCATTTATTGATGGATTGAAAAAAAAAACACTGATTTACTTACTAGTTCTGATCTATATTTTAATTCCATCGCGTCAAATATAGTATTTTCAACATCACTCAACTAGTCCATTGTCCTACCTTTTCACAATGAACAGCTAAACTCTTCGTCATTCTCTCCTTACTATTGATTCACTCGATTATCCCTGAACATACAGAATTGTCTTCCCTTTCTCATAATGAACAGCGAAACCAATTGCCCTCAATGCCCACCGTTGATTTTTTCGATTAGATTTTCCTATCTTTCTTACAATGTATGAACTCTTTGAAGCCAATCGGTCCTTCGTTTTTCACTTGAGTATCCCTGATCATACAGGATTTGCCTTCCTTTCTTACAATGAACAGCGAAGCCAATCGTCCTTCCTCCTTACGCTTGATTGACGCGATTATCTCCGAACCTACAGGATTTTCCTTCCTTTCTTACAATGAACAGCTGGCCAATAGTCCACCCCTTCTCACCCTTGTTTCTCTGGATGATCCCAGAATATACAGGATTTTTCTCCTTTTCTCACAATGAACAACGCAGCCAATCGTCCTTTCCTCCTCACCCTTGATCATCTCGATGGTCTCTGAAAATTCACGATGTTCCTCACTCTTGATTCACCGGATTATCCCTGAAATACAAGATTTCCCCCCTTTACTACAATGAACAGCGAAGCCAGTCGTCCTTCACTCTTCACCCATGATTTTCTCGATGATCTCTAAACATACAGTATTTTTCTCCCTCTTGATTCTCGCTATTATTCTTGAACACATGATTTTCCTGCCTTTCTCGCAATGAACAACAAGCCAATAATCACTAAGGATACACTAAAAAACAATTTTGTCTATTTTCCACGATAATTTTATATTTGTTTAGTTTCGGTCATTACACCATTTTCAAAGAAGTAAGCCAATAATCGTTCACTCCCGATTCACTCCTCTCCTTTGATTCTCTTGATGATCCATGAAACATACAGGATTTCTCTTCCTTTATCACAATGAACGGCGTAGCCAATCGTCCATATTCCTCCTCCCCCTTAATTATCTTGACGATTCCTGAACATTCAGGATTTTTCTCCCTTCCTCACAATGAACATCGAAGCCCGTTCCTTCGTCCCTCACTCGATTATCCCTGAACATACAGGATTTTTCGCCTTTTCTCACATGAACAGCGAAGTCAATCGACCTTCTCTCCTTTTCGGGTAAACTAAAAATGATGAACACCATGCAAACCGGACGCTAGTTTCAACTTTCGACGATATCACGCGCTTGCAAAATTCTGCGCGCACCATCTGTTTTTAAACGTCTAAATTAAAGTTATTTCGGCGATGCCCTTGTGAACGATGCAAGGGCAGAACAAAAGCCGAGGTGCATCAGCGCTTTTTCGAGAAGTTTGCTTCTAAACGACCGATATAACCTTGTAAACTTCCGGCAAGCCATTCGTTGCGGTTTCAGAAACGACTAGATTATCTGGGCTGCCGCGTCGCGTCGGCATCTGCCTAATCGGTGTTTAATGCGCGAAAATTAAAGGGGGTTTCTCATGTAAACAAAATCTCTTAGGTTTATTCCTGAAAAGTTACACGTTTCTAAAAATGAGAAAAAAAAATAATAGTTTGAAAAAACTAAAGAACATGGACTAAAAAGTAAAAAATAATTGACGAATAAATTACTCGAATGTAAAAAAAGCGTGGGTGCTTTCGATCTATATTCTAATATTACTAATTTTAGTTTTTTAATACTAAGCGTTCATGAGCTCAAGAGAACTTTGTCAAGCACGTTTTTTTACATTTGAGTAATTACATTGTCAATTATTTTTTACTTTTTAGTTCATGTTAGAAGTAAAGCGTGTTCTTTAGTTTATTTCAAACTATTATTATTTTTTCTCATTTTTAGAAGCGTGTAACTTTTGAGGAATAGACCTAAGAGATTTTGTTTACATGAAAGACATCCTTTAATTTTCGCGCATTAAAAACCGATTAGGCAGATGTGACCCCGAAAACACTTACATACCAATTTTGAATCGAATCGGACCATTATCACAAATCTCGTTCGCCATCTTGGAGCCGCTATTTTGATTTCTTCTATAACAAAAATATCATTGCATTGTCACCGGAACTATGAACACCTTCCAGATTTCAACTCATCCGGACGTTTAGAAGTGAGTGAAAATCGTGTTCAAATAAGTTACATGCAGCATCGGAAAGTTTTTATCTTGGGTATGGTGGTTTCATGAGAGCGTAAAGAATAGTTTGCTATATGTGTTGAGAGAGCATTACAATTTCTCCTCGATTCGCTCGAGGAAGGGATATCGACGTGAGATATGTGCGGTGTGTCGCATTGCCACGTGGTCCGTCATTTCGTCGGGTTCGGGTGGGATACCAGGAGGGACGCACAGTAATGCGTCTCTCTTGTTTATGTGGTATCATCATATCATTGCGTTCCTTGTTGCTTGCGTAGATTTCTGTCATACCCCAGATAAATTGTTTCCGATACTTTCCGGAGAGGCGCACAGTAGTTCGTCTCTCTTTCTGTCGTAGGTTTCCGATACTGTAGAAAGATACATACAGGTGAAATTGATGAAGAGTTAAAGAAATGGCATTTAGTGAGAGTGTTCTTCCAATAAAAAGGCTACCCATTGATATATTTTTGATTTTGTTGTGATTTTTTAAAGTGGTGATACATGCAACTATTATATGTTACCAGAACTTTGTAACAAAATGAAATTTCTCAATTCAGTAATATCTGATGAAAATAACGATTTGTTACTGAACTTTTTTACGGAACTTTTTCAACTCCAGTGTTGTTTCCGTAAAAGTAAAAAAATAAAATACAATACTGTGCATCGACCTATCTTGTGTAGGTGACTGTCATGTTTTGTTTGCAAAAATTATGACTTCAATCGTAGTATTTTGAAATTATTTCGCTTGTTTTAACTTTTAACGTAGAAATTGTTGTGTTTTAATGGTTATTTAACGAACAAGTGTATTAATAAGGGCGATTAACAATCGAGATATTTTAACGCGTGAGGGGAGCGAGTGCGTTAATGTTTGAGATTGTTATTCGCCATTTTAATTCACGAGTTTGTTACAAAACTTTTCCGTCGACCGTAGTTTTCAAAAATAAATATATCTTACTTTCAATATTTTTTTATTCAACGATACGATAAAAACAATCACTATTTTCTATTTATATTAACTCAAAGATAGTTTAATTTTCCTTCGTGGTGGTTTTATTTTATTTTTTCAAATAGAAATAAAAAAAATCAAAACTATCGACCTCAGTATCACCTCTCGGCTGTCTGACTAAATTTACCATTACGCCACGAGATTTCTATGATTTCAAGTGACAACTACTGGTGTATTGAAGATTCTCTAAAATTTTATTTCAGTATTGACAAATAAATAATGACAGATAGTACTAACCAATATAAAATGTATTAGAGCAATGTATGTTGGGTTGCATATAATCAAATCGTTGATTAACAGAAAATCATTCATTAACAGGGGTCATTAATCAACGATTTTTAGGGCGTTAAAATACATCATAAATGAACGGTCGACGGAAATAGAATATTAAATTAAAAATACAAACATAACAAATTTATGTAAATCACAACAAAGAAAAAGACAACAAGATCAAACGGAACAGATTTTTAAAAACTTATCGAAATGACCACCTCCAACCATTAGACAGGAATCAAGTCTTCGTACAATAGGGCAAACTTTGCAATATCCCGAATGTGTTTTGGATTGTCCACAGCCTGCAGTGATGCGATTCCTTAAATCATTTACACAATTAATGGGTGTTGTATGAACCAAGGACGTAAGGTGACTCCATCAGATGCAAAAGTTCAAGGGGTTTATTTCTGGAGATCTGGGAGTCAAGGTTGAGGTCCTTCTCGGCCTATTCAACGATTTGGATATACGGAGCCCAAGTACTGACGACCAGTTATGCTAAAAAGGGCAGCGTACCATCGTGTATGAACTGCACGTGAAATGTGAAGCTGCTTCTGTAGAAAATCTGTATGAGATGCCTTAAGGGTAAAAAATATGGTCAGATTTTGAAATCTAACCTTACATCAATAATTCACTTCCCGAAGGGGTGGTGGTCACAAAATGAAATGAATAAAAAAAACAACTTCTTCCTAGCAGGTTTTATCAGGTGATTCCAAATTAGTTATCTTTCATTCAGTGAAGTTCTTTCTTAGAATTCCATATTTAGAAAATGCCGGAGATCGGATGGTGCCACGCACTGAGAATCGTGATACCTATACCTCTGTCATTATTCTTAAGCATATTTGAAGCGTCATAATGGTATATTTTCTCTGGCTTCATATTACGTAACACCAAGAAAAGTTTTATAAGAATACAGCAAATATTTCCTTAGTATTACATGAATATTGAAGGTCAATGTAAATAAAATACGTCCTGTAAACTGAAATATCAGTTTTCACTCAACCACCCACGCCTTTCTACTAATGACTCGGTTTGTCTCTACTGACCAACAAACCTGGAAAACCACGAAACCTGCATGTACGAACTGCGAACTGCATCTGATCAAAACACCCGGCAAAAGCGTAGGAACTCCGAAGCAGGTGAATCAGAGACGACCGGCAGCGGCGATGGCCAACTTGATCAAACGCTTGGTGCATCGCGAATCGCTCAGTCGCTGTTCCTCTGTTCTCGCGTCGGGTGAGCTTTTGTTCTTCCGTAACGTTCTGGGAAAGCTCACGTGCCAGAAAAAGCGGACAGCCATGTAAATCCGAGCTTCATTTCTCGCGAGATAGAAAAATATCGGTAATGTTTACCAGCGAAGAGAACGAAATCGTTCTTTGTTGTTTTCAGACTGTCGCTGATAATAAATCCTAATCGGCATTGCCGCAATTGTTTTGACGGGTACTTTGTTTGTTGTTTGCCAAAGGTTCGCGGTCGTTATTCCGGTGATATTGTGTGATATTTTCTGCGCTGCTGGCTGTGATATTTTTTGTGGCAAGATGATGAAAAAGGAGAAACCCATGATGTCTGTTACGGCTATTATCCAAGGGGCTCAGGCGCAGCATTGGGGCAGAACTCTGGCAAATTTTGGATCGCCGCATATGTCTCTAGGTACAGACCAATTTTTTCTGTTGTTTGAACTTTGGAACTTTGACAGTCAAATGATGTAGATAATAACATCCTATTTGTCAAGGATATCAGCAGAAGAAACTGATATTTTCCCCGCAATTTTTCTTTAATTTGAAATATTAAGAGACATTTTTTCAACTTTCAACGTTTTTCAAATGGAATAATGTGTATATTATTATATTTTTATAATGTAAATAGTTTTCTGAATCTAATTTTTCGAAATACCTACGAAGTATTCCAAAATGTGTTTTGTGAAAACTCCATTTTTTCAAATATCTGTTTTGACCGTCAATGGAGATGGAGAGATCATCATTAATAACTTTCTTGTGTGTAACGAATACAAACACTATCACGGAGGTAGGAAAATTATAAGGTGGCCTGCAAAGTCACCTGACATAACCTCCTTTATATCTTCATTTCTAGCCCAATAATATTATTTACTCAACGACCCGCCAGTACCTAGAATGACTGTGTCATTCCAAATTAAAAGGTGAGGGCACTTCGTAGAAGTGCCGGTTGACGGAAAAGACAATTTTTGTGAGAAAATACCTAATTTTGATTCCATTCATCCCGTTGCCGTTTAAACGTATAGTAGCTGTTAACAATGTAAACATCAAATATATACCGGGTGACCACAAGGTGAGGTACGCCCCCCAATTTTTCTATAGTTTTGAAGATACAGTTTTCAAATTTGGTATATTGCTACTTGAGTACGCATATTCTGACGCCACTACTGGTAATTTACCTCTTCCGTTTCAACCGGAACTAACCACAGATTTTATGTTTTTCAGTTGACACCTTGCACATTTTTGTAATTAACCGAAAACGCTTGGAATTTGTGATTTTTTTTTTGCAAAATAAAAAATCAGTCGGAAAATGGCGGAGATATAGTTGATTGTTCAATCGATCAAAGTTGGCATTGAATACCAAACTTAAATCATAACAATTGATGAACGGCGTCAGCAGGGGAAGCTTCGAGGGAAGATACAGTTGAAAATTGAGGTTCTTATGTTATTGCAGCACCAATATTTTCCAACAATTATCAAAAAATGACTCAAAACGAAATAGTATCCTAGTTTCAAAAAGTTTGCATCATATCATTCTTCATAAAACTTGTCTTTGAGTTATCAAAATTCTGAATTTCCAAACGGTGTACAGGGGAGAATAAAAAGTAGGAATCAGGTGTAAACTATACTTATTTTCGATCTTATCAAAGAAGTTCATTTAGAAAAGTTGTTTAGAATCAAAAACAATACTCAGATTTGGAATCACAGCCAAGTATGCAATAAAAAAATTGTTTCTCCATTTTTTATAGTGCTAGCCTCATAACTCGCCTCATAAAGAGTACTACTATCTCATATGCACCTTAGGCGCCTCGCTCATATTCATTCAACGACACTAAAATGCAAAATTTGGTCTAATTTATCATTTGTACTAGAATATCGACGTTTGATTTTTTTTCAATTTTTACTAGTTTTTTTTGTGCAAATTTGATATTTCACTCTGTATGTATGTCCATAATAACTATCAGTGTGATTTTATGGCAGAAAATTATTGAATAAATCAATTAATTATTGGTAAATGATTACATAATACAAATCTGCAACTTTACGATCACTTTAATAAATAAAAATTGTGTTTTTTTTCGCGTAGGAGGCTATAATTTTGAATTTCAAAGTTGGTTTCGATTCAAAACAACTTTTCTCAATAAAATTTTTCGATAAGGACAAAAATAAAGGTATTTTACACCTGACCAAACTAACCAACCAACTAAATTAACAATTATGAATTAATAATCAGGAATTATCATTACAGAATTAAGAAAGATATACATCAATTAAGAATTATGAACTATGCGTTTTAATTTGCCAACTGTGAGGACTGTTGTCAGAAAAATTAAAAAAGAACCTATTATTTCTAGAAAGTCTTGATCTCCACAATCCATATCAAAAATTTAATGAAATAATCAAAATAACACCAAAAATTTACGTTCTGCTCTTTTCATCGAAAAAAAATCTCAATTCTTAGTTGTTAAGTTGAAAGTTAACCAACTTCGTAATTATTAATTCTTAATTTAAATGACAGACGAAAATGTATAAACCTTCATATACGTTATTTTGTATTCAACATTCTTAGTTCTTAGTTTTAGTTAAATTCTTGATTTAGTTGAATCTATAAACCCAACATTAGTCTCGTTATAGCTATTATTATTGACTTGAGCCATATTTTCTCGATACATGGTTTTGAAATATTTCAAAATTTTACGGTTGTACATTACAATGAATTCACAAAAGTAATCCCTAATGTGAGCATTACTTGGGTGGCTTTGATATTGAAACGTTATTTGACTCGACTAATATCCGGAGGCGCCACATTATTGAAACGTTATTTGACTCGACTATCCGGAGGGGTCACATTCATAAACAAATTTTTTTTTTTTCGTTAAACTGTTGTCGCCCCCCTACGAACGGCAGCCCCTCAAAAGTCGAAACTTGTGCGAGCTAAGGATTAACGAGGTATTACCTTTCAATGTGCGATTCCTAGCACGTTATGTATGGAAAAAATAATATTCAGAACTTCAGCTGTTACAGGGTGTATCTCACATGTCGTCATTAATTTCGGAAAATGATTCCTTGTCATATTTTATGAAAATAAGTTCATATAGACGTGTGTCTTCGTCCTTCGGGAATAATAACGAGGGATTAATACAAATTAGTAAATTTATTGACAAAGCACTTGATGAAACTTTTCTTTTGCATACATTTACCTCATGACAAATAAATTTGTTCATTTTAAATCTCAAATAAATATAAATAAAGTACAGTGAAACCTAACGTTCGCCCTGAAAACGTGCTGCGCACTTATCGGGCAAGGGATTATAGTCCGTAATATATCCAGTGATAAGGCACTCAACATGATCGAACGCGCAACGTTTTACTGTACTATTCGCATCAATGGCTATTATATTTCGCTACACTCGTCCAATTAGATTACACACGTAGTAGACTCTCCTGTGCCTATGTCGAGAACTTTTTCAAAGATGAATCACTTGACAAGAATTTTCTCCTATCGTCCCGTCCCAACTGTCTTCACTCATTACACTTTTGTGCTCTGTCGAGTAAAGTACATTTTATATTACGCGAAAATGACAAAACGACAAAACAGTTCTAGTGATGGTGACCGATTGCTTAGAAAGAAGAGGAAACTTCTGAAAAAAATTTAGCTAAAATCGTTAAAGCTACATAAACTATAAGGTATTTTAATTTCCACTGATGTGAATATTTAAAAGATATGATACAGGTAAAACAGTTTAACCTATATTAATAGCAGTTAGCTAAAATCGTTAAAACTACATAAACTATAAGAATTTTCATTTCCTCTCTAGCTGAGTCCAATTCTAATGAAATAGAGGTTGTACTAGACGACATTCTTCGATTATTAGGAGAAGAACCAACCGGCAGTGAGTCCGTATTTGGAACTGATGTTCATCATGCTCTTGGTGAAGGTTGGTTGAAATATCATTGCACAAGATCTGTTGAATATAATTCAATACCAGTCGTGGTATTAGACAGGGGAGTAGTTGTTTTCTGACAGGAATTGATACAATAAGCCTAGATTTTAGGTGTATGTAGACGTAAAAAGGGCAACACAAATCGGTCGGCATCGACTGCCGTTATTAAACGATCTCCCAAACGAACTCTGACGAAATATCTCTGTTAGGTTATACCCAAATCGGCGAAGGGGGAATGTCCTACCAAATTGATAGGGTGCTCAAAGAGGAAATTACCATAAGTGATGTAAAATCTCAACTACTATACCCGGCATAGTTTATGCTAGTAAAATATTATGTGATATTTTCACATGCTATCTACAAACAGGAAATACCGTACAGAGGCACATATACAGTGCTAGTCTAAAGTCCGTTCTCCCCTACTAATTTTGGAACAACCTGGTATATCGCAAAGAAATTTGGAACGCTCAAATAGGAGATCAAAACCTACTTTTTCATGAGAAAATTCCAGCTAAAAGTTTCAAAATGGCAGCTGAGCGCCATCTTCAATAATTTTTTTAAATAGAACACCCGGTATGTCATTGAATGATAGGTTAGACACGAACATAAGCAATCCAACAACACCAAGTTTGATGCTATTATGTCCAAAGACTATGGAGATATAGCCTATTATTTTCTTCATAAGCCGAATGAGTGTGAGAGAGAATTTATTGACCCTTCAGAAAAAGTTTCTCTCTCCCACTCATTCGGCTTATGGAGAAAGAATGGGTGATATCTCCATAGTCTTTGGAGATAATAGCATCAAACTTGGTATTGTTGGATTCCTTATGATCGTCCCTAACCGACCATGCAATGATATACCGGGTGTTCTATTTAAAAAAATTATTGAAGATGGCGCTCAGCTGCCATTTTGAAACTTTTAGCTGGGATTTTCTCATGAGAAAGTAGGTTTTCATCTCCTATTTGAGCTTTTCAAATTTCGTCGCGATATACCAGGTGATTCAAAAATTAGTGAGGGGGGAACGGACTTTAGACTAGCACTGTTGATACAACTGTGCGGAAAATAGTGAAAGAAAGCAATCTCTCTTGGGTACACGGGTGCAAAATTTCATCTGTAAATAAACCATACCAAGGTCGAATTCTCCCAGCAAAAAATTATCCAGTTACCCAAAAATTACAAAAACAAATTTATAGTGGTGCCACACTTCAAATTGCATAATTACAAGACTGTCACCTATTACATGGTGCCCATGAATGAAAGCATAAAAATCGAGGTGCGAACCGCTGGTGAAATTTGTACACCGGACTTCACGTTTCAATGTAATTCATCGGTAACTCATGTAATTCATCGGTAATTCACGTAATTCATCGGAATTATAAAATTTCAAAAATTTTACCCCTTTCCCCCCCCCCCTTTGAACCCTAGAAATTTTCAATGGTTTAAGACAGGAAAATTTACGACAAAAAATAAATCTGTCGGTAGGCTTTCCCCCATCACCTCTTTTTAAAAAAAGTTGCCAATCTTGCAAAATCTAAATTGAAAAAATCTCTATAAACGGTGAAAAATATATAATCGTCGAAATAGTATGAAAGCTAGTTACAGAACGCGTACGAATTATGAAAAATTTTTAATGGTTTCCGACATGGAAAATTACGAAAAGAAAAAAAATTTGGTTGGTGGCATAGACTCCTCCCTCTCCTCGAAAAAAATTGGAACCAGTGCGCCAAAATGCTCCGCTCTCGACTTTTTTTAGCCAAGTTAAAAAAAATCAGTTCTCGATCACCAACGTATTTCGTGCACGAGGTGCAAACAAATTTTTTTCTACAAATGACAAAAAATAAAATTGGGTAACGTGAGTATATCATTCGACCCCCAATTAGATTTCAAAATGGCGACCCGACGCAAATTCTGCAGTCATATAGAGAATTGAAAGACGTTTCGAATGAGGTATCACTCGACCAACCATGCCACTTGAAAAAAATCTCACAAAATGGCGGCCAGACTCCATTTTGAAAGACATAATTTTTTTGTGTCAAAATGTAATTTATGATTATGAACAACCATTTCACAAAAAAAAAATCAACGAAAAATTCCAATCCGTTCAAAAGTTAACAGGGGGGGTACTTTATGGACACACTGTAGTTCACATGCAGTGTGCGAAGTGCGAAACTATTCACACACTATTTCGCGCACGGTGTGAAAATGGTAGCATATTGTTATCAATGCACGAACCTTGTAATTTTTGGACGTTTGTAGAAAAAAGTTTTTTTTTTACTTACTTTTTTTTTAACTTCCATTGTTTGGTCAGACACTACGACTTCGGCAGATATACTGTTTTTTGAAATTGTTTAACTGGACTGGAACCTATAAAACCGGCCCTTAATCAAACTACAGTTTTATCAGTATGATATCCAATAGAAGGTTGCAAAATGAATGAACGTACATGCTTCTATAGAATTCTACAGAAATCCTAGCTTAATGACTTCCAACGTAATTTATTTCGGGCTTCCTATTGTGCATGTTCGAATAGTTGTTGCGATTATGAATATTTTGGTTGTCCAAAGCCATAAATATTTACCTGATCGTGCGATGCATTATAACTGGAATTGCAAATCTGAAATAAAAATGCTAATTTAATGGAGAGCTTCGAATACAGCGCAGATCGGTGGCCATGGATTTTACATCAGTTTGGGGCCTCTTGCAGGATGGTATGCCAAGCATGGGCGTCGCCGTGCTAAGTTTTATCGGGACAGCTCTGAGCAATTAAACATACATCATTTGAAGCAAAAGCAAAAAAGTTAGACCAAAAAAGTATAAAATGCGAATAAAATATATATATTAGTGTAGGGAGAGGGAATTTCGACTGCTTTGACGGGAATCATTTGTACCAACAAAATGTTCGCAAAAAACGAAAACTGAACGCTCAAAACTGATACTCGTTTCTTCAAAGCCGAACGACACTAGACTTCACGGTTCTCGAATTGTTGATGTAGCCATGCTTAACTTTAAAAAACACGCGTTTTGAAAGTTTAAAAAACGCGCGTTTTTGAAAGTTCGATTTGTATCGCTGGGGCTTGCTTTAAATAGTTAAAAAGGAGCACCAATTGAAAAAACTTTCCATTCCGAATAAGACTTTAAAGCACGCTTTTGAGGACACAAAAAATCGACTTTCCGAAAGAACTTGGGGTTGCAAAATATAACATGAGCATAAACATTTGTATAAAATATTGCTTTTCCTTCTTTTGTATTTAAAAAATTACAATAATCCTATATACATATTATTTTCGAACTCTCCGGAAAATGTCCGATTCCTTTGGGTTGTTCATCATGTTTCTGCTAGAGTTGGTGTGAAGGAATCCGAGTAATAAAGACCGAAACTAACTCTTTTTTGTTTCATCTCTCAGTATTTTTCTTGTGTACTTTACAATTATATCCGTATGTATAGTCTGACCAGATTTATTTTTGTTTGCCAAGTGATTAACTCCATTGCAAACAAAGATTATCTGGACGAAGGTTGTTCTGCACACATTTGTGAAAATATTTACAATTGTGGCAACTTGGATGCATCTCTAAGGCCATAAAGCATGCATGCGGTTACTAATACGAGGGCGATTCCAGGAAATTGAGGAAAATTCCAGTAGTCTCAAATGGATTGTTCTCGATTTCGCTGTTATATTCGAATTGAATTTGTGTTAGCGGATTTTTTCTTCTGTCCCTCCACTCTCTCCCTATAGTACTCGCTTTCTCTCTCCCAGTCTCTCTCTCCAAGTCTCTCTTTCTCTCTTGCATCTTGGAATATATCAAACCTGACATAGTCATCGTAAAGTTTGACATTTTTAATGGTAACGTGTTATTATACGGGTGCTATTTGTGACACTTCCACACTTGTCAAAGACTCTTTTATATACAATGGCTGAAAAATATATAATCACTTATATAGTCATATTCAAATTTGAGTTATCCAAATTTTAGAAAAATAGTGCATGACTTTCTTATCGGTAAACCTATTATAGTATGGACGAATTTAATGCGAATAGTTTTTAATTTTTATTAGAAGTTGTTATTACGAATCTCCCAGGTTTTCATAGAAAACCCCTCGGAAGCAGAGCTTGTCCGAGCAAGGGAGACCTGGGACCAACAGCTTAGAGAGTGGATTCCGAACCACTTTAACTCCGTGATGGCCATGGGGATCGAACCTAGCCGCCTGGTTGAGAACAAACTCTCACTTCGCTGTCTATAGTGTTATTAAATTTTAATATTGGTGTTATTTTATTTGCGTGTATTTTATTTTGCTTTTAATTTTGAGTTTACTGTTATTTTTTTGGCTTATATTTTATGACGGTGATATATTTTATTTTATGTTTTGATGGATTGTGATATATATATCACAATATATATATATATATATATATATATATATATATATAGTAAATATCCAATTATAATTGGATATTTACTTTTTTATGTATTTTTGTATTTTTATGAAGATCTGTGTGTTTATATTAGAGATAAAGCTTTGTCAAAAAGGTATTCCTTCAGACAATAAAGCATATTATCTATCTATTTGTGTTTTTTACAGTTACTTGAAATATTAATCAAAAATGGAATTAAATCGTGAATATTTTCGAGCGACTTTCGACGTGGAACCAACAGCAGTGTACCGATCAACTTCGACTTTTGGTCCATCTCGAGCCACCGTGTTTCGCTGGTTTTCTGAATTCATTCGTGGTTGCACTTCGCTACAGAAAGAATTTCTTGAAGATCATCCAAAATCGGCTGTTGTGTCAGAAATCATCGATGTTGTGCGTGAACTCATATTGCAAGATAGTCAAGTGACATACCGTGCTATTGATGCATACTTGGGCATTAGTTCCACTCACATACATTCATTCAATATTGCATTTCGCTATCAAAAATAAAGATTTGTGCGCCTTGAATACCGCATAATTTGACAATCTCTCGAAAAAAAGCTCGAGACGATTGGTAGAAAGAAATGCTTCAAAAGTAGTCTATGAGATCGCGACGAATCATGGATCTACGCATATGAACCCGAAAATAGACAACAATCGACTAAATGGGTCTTTCGAAACGAGGCAAAAGTTGAAAAGGAGAACATTGAAATTAAAAAATGTAATTTTTTTTGTAATATCGAACAGAAAACAACTGCTTGCCCGGCTAAAGCCACGCCCGACATTGAACTACATCTGATAGATATTGTTAGATATTGTGAAAAGACTCTTCGGAACAAATGGTCGCCTCTTTCTTAGGAATAACTGGACATGTCGCCACAGTTCCGTTAGAATAACGTAGAACAGTCAATTCTGAATGGTACGCCAGCATTTGTAGGAGGTATTCTTTAATCGGAATGGATGCTTCGAAAATTGGTTCGAACGCATGCAAAAGTGTATTAACCTTGATGGAAAATATTTGAAAAACAATAAAGCCCTTTCCGATTATAAAAATTACTTTTCATTCGTCATCTCAAAATTTATAGCAACTTTCGTATTTATTTCGAAGTAATACTCGTACTTACCTACTATTGAAGGTAATTCCACTTCGATGTGCGATATTTATTGATATCAACTATTTTGACCTTCAAGGTTGAGAATTTCGAATGCGGAACCAATGAGCGTGATGAAAAAAGAATTGAATAACGATTATTATTGCGCCAGCCTTGATAGCCCTCTCCCATTTATTTTTTTTATTGCGAGTTATTGAAAAATTGTGGATCGATTGTTATTGACTTGTTGAATGAGATGAGTCGATATTTTGGATTATCATTTAAATTTTATTATATAACAAAAATAAATGCTCTCTGATTTTTTTATTTTTCCTACAACTGTCAACAATTCATATTTTTGTGTATTACAATATTTTTTCGCTATCAACATACAATTTCGTTATTTTACGGAAAAGCGTTAAAATAGTTATTTATGATACAAGTGTTAAAAGTGACATTTTATTTTGTGAGTGGGGCAAAATAAAATCACTTTTAACAAATGTATCATACAAATTTTTTTGTACAACAGTTACAGCTAGTATGAAAAAAAAAATATATTATAAGATTCATAAGGATTCGGCCACACGATCTTTGGATTACAGGCAGACAGGCAAATGCTCCAACTATAAATAAACCCCACGCACTTTATTTATAAATGTCATTATTTGTCAGTGATGTAACTTCAAAAGGAATTAGTATTACCAATTGCACAAACGGCCAAATACATGTGTGAACTTTCATAAATGATTCCTCTTGAGTAGGTGTTCTGATTATAATATCTGATTGAAGTGTTGCTATTAGAGAGATCTATATTACTGAGTATCTATCATTTCATCTGTCATTTTACTTTTAACACTAGTGTTAGAAGTGATTTTGTGAAAAATATCAACATCAACAAATATACCAAATCCTTTTAATACTTGCAACAAAAATCTGAATAGGTTGTCTTTTTTTACGTTTGTAGAAAAAATATCTACTTATGAAACTCGTTAGTAAAATGATTTTTTTACTCGTAGAAATTGCCACACTCCGCCTATGGCGTCAACATTTCCTACTCGTAAAAAAGAGTATCACTTTACTCACTTGATAAATGAATAGCAATTCTTTTTTTGGTTTTCCAACTTTAATAATATCCTGTTTAATAAATATCGTAATAATATAGAGAAAGAAAATGGTTAAATATTTTTTGTGAATGAAAAACCTACTGGTCAAAAATAGAAAACACAAAGGAAGAAAATTGTTTTTTTTTCCATTTTTGTTCTCTAAAATATCGATAGGGTATTCATTCTGCGTCAAATGTTATCAACATATTCTAAACAATCTATTCTACTTTTCTTTCCTTCCGAAGCAGTTTTTTAAACAATTCTTCACAAATTGAATGTGTTTGTGTCGTTTGTAATTATCTGTCTTCAAGTAGAACTGTTGAAAGATCAGAAAAAACCATTCCGATTCACGACTGAGGACCGCTGAGGACTCATTCCAACAAATGAAAGCAAGTTTTTCCTAATAAAGCGATTAACAATTTCTTAATTTATATTACTTAATGATTCTTATCAATGTACATTACTTCCCTTCCTTCCCTTAATTTTTATTCGGTTACGTTTTGTTATTGGTTTTAAATGAACAATATTTTGGATGACATTCTAAACCGTCTGTCTTCAATCAAGTTCTCATAGTCATCATGCTTGTGCACCTGTACCATCAATCAGATAATAAAGTGACCATTGAACGATAATTCGTGGATAAAATTGGTAGCAGCTTTTCTCGAATATTTGTGTAGCTATTTTCATTCAAACTATCGTCATGGATGAAATATTGAAAAATATAAGGCTAGATTCAATCTGGTACCAATAGTATATAGTACAGTAATTTTATATCTTTCTCTTCCAGAGTTTCAATATCATTCCCCGAAATAAAAAATTAAAAATGAATGTATTTACTTGGCTATAATTATAAAATGTGGATCCAATACTTTGTTCTATACAAAATCTAAGCATGTTTTTCTCCAGGAAAGCCGATATCACTAGGTCAAGTCTAGTTATGTCAGAAGTAACCATACCAATGAAGTTATCCATTTTGATCATCGTTATTTCCATCAGCGGTGCCCTTTCTTGGAAAAACCTTTTGAGATCTAAGACCGATAATAGTGCCTTGTTGTTTTGTGTCCAGATCTATCTGGCTTTCTGTCAAAGTCTTGTCAGAAATATCTCGCTGGCAAATTACTGACTTCTCTGGAACTCCGATGCCTTCCTGAAATATCTTTGATCGTTCCACCGATGGCAAAGACCTCAACTTTATCACCCCTTTGTCGTCACTTTGGAGACTTGACCATTTCTTGTCCTGAAACGGAAAAGCTTTGTAAGGAGATGCTCGGCGAGGCATTTCGTTTTCCAAAGTTCAAGAAAAACTCTCCTACCTGCAGGGCGCTGTCTATCTTGATGGGATCTCTCCGAGATGAGATTCAAAAAAGAATATACCTACTGGAGTTTTATCCCAACACCAAACCGCTATTTTTAACACCTCGACACGTGTTTAAATCACCAAGTGATCATCTTCAAGAGGAAGTTTAATTTTAGAATCTTAACAATAGCTGTTTAGTGTTGGGATAAAACTCCAGTATATTCATTACAACACCAAAGGTTCCAAACAGTGCAGTGCAAAAAAACTCATCAAAGATAGTTAATGTGTAACCCTTTTCAAGAACTGAATTTTCACAAATCATAATTTTTTCCTTTTTCTTTGGCATAAATAGATACATTCTGCTAGTGAATGGGTCCCTTTATTTGTTATTGCCAACGAACTGGAACAGCGCACGGTGAGCGTAGAACGTGATGCAATTAACTATAGGAATAAATGCGATCTATAATTGAAAACACCTTGATATTGACATTAAACAATGAACGAGGAGATGACAATATCTCATAGTATAGTTCGCTCGTGAATGTTCTCGATTGGTTCGTCTCGTTGGCAAATGCCTTTAATCCAGTACGATTGGGTTTTGAGACAAGAATCGATTGTTGCACCACCAAATGCTAGTAGTTGGAACCATGATAAACACGAAAAAAAATTGTTTACCAAAATTCCAGGGGAGGAACATATTTTTTTTTTCTTTCAAAAATTTATAAATAGATTTTTGCTATAAAAATAGAGTTTTGCTGTAATCTTAATTCAATTTTCCACTAAAATTGCGCTCGTTTTCTCAGAAAACTTGATTGAACGCCGACATCAAATTTAAGGTTCACCCTTACTGCTGCTGAAAGTTCTGGCGGAGCCGAATATTTGATTGGTCATAACTCTGCTAAACATAATCGGATAAGGAAAAGGAAAAGTTCATATAGTTTCTGAAGACTCCTACCTTCTCATGAAAATATAATATGCGAGTATTTGAGTACAGAAAATGTGTTTTGTCGCACTTCACGGACATGTTTGCGGATGATCCGAAAATCATGAATAATTTAGTAAATATGGAATTATTATACTGAAGCAGAAACCCATACCCTCTTTGGACTATATTCAACAATTATAAAGTAGTGTGACAGGTCCTACTTATATCTGCCAAAAAAAATTTGTTTTACTCCTGCCTCATTTTCAACTTACCCATAAAATCGGAATTCTCTTCACTAAATATTGAAAATAATAGCTTATTCATATCCTGCATATATATATATTTGATAATACTATTGTGAAGTGCAAACCTCAAGCTTGAAATCATATACTTCATTTTTTATGTACGATGTGTATGAGCGATTATTTTCAACATTTACTGAAGAAATTGCCGGGATTATGGGTGAGTTGAAAACTGAGGCAGGAGTAAAACCCAGTTTTTTTTCTATGCATGTATAAGTGAGACTTGTCTCACTAGTCTTAAATCGTTGCATATGGTCCTAAGAGGGTACTGATTCCTGCTTCAGTATAATTATTTCATATCAACTAAACTATCCATGACTTTCGGATTCTCCGTAAATATCGTAGAAGGGGTATGTGAAGTGGGACAAAACACATTTTGGATACTCAGATACTCACATGTTATATTTACATGAGGAAGTAGAAAGAAGTCTTTAGGAACGATATGCACTTTTTCTTTTCCTCCTACTATAATTTTTAGCAAAGTTATGACAAATCTAATTTTCGGCTCTGCCTCTACTTGCAGTGGCGGCTTAGCGCGAGCATGAAATGTGACGTCGGCGTTAAACCACGTTTTCTGAGAAAACGGGCGTATTTCATAAGGTATTACTGAAAATCATTCTTCTGGAGAATTGAATTATCTCTCAACCTATCGAAATCGTTTTTGATAAGTCTTATATTCCCTGAAATAACAACAACAAAAAATTGTATTTTTTTTAATGAAACATTTTTTAGGTGCCACCGCTGATTTTTTGTTAAACAATTTTTGTTCTAATAAAACATGATGTCGAGATGTCATGTGCCGAGTTTCAGAGTGCTACAATTATTCTTCACTTTTTGCTAGAGTTTGTCGTTACTGGATTACCTGTAGAAATATCCACTTTGTTTTAGTATTTACTCATGACACGATATTTTTACAAATAAATATTTCGTGGGTTCTCCGAAGTATAAAAACTCATCAACTTTATTAGATGACGATTACAAATCGACCAACTTGAATATTTCATTAATGTATACAGTTTGACATGAAACTGAACTTTTCTATGGAGGTTGTCGTACAAAAATATGTTTGAATCATCACGATACCTATTCAATTTAACAGGTGCTTTCACATATGACAGACCAGTGTCCCATTTAATTTCGGTAAGTGGTAATAGTTCACCCTGTATATATAGTGAAGCCAAATATCCGTACTTAATATACATTCAGCGATAGATTGAACAATTTTCTAGAATAGGACATCAGTTTGTCAGTATGTATACTAGAGAAATTTAAAATGTCAAATAGTGTAATAAAAGTTAGTTGAATGCAATTACTAAGTATTATTAAAAATTCTATTATTTTAATTTAAGCGTTTGCGAAGAGGGATGTAAGATCTGTTTAAATCAACTTGAGTATTGAGACAAAAATCATTGTTCAGTAATTCATTACTTGTATGTGTAAATCTTCAAGAAAATCTAATCTATTGTAATTTTTGGAACTAACCTCTTGTAAAATTTTTAAATTTCTATTTGGACTGAAGTTATGGTTATTAAACCTTAGGTGTTGACCGAAGGCCGAAATTTTGTTGGGATTCAGATGTTCAGTTATATACGAACTTTCATAATAACTGGAGTCGCTACGCTCCTGCAAACAATTGTCTTCGATTGGTAAAATGGTTTATCGTTCTTGATACTTCATAAACTTTATTTTAACAAAAATTTAACTAATTGCAGACAAGATTAAACACATTTCATCATTCTACTAACGGTCTTCAAATTTCTACAAAGATTTTGTAAAAAATCGTCCGGCATTTTTATGCGTGCCTCCATCTTATTACCATATCTAGCTATATCTATTTTTGTATGCCATATTTTTGAGATAACCCTACATTGACTGTTTGGATGAGGATAACTCATCGTTTTTTGAATTGCAATATACAATATGTAGACTTGAAAGTTATACATCCACGAGGACAATGAAATACGAACTAGGTACGTGAGAGGAACCCAAAACCCGATAATAAAACAAACATAATTGCAAAGTAGTTTTATCAGTAGTATCTAATATGTTTCAATCAAGGTCTTTGTCATTCATTACGAAAAACGTGAGTGATAATTCCAATATTTTTATCAGAAACGATAGGTTGGTTCATTGATCAAGTTCAACAAATCATATTTCTAGTTATCACGATTTCTGCAAACAACTTTCGAATACTACATTGTTCTATTATCTATTTCATGGGTTCTTTCAATAATGCATGAAGCAACTTGATCTGGAGATCAAATATACCGATGAGAGACAGAACCTCCAAAACCGGTTAGCATCGAATCAAAATTATTTTCCGTTTAATTTTACTGGAGTACAAAATCATTCAGCAGAATTTATTTTAGATGAGTAAATAAAACTCTGTCAAAATGATTAATGGTTTTTCGTCCCGCATTCTGATCATTCGTTCGAATTTAAAACAGCACTGACCTTCGTCCTATATCATTTTTCAGTAAATGTTAATTTTAATTGTGATGTGCCTGCAGCACCGTATTAATAGACAGTTTGCTGTATAGCGTGTTGTTGCGAAACCTTGAATAGAAGTCGTCTGCAGGTCAAATCCGTATAAAAATAAACAAAAACAGTGTTGAATAGGACAAATTTAATGTAGTCATATTTTTACCTGGCTGCGCCGAGTGTCAAACACGGGGATTTTATTGAGTTAGTCACGATGCGAAGGCGATTTTTTATTTTTAGATGAAAAACAAAAAACATCGGTTTGTTTTCATGTGCACCTCATAAAACCCGGTAGATGAGAAAATGTTCTGATTCTACTGAAAAATTGACGAATATTATATGAATGCTGTTGGTGAATTATTGAATTAAATGAGGGATCTACTCTTACTTGAACACCTTTTTATTTAACTACATATTCAAAAATTTACCAGGTATAAAATGCAGCCAGTGAAGCCGATATCAGACGCTTCACTCGGATGAATGATCACTCAAGTGAACGTTCTTTTTGTTTTCATTCCACGTTCACACGACACAGACAACATGGCGTTCAAATGAACGTTATACCAATAAATAATTCCTTTACGCGGACGACCATTCGCTACCGAAGGCGAGACGAAAATGACCGAACTCGAGATAACGTTCTCTTTGTGTTCATACGTTTCATTTTTCGTTCATTCGGGGCGCAAGTGAATGATGTCGAATGCCAAAATCAAATATCGTTGAATAGGTTTACTAATGAATTCCTTCGTCACATCGTCACCTTCGATTCATTTTATGATTAGACATTTCACTTTTAGTGATAAGTAAAACGTCTAAAAAAGAGTTCAAAAGTGACTAATAAAATTTCACTTTTCACTAAAAATCTTATCACAAAATGAATCTAAAGTGATGAATGAATTCATTAGTGAACCAATTCAGCGATGTTGGATTTTGTCAAAAATGAAACGTATGAACACACATTGAACAAAAACAGAAGTTTCACTTGAGTTCGGTCATTTTCGACTCGTCATCGGTAGCGAATGGTTGACCGCTTAATTAAATTCTCTCTCTCTCTCTTTGTGTGTTTTTTGGACCTTGCTTCCCATAAGCGCACTTGTCTAGCTCCCCCTTTTCGTAATGAAATTATCTAGTTTATTTGTATGTCTGTGTCGTGTGAACATGGAATAAAAACAAGAAGAACGTTCACTTGAGTGATCATTCAACCGTCTGATATATAACCGTAAGTCAGTCTGCACTTCTGAAGACGCATTGTTGAGACGAGAACATACGTCCAAATGCCGCAATTTTTCTGAAAACTAAATGGCTGCCAGACATGTCCAAATAAAGTTCAAATATTTTTTTACTTTTTGCGAATTGAGGCAAACCACCCGACCGCGTTATTAAGATCTGATGTACATATCCCATTAAAGTAACCTGAAACTTGAGTTCTTACCACAAAGCGATTTAATTCATTTTTATTAGATTTTTAAACTAATTATGGAAGATTGGTTAAAATTATATAAAATTGTTTAAATTCGCCTACTATACAAGGTGAACTATGACCACTTACCGAAAATTATACAGTGTGCTCTCCCTAGCAAAAAGCAAAAAGTGGAAAACCAAAAAAATCGCATTTTATAAGTTATGGAAACAATAAATGGACAGCTATAATCACTTTCTCACTCCCTATATTAAACGCGGGACTAAAGCTGGTAGTTTGAAATTGAGTTTTGGCAGGACTCTCAATGGGAATTTGCAAAAATAGATAACTTTTTCAGAACATAACACTGCATCATGAAAATTTGAGTAAATGTTCGGCTGTTGGTGTCGAATGATTTACAATATTCGCGAGAGGTGAACACTGGCATTTTGAACGGTATTGATTCACGATAAAAGTCAAAATACAATCATTGTACACCTTATTGCAAAATCAAACTTCAATCATGAATACTGTCGAATATTTTTGACGGAAATTTTAAATTTTGTTGGAAAATCGGAAAATTTTGGAAACCGCTGTTCGAAATTACACAGTTTCTTCCATCTGGCAGTTTCAGTATTATTGCGGCTCTACTCCGGTCAGCTGACGTTCGGCGGAGAACGGTTCCCAATATTTCGAAGAATTTTCCAACACAATTTAAACTTTCCACAATTTTTTTTCTTCGAATTTTTCACACCTGCCATTCATTATAAAATGGCATTATACACCCGTCCTTCACGGGAGTGCAAAAGGTTAGATTACACCCTGTATATCCATTGATAAGGCACTCAACATGAATGTTCGCGCAAGAAGTGGAGATATCACCTTTTCAGCTATGTGTGCCGAACTGTACCTAAGACGATTAGAGTTCCTTATGGAATTAACTGGAGGACACGGGTTATGTCGTAGGATGATTTTCATTGTATCTAGGTATCTACACAAGCAGTCGGTATTCGTTGTGCAATGAGTGGACATCCAAGACAAATCGAGGACAAGTGAATGAATAACGACCATCAGCGATTTTGCACGCGGAGATCTCAACACTGCAATGCTTCAGTTCTCATGATACCTTTCACGGAAGCTGTAAAAGCACGATTGTGTTACCACTTAGACAAAAATGTCATAAAAAATATCACATATCATCACACATAGATCTCAAATTTTATTTTCGGTAAGTATAGTAGTAGACCTGTATATTGGCTCTGATTTTAGCAAAGAAAAATTAAACATGTGATGTTCGTGAAATATTCTGTAATAGAAAAGATCAGCAGGTAGTGCTGGCGGTACACAGTTCTTGTCCGTACCGACTTCAAGTGTGCCGAATAGCTATTTTTTGTAGTTCAATTTCTTAATTATCCGGCTCGAACGACCGTGTATTGTATTGTATAATATAGTAGTATAGGTGGACCATATGTACTGAACATTTGAGTGTGAACAAGGGAGGCGATACTTTTTTTAGGGAAATTTGGGCTATTTATGAAAAAACATTTAAATTATTGCAAATGCTTAGAAATGAGTAATGTAGTATCTAGAATAAGTTATCATCTATATGTTCTTATTAATTATTTTCAAAAAATGCAAAGTGGTAACATTGCTCTTGAATTAAATCAATAGCTAATTGTCAGAACTGACATTTTTCATTTAGTGTACATTGAAACTCACATACGCTTTGTTGCCAAAATATCTATTTTATCATACCTTTTCTTCACAAACACTGCTCTAATAGTTATTTATGCAACAAGTGCAAAAAGTAAGTGCAATAAACAATTTTTGCACGAGTTGCATACAACATTTTTCCTACGTTCATGCAAAAATCAAAAAATTATTTATTAAGGCAGCACTAGGTGTAGGAAAACGAAAAGCGCAACTTAAATAATTAATTATTACTATCGATTTGCATCGAAACAAATCATTATCATCTATTTTTCAATTATCATTTTAAAACTTTCAATCCTGTAATTGTCAGAATTAATTTTTGACTGACGTTTCTATAAACACGGTTGCATTATGAAAATAAAAATCATAGTAGCCGTGAGTGCGTAAGTTATCACGAGGTATGGTCATAGTACAGACAGTTTGCTCTATCCCGGTAGACGGTTTAGAACAAAGCAGATCAGTTTTGACTATAGAGTTATTCTCAGGAAGCCATTGTTTCTTCAACTGTGGCTGCTAACATTATTACAAAATAATATATAATATGTAACTGTTTGAACCGTATTGCCAATCTCACAGAATATCTGCTAACTATGTAGTGGGTTTGCACTAGTGCAATAAAGAACTTCTTTTTCTACTAAATATAGTTCAATAAAGTTTTGCTTTTTGCATGAATGTAGAAAAAAGAATTTATTTGAAGATGTTACGGAATGGATTGGAAGTTGAAATTTCGGAAAATGTTTCTTTTTTATAGACCTACAAGTGTGCTAAATCCTATGACCAGGAGCAGTTGACCCAGAATGGCATACCCTCCTTTATTTATACTTGAAATCGAGTATGTTCGTTTGTGATGTTTTTTTTTTGATCTGCGAACCGCAAAAAAAGTATTCATTCGGAGGGGTATGATAGTCTTTATACTTACATACTAGATTAGTGTTTGTAGTATTCGACGTTTCCTAAAATGTGTTGAATAAGATCACAGTAGCACCCCAGGATTTCAGTTTGGGGAGGTTTCTCAGAGTAAGAAACGTCAAAATATCTCTTTCTTGCCGGTCACTGTATGAAGACAGAAATATATTTTTACTACTGTGAAGTATGTTTTTTTTCTCTACCATTACTCCGTCAATATAGGGAGTTAGAGAAAGTGAGATTTAGTGATAGAGTGACAGAGACAACTCTTTGCGACTACGTGAAGAAAGAAGATATTCCGGGGGTGATGGATAGTAAAAGTTTGAAATATGTAGGAGAGATTAGATGGAAAAGAACTTGAGAACAGTATCAGCAAGGTATGTATGAAAATAAACGAGGAAGTGGGTGCAAAACAAAGCGAACGAAAGCTTAAGTGATAGAGACGTTTGACTTGCTATATTTTCACTAGCTGTGAAGTATGTACATTCCCTCTCGTGCACATGCGTAAAGGTGTTGAAATGTTGAGGATTAATCGTGAGGATAAGTTCATGGTTCAAGTTTGCAATGCTTAATTAATGCGTTGTTCGCTTTTGTGCGTTCGATACTTAATTTAATTATAGTAATTTAATTCGTAATATATCCATCGCTAGTGTTTCTATTAAATTAGGCTGATGGGAGAAACTTTTTTGCGAAACTCATGTCTCGTCGAGTCGTCGAAACGTCTGTTTTGTTTTCGGATTTTGGTTACTTGGTTTCTAGTATAGGTCATATTTTAAAATGTGGAACGCCCTGACAGTTGTGTTTACAGTTCGGAAACGTGATATATTTCTTTATTTCTCATAACTTTTCTAAAATAGACAGGTTTGTTTGTCTGTTTGTTTTCACTGATTCATCAACTTGTTTTTGTGGCGAAATATTTTTCACTGGTTACAGGTGGAGGAATTTCAAAATCGCATTCTTGTGTATAGGACACAAACAAGACGCGAACAATGGCATTTTAAATGAATTACAGCTTGGCAAATCTATAAAGGGATATGCAGAAGCGGGGGTAACAACTTGTTTCAGTAGGTTCTCGGAATTTTCAGTATTTCAGTGTACACAAGTATCTCTTCAGTTTTTCAGTACCCCATTCAGTCTTTCAGTACCATATTTAGTACCTGATATTTAATTAAGGTGTACAAAATTGATCCCAGTTGTTACCCTCTCAAGAAGAGCTCAGTATACAATATAACTGAATGTACCATTTTATACTACCCTCTTTATCGTCCGAATAGGTACTTTCTCATTCGAATTCACGCAGCTCATATGTTTATCGATATTCCTTCATAGATTTGCCAAGCTCTAGTATATCAGACTAATCGGATCTTTAAAATCAAAGATCACTATGGATTAGGGTGATTACCAACTTTTGTTTAGTTTCACCTGTCCCGGTGAGTGTCCACTTCTATTCGTCAGATTAACTTGAAATTTGGCAGTTTCGTTATCAGTGCATTATTAGATAATGAAACAAAATTGCGGCTCCAAGATATTTTTTCAGTAAATTCAGGATTTTTGAGGTCGGTGATTTTGAATTTATTTTAAAAATTTATAGAATAAAAATGGCGGCTCTAAAATGGCAGAATAGTTTTGTGATTTGATTAAAAATGGGTATGTGGGAGTTTTCGGGTTCAGAGATTATAAATTTTCTGTCAAAATTCAATATGGCGGAGGATTCTTGTAATTTATGGTCCGATTCAAACTTGGTATGTGGGGATATTTGGGGTCGAATATCATGTAAGGTTTTTTTTAAATGGCGGACGAGTTATTAATACTCAAATGACCTACTCATTGAAGGGTTGAATATCTCAGAACTCACAGGAAACAGGCTTTATAATAATCATGCGTCATAAAAAATCCATATAGATTGTTGCGTACTAACTGAAAAGCACAAAATGAAATAAAAAAAAACACTTTTGAAAGACAAGCTTTTATACAAAGGCGCTAAAAACATAAAAATAATTTTTCTAGATGTGAGTTACACATTCAAACGATTGCTCTTTCATATTCGAACTGAAAATTTCGCTTTCAAGGGTAAAAGAGTCAATTGATAACTCAAGAACGGTTCGTCTCATCGATTTCAAACAAGAACAGGCTTCTAGAGGAAGTTTGATTCTACGTATGTGCTAAAATGGAAATTGAATTTTCAATCCACTTTTCCACAAAAAAATCTCAAAAATGCCCCTGAAACTTTTTAAATTTTTTTTTCGTTACAAGTAATTACTGCACTACATTCATTAGGTGTATAGAAAATGACTAGTTGTTTCCCCTTCGATATTTTTCTTTCAGTGCTATACCACCATTACACGAAAAACTTTGGAAATATTTTCAAGGAACTAGGTATGAAAGTGGAATTTAGAACAAATCAGACACTACAGAGCCTTTTGGGTAACCCAAAGGACAAAGTCAAGAATTCGGAAAAGTCTGGAATCTACGAAATTAAATGTAAGGACTGCGATGCAAAATATTATGGAAACTTTAGCAAAACTTGTGAGATACGATATGATGTGTTCCTAAAATACCTATATATGTGTTTTTGATCAACTCTTTTCGTCCAATCAACTTGAAATTTGACAGGTGTTCATAACTCATGGGACAATGCATTATAGAATTTCTATTAAAAATAACAAAATGGTGGCTAGATTAATCTTTATGGTCCGATTCTATTCAATATTGGTATGTGAAAAGTTTATTGTATGGTCGCAGATTATGAATTTCTTGTCAAAATTCATAAATTCAAGATGGCGGACAAGTTTTGTGATTATGGTCCGATCCTAATTGAAACTGTACATAAGGGTTTTTGGACGGAGATAATGACTTTGGTCAAGTATTATGATTTTTTTGTCAAAACTTTTTTTGGGGGGTTTCTGTGATCGATAATATTTTTTTTTTACAAAATTCATGAATTCAAAATGGCGACTTCAAGGTGGAGGACGATTTTTTGTGATTGTGGCCCGATTCCATTCCAAATTAGTATGAGACAGTTTTTGGGGTCAGAGATTATCAAATCTGTCAAATTTCAATAAAACTACGGATTTTATGGAAAACTAATAATAATAATTAATTACATTTTTTTCAAGGCAGGCAGCTTTTATACAAATGGGCTATACAGGAATAAATAATTTCTCTAATTGTGAATGACATAGGTAATTTTCTGAGTGACGGATTCAAAATATTGCAGCGAATACAAAATATGCATTTTTGCTAAAAAGAATAAATAATTACCTTAAATTGTTTGACATTGGTTTTTTATTCTATGAGTAACGGATTCAAAAGCTTGCCGCGAATAGAAAATAAGTATTCTTGCGCGACAATCTTTTGAATCCGTTACTTATTTAATAACCTATCAAACAACTACGGAAATTATTCATTCCTTTTAATGCATTTGTATAAAAGCTTGTCTTTATAAATATTTTTTGATAATTTGTTTTTCATATAAGAAGAATTGAAGACACTACTTGACGAAAGACCATTGATGAATACTTCCTCAAAAACCCTATACAATAGATAATTCTTATGCAAGTATCCAACAGAAAGCAACTACTGCCCCCTACGACCGTTGAATTATATCTGCTTGACACCTGGCAAACAAGAATAACAGAGTAATGCTTTTTAAATATGTAAACAGGTGAATTTATTTCTTGATGGAACAAATGGGGAACACCTACGTATCGGTTTCATGGTATTTGTCAATCATCAGCAAAGGTCTTCCGTCAAGTAGTGTCGTTAATTCTTCGTGTATACATTTGGCTTCATATTGAAGTCAACACAATAATATACGAATACTTTTCTTGGAACCTACTGTAGGCGCTGGATACATACTTCAGAATCTATCTTCCCAACAAATCATGAAGGTCATTTTCGATTTAATTGGGAACTGACCTTCGCAGATGATTGGCAAGTACCATGAAACCGATACGTATAGTCTAGTTACTAAATTGTAGATAGTGTTCATCGTAAATTTTCAGGTTTGTACGGGATTTGAAAGTGCGGAGGGATGTGAGAAAAATAAATAAAAGTAAAACTTGATTTAAAACCTAAGTACCTAGCTGATTTCTGTTCCATTTCTTGCCCTGCTTCATATTAATTATGAACCGTACAACCTATATGAGTTACTATCTACAATTTATGAACTAGACTATAAGTGTTCCCCATATGAATCAAAAAATAAATTCAGCTATGCATTTGAAAAGCATTGCAAAGTTGTTCTTGTAGAAAGCTTTGCCAAGTATCGAACATATGTAATTCAACTGTCGTAGATCTACAACTTTTGTATTTGACATTTTTTCACATACCTCAAATTTTATAGAAAAATCGGTAAAATCGTTTTAATTTAGTTTTAATTTTTTTCTGGTGTGTGTCATAAAATTTAGTAGAAATATAGCTTTTTATGTTCTAATATAGAAGTTTTTTTTGCCATTCAAAGAAGTGTTTTCATTACATTCAAATCACGTTTATTAAGTAGAAAACTGTTTATTAGAAAAACTTATTATCATATAGTATTTACATTTAAATTTAAGGAAAAAATTAACGTTCGAGAAAGTAAACTGATGAAGTTAATTAATAATACAATCAAAAATTAATTTTCCCTTGTTATGTTATTCAGTATAAGTAATGAATAAATAATTAAATAACAGAAGGAACATTTATTAGTCACAATGTTTGGGTACATTAGTTTTATGACATCTGCCTGTCATCCATCTACTAGATTCTATATACCATATTATTAATATCACAACAATATTTTATTATTATTTTCAATAAAAGGAATTATATTGAAATCTAACAACATTGTTAATGATCATTATTTGAATCAATTTCGATTCTAACAACAGTGTTAACTATCGTCATTTTCAGAAAATGTAAATCTACGAGGTTTAACTATTTGTCGACCACTACGAGTAACTGTTGTGTTAGGAAATACAATTGACTGACTGTTACTAGGAATATTATCCGCAACATTTTGCAATTGTTTGTTCTCAATCAGAGTTCGAGAGTAAGGAGTAACATTCTGTTTTTGATTAATCAAATATTGTCTATTACGCCGATAATCAACGCCTTCTGGTGTCCTGACAATATACGATCGTGGTTCTTCACATATTTGAACAACTGAAGCTGGATACCAGGTAGAGGTTGGAGTTTTCTTATAATGTACATTATCGGTACATTATCTCCTACATTCAATGGTGGAAGTGGTTCAGTACGTTTATCATAATATGTTTTCATTTTATTTCTTTCCTCCCTAACATTTTTTTTATATTTGTCATAATCTACAACTTTGGGTTTGAGATGTGTTTCGTTGACCGGCAATTTCATTCTCAGTGTCCTAGACATGAGTAATTGTGCTGGAGAAATACCACTAGCCAGTGGTGTATTTCTATACTGAAGAAAACTAATATAGGGATCAGAATTTGACTCCTGACTTTTTTTTTAGAATATTTTTAACAATACCCACTGTTCTTTCAACTAAACCATTACTCCTTGCATGATAAGGCTTGATGTCCTATGATTGATGTCCCATTCTATGGTGAAATTTTTTAATTCTATGGAATTGAATGGCGGACTATTATCAGAAATTAATTCAACTGGGATACCATGACGGGAGAAAATAGATTTTAATATCTTTATAACCTGGAAAGAAAGTTGTTGAATTCATTTGAGATATTTCAAAATATTTTGAAAAATAATCTACAATCAACAAATAATTAATTTTATTGAAATGAAAAAAATCAATGGCAACTTTCTGCCATGGCAATGAAGGTTCTTCATGTGGCATGAGTGGTTCTGATGAATTAGAATTTCTGTATCTAAAATAAGTGAAAAATTGTTCAACTTTATTTTTTATATCAACAGTTATATTTGGCTAATAAACTATTCTACGAGCTTGTCTTAAGCATTTGTTAATTTCTAAATGACCTTCGTGAATAATATTCAAAATTTCAGGACGCATGGAAGTAGGTATAACGTATAACTAATAAATAATTTTTGAACAAAAGATCATTGAAAGTGTGTAAATCTGCACGAATATTGAAGAAAGGCTTCACCGAAGGAGATATCTTATTTTTTGAGTTTGGCCATTCGTAACGACAATATGAAATTACAACTTGTAAGTCTGAATCAGCTTTAGTAGCGTCTTTGATTTCTTTCAGCTTACTTTCAGTAACTGCTAGCTTAGAATCGAAAAAATTAGCATGAACATTAATTTCTTCTTCAACAGTGTCTCTAGGATCTGCTGTTTCTACCGGAGCTCTGCTTAGAGTATCGGCAATGTAGAGCAATTTTCCTGGAACATAGGAAACTTTCAGATCATATTTCTGTAGATTGAGCATCATTCGCTGCAACCTTGGTGGAACCTCCGACAGCGGTTTTTTTAAATAAAGAGACGAGATGTTGGTGGTCAGTTCGAACAATAACTGTATGACCATAAATATATTGGTTAAAGCGCTGACACCCAAATTGTATTGCATATAATTCTTTTTCAATCTTAGTCCATCTAGTTTGAAAAACTGTTAATGACTTCGAAGAATATTCAACAGGTTTGTTTTCTTGTAAAATCACAGCTCCCGCCGCAAATTTGGAACTATCGACTGATAACGTCAGTGGTAAGTTTGGGTCAAAATATTTTAAAATGGGAGACTTACTAATAGTTTCTTTTAAATTATCAAACTCAGTTTGATGACTTTCATTTTTTTTATTAGGAGGAAATTGCTAATCACAATCCAATTTTAAAATAATACTTGTTTTCAAGTTTAATAATTTTTTTTTCTTTGATCGAGTTCATGGACTTGTTTGGCCTTCAAATGTTATCGATTTTATTTAATCTTATTACGAGGTTATTACTAGGAAATTGCATTTGAAACAATACCGGTCTTATTGAAGACTAGTTTTTCAATCCATGTTTTTCGTACCCAACACTATTGAAATATAAAAAAAATCTCCCGGACACACTACCGCCCCCTGTCAGTAGAAGGTTTTTTTTAGAGGGTATGTTTATGATCAACTCGTTTCGTTTCATTGAAAATTAAGCGTAACAGCGTACAGTAGTACACACCTAGCGACAAATTCGAAAATATTCACGCCCACGATGCGCACGATGCGTTCGACCTAGTGCGTTAAGGCAAACGTTTATGCAGGAAACAACTTGGTGTAGTCTGTGAAAAATTAATTCACAATACAAATGGAGTTCCCATCTAATCTTAACGGCAAAGTTTCAAGTGGCCAGACACGGGAAGTGATAGCTAATGTTATTCATTTTATGAGAAAGAGGCGAAATACAATGACTCATTCTTGACATGAGTTTTTGGGTTTGTAACCTTCCACAATCTGAAAATGAAAAAAATGTTAATCCAAGGAAATCTGTACAAGTCTAGAAGGGCAAATTAATTAATTTGCCCGATAAGTTACTGCGTTCACAAGTCTTGAATGAAATTAATTTTTGTCAGTAACGTATCCTACACTGAATTTGCCTATCTGAAAAAATGAGATCGAATTAACCAAAAAATACTTCTCATTTTCGAAAAATGTGGACGTTTCTGAGACTGTATCTGCCTCCGTTATCAAAACTTGCTGAAAAGACGCTGAAAACTGTATTTGAATTGTGGTTTGGAAATAACATAATCTTTCTTATTCAAGACAGCAGTCCTGTGAACGCAGTAACTTATCTTCTACATTTGTACAGATTTCTTTAGATTAACATTTTTTTTCATTTTCAGATTGTGGAAGGTTACAAAACCAAAAACTCATGCCAAGAATCCAATTTCCTCCACAAAATCAAACTTTCAATCAATATTTACAATGAATCATTTTGTATCAAAATTATTTTATTTTATAACTTCTTCCACATACATAATGGTTCCTAAGTTGTGTATCCGTTTTTGCTCACTGACCCGAGCGTTAAGTCTTTCCTTTCCCTTCAGATTGCCTTCTGACGTTATTCTTTGCGCATTGGAGTGGGAATTTCACATTTTCAGCTATATGTGATTTACTGTCATCCCCGCAAGTATGAGTCTCTTGTAATGAAACCTGAGCTACGTTGAATTCAGTCGAGCAATAACATTTTTGTATTTCAATAAAATGATGTTGAATATCGAATAATTCGTACAATTTGTTCATTCTCAACCAATTAGACCAGAGTACGGTAAGTTTTATTACGATGCACAATTAGTATTATTATTCGTTTCATTCATTTGATACTCTTCGGAAAACTTTTCCCAAGCTGGGAGACAATAAACACTTTCATGGCTAATACTGCGACAGACATTGAATCACAATGGGTAATGTTAAAAAATAAAAAATAAAAATGAAACGTCTGTTGTCAAATAGTAGCGGCCCCACTTAGCTATAGAGACTATTGCTTCATTAACTCGAGAAAAAGGAAACACATGGCTCTCATGTCGTCTGTCATAACCTATTCTAGCACTGCTGAATGGCGAGAACCCAAAAACCGGTCTGCACATGGTCAATGTCCATCGCAGTATTAGCCAGGGAATAAGTTAGTTGAAATTTCTATCATAAATTGTCTCAATTTCACCTCGTAAGATGTGTGAAAATGCAATTCTGCAAGTTATGAAAACAGATTTATTTTCATTTCAAGTCTTTGTGACTAATTTTTTGGACTTCAGTTCCTTACCCGCGAAGAAATATTGATTGTATTTGTTTTCGACAAGTACTCTACGTACATCTTCTATTTTCTGATCTTTATAAATTATATTTTTTCTTCAATTAACCCACGTAATATACGCCACTGCACTGGTTATTTCTTACGCAACAGTGAATCGTGGAGGATTATTCCCAGCCGGCTACGAAATTCAATCATCCAGACTTTCACATCTGAAATGAAAAAACTTCGCACCAGTTGGGCATCGAACCTGGAACCCTACGGTCACCAGGCGAGCACTCTTCCACTGCGCTAATCCCCGTTCTAAAATATTTTTTGTCGTGCTTAATAATATTCAGTTTTTCATTGATATTTTGTTCCAGGGCTTTCGTTGGACCAAAATCTCTCGATGGGTTCCTTAGGTCCTCAGTCCCCCCTGGATATGAAGCCAGACGCCTCTACCCTCCAATTCAGCCCGCAGGGTCCAAACAGTCCGGGGTCCTTCTCCATGGGCCATTCAAACTTGCTCAGCCCTTCGCCGGGAGGAATGAAAGGAGGGCCCAATTCGCCATACCCCCCCAACCACCCCTTGAGCGGGTCGAAGCATTTGTGCTCGATTTGTGGAGACAGGGCCAGTGGAAAGCATTACGGAGTTTACAGGTGAGAATTCTGAAATAGTTATAGTTATAGAATGAAGAAGTTGTATTCCTAATGCTAGTATATGAGCTCTACAATAAAAGTGAATACCGATGAAAGGTATAATTAATGTGGGTGCATCCAATGATGAAACGGGGATCGGTTTTATGAGATAAATTTAATTTTTTTCGAAATTTTTGAGTACAATTGATTCAATTCGTTTGTGAGAATTCGGGAACTTAACTGATTTTTTGTTTTGATGATTTTGAAGAGAAACATTTTTTATGGTTTGACAAATGAAAAAAAAATAGGTAAGTTCCCGAATTCTTACTGGAATAATAAATCCAGGAGAAGAAAAAAAATTCTCTATAAATTGTTAGTTTTTACGCACAGCAGATCCCACAGTTAGGAGTAGGTGATTCGTTATCTCCACTATCGCCCTTGAAAAGTGCAATATTCCCACACACCCAAGATGTGAGGCGCAATGATAAAATTTGACTTTCGTGATGATTTGCTGATGAAGCCTCTTAAACAGAAATTATGCATTTTACAGCTTATCCGTACGCGTGTGGACTGTACAGTGCGTTACTATCCGATGTGGCCGTGGGCGGAGGTAAACTCCTCACCAACCGCTCGGGTCAGATAATCCGTGAGGTATTCCCCTCACCAAAACTAGGGGTCGTTGTTAATCCTGTAGGTATTTTCCTCATCAATGTATATTTTGACCTCACAACCAAACCGTGCCAAAATAAGACGCTCGATAGATTTAATTATTGTTACGACTGTAATCCATACATTGAAATTTAAACATTTTCTTTCATATCTAAATTGTATGGTTGTTAATCTTACAGGTATTTTCCTTACCATAATTTATATTTTTACATTTCAGTGCGTGGAAAACGAATATGTGCATTTTTCAAGTAGTTTTATAGTCTGATCTAACCAGAACGAACTAACATTACGTAGATATTTGAGTGCGTGGAAATTTAATACATGCATTTTTCGAGGAGGATTTATTTTGTCTGATCCAACCAGAACGAACTAAGCGTACGTAAGCATTTCAGTACGTGGAAATTGAACACATATATTTTGCAAATATAAAAGGAAACCGTTTCATTCTGAGGCTTATATGCCATTAATTTAGAAGATTGTTTTGTTTTTGGATTGAAATAAGTAAGTAAGACCAAATATGTCTAAGCCACTTGCCTATTTTCGAATTTAATATAATATGGCCTCCCTGTATGCATTTACTGGCTCGTTTGTACTACTTAAATTCATTGTGGTAGAAGTAGTAGGTGTTGCCACTGCATTACGATTCACCATTCCAAATTTATTCAATATTTTCATGATGTACTTTTCTTGACTGATGAATTCCTTTTTCTGTCTTGCTCATTTCTATTCCCAAATAATTTTTCAGTTTTAGTCTTTCGATTTCAAAATTATCTTTTAATTTCAGCAATAAATCTTCAATTTCCCTCCTGTCCTTAGATAAAACTAATCCATCATCGACGTAGATGATTACTATCAAAATACTTCTCACAAATCTAACGAAAATACACGGGTCATATTCCAGTGGTATGAGATGAAAGCTTTTCAAAACTGCTGCGAATTTTTCATTCCAACATTTCGCGGATTGTTTTAATCCATAAATACTTTTTTTCAGTAGGCAGACTCTATCTGAATCCTCTTCATATCAAGCTGGTTGATCAATGTAAATTTGTTCTTTCAAAGTGTCATTCAGAAATGCGGTTTTCACATCGAATTGTTCAATGTGAAGATGGTTAACTGCAGCTATGGCAAAAATCAATCTGATAGATCTGTACTGGGCAACAGGGCTAAATATTTCTGTATAATCTTTTCCATATTACTGACTATAGCCTTTTGCAACTAGTCTCGCCTTTTCTCGACCGTTTAATTTTACTGTGAATACCCATTTGTTTTCACTGTTTTTCTGTTTTCTGGAAGGTCGACTAAAATCCATGTTTCATTCTTTATAAGAGAATCTATTTCTTGTTTCATAGCATGTTTCCATTCTGCATCATTGAGAGCTTCTTCATAACTTATTTCTTCGTCGATTGCCATAAATGATACATAATCTTGATATCGAATTGGTTTGTTTATCAAATTTATATCTCCCAGAACAGGTTCTTCACTAGATTGTGAAAGTTCATTAGTTCCTTCAGATGGGGTGATAAATATTTGGTCATTCTCCTGGTCTTTTTCATTTTCAGTTTGGTTTTCATCCTGTCCTAAATTTTCTTGTGAAATAACATCATGAATATCATCTTCTACTTGAACATCTCTAGGTATATCTTCTGGATCTCTTCTATCATTGTTTTCGGACATGACGATATTTGGTTTCGACTCCTTCTTGAAAACTACATTCCTGTATGTAGCTAGATTGGGAATATATATTCTATATCCCTTGATATTTTCTCCAAAGCCAACGAAAATACCTTTTTCACTCTTTTTGTCCCATTTTTGTCTTCTTTCTTTAGGTATATGTACAAAAACTTCTGATCCAACAATTTTAAAATGATCTATTGAACTAACTTTTCCAAAATATTTTTCATAAGGTGTTTTCAGTGCGATTGATTATATACACCGCCGTATTGACTGCTTCTGCCCAATAAGTTTTATCCAGATTTTTACAGTGTAACATTGCTCTTGCGGCTTCAACGATGGTTCTCATTTTCCTCTCTGCTTTTCCATTTTGTTCAGGAGAGTAGCACACTGTTAACTGATGTTGGATTCCATATTTACTTGTTATTTCTTTGATGAGTGAGTTGTTTACTTCTTAACCATTATCTGACCTGATTGTTTTTATGAAATTCCCAGTTTCCCTCCTGAATTTTCTCTCAATTTTTCATGAACTTAACTTTTATGTTTTAGAAAATGAATTTCACGATAATGGGAAAAACCGTCTTTGAAAAGCAAGACGAATCTCGATACTCCTATTGATGTTTCTTCCATCGGTCCACAGATCTGTATTTTTTCTCCAGGATTTTTCGTTACTGTTTTTAATTTACTAAAAGGTTCTCGATGTTGCTTTCCGTATATACAATCCTCACATTGAAAGTTCTTTTTATCTTCTTCAGGAAAAGTTATATTATAGTTTGCCAGAATTTTCGAACACTGCGTTATATTTTGATGATAATTTCTCGTGCCATTCTTGTAGAGATTCTGTTTTATTGAAATTAGCTTGAATGGTCATTTCAGGTTTTCGTTTCATCTAAAGTTTGAACAAATTGTCATGTCGGAATCCTGTCACAATACCACAGAATTTTGCATAATTTTGCATTCCATTTTGTCAGTAATTATGATAGCCTTTGTCCACAACAGATGAAGCAGAGAATAAATTACATTTCAGCCGTGGTACGTAAAGAACATCAGTAATAGCTGCTGCATCCCAACCAGTTTCTTCAGCCAAATTTCAGCAGGAATGTTAACAGTGCCAAGGGCTTGAATTTTAGTTCCATCGCCTATTTTAACCTCCTTTTTTACTTTGAATTTTTGGTAATTTTCGAACCATGACAGATTGGGTGACATATGATGACTTGAACCGCTGTCTAAATACCATTCGATCATATTTATTTGTCCAATTTCGGTAATCAAAGCATGACAATCTCGAGATTGACGCTTTTCTTTCGAATATTTGGATTGAACCTACTTTCTTGTTGATAATGACGGAAGGATCTGATTTGTAGTTTTGGTTATTCCTATTTCTAGGCCAACATTCGTTTTTCCAATGACCGGGTTTCTTTTCTCTGCAGAACTATCCCAGGCAGAATAAAAATGTTTATATTCCCGAGGAAGTGTCATCAATATTTTATTTATCAACATGTTGTCACTGATAGCTTCGACACAATTCTTCAATTTGATGAAACGAAAGAACACTCTTTTGTCTTATTTCCACTAGATTTTTTTTTATTGTTACGACCGGTTTCGGGTCGTCATCAAAGTGATCATGAATTTACACAAAATAAACAAGTCATCAATCACACAAACAATTCTTCAAACTATGTGATTCATTTTCCAGTTGGACAATATGGTAAGCAATGCCTTTATTTTCATATTTATATGCATAGAATTTTTGTTGGAGTGTGTGTACACTTGCTTCATCAGTTTTAGCATATAAAGATTGCAGACTAACCGACATTTCTCTCGAAGATGTACATGATTCTAAATGCATAAGGATTTTCTCATCGATAGTCGACACAATGATTTCCTAGCATCTAAATCATCCTTGGTGAATTTCTTTTTATTTTCTTCTGTATCAGTTGGACTCAGTACTCGTTCACCTTCGATTATATCATAGATTTTTCTTTTCTTGAATTAAACTGATAGCTGGAACTTCCAGGCAACGAAGTTTCTTCCACAACTACCCAGAAATACTCTGTTTTTCTTTTACTCCAGAAGCCATATTATTTTATATTCAGTACTGTATGACTACTGGGCCCATAACCTATTACTTTTTTTATAGTTTGCAACTGTATTCAAATGAATTAACTGTTGAAACAGATTGAAAATATATTTTATTCAATTACATTGAAAGTTTTTCAAATCGAAATCCTTTGACAATTATTATTTATAAAAAATCATGACAACAACAATTTTATTATTTTTAGGAAAACCCTATAAAAACGAATATTATTTAACTATATTCAACAACAATTCATAAATAGTAATAATGATAATATTATTTTCAATTTCTACAATTCTTAGTAGTGAAATATTTATGAAAAACGAAAAATTCCCAGTTTGACCTATCCTTGCACTGATGAGATACAAGAACCTTGATATTCTTAGTTTTGTTACAACTAGCACTTGCAATTGTGTCCGTGCGGAAGATTGTACAAATGGTCGTTAGATATAATTCAATATCGGTACGGGGAAGGTGGTTTTATGTCAGATATTTGCTTCATATTTTCCACTTTGTGGGAATGTGTGGAGAGATAATTATATTCGACTTTGTCGAAATTATTTGTTTTATCAATTCATGTTTTCCTTGAAATTCAAAAAGCTGTGTTCATCCCAAATGTTCAAATATATCTTAGGAGGCTTGAAGCTGTTGTTGGAATATTGAAAAAAATTAATTCAATGGTTCTTTGTTTCTTTATTAGTTCTAGCTCAGTTTATTTTGTGTGTATATTAAGGGTACGTAGGCGCTTCAACGTTTCATGCTGATATGTATTAAAACTGCTGAATAAGATTATCGGCCCTCTGGGACTCTAATGTTATTCTTTTGAGTCGTTATTTTATAAAGACATTATTCATATAACAGTCAGTGATTAGGCTTTCCAAGTGCGTTCATCTAATGAATGTAAACCAATTATTAGTAAAAGCCAAATCCACTATGTTTTATTTTCATCCTATAACCAACAGCTATTGCCGAAACGTTAGTATTACTATTTTGAAATGAAATATGGTTAGTGTTTATGTTGAAAAGGTTTATTTCGTGGAATCAGTGGTAGAACGGGGAAAGAAAATGTATTTCAGACAACAACTTTTTACATAAAACATTAACAACCTCTAATCATCGATATACATAACTACTGGAAAAACATTAGAATAGATCAGTGATCAAAGTAGTTTGTTTCAACAGTTTATCTGTCTAATCACTCGTAATTAATATACCTACCCAACGAATACACGACAATAAGTCTCTTTTTGTGTTTCATCGTGGCTGTACGTGTAGGTTCGGCAAATAATAACAGCAGTCGGCACTTATCATTAGACAAATAACCCATAATAACAAACCAAATCTGAATGAATCAGCGTCCATTAATCGAATCGTCGTGCATAATATTGAATGCATAAACGTGATTTGCCAGGTTACGTAATTTTTGAGAGTATAATTGTCGAGAGCTGACAAACACGTGCGTCAGGTGAGTAATGGCGACCTTGTGCTTGTCCAAGATCAATTACTAATAGAATTATGTAAATGGGCACTGTAATATACAATACCAATTCAGGGCAATTCTTCATCATAAAGGGTGCAAGAATTCCTACAGCTTATTTACATACGCAATATGGAGTTCCGAGACAATAACCACTGTGTTATTGGCAAAATCCCATGAGTTTAATTGTACTTATCATGTAATGTGTGATTTTTATACGGGGTGCTGTTATCGTCATCGAATGAAAAAATAATAACACAAAATTCAAATAAAGGAAAAAGCGCGTGAAAATGATGAATCAAAACCGTAGCCATTCCTTCATCATCTCAGCCGTTTGCAACTATAGCAGCTTCAACTTGACGTTTGTACATTACACTAGTTTATAGTATTTATTGCCGGAAAATGTCATGATGTTGCTAACTACATATGATACTCTGATTTCAAATATATAACTATATTTTTTTTATCAAAAGTGACTGAATATAATTTTGAAATATGTCAATGTACATTTTCTTAATAAAAGTTTGAGTTCTGTTTTGTACTGCCTTATTCAAGAATAAATATTCTAACACGGCTAAGATTTCTGCCGCATCACGGCCAGCCGGTATAATTTTCAGATTAGAGAGCAGCGTGTCCAGCATTCCACCAAGTAGCCCTTTGATCAGAATAGTATATTGTACAAATGTCACACATATCCCACGAGTATAGGTATATGAAATTTTGTACAATAATTCATATACCTATGAGTGGAAAATGGGCCATTTCATGCTTATTGTACACTGTACTTTTTCTGCGACCATCTGAATCATAATCAAATCTGTAATATTTTCAATAACACTTTTTATCATATACTTTCCTATTCCTATTCCCATAATACATAAAACCTAAAAAAATAATTGAAGATACAAATATTAAAAATTATAATGAAAATCGAACACTAATCGATTTCATAAAAGAAAAAAAAGGTGGTTACTCGGATTTGAACCCTCGCCTCCAACCATCTAACGACCGTCACCTGAATCAAATCTAGCTGCTACGAGCGCACATAATGAATCCTTGAAATTAACTGCCAAAGACACTTTCTGCCAGCTATATGAAAATATAGAATTTGATTTCCATCAATCTTTATATTGAAATTAGCGGTGTGAATGTCAAATCATCCTCACTATCACTACTCATTTTCTATGTTCCTTTCTACGAGCAAGAGGGAACTTGACCGACTTCGTATTTATATTTTTTACAATGTTTTATTTTATTAGACAGACGTTAACAAACTTGATTCGATCTTATATTATTTATGATCGTAAAATTCATTGATACCTATAATGACAGTCTAGTAGATCATGAAAATCGTGGGAAATGAAATATCCTGTACTGAAATGATCATTCACTGAAAAGTGTATACAATCGGCCTGCTTCCTTGATAGATAAGGCGCATAAAATGTGCATATTTCTATGTGGTCGTAGAAAAACACCTTTTCAACAGTGTCTTGGGTAGTTCAAAGACTAAATCTCGATATTGGGTCCGATTTTTCTCCTCCTTCCGGACGATGTTCGTTTCACCAGGAGCCGAAAAGTCAATGACGAAAATCGTCTTACTTTGATTAATGGTCGAGGGGAAATATATCAGGCTTTTTGTCTGTGGGTGGGAAATGGGTAGTTACAATAAATTCGGCACTTTTATTCTCCACAACGGACTCTATATGGTCCGGTACGAGTGTCGTAGATGGTTAGATAGTTCATAGAATGCACGGGCTGCTGCCTTGAAAAGAAGTGCTCCGATCTTTGCTTTCTCATTTGTCACAAACCAAGCAGAGAATGGGGTCTGAACTCCTGAAAACTTTGAATGATCCATCCAGTACTATTCTGTTATGTAGCAGAGTTGCAAAAAATCACGATTTTTTTGAAAAACTCAATAAATCTGATTTTTTTTTATTAAATCGTGATTTGTTATTTATACTGATTTTTTTGATTTATACTGATTTTTTTGATTTATACTGATTTTTTTGATTTATACTGATTTTTTTGATTTATACTGATTTTTTCTTTAAATGTGGAAATAATGAACTTTAAAATCACTTATTTTCATTACTCTTCTCTATTCGCCGAAAAATATTTGCCTATCTCCTCGGCGACATACAAAAAAAACTTCTGTTGACGTGAAAATTTTCGGCTGCGTGCCGCGGCTTTTCGGTCGGAACAAGAAAATATGTTTTTACACTTACATAATGTATGTGTGTTTTGAATAAACTTCTTCCTATTTTTGAATTTTCTGATAAGTTATCTGTTTCGAAGACTTGTTTTTTACAGCAATTTATAATTTGATTTGAATCATGATTAGAAATGAAAAAATTAGTTGATTTAAATCATGATTTAAATCGTGATTGAAATCATTTGATTTAAATCGTCGCAACCCTGTTATGCAGACACTCCAAACTTAAAATTAGGACGAATGATTTAGGATGAAAACTCCGATAAAGATTTATCATTTTGCGAATTTTTAACGTCGAGTTATTGCAGCTTCTCTCTAGTCCATTTCACCACTGCAAATGAGTAGAGTAGAATCGGATCGGCAATTCTGATGACCAGATGTGTCGGAGTTTATGCTGATACTTGCCGCAGAGAGAGTTATTAACTACTCTGGTTACCTCTTGGAATCGGCGTTGTTCGACCCCTAGTTAAGTATACCTCTTCGACATCAAGGTTAAAAATTACAACGAAAATTCAAAAATGAATAAATAAAAAATTCAGTCGTGGGACTCATACTCTTGTCCTCAATTAAATTCAAAAATAATTACCCCTCAATCCCCTGAAGGCTGAATAGACAACGCGTAAAAAATAAAAAAATTCAGATAATTTCGGGTGACGAAAATTCCGGTGAAAAAAAAAATGTTTCGCTACTTTCCCAAACAGGTCAGGTATCGTATCGATATACAGTAGCATCTGTAAATATGCCACCGGGTAATCTGCTTGCCTGAAAGGCACATCTCTAGAACAGTTCTTTATTTTTCCAGTTCACGTCGTCAAATTCCCAGAGAAGAATACTGGTCAAATACAGTGAGAACCATTATGTGATCGATTGGATCAAATAAGCCAATATTAAACTACGGTCAGCACTAACAACACGCCTATACCTGGGTTGTATGTAGGAATTTAGTAACAGCTATTTTACGATTGCTATTTAACTATCACCCTGGCAATGACAAAAAGATTTACACCGTGACCGTGGCCTCGTGCACGAGTGTTGCATCACAGTGACCTTGGAATCGTAATGAACAGTCTCTCATTACGACAAATGATTGTTAGTTGCTCTGCCCAGAACCCGTGAATCCTGTGTAAGTCCGCTCGATTCAATATTCTCTGTTAGTCCACGGAAAAAATGTATAATTTGAGACGAGGTTGTTTATGTATGATAGCTCATCCAACTGCAGCTCTTCAGAGATAAGTTTTTGTTACCACTGAAATATTCTGTCCAATTGGTCGATCAGGGTTTTCAAATTTGGATTTTTATTAATTTTGTTTGTCTACAAACTGCGAAAAACAAACTGAATCATAGTTTCAATAATATAAGACACGATTTTTTAGTTCTATTCGGAAAATTCAAAATAAATATTGAATGAGTTTTCAAGGAATTCTGCGAGCCTCTTTACGCGAGCAATTAGACATTGCAATTCAAAAGTGAGTTTTTCCGTTGATTTTAATCAACGGTTTTCTGTTGAAGTAGGCTTAATAGTACAGGATTTTAAACAAGAAAAAACTACGCTGGCTGTGATTCCAAATTTTATTGTTTTCAATTCTGAACAACCTCCTCAAATGACCTTTTTTATAATATCAATAATAAGGGGTATTTTACACTTGACCGAAATTTCTATTTTTTGGTCCCCCTGTACACCGTTTGGAAATTTGAAATTTTGTCAACTCTAATACAAGTATTCTGCAACACTAAATTTTATGAAGAATAAAATGTTCTGACAAATCGACAATAAAAATGTTTTTCATATGGTGCAAATTTTTTTATATAGTAGCAAGTTTTTTATATATTTTGATAGGCAACCCATTTTAGGCGTATTCGTCTATTTATGAAACTTCATTAGGAGTATGTTTCATCCGTTAACCAGAACGGTGAAGATCGACCTTTCTTCGGCTCTTAGACTATAAGTAAGTATGTGATATCTTTAATTTGAGACATGGACAAAACGTAGAATGTTACGCGATAACAGCAATTCATTTGAACTGACGGAAATTGATTTTCAAAAGCATTTTCCCCTATCGCGAAATTCAGTGGGGCAGTTGCTGAAGTTTTAATGCCCATTTTGCAGCAACGAAGACGAAGTATTGCGTTGTCTGTTGAAATGAAAGTGAGTGGATGGTGCAAATTTTTGTATATAGTCTGGACCACATTTTGATAGGCAACCCATTTTAGGCGTATTCGTTTATTTATGAAACTTCATTAGGAGTATGTTTCATCCGTTAACCAGAACAGTGAAGATCGACCTTTCTTCGGCTAGACTATAAGTAAGTATGTGATATCTTTAATTTGAGACATGGACAAAACGTAGAATGTTACGCGATAACAGCAATTCATTTGAACTGACGGAAATTGATTTTCAAAAGCATTTTCACCTATCGCGAAATTCAGTGGGGCAGTTGCTGAAGTTTTAAGGCCCATTTTGCAGCAACGAAAACGAAGTATTGCGTTGTCTGTTGAAATGAAAGTGAGTGGAGTTTAAATTTGTGATAGATAATGTCTCAACTCAGTTATGTAAATCACTGATTTTGAGCACTGGCAATTTTTGCTACAGGATGTTACCAGAATCCAGAAAAGTAAAGGACAAAATTTGCATTTGTTCCATTTTAACGAATTTAAATGAAAGATTTGCTATAAAAAGATTTTTATTTATTTATTTTATAATATTGTATTTCAATTCATTCCAAATCTAAAATTAATTATTTACATGAAATAGAAAAAAAGGTGTACCTTAGAGTATCTAACATTTCTCCACTGTTCTACTGATTTTGGCTGCCCGTTTGCGCTGGCTTTCCTTTTTTTATGCCAATTCATGCCACCAATGTTTTTTATATGTGCCTCTGTGGGCTTCGATTTCCCTGACATGACAATTTTATGATTTTCGCTGAAATCCACTAGGTTTTCATACTGCTAATTTTTCTTTTTTTTTTCAATCTTTTTGGTTTGCTCCTATCATATTCACTCTCACACGTCCTACTTTCGGTGGTTTTCAAATTTTGTATATATGTAAAAATTGCCATAAAAAAATAATACTATCAATTGGATAAATGTCTATTAGAGAATGGTGCATTTTTATGAATTGAGGAAAGATGAATATCCGTGATCAGCAAGAATTTTGATACTTCCGAGTTTATAATTCAAATGATTGAGAGTGCATATTTTAAAGAAGAAGGAAAAGCCTTATGCCTTTAAAATTATTGTGTCGTATTCGGAATAGGTATCTGACACGATAACCCCAATCAAGTGTTGATTTTACCAATAATAATATCCACAAAAAAGCCGTTCATAATTATTGATAGTTAGTTGGAAACGTTCAACTAATTGCCAATTATTTTAATTATACTAATGAGACAATTTTGTAGAAGTAGTGTCTACTTGAATTTTTTTGAGAAAATGCCATCTTCATTTTATAAGAAAATAATCGTCCTCATTTCATTCCAAAATTTTAATTTCTTTATATCTTTTTTAGTGTTCTGAACATTGGCATAAAATCGAATGTCTTGTCTTTTGTATGATACACTGTATATATTTATATTGAGTTATTGAGGTCAAGCTATACGAAATGCTAAAATATTATAACCAACACAATTGAGTACCGATCGTGCTTATCTCGGATGACTTAATTATAGATAGCCATTAATTATGCTGATGAGACTTCAAACGTTTCTCACCACTCGCATTTGATGTCCCCTAATGACGCAATAATTGTGAAATGTTTTTTCTGTCAAACGACCTGGAAAACTTTAATTGCCAGGAACAAGGAATTCGTATTTCTACATTTCATTTAGAAATATTATACATAGGTGAGATAACTCTCTAGTTGAGAAAAATTGCACATATACAGGGCATGCCAAAATTTTGTGTTCTGCTTTAAGCAGTTCAACCAGACAAAATCGAGAGTTAAAACAAAATGGTAGTGGAATAAAGGTATTTTTCACTATAAATGGGAATAAGAAGTAGTTTCCCCTTTACTACACGAGTAATTTATTTATATTCAATTTTCTACTGCCCATTGAGAAAAATAAGTAAAAAGTCTGTCAGGAGAGAATTTATGTCTTTTTTGAAGCGTATATGAATGATTTCATGCTGTTGATGAAATAGTCTTCCTAAATATCACTCGACCAAGACAAATAGAGACTATTATTTTCTTTAACTCATCTCGAGTAACTTGTATTTTGAGACAATTCAATTCAGTTATTCTGATTATTAATGTTCATATGGTCTCACTTAATTGTTAAAATACAAAGTACTCTCCATAGAATTAGGAAGAAAATAATAGTCGGCTATTTGTCATGGTCTTGTGATATTACCTACGAAAATAATTGTTGGCTATTTGTTAAATTTGACTAAATAATGTTTTATTATATTGATGATCAGTGAAGGTGGTTTTTGAAATTGCTTTCAATTTAAAAATATAAATAAATCTCGATAAACCTTGACTTTTAAGTTATCGTCCTCTAATGTGTTTATCCATCATGATTCATTTAGCATATCAGTAATGCAGTTCCCAATTATTTACAGACATAAAACTGGATATGTTTTCGTATACGTTTGTTAAATTCTATAAATAAAATTGAGTTATATCTGCTTAATTTACGGTTGTTAATTGTCTAATTATACCACCAATTATTTATTTTCATTCAACAGGGTGCTAAATATGTCTTCTCGAGAAGAAAATGTTATAATAATTATCTTAATGAATAGTTGGAGTCTAAAGATGCAGGTGGGTTTCTCAATAAATCTCACGGACGTTTTCTTAGCATAAGTGAACTGATTTTGTTGTTAGTTTCGATACAAAAGATGTAGATATTGCGAGTTGATTTAATTGTGACTTTTTTCGTAATTTTATTATCAGTAGTAAGAACCCAAGGACATTGATAATTATAGCAAATTCCGAAACTTTGTTGCTTGGAAACAGACCTCCGCCTTCGTCTGTTTTCTATAAGCAACAAGCTTGAGGAAGTTTTTATATTTATCAACGTTCGAGGGTTATTCGAATAGAAAATGTTTTGCTAACCGATACTTTGTAACATTGCAATAGTCTCTAAAATAATTTCCATACAAATTTGTTATTATAACGAATTTATTTTGATATATTTGATAAGAAAATTTCGTCAATCTTCTCGTCAGTATTACAACCAAATTATGACATCACTGACATTTTGACGTTATTGAATATTTGAAACTTCAAAATCGAAATAAATTAATATATGTATATCCATAGCAACGTGCCTGAGAGTGAAAACAGACCGTTGGGTCTGTTATCAGTATAATGTTGTTCTTATTGGTTGTATTCAATCACATGACCTCAATTTAACTAATTTCATTGGATTTCCGCTTGAGCAAAAAATGTTCAGTTAAATTAGATGTTATAGAGTTGAATCCGAAGATCTAATCGGTTCCAAAATGAGTACTTTTTGGTTCACTGTAAGAATTTTCAATTACGAAAAATTCCTTGCAGGGTGTTGGAACTATTATATGAATCACCGATAGCTTCTAAACTCAACCGTTTTCGAGATATGGGCATATAAATAAACAAAAAACGATTATAAATGTTGAAACTTTGCATTGGTTCTGCGTTAGCACGGTGGAAATAATTACGTATTGCGGATGCTATAAATATAAAAGTTTCCAATTTCTGTGATATCTCCCGTCTACTTTTTATTTTTTTTATTCGTTTGGATTATACCAGTCAGGCCCTGTGACACAACCGTAGGGCGCGCTGGGGCCATTAACCCGGATATGGGGTGAGCAACTATTGGGTCCGAGAATCATGTGCCCTGAGCAGACGGAGTGAACCAAGAATGACAGCCTTCTGCATTCGTCCAGCTAGGGTTTCTGCCGCATCACGGAATCCGATATGGTTTTTAGATCAGAGGGCAGCGTGTCCATCCCCTATAATCAGAACCACCATTTTAACAGAATGGTTTGGGTACAGCCTGCGGAGTTCAAAGAGTTAATCTCGATATTTAGTACGTTTTTCCTCCTCTTACCGCATAAGCTTGACGATTAGCAAATAGAAAATACATTATGGTCTCAGGCGCCCCACGACACGCTCTGCATCTATAGTGTTGGGGACCTCTATAGGTACCCATCACGCGACTACGGTAGACCAGGGTGTTAAAGACACCATCCTGGCAGGCCATTATGAATCACTCGATCTCCGACTTCAACTCACTTGACCTGAGGAATGCGTAGGTAAGATTTTTGGATAAGCCAAGCTCTTCAATGTTCTTAAAGAAGGTCCCATGCATTGGCTTATCCTTATGAAGCTGCAGGATAACCTCAGTCTCCGCAGATTTAATGTGAGCTTTTTGCTGAACGGGCTCCGACTCGCTCACAGAGTTTGGGTTCAGTGTCGAAAACGAGAACAAGTTCATCGGCCTCCCGTACTGCTGCCTTGAAAAGGAAAGCTCCAATCTCTGCTTTTTCATGGTCACGTCCCTGTCTCCAGAGCCCCGATACATCCGGAGGGCGCGCTGGATCGTTTACCCAGAAAACCACTCCCCACGTCCGTGGGGTAAGTGATTACTGGGTCTGAGAATCATGGGCCCTGAGCAGACGCAGTGAACCAAGGATGACGGCCTTCTGCATTCGTCCGGCTAAGATTCCTGCCATATTATTATTATCATTATTTAAGCCCTCTCTGGTATTAGGTATCGGCACCTGGTACTGGCCAAGTTTGCGTATTGAATGGGTGGGTAACCCCAAACCAATTCGTTTGCAGGTATGACACTGGCGTTCATGTTGCGGGATGTGGACTCCGTCTCAGAGTGGAAGGCATCCTGCTGAAGGGTACACGGCAATGGTTATGTGTCGCTAATTATCCCTCCAGAAAACAGGGTGACCTAGGGATTCAGCCTCGTGGAAAACCGCAATGTGAAACCAATCAACCAAATTCGGAGGCAGAGAGCCAACAGCTCACAGATCCGGAACCAGGATGATGGCGACTGTGTTTCAGATAAACCTACATTAAAGCAGCCATAGCTTCTTAGTTCGCCGAATTGTGGCAACTGTGTTAGATCCGAGGTCATAGAGATCACATGGGCCACCCCGTAGGTCAACCCCTACATTAAAGGATGGCACGTATTCTATAAGCCATCTCTATCAGATCATCGACACACAAGCTTTCGTAACCCAGGTTCGACCTTTTTTTGAAACCAGGGAAAACCCACTAGTAGACATACAGGGTGTCCCACGACGAACAAGACACATAATATCTTGGAAGTCGATAGTAGTAGAGAATTATTGTAATTTTGGGGTTGTGAATTAAAGCAATTGGTGCAGCTTTTTATGATATTATGAGCTTTTTGTTTTCGGTCACGTGACATCACACTCAAAATTATCAATGGGACAACCTGTATATTTTGGCATTTCTATATTCCTCCCGATAAAACGATTTCAACTATCACAATTGTGGTCTTAAACGATTAATTTAAGAACTTCAGGTACTTCAATATCCTTTGTCCCACGTTGTTTTTTAATAAAATATGAATGATTATTATAATCTTGCCTTGTTTCAATCATCACGAAAAATATAGGAGACTCCTCAAATATACAGGGGGACCCTAAACTTAAATGTTCCTTTCAGACGTTGTGGGACAAAGGATATTGAAGTACTTGTAGTTCTTAAATTCATCCTTTCAGACCATAAGTATGATAGTTTGTGGGACTCGTTTTATCAGGAGGAACATAAAAATGTCAAAATATACAGGTTTTCACGTGACCGAAACCAAAAAGCTCATCGGGTAACATAATATCAAAAAAAGCTGCACCAATTACTTTAATTTGCAACCCCAAAATTAAAATGCTCTACTACCCTCGAGTTCCGAAATATTCTCTGTCTTAATCGTCGTGGGATACCCCATATATAAGCTCTCTAACAGTTAAACAGAAAACCTGATTGAATTCCGATATCAAATTTCCGGCTCGCGTTAAACCGCCAATGCAAGATTTGTCATAACTTTGCTAAAAATTATAGTAGAAGGAAAAGAAAGAGTCTATGTCGTTCCTGAAGGAGTCTTCAGAAACGATATGAACTTTTTCTTTTCCATCGCCAATCATTTTTAGCAGAGTTATGACCAATCAAATATTCGGCTCCGCCAGAACTTTCAGCGGCGGGTAAGCGTGAACCTGAAAGTTGATGTCGGCGTTTAATCTTCTGAGAAAACGAGCGCATTTCATAAGAAATTACTAGGAATAATTTTTGTGGAGAATTGAATTGTCTTTCAGCTTGTTGAGTTGTTTTTTCGATAAATCATATACTTTCCAGGATTACAGCAAAAATCTATTTATTTATTTTTAAACGAAAAAAATAAATATGTTCCACCCCTGGAATTTAAGTAAAGAATTTTTATTTGTGTTTATCATTGTTCCAACTACTAACACACCAAGTTTGGTGGTGCTACAAATAGATCCTCGTCTCAAAACCCAATCGTATTGGATTATACGTCATGTTGAAGGATGACGACCTAATTCCAGTTTCTCGCTTCTAGAACGCCCTAGACAAACATTTATAAAATGCGTTCGCTTGTCTACCCCATGGTGATGAGATGTGGAAACAAGTATAGACAAACAAATATCTCCCAATCAATATTCACTTTATTTTATGTGAATTCTTTTGTAAACTTTGCTCTTATGCAATTACTGTGGGTTTATACAGCAAATAAGATAAAATAAGGGATAAGATAAGAAACAAGACATGAATAGACCCGTTTATACAGATGAATTCAATTAAATTAGAAATAAGAATCAATCAATAAAATCACGGCTTCCTTGACATAGATCATCATTCAAAATTTCATCAGCACATGCGCATTCGCATTTTCAAACTGAATTGAGGTGGGAAGTTAAAACTTGGCCAACTCTTATCTTATTGCTTATTTCTTATTTGGTGTATACACCTTCCTATTTAATTACGCATGTTCAACTTTCTTATCTTATTTCTTATTTTATTTTATTTGCTGTACAAACCCACAGTTTTACTTTCCACGTGTACAGTGGAATAATGGACACCCCTCTAGTCTACAAAAATAACGAGAAGTAAGAAATATCGAAATTTTCTCGTTTCATGTAAAAGTTGCCAAGTCATTCGCCAAGGTACGTGTGACTAGTACCTATTTGTGTGTCCTAATGTCATATTGTGTCAGTAACTTTATTGGCTTGGCTTCGCTAATTCGTCTCTCGAAATTCGTACTAATGCACATTTTGCCAAGCAGCTGTTGAGATTCTTATTTTAGTGTCAGTGACATTAAGGCGAGCCCACCTGCGTGAAAATCTGATGAATTTGAAATTTATTAATTATAATTGCGAGCTATTTTAAGATTCACACATACGATGCCAGGGGTGGTGGTATATTGATTCCTCTAACCTTTCTCATTATCCAAATTATCTACGAAACAATTCTGCAGAAGTACTAAGTGGTTACCGGGATACGGGATATTACTCAGTTGTCAGACGTATCGAGGAGACATACTTTTTTTTATTAGTAAGTAACTGAAATTGGACTTATGGCTCGACAATAAATAGTTTTCTCTTCATGTCCTGTTATTTGGGATAATTATTGGGATGCACTTAGTCTCGTTTTCGATTCTGAACTGGTTAAAGCACGGGTCTCACTAGGCTGGTTACCAGCCGCGAATTGAGGAAGCTGCTACTATCAGCGTGGTGTGACCACAGAACTCGCGGCTGACACGACCAGTCGGCGAGTATTTGTCAGCGGCTAGCGAAGCTGGCCCGGGCCAGCTCTGGCAGCAGGCAGCGCACCATTTTTAGGTCACGTGATTACTAGCGACCCGCTGGCGCTCGCCGGCAGCGCAGTCAGACCACCTCAGTATACATACCAGCGGCGAGTAAATTAACACGTGGTTTGGTTTTTACGTATTTGATCTGTAGTGTAAAGTAAAAATGTCTGAGTTAAAGTGGTCGGGGAAGGAGGTGATTCAGTTTCTGAATATATTTCAAAACTATCCTTGCTTGTGGGACGTTTCGTCCAAAGAATACCTCGATCGGAATGTTAAGGAAACAGCCTACAACAAACTGCTAGAAAACCTTAAAGATGCTGGGATGCCAGGTTCACTTGAAGCAGTGAAAAAGAAGATCAAAAGTTTACGAGACACGTATAGAAAAGAGCTGTGTAAGATTAAAAAATCAAAGAAGAGTGGTGCTGCTGCAAGCGAAGTGTACAAGCCAAAGCTTATATGGTTTTCATCGGCAGAAGTATTCTGGCATGGAGCTGTCAGTGGCAGAGAATCTTCTTCTAATATGGTAAGTAGGTATATTAATTTACAAACAAGTTCATAATAGTGCAATAGTGTTTTTTTGCCATGAGCATACATACCAGTTATAGATAACTTTAAAAATAACCATAAATATAATAACTACTGACACTGATTACTTTCAAACCTCTATTTGCTATAAATGTATATCAAGACAAGTTAATTTATAGACGAGGCACTCTTCTTAACTTATTTCAATATACTGTTGAACACTGTTGTGCTTCGTTTCGATTCAGATTTCTTCTGAATTGTTGTCGTTTGGTTCCATACCAATTGACTTCATCTGCCATGGAACAGAAAAACGTGTCATGAACTGGTGCATGTACCACTGGCGTACCTGCTCCCCAGTACGACCACTATAATTTGATGAATAGAGGCGGTCTACTGCAACCATCAAAGTCGGTACATCCCGCCAAGTTCCGGGAGATATCACTCCAGTGTTTAGGTCTTCATCATCAACAGAGCCTGTAGGGAAATATGTTCTAGAAGAGGTTTGCCTGAGCCAGTTGTGAATAGCGCAAGCTGATTTCACTAGGGTTTCTGTTGTGTCCACGTTCAATGGTATAGGCGTGTTAAAAACGCGAAACCTACTAGCCAAAATGCCAAAGGCATTCTCAGCAACACGCCTTGCTCTCGATAGCCTATAGTTAAATACTCTCTCTTCTACTGTTAGTCCTCTGTGTGAAAATGGTTTCAGACAATATGGTGATAGGCAGAATGCATCATCCCCTACGCAAAGTCCTCTGTCTGGCCAATTGAGAAGGTTTTGTTCGAGTGCTATTTTTAAAGTAGAGTTCTGAAATACTGTACTGTCATTGGCTCTACCATCATGTCCTACATCGATATACGTGAAACAGTAGTCAGCATCTACCATAGCAAACAGAACAATACTGTAGGTTCCCTTGTAGTTAAAAAATATCGATGTTGAATTGGGAGGCCGTTTGATTCTAATATGCTTCCCATCTAAAGCACCGCAGCAGTTAGGAAAATTCCATTTTGACTCGAATCCCTTTTGAATCTCTTTCCACTGGCACGTTGTGTCGGGTACCTGAAACAGAAGTATAACATAAATTAATATTGAAAATTATAAATATATAAATCATAATATTGAAAAAAAATTAAGTTCAAATGGATGAAGACTTAACGTTAATTTGTAAAAACATTATGAACTACTTTAAAAAATTTTAAGTGACCATTTACCGGCTAAATTTATGCTGTTTTTGTATTTAAGTCTCAAAATCTAACACTCACTTCATTAATTTGTTTTGGGAATTATAATAGGTGGGTCTTATTTTCAGGATATACTGCAGCCATCAGCATCTCATGAGTCGTCCAACAGCAGTGACACTGAGATAACATCGGACCAAGGAGCGTCACAGATCGAACCGCCAGCAACATCAGGTCCCACAATACTTAGTTCTGCTACACCTAGTTCTACTACAAAGCGTCCATCCGCAATGGAACCACCACAACGCTCCGAGGTAATCAAAAAACCACCAATCAAAAAGCCAAAACCAACCAGATTCGAAAATGCGGTGAACAAACTACATGCTATAGCAGAGCTGAGTCACCAAGACAATGAAGATCAATACGACCGATTTGCACAACATATTGCGTCCCAGATGCGAGAGCTGCCACTCAAAAGTTTTATCATACTTCAAAGTAAATTTCAAAACCTTATATCAGAAGAGAGACTTGCATCGATACAGATAAGGGAGCAACGCTCACAAAGTTTTTTGAGTTACAACTTTGAGGACACTATTCACACAGACACTTCAAACAACGAATTGGAAGATGTGTTTTCCGAAACGTCAGACAGCACATGCTTCGATCAAGAAGAACCTGCACGTGGTTTAGATCCATTGTCACGAGCGTTGGTTGGCATTTGCCCTGTAAATACTGATTCTCCATAAACCCATTGGTTGTCCCAATAACTTTTCATTTTTTATTTTACTACATATGTATAGAAAATAAATTATATCATTTAAAAAAGTAAGTGGTATATCTTTATTCAATACCCAACAGGGCCCTATTTTATTAAGATTTTTTTACGTTACTGTCCAGCATGCCCATAGAATTGAATATAAAAGTTGCTTACCTTGATAAATGGTTGGAGAACTTCAAAAATAGCAGCAAGAACTTCAGGTAAAAACACCGAAATTGAATTGTGCGGTACTCTGAACAACAACGCCAAGGACCTAAAACTGTCACCAGTTGCGAGATACCTTAAGGTAATTTCTAACTTGGTTTTACATGGAATAGCATTTCTCAATTTGGTGTCTTGTTTTTTTATCATTGGTTCAACTAGTTCAAGCAATTCTTGAAATTTTGGAGATGACATTCGCAAGACGTTCTTATATGTTTCTGGGTCCTCTTCTTTTAACTCTTGAAGAAGTCTTGAAGACGCTCCTAACTCTTCCCTTCTTTGAATCCAAGGCCTAGTCCACCATCGTCTCTTCTTGCGATTACGCATTTCCAAACACAGCTCCGACACAGCAATTCCTAGTAACCGCCTAATTTCACGTTTACGTGGACCCACGGACGACATGCTACTGAAACAAAACAGGCGATAATGTGACCGGGTCGCCAGCCGCTGCCTGCTGGTGCTACACCAGCCGCTGATCACCAGCGGCTGGTAACCAGCCTAGTGAGACCCGTGCTTAACCCAAACTCTGTCATCGAGTTTAGCAAAAAGATCACATTAAATCTGTGGAGACTGAAGTACTCCTGCAGCTACATAAGGATTAGCCAATGCATGGGGTCTTCTTCAAGAACATCAAAGACTTTGGCTTATCCAAACATTTTACCTATGCTTTTCCTCATGTCAAGTGGGCTGAAGTCGGAGACCGATGGATTAATAATGGCCTGCTAGATGGTGTCTTAAACATCCTGGTCTACTGTAGTCGCGTGATGGGTATAGAAAGTCCCGGACAGTAGATACAGAGCGTGTCGTAGGGCTCCTGAGAAATGCATATGCCGTTTGCTTGTCAAGCTTATGCGGTCTCAGCCTATATCCACAGGCATAACGCGGCTCTACGAGTGTTGTACTACCATCTGCGACACTCGTACGGTATAGACGAGACACCGGTGTTGCCTTATGATCCGGAGGTTATTGAGTTCGTTGTGGGGATTGAGAAGTGCCGAATCTATTATTAGAACTACCCATTCCTCACACTCAGGCAAATACAAGTCTGATGTAGTCAATGACATATTACCGTTAGACTCCGTTATTTACATTTCGAGCTGCGGTCAAGACAGTCACAGTCGAAGACACAGTTTTTACTGCGGCTTGTTTCGTGGCAATTATCTGCTTATACAGGGTGTTGATTAAGTACGTTGACAAACACAGGAGGTGATTAGAAAGGTTTCAGGACGAAAAGTTCATATAAACATATGTCCCAAACGGCTTGGTTTTCGAAATACAGGGTGAAAAAATTACATTTTTTTCAAGATTTTTTGAAGTTAACTTCAACATTTTCGACAATAATCAGTACAAATCAGGCGAGTACAATCCATTCAATAGTACGAATGATACAAAATAATTCATTCCTTAAATAATTCACAGGGTCCTCCTTTTTCCAGAGTCAAGAATTGTTCAACCCTTCAGAATATTTTTTCTGCCACCACTGAGAGATTGTAAGAGAAGAATAATCATTGGTGTTTCATTTAACATCTTTTTGTTCTGTTGTAGTTTTTCATTTACTTGTACGGTTCAGGAGCTACAATGAAAATATTAATGCGAACATTTTCCAGTATCGCATAACATAAAGAAATTTGAGAAGCAAATATTCTCACAAACTTCGAAAGGTGACTATTTGAAAGTTTTCAGGGCGAAAAGTTTATATAGATTTATGTCCCAAACGGCTTAGTTTTCATTAGACAGGGTGATAAAAATAAATTATTTTCAAAAAATTAACAATAGAGAAAAAATGAGAATTTTCAACGGCCTCTAACATCAAAACTAGTCTATAGAAAAAGTTTTGCCAATTGGAATTTTTGTTTGGAATGACTTGGACTACAACATATCAAAAATTCACCCGATTCGACAAGTGTGCGGTGTCCTTTCGACAATAATCATTTCAAATTAGGCAAGTACAATCCATTCAATAGTATACAGAATACAGAATAATTCATTTCTTAAATAATTCATACGGTCCTCCTTTTTTCAGAGTCGAGACTTGTTCAACCCTTCAGATTTTTTTTTCTGTCACAGTGAGAGATTGTGAGAGAAGAATAATCAACGATGTTCCATCATCTTTTTGTTTTCTTGAAGTACGGTTCACTAGCTATAATGAAAATATTAATGCAAACATTTTCCAGTGTCCCATAACATTAGAAAATTTTAAAATAAAAAATCTTCAATTATTGTAAATTGGAAGAAATATTTTTTCAGAATTAGAATAATCTACGATGAATAAAAATTGTTTGATCTAGGTTATTCTGTGAGTAACAAAAGCTTCTGCGGATACAAAATAGGTAATCTTGTACAGGAAGATATTGAATCTAATACCCACAGAATTATTTTCCATTTTTTATTCATCGTAGATTTTTCAAATTATTAAAAAATATTTCTTCTAATTTACAATAATTGAGAATATTTTATATTCATATTTTCTTAACGTTATAGGAGACTGGGAAATGCTTGTATTAATATTTTTATTTTAGCTCCTGAACCGTACAAGTAAATGAAAAATTCAAGAAAACACAAAGATGTTCTTCTCTCACAATCTCTTAGTGGTGGCAGAAAAAAATTCTGAAGGGTTAAACAAAATCTTGACTCTGAAAAAAGTAAGATACTGTGAATTATTTTGTATCGTGTGTAGTATTGGATGGATTGGATGGAGAACAAAAGTATGTTAAATGAAACAACATTGATTATTCCTGCCTCATAATATGTCAGTAACGGCGGAAAAAATATTCTGAAGGGTTGAACTCTGAAAAAAGGAAGACCCTGTGAATTATTTGAGAAATGAATTATTTTGTATCATGCGTACTGTTGAATGGATTGTACTTGTCTGATTTGAACCGATTATTGTCGAAAATGTCGAAGTTATTTCCAAAAAATCTTGAAAAAAATTTATTTTTATCATCCTGTATCTCGAAAACCAAGCCATTTGGGACATATGTTTATATGAACTTTTCGTCCTGAAACCTTTCAAAGAATCACCTCCTGAAGTTTGTCAACGTAGTTAAGTAACACCATATATATATATATATATACATTATATAATTCAACAGAAACGAAGCTTTACCGACTTTTGGGTTGACTGGCAACTATTTTCCACGAAACAAGCGGCAATAAAAATTATGCTTAGAATGTGACCGCCGCAGTCGAAATTTTTATAACGTAATATGTCATTGGACGTAGTCCTCCTCGACCATCAAAGTAGGACGATTTTCGTCATAGAGTTTGCGGCTCCTGGCGAAACATCGTCCGAAAAGAGGAGGAAAAACGGACGAAATATCGAGATTTAGTCTTTGAATATCGCAGACTCTACCTAAGCCACTCTGTTGAAGTGGTGGTTCCGATCACAGGGATACTTGGTGGAATGATGGACACGCTAGTATCTAATCTGAAAAGCATACCGGCTCACTCTCGGTTCACTTCGTCTACTCAGGACACATGTTTCTCGGACCCAGTAATCACTCACCCTACGGGTGGGGAGTGTTTATTTGGGTAAAGCATCCAACGCACCCTCCAGGTGTATCGGGGCATCAGAGACCCGTCGGGGATATAAAAATATTTATATGATACAGTGACCGACAAAAAGTATGTACCATATGGGAAAAAAGTTTATTATTTGAGTATTGGAAAAAAGATTCATGGGAAAAGTTTGTGCATGTCCTATAATCTAAAAATCGATTTTGACACATCTCACGTGATCGCTGGTATGGCGGCAAATTGAAAAATATTACTATGAAAAGGCAAAAAGTGGGGTAAAATGGCAAGATATCAAAAAAAGTTATTTCAAAAAGTTGCTTAGAATTGAATTTTATACACATATACAAAGTTTGAAAAGATAATGAGAGAAAATTGAAAATAGCTATTTTTTTTAAATATTTTCCTAGCTGTATGAAAATATCAAATTATTATCCTATGAATAGCTTGACCATACTGAAACATTTGTATTTCAATGAGAATGACAACATTTTCTCAATTTCTCCACACCAGTGAGCACTAAATTAAAAAAATTGGATTTTGTCAAAACCCTGGCTGTTACATTGGTTCGTATCTAACAGTTATATCAGAATTCCACGACCATTGTGATGACATGACACTCCAAAAACATGGTGTTTTCCAGATTATAATCAAGTATTGATGATAATCGTTTCACTTCACATGCAATGTTGAAAACTCTAGCCTCTTTAATTTGACGCACTATTTTTAAGATTATGTGCCAAGTGAAACGTTCGTATCATCAAAAATTGATTATAATCGGAAAAACACTATATTTTTGGATTTCTCCATCATCGCAATAATCGTGGAGTTCTGATATAACTGTTAAATACGAACCAATGTAACAGCAAGGGTTATGACAAAATTAATTTTTTTTAATTTAGTGCTCTCTTGTGTGGAGAAAATCAGAAAGTTCTGTTATTATCATTGAAATACAAATATTTCAGTGTGGTCAAGCTATTCATAAGAAAATAATTTGACATTTTTATAAAATATAAAAAAATTGCTATTTTCCATTTTCTCACATTATTTTGTCAAACTTTGTATATGTTTATAAAATTGAATTCTAAACAACTTTTGCAAATTACTTTCTTCGATATCTTGCCATTTTACTCGACTATTCATAGTAATTTTTTTCAATTTGCCGCCATACCAGCGATCACGTGATATGTGTCAAAATCGATTTTTAGGTTATCGGACATGCACAAACTTTTCCCAAAATTTTTTTTTTCGAATACTCTAATAATAAACTTTTTTCCCATATGGTTCATACTTTTTGGCTGTCACTGTATATAGTACCTCGTAGAGTGTACCCAAAAGCATAGCCTGTGCTAGTAGAGGTCGGTTATTATTATTTGCCGTGGCGATCCTATTGATCCATTAAAACAATATTAGGAAAAAATCATTATTTGAGAGTACTCGACTTCAGGGCTCTATTCTTGAACTTTTGTGTTATAAATACACTAAGGACATATTTCATTACATATTCCCAACTAAATGTATTTTTATGTAAATAATTGCATCCTCTAAGTAATTGGCAATAGAAAACTTTTGAATCATTACTACTGCATCAACAAAACCCGAATTATGATTCAGCACAAACTGCTTGATCCGCGATAAAAAAAAAATATCACCTCCGCTTTATCAAGTCATCAAGCCAAAAGAAAGGAGACCAAGTTGCTTCCTTCCCTTAAGTTAAATCTTCATTACAAATTACTAACATCATAACAACACGAAATACATTAGTTACAATATATAACCAAAGTTAATTTTATTTTCACATCATCGTTGTCAATGATACTATAAAGCTTTGAATGTAACTTGATTATTATTCAGTTTAAATAAATCTCGGAGGTTGCACAGGCGACTCAGCGTAGAGCGCCTCGTCTGGTTACATTGATAGCTATAAGTACATTCACTGACTGAACTGTCTTGAAGTCAGCAAGTGTCTTATTTCATTTGAGTATAGATTGTGGTGTCATCATCTGGGGAAATTTCTCGGGAAATTCTTCAAACTCATAAGAGTTTTCAAACTTTAAAAGACATTTTTGAGCGTTATCTCTAAATAGGGAGAGAGGTCATGCATTACCTAGTTGTAAAATATATTTCTACCATGCATACAATTATAATAATGCAAATACATAAAAATAAAGTACTTATCCTATCTTGACATAAATTTTCAGGAGGAATATCATGAAGTAGTTCAAAAATTACCTGGTTATTTATACTAGATAGCTTGTTGTTGTTGTAAAGAACGCTGACAGTTTAGGGGTTTATTACTCTATTAACCCCCCCCTCTTATACGGTTTTATTTATTATTATTTCAGTGCTGATATAATTTTGATTTTATTTATGTTAATTTGTTCTGAAACTTTCATTTTTGTTTCAGTTGTGAGGGGTGCAAAGGATTTTTCAAAAGGACTGTCAGGAAAGATTTGTCTTATGCATGCAGAGAAGAGAAGAATTGTATTATTGACAAACGGCAAAGAAACAGGTTGGTATAGCTCCTTACTTTTACGATTACGATTTCCGTATGAAATTAAGTTGTTCATTGATAGATTCATTTTCTAGATGTCAGTATTGTCGCTACCAAAAATGTCTGGTAATGGGAATGAAGCGCGAGGCAGTGCAAGAGGAGCGGCAGAGAACGAAAGACAGAGATACCGCAGAAGTTGAATCTACTTCGAACATTCAGATCGAATTGCCCATCGAGAGGCTTCTTGAAGCCGAAAAAAGGGTCGAGTACAACGAGCCTCTTGTACCTTTTGAGGTAATTCATTTTCTGTTTCAGTCATTTCAAATATTTAGTAAGGTTTGTATTTTGAATGCGGGAACTTTTTGAAACATTTGAACGTAATATTTATATAGAACTGACTCTGTAATTCATTCAGTATCCCTTGTAGGGATTGCCGCTACTAAATATACAGGGTGTTTCCAAATAAATCCGAAAGTTTTTAGGGGGTGATTCTTTTTCTAAAATTAAAGGGGGTCTTTCATGTAAACAAAAGCTCTAAGTAATTGGATGAAAAAAAGTTTGTATTTCGTGCAGAAATTTATTTATAAAATCATAGCAAAGCGCTTTCGACTATCAAGTCATCATCAGTGCGTACCTGTAAGTAAGTGACATTGAAATGAATTTAAGAAATTTTGATAATATGAATTTTGAAAAATTGAAAAAATTACTTACTCGTCAGGTGTACAAGAGCCATACCATAAAAATATCATGTGTCCATAGGACCATGTAACAAGTTAAAACGGGACATCATATGATTAACATTTTAAAAAATCCTTATTCCAGGATTGAGTTTGATAAAAGTTTCAACAGACAGAGTAACACATGTCTGCTGAACTTAGTATACTGTCAAACTAAATGAAATATGAATGAAGTTGACATTGTGTCAAAAGTTGACAATGACAATTGGCTTAGAACATGAACTTCTGGAAACACTGATCTATGTTTTGAAAATTGTTGAATGACCAATTAGTCAAATTGATCTGTAAGTCTATTTATAGTTCTGTTCATCCAAACCCAAGGAAATATAACAAACCGGGAAAGGTCTAATGAGAACCTCCACCCGAAGTGCATAAAACCAGGCTTAAGACACAGTCCCTTGGTAATTTGTGAAACCAATTCCATGCTCAGGATCATGAGATAGGTCTAATGAGAACCTTCACACTCCCCAAAGCGACAAAAGGGTATCCCAAAACCAAGAGGTACCATAAACAGAAATGATTTAAGAGAGTTTCAACAGGCAGAGTAACACATGTCTGTTGAAGCTTAGTCTATTGTCTAACTAAATGAATAAAAATTGACATTGTATCAAAAGTTAACAATGACAATGAAGTTATAGCATAGAAAATTACCTATAAATATAATGATATGAGCTTTTGAAATTGATAAAAAATGACAAGTTAGTCAAATTTTGTGATTTAATCATGAAAATGTTTCAAGGTGACAGAACCAAAGTTAAAGAAACTTTTATAGTCTAATGAGAACTAAAAATTCTTCAAACCGTCAGCTCTAGGATTACCAAGGAAACACACATAATTACTTCATATTATTATTATTGGTTCAGCATCCTTGGAAACCAGATTAGAACATAGGATCTTGAGATAGGTCTGATGAGAACTTTCCCAATCTCAAAAGTAGCAAATATGGTAACCAAACTGATGAACCCATACCAGAAAATTTTTAAGAAATTTTCCAATAATTGATCTGTAAGTCTATTTATAGTTCTGTTGTTCCAAACCCAAGGAAATATGACAAACCGAGAGGAAAGTCTAATGAGAACTTCAACCCGATGTGTATAAAACCCGGCTTAAGACACAATCTCTTGGGGGTTTGTGACACCAATTCAATGCTATGGACCATGGGGCAAGTCTAATGAGAACCTTCCCAATCTCAAAGCGCTAAAAAAAAGGTAGCACAGAACCAAGAGGCACTACAAACAGTAGGGATTTAAGAAATTTTCAAATTGTTTCAGAAATACTCAATTCAGTATTTCTATTAATCAAAACAAAGGAAATTACTGTACCAAGAGAAAGTCTAATGAGAACTTGTCATGGCACAAGCAAAAGCCCAAGCTCAAGAAAAACAGAACCTGAAGTTGAAATTATAAGTTATACAATGAAAGCAGTAGTTTATGTTCTGAGAATTGAAAGGACAGTCGAGAGGGAGGGAACTAAGCAAACTGCAGAATGGGTTCAAGCGATATCATCATCGAGAAAGAATTTAAGAGCAATTAAATGAGTAAATAATTTAAATGTATGAGTTTTTTTTTAATTAAGATCATTATTCAGTATTAACAATACTGAATAATGATCTTTGTCTCAATACTCAAGTCAATTTAAACAGAGCTTACATTCCTCTTCATAGACGTTTAAAATAAAAATAAAATTAAAAAAAAACTCATACATTTAAATTATTTACTCATTTAATTGCTCTTAAATTCTTTCTCGATGATGATATCGCTTGAACCCATTCTGCAGTTTGCTTAGTTCCCTCCCTCTCGACTGTCCTTTCAATTCTCAGAACATAAACTACTGCTTTCATTGTATAACTTATAATTTCAACTTCAGGTTCTGTTTTTCTTGAGCTTGGGCTTTTGCTTGTGCCATGACAAGTTCTCATTAGACTTTCTCTTGGTACAGTAATTTCCTTTGTTTTGATTAATAGAAATACTGAATTGAGTATTTCTGAAACAATTTGAAAATTTCTTAAATCCCTACTGTTTGTAGTGCCTCTTGGTTCTGTGCTACCTTTTTTTTAGCGCTTTGAGATTGGGAAGGTTCTCATTAGACTTGCCCCATGGTCCATAGCATTGAATTGGTGTCACAAACCCCCAAGAGATTGTGTCTTAAGCCGGGTTTTATACACATCGGGTTGAAGTTCTCATTAGACTTTCCTCTCGGTTTGTCATATTTCCTTGGGTTTGGAACAACAGAACTATAAATAGACTTACAGATCAATTATTGGAAAATTTCTTAAAAATTTTCTGGTATGGGTTCATCAGTTTGGTTACCATATTTGCTACTTTTGAGATTGGGAAAGTTCTCATCAGACCTATCTCAAGATCCTATGTTCTAATCTGGTTTCCAAGGATGCTGAACCAATAATAATAATATGAAGTAATTATGTGTGTTTCCTTGGTAAACCTAGAGCTGACGGTTTGAAGAATTTTTAGTTCTCATTAGACTATAAAAGTTTCTTTAACTTTGGTTCTGTCACCTTGAAACATTTTCATGATTAAATCACAAAATTTGACTAACTTGTCATTTTTTATCAATTTCAAAAGCTCATATCATTATATTTATAGGTAATTTTCTATGCTATAACTTCATTGTCATTGTTAACTTTTGATACAATGTCAATTTTTATTCATTTAGTTAGACAATAGACTAAGCTTCAACAGACATGTGTTACTCTGCCTGTTGAAACTCTCTTAAATCATTTCTGTTTATGGTACCTCTTGGTTTTGGGATACCCTTTTGTCGCTTTGGGGAGTGTGAAGGTTCTCATTAGACCTATCTCATGATCCTGAGCATGGAATTGGTTTCACAAATTACCAAGGGACTGTGTCTTAAGCCTGGTTTTATGCACTTCGGGTGGAGGTTCTCATTAGACCTTTCCCGGTTTGTTATATTTCCTTGGGTTTGGATGAACAGAACTATAAATAGACTTACAGATCAATTTGACTAATTGGTCATTCAACAATTTTCAAAACATAGATCAGTGTTTCCAGAAGTTCATGTTCTAAGCCAATTGTCATTGTCAACTTTTGACACAATGTCAACTTCATTCATATTTCATTTAGTTTGACAGTATACTAAGTTCAGCAGACATGTGTTACTCTGTCTGTTGAAACTTTTATCAAACTCAATCCTGGAATAAGGATTTTTTAAAATGTTAATCATATGATGTCCCGTTTTAACTTGTTACATGGTCCTATGGACACATGATATTTTTATGGTATGGCTCTTGTACACCTGACGAGTAAGTAATTTTTTCAATTTTTCAAAATTCATATTATCAAAATTTCTTAAATTCATTTCAATGTCACTTACAGGTACGCACTGATGATGACTTGATAGTCGAAAGCGCTTTGCTATGATTTTATAAATAAATTTCTGCACGAAATACAAACTTTTTTTCATCCAATTACATTGGAACGTGCACACAGCTTGACAATTTTCACAAAAGCTCTAAGGCCTGTCTTGGAAAAGTTACATGCTTCCAAATAAGAGAAGAAAAAAACTATTTGTTTTTTCTGAATTTGTTGAAAAGTTGAAGAAATCGAATTTTGTGGGCGGTACTACCAATGAGGAGGCTACATACGATATTTTTTTTTTATTTTGTGTGATCTTTTAAATGGTTGAAACATGCAACCCCTATTCCATGTTTCACTAAAACTTTTTAATAAAATAAAATTTTTTCATTTAAAAATATCTGCTGTGAATAACGATTTGTTACAAAACTTTTGTGTTGTTTCCGTAAATGTGATAGTTTCTTAATAAACGAATAAAATACTGCGTTGTGCATGGACGTATCTTCTGTGAATGAAATCGAAAAAATCTAATAGGTGGCTGTCACGTTTTTTTGCACAAATTGTAACTTCATCATAGTATTTTGAAAGTATTCCTCCTGTTTTAACTTTTAATGTAGGCCTGCACCAGTACCATATTTTGTTTCAATAGAATATCAAATTAAAAATACAAACGAAACAAAATTTTGTGTATTATAACAAAAAAAAAGACAACATGATCAAATGGAACAGAGTTATAAAAACCGCTCGAAATGACCACCTCCAACCATTAGACAGGAATTAGGTCTTCTCATGATTGGCGCAAACGTTGAACTATTCCGGGTGTGTTTTGGATTGTCTCGCAGCCTGCAATGATGCGATCCCTCAAATCATTCACACATTCCATAGGGGTCGTATAAATTAAAGACTTTATGTGACGCCAGATGCAAAAGTCCAAGGGGTTCAAGTCTGGAGATCTGAGAGATCAAAGTTGAGGTCCAACGATTTAGATACACGTCGCTCAAGAAGACTAGTTAAAATGGTCAGGGGCACCATCGTGCATAAACCACATTCGTGGTCGAATAGCTAGTGGAACATTTTCAAGTAAAATGGGAAGCTACTCCGTAAAAAAATGGTATAGGATGCACCATTTAGTCTAAAAGAGAGAAAATACGGTTCAACAATTTTTTTTCCAATAAAGCAGACCTACATGTGAAGTGAAAATTCATATTGGTACCCTTGGTATTCTTGAATTGCATGTAGGTTATCTTCGGCTCATAGATGGTTGTTATGATAATTTGTAATCCTTTGGCTTGAAAAGTTGGATTCGTTTTATAAAATTTGATCATTTTGAAGACTCCATTGACAGGAGTTCACTCGATGGGGAAAATCTCGCGAAAAGAGTGCATGGATTCGTTGAATGTGGTAAGGATACAAATGGTGATCCTTTAAAATTTTTCATTTTCCAGATCAGTTTATTGTAAATATTTGGTGTGTTAGCAATTTGCCTTGTAATTAATTCCGGACGATCTCCAATCATATCCAATCCAGTGCCACCATTCTATAACTCATGGAAGACCACAAACAGTTTTTCGTTTTTGAAAAGTCCCTCTTTCACAGAGACGTTGGTGAAGACGTGCAAAAATCGTGTGGTGAGGTATCACGCGCTGAGGATACATCTCTGCTTCTCTAGCTTCCAAATAATTTCCATTGGAACTTTCAACTACTACATAAAAATCAAAACGGATAGAACTGTCAACAACGACATAAAAATTAAAGCGACTTGACAGTCACCTAAAACATTTTTTTTATTTAATTTGTAGAATATCCGTTCATGCACGATATTGTATTTTATTTTTTTATTAAGGTTGCACATTCCACCTTTTTATTGGTAGAACACGCTCATAAAATGCTGTTTCTTTAACTCTTCAACAATTTCACGAAAGCCAAAAAAAATTGTTTTTCTCATTTTTGGAAGAGTGTAACTTTTCGAAGACAGGCCTAAGAAAGACTCCCTTCAATTTTCGACAACCACCCCCTTTCGCATTTGTTTGGAAACACCCTGTATAGGTGCCGTGGTTTTCTCGAAACCTGTGGATTCTTCTCTCTCACGGTATGGCCACCCGAATGTAGATAGTTCTCGAAGTTCTCCAATCTTTAGAACAGCCGTTCGAAGTGATGACGTCGTTGTGTATTCCTAGCAGGGTACGATGACTCGTGCATTGTTTACCCCAGTGGCTCGGTCCGCTTTTCAGAATAACAAACGGCCAGGTCCAGGTCTTATTATATGCGGGCTGCTCTCTGAATGTTCGCAAGTTGTTTAATTTGATTTCATTTGTAAACGTAATGGTTACTGAATATTCCATAAGATGAGTAGACACTCTTGAAACGGGTTTTTCGCTGTTTTTCCGGGACCTAATCAGAACCCTAAACAATTATGTACCTAACCGCCTGATGTCTTTGTATATATACACAATTCAGAAGGATGCAGGGACTCCAACCGAGTTCTCACAACGCCGAGTATTTGCGAAAGTGGCCCATACAACAATGTGTGGGCCTGCCCTAAGGCAGGTAAGTCACAGATTAACCGGCCTGCTGGAACCCCAGAAGGGCAGGAAGAAAACCTCGCTTGCAATAAAATTTTTTTTTTTTTAATTTTGGCGCGAGCCTATTTTATTTGTATAGAGTGAACCACTTACCGAAAATCACAGTGTGCTCTCCGCATCAAAAGAAGTGGAAAACTAAGAGAAATTTGGACCAAAAAAATACCTTTTGTATAAGTAGGAAAGTGCCGTCTCAGGATTTAAAAAAGTTTACAGCCAGAAGCAGTGTTCATCCTGACAGCCACTTGTGGTTTGTGGCCTATTTAGAAAAGATATTTCCAATAATGTAGTGGTTTCACCCAGTATCGCCGTTGTCTTATTCGGACCATAAATTGGCATACATTATTGTCTGTTGTTTAAAATACCGTGGACCGCACTATAACTTTAAAAAAAATTAATCTGGCAGATTTACTGGAAGGTCACTGTATGTATATCAATACACTATTTGAGTCGAAATTCTGGCATTAAACCTAAATAACAAAACACAATTCAACTGTTTTTGATTGAATCGTTTGTTTTCATTTCAATAAACTCCTTTAATAAATAATTATTCAGAAGGTGAGGATTAAATTTAGAAGGCATGAAAGTAATTCGAAATAATCAGAATAAGAATGCAAGGTAACTAGTGCATTGACGTGAAATAGTATATTACGTATCAAGTGTTGTTAAAAGCATATTACGCACGAATGGAAAAATTACGCACGAAGCCGCCGTATCGGCGAGTGCGTAATTGCTTTACAACACACATTACGTACTATACTTTTCCTAAGATCATACACAGTGTGCCAAAAAAGTCTGGAGATATGATAGTGTACTTCATTTCTTCAAATGGGATACTCTGTATTTTACTGCATCGTTAGATTTTTTAAACAATTAAATTTCCAACAATATTACAAAATTATGGACGATATATGTTTTACTACTTTGATGATCTTACAGGATTTAACTTCATCCAAATACAAAATTTGATCCAAATCATTAGATCCGTTTTCGAAATCCAATAATTCATATTACTTATTATTAGTAAAATTACGGTTTTTTAGAAAAGGTGCCCATATAGATGAACCTAACTAGCAATACCTTATCTGACTAATAAATTTGATACAAAAAGTTGAAGCCGTTTTCAAGATCCAAAAATTCACTTATTATTTGTGAAATCGCCTTTTTCTTAAAAAGACGCCTATATAGATGAACTTAAAACGCAAAACTTTATCTAAATACAAAATTTGATCCATATCGCCTGTATAGATGAACTTAAGTAGAAATACCTTTTCTAAATATAAAATTTGATCCAAATCGTAGAAGCCGTTCTCGAGATTCAAAAATTATCAATATTATTATTAATCAGTAAAATCGTGTTTATACAAGAAAGACGCCAATATAGATAAACTTAAAAAACAAAACCCTTTCTACATACAAAATTTCTTCCAAATCGATTGATCCGTTTCCGAGATATCAATAAAACTGTGAGTTTTGTTTACGAAAACTGTGCGTTTTGTTTACGAAAACTGTGCGATTTGTTCGCCGTGCGTAATGAGCTATTTACTGAGACTGTGTGTCGTGTGTTTTTGCCTATTTTCTACAGTGGCCGTAGTTAGAGAGACTTTACAAGAAATATTACAAATTATTTTTGAGCGAGTTTGGTCTTCCAGAAATTATTATATTATGAAAAAATTGTGTAACTTCATTCATTTAGTTAAAAATAATATGAAACATTCTAATTTAATATTTAAAATGAATAGTGATCACTATAATTATTCAGCCAGATACAACAGTATAACAATGAATGAAACTAAGCTAAATATTTTGTAACGGACTAAAATTTTATAATGAATTACCTGAATTGAAAAATTATGTATGAATTGGAACAAAGTGTTTTTGAGTTTTGGGTGATATCGTTCGTTGGGTGGGCCAGGTAACATATTATCCGACCTATCCTTGCATTGATACATGGTAAACCAACCGTAAAACATGTCATGTCTGCAGGTGGTCATTCCCAACCAATAGTGGATAATATTCAATTCTTCATTGCAATTAGCACTTGCAATTGTGTCTTCTTGGAAGAACATTGCACAAATTGATGTCAGATGTAATTCAATGTTCGTAGGGGAAGTAGTTGTTTTCTGATAGATATTTGCCTCAAATTTTTCACTGTGTGGGATAGTGTGGAGAGAAGGGGAATTATGGTAAAATACGATTCAAAATTAATTTAAAAAAACTCTTATTAAGTTCAAAACAAATAATAAATCTTCTGCTGATTCCATAATTTTCAGTTTTATAACTTTGAAATACATCTTGTTAATTTCCATCAATTGTTGAATTTCGTCTTTTAAGTTTTGTTTTATATGTATTGTTATTATCCCCCTATAGTCCTATAGTTGACATACTGCATAGTTTTTTAACTCATCATCGTGGAAAACTAAAAAAAAACAGCTGGATTCCAATTCATAACATACTTACCAAATTTTTTTCTTTTGCAAAGGATGTCAGGTATTGGATTCTTTTATTTAGCTGTTCCAATAATTATGTTATACTCTCTAGTTGGTGGTTTTCGTTTTTTACGTTGATAATAATTACCAATAACTGATTAGTCAAATTCGGAAATGACCTGCTATCAGTACAACTTTTTTTTCCGAATTTTAAAAAACAGAGTTTCACGGATTTTTAAAATTTTATTTCAGTATTAGTTTGACTCTTATTTGATTTTAATTTTAGATGTACTCAGTTATGCCCGGAAAAATTCCGCTCCGCTAGTCTGATTCACAAGTGCTTTTTTTACAACTTTTTTCAGCAGTCTCGGAAAAATTTAAATGAGGTGTGTCATTCGATTCGGAATACCGTGTAGATGAATTTTGATAAAAATGCAATTTCGCTTAAAAAAATTGCAAAAGTTATAAACTATCAGTAAAAAATAAAAAATGGGGTTTGGTTTATTGCAAATATCTCAAAAACTAATTAGGATTTTTGAAATCTGAAAAAAGCTTCGCAGAGATCAAGAAATTTCCTGAAAAAAAGTCCTGAAACCCGGAAATGTAGGACCAATATTTATAATTTTCCCAGAGGGTTGAAAATACGGTCGAAAACCGCAACCGCTTTCGCAAGCCAGGTCCACTTCGGTTACTTTTACAATGAAATTTATTTAAACATATTAAATATGAAAATTGGGAAAGGAAAAAATTCTGGCACTTACTGGATAGATGAATAAACCATAATCTGCCGGCAAAAATTATCGCGATTTTTCAATTAGTTATACAATAATTACACATTTTTTTCTCTCTGTGTCGAAAGCTGCATGAAAATGATTTTTTACAATTTTTATCTTCTAATATTTAAAAAGTTGTTCTAAGCAATTGCATTGTGTATAAGATAATTGAACATTTATATTTGGAATCCTAATCTTTGATACGAAGGATAATTTCGAAAAAAAAATTGTTCCTTAAATTTTTTTCTGAAGCCTTTCAAGAATAGCTCCATAGAAGGAAAAAATCTTAGATTTATAGTTGAACAATTACCACTCTTGCAATGTTCACATTCAAGTAGAAAAAAAATTGATAATTAACTATTGCATAACTCATTGAAAAATCGCGATAAAAAATTTTTGCCGGCGGATTATATTTTAATAATCTATCCAGTAGGTGCCTGAGTTGCCGTTTTCGGCCTTATTTGCCACCCTATGGAAAATTATAAATATTGGTCCTACAGTTCAGAGAGTCAGGACTTTTTTTAGTAAATTTCCTCCTCTCTTTGAATCTTTTTTCAGATTTCAAAAATCTTAATTTTTGAGATATTTGCAAAAACCAAACCACTTTTTTAATTTTTTAATAAATTGTTTATAACTTTTGCAATTTTTTCAAGCGGAACTTGATTTTTTCCAAAAATCATCTAGACCGAATCGAATGACATCTAATTCATATTTTTTCTAGTATGCTGAAAAAAGTTGAAAAAAAAGCACCGTCTCTGTTTTTAAATATTTCAATCCACTGTAAATGTTCTAATACTTGTGGCACTGTGTCTTTAATATTCTTTACATTTTTTTACCTCTTGCAACATATAAACATTGTTACAGAGCCCCGATGATGGATTTCTTAATATCCGAAACGTTTTTCTGCAACTTATCCGATCCAACTCCCAACAAAACTTCCTCAACATATAGTGGTTTAGACCAATAACGCCATCTTCATGTCCAGGCCAGACAATTTTCAAGTGGAATTCTTTTTCACTCCATTGATTTCAACATCTGGTTTCCTTTCTAGAGCGCTGTAACAAACATATGCCAGGCAACAAATAAACAGCTACTCCAGTTGGTGGAATGGGCCAAGCTGATACCACACTTTACTTCTCTGCCTGTTTCGGATCAAGTCTTGCTCCTCCGGGCAGGCTGGAACGAATTGCTCATAGCTTCTTTCTCTCACAGATCCATCCAGGCTCAAGAAGGCATTGTTCTTGCCACTGGACTAACAATAAATAAGTAAGTGAAATAAAGGTAGATTATGCTTGCTTCAATGCGTGTAATGTATTATCTGTAACGATATTTCGCAATTTTACATGTTTGTCCAACACCTACTAAATTTACCACACATAGTAATAACCATTGTTTTCTCTTCTGAATCTTCAGAAGTGAAGTTAAGGGATAAATTTCGTATAAATAATTATCGAAAGGAGTGTAACTCAGTTTTGTTTTTGTCAGGTCTACAGCTCAATCAGTAGGAGTAGGAAACATATACGACAGGGTGCTATCTGAACTTGTAAATAAAATGAAGGAAATGAGAATGGATAAAACTGAATTGGGCTGCTTGAGGGCCATCATCCTCTACAACCCAGGTAAGGAAAGAACACTTCATATATTGTTTCGAAAAATATCAAGAGGTTTGGGCGTTATCTGTTAACGATATACATATATTTTTTCGTGTGTTCAAAAGTGAAAGAGAAATCAATTTGGTTTACAGAAAAATGTTCACCTTTAAATAGTTTAACATGTTATAGCCAATTTTTTGACACAAATTCAGTTATGGTAGTCAATTTACCAATTTTACTCCCATAACGTAGGGTTATTGTGGCAAATACCTGTCAAAAAACAACTCTGAGCTTTGTGTTCAGATATCTTACATATATTCACTGTTTGGTAAACTACTGACTTGCAGAAAAATTCACCATATTTCTCGATAGTGGTTAAAGTTCTCACCAAATTTCATGGTAGCAGCAGGACTTCTCAATTAATTTTATGGCAGTGGACGAGTTATTACGCTGCCACCTTTCAGGGCTGGTGTCAAAAAATTCGTTTGTCGAATTTTGTGAAAACTAATTGTTTCTACACAATCGGGCAGCACAACTAACACTGCCCTGTCTCATATAGCACTGAATTCTGCCGTCTGAGATGGTAATCATTTATTTTTCTCAGCATTTCTCTTTTGATTGCAAGAGTACAACCAGTCTCCAAAATAGGGAAAAAGGCCCTGTAGAGATCAGTCTTCACATCCCTTTGTCACCATTTGGGAGGCATGCCATATATTTCTTTTCAGGTTTCATTCTTCCATCGCTGCTGATGTAAGTCCTCCAACTACATCCTGTAATGTGCTAGTGTGAGTTTTTCGACTACACCTACATTCATAGTTAAGATTATATTTGGTGGAGTTCGACGGAAAGTATTTTCACCTACCCAGTTTCATCTCACAATCCACTGTATGTCATGGATCCCCTCGTTGGAGAAATAAAAATACCCAAACCCCAAAAGTACAGTAATTTTCACTCGACTAAAGGTTCCAAATATTTATTTATTAGATGTCCACAGGTTTGACAAATTTATAACAGTGTGTGTATAACAAAAAATCTACTCTTTGCACAAATTTGATAGTGAATGGCTTCAAATTACTGAAAAATCAGGCTCAATTTGTTTGTTTCAGATGTGAGAGATTTGAAATCAACTCGGGAAGTGGAAAAACTGAGGGAAAAGATATACGCAAATCTGGAAGAATACACAAGAGCTACTCATCCGAATGAGCCAGGGAGGTTCGCCAAACTTTTGCTACGTCTTCCAGCTTTGCGATCCATCGGACTGAAGTGTTTGGAGTACTTGTTCTTCTTCAGATTGATCGGCGACGCAGCTATAGATACGTTCATAACGGAAATGTTGGAAAATCCGTCGGATACTTAGATTTAACGGTAACTTCTCATTAACTGTTGTCTGTCTTTCCCTTTAATTTATCTTTACAAATCTGTGATTTATTAATAATTAATTTCGATTTTTTTTTGGATAATGGTATTATTAGTTATATTTTTATCTTTATCTCAATGGTGTTGATTGTTTAGAGAAAAGACCTCTTTTACAAAAAAAAGTTTATCAATAGTGTTGTGTTTGTTCGAAATTTAGAGGTATTTATTATAATTTATGAACAAAAAAAAATATATGTATTCTGTACTGTAACCATCATCTATGGATTGGATGGATGTCTGTAAGATTTCAACGTTAACTCAGTAAATCCTGTTTTAGTTCATAAAGTATGATAAAATGAGATTTCAGTTTTATTTATCACTCTATTTATTTGAGTGAACCGTTGGAAATCGTACAGTAACGATTCCTACAAATATTGTATTGAGCAATATAAAGTAAATTTTACTAGACGACTAGATCTCAAAGATTATTGAAATTTTCAATAGATTAAAGTATATATTTTTCCCTGAAAATTGCTATCACTTTTTATAATTATAGATAAAATTCTGAATTCATTTAATCCTTTGGCAGAATTTTTAATTTGGTTAATTTATTTTTATTTTTACACAAAATGACTGGCTCATTATGGAAGTTCTTGTGCTTGTTGAAGAGGGAGTTTTGTGGTAAGTTGATTATGAAATCAGTCGTATACAATATATAATTCATTATTAGTCCACTGGGAAATAAACATGATATTTTTGGTATTTGCCATCTTTTTATCATAAAAAACTTGAGTCAATCTATTTTGGGTCAATATTCTTAGGAGTATGTGGTACTGTCTCTCTTCGATGTCCTCTGCATCAATCATTTTTTTTAGATGGCTTTTCAGCATTTGAGCAGATTGTAGAACCATGACAATTAGAGCACAAAAATGTACATTTCAAGCCATGCTTGTGACAGCCACATCTTTTACTACCGAATCCTGTTTCGCAGCTACATGATACATTTCAAGACTTTCCAGTCTGCATACCTGTCTGAGAGTACCCTGAAACCTTGAGTTATAAATGTCTGTAAGAAATTTCTGTATCTAGATCTTAATATTTTGAAATCCATCAAGTCTGTCAAACCACAACTACTAATTGGTCAAGATAATTGTGAGCTGATTATACCCAGACAAGTTATTCAGATTAGAATAAATGCACCAATAATGTCTAAAGCTAAATTGGGTTGGACTATTCATGGAACTATGGGTTATTGTGAATCTATCAAAGATACCTCTCATATCAAACATTCATGATGACGAACTACACACACGTAAAATGGTCCAAAAACAGTTTGGATTAGGTGCTACAAAAACGATGATAAAATGTAGTAATGACATAAAAATTGTTAGAGATGCAATTTGCAATAAAATTTTGGAATGTGATTCTCATAATTGCCAGTCAAAATGTCATTCAGGAGAATGCATACCTTGCAATGAAACTATTATCCAAGAATGCTTTGTGGCAAAGAAAACAGGAAGATGCAGTGTTGTGCAGAATATAAATGCCAAACCATCTGTGGTGAAATATATGGAAAACTATCAATTTGTGATGTCTGTGTTAGAGACATAGACAAAGTTCAAATTGTTCACGTGAAAAGACACATATTTTGAAACCACGAAGTGCTTGTTTTGATCTCATCTCTTGCTGTGATAAATTCTGTTCAAATGTTTAAAACCTTTCAAATGTGGCCAACCAAGCTCTCCTCATAGATGTGAGCAATATTGCCACGATGGAGACTACCCTCCTTGTCTTTTAACTACTGTAGTTAGATGTCATTGTGGCTTTATGGCAGATGTGAAATAAAATATAGCAAAAGAGGTTATTGCAATCAAAGCTGCTCCAAAGAATATCTGTCTCCTACCATGCAACCATCAACTTTTATACGGCCACGATAAATCAACTGAACTAGTCCAATTATCCGAGAACAGCAAACAGAAAAGTCGATCCTATGGTAAAAATGAGATCATTAACAGAAAATATTGGCGTTCTGCACAAGCATTAGCAGAATGTTATGGGAAGAAAAGATGAGTAAAAGATTATCGCCGAACATTTCGGAAAAGACAAAAATGGCATACTGAAACTGAAACCATCAAAATTGGTGATGTGACTCTTATGGTAGACGAGAAAGTGCCAAAAAAGGATGGCTTCTTGGTAAAGTCGAACAAGTCTATCCTGGTAAAGATGGCATTATACCAGTAGCTCCAATTAAAAAAAAAGGAATTTTATACAGGACGTCTCCAAATTATGCATTCTACCGACATAAAAAGATTGAACTGAACTTGACAATGTTGTACTGGGGGCGGAGAATGTTAGTGTTAGAGCCGTTTTGAGATTTTCCATATTCTATTCTTTGTTTGTATTTTATTTGAATCCATTATATATATTTTAAATATTGGAAGAAAACAATATGTCATAATCCAGGAGGCAGCAAATTTTTCTGGTGCTGTCTCCTGGGCCATCATTGATTTCAAGTCAGAAAGAAATATATAAGTTTTGTCAGTACAAAATATTGAAATTTATTCATTTATACTGAAACTAATATATTGATTGCTTGTATATCTTACAGTGAAGTCTTTTCTTTTTCAATTTGTTTTTATAAAACTTTGAAGAAATAGTAGTAACCCTAAATGGGGAACTGAACACAAGCTGTCTAAATCTCTTGTAGGCATAGTGGCATATTTCCTTTTCAACAAGCAATAAGCACTGAATCACATTTTTTGGATAATGAGTTCATTTATTTTAATTTATTGTCAGTAAATTAAATCGTTAGATTAGAATTTCACCGAGTTATAAGATGTAAGTGAAGGTATGAATACAAATTTGGACTGCAGATATCATTGTTAGGTAGCGTTTATTATTCTATAAAATGTTTAGGCTTACTTTGGTCTTTGATATCTAACACCTGTTGACGTTTGAAGATTTTTAATTGTTAAATATTGGTAACAAATCATAGTTTATAGTTAATATCAAGTATTCTCTATATGTACAATAAACAGTTTGAAAACAGCGTTTTAAATTTTTTCTTGTCCCCAAATAGTTTCACAGTCAAAGTTGTAGATGAGGTGGCTGAAATTTAAGCTTTATCAATAATGTAGATTGTCAAGCTCAGGGCTATACAACATGAGTGTCAGCTTTCACGTAATGCAAGTAAAACTCACTACCTAGCCTTTTCTACTTCTAATGTGAATCTGACTGTATCTAAGTTGCATATATTGAAGTTTTATCCCAACCCCAAACCGCTATTTTTAATCTCGACACATGTTTCAGTCACCATGTGACCATCTTCTGGATGGAAGATTGAACTAAATACAGGGTGTTTCCGAAATTGGAGCAATTAATGAAATGGAAAGTAGAAGATGATAAAATAAAACAAAATGGTAGAATACTTTTTTGTTGAAAAAAAATTATTTTGAAAGATATTGAATTTTGAAGTTTCCAGACTTTTTTTGGTAATCACTGATAAGTGGTCTAGAGCCTGTGCAAACCGAGCTGAAATACTGCCAGCGGGCAGACGTGCTGTAGCCTGAAAAATCAAAACCAGTGCCTCCCAAACAAAGGTCACTGAAAGCGATTTCATAAAAAATTTCGGAAATTTTAATTCTTGCCATTTATTGATACATTATGTTCCATACAACAACCCATTTTTTATGGCTCCAATTTCGGAAACACCCTGTATAAATACAAAGTTGGCCTTATTTATACTCGTTTCATCCTTGCTAGGTAACCTGTGTCTCAATTATCTTCAATTCAATTTCAAAATGTTACGTTATTTACTACTCAATACATTTTGAATTGATTGAATTACATAATGTGATACCACACAGATTATTTTAACAAACTTTAGGCACCTGTCCACAGACGTTATTCCTAATTTTATTATGTTAACTTATTTCTAAGCTTTCATAGTAATTTAGCTGCCTGTTGTAAACTTGCCTGAATAATCTTTTCCCGCTTCCGACACTGTAAATAGTCCATACAAGCTTAGCAACAAAACAGGTAAATGGCCTACATCATTCGGTTACTAATTCATCTTGACAACGGAATGTAAATAGTGTCATTTACATGCCTAGGGTAATAACAAAGAAATCTTTGGTAATAATGACTTTGACAAGTAATACCTTAAGCTTTATTTATACCAATTTTTAGGTTATGAGATTTTTTGAATATTATATATTGTTGTCTGTTTATTCGGTAACTTAGTTACGCGTTAGTTACGCGCACAAGCAACTTAAAATGAAATAGCGGAACGTATAATCATGAAGGAAGGGTAAGAAAACAAACTTCAGTCCAGGCAAATTTTGAGAAATGTCAACAAGCAGCGGGGAAAACGTAATAAGTAACACGGAATGTATGACTGTTAACATCCTCGGCAAGCGACAAGCCTCGGGTCGTACTCGCTCACCTAGAATGTTAACATGTCTTTACATTCCTTGTTACTTAAATAACTATTACCTACGGCCACTGCAGAAAATAGACGAAAACACACGACTCATAGCCTCAGTAAATAGCTCCTTACGCACGGTAAACAAATCGCACAGTTTTCGTAAACAAAACGCACTGTTTGATATATCTCGGAAACGGCTCGATCGATTTGGGAGAAATTCTGTATGTAAACAGGGTTTTGCTTTTTAAGTTTATCTATAGAGAAGTTTTTCTTGGAAAAACACGATTTTACTGATAATAATAAAAATAATGATAATTTTTGGATCTCGAACGGCTTAACGGTTTGGATCAAATTTTGAATTTAGATAAGGTATTGCTACTTGTAATTTTTCCATTCGTGCGTAATATACTTTTTACAACACTTGTTACGTATTATACTATTAACTAATGTATTTTTTATGTGTTGTTATGATATTAATAACTTGTACTGAAGATTTAACTTAAAAGAAGCTTAATATTCAATGATACGATAAATTATTTAGTTGTTATGCATTTTTCAAATTCTTCGAATTGTCGGTGGTTTTTTTCCATGTTCATAATCTTATACATTTAATTTAGGCCACAACATCGGCTTGGGAATAATACTCACTTCTTATAGGTACATAATTGGTCGAATCGGTCAAATACATAAAACAAGTGTTCATTTTCTCTTAGGTGCACTGTAATAAATAATCTAGTCCTTGAATTATGACAGTGAAATTTTTTATTATTTATTTATTTTTTTTCAAATTAATATATTTAATTATAGTATTGAAAATAACATATTAATTTATAATTATTTTTTTAAGTTGTGCTTATTTGCAATTTTCATTGTAGTCTTGTAAATTTTAAATAAATAAATTTTCTTGATTGTAAACAGTTTGGTGATTGAGCTGATTATTCCCCTCAGCTACTGCAGAGGGGAAGGGAAACATGGTGACTCAGCCATATATATCTCGAAAGAGCTATCTAGTAAAATTCTTTGCTGTATCAGAGGAGAAAGTTGGGCAGATGTATATGGCGAAAGGGACATGAATGAGTCCTATATGTTTTCTGCGTATATTTCTTTATTATTTTGATATAAACTTTCCTAAAATTAAAAGTAGAATTCAAAAGAGCCATGGCAATATCGGAAGAGCTAAACTTCATGAAAGTTCAACTTGTACTTTTTCAAACATTATCAAATTCTGATTCAAGTATAAAAACAATCACAACATAATGCAGAAAAAACCCATTTACTATACTTTAGATGCTCAATTGATGAACCGACGTTTGGTAAAAGCATAATAGGATATAAAGATTGCACTAAATTTCTGGGTGTGTTGATAGATAAAAATCTAAAATTTGATGACCATGTTAAACAACTCAAAAGCAAGATCTCTTCTGGATGTTATGCAGTGAGAGTAATTTCTAATGAATTAGGGCAGGAAAGTGCCAAAATGGCATATTACGTTCTTATAGATTCTCATCTTCGCTATGGAATACCTTTTTGGGGAATGTGTAGATCAACACTACTCAATGAATTGCTCATTTTACAGAAAAGAGCCATTAGATATGTATGTAAGATTAGACCTCGCGAGTCCTGTAGAGATATTTTTGGAAGCAACAAAATACTTACGGTTATAATTAGCCTTATTAATATTGGAATCGGTCTGTCTGGTAAATAAGCACAAAGCAAAATTTAATTCTACTACTAATCAGTATGCTACCCGCAACAGTAGTCACAGTCTGAAACTCCCAATACCTACTAAAAATCTCACTAAAGACTCTATTTTCTATAACGGAGGCAAGATGTATAATCACTTAACAGTTGATATTAGATCGGCTAACTTGAATGAATATCAATTTACGAGAACTGTCAAAAATTTTCTTTCTGAGAGACCCTACTACTCCTTGCAGGAATTCTACCAGAATTTGTATTAACTGTATAATACCATATCTTATATTTTCTGTATTTCTCTTTTCGCGATATTTTGTGTATTATTTGATGTTAGTTCTGTCTACATTATTTGTTTATTGTATCTTTGTCCTCGAAGTGTTATACGAGTACAACCATGTTTTCACTGTTTTTCATTGTTTTACATTTTATAGAACTACACCACAAGCTTTGTCAACAAGGTACATATCTCTTCTGACAATAAAGCATATTTATTATTATTATTATTAATAAAAGCAAATTACAATGACCTTTTGAAAAATGCCAAAAAACAACATTATGAAAAAACAATTGCTCAATCAGATAATAAAATGAAAGCTATCTGGCAGACAGTAAAAGAAATAGTACAACCAGTTGCCCCCCCCTAGAGATCAAATGTAGCTAGCCGGAAAGCGAACAAAGTCCTAAGGCCGGACTTCCTTCCCTATTAATAAATTCCGCATCGCATGACAAAACGTGAATACTTTCACAAGCTTCATGCTCTCGACTGTACCAGGCGTTCATATTTTTTAACCTCCATAATATTGCCCAATTGCCCCCCCCTTAGTCAGAAGCTGGCGACGCCCTTGGAGGTCCCTATTCATGTCCGAAAGGCTTGTGCACTGGAAATAGCTGAAATTTTAACGTTTTTGGCAAACAAATCTTTCGCTTAAGGAGTTTTTCCAGAAATCTTGAAATTGGCTCTAGTGAAACCACTCTATAAAAAGTGTAGCACCGATATTCTATCCAACTATAGGCCTATCAGTTTGCTAACCTGTTTGCAAAAATTCTTGAAATCCTAATGGCACGAAGGCTAACATCATTTTTTGAAAACTTCAAGTTACTCTCAGACAGTCAATACGGATAACTGAAAAACAGATCAATAGAAACTGCATTGTTTCATTTTAGTACCGAGGTATTGAAAGCATTGGATGATGGCGATCTGTCCTGTGGATCTCTCAAAGGCATGTGACACCATTGACCATAACATATATTACTTGATAAGCTATTTAAGTATGGGATCAGAGGTAATTCACACAACTGGCTAAAATCCTACTTGAAACAAAGAAAGCAGGTATAGAAATAACGACTGAACAAGGTTCAGATAGGTCCAGTGCCTTGTAGATGTCCATGGGGGTTCCGCATGGCAGTATCTTGGGCCCAGTACTCTTCCTAATTTTCATAAACGATCTAAGAAACGTAGTTAATAACAACATAAAAATCATAAATTATGCGGATGACACCAATCTCATTTTGAGTGGTCCAAATCTAATGAATGTCACTGATGTAGGTACCTCACTTATGAATAGAATGAACAATATTTTCGTGAAAATAAAATGACAATTAACAAGGAGAAAACAGACTGTTTTTTACTAACGATCAATAACATTCAAAAGCCAGACACAATATCAATCAATAGCCAAAAAATAAAATGTAGTTCTTCGGTTCGATTCTTGGGAGTCCACATCAATGACACCATGACATGGACAATTCAGGTGGAGAAGCTTTGTAACAAACTGTCATCAATACCTTATGCAATTCGAGTACTGAAGTCAAACTTGCGAATATAACAGTGCTGCTCTCGGTCCATTATGCAAATTTTCACTCTAAAATTAAATTTGGCATTGCAACATGGGGAAGTTGCTCAGGATTGATTAAAATTTTCAAGTGTCAGAAAAAGTTATAAGAATAATATTTGGCATAGCTTATGATGAATCTTCAGAACAAACAATATGTTGACAGTTCCTGCAGTTTATATTATGGAGTCAATTACATGTTTAATCAAACATAAAGAGTATTTTCACAACTATAAAATTACCCATGATCACAGCACTCGGTTCAAAAACGACTATAACTATCCTATACATTCAAAGACTGCTTTCGAGAAAGATCCATTATATAAAGCAATCAAATATTTTAATAATATTCCCAATGAAATCAAAAGACTCTAATAGCTTGTTGAGATCTCTGCGAAAATATCTATGCAATATGGAGCCTTATTGTGGCAATGATTTCTTCTCCAATACTGTTATTTAAGAATATTAGTACCTGTTATATTCTCATTTGTATCATATGTATTTTATGTATTTCATGTATGGTGTTTTGTAACTCAGTGACGTATTTCCCAAACCACAACTCTGCTGAAATAAATATATTATCTATCTATCTATCTAATATACTGATATAAACTCTTTTCTGATTTTTTTTAAGGATTTTGATGCCTTTGGCTTACCCCAGAAGCATCAATAATTGGTAATTGGAATAATTAATACATTTATTTCAAACTTATAGATACGAACAGTTATGAAGGAATACTTTAGGATCATACATATGTAGTGAATAAAGTTGGGAAACAAAAGGTTTTTTAAATTATATTATAGTGTTTGGTTAATAGGTACCTACCTGATGAGTCAAGTCGTTGGCTTTTATGTGAGCTTTTTACTGGAAAGTTATACTAAGTAAATTATTATTATCATTATTACTATACCTAATTGAAGTATGAACTTCATCAAAAATGTTGCTAGAAATGATAGATCCCAGGTAGGGTCTGCCTGAGGTAAGATGTGACTAAAACACCACGCCCACAAGGGGGAACCAAAGCAGGGACCTCTAGAACCCATTCAAGGGGAGCCAAGTCATCCGTTCTGAAGGCGCCAACCAGAGGAACCCCAAGGGTGCCTCTGAGGTGGCAATCCTAGTTGTGGAGATGGGAACACCGGAAAAAGCAACCAGAGGAACACAACTCAACAGGGACCCCCTAAACTACGGCTGGAGGAACTTATACAGGTTCCTCCCATAACATATGGGTGCACAGTGGTTCCAAATAATAAATATACTTTTTCTACGTTCGTGCAAAAAACAAAACTTTATTGAACTATATTTGGTGAAAAAACTGTCTCTTTATTGCACTGAGTGCAATAAAGACTTTATTGCACTCATCTGTCATTCTACTATAGCATTATTCTGTCATCATGAAAGACATAAACTTTCAAATCGACGCCAAATTTAGCCCATTTTCTGTGAGATTGTATTACGTTTTAAATAGTTGCATGTTTCATCATATTCATTATATAATGGACTATGAAATTACTAGAAAATGCAAATTGTTAAAAATAAAATTATTTCCTTCGAATATCATCTGAATTACACAAATTTTTTTTGAATTACTTTTAGCAGATAGATTTAAACAAACAATGTCTTCCTTACAGTTTAGTGCCACCTAAATGAAACATTTTCTGGTTTTTGCATGAACGTAGAAAAAATATTGTATGAAACTCGTGCAAAAAACACCTACTTTTTGCACTTGTTGCATAAATAACTATTATAATATTAAACTTTATTAAGATAGGAATTCCTAAGTTACAAAATAAAATTATCATCAATAAAAATCATACATATAGATAAATATTTGAACTTGGAATTGTGTATTGTAGGTGATAAAAAAATTGTCGTTAGAGGACAAATAATGAACTTCCTATTGATCAGCCAACGTTTCGTTTTATGTGAAAACACGATACATCACGATACAAAGTTTTGTTAAAAATATATGATGTACAGGTGGAAAAATTATAAGACAATGGTAAACACATCCAAACACCCAGTATATAAAAAAGATCAATTGAATAACATTGAAGTTTGACTAATGGCAAAAAGAGACGAAAGATAACAAAAAACAATAATAAAAATTGTAAGATGTGCATACCTCAACTAGGATCATATATAAATATTCAGTAAGTACATATCCTGTATGTCAATAAGGTTATTCGCGCAACGTGTGGATCGTGATTAAACAAAACTAATTTTTCGGGCCATTCAATGTGATCTCGCAATTTAAACCCGTATAAATATAAAAAAAAAAAACAAAAATGAACCAGTTAATTTCCGGTCTGATACCAAGAATTTAAATAATATCTATGCCAACCTTATTCAACACATATAAATATAAACCGAGAGTTTTTTAAAATATTCATAATGAAACAATTTACCAAAATCACTACATCTGTTGGAGTATAGCCACTCTAACGACCAAATTAACATATCAAATTAAAAATCTTTATCACAAAGAGGTCGGGATGCACATTTGAATTTTATTAATTGATAGGAAACTGGAAAATATATCGGGTCCTGATACCAGTCATCATAGCGTGATCACACTGAGTGCCCCAAAAAATTAGTTTTGTTAAATCACGATTTGTTCAAGGAAAACTAGAAAGAATTAAAAAAGTCAGCTATCTGAATGAAAATGCAAATTTTCACTTTCAGATTTTTTCTTTCCTTTTCAGTTAGTCTTTTCACAATATCTATCAGATGTAGTTCAATGTCCTTGTGCCGGGGAAGTAGTTGTTTTCTGTTAGATATTACAAATAAGTCACATTTTTCATTTTTCAATTTTTATGGAGAATGTTCCCCTTTTCAACGATCCATGTGTTGCACAAATAACCTTATTGACATACAGGATATGTACTTACTGGATATTTATATATGATCCTAGTTGAGGTATGTACATCTTACAATTTTTGTTATTGTTTTTTATTGTCTTTCGTCTTTTTTTGCCATTAGTCAAACTTCAATGTTATTCAATTGATCTTTTTATTATACAGTATCGGAAACTTTTCATCTGTGGTATAAATCTACGCGAGCAATAAGGAACGCAATGATATGATAATACCACATAAATGAGACGCACTACTGCGCGCCTCTCCTGTTGCTTCGCCCGACGAATTGACAGCTCAGTTGATATCCCTTCCTTGAGCGCGTAGAGGAGAAATTGTAATGCTCTCTCAACATTATAGCAAGCTATTCTTCACGCTCTCATAAAACCACCATACCCCAGATGAAAACTTTCCTATACTGTATACTGGGTGTTTGGATGTGTTTATCATTGTCTTATTTTTCCACCTGTATTTTTAACATATATTTTTAACAAACCTTTGTATTGTGATGTATAGTGTTTTCACATACATTTTAACTGTGTTTTTATATATATTTCGCCCTTTTAAGCCCTGATGAAGTTTTAACTTAATATAACGAAACGTTGCCTGATAAATCAGAAGTTCATTATTTGTCCTCTAACAATTTCTTTATCACCATATTGATAAATAAATGAAATAAACAATATAAATAGAGAAGCCTCCACATGCAGAAGCTTCAAAACCTTCCCATTTGTGCTAGAAGGTTAATCTTTCGCTAGTTTCAGTGGTAAAACAATTATTTTCACAGAATAAGCAGTCATGCACATTTGAACTTTTTTAGCGTATAAAGAGAGTGGACTCTTGAATTGAGATGGAGAATGCAAGAGTTAATTTTTGTCCTGTGATGTTGTTTGTGGTGTTTTTATTCCATTGGTATTCTTTTTTTTTCTGGTAGCAGTGACTGTTGGTTATGGGATGAAATAAAACACAGTGGATTTGGCTTTTACTAATGATTGGTTTACTTTCATTAGATGAACGCACTTGGAAGGTCTAAACGTAACTATCACACTGTTATACGAATAATCTATCTTTATAAAATAACGACTTCAAAAGAATAACATTCGAGTCCCAGAGAACTCTTACTCAGCAGTTGTATACATGCCAGATTGAAAACTGAAGTGCCTACGTATCCTATATATAAAAACAAAAATAAACATAGCTAGCAATAATAAAGAAACAAAGAACCATTGAATTAATTTTTGTCAATATTCCAACAGTGACAATCAGATTTTTTTACGTCCTCATCATGATGCTACAATTTCGCTTCAAGGTTTATATTTTTTATTTTATTTGGTTTTGTTTCGTATCTAGTTTGTATCATTTTGGGCTCATATTCAGAGAGCAAATAGTTAGCTGTATCTCATTTAATTTTTCATTCTGTATTAGAGAACTGTTTTTTTTTTCTGTCAGATATCCTATCTTAATTTTTCATTAAACTGATTTAAGCGAAGTGGTCATAGTGTTAAGGCTTTTGCCCCACACCCATGCAACTCGGGTTTGATTCCCTGCTGTATGTCTCGGATCTCCCTTACTTGGACAAGTTTTGTGTTTGAAGGGTTTTCTTCGGAAATCTGGGAGATTGGTAAAAAGAAATTTTACCAAAAAAAAACAAATTTATTGACTAAAAATTTTTACATGGAGTGTGACTCCACAAAACAACCAGTTCTATTGGAATTATAATCACGCACTATGATACAAGAAATGAAATAAATAATATAAAAAAATGTACAAACGGTTCTACCTAACAAAATTATTTTCTATAATTCTTCATGGGCAGAATGAATATGCTGCGAGACACTATCAGAAGGGTGTATGAATACCCCTTCTGCAGTCTGCCAATACACAGAGCCAGATGAAGAGTAAGTTCCAACCACTTCCATTTGTCCATTTATTGGCCTGCCAAACGTTCTACCTGATATTGACAGGTACGCTTGAGTGTCCACATGCTTCAACATGATATTATCGTCTCGGTCCCAATTTTCACCTGTAAGAAAATGTATTATAGTATGAAATTTGTATACTATGGATATTTGCTTCAAGATGTCCACCCAAGATGCAAAATATATAATATCAAACAATTCGACGCTCACCAGAAGGCCTATCTGGACGAGATCTACATGGCAATATCATCGACATATCTCAAATAATATTCACTGCAGAGATCTTGCATTTCACAACTAGGTCCTATCTCATAATTTTAAAAATAGTTTTCAAGACGAAAGGGCGAATCTCAATCTCCTGAAAATTTAGGGAAAATGAGATACGCCCCTATGCTTGGCATTAGATTTTTGAAAAAATAGTAATCTGAATGTGTGTTTATTTATAGGAGTTATTCTCTAATGAAAGTTGAGCATAAAATATGATAAAGGACTCCAGCACTTATACTCAACTCAAGGTGAAAAACAACTAGCATAAAAGAGAAAGGGTATCAATATTAAGGGATAGATCAGGGCATAATTATAATTATTCATAGTGTAGTTTTTTAATTGCTCCTATTATTATTATTATAAACTTACTAAGTATTATATTTTCTAAAAAATGGTGTTACCGTTGAAATAAATAAAATAAAATAAAAATAATATAGCAGAATGTACGTATCTGATGAAAATCTATCAAAAGTTTGGGTGCCTATTTATACTTCTATGGTAATTATAAATTACAAGTTCAGAGTCCTAAATAATTTCAGTATTCATTTTCAAGAAAGATATATACCAGTTTTTATTAGCAAATAATTGACAATAGTAATTTAAATATTCAGGCAACTGATACTTATCTTACTTATGACTTCCAAATATTGAAAATTTAACAACAAATATAATAAAACAGTTTAAAAACGAAAGTAATATAAAGATAGCTACAAAAAATATCAATACTATTGGAAATTTGCATACCAAAGTAAAAGATTCTACACCTTTTTTAAAAAAGACCAATGTAATCTATAAAATACAATGTAATAACTGTGACCTAAATTATGTTGGTACAAGCTCCAGGATTCTAAACAGCCCAATCACATGTCATAGAAGTGACATAAAACTAAATAAAAAGTCATATGCATTAACACAACACGTCATTGAAACAGGCCACAAAATGTTGTTTGAAGAAGCAAAAGTCTTACACACAGAGAAGAACATTTCTAAAAAAGATATTTTCTTGAAATGATAGAAATAAATAAAGCTCAAAACAATATGAACAAAATTAATGATATCGATAAATATTTAATCTTAGTAATATCTATAGTTATCTTTTACATATGGACCAAAATCGATGGTTTTCATTTTAATTTAATCTCCCAGTATATATTTTTGCTCAAAAACTTGAAAAAAAAAGTTAATCGAAGACAAAATTTTTAAAACCCGTTATTGTGAAGTAGGTATGTCACCATGAACATTTTTACAACTTTTTTAGCATTTTATACATTTTGAATGCTTGTATTTACTACTTTTACCTAAATTTTTTACATATAAGTACTTATATTAGTTCCCAATGATGTTATATTTGAATATTGTAAATTTTTAGTGCCCTGAAGAAGTGTCGAAGTTGACACGAAAGCTTGGCATTTTGTAATTAAAAGATTTTGCCGTTTCAAATTGACTGAAAATCCCCGTTATCCTTTTCCCCAATAACAGTTTTCAGTCGTTAATTATCAAATTATACAGTACTTCTCACAGCTTACGGAACATAGGTAGAATTAGGGCAGTTGATATTTATCCGGCGTTGAGACTACGGTGACAAAAAGAGTTGACTAATTTGTATGCGAAATAAGCTGCTGTTTGGAAAGTGTGCGGATTACGAGCAGAAATATTTGTAGACCATGTTGAACAATTGTTATTACGTCTCTAGAAAACTTTCTACACGGATCTTAGATAATTATTGTTAGGCTGTTGCGATGACAGTTTGTTATTGTCATCGTGAAAAGCGAAATTGAAAACGACTACTTCATTTCATACCTGCTTGTCCTTATTCATTGGGAATGGGTTGGAAAATGGTAAATTAGTCATATTGTCTCCTATGTTCGCAGTGAGGTGAGATGATCTATATACATAGATCATATATATATATATATATAGATATATATACATATATATAGGTGATACAGATATAGGTGAAGAGATATCTGTATCACCTTTATACTGTCTTTGCGTTCCTCCTAACACACTAGAGACTTTATGGAACTTAGGTTGGTCAGTATAATTAAACAGTTGTCGGCCTGTCAATGTAGCAGATGATCATCTGTCTTTGGTCTAGGGTTCGATCCAAATTAAGTTTCCGCTATTTGACTGTAGATGTCAGAAGCAATTCTTCACCTATATATATATATATATATATATATATACATATATATATCGGATAAATATCCAATTTTTTTTTGTAAAACATTGACAAATAATAAGAGTTTATTGCTATTTTGTACTTTCATTTAGAAAATCATAAAGTATTCTAAAAAAAAAAATCGAAAAAATTAACAAGTCAATATAAATAGCTATGGTTCAAAATGATATAGTTTCATTTCCTTTATTTTAAATACCATTTAGTGGTTCATCATAGTCATTTTTAAGGTAATAATTACATTTTTAACAGCCCAGCAAATTTTATTTTTTACATAAATATCCATGATATATATCTTTGATATAAAATATCTAGTGGGTGTATATATATATAAAGTAAATAAAAGTTTGGTAAAAAAAATCATCAAAAAAAGAAATCATTAAAAACTATTTCATCATAGTTATATACGTCCTGGTATTTGTGTAAATATATATATACATTCATAGACAATTTAAAAGTTTAGAAACATTGGTATGTGATACAATTATCTTTCGAACCCTGCCTTATAGCAGCTTCAAATATAGCTCATTGAATATTCTAGAGAAATACGACTCACCAGAACACACAACAGTCCAATTATCCCCAGAATCACCTTCTCCACCATCACCATAACAGCTAATTTCTTGATTGCCGCTCAAAGGACTCTGGAAATTGTGTGAATGAAGGTTTTTATTTGTTTCAACATGTTCCAATCGTATAACAGATCCACATTTGACTGGTTGTCCTCTCTCGCAATACTTGCCAGTACCAGCTTTAACCATCCAGTGGCTATTGATATCTTCCTGTATTTCGGTTCCAGTAACAGACTGTTGTCCACTCCCAGTTCCATATTTCACATCATGGGAGTGCAACCTAACTCTATGGTCACTGTTGAGAAGCTTCAAAACTGAGCCACATGTAACGTATTTTTGAGTGGAAGCTGAAAGATAATTGAAGGGGCGATTGAATTTTGCCACGAGACCCGACCAATCAGGTTTGGACACAATTCCAATTCATGAAGTTATTGCGGTTAGTCCTACCTTGTATTTGATGGAAACCATGAATTAAAAATACCACGAAAAGTACATATAGATCATTTTTCAATAATGACATGTTGAGCTGAATATTTGTTCCTACTAAAATAAACTTATCATAACTTCAATATAATCGGTAGGTACTAGTCAACCTCCTCCTAACCACAATTCATAGGTCTTCTGACGTGCTGTGTTTGTGTTATGACTGTTATGAATGATTTATCATGTCAAAATTGTCAAATAAAGTATAGCCACGACATTCAGGTTTATTCGTTTGCATTAAGGTGTAGTGTAGTGTGATTTACACCACATTTTGAATCGAGTGTAGCTTAGTGCAGTTCAAACAAAGAAATGTGTCAAATTAATCTGCAAACGAATAGTAAAATCGAATGTAAATTACACCTTGATACAATCGAAAAACCTATCTCTCAAGCCGGCCTTCCACACCAGCTTTTTGCCGCTGGCTTCTTGCCTCTAGACAATCAGAGTACTTCAAAAGTAGCCACCGCTTCTTCAAGTTCATGCCGCTGTTTGTCGTGAACCCGGATTCCGAACTCTCGATTCGAGTCGAAACGATTTATTCATCTTCTTCCTTTACATGCTATTAGTTGTCGAGGTATATCGTCTCAACTCGAATCGAGAGATGAGAATACAGTATAGACAGTCAATGCATCGAAGAATTGCTGCGAGCTGCGTGCATTGAAGTTAACGGCGGACATTTCCAACACTTAATTTAACTGAGTATGATTTGTTTTTTTTTTTTATTTTTGCAAATATGAAGTTAACGTTTGGTTTTGTTACTTGCTCTAACGTTTAAATAAATTTTGTATGATTTTGAAAAAAATGATTTAAAAAAATTGACCATGTTATTCAACATGAAAGTTGATTTTTCTTGAAAACGGTCAACTTTAGAGCTTATGAACAAGAGTACCTTTTTTGTGTAGAAAACATTGGCGGTTCAAATAGGTGGCTCAAAACTGTACTTTTTCCAGTGGCGTAGAAGTTGGAGGAAAAAACACCCACCACCCCTTCAAAATCTTCACCAATTATGAATTTAAAAAAAATAAAAAATCAGCGCAAAACATAGCTTATTATGAGTAGAAAATGCCTACAAAATCTGTTTTCTGTGCGATAAACGGTTCCAGAGATATTCGCAAAAAACGATTTTTTTTCAATTCAACACCCTCTATGTCGAAAATGGTGCATTTTAGAGGGCGCATTTATTATGAAACACCCTGTATTCAACTTTATATCCTTCTAAATAATAGCCTTGTTCATGAAGACTAGTTGACCCGAGATGGGGACATTCATTTTTTCAAAACGAACTATAACAAATAAAAAAATTGACAAACTTTACTCCATCAGATAGCTACTTGATTAAAAAATGAAATAAACAAACCCATACTTATCTCTACTGCAAAATGTAAAACTTGACAACATCAAAACGTATTTCATCAGACTGGACACTGGCAGAAACAAAAATTTCGACTGTACTTTCCTGGATTGTTATTTCGACGTATATGTAAATGATCCGAATGAGATTTTCACAAAAACTCATTTTGTCAGTAGGGAATTTTAAAAGAAAAGTAAATCTTCAAATTCGTACATCATCCGATTCGTATTTGACAAAACCATCAAATCAACAGACCCACAAATATCTATACTGGTACTAACACCGATTGGACTTGCTCCGACCGACATACGAGCCGATTGATATTCGGTCAGATTCGTATTTTATCCGAAAGTGAAAACAGCAGAATCGTATTTTGTCAGACTGAGAATTTGGCGACTGACGGTTTTTTCGTACAGTGTTGCCGGTTCATTTGTTTCAATTAATTAATTGATGGATATTTGAATTTGCTTCAATATTTTGATATATGCGGTGGTGTTTGATCTGTTCTTTTATGAGTAAGGCATGAACCTTTCAAATATAAATGTTGATATCTGTATCCTGACGAAAAAATAAAATTTTAAATTACCTAAATACCTAGATGGACATTTTTATATCGCTCATCTGCATTTGGTACCTATATACTAAGTGGTTTATCGCCATCAATTCATCTGCATAGAGAGATGAATGGGTCGTTGTTATTTTTGGATTATCTCAGTTTGAGGATCAAGCGGAGGGATGACAATAATGAAAGCTGATACGTAAGTAATTTCAATAAATACAATAGTATTGAAGCAGTAAATTAGCAGCAACTTAACTTCACAAATGTACATGATGTTCATTTTATTGTGTAACCCAAAGGATATGAAATACTTACCGCTTATAATTCATGCCATTTAAATACCAAAGTAACTCTTCGACTGCATAGATCTTTCCATTCGTCATCAGAAATATTTTTGCTAGTCTTCAATGTATAGGGATAACGTCATCAATGTAGGGATAACGTCACAGTCAACTGGTTTGTTTCGCACTGCCTTTTGTTTAAGTTTTATATGAAGCAAACCAATATGAATTGAAGATAAATTGATCAAACAATTTAACCGTGAGCTTCACGGGCTTTATATCTTCTGATATTCGATTTGAATTCATTTGTATTCTATTTTTGTATTCAATGATAAACGTGTCAGTCATCATTCCATCAAGAGCAAAAAACTGAACTGAAAAATCTATTTCGCATTCACTTATAAATTATATTTTATTCAATTTTGTTATTGTAAACGAATATAGATTTTTATATAAATGATAGGTACCTTGTAATAGTTGTGTGGAACAATACCTCCTGTCACTAGGTTAAATAAAAAATTAAGGTTGTGAACACAGCTTGCATCTTAATATAGTAGTCCACTTCGTCTATATACAAAATAAAATTCGTACCATCTACCTACCTTATCGTTCTACAAATTCATTATACCAAATGGGCTCAAGAATTTATTTTCTAATCACAAATCTGTTATAAATAATGCAAGTTAACAAAATTATATTGTCACAGAATCAGAAAGGAAAATTTCTATGAATAATTATTTTCAGTTTCATATATTCTACATTGCAATACTTTCTTAATCGGGATATGCCAAAACTTTTTTATTAAAACCACTTAAAAAACTTCAAAACAAATGAATCAAATCCATATACAGAGAGTTAATCAAATGTATGGACCCGCCCATTTTTCTCAATTAATACTAGAACAAAAAGTTCGGTTGAAAGTTGAAGGGTATATCACTCTGCACCTTTTTGTCAATTCAAATATTATTTTTGATGTGCCATTGGTGGAGGAGTGACGCCATCAGCAATTTTTTTTAATGGAACCATGTCAAGTTTTTAGTATTGTTAGAAAGCTTGTTCTTTCCTCGTTTCAGTAGTACTAATATTATTTCAACTCTAGCGATGCGGTAATTTAAATCAGACAGTGGCGTCCGTAAGTTTCCAAAAAAAATGTTTGAAATGCTGCATCAACAGTTGTTTCATTACATAGTTGCACTTACGATGTTTGAGATAGTTTTAAGTATCAAAAACTGGAAGTTGAAGAAATTATTGATACGAAAAGATTTTTTTTAAACAAAATTAGTGTATTAAATCATTTGTCCATTAGGTCTGTCGACATATACCATACTTTTGACATGACCTTATAGAACAAAGTCAAGAGTCCAAGATCTGCACTTTGTGCTGGTCACTCGATTGAAAAGCACGTTCTCCTTATATCAAACATTTCTTCAAATAATAAAATGGATTAGTTGCAGTTTTTGATATTCTCAAAACTATCCCAAATATGTATCGTAAGTGTAATCTCTTAATGAAACAACTGTTAATGTAGCATTTAAATTTTTTTTTTTAAGAAATCTGATTCAAATTGCCTTATCACTAGAATATTCACCTGGCTACATTTCCCGACTGAGTAAATTTTTGGACAAATCAAGCAATAGATAAGTAAATTATAGACGTGGGCAAAATCATATATATAAACCTTTAGAACTGGCTCTAATGATATCTTATAATATGTCTCCGATAAGATAGCGCCACTACGCTTATTCTTTCACAAAGCGTTTATCAGAATTTGAAAGTAGTTAACCATTAAACAAACATAAGCCTGCAGGTTTCATTCCTAAATAGGCGCCGGCCATCATATAACATGCATGCTATAATACCATAAGTGAGTTTGAAATTATATATCATTAAAATTAGATTCATATTACCAGTCCATTTATGATACCAAAATTTTAATTAGACACATTATTTCAAAAATCAACTCTTACACTTGAACACTGGTTGTACTGACAAAACCTAAGACTAAGAACTAAGAGTTCACTAATAGGAAAACAACACGAAACATTCTCAGGTTTAGTTCTTAAGTAGGGTGCAAAAACTAAGTATTATATATTAATAACCGCAGTTGACTGGATTGAGTATTTCTTGAACATTCTCACTGATAATACCTGCTGGTCAAAGTAATTTTAAAACTGTGTTATCAAATCAATCACAAATATTATGCCAGTCCATCACACGTTTCGAATCATAGCAAAAAAAAAATAAAACAAATCGCCATTGAATCCCTTTGATAACAATCCATCAAATTGTGCCAGTACTTCTACTAGAAACTGACTCAAATTCACTCGTAATACAATACAAAAGCAATTTCCTTTTATACGAGGAATCATTACTGTGCAGCTTGGCAACCCCGCCACGCCTAGGGTCTGCATTATGTGTTGCCTGCTTTTGTGTTTGATAACGCATTGTTTTGGATCATGCAACCTGACGGATTTTCGATCGACACAATCCGGTTTGACAAAGTACGAATTTGATAAAATTCGAATTTGTTCAAATGCACTTCTGTTGTATTTATTTTCTGACGGTTTTCGATGGAATTATTTTCTGATAATTTCTCATTTCTTTGTAGTACTGGTTTAGATTTTTACTGGTTTACATTTTTATCGTTCTTACAGAATGCAGTCTCCATTTTATCATTATAGACATGTAATTTCTGACAGAATACAATCGCCATATGTACAGTTGACAGTTGTCCGGTCGCCAAAGTACGGTTCTGGCATTATACGATTCTGTTTGTTTATGGTTATGAGTTTGTACAATATGACGAATTACCTGTCGGATATTTTTCATTCTGCTAATATGTATGGACCCGGGGGTCTAGTTTTGAAATATTTCACAAGTGAAATGGCTCATATTTCGATCAACCCAAGTTTTGAATTGATTTCACGTGTGAATTACAGTTCACATTCGAAAAAATTTCACAGATATAATTCGGATACTGTTTACCGTTCGAAATTTGTAATTCACTTGCGAAATTGGTAATATTTTGTTAGGAATATTGTAATTTTCGTTTCTTACTTTGTTTAATAACTATAAGTATTTACTTTGCTTATATTTTTTATGAACGGTTGAGGTTTTTATATTTTTAAAACGGTTTATTTCTTTGAAAAATGGCAAATTTGGAGGAACTTCAACAAATTATGGTCAATAATGTAGTGGAACTAGTGGAAGATGACTTGTTAACGCCAAGACAAGTGCTTCGCCATTTAAGACAAGACCCTTTTAATCTGAGTGATCGCCAATTTCTCAAAATTTACAGACTTTCTAAAGAAGCAACTCGACACCTAATAAATATGTTAGAACCCCATTTGACAGCTCCTAAAAGAGCATCAGCTATCGATAAACCCACTAAGGTAATAAATATATTGTTTGTGCCTTCGAGAAGATTGTTTTTCCATTTATGTTTTATATTAGTTGACATTTATTTCAGGTGCTGACAGCTCTTCGTTTCTTTGGTAGTGGTAGTTACCAAACTGACATTGGGCTGAATTTATATTCAGCAGTTGCTCAGCACAGTGTCAGTAATTGCTTGAAGGAAGTAACTGATGCTCTGAATCTACCCCATATTTTTAATCGATACATTCACTTCCCAAGGAACAATAATGAATTTGAGGTTAAACGCAGAGAGTAAGTAATAGTGAGATTGCTCATTTTTTTCACAATTTAATATTGTTCTTTTTTCAGGTTTTTTGACAAATTTAATATACCATGTGTAGGTGTGATAGATTGCACTCATGTCGCCATTGTTCCTCCAAGTGCTAGAAATGCAAATTACCCAGAGCACTTATACATTAATCGAAAAAATTACCACTCAATAAATACACAGTTGGTAAGGGTTTCAGCTGTGAATAATACTAAATCACGTAAAAGAGGCATTGTCAAAAGTGATAGTTTGATAACAGCCCAATTTCGTTACAGATTTGTGATGCTAATCTTAAAATAATGAATATAAATGCAAGATTTCCCGGACGAACTCATGATGCCCATATTTGGAGACAGAGTAATGTAAAAAATTTATTACACCAGATCCACAATGAGAACACATCTTTTTTTCTTATAGGTTTGTATATATCTTAAGATAACCCTTAAATGGTATCTGGTAGTTGTGAAAAATCCATATTAAAACATGGCTACTTTTATGAAAAGTCACTTTTTTATTGTTTCATTTTAGGAGATTCAGGATACCCATTAAGGACATATTTACAAACTCCTTTTTTGAATCCTGTGCCCAATTCACCAGAAGCATCATACAATGCTGCATTTAAAACTGCTAGATGCACAATTGAGCGTTGCAATGGTGTGTTAAAGGCAAGATTTCGGTGTTTATTAAAACATAGGGTACTACATTACACTCCTACAAAAGCCTCAAAGATAATAAATGCTTGTGCGGTTTTACATAATTTTTGTGTGGAAAATAATATTGACTTGCCACCAGCAGACCAGGAATTAAATAATGTGGATTTTGGGATGTTTCATGTAGACCGGTATGTTCATCCAAGAGTGAGAAGAAACCCTGATTTAGTTAGAGGGGAGAGGATGAGAGACCAACTTGTTGCAAATTATACAAGACTGCAACATTGATGAAATACATTCAATTGTATTTAGAACAATAATATATTTTTATATATAAATAACATTTTTTTTTTCAACCTTAACATCTACAGGACGGCGGCGAGACACAACATACGAATCAATTGACAATCAGTACATTCTGGAAAAAAAAAGTGTTGTGGTGGTCCACACAACAATAACAAATTAAATATTAACTCTTAACACATAACATAAAACAAAAAATACTTTATTGTATCTAAAAGGATATAGGACCTTCTTCTAAAACAGAATCAGAAGGACTGAGGCACTGAACAATTAGATTCAATGAAGTTGAAATTTCTCTCTTGATTTCAATGTCTTGCCTTATCAACTCCAGTTTTTCTTTCTCAATGTTTGTATTTTCTTTCAAAATTTTTAGTTTTTTAGAATAATATTCTTGTTTTAAAGCAGTTTTTGCTGCTATTTCTTCTGAAATTTTAGTAGAAACTTGTAATGTGTCTGCTAATCTTTTAGATTTATTAGGCACTATGGTGCCTTTTACAGGGGGTTTCGATATCTCTGGCTTTGTTGAAAATGATGTATTATGGTGTTCTTCCGGTCTGAATTCAACTTCATGTCCTGTGTTATCTTCAACATCATTTACTGTGTCAGGTTCTTCAAAAACTTCAACTACCATTGACTCTAAAATATTGCTGTCACCCTCTATTGCCACAGGATCTAGAATTTCTTTTATTTTCTCATACTCTACACCAACTTCTGGTAATGGAGGACCTCCTCCGGTGCCCATTTCATACCTTCGAGTCTCAGCAACCTTCTTTTTAACATTGCTTTTCAAATCCTGCCATGTCTAAAATAAAATAACAAGTTTGGACTAAGCAACATTTAAAATGAAAAAAATATAAATTTTTTTTGGTTTTTCATTATGTGTACTTGCCTTTTTCCATGTATGGGCATCTTTAACCGCTCCTCCTGTCATTTTTCCAATTTTATTTAGATGGCTGGCCATGTCTTCCCACTTTCTATTTAAATCTTTTTTGGTCAGTTTATTGTTCAGTTGGGGTGGGTTCTTCAACATGGGATTATTTTCTATGTATTCAATCATTGCTTCTTTTTGGTGTTTATTTACGAAAACTCTTTTATTTTTTATACCATCCATCACTCAATAACAATTTTAATTTACAAAAACAATCAATAACATCTATTTGAAAATTCTTGCGGCAGTCACAGTATTAACCTCAATTATTCTTCTTTTTTTGTATTTGACAGCTATAAGTTGATTATTCCATTGTTGCCAGATCGTATCATTCGAATTAAATTCATTTGAGTGAATTAATACAAATTTCATTTCACTGCATTTGAAAACTAGGAATAGCATTTCGAAGGTGAATTTAAAATCGAAATATTTCACTGGTGAATTGACTTTCACTTGTATTCAAAACTTGGGCCCCTGATCGAAATCACTTTCACATATGTTCATCTCTCTCTAACACTTGTACTTCATTTGCCCTTCTCTTCTGAAAAATCAACTTCAAGCAAGTAGGGCCATCAGAGTACGTCTTAACGAACGACACTAATATTTGAATACAGCATCACTTATTCATGCGAAGGCTCTGGAGACCTGTGTAAAAACAAAAAACTAACTCGAAATTTCGACTTTCTTAAACTCGATTATCTAAAGCCTTCGTTCGATCATATATTGTTGATTCGTGTTGATAATTAAATAGTATATTCAGAACCTTCGTTGGATCCTATATTGGTAATTGGTGTTGATGATTAAATAGAAAAGTCGCTGTATTAAGTTGAAATTACACTATATCAAGTCGTAATTTCAATTATAGTCAAAATTCCGAGTAACCAAGTCAAAATTTCTGGTTAGCAGGTCGAAATTACGAGGTAGTAAGTCGAAATTTCGTGTAAGTCGAAATTTCAAGTTAGTATATAAGTAGCAATTTCGAGTAAGTTTTTTTTTTACCACTGGCTCTCCAGAACCTTTATAAATTTACGTAGTCTCTGGAGGGCCGGTGCGAAAAAAAAACTGACTCGAAATCGAAATTTCGACCTATCGATTCGAAATGCAAAATATCCTACTTGTAATTCATCACATTATACAAACTCAGAAACGTAAACAAACAGATTCGTATAATGTCAGAATCGTACTTTGGCGACTGGACAATTGTCAACTGTACATATGGCAATTGTATTCTGTCAGAAATTACAAACCTCTAATGATAAAATGGAGACTGCATTCTGTAAGAACGATACAAAAGCAAAACATTAAAAATCTAAACCAGTACTGCAAATAAATAAATTATCAGAAAATGATCCCATCAAAACGATTTTACGACAGAAAATTAATACAGCAGAAGTGCATTTGAACAGATTCGAATTTCATCAAATTCGAACTTTGTCAGACCGGATTGTGTAGACCGCGAATCTGTCAGATTGCATGATCCAAAACCATGCGCCATCAGACACAAATAGCAGGCAACACATAATACATACCCTGGGCGTGTCGGTGTTGCCAAGCTGCACAGTAATTATTTCTTTGAAGAGAATGAACATATAATTTTAAAATCAGAATTATGTTACGTTAAATAAGTTACGAGTCAATATTTTTTATAATAATAGAATCGGGTCACGGACTGGTAAAATTACTGTTATTCAATTTTCGAGGAATAAGCAATCCAGTTAAAATGAAATTGATATATTGAACTGAAGTCTTTTGTTTTGCTACAAAAGTGGAAATCGTTCGTGAAATATAGATGAGTAAATATATAAGTATATATTTTATTTTTCGAAATTGGCTTTAATAGGTTGATAAATTGACATGCGTGTGTGTTATCCGAAATATTTCGTCAATGGCTTTCGAATAAAGCAAGTCAGGGTTTAATTGATTATACTATGACTAGGAGAGCCCCTTGTCTGTATCTGTAGGTTTATTTTCAAGATGGAAAGTGGTCAAATAAAAAAACTTGATTATTTTGAAACGTTCGATAGGTGAAATTGGGGTTGAAGATGAGCTTCTTTTTGGTGTACCTACCTAGTTTTAAATAATGATAAATGAGTCACCAAACAACATATCAATGATTTCATTGATGATTGTTGATGAGATTTCCAATTTATTGTTGCCAACCACACCATGTAACCATATTCCAAAACCTTTGGTATATGACCTAAGTTTTTTTAATCTGCGACCTAACTAATGACAACGAGATTTGGTCCAAAGCCCAAGTGTCCGTGATAGCAGAGCATTATATATTTTAGTTGGTGGTGAAATGTCTATATAATAGGTATAAGTATACCCATTTTGTTCAGTCTAAAATATACTTGCTCCCATAATTCGTGTTTCACAAAAATAGTCCATATTGAAAAGAGGGAATAAAAGGATTGAATGATTTTTGGCATCCGACTCAAAATGGAAATTCCAGGTCACATAAATGTGTATTCTGCACTGAGGGAGAATATAATATTAATAAACGTCTTTCTTATTTCCATTCGCTAAAATATACTACATTATTTAAGAAAAAACCAGAACAGCCTGGAATGTGTAATCAAAATTTTTGTTATATGAGTTAATAGCTATTTGTATGCATCTTTCAGAAGTCAACGACAGACTCCGCCCGGCCCCACTCCTGGATGTCTGAAGTAACCATACACGGTATTGCTGAATTCATGCAAAAAATAAGATCCATCATTGTAAATTATTAGGGGTCTGTCCTATAAAACATAAAATAGCAGTTCAACCCATTGAGATATATCACTCCTGGAAACAGCAGTAATACTGAGTTTTGCCTCAAATCCGAGTCAATATAGAATTACCGATAATTTTTGAAAAATATTGGAGATAATAATTAACTTCGCTCATTACATTACATGAATTAAAAATGTATTTAGGCTTTCTCTTGTATTCCTAAACTTTTTTTACTAATGTTATTTTTTTATAGAACTAATGGTTTTCAAACAGAAAAATAAAAAATGACATGACGAGTTGGACTGAGAATGTTTTTTATAGAACACAATCTTCAGAATATACATATAATCTGACTTTTTTATTTTTCGCATGAATTTAGCAACACAATGTATAAGTGGCATCTTTCTCAATTCAGGAAAAACAGTTCAACGAAGGTGAAGCATTGTTTAATAACAAATGGCAGCAGCACAGCATCTAGCATCTCATACACATTGAGCGACCAAAGGTTGAATATAACCTGTAATTTCTACAATGCCGAAATATTGAAGAAAGTTACAGAGAGCATTAGTGCAACATACATAGGATTTTCTACTTTCTGAATATCGGTTGTGCAGTAATTAAACTTGTCACCACCCATTTCACCTATGAATATATTTAATGTCCAGTAACCATCAAGAGTATTTATTTTATCTATAAAATGTATTTTATTTGTTTTGAAATTAAATAAACGTATCTTGTTCTATGTATACACAGTTTAGTGTATATATTTATATATACGACATTTAACATACGTTTAATAATATTCTTTAGCTTTTGAAACCAAGAGCTCAACTCTATTGTACTTTTGATAATTGCCATGCTTTTGTCGAACAAATATATATGACGACATATATAAATTCAATGCCCTAATACTGCATTTGATCAACATAATTGTGATGCTTGAGTGTTACAGGCTCACTTTGTCAAATGCTTTAGTACAGTATTATTCATTTTTCTTTCTTCATTAGCCAGGATTCTGCAGTTATATGTATTTCATCCGTTTCACTCTTCGCTTCTTAGTTTTTTTATCAAGTTTTCTCTTGTCCTTGCAAGTGTTTGGATCAGGTGATGCCCAAATGCCTTTCTTAATTTTCGATTGTTGTGATCAAGTGATAGGATCAAATCATGTAACGGAATAACCCTGTATAATTGGAAAGTCCGTGAAGGGATTTCTGTCAACTGATCGTCTGCGAAGCACCGAGTTTTTTTTCAGCCGTTTTTATTCAACGATAAAACCATGGAATGACCGAGGTACGCATATCGTTTATTTTCACGACAGCTTTTGTAGACTAGTTTGCTCCAAGATTATGTTCTCGTTGATAAATAAAGAAGTAACGTTGGAATTGTGATCCTATTTGTATTTATCTTAGTCGAATGTGAATCTCAGAACATTATATCGAGCGTTTTATTTTTAGATTTCGTACTGGCATTTTTTGTATGGATTTTGGGGAAAATAAGAAACCTGTTCTCGCCTTCTTTTTCCAACACCATTGTTTTTATTCACGCCTAGTAAATAAGAAGAACCTTAGAAAAACCCCTGAGATAAATAAAGTCGTTTCTGGGCTCAACCGCCACAACATAAACTCCAATGTTTAAGGTTAATGTTTTTCTCTCATTCCAATCTCTTCAATATTCATCCTGAAACAATAAAATAATTATTGTTTTAATGAACCCATTAATTTAAACTTTCAACTGAACTATCAATAAATCATTCATCGCCCCTCATCACCATTATTTCTACCTCATAATTTAAAATATTCAAATTTAGCTGAGCAACCAACCTGCCCTACATCTACACTTACCTTAAGCCGGTATATCCTGTCATAGTTTTTATGCAGAAGTCCACAGGAATTGGATCATTTTCTGTGGTACTTTTGAGAGCCATTTTGCTATTTTTCGCAGGATTTGAGATCTAGCTACTAGCAGCTTATTTAAAGGATTTATTGAGTGAGATAACAATCTACAAAAAGAGAAATTGTTTTATTCTTGGTATTCAGATACTTTAGAAACTCTCAAAATACCTGTTGGATAACATTTTTGTAGAGTGAAAATCCTACTGATTTCAAACCTGAAAAATAGGAACAGACATCCACAAGGCTACATTAAATCAAAGGTTTGTACATAAGTGATACTATATAAACATTATTCAGCTGAACATAGTTACACCTGCATCATTTTGGTTTCAGGCCTTTTTCTTCTTAGTTGTTAGTTCTATCGCTCTCCTCACCGTTATCTTCAACTTCTCAACTCTCTTCTGCACCTTACCTGGGCACCAACGTGCCCCTTCGATTCTGCATGCACCTAATCACATGGTTTCCATCATAGATATTCTAAGTAGCCGCTTACAATTAGATGAAATGTATAGACCTGGCACAGTAGAAAATAATACTGGACTTTCAGGGCTCCCAAGGCACTTTCATCAGACAACAGATAAGCTTAGTTATAACACCTCGCAATTTATCGTGAACAACTGATTATCAACTATTCATTGCCTAATATTTTATAAACATATGAGTTGTCGAGTTGTCCCTTGGGAAGACAGTGTACTACCTACAATATATTTTGTGAATTTATAATAATATGAACAGCAAGTTCCTTGGTATGACGACTCATGTTTGCCGATATTGCCAGAAACTTGAAAACAGAGAAGTCAACTTTCACAATGATGAACATTGCAAGGAAATTCTGCAAGTTGCCACCGTAAGAGTCGAGTCTGAAGAATCTGATTTATGGACCACAGAAGATATCAGAAGGAAGACAACAATTTAAAGTTAGTCCTGAGCTGGCTAAAAAAATGGAGTTAGATCTGAGTGGCAGAACGTATCCAAGTTTGATACAGTTGCCAAGGCGGGATACTGGGCTCGATGGGAGTCCCTATGCCTTCGTGATGGCCTATTGCATCGCAAATGGAAAAGCCCAGATGGAGCAACTGTGGTGTACCAACTGGTCCTGCCGAAGGCACTTACTAAAGATGTGCTCAAGCAACTTCATAGTAGTCGTGCAGGTGGACACTTTGGAATCAAGAAGACCCTTGCTAGAATTCGAGAACGGTGAATTGTCGTCGTGATGTAGAAGAATGGTGCAGAAGATGTGACCTATGTTCTTCAAAGAAGGGACCCAAAACCAGAAGTCGAGGGAAAATGGCGCAGTATCTTTCTGGCGAACCATTCGAAAGAGTAGCACTTTACATTCTTGGGCCGTTTCCTGTTACCGAGCAAGGAAATAAATACTTGATGGTAGCCATGGACTATTTCTCCAAGTGGCCTGAAGTTGTGCCCATTCCAAACCAGGAGGCAAAGACCGTTGCAAAGGCCTTCATAGAAAATGTAATAGCCAAACATGGAGTCCCACTAGAATTACATTCTGATCAAGGAAGAAATTTCGAATCTGAGTTATGGCAGGAAATGATGAACATTCTAGGTGTGAAGAAGACTCGTACCACAGCCCTACATCCACATCAGATGGTATGGTTGAACAACATAATAAAACCATCAGCCAGTACCTGTCGATGTTCATCTCCAAAAATCAAAAGGATTGTCCTATCCTATCGAAGTTCCCAGCATGAGTCCACAGGATATACCCCTTCAATGTTGATCACTGGGCGAGAAATGAAACTACCATGCGATCTGCTGTTTGGAATGCCACCCAGAAGTACAGAGGACAAAGTCCTCCCAGAATATGTCCAAGAGTTGCGAGAAAGACTGGACCAAGTTCATGAATTCTGCAGAAGTCGTCTTCAAATCGCCAGTGATAAAATGAAAAAGAGGTTTATCAGGAAGAGTCCAGGGATTATGTTCGAGCCAGGTGATGCCGTTTGGCTCTACCAACCTCAGAGAAAGAAACGAAAATGCCCCAAGCTACAGAGAAATTGGACAGGACCCTACGTCATCATAAAGAAGATCAACGAATTGGTATACCGCATCCAGTTCAACCCAAGGAGTAAACCCAAAGTTGTTCTCATCGAGAGGTTAGCAGAATACCGAGGCCACGATCGCCCAAATTGGTTTCAGAGGGACAACCAAAATGGTGATGGTGTTATCCGGGACCGGATAACCTAAAGGAGGAGGCAGTGTTACAGACCTGAAATTGATTAAGACTTAACCTCTTGTTCGAGATCGTTCGATGAATTAGATGGAAAAATGTAGAAGCACTAACTTTTGTTCTGGATCAATCGTCGAACATTCTTATTGTGTTCTAATATTCTACTTTTCTAGAACTTTATTTTTATATAAAAGCAATGCATTTGTGAGATGGAGTTAGTTACTTACCTTGGATACAAGTATTTTGGTATCAGAACTGTTTTGACAGTGACAAGTATTATATTACAGTGTTGTCAAGTGAAGTTTTAATAATAAAGGCAAGTCCACACTAGTGTACACTTATTTTTGAACACGAAGACGCAACAATACCTCAAGCATCAAGTAGTTCAGCACTGTTTTTTTGTGAATGTCTTACCTAAAAAAAATACTGTATAAGACTCAAATGAATATGAGGTATAAGCTGTATAAAAAAAGATGAATAATATGACTACAACTTTTATAATAATTATTAAATGAAGTATTTATAATCATCATCATGATGTACATGACATAGATCATCAACAACCTATAAAAAATATTAAAAACAAAGAGACCTTCACGACCAGGACATGAGAGTAATTTGAAAACTTAGTTCCTACTTGTAAAGTACCGAAACCAAGCCTGGTTGAATGAAATTGTATTTTACTTTACATCAAAAATCAACTCTTAAATATGAACAACATGAAAACGTAAGTTCGGATAATATAACATCTCACTGACAACTCTGACTGTTCTTCCCATGTGATTGCCAAGTTAACAAATATTGTGGCGGAGACATAACACTTCTCCCCTTTTAGACGGAATATCATTGAACCGCATAATCGCCCAAATAGGCTGGAGGTTGCCTAATTCTGGCAGAACGTCTCAATTGGGGTAACACCCGCTCATCCTGAACTGATGTTGACTCTGGGTTGTTCTCATGTTGGCTCTCCTCTGGACTATGGATCGGTTCTGTCATGTCTTCTTCATGGTATTGATCTTGAGCGGACATTGGATTGTCCGCTGTCTAGATTCTCCAACTGTACTCTGGAACGTAGTTGATCAGTATGCCTACTGACCGTTCTACCATCAGGAGTAGCAACCCTATAACTTAAATGTCCAGTTGGTTCCACAATTGTTGATGGAATCCACTTGGGTCCGGAGGTGTAAGACCTCGCGAAAACTGGATCGTTTTACTGAAAAGTTCTAATAGGCCTGTTTCATTTGTACTTCTTGTTTTGTCACCATTTCCTTCGCGAAATCAGAAAAGACCTTATCGAGCATCGTCTTAAGTCTTCGCCCCATTAATATTTCAGCAGGTGACTTTGATGTAAGTGAGTGTGGAGAAATATGCTTCTGTCATTTTCTTGAGGACAACTTTCACATTTTGTACTACTACAGCTTTCCGTATGTTATTTCTTCGTAAAAACTCTTGGAAATCGGCCGACGGAAATGATGAACCATTATCTGATACACAGACGTCAGGTACTCCATGGGTGGCAAATAACTCTCTTAATACTTTAACCGAAGCTGCTGTGAAAGTACTAGGCACTTGTCTGACCTCAAGCCATTTGGAGTATGAATCCACCACGATCAAAAAATATTTTCCTTTCATTGGACCAGCATGGTCAATGTGTATTCGTTGCCAGGGAGCCCGTGACCACTCCCATGGGTGAATTGGTGCCTTATCTGGCATTTTACGTGACTCTTGACATGGTTGACATGAATTTACCAAGTCTTCGACCTGCTTATCTAGATTTGGCCACCATACGTATGATCTGGCGAGGCCTTTCATTTTTACCATACCCGGGTGAGCCGAGTGTAAAATATCTAGTAAAATTTGTCTTCCTCCTGGGGGAATTATTACTCTCGTGCCCCATAACAAACAATCTTGGTAACACGTTATTTCGTGTTTTCTTTGTAAAAATGGGGTGAATTCGATTCCAATTTTGGTACCGTCTGAGGGCCATCCCTTCCAAACCCACTGCAAAACTGTAGATAAAATCGGATCTTTTTTGGTATCCGTTGCGATCTGTCTGGCATTGTAAATTTTTTCTGGTATATTCTCTAACATTAGTACATCTTCGGATAGAGGCGCTTCAGGTGCGCAAGTCCTCAAAGGTAATCTGCTCAAACCATCTGCATTTCCTAAGTTTTTGCCAGGGGTGTACCGCAAATCATAATTATATGCGTTTAACAGTATAGTCCAGCATCCAGCGCAACATTCGTGGAGACAAAATTTCAGAAATAATGTACTCGTGAAATAATGTACTCGTGAAATTTCTTGACACCGGTCACCAAAGCAAAATTACGTTCGGAAGATGACGGTGTCCTACTATGGTATGCCACTGGTACTTCAATACCCTGTGAATTTGGCTGTCCAAGTACACAACCAACGCCATATGGGCTACCATCGCATGTTGAAATTAACGGTTTCTTCTCATCATAATGTCCTAAGACGGGTTCAGATGCAAGAATTTTTTTAAGTCTATCAAATGCTCGCTCCTGTTCTGCGCGCCACTGAAAAGGAACATTCTTGTGCAACAATTTGTGTAATGTACCATTGGTAGCTTTGTCTTTCAAGAATATGTGGTAAAAGTTCATTAATCCCAAAAATGCTTGTAGTTCATTTTTGTTTGACGGAGCGGGAACATTAACTTTGTCTTTTGTAGGACTTATACCATTTGCAGATATTTCAAATCCCAGAAAAGAGAGTTTGTGGGCATGGAAAGTACACTTTTCCAGTCTCAAATGCAAACCATCCTCTTCGAATCGCCTTAGAACTTGTCTTATCTTCATTTCCAAATCAACATCTGAGTTACCTACGATTAGTATGTCATCGTAGTATGATAGTACACCTGGTATTCCCGTTAATCGCATGTCGATAAATCGTTGAAATATCTGTGGAGCCACAGAAACGCCAAACTGAAGTCTGTTACAGCGGTAAGCACCCCTATGGGTTATAATAGTCTGAGCATGCGCGGCATCTTCATCTACACTCAGTTGTAAATATGCCTGAGCCATGTCTAATTTTTGTAAGAGACCCATTTTCGCAAAAATATAACTTCTCTGTAATTGATAGTCAAAATGCCCTACTGGAAGAAAAGGCATTTGAATTCTCACTAGTTTATTGCAAGGAACTTAATACTTATATTATAGGCGTATACAAATCACCATCATCGGACGTGAATGTACTACTCGAAAAATTGGAAATTTTATTGTCAGAATTACCTTTGAAGTCCTCGAATCATAGTAGCGGGTGATCTCAACATAGACTTTAGTGAAACGCATAATAATAACACACAATTGTTAATGAATGTTTTGGAATCCTGTGACCTAAAAATGCATGTGTCTGAGCCAACACACATAACTCGACACAAGGAATCAATAATTGATTATGTTTGTAGCAACCTTGAAAACGTGATAACAGAAGTTGTGCCCTCTGGAATATCGGATCATGAGGCGGTATATAGTTGCGTTACCATAATAACTAACGAGCAAAAAATAAAAAACAAAACCTTTCATTTCGGAAGGCTCTATAGTAAAAATAACTTTAAAAAATTCCACAATCTGTGTACGCTTACAAATTGGTATAGTATATTAGACATGGACTGTCCGTTTGAAAGATACTATAATCAACTACAGAAAACATTTAATAGGGCTTTTCCCATACAAAAGATAAAGCACAAAAGAAGACAAAAACCGTGGATTTCATTAGGTATCAGGGTCTCTGCTACTAATTTACGATCATTGCATACTATTAGAAAAAATTCACGAAAGAAGAATGGTTCAATAATTATTACTTGAAATACAGGAATATTTACCGCAAAATACTGAATAAGGCGAAGGAATTCTATTATAAATCCAGAATTGAAAAGGCTGATAATCCTATAAAAGAAACCTGGAGAGTCATGAATGATCTCAGAGGAAAAGCAGCTGTACAAACATCAACCTCAATGAATCCCAACATTCTCAACTCACACTATATTGTACCCTGGCTGAGCGTCTAACCAGTAATATAACGACGACTCTAGACCCCCTAAAAATGATGCATCCTGTTGACTTGCATAACAAATACAAGCACTCTGGAATTAAAATATACTATAAATAGCATGAAAAAAAATGCATCAGGAATTGATGAAATATCAGCTAAAGTACTCCAAAATCTCCCTGATTCAGCTTTAACCGTACTTGTAAGCCTAATAAATGAATCATTTAGAACTGGAAAATTCCCGGAGTTCTTAAAAATTTCGTTAATCATCCCTATATACAAAGGAGGGGACTCTGCAGACCCCGGAAATTACCGCCATATTGCACTTATACCCACTTTAGCAAAACTAGTTGAGAAACTGGTAAAATTTCGAATTCATGAATATTTAAATGTGAATAATATATTAGGGAAACAACAGTTTGGGTTCCAAAAAAACAAGAATACAAACGATGCTCTCTTCTCCTTCATGGACAAGGTCTACTCGGGCCTTAATAGGGGGTCTGCTGCAGCAGCGGTGTTTTGCGATTTCTCCAAAGCATATTCGACTGCGTGAACCACGGAATACTGCTGCAGAAGCTGCTCCACTACGGTTTCACAGGCAACAACCTTCGATGGTTTGAGAACTATTTAACTGGTCGAGAACAAGCAGTCAAAACTAATACTTTGTCAAAGACCTCACATATATGACATGGTGTTCCACAAGGATCAGTCCTTGGACCTCTTTTATTTTTACTTTACGTAAATGATATGGTTTCACTTGATATAAAAGCAACAATTACACTGTTTGCTGGCGATGCCAACTTCCTATGGCAAGAAGAAAATAATAGCAAGTTACAGCTAAACATAGAAAAGGATATCCAAGTTATTAAAGACTGGTGTGAATCAAATCTCCTTTCACTCAATATTAAAAAAACAAATATCATATCTTTTCATTGCAATATCCCCAATATAGACGTTGGTAGTGAAGTAATTTTAGATAGAACAACAACCAGGTTTTTAGGATTACACATAGATAACAAACTGACATTCAGTGATCATGTAATAAGTATGTGTAAGAAATTAGCATCTGGCTGCTATGCTGTCAGAACCATTGCCATTGAATTGGGGTATGCATCCTCCAGAACAGCTTATTTTGCCCTGCTTGAATCCCATCTCCGATATGGAATAGCTTTTTGGGGGGCATGCAGTAATCACCTATTCCAGAGAGGTTTTGTTCTGCAAAAACGAGCTATGAGGTACATGTGTAGGGCGAAGCCACGAGACTCTTGTAAGGACTTGTTTAGGAAATGTAGAATCCTCACTATAATTTGTTTATACGTCCTAGAAACAGCTTGCTTGATTCACAAAAACAGACATACACTACTACTTGTATCTTCCCGATATAACACAAGACAGACTGGGGTGCAATTTTTGACCGTTCGCAATGATAATGTGTACTCGTATCGTCACATTCTGATGTCATCTGCATGTCTTTGACATAATATCCGTAACTCAGACTGTAACGACACGTATACTCGTTAATATTGCGAACAGTCAAAAATAGCCCCTCTGGCCAAGTTAAGTTGATAAAACCCCGCACCGCTATGATCAAGGACTCAATTATTTATACCGGGATAAAAATATATAATCATATGCCAGATGACATTAAACAAATTGAATGTAATAAAAAGTTCCGAGCAAAAGCTAAGACAATACTAGCAGAAACACCATTTTACAATTTGGATGAATATTTTTCACACAAGTTTTAACTTATAAGCAGAGGGAAATCTGGTATTTGTAATTGTAAACTCAAAATTTACTTGGGTCATAAAGGACTGTAATTTTAAGTGAACCTCGCAATATTTTAATATGTAACTTGTAGTGCTTTTTTTATTTTATTGTTATATTGTAATATTTTTACTAACTCGTTTTTATCATGTAAATAATTTATATTGCTCTTTTATGGATTTTTATATATTTTTTACTGAAAGTTAATCTAGGTTTAACAAGCTTTGTCAACAAGTGATATCCTGCTTACGACAATAAAGCATATTTTGATTGATTGATTAGCAAAGACCTTACCGTCAGCTAAAGTAGCCAGAATATTTTGCACCGATGGAACTGGGTACATGTCGGCGCGTAATGCCTTGTTTAACGTACTTCGATAATCACCGCAGATTCTAACTTCCCCGTTACCTTTAACTACGGCAACAATCGGAGTGGACCATTTTGGATAAGAAACTGGTTCTAGCACTCTTTGTTCTATGAGTCTATCAAGTTCCTTGTCCACTTTCACTTTGAGTGCAAATGGGACTTTTCCGGCTCTTAGTGTTATATTTTATTTATTTTATATTAGGGTCCAAATCGAAATTAACCGGTGGCCCCCTATACGTTCCTAGTTCCGTTTTGAATACATCTGGGTATTCCTGAATGTATTTATTTACATATGAATTGATTTGACTTATCCCTGATATGGCCAAACCTAATGCCTCGAACCAATTACGTCCTAATAGGCTGGCTCTGTTGGCTTCTATTATTATCAATGGCAAAATAGCGTTTTTGGTACCATAGGACACTTGCATATCACATTCTCCCAGTATAGGTATAATCGAATTTTGATAGTCCCGTAAAATAGTATTCAACGGCCTAATTTTAGGAGCACAGCCACCAAATAGTTTTCGGAAAGGTAATTTACTCATCACGGTGTACGCAGCCCCGGAGTCAACCTCCATTTTTACTGATTGACCGTTAATGTTCACGTTAACTACGATTTTTTCGGAAATGTCAACGGCTTTCAAGTTATTCAGTACACCACCATACACTGTATATTACCATAGTTCAGATCATTGTTCACGACTTTCATCTCTACCGAATTTTTGTGTTCAGACTCGAAATCCTCTTCGACACTGTATAATTTCTTTTTTGAGTTTTTATTCTTCTTCCTCGAAAAACACGCTTTTTCAATGTGGCCGCTCTTTCAATGTGGCCGCTCTTTCTACAGTAGCGGCAGTTTACATTTTTGAATGCGCAGGTATCTGGCGAATGATCACCTTCGAAACGAAAACATTTACTATCTTGTCTGCTCCGCGAAAAGGCACCTGAATCACCTGATAACTGTCTTGCACTTGTACCTGTCTTGGATTCCCGCGAAACCGCATTAGTCGCTCCGTCTTATTCATTCCTAGAGTTCCGCATGGCAGATAGGCTCTGTGTCGCTACTTCGTGAGCCACGCAGATTTCTTGAGCTTTCTTAAATGTAATTTTATCCTCAGCCAATAAATGCCGCTGCAAACGTTCGTCTTGAACCCCGCATACGATTCGATCCCGCAACATTTGTTTCCAGGTCTGTAAAATTGCATTTTTCTGCCAAAGACCGCAATTCTTTGAGATACACCGTGAAACTTTCGCCTTACTTTTGATCACGGCGATAAAATCGAAAACGATATACAATTTCCGATGTCTTGGGTATAAAATGATCCGCCAATGTTTTTGTTAGCTCTTCAAATTTCTTGTCTTTAACTTTGGCCGGTGCAGTTAACGAACGTAAAATCTAGTATGTCTCGGGCCCGCACAAACTCAAGAATACTGCTTTTTTTTCTCATCACTATCGATATCATTTGCCGTCAGGTAGAAGTCGATTCTTTCCTGGTAAGCCTCCCAACCCAAGGGGTTGTTCACGTTGAAATGTTCGATGTTTCCCAGGGAAGTCATTTTATATTGCAAAACCATAACGGTTATTTGTTGACTGATCTCACTTGACTATCCCGTTCTCGTCGCCAATATGTAAAGTACCGAAACCAAGCCTGGTTGAATGAAATTGTATTTTACTTTACATCAAAAATCAACTCTTAAATATGAACAACATGAAAACATAAGTTCGGATAATATGACATCTCACTGACAACTCTGACTGTTCTTCCCATGTGATTGCCAAGTTAACAAATATTGTGGCGGAGACATAACACTACTTTCGGTTTAAAAGGGGTCCAAATCATCTATGATATCAGCTTCATTTTATAACTACGAACAAATTATGATTTTACAATAGTTTCGAACATAAAAGTTTATTGGCAATGCGTTAAATATCACTAAAATCTTCGTATTTACCTCTGACCAATGTCTGGGTTTTCATGCAGCAACTTTTCTGCATACTGAAGCACCGTAAATAACAGTTTTAATACTTAAGATTACTTCAAATAACTTGCAATTAGTTAGAAAATGGTCGAAATACCCAAAAAAAAAACATTAAACTACCTCAATATGTGACTCCAAACCGAGGGGGAAGTAACTCGTTCATTAGGTGTACATCATAATATTTTCATTACTTTCATTACCCATAATGTCACGAGCATTAGACCGCTTAGCCATTACAGATTCACGATTTAAACGTTTACATGAAAAATGTACGCTAATCAAAATAGTCAAATCGCATATCATGCCCCTTCAAAAGTTTTTTAGAGAATAACGTGGCCCCCGAAACTTTTCTTATTATTTTTCATTGAAAGTAATTAGTAAGTAGGTGTACAAAAAATTACTAGTTGTTTCCCCCTCGCTCCAAACATTATAAACAATAACAACTTAAATCGTTCGTTTGCCAACCAGACTTTAAAAGAGAGGTTAAAACTTAAAAGTCACGTGGTTTGGATTCCCTAATATGGTTTAAAATATAAGAACTAATTAACATCAAAAATTACTTATACCTATTAGGAATAGTAGGGAGAAATAATCATAAAATCAATTTCACATGTTCTCAATAAATTGTTAACACTGATGGTTAACGTTAAGCAATTGTTAATGGGGCCGCTCACATTCTTAATTTTGAAGGTGCTATTTCTGATTCTCGTATTATTGTTGTAATTACTATTTTCATAAATGCCCAACAAAATTCATCTCTCGTTACTCATAAATAAGCATTATGGAACTATAAAATTGAGTTTTTCAGACTTTCAGTTCACGTATTGTTTTCTGTGCACCAAGATGTACAAATACTATAGCATTTCCTTTTTTGTCTCGTAGATCTCATGATCTATGAGTAGAAAAATGTGTAAACTCGTAGGTCAATGGATATAGGTATTCGATGTTTGTCTAAAAACCCAGGTATATCCGATTCAATCAAATATTCAATAAATTTTTAAATTTCAAAATTTCCCAAATATTAAAAACGTAAACAATCAGTTGACAGATGACATAATTACGAATTGAATCAGTGTTTCCAACATTTAAAAACAAAATTTATTACCAACATAACTGCAAAAAACCGATCACCGATAGCCTATGGAAGATTGTCAATAAGATCTCATCTTAATAAATTGTTGATTATTTCTTTGTTGAACTATATTTGATTCGATTTTTTTGATATAATGCGGAAAGCATATCTTAGATGTGACGAGTGAATTAAAAAAATATATTGTTCAGTGCCGCAGTGCAAGAATCATTCATTTCCAAATGCGTCCATGCATTCCTCTTCCAGAATCTATCTAAAACATGTGGAATTAGATTAAAAATCGGGAAGCCTATACGTATAACTACGTATGAGAAAGATAATTTTTGTTTCTAAAGAGGTCATTCCATCTCAAAAAATTACAGAATTCATCGAAACTTTTTCCACTTAAATATTGAAATGTGTCGTCTAAATGAATCTTTACAACAGGCATTTTTAAAGAAGAACTCAAAATTTGGAAGATAGAAGTGAATGTTCAATAATTCAAAACATTTCAGCACACAGGTAAATGACATTTGCTTTGTTTTCCCGTAGTTTAGGAGCACCACCTGGTGCCAATGGTGATCGCGAATAAGGCCCTCGCTTATAAACAAAGTCAAGTCAGTTATGTTGCCTTCAAGACAAGGATAAAAAAGGCCTGTCTATGTCTTTTGTTACTCTGAGGAACTTTTTCACATGACATGACACATGAGTCAGATCACATGACATGTGACATGTGATTGGAAGTGCGACGAGGGGGGAGGGGGATAGTTCTGTGGACGAGGGTCAAACAAAAAACGTCTAAAAGTCAAAAATTAAAAATGGAAGCAGGGCACGAAAATAAAATGAAATTTGCAGATTACTGCAGGTGGGCAATTAATGCAAGTATGTACAGCCAGGAACATATGAGTCTACACAGGGAATACGAATGAATTTATAAATATCTTTATACTCGACGGGACAAATACCGGTACCAATACACTTCGATTTCGAATTCGAGTTTATAAATAAACACGCAGTTTGTAGTTCATCTGTTCATCAGAATCAGCTGTCAAGAAATCAAGAAAACCACAAACAACAGGTACAATTCATTACATCTAGGCTATAATTTTAGTTTGATACCTGAGAACCTGAGTCAAGCGAGAAAGTACCTACAAGAGAGTTTATTTAGGCTGATTTGATTTTCATGATATTTTTGATAATATTGGTCTCAAATTAAGTTTGATTATGATACTAATTGATATTGATGCGATCTTGATGTGATATAACTTGAAAATCAAGGTGATTGTTTATTTAAAATTTTGGATTCATTTTCTTTATTTTCTCATAAACCTGTTCTCTACCGAGATTCCATCAGAATTGAAATTTGACTTTTAGCATGATATTTACACTTTTTTTATCGGTTCAAGGAACTAAGTTATATTGCTTTTTAAAGTTCCTTGCAACTTTCTATTGGATGGGCACTAGATTTTTCTCAAGATTTTTTTTTGGCTACGTCAAAATATTGTGATTAACCCCAAAACATCAAACCATACCTCTAGAGTCAATGTAGACTTAACCAATCCAGAGGATTGTCATAATAGTGTTTCTGATGTTGCTTATTACACAACAAATACTACTTGGAACTGATTTCATTCATGTTATATACTGAATAATTTAAATTGAATTCAATTTAATTTCAGGATAATAATGTTCAGCATAGGCCCGCCTAGCATTGATATTATCGAAGATAATCTCTTTCTTGGGGGTCTGGCAGCAGCCAAGAACACAGACATATTGAATAAGAACAAGATAACCCATATACTAACTATAGACACCTGTCCTTTACCTCGCACTATACTGGGACTCAAACATATCACCACAAAATTCATCCAACTCTCAGATCAACCTAAAGAAGATATTTTATCACATCTCGATGAAGCAGACCTATTCATCAAAGAAGGCCTCTCAAAAGGCGCTGTACTAGTACACTGTTATTTTGGAGTATCAAGAAGTGCCAGCATAATTATAGCATACATAATGAAGAAATACCAGCTGAGCTATTATGAGGCATTCCAGAAGGTCAAAGCCAAACGTAAAATTGTTTACCCAAATCAAGGCTTTGTGATGCAGTTGAAACTATACAAGGAAATGGGTTACACTGTTGACAAGACAAGCAAACATTTCAGGACGCACCGACTTGCTATAGCATCTGACATGGTGAGGAAAGTCAAGGTTCTGACCCCCGAATTTCACGACCTCATCCAGCCTGATCCTGGCATAGAGCAAACTCAGCCTGAGCCCAATGTATACCGTTGTCGGAAGTGCAGGAGAATTCTAGCTGCTGAATCAAAACTCATCCTGCACAAGAACAAGGGGGAAAACTGCATCAAAACATATTTCGTCGAACCCATGGCTTGGATGAATGTTACGCAGGGAGTGCAAGGAAAGTTGCTCTGTCCAAAATGTTCAAGTAAGCTAGGGTCTTTCAGCTGGATCATGGGGTGCCAGTGCCCTTGCGGGGTCCAGGTGGCTCCAGCGTTCTACCTAACTCCTTCCAAAGTCGACTTTAGTAATGTTGTAAAGAATGTAGAAATAACTCTGTAATTTACTTATTTATTGTATTTTATATTGTCTGAAAAAAGAGATAGGTATGTGAATAATAATAATGTCCCTTTTCTTTATGTGATATGTTTACAAATATATGTATGAATTAGAGTAGAGTACATTTATTTGACTATATACATGGTGAGTCAACAAGATTCCCATTGTCAATTGCTTCGTTGTGACTCACTAATCGATTCCTCTTTTTTTTTGTCAAAGCGACCATTTAAGACGATTTTTCAAAATTATTCTCATTTATACAGTATCATCATTGAAGAGTGGCTAACCAAAGTTTGTCTTTTTCAAATGAAACACCCAGATTTTTTCAATTTTATATTCCGTTTCGGCGTTGCCAAGTTATTTCAAACAAAAATCTATTTTGTAGACTTCTTTTTGAAAAATTACCTATTTAAAATTTTACCTATTTAAAATTCAGGAATCGTTTTTCGATATAGAAAGTTTTCATCAATAGATGTTTCAAGCATTGTGTACGAATATGAAATTAATAAAGTATCAATTCTCGAACGACTGTATTAAATATCTGCTGAAATGCAAGTAAAGCTCACGGTCAAATGGTTTGTTCAAACTGCCTTCAAATAACGTCATATCTAGTGGTTTGTTTCCAGCAAGTTTCGAAATTCGTGTAACGAACCAATAAAAATTACGTCATTTCAAAGCAGATTGATCAAACCAGCCAGATGATTTCAAACATAGAAATGTAATTATAATATATACAGGGTGTCCCAGAATAAAGGGGACAAACTCCGAGGGTAGAATCCTCACTTCATTTTAAGGCTGAAAGTTCCAATAAACATATATAACCTAAAATGAGTATTAACCGAGTTACAGCAGGGTGTTGAAAGTAAAACAAAAAAAATAGATTTTCCAGAATAACTCCATAACTTTTCTTAACGAAATTTGGTATGTCACTTGACAGCATTCAGTTTCATATTTCAACTCAATTTCAAGGCAAATCATGTGTTTACTGTTTGTAACTCTGAACAGGGGCGTACGGCAGGTGGGTATATACCTACCCCTATTCGCCCCTCCCCAACTTTAACGCCACTGGATTAATATCGATTTCGTCTTTTTTTTCTTAATCCCCAATATTTCCTATTCAAAAAAGGAATACGTTTCGTTTCACAAATATCAACGGTTTTCGATATATTTGAAGTGGACTATACTATATTTGAAAGGAATGTGACGGTAACTATTTATAACATTATAACCAACATATTTCATACCTTGCAATGAGTATAAATTCAAATATTTCGAAGATTGTTGGCATTTGCGAGGGATTTAGTTCACAAAAATTTCCCGATATTTAAAACTAACATAGCTACTAACAAAATAATCACTAATGAGTATCTGTATCACATACGCACCCACTTATTCAACTTTAAATATCTCGAAAACCGTTGATATTTGTGAAACGGAACGTAACTAGCGTCTAGCGACAGCCCGGATATTTTGGCTGGCGAGCATATTGACAGTATCATAACCTCCAAATTGGCAGCTTCCTTGGTTTGATTTCTCAAAAACACATAAAAAAGTAATTTTTCACAGTTTTCAACAATTCTGCCTTCCTCAAAACCCGTAAATCGCAATTTTTCACATTTTTAAAAAAGACTGAATGGTTGAAAAAAATGTGAAAAATGCGATTTACGGGTTTTGAGGAAGGCAGAATTGTTGAAAACTGTGAAAAATTACTTTTCTTACGAGCGTGCGGAAAAGTAACTTTTCCGCACGATTTTTCGTTTTGAAAGTTACTTTTCCGCACTATTTTTACTTTTCCGTACGATTTTTACTTTTCCGCACGATTTTTGTATTGTTGAAAATGAAGGATATTTAAGTACTAACTAAATGATCTATGTACTATTCTGTCTTATTAGTCATCTATTTGTAGCATTATTATAAAAACTTGTTTATTAAAAACCTTGTTTTTTCATAAATAAGATGGACAAAAACACCCGTAGGAAAAATATTGTACCTAACTCTTACGGAAAATGTCTTTTCCGCCCTTAACGGCTTGACCGAACCTCCCCGTCGTTCGTGCAACTGCCGTCGCGTGCGGAAAAGTACTACTTTCCGCACTTGTTAGGAAAATAACTATTTTCCGGCTGTCGCTAGACGCTTGTCGAAACGTATTCCTTTTTTTGGGGATTAAGAAAAGAAGACGAAATCGATATTAATCCAGTGGCATGAAAGTTGGGGAGGGGCGAATAGGGGTACCCACCTGCCGTACTCCCCTGTTTAGAGTTACAAACACATGATTTGCCTTGAAATATGAAACTGAATGCTGTCAGGTGACATACCAAATTTCATTGGGAAAAGTTAAGCCTTTATGGAGTTATTCTGGAAAATATATTTTTTTGTGTCACTTTCAACACCCTGTAACTCGGTTAATACTCATTTTAGGGTATATATGTTTATTGGAACTTTCAGCCTTAAAATGAAGTGAGGATTCTACCCTCGGAGTTTGCCACCTTTATTCTGGGACCCCCTGTATATATATTTTAATTACATTTATATGTTTTCAAATAGGATTTATAGGAATCTTCCTCAGAGTATTACTCTGAGGAATCTTCAAATTCAGGCACATCAAGTCACATTTTTGGTACTTGTCAATGTATAATTCTCTGAGGACGCGATCTCCGGAACCGATTACAGAAGCACACCATCATTTCATTTGTTTATCGGAAGAAAAATCAAAATTTAATCTCATGACGGGCATACCTACACATTCCCCAAAATATTCGCAGACACATTTGTTAGGAAACATGTATATGTTTTCCCGTTCTGAAAAAGTTTTTTCTAATATAAACATTAAACATTATCATATCCGAAAAGCTAATAATGCTTCTTTTTTCATACCATTTGAATATTTGAAAAGGTACTCCTGGGTGGTACTCTGTAACTTGTTTTGCATAAATGCATAGCGAAGCGAAGCGAAGCGAAGCGAAACGAAGTTAAGCGAAGCACACGCTATCACTTTTTGTTTCGTGATCGCTATCGCTATGCCAAAAAGTTACAGAGTCCCACTGCTCTGCTGGTGCCCCTAACGGATGAATGCATCGTTACCTCACACAGTTCAAACTTTCAGTTTTAAGATGACCCTTAAAGGCTGTGCAATATTTGCCTGAAACTGTCAAAATTACTCCATACTCCGGAAACAACCACAAAGAGCGCTAGTGTTTGGGAGAAGTTATGAGACGTCAAGGTCAAACTGTGTTTAAATTGTTATCATTTTTGAGACCCGGAAAAGCCAAAAAATTAAATAATGCCACCCAGACTATGACATATATTTCCCGAATCCCTTTTGATTTGTCATCGTTTACCCACAACCAAGCGAACACCGGCAAACTTGGACCAATCCCGACAAACAGACCAACCACCCATTCGTGTTGGCCGACGTTTGCTAGACTTCGCCATATGTGTATACCTGGCACTAAAGAAGCGTGTTGAATTTTGGATTACGTCGTAGTTCCATATTATCCGCAACATGGCCTTAGATGGCTACGAACGCTGCATTTCGTAGGGGACAACAGCTGGATAACGGAAGAAACAATTTTGTAATAATTATGACATTTCCTTGTTAAGACCCAAGATGGATAGAAACCCTGGTGGATTGACTGATTCGCTTTTGTTTCACCCAAAGTTGTTAATGCTGTAATAAGATGGGATTAGCTTTCCCGTTGTCAGTAGATGGCGCATTATCAAAAAATAGCCGAGTTTACATTCCGAAGTACTGAGTCATATTTTTTTTGGAATATTTGAAATTTGACTGTTTATTACTATGTTTATAATTTTTGATTAACTGTGATTTACATTTCATCGGGATATTTATCGTTTTTTTCTGTTCTTTTACTACTTTTCGTTCAGTTCGCAATGATTAGTTATTTGTTTATTGTTGAGTTTTCTGTAATTCTTGTATTTGTAGTGCATATTAATGTTTTTTCAAGTTTGTACTTGGACATGGCTGCGTTTGTATGAAAGATCTAAGGTTAGTATCATTGTTTAAATATCCCGTACATATCACATATCCAACTAGTTAATTTAAAATTACTGTTCTGATTTTTGATGAAATAAGCACGTTAAACATGTTATGTCGTATTTTTTAACAAAATTGAATAAATACGAAATGTCATGACAATGACAATTGTTCAACGTCATCTTGACAAGTATTCATTTATCAATCTGTAATGACTTTACCGCCATCTACGAATGATCGTGAAGCTAATCCGATCTAAATAAAATATGAAGAATCACGTAGGCCGTACCTTAACAGTTTTGGTAGGCCGATTTCACAGGTATAAATGAACGCACCAGGGTTTCTATCCATCTTGTTAAGACCGATCCATCAACTTTGCGGCTCAACAAATCAAACGAGGTAGGCCTTCAACAATGACATATATTACGGCTAGACACCGTTATAAACAATTCGAGCTGCGGTCAATACAGTCACATTCTAAGCACAAGTTTTACTTCCGCTTGTTTCGTGGCAATTATCTGCTTATATACATTTATATAAGCAGATAATGGACTCCGCAACTAGTGACGTCACAAACATCAAAATAGTAGTTGTCTGGTTCCAAACAAAAATTTTCGTAGGTTGTTTATATATAGGCGCGTGAAAGTTAATTGTAGAAACTTTACATAGTTGATGAATCAGGACCATCCACATCCCAAGATTTCACTGTACAACCCAAACTTATGTACAAACAAGCAAACAACCAAATATCCAAATTCCTCCAGATCTCCCAAGGGCACAATACCAAATTATTCTCAAACACAGACCTCATAAAAGAAGGTCTGTGTATGAGGTCTGTGTTCTCAAGGCATACATGAAATCCCATGTTCAGAGTGTCCGGGAACTTATATATCGGCCAAACTAGCGGGACTTATATACTTTGAACGTCGAAGACTGTTTTTAAAAAGTGTATTTTGAAGAATCAAAGTTACAAAAATATATGAAGTACGTCTGATCGATGTCAGTAATTTGTCAAGACTGAATAATACATAAATCAATTGATACACTTTCTACGTTTCCGCAAAGTTCATTGAATCGATAAAAGTCTATGTCAGCATTTCGTCGGTGCTCCGGTCCGGTCATGTAGGGTTATACTGGGTGGCTCGAGTGTATAACTTCTCCATCGCCAAATGGAAGCATATTTCATAGATTGAAAAATGCTGTGGTGTTCGTCGGGGGTTGTTCATCTGTTGGCCCTGGTGGATTTGTTCTTCGTTTGGTACGAATGAACTGGAAGCTGTAATAGGCCCCTACAATAATCATTATAATGTAGATGGGAATGATCCAGTGGGTGGTTGACGGATTTTCTGCATGAAAAGTGTGGATCGGTCCTAGGTTGTGCTGTTGCTTTTGAAGTTCATGTATCTTGTCCAGAGGGATATTTTTGATGATGATTTCGGAGACGTTCTCTCTGGGTGGACTGTGTGGTACGATAATTTCTGGGAGGAACAATGGCTGTCCATGGCTAAGGTTTTTTTCGTTGGTAAATTTGTATTCATCGGTTTCAAATCGGCAGCCAGTGGGTAGTTCAATCAAATAGTTTCCTCGAAGTGTTGTAAAATCACTTCGTTTGCAGGTGGTTTGGATTTTGGTTTGATTTGGAAGTATCGCAATATAGTGGGACTCGTCGATCTGCTCTATCAAATTGGTTGTGGCCCTTATATACTGGTGTCTGTTGGCAGGTTACGTGGGTGGACGACAATTGAAGTAGTTGAAATACACAGTCTGGTTGTCTCAGGCCATCAACAAGGTCCTTATTTGGACAATAGTAGTTTGGTCGCAGTTCGATGCAGACAAATGATGTGTATTGGTAAAAGTTCTCGTTCATTATCATGCAGATAGGTACTGGGTGGAACAATCATTGTTGAATTGGCAGTAGGGATGGAGTACAGATGATATAGAAGGAAAATTTCTAGATGGACAATAGTAAAGTGGAGCACAAAAACAATCTTAGTATTTGAATGATATGCTTCGATTTCTAGAAGCTCATAATATCTATAAGTATATTTTGGATCATTTGGAAAAATCAATTGATTAGGAGAATAATATCTCAAAATCGTTTCAACTATGGACTGAAGTTCATCAATTTTTATTATACTGCTAGGCGTTGTTTTGAGTTTGGTGAATGTAACTGAGTTTTCAATATCTGTCAATAATTGCAAGAGGATTTCGAGTGAAATACTGAGTTGATTCAGTACGTCGCGAATCTCATCGATATTTAAGATTACCTGGTTTATTTAGTATTTAGTTTGTTTAGGGTGGAAGTTATCGCCTTCTGATTCTTTTTATTGAAATTTTCGATAATATCGGTAGTAAGATAAATTTCTTTGTTCAATTTTTTAACGATTTTTTGTTGATTGGTTTCTAGATCATTGATTGCATCGTCATAGTGAGCAGCATCGTTCGCATCTAGATTCCCGGAAATACTTTTTATAATCGATCCTAAACCGTCTATGAGTCCTCTCTTCACTCGTCCATTTGGACTCAATGAATTGAATTTCTGTTCTGCTGAATTTATTCGATACAAAAGTGCTCGGAGATATTTTCTTTCCTATGAATGGCGATTGTTATGTTTTTATATACATTTTTTATTGATTGAATTTGGTGTTCGATAGGTTTTAGGTCGTAATAGTGGATGAAACTATGGGTTTTGATTTTTATTCTGGTCGTTCCTACCTTGAACGGCAGAATCCCTGGATTCTTGTTCAGGTTGGTTATCGTTACCTCCTGCGCGGAACTACTGGTACCAGTAGGTGGCACCTGTAACAATATTTTTCTTATTAGCATGAGGTCTTTTTAAATTTTGTTTATGAAGAGCAATGACCTTAATGTTTTTATTTGTGATAACTATTGCTTTCGTGAATTTTGGTGAAAGTTTATTTCTTGTATTCGATTTTATTTTTTGGTAGAGGTCAGTGTCTGGGGGTGTATTCTAGTGGTTCTTCTCGATTTCGATTATGTCTATCAATAGTTTGCTTTTTCTGTTTTGTCATTTGTTCGTTTAGGTTTCTGTATATTTCTTTTGTCATTTCGCGATGTTCATGAATGTAATTGTTCATAAGTTGTTCGTTAATGTCAATTTAAAATGGAGGTATTCAAATGTCCATTTATGATATCGATTGGTCTTTGTTTTGTAGATGTATGAATCGAGTGATTGTAACCTAGGATAGCATATGGCATTTGGTTCAGAATATCGATTTTATTCTTGTCTTTAGATCTAATAATTCGCAGGTGTTCGATTAAAGTTGAATGGAACCTTTCAATTGCACCGTTCGATTGAAAATTTTTGACTGTAATGTAATGAATATTGATCTGATGTATTTTGAAGAATTCTTTCACTACGGATTTTTTTAATTCCGATCCATTATCCATTATCACAAGAGCGGGGATACCGTGATGGGTGATGCAAATTACAAATGCTTTCGCTACTTCTATTCCTGAAATTCCTGAAAGGGGGTATGCTTGAGCATATTTGGAAAAGGTATCGATTATTGTTAGAAATTTTTGACTTTGTGCTTGGAAAGTATCAATATGTACTACCTCGAAAGGTTTCGAGGGTGTGGCCGTTATCATAAGCTTTTGTTTTGGTGGATTCCTATCATATTTACTGATTTGACAAATTTCGCATATACACTTCGCATTTATATACTTGGTTACGTCATTTTTTAGTCCTGGCCAATAATGTGACCTTTTGATTATCGTTTCAGTTTCTACAATTCCGCGATGGTTTGTCTTGCCCCCATGATAGTTTTTTATTTCTGTCTTCTAGAACTGAGTTACATGCAGAGTTTTTGAAGGTTGTTTGTAAGGTGTTGAAACATGCAGGAATACATGCAGGAATGTGGGGTCTGACCAAATAAGAAGCGGTTGGCTCTGGATACCACAAAGAAATATTTATTGGGTCTTCGATAGGCGATCATCATATACCGGGCACTGAATATTCGCTGACACGTGTGTAACTATCCTAAGACCAGGCTGCGTATTCAAGCAAATGAATATAACATGAAGGCCGTTTTGGCTCTTAAAAATAGCTTTAACAAATCAGCAAAATAGCCAACAAATCAGCAATGGCCGTCGCGCAGTTCTCCTTCAAATGACCACTTACACGAAATAATCCCCGTTGTGCCTTTTCAATAAAATATGAGTTTTTTATCCGCATTTCATTTCAGCACCTTATCTTTACAAATAAAAAACCGCAATTCAAATTAAAGTTCGAAAAATGTCGAAAAGGACATACCTGCGCCATCTATCCATCAAAAGCCAAAACTAGCGAATTCTGGTCAAGGGTCCTTTAAGCATTATTCGCTTGATAAGTTGTACTTGCTCTATAAATCGCCAGGTGTGGCGGTTTGAGTTTTGGGAACAGATCAACAGTCGATAACACAGTTAGCCGTTAGTCGTATAAAAATGTTAGATCACCCGACCCCGACGTTATTATCAAAATAAAAAGCTGAAACGAATGTTTCGTTTCAGTGTTGATAATACGAGGGGTGTATGAGTATCGTTTTCGTAGTAAATTGCACATGTGAATTTTGGATCAATATAATGAAAAAACAATTTTAACAAAAACAAACAATTATTGGTGGGTCACTTATATTTTCTGTGGTAGAGAGGTTGTCTTCGTTGTCATCAGGTATTGATTTCCGATTGCTGGTTCCAGCAAATGATTGATTGAATTCATCTATGTACCGAAAAAATTCTTTTGTATGTATCTCGATACGGGAAAGTGCATCTGCGTTGGTGTTATATTTTCCTTTTTTGTATTCTACTTCATACTCGAACTCCTCAAGTTTCAAACGCCACCTTACTAGTCTCGAATTTCGTTCTTTGAGTGACATCAGCCACTTTAGTGGTTTGTGGTTAGTTACTATCTTGAACCTTCCGACGTACAGGTATGGCCTGAAATATTTCGTAGCCCATACTATGGCCAACAACTCTTTCTCAATCGTACTATAATTTTGCTCAGAATCATTTAGTCCTGGAGGCGTACGCCACTGGTTTGTATTTTCCAACAGGCCCCTGTGATAAAATGGCCCCTATGGCAACGTTACTTGCGTCTGTGGTCAAATTAAAGTCTTTGGAGAAATCGGGGTACTGTAGGATAGGTTCATTGGTGAATAGGGTTTTACAATCTTCGAAACATTTTATGAATTGGGGTGTATGTTCGATTTTGGCGTCTTTCTTCAAGCAAAATGTTAGGGGTTTGGTATTGCGGGCGAAGTCCTTCATGAATTTTCGGTAGTACCCGAGTGGGCCAAGAAATCCTTTGATTTTTTTAGTTGTTCCTGGTATTGAATATTTCTTGATCGCGGCGATTTTGTCCGGATTCGGCCTGATTCCTTCTGTTGTAACGATATGGCCCAGGTAAGCTACTTCTTTCTTGAGGAATTCCGATTTATCGAGTTGTATCTTGAAGTTGGTGTCCCTGAGGCGTTGAAAAACTTTCGTCAGACTAACAAGGAGTTCTTGAAGGGAAGTCGAATAGATGATGAAGTCATCAAGATACACTAGGCAAATTTCGTTCTGAAGACCTCGTAGAATGTTGTCCATGACTCTCTGGAACGTCCTTGGAGCGTTCTTAAGCCCGAACGGCATACGCAAGTACTCGTAGTGCCCATTTTCAACGTTGAAAGCTGTTTTCGGAATATCTTCGAAATTCATCTCTATCTGGTGGAATCCGCTGGCTAGATCTAAAGCTGTGAAATAGTTGCACTTTCTAAGTTTGTCGAGGACATCTGTTATATTTGGAAGCGGATATCGGTCGTCTATAGTTTTTTCGTTAACCTTCCTATAGTCAACGACTATTCTCCACTTCTTTTTTCCGGATGCGTCCACCTTTTTTGGGACAATCCATATCGGTGATGATCATGGCGAATTACTTGGATGAATAATACCTAGATCCAGCATCGATTTGACTTGTCTTTCAACTTCGGGTTTGTGGAAGAAGGGGTACCGATACGATTTCGTAAAAAAGGTATTTCGTCTTTGGTCTTTATGCAATGTTTTACTTGGTTGGTAAAAGTCAGCGGTCTGGTGAATGAAATATGTCGGAAAATTTTCGACATTTTCGAAGTATTTCACGCTTTTCCTCTTCGTTCATGTGGGAGGTTCGAATCAGTTTGTCGATATCGACTTTCGAGATGTCATTATTTGGGGTCACATCAACATGATATATTTCGTAATTATTTTCTTCAAAATGTATGGATTTGATTGGATTCGATAGGGGCAACGTTATTTCTTGATTCTTTTGATTGGAAATTTCAGCTGAAGCTAGACCATTTTCTGCTGTGGAAAGAGTTTCAGGAATTTCGCAATTTTTTGTCTCGGTATGATGACGTGACCATTTTTTCTATCAACTGGAATTTTGGTAATCAATTTTGTATGGGGTTTGATTGTCACCTTGTACTTGATACTTTGAAGTGAAGGTTGATAGTGTATCGGAATAACACAAGTGGGAGTGAATAATTTGGAATTGACGAAATGAGTAGAGATTCAGGAGTTTCAAATTATCGAGTCCGATAAGACCATCAAAAATATTGTGGAAATTGAATAGGTAAAATTTGAGGCTATCACTTCTTTTGAGTTCTGGGAATATTGGGATCTCTGCACAGTAATCGTGAGATGATGTTTGAAAAATTGAAGATACTATAAAAGGCTCAAAAAATATTTTATCACTATAATATTTGGAGGCTAATTCGGGGATGATGAAGGAGTTCGTGGAACTGGTATCGATTAGAAGTTTCAAAGGGGGGTGCTGAATTTGTATATAAGGGAATTCTTTTTTGTCGGTTGATAAATGATATTCTATCACGTCTCTTCGTTTAGTGTCTGGTTCTCTAAAAAAATTTCATGGTGTTCCTCTCATGGTATGTGTCGTCATATTTTTCATATTCAAAATTCGTAGGGTTCTCTTCGTAATTGGGTTCTGTTTGTTCGTTGAAATGTTCAGTATTAAACAATTCTTCCGAAATTATATTGGGTCGTTGACCATTATTTTGGAAATAATTATTTTGATTCTGTCTCCTGTACTGAGGTGTTGTGTTTCGCGTCGATGTACTCATTGGTGTAGGTGTGTTTTGGAGAACATTCTGAGATGGTTTCCATGCATTTCGTGTTTTTCCGAAAACTTGGGAATTTGTAGGGAATCTTTGGGTAGGTGGATTTGGGTGTCTTAGTAAATTTATTGGTCCTCTTGGGAATTGGGACTGTTGCGGCAAGGTAAAATTCATTGGTCTGTATTGTGAAGTCGAAGGTCGCTGAATAAAATTATTTTGAGGATGTTGGTATGAGAATTGAGAATGATTACTTGGTTTTCCTACAGTAATATTGGCATGATTAGATTGATTCGATTTTTGAAAATATTTGATATTATATCTTCCTCGGTTATGAATTGCAAGGATTGTTCGAGTGAGTTAGATCTCATAGCATGTATAATTGGGTCTAATGGATCTTTCAAACCCGCTAAAAATGTTTTAAGTGTCTGTTTTTTAAAGAATTCTCTCTTACTTTCACGTTCAGAAGCTTCTTCTACATTTAGGTCGATATGATTACAAATTGTATTTAATAAATGTAAAACATTTTCATGAAACTGAGAAGGAAATTCATTTGGCTTCTGCCTTAAATTCATTTCGTGAAGGTTGAGTGGAAGAGAGCACTTATTTGTTGCCTACGGGCAATAACTAAGAGTTAACTCTGCCTTTTGGTAGTTATTATTATTTAAGATTCATTATTTATGTATGTATATGTTTTTTTTTACTACCAATGAAAGCATTTATTATTATTATTATTATTATTAAATTAACCAAGTCCTGATTCAAACAGTTTTCATCTCTTTGATCGCCAAAATTTTGGGTCAAGGCTGATTTAATATCGGCCCAACTTTTGATTCCATAGATGGCAACAACTTCTTCAGCCCTTCCTTCAAGCTTGTTCATAATTCCTTTCAACAAAAGTGTATTTTGAAAGTTATTACTATTTACTGTGTCCCAGTAATGAGTGAGAATAGATTCGGAAGCACTGATAAATCTATCAAGTTTATTTGGGTTTCCATCGAAATTTGGAATTATTGACAGATTTTTAATATCTAATGCTGGAGGAGCCATATTCGATTCTATATTAGTAATTTTTAAATTGTCAAATATTTTAACTAATAGTAATTTTTCAGTGTTTTCACAAAAGGAAGCACGAGAAGGATTGAACTCTAAATCTTGAGTGTTTTCGCTGAAGGAATCACTGGATCAAGAGGAGTCTGACATGAACTAAAGAAAGTCAACTTACAGCATCAGTATTGCGACGTTCGAAACCATGTGTACTCTTTGGTAACCTGGATGGAATCTCTGGAGGCACACTGTATATAGAGTTCGGATATTTCGTTCAAGAGTTGAAACTCACAGATTTTCTGCGATGAATATCCACAAAATATCCTACCGACTGCGCCACTTAAATACTTTGAACGTCGAAGGCTGTTTTTAAAAAGTTTTAAAAACATGCATGAACTCTCAGTCGAACAAGTATCTTCCACCTCCGCACTTTATGAAACATCGTGAAGACACAGGCCACAAAATAGATTTCAAAAACACCAAAACAATTTTTCCACCGAGAAAACTCTGCAAACGAGAATCATCCGCGAAGCACTTAAGATAGAGAAACGCCCCAATTGCCTCAACACCATATTGTAATAAATAATGTTAAGTCAGTATATGAGGACATGTTGACCGACATACATCGTCGCGCCATTACAAACGTGAAAATATTTGAAATGGTGTTGCTTGAATAAAATCTTCAATTATGAGTGATGCAGGAAGATTGTAGTAGTAGAGTAGTAATCTTTATTATAGGATATCCTAATCTTGAGACGGGTTTCCACTAGGCGGAAAATAAGAAGCGGATTTAAAAATCAGTTCTAAAAATACGCCAAGTTTTCTATTAGCCAGCTCATTGTAAGCAACTAATTCTAGGGATTTTTTATAATACACTAATTCAGTAAAAATAATTTAGTATTATCAGTCAACGTCGTCAACGATTCCCAATCCTAAGTTTCTTAGCACTTGGCAGTAGCCTCTTTCACTATATTTAACAACAGTGGCTTTACCAGAACAAAAAATGAGATTGGGAAACCATATTATTACTTAAAATTTCCGATACAGATACGGAATGTTCGGAAAGTGGTTGTTAGTTTTTCCAGCAATGGTCTAACTTTTGCTCAGTTGCAAATCTAAATGGTCAACGCTCATTCACAAAACAATTAAAAATTAAAGGTCGCTTTGGATCATACCTTTGCTGATCTCATTATTTACCGTATCAAACATTGAAAATTGCCACTTTATTCATACTCCTATGCTGAAAAATGTCTCTTACCCAATATATGCGTCCTCTTTCCTTTTCATCATGTATAAAATACTTGAAAGGATTCATTTTCTCCAATTCATAAATCTAGTGGAATCCGCAAAAAGTTAACCCAAGAACATTATACACATGACTGCTGGATTCCTATCTCCCATGTTTGTATCAGAAATGACCTTGAAATGACGTAATGCGGTGGCCTCCGTATGAAAAACGAATTGTTGAGTGGGGGAATGGACTAGGTAGGGGGCCACTGAGGTACGTCACCATAGGGATCCAGCCTGGATCCAGCAGTCCTGTGTGTAATGTCGAATGTCCTTGAGTTGAACCAACGTCAACTTGGCTGCGTTCATAAACTTACTCAGGAGTAAGGACTGCTTACTCTGAATCGTTCGTAAAATTACTCTAGCTTCATGGAGTATGCATTGACAATCGTTCAGAAACTTACTTAGAGTAAACTCTATGTACTCTGCTTTTGAAAAGAGTAGTGATATACTCTGACAGTAATGACAGTGACAGGGAACTTATTTGATAGTTGGTGTTTGTAGTTGTTTGTATCTTCATATTTCTACGTGCTTTAATAGTAAAAATTTTGAAAAATACGGAAGTTTTGACAATTTATAATAATTGTAGTCCCACGATATGGATTTTCTCGTATGTGGTATCAGTTGGCAAGTATATTTGTTATTCTTGAAAATGAAGATATGCTTCAAAGTGTAATGAACCATATTTCACTTCTGGAATCCCTAATAAAGAGTCTCAGCAATTATTTTTTACTCAAAACCAAACAAAAACTCAAGAATCACTTTTGTCAATATTGTCATTGACACATTGCATTCTTTGCAGAGTTTTCGAACGACTATTCATGAGTAATGATCGACATGTACTTCTAATCACGTGACCGTACTCTAACTCTACTCTCAGAGTAAGTTTATGAACGCAGCCCTTATATGCGTATCCGCAATTAAATTGGCGGGAAAACCTTCCAGTTCAAATCATCCAATGAAATCGTGATACTGAAAATCCGTTTTTGATTTTCCGCCTATTGGAAACCCGTCTTTACGATAGAAATGAGAAATAATTACAAATCATTGAGTTCCATCCACATAGTTCAAGATAAATGTTATTATCCAAATGTGAATAGAAATAGCATAACATATGTGAGTGACAATAATAAAATTAACTTTTTATTCGTTCTTTCACTGAAAAAAGTGTACCTATTCCCTTCATTAATCATTACAGACAAAAAACCAAGATGCCTTCAATTTGCTCTGACCAATAACTAAGGGCCAGTTTATCAATGTCGTATTAGTGTACTTTGACTCCCGGTTAAATTTGACTGGTGGTTAGAATGAATATGACATTTGCTAAATGAAGGAATCCTAACCTAACCTAACCATGAGTTAAATTTAGCTCAAAGTTAAAGTACATTGAAAAACCGGCCCTAAGATGTCTAAAAACCCTGGCGTACCGACTGAATAGATTTTGTTTAGAATTTTTTGAAGATAAAACAAATGAATTAGTGGTCTACTTTTGTAATCGACTCCAGAGATGGCGTCCTCTTTCTCGTGTCAACACTGTCAACATTCCAAGGACATGGTGATTGTGAATGCTAATGGACGAGTTCAGCCCACTGTTGCCAACCTTGAAAATAGTCAAAAATACTCTACCACTGGAAAAGCATTTTTTCTGCATTCTGTTTATGCCTTTCGGTTTCTTTATTCATTTTACAGTCCTAGGAGTATCCCCGGTTTTTAATTCCAAGTAATTTGGTAGACAATTGATGTTAAGTGAATTTGAGGTTAGTTCAGTTAAAATGTTGGCCACCTGACACACTTTCTCATGTTTTGTGATGTGACAGTAACATTTCATGTTATCACCATGCGCAGTCGCAGTAGCAATATTTCCAGCACAGAACACCTTTCCTACGACCCCTACGGGTGCGGGTGCGTTTGCTTTTGTTGTTATAACTGTTATAAGTGTTTGCTGAATGTATTCAAGGAAATTAAACAAATTGTATAAATGTATTTTGTATTTGTCTATTTGTGTTTGTTGTTTTCGTAATTTCGTATATGGTTGTTAAGTCAGTTAAGTGGTACTATTCCAGATTTTGTTATCTGCTGTTCTCTGTAGGGTAGTGAGTTTATTGTGTGGAAAGTTGATATTATAAATAATTCGAAATGACGAGATGTTCCTATAGGAACTGATTACTGATTAGTGAATTTTACATTTACAACCTATGTTATTCTTCTTCTTCTTTAATTTAAAAATGTATCAGGCGGCCAACATTTTAACCGAAGTAACCTCAAAATCATTTAACATCAATTTTCCACCAAATTACTTGGAATTGAAAACCGGGGATACTCCTTGGACTGTAAAATGAATAAAGAAACCGAAAGGCATAAACAGAATCCAGAAAAAATGCGTTTCCAGTGGTAGAGTATTTTTGACTATTTTCAAGGTTGGCAACAGTGGGTTGAACTCGTCCATTGAATGTTAAGGAATTTTATTAAACTTGTATGCCATACGGAAGTAATAGTCCATACTCGAAGTGGAAAATCAAGTTTTATTCCAAAAAAAATCTAAAACCATTTGAAAGTCAATAGTTGTGGTGTAATAAAAAATATGTGTTTCTTCATTTTCCTTATATTTTAATAATTTGATACTGTTCCGTTTTTGTGTCGACTATCCAGAAAGAAGAACAAAGTAGGTAACTAATTTATATTCAGTACAGAAATTGAGTACTTACCACTTAGAATCTGAACATACTTTTTGAAACAGACATTTTATTTCAAAACGCCATGCATTTATATCTCACCGTTTCTTGAAATCTTCCATAAGTAGCGAAAGTCCGAGATAAAGTAAAAAATATAAATTTTTCTCCATTCCCACTGAAATATATCATTGTTTTGTCTTCAGTAAGCTTGTTAAGGTTTTGGTTATTTTGAAATGGTGAAAACTTTTTAGTGTAGTTGATCAAAAAATATACTTTTCTGTCGAACAAAATTGCACAATAGAAATATTTTCACTATTACATGTCATATTGAACGGTTTTTTAAAAGTGCAAGAACAATTTAACACATTAACTCATCACAAATATCAAATCCCAAATGCAATTGAACTCAAAGCCACAAAATTATTCTTTATTTCTTTATAGTTATTTGCAACAAGTGCAAAAAGTAGGTGTTTATTGCACTTCACGTCAAGTGCAATAAACTCTTTTTGCACGAGTTTCATAAAATATTTTTTCTACGTTCAAGCAAAAACCAGAAAATGTTTCATTTAGGTGGCACTAAACTGTAAGGAAGATATTGTTTGTTTAAATTTATCTGCTAAAAGTAATTCAAAAACATTTTGTGTAATTCAGATGATAGTAATTTCATAGTCCATTATATAATGAATATGATGAAACATGCAACTATTTAAAACGTAATACAATCTCACAGAAAATGGGCTAAATTTGGCGTCGATTTGAAAGTTTATATGTCTGTCATGATGACAGAACGCTATAGTAGAATGACAGATGAGTGCAATAAAGAGATAGTTTTTCCACCAAATATACTTTAATAAAGTTTTGTTTTTTGCATGAACGTAGAAAAAAAAGTGTATAGTGAAAACTCGGGCACAAATGCACAGATATCAGCGCGAGAGCATACTGCGCTGTCTGCGCATAAGATTGACAGGTGCTAATGGTGAATTTCCATGCGATGCAGCTGAACTGCAATACTTCTATGTGAAATGTGAGTTAATTATATTTCAGCAAAAAAATTAATAAATCATGTCGAAAATGTAACAAATAGAACTGATTGGGGACAGTGATTCCGTATATTCCAATAATTATATTGTTTTATTGATTTCATGTTCGTGAATCGTGGGCAAAACTTCAAACTTTTGTGTTCATGAAAATTAACCCTAACAAGAAAACCTACGGTGGCGGTGCACTCTAGTGTCGTGGAATATTCGAAAAACAGCCCACGGACTCATTTGTTTTCTCGTAATCAAGTTGGCGAATGTCTCTCGATTTATCCCACAGATTTGCAGGTATAAGTCGGTACACCGGTGTTTTTACTTTTAGGCATCTTACCAATGACCAATGATATTTATGGATTTGCGTCCACCTTTTTGCTCGGAATATACGCGAAATTCCTAGAAGAATATTTGCAAGATGTTCGGATGTGTTTTTCATGACAGTGCGGGTGATTTTCTATCTCTCTTCTACCCATGTGATATATCCGAAAAAGAAAGAAAATTTATCGAACAAAGCAGTGATTTTAGAAACGTCCTTCTTGGCTTATTTGATTTAACTTGTCATTTTCCTGCTGTTTTCAACAAAAGTTTGTTATCAAGTGATGTCACCGCTTTTAGGTTTTTATACATTACAAAACTTTTTTTCTGTGATATAAAATGACAATTTGTTGATTACTCTCTCTTAAAATTCTAGTCAATTTAATCAGTTCCATCTATTAATAAAAACATACCTCAAACTCGATAAACATCATACTTAAATGGTGGAATACAGAAAATTCTCATTAACTGGGTGATGAGTACCAGTGAGACTGTTCCTATCTTGATAAATACAGGAGGATCCGAAAACGAATCACACGGGGCCTTGTCCTTAGGTTGTAGCGACGGAGAAGACATTCCTCTCATACCCGAAGTAGTCTTCGAGTCAGCGTTGGATTCGCCAGGTTTCAATGGAGAATCACAGCCTCTCCTGGGTGGGCTTGATGTCTCTTACAACCAGTTTCCAGGTAAAGTTACAACCAAGTGCACCAGAAAATGTTTTATTGGTTTTATGTGTTTTGCAGATGATCCAGCTTTTAGTGACTTGGTGTGGCAAGCAGAACTTGCCATTGATAATGGAATATTCCCAGAGAGGATATCGCAAGGCTCTAGTGGATCATATTTTGTCAAAAATCAGTCCAGTGTATGTATACCTATAATTCAACTATTTTCAAACCCTGTTTATGAATCAAACCTTTCTCTAGGTATCAAACCCTATTATATGCATCAAACTCTTTTATATGCGTCAAACCTTTGTCTGCAGCTCAAAGTATATGCTGTGGAGGAGGTGGTAGCAAACAGTATCAAAAGAATCTCAAGGGGAGGTCAACTAAATGAATTTTTGAGTTGTTTTGTCTTTGGTGAGATTCAAACAGTTTAAATGATGAATATGAATAAATATTATCTTTGAACTAAATACAGTTGGTATTCAGTATTGATTAGGAGATCAATTAGTACCCAGGGGTTATCATCTGTTTCAACAATTCATAGATAATGTTGTTTGTTTAGGGATATGTTACCTACCTATTTGTAACACTTTCTTTCATTGCCATTTTTATTCAGTAATTTGATGAATTGAGTCATGAAATGATTGTCTCCTCTTTTTCCATTTTGAATTATTTCAATATCTGAAAATGGAGAAAATGTGTCCCATGACACTTTTTGTAGAAATGTGTGGACCATGTCTGGAATGTCTTGATAATTCTTTCAAACTCAAACAGTGAAATACTCTGCTATATGTTGTGATAGTATTCAATAAGTAATTTAAAAAATTATTAGTTTGGTTAAGAAAATTATGAGTTGAACAGAACTTATTTATGGAGAGGTACCACCCAAATCAAAATACATGTTTTTACAAAGGTGATGAAGTAGTATCATACATGAATACTTAATACTCATAAGTAATTATTGCAAATTTACATAGTGAAATATATTCCTAAATTTTGTGACCTTGAATTTTATTGATAGGTAAATATAAAATTGTCAATTTTTACTTCGCCAATTATTCATAAATTTTACTGCAATTTTTGTTAACTTTGTTATGATACCTGTTTCTTGTATAAAAGTTCTTTGGTTGATCCTTTCCATGTCATTATATTGGTATTTTTGACAGAAATTATCACCAGAATTGACGAATTTTAACTCCTATCAGATATTTTGAAAAGATCAAAATTGAATTTCATTAGCATTCGATATAGGTAATTGTGGATAATGGTGACTGTTTTCCATAATTGAATTCGCGGAAATCAATTACAAAAGTGTTCCTAGGAATCTAATGTTTGCATAAACTTTTTGTATCCTTGGTTTCTCTGTTTCTGCTGAAGTGAAAACTTCTCTTAGTGAATTTTGAATTAGAAACATGTTCAATTTTTAACCTATATCTGAATACAGAGCTCAGAGTTCTTTTTGGAGATTGTTTAATTCCGATTGATGTTTCACCCTTTTTACTCTCATTTCTATACATCAATCAATAGAGCATGAAATAAGTGATTATTTAACAAGAATACGATTAGGAAACCGACCTTTCCATCACAGTCCGTAGTTATATTCTGCTATGTTTTGGACACGCTACTGTCATTTATTAATTTGTTATGAACAATTAAACAAAAAAAACGTGTTATTTTAAGTTTTTTGCTTATAAAATGAAAACTAATACATCAATCTGGGTGCTCCAATGAGATGAATTGTAGAAAATCGAAATACGAACAAAATTAAATGTATTACGACCTGATCGGATCATTAGTAACGGAGAAAAACTGAAAAACCGGAAAATTCAGCGATTTTTCAAAAAATTCATAAATCCGCCATTCTTAGGGTTGGCACTTTTCTTGAAAGTAATGAATTACAAGTACATTTATGCGTAAAACATGTGCGGTCAGACCATTAGTATTGGCTCAATTGCAATTTGATTTTTTTTTGCACTATGCCTGGACCGAGCCCGCCTTAGCGATTGTGTGGAAGGATAAACCGTGTGGTGAGGGGAGGAGTATTGTAAAGGGATCCCCTCACGGTTTCCCATTCTACACGATCGCTAACGCGGGCTCGGTCATGTTTGCAAGCATTTTTCACTCATTTCGCGGCATTGTAGCGAGAAATGAGAATATTCGTTTTGTAGCACTATACTTCTAGTTTCAAAATCTATTCGAGAAATTCAAATCGGACCATCACTAGAGCACCCACGCACGCTGCAAGATTGTACAAAAAAAAATTCAAATTGCAATCGTGCCAAAAGTAATGGTCCGACCGCACCTGTTTTACTCATAAATGAAGTACTTGTAATTCACTACTCTCATGGAAAGTGCCAACCCTACAAATTGAAAAATGGCGGAGTTGAGAATTTTTTAAAAAATCTCTAAATTTTCAGGTTTTTCCACTTTTTCTTCGTTACTAATGATCCGATCGGGTCGTACTAAACTTCATTTTATTCGTGTTTTAATTCTCTACTATTCATCTCATTGGAGCAACCAGATTCCCAGATTGATGTATTAGTTATCATTTTATAAGCAAAACACTAAATAAATAACACATTTTTTTATTTGATTGTTTATAACAAATGAATAAATGATAGTTGCGTGTCCAAAACATAGCAGAATATAACTACGGACTGTCCCTCATGTGATGGCACAGTCGGTTTCCTAATCGTATTTTTGTTACGAAAAAATCGTCTATTGATTGGCCTACTACAATATACCTAATTTCAGAGGAAACAAGTGTAAGTGCTCCTTGTAATTTTCGACGTTCGAAACCGTCGGAATTTTTTCGTATCCCCATTCGTATCTAGCCTAGTAGTGGGGAGGGGAGTTTTTTTATTAACACGCTTATATTATCTTCACTTGTATCAACTTCGAACGTAATTTTCACCCACTCCCAGACGTCCGAATGATTTGAAATTTGGTATGTGTTCATTGTGTTCATAATTCCGGTGACAATGCCATATGATATTTTTGTTATAGAAAGATAATGGTCCGATTCTATTCAAAATTGGGGTTTTGGGGTGGGCTTTCGGGGTCATAGAATATGATTTTTTAATCAAAATTCATAAATTCAAAATGGCGGCTCCAAGATGGCGGACGAGATTTGTTATTATGGTCTGATTCGATTCAAAATTGGTGTGTGAGGGTTTTCGGGTTCAGAAATTATGAATTTTTTGTCAAAATGTATGAATTCAAGATGGCGGCCCAAGATGGTGGACGAGTTTAGTGATAATGGTCAGATTTGATTCAAAATTGGTATGGTTTTCGGGGTCGGAGATTTCGATTTTTTAGAAACACAAAAAATAATATTAGTTTAAGAAACTAAAGAACACGCTTTACTTCCAACATGGACGAAAAATTCAAAAATAATTGATAATTTAATTATTCAAATGTAAAAAAAGTGTGGGTTGCTTGACAAAGTTCTCTTGAGTTCTTGAACGCTCAGTATTGTTTAATTAAACTAAAAAATATGAGAATATAGATCGAAAGCACCCAACCTTTTTTTGCATTTGAGTAAATAAATTGTCAATTATTTTTTACTTTTTAGTCCATGTTGGAAGTAAAGCGTGTTCTTTAGTTTTTTAAACTATTATTTTTTATACTAATGTATTTTCATCAGAAATTAACCAACTTGTGAAATTTCAATCCCGTAGGATAAAAGGGAATGGTTCTAATTCAGCTTGACCAAACTAACACAACATTGCAAGTTAAATGAAATGAAAGCTTTTATTAAAAAAAATGGCATCAATCAAAGAATTAAAGAACAACATGTAACAGAAACCAGTTGTCTAGTTTCACCATTGTTTTTAAACAGTGGTTTCACACACACATTTTTCTTGTTTCATGGTATAGAAAATCGCATATCCAGTGTTTATGTGCTATTTTTTTTTTGTCAAAAGACGAATAATATCGTATAATTTTATATCTCAATGAAGAACTTTTAACATTCACGATTATTTTCAACTCGGAAACTTGAGATTTAAAAGTCCTTTCGCCCCTTTTTTACATTACTCTCATCTATTTATTACGTACGTGCGTAATTTAATACTTTTGTGGTTTCACCACAAGAAATACATATTGTTTAGTCATAGAGTATTATTACCAAACTCATTGATCTTCAGGAAAAAATTAATAGAATACGGAGGGATTTTCTAATATTTGAATAACACGCTAGACTAAGGGAATTTGTAATGATATGGGTTTTGGTTTCAAGAACTGAGGTAGGCATTCTTCGGTTTATTGATGACTTGAGAAACCTGAACATTTTACATAATATGTGAAACTATTTACAACATTATTTTAAGATGCATTTTGGTTCAGTATTTATTATTATTATTATTATTTTTCGTTAGAGATGGATTATTATGTTAAATACACTTCTTTTATCTATCTTTATCATAGCCTAATAGTAGTACTTGTGTGGAGGCTGCAGCAAAGCATATTTCAAAGAATTTGCACTAGACAGGGCTCAAATTATCTGAGTATTGATATTTGTATATACTTTATGATTAAAACAGTTCCACCAAGTTGAAATATAAGGCACACCTTTGAAAAAAAAATACTTTTCTGGCTAATACCACGACAAACATTGAACTATATTTGATATATATTTGTATTTTGTGCAATGTTCCTCCAATAAGAGGATTCAGTTGCAAGTGCTTATTGTGAACAACAATCAGACATTATCCTTCGTTTGGTTGGGGATGAACACCTGCAGATATGTATCAGGTTTGAGAAAAATCAAGCAAATTCAATTATTAATTATGCAACAGATTCCACACCAAAAATATTTTCCACTGCCCTACGCATTAAACTTATCATCTCTGGAGCAGTTCTCACGTTTAAAAATGTCTTATATTTTGAAATTATTTCTTGCTGAAAAATATTTTCCACTGCCGTACGTATTGTACTTATCATCTCTGGAGCAGTTCTCACGTTTAAAAATGTCTCATATTTTGAAATTATTTCTTGCTGAACAGTTAGAAAGACTACTAGAAATTCTTGAATCTCAGTGCTGATCCCCTGTAAAAAAATGCGCATTTCAACATCAGACAAAAACAAATCGGATTTGTGAGAAATGCACGATATACAAAGATTATCTCTTTGTAGATAATCCGACATAAGTAGCCAGCGCTCAGTTATTTGGCTAGTATTGGTATTTTTTGTAAAGTTTGGAGAGACTTATGACAGAGAGAAACGTTTCTTTACATTTGTCATTCTTAAATTTCTTTCGGCCGAGATATTAACAAGAGTATGAATAATAGTTATTTATGATACAATTGTTAAAAGTGGTATTTTATTTTGTGAGTGGGGAATATTGCGAAACGAGCGTTATCGAGTGGAGCAAAATAAAATCACTTTTAACAAATGTATCATACATATTTTTTTGTTCAACAGTTACTGCTAGTGATGAAAAAATAAGATCCACATGGATTCGAACACACGATCTTTGGATTACAAGGCAGAAGCTCCAACTATAATAAACCCCAATGCACTTTATTTTATGAATGTCATCATTTGTCAGTGATGAAGTACCTTCTACAGTTGGACTGAATACTACTTCGTTTGTAACTTTGAAAGGAATTAGTATTACCAATTACAAAACAGCCAAATACATGTGTGAACTTTTTTAAATGATTCCTCTTGAGAAGGTGTTCTGATTATAATATCTGATTGAAATGTTTCTATTAGAGAGATCTATATTACTGAGTATCCATTATCTCATCTGTCATTTTACTTTTAACACTAGTGCTAAAAGTATTTTTAACACTAGTGTTGAAAGTGATTTTGTGAAAACGTCAGTTTTTAGTTCATATGTCAATGAATTAAAAACGTCATTTTTAATGACAGTTGTACAAAAATAATTTTTTGTAGTTTCGTTTCGTTTCAATATGGCGACGTTTTGTTTACTTTTTGAATGTCAAAATGACAGTCATATTTGCACAAGTGTGAATATGAGAGTTCATATCGATACTAGTGTTAATATGAAAATCGTTGGTTCAGATTTATTCGATAATATTCAAAATTACCTTCTCTGCGGCAGCTCTAATATTATTAGGAACATTTTCGGTATCTATCAGAACCATTTTTGTTTTTTCTACAGATTCTGGAGAAATAATTGACCAAAAACTAATGAATTCCATTAGAAGGCAGATAGATAATTTAAACGTGACAACTTGTCAAATGAAAGTTAGATCTTGGGAGTGGCTCCGCTACCGTCTACTCGGTACATAATCAAACAGAACCATCATTTGAAACTCATGTTATGCAATTCCATATAAATGTAGCTATTGCCCTTATCAGTGTTAAGACTAGTTTATGCAAATGCGAAATTCGCAAAAATAATATCTTTTTCATTTCAATTCCATGAAATGAAATGGAAATAAACATATATTTTCTTGCGAATTTCGCATTTGCATGAACTAGTCTGAATTCATCATATTATACAGTGTGACCCATTTAAAATGGAACCACCCCTGTAGAATGTGCATTTTTCAATCAATCTCAATTTTTTTTCTATTGAAATATTAAGCATAAAAAACTGTATCTTGACACTAACTTTCACAATTTTAGTTTCATTTCCAAGGCACTCTATGGTTTTTTTTGTTTGTCAAAAACGGCAAAAGTTTATTAGGCAATTTTTGTTTTCAAATTTGACTACACCACTGGATTCGTAGTCGTTATAAATGAAAACTGTCAAATTTTCATTAAAAAATATTTGTTAACAACGAAGTTACAACAACTTCAATTTTGGAAACAAAGTATTTGTTTGTAATTTTTATTCAGATTATAGACATATTTGAGATCTGACAACACTGTCATCACCAAGTAGAACACCAGTGAATTTGTACAGTGAAAATCCGAAGTCAATAGCTCAATCCGTTCTACAGTTATAACTCCTGAAAATATGGTAATGTGCGGAAGAATGTACTAAGTACTGCATAACTTGAAAATGAATTTTTAATTTTCTATTATTCTAGAATACACTTCTCGTAACCTACACTCAAATGAATGATTTTGAAGGAATATTATTCACAAATCCATTGGCGTAGTCAGATTTTTATTACAAAACGCTTGCACCACAAATCTCTCACATTACCATATTTTCAGGTGTTATAACTGTAGAACGGATTGAGCTATTGACTTCGGATTTTCACTGTACAAATTCACTGGATTTCTACTTGGTGATGACAGTGTTGTCAGATCTCAAATATGTCTATAATCTGAATAAAAAGTACAAACAAATACTTTGTTTCCAAAATTGAAGTTGTTGTAACTTTGTTGTTAACAAATATTTTTTAATGAAAATTTGACAGTTTTCATTTATAACGACTACAAATCCAGTGGTGTAGTCAAATTTGAAAACAAAAATTGCCTAATAAACTTTTGCCGTTTTTAACAAACAAAAAAAATCATAGAGTGCCTTGGAAATGAAACTAAAATTGTGAAAGTTAGTGTCAAGATACAGTTTTTCATGCTTAATATTTCAATAAAAAAAAAATTGAGATTGATTGAAAAATGCACATTCTACAGGGGTGGTTCCATTTTAAATGGGTCACACTGTATAAATGAAGATTCCTACAAAATGGCGAATTTTTTGCACTCGACGTGTTGGACTACTGGCTACGCTCGTGTTCCAATACCACGTCTGGTGCAAAAAAAACGCTCATTTTGCAACTTCTTATATATAAATAGCTATATTTACTTTGATGCCAAACTTGGGAAACGATGAAGGAATTGCTTATAATTAACATTTTAAACAATGTTACCTGCCTTGTATGACGGGGCTAATTTTTAACTCTTCATTGAGTACTAGAATACAACTTTTGTGAAAGTTCACATTGTTTTGCAATATTTTCCCCATTTTTTATTTTAAATGCTAAACTGATTAGCCTATAAACAATGAAAATATTTAAATAATCATACATTTGAATAATTCAAACGAGCCGGAATGATTAACCAAGAATAACTAAACTCACTAACAGAGATGTTAATTCCCAATATTTCGAAAAAGGTTAAATATAGGATAGGCATATATAACCATATTAATTTTCGATGCTGAATTGAATAAGATTATAATATTGGGGGTTTCCATTTGAAAAAAATGGACTTTCAGTAGTTTTTTAAACCGCATCTATCATTGTCTGGTGAGCGTCCTTTATAACTCTGATCTAATTGATATAATAATTCTGCTGAATTGCCTCTTCTACGAATAATCGATACACAGTCATGAATAAATTATTCTGTGCAGATTTTTTTTTCTCTCTGCAATTTTCAAATTAAAAATATTTTGAAAACGGTTGGATTTTCATATAGGATATTATACAGGGTGGCCCACGAGGTTTTGGTTAAGGACTATTTCGGAACTCGAGAGTAGTAGAGAATTGAAATTTTTGGGTTGCAAATTAAAGTAATTCGTGCAGCTTTTACTGATATTATGTTACCCAATGAGCTTTTTGTTCTCGATCATCTTGTGACATCAGATTCAAAATTATTAATGAGACAACCTGTATATTTTGGTATTTCTATGTTCCTCCCGATAAAACAATTCCAACAAACTATCACAATTGTGGTCTAAAATGATTAGTTTAAGAACTACAGGTACTTCAATATCCTTTGTCCAACAATGTGTTTTAATAAAATACTGATGATTATTATAATTTTGCCTTGTTTTAATTATTAAAAAAATATAGGATTGCCCAAATATACATGATGACACTAAACCTAAATATTTTGGCATTTGCTCGTTTCAGACGTCGTGCGTGACAAAGGATATTATCAAACAAAAATATACTTTATGGTCGAAGATATTAACCTTATTGACAAAGCACGTATCACTTAAATAATATGCAATAACATATATTTTTTGGGCAAGGTATATTTTTATATGCTACTGATAGATGGTTATAAATTGTTTTCCTTTCTAGTTTCTAGTTAAGCTAGATTTTGGTATAGGTAAGATGATGCAATCTTTTCTTCTTATCTCATTTTAGATAGAGTTGATAGTCTGGTGGCAGGTAGGGTTTTCGTAGCCGATGAAGTGCAACCGGATCACCCAAGTTATTCTTATGTATTTTGACCCGCTGAATCCGAATTTCGAGGGTGATAAGCCGTCAAAGCATCTGGAAAATTGTTATGAACGATTTTCCGAGGGAAATCGAAAAATCCATTTTTTTCCAAAAACAAAAATAAAACAATGACGGTTCCATTCAAGGTAAAATTATCGGGAAATTCAGTGCCGGAAAATCTACACGAATTATTTTTTCAAGAATGTCTCTTTTCTTAATCATAGTCGAGACGAGATAAAAGAGCACAGAAAATTGAGAAAATCGCATCTTTTCGAATTTTGAGCACGTTGTACTCGAAAACGTTGCATTTTGGAAAAACACTTGTAGATACCTTTTTTGTAGAGAATTTCATGCAAAATATTATGACGTCATTTGTTTTTGGCAAAATAGATTTTTCGATTTCCCTCGGAAAATCGTCCATAAAAATTTTCCGGATGCTTTCACGGCTTATCACCCTCGAAATTCGTATTCAGCGGGTCAAAATACATAAGAATAACTTGGGTGATCCCGTCGCACTTCATCGGCTACGAAAACCCTCCCTGCCACCGGACTATAAAGATGAAGTAATGGCGTATTTCTTATGAATGAGGCATACAGTTTCTAGTAGAAAGAAACAAGAAAGGGTAAAATTATTTTGATTAATGAATAGTGGTTTGCAGTGATCACGGAACTGACCTTTACACAGGTATCGAATTGCTCTTTTTTGTAATATAAACACAAAGTTGAATGATCACTGTATGATCCCCAAAATGCAATGCCATATCTCAAGTGGGATCCAATTAAGGAGAAATATACCAACTTAGTTGAAGCTGAATCTAGTTCCTTTGAGACAATTTTAATTGCAAAACAACTAGAGAATATTTTTTTATTCAAGCTAGTAACATATTCATGAAATTTCAGTTTGTTGTCATATGCATACCTAGAAACTTATAGTGTTCGGTTTATTTGTAATTATTTGGTTTTCCAAAAGTAGATAATCAAAATTAAACTTGAAGGAGATAACATTTGTTTTATTCAAGTTGATACAGATTTTATGAATATCCTATTAATATTTTTGAACAAAAATCAAAAAGTTAATTGGAGTTACACCATTGCTTTATTTTAGTAATATCAAGAGCAATTACATTTTTCAGATGAGTTATGTCCTTCCCGTGCCATAAAATAGTAGTATCATCTGCAAAAAAGGTAAAGTTTCCCTGAATTCGAATAGTTGCTAGGTCCTTTACATAAAGTAGAAACAAGATTGGGCCTAATCCTGATCCCTGTGGTACGCCCATTGAGACTTTGCCTCTGTGAGAGTGATTCTCTTTGATTTTCACGACCTGACTCCTTTATGACAAATATGGCCGAAACCAGTTCAGTGAGGAGTTTCTATAGCAATAAAACTCTAGCTTTTGCAGCAGTAATTCATGGCTAACACAATCGAAGGCCAGAGTCATATATGTATTTTCTGTTAACAAGAAAATTGCTTCATTTGTGTTCTTTCCCAGGATGTCCCATTAATAATTTTGAATCTGATGTCATGTGAGCAAGAACAAAAATTTCATTGGGTAACATAATATCAGAAAAAGCTGCACCAATTGCTTTAATTAATAACCCCAAAATTTCAATTCTCTACTACTCTCGAGTTCCGATATATTTCATGACCAAAATCTCGTGGGCCACCCTGTATATGAAATGAGTTCAGAATTTTTCGTTGATTCTGAAAATGTGATAATATACAGAGGGTCTCATTTAAAACAGTAAACTGCCTAATTTTATGTCACCTGTCATTCTTTCACTCCATTATTTACATTTTACTCGCAATCATTTCCTGAAAGTGAAGAAATATTTGAAGCTTCTTTCTGATGATTGAGTTGTCTGTATGTTTTGCAAGGAATAAGGAATACATCAGTTGCCGTTTTCCTAAAACCGATGTTCTCGAAAATAGTCAATCTCACATAAGATTGTGTAGACTTTACAAACTTTATTGACTTTCTTTTATCGCCGATTTTTTTCTCAATGATAAACGCTTTTTCGTAATATTCCTCTCTGTGGCTGAATTTCAGTTCATTTAAAAATAATATGATTCGAGTGGTTTCTGACCTTAACACGAAATTTAATGAATAAGTCTGTAAAGATAACAATAACATTTTAGGTACATAATACACAATAATGGCAATAAAATCATCGGTCGAAGGACAAACAGTACGTCAGGTTAACAATGCAAGGAAAATAGTTGTTATCAAGTCGATAGTAAACCGGTTCGAAAAATATATTCCATACCGGGTATCAATCGAAAACGTCGATAATTCTAAAATTCTACAAGGAAAATATACTCTTGAAATACCCAAAGAGCCTTCAATAAATATTAAAACTGTTCTAAAATTAATTTTAGTATATGTTGAAACTTAATTTGATCGAATAGTTTTATTAACACCAGCTGTTTTTTATTCTGCAGTTGTTTTGTTATGTTGGTTATAGCGATTGTGCGAAAAGAGAAAATATACGAAAATTTATTTTCCGAGTACAGTTGCTGAAGTATTATATTCATTATATCTACCCAATAAATCGGCACAGAATTTTTTCTTCATAAACTGTTGGTAGAGGTCCCATACATCATAAAACCACAAAAATCTGTCATTGGATGACATCGCTTTCACTCCAAAAAACTACCCCGTTGGTCAAAAAAAGCATGTTTTCGCCAACCGTTGAAAATATCAAAAAAGTGTTCATTACAAAAAAAGAGAGCTTGATGAATTTCCTGAAAAAAAGTTTTTTACAAATGTTTCTGTATAATCCATAGTTAACGGGAAATGAATGTCAAAATTTTGTCAAGATTCCCAACATGGATTTGCGTTAGAATTTGTTCATTTCAATTTCTTCGCGCGCGGTCCATCCATAAAAACCAATTGCTCAAAAACTACGCAAACCGGATGTAAAACTGTTTATTTTTATTTACGGAATCGATAACACCACATGCCTTGTTGAAAAGCAAATGTATTGTGAGATGGCTAGATGCCAATTCCGTCTAGTGCTAGCTGGGAGTTCACACCAACCACCCGAGGTGGTGCTCTAGGTTTTCCGGGTTTTCCTACAGCCGAGACTAAATACGCCACCAAAAATGAGTTATTTGCCTCGGTGAGCCATGGCAAATATTAATAGCCGTCCACTACACTCACAGGCTATGCCTTTGGGTACATTCTACGAGGGAGTATTATTATTATTCTATTCCATTGTACTAGCGATAATGGTGTGAGCGGCTTGTTTGAAGCTTACTGTTCACATTCACAGATTATGTTGTGCAACTCTATTGGTAACTGTGGTAAGTTTTTCTTCGAAGAATTGCGACAGCTTTCTGTATATCACATTCTATTACTTCGCCTTAATACCAACCAGACTATAGTGTTGAAAATAAAAATATTCGTTTCGAAAAAATATGGTGAAACTCTGGCCATTGCACTAGATATCTCCAAAGCGTTTGATAGCATTTGGCACCAAGGACTCCTAGTCAAACTTCCATCTTATCGCTTGCCTCCCCAGTTGTGTTCCTTGCTATCTAACTTCCTCTCAGACCGATCTCTTCCACGTGGGGGTCGATGGAGTATCATCCGACACTCTGGCAATAAATGCTGATTACTTTTATTGTGGACTTCAAAAGTAATCAATTTCAAATTCCAAAGTAATCAATACACATCATTGTCTAAAACTTTCACCTACCTTATGTCCAGTGCACACACAGCTTTATGGATGATAGTACCTTTCATAACGCATTCTTTCGCAAACCTCCGATATCAGCCAGTGAAGGCAGAAATGAACGGGGAAGAATCATGAACGAAATAAACACGGATTTCAACGCGAATAAAACCCAATTATGTATTTTCTCTAGAAAGAACGATCTCACAGTGATCAGCATAGCTATGCCAGGAGCATCCATACCATTGAAATCTTCCATTTCAATGCTCGGTATTACCATCAGCAGTACCGTTTCATGGGAAAACCAGGAAGGTTGGCGATCTGTCTCTGTTTCATAGATATTTTCATTGACGTTGCTCTTCCGAAATATCATAAATCGTTCCACCGTCAGCTGTCCCATCGAGACTGACCCGTCGAGCTCAGTCCTCATATCCATATGCCTTCACTCTGTAGACATGCCGAACATCTCTTCCCCAGGGCTGGATCTTTCAACGAACGGCAAAGATTTGGAACTCGCTGACTTGGAAAGTATTCCCTGAGTCATACAGCCTGCAGAAATTCAAGAAGATCCCCAATTCCTACATACTTTCCTTCGGATCTCACGATGTTCTCTGAACATTACTGGATTTTCTTTTTCGAGAAAATCAGAACTTAAAGAAAGTGGTCATCTTTGCTGATGAAACAAACCAACATAGCGAAAAATGATCTACAAAAACATCTTTAAATAATTCTAATGAGAGTGCACAGGAATTCATTAATTGGTGTAATAAGAACGACTCATCAGTTAATACATTCAAAACGCAGTACATGTTATTCGTACCAAAAAATCTCAGTTATGACTATTGGGGATTCAACATTAGATGCCAGCGCCAAAGTGGCAGAAATTGAACTACTCTCGAGTACATTATGTCAACAGAAGAACAGAATATTCACCATTTATATGTACCAGAAATTCATCACTTATCAGTAGAGATTACATGTTCAACAAAATGCACATAAACCATAGCTAAAATCTTAGGAATTTTGACGAAAGCAATAATTTCAATGTACTTATCTATAGTGTCAAAACTTGACACCAGAGGGAGTATCCCTTATGTTGAATTCCCAATTATTTCCTGATTAAAAGAAATCATACCTCTAGCAAACGAGTATGTGAAACTAATTTTTTAGGTGTCACAGTGGATCAAAAGCTAATATGGGAACCGTATCATAGTCCGTATGTAGATAATACTGCATTATATTGTAAGATTAGGTATAGTGTTTGCATTGAATTTAAACAGTTGATTATACAGAATGTCTGCATGTGCTCAAAATGGCCTATCATGGATTAGTGCAATCTGTATTAACTATGGTGTGATTTTTTGGGAAAACTCAAGTCATGCCTGTATAGATTTTACTATGCAAAAAAGATAATCCCATCCCCGTGAAAGCTGTTGACAAATCTTCATTAAATTATAAATTCTTACCATATCATCTCTATAATTTTTTTTAAATTAAGCTGGATATGAAAAATAAAAATTAAATCTTTTAGGAAACAATATGGTTCATAACTATGATACTCGATAAAGAAATGATATCTGCGAGGACTTATGAGGGTTGCTCTTAAGGGGACAGTCGGTTGACGGAAAGAACAACGACAAAAACAATATGTCAATTTTTTTTGTGAAACTTTCTTTTTTCTATACATCAATCTTTGAAGGGTTGAGCGAAGGATGTATTTTGAAGAGGATACATATTTAAAATCCGCACTTTAGGCTAGTGTGCCATCATCAGAGCTTATTTGTCAATGCGAGATTCATCTGGTAAATTAGAAACAATATAACAATCGAGGAAATAACTCATGTTGAATTCGAATACAGTAGAACATGAACAGCTTGCAAATAACAATTAATTTTGAGCACATACATTTTTAATGATCTGGAATACAAATATTTGGTGCGACCTGTTAGTATCATTTGCAACAAATGAATTAAGTAAATACCTCTGGTATATGGGGTCGTCCATTAATCACGTGAAGCTCGAAAGGGGGGGGTCCGAAAAAATCACGAAATATCACAAGGGGGGAGGGGGTATAGTGATATATCACGTGTATTTATTTTTTCTTTGAACGTCTGAACCGAAGAGCAGCGCGTGACTTTGACTCGCCGTTGCCAGGCAACGATTTCTCCGCGCGCAGCGATAACCGCCTGGCTCGGCGCGGCTTGTCATTCACATGTAAGTCTGTAAATCCTTGCCGCGTATGTTTTGTCTTAAAACAATGGAACAATATCTAAACTAGGAGATCTGTTTATACAGATCTATTAGGTCTTTAGACCTAAGTACAAGAAGGGAAGAAAATCTAGTGTGGCTCAGAAAAAATTTAATGAGTTGTGGGCTGATGCGAAACAAAAATATAGATGAAAGTCTCGCTAATCCGTGTTCCGAGGACAATGTTCACCAAATATATTCATGTATCAGTACACATATACAGTGTGACCCATTTAAGATTGAAGCACCCTTATAAAACTTATATTTCTCAACCGATTGGAATGATTTTTTTTATCAGGTAGACATTCAAAAAGTCTACTAGGACACCAAATTTCATGAATAAATCTCCATTTTCAGGGACTATTCTTGAATTTCAAGGTCAAAAATCTGAAAAATTTACTAGCGACTTTTTTAGAAAAAATCTGACTGTACCATTAGATTCGCGACATTTTCAAATGGTTCATATGTATATAACGTTGAAAGACGTAAATCAATAAAAAAGTTATATGGGAATGAAATTTGAAAAATATGCCGTTTAAGCAACCCACCAATGAAATTTCAAAACTTATCAAAATTCGGAATACATCACTGTATTCAGGAAGTCTCGATATGTCTCTGACCCGAATTTCATCGAAATCTGTTGATAAATAGAACAAATACAAAATTATGAGTTAATTACATTTTTCTGAAATTCCATTAGCATATTTTTCAAGTTGTGCATTCCAAATTTTGATAAAAGTTGGTATGCTAGTAGTTGGAAACATGATAAACACGAAAAAAAAATTGTTTACCAAAATTCCAGGGGTGGAACATATTTTTTTTTTTCGTTTAAAAATATAGATTTTTGCTGTAATCTTGGAAAGTGTATGATTTATCGGAAAAACAACTCAGCAGGGTGAAAAATAATTCAATTTTCCACAAAAATTATTCCTAGTAATTTCTTATGAAATGCGCTCGTTTTCCCAGAAAACGTGATTGAACGCCGACATCAAATTTCAGGTTTACCCTTACCCGCTGCTGAAAGTTCTGGCGGAGCCGAATATTTGATTAGTCATAACTCTGCTAAAAATGATCGGAGAAAGAAAAGAAAAAGTTCATTTCGTTTCCTATCTTCTCATGCAAATATAATATGCGAGTATTTGAGTACCTAAAATGTGTTTTATCGCACTTCACGGAGATGTTTGCGGATGATTCGAAGATCATAAATAATTTAGTAAATATGGAATTATTATACTGAAGCAGCAACCCATACCCTCTTTGGACTATGCAACAATTTTAAAGTAGTGTGACAGGTCCCACTCATACATGCAAAAAAAACCATTGTTTTACTCCTGCCTCATTTTCAACTTATCCATAAAATCGTCATTCTCTTCACTAAATGTTGAAAATATTGCTTAATCATATCCTGCATATATGTTTAATAACACTTTTGTGAAGTGCAAACCTCGAGCTTGAAATCACATACTTTTACATGTAGGATATGTATGAGCGATTATTTTCAACATTTACTGAAGAAATTGCCGGGATTATGGGTGAGTTGAAAACTGAGGCAGGAGTAAAACCCAGTTTTCTCTTTGGCATGTATAAGTGAGCCTTAAATCGTTGCATATGGTCCAAAGAGGATACTGATTCCTGCTCCAGTATAATTACTTCAAATCAACTAAAATATCCATGACTTTCGGGCCCTCCGTAAATATCGTAGAAGGGTTTTATAAAGTGGGACAAAACACATTTTAGGTACTCAGATTCTCACATATTATATTTGCATGAGGAAGTAGAAGTCTTCGGGAACGATATGCACTTTTTCTTTTCCTTCTACTATATGAAATGTAACGTTGGCGTTAAACCAAGTTTTCTGAGAAAACGAGCCTATTTCATGAGGTATTACTGAAAATCATTTTTGTGGAGACTTGAATTATCTCTCAACCTATCGAAATCGTTTTTTGATAAATCTTATATTTTCTGAAAAAAAGTTGCTGAAAAACATCACGTGATTAATGGACGACTCCTATGTTCGATGAGAAATTCTGAAAATTCCTAGACGGTCTATTGGATTCCATAACAATACATTTTATAGAAAAGAAAAAATGGCGGTATTAGTAGTTTAAGGGTCGGTTTTTCAATATCCTGTTAGCGTAGTCTGACTGACAGCTAAATTTGACTGATGGTTAGAATGTGAGTTTATTCCTTCATTGAAGCAAATGTCATATTTATTCTAACCACCAGTCAGATTTAGCTGTCACTCAAACTCCCCTAACAGGATATTAAAAAAGCTGCCCGTAATGTTTTGAAAATCGTCTTGTTTTGTGAAGGTTATAATCGGAAACCTATAAATTCTATCGGATAAACTGCGAGTGGCTGAATTTTCAAATTGTATGAGAATGTTCCACAGACTTAATGATTTTCAATAAATCATTAAATCAGAATAATTGCCACAAGAGGAAAATATTGCAAACAAAGCTATCCACATTTTCTGCGGCAAGATTCATAGATCAAGTGATCTATGTCAAGTTTATTTACCACATGTACAAATTCTTTGCCGACTCGGCTTGAATGTTATAAAAAAATTAATAAACAATTGTAATATCCATTTCAAAAAGTTTGTATTCGAAGGTTTCGTTTCAACTTGTTTTCCAAACCGTTTTCTTTCGAGTAAAACAACTTATTGTTTGATTTCAGAAAACAATTGCTGTGTTCAAACCAAAAGATGAAGAGCCTTACGGGCGGCTAAATCCAAAATGGACCAAATGGATGCACAAACTGTGCTGTCCTTGTTGTTTTGGGAGGTCCTGTTTGATACCCAACCAGGGTTATTTATCAGAAGCTGCAGCTTATTTGGTTGATCATAAACTCAATTTAAACATAGTTCCAAAAACTAGAGTGAGTATATAAGTTGATTGAAAATTAATCAAACATTTTTTTCCTACTAAAATTGTTCAAATTCTTTCAGGTGGTTAAGTTAGTTTCAGAAACCTTCAATTACCTAAGGATAGATAGACAAAAGGCTAGAGTGAAAAGAGCCATTATGGAACAGTTTCCAAATGTCGGTTTAAGGTTTAATAGAATAGGTTTGCCACCAAAAGTGAGTATTGTTGTAGGTTGTAGTTTTTAAATAACCTAGTAATTAAAATAAAAATGTAATTTGGTAGTAGGTAGTAGTGCTTGATTGAGGACCATAAAAATTAAAATATAAAAATCTCATATAGTTTACATGCAGTGCGCGAAATATGTATTTCGCACACTATTTCGCGCACAGTGTAAAAAAGGATCACTTCGCATATTGTTATCAATTCAAAAAATTATTTTTAATCACACTGTCTTCAATAATGGTATAAATAGTAATAAATTATCATAAATGTTAATCACTTTTTTAATTTTTAATACTTTATATTCAGGCCATATTATGGAAACAATTCTTGTAAACACATTCCAAAAACTGAAAATCTTTATTGTTTGATTGCTTCATTAATGAGTGTTGCCATTATTCAATTTATGTATAATTTTTCAACTCCCTCAAACAGAAATGTTTCTTGGGATCAATAAATCATATAAATGTAGATATGAGTCTACTATAAAGAATGTGTTTGACAAAAAAAACGAAAAATGAGTTAAATCAGGGACGACATCGACGTTTCATGGTGTAACTATGTTAGAGTCAAAAAAATTCCTCGTAATAGATAACTGCATATCTATATTAGGGTCAGTTCCAAATTCATACGTTTGTAATGACAGTTCAGTCTCAAAAGCCGGTGTTTGCAATCAGCCAGTAAAAATGAACCAATGGTGGTCTCGTGCTGGGCATCACATCACAGAAGTCCGAATTTTTTATTAAAATTATGTGCTACGAAAACTTTCTGTATTGATTATCACCAAGTTGTCAGTATCAAAACGATGTAAATGCTTGATGTCAGTGACAAAACGATGTAAATGCTTGATTTCAGTGTCAATCGATTGAATCGATTTTTCTTTATAACGCAAAAAGTTGGTAACTATGAGTACAGAACTCTGTAAATATCTGTTTACGGCAACTAGCTTCTAGTGCTAGGGACATTAATTTAACCATTCGAAAAAGACAAATACGGTTTTTTTTTGTTTATCTCCAAATGGCATTCTTTTGGAAATAGTAGACTCATATATTGTTCATTCCATTGTACAGGGTGATTCAAATTGCGCATTTTTGGTGAGTTTAAGGAAGAGATCGAAAAAACTGACCCCCACTTGAGAGTATCGATTTTCAATAGAAATTGAAAGGTGAAACCTGTATCGTGATTATGTCAAGACATTTTTGATCTAAGACAGATAACAATGAGAAATTTTAAAAAATCCTGCAAAAATATAAAAACGAAGAATTCCAAAAAAAAGTAAAAAAAAATCAAAAACAAAAAACTGCGAGTTTCATGTTGATATTGAAAAAATTAACAATGAAAATGTATTTGATTTCTTGATAAAATAGCTTGGTTGAGTAGAGTGATACAGTATCGGAAAGTTTTCATCGGGGTGTAGGCAAATCTACGCGAGCAACAAGGAATGCAATGATATGATAATACCACATAAATAAGAGAGACTCACTACTGTATGACTAGCCACGTCGATATCCCTTGCTCGAGCGAGTCGAGGAGAAATTGTAATGCTCTCTCAACATAATAGCAAGCTATTCTCTATGCTCCTATGAAACCAGCATACCCCGATAAAAACTTTCCGATACTGTATAGTTTTGTTTATTGATTTTTTACTGATACCCTTGCAGTCACTGCCTTTTTGATATGGATTAAATTTGTTTATTTATTTTTTATTTAGTGAACTGTGGAATAGGGCAAACCTTTTCTTGATCTTAACTTCTTGAAGTCGTATTATTATTTTTAAGCTCACCCAGCACACCAATTTATTCCTTTTCAGTCAGGGAAATGGCTGCTGTCACTCTAGATATCACTGAAAATGGAGTTCTCTTGCATAATTCTTGTTTGAATCAATAAAATATTTAAACATATCTAACTTCAAACTGTCAATTGTTTCCTAAACAAAATAATATAAATTATTTCAAATTGACTAAACCAAAATATCAATAATTTTAAAGAAAAATGCTCTAGGTTATATATCAAAAATTATAAGTCTGTGAAGAAATTCGGTTTCACGTTTGAATTCTCCCTAAAAAGTATACATTTATTTTTTCGTGACATAAAAATTTTCACAAATAAGAGTTATAGGCCCCATCTCAAAATGCAAACTTTTCAAAACCCCTCAGTTTCAGTTTTTACTATGTCTCCTGCACTTCCTCAAACCCCTCTATAGTCCCGAATTTGAATCACTCTGTTCCATCTCAGTTGACATTTTGTTGTTCTTTCAAGGTGGGCTCATTCCAACTATTCGTAGATGGCTACAAAGATGCTGACTTCTGGCTGAGAAGGTTTGAGGTGGACCCCTTACCAAAGGACACCTCCCTGAACTTCCAGTTGCAGTTCGAACGCCTCGTCGTTTTAGATTACATAATAAGGAACACGGATCGCGGCAACGATAACTGGCTGATCAAGTACGATCAGCCGGCCATCGCCAACGGTAACACGGTGAGTAGACCAGAAGAAACATACAATCAATTCATAATAATTCCAAAAGTTTTCAAACGTTAATGCAAGGTCGGGAAAGGTTTAAAACAGGAAACAGAGAGACTTGACTTTTCAATATCATTAACGGCAAATGCAGTTGTGTTGACTCCTAAAACAATCAATTTCCTTGTTTAAAACTGCTCAACTCAGCAGCTACAAATATTTTATGCACCATCTTATCGTTTAAACCACACATTCAACAGCTACATTCCAAGAACTTTACGATTAGCCAATAGTAACAATGTTCTTGAGATGTTTAACACCTTGCATCATAAAACTCAATTACGGAATACTAAGCTTTAGTGTTTTAATGTATAGCATACGTTTTATTGACGCTTATTGTCTCCTGTGATTTTTAAATTCTAAATCAACCCCTTCAAACTTTAAATTAACACCTTTATGCTTATTCTTAGTTGTAATTTGTATTTTAGCGCCCTCCATTCCATTCAATCATCCCTGTAAATAAATAAAAACAAACTATAAAATTTTGTAACCTGTTCCGAAGTCCACGACAATCTATATGTTCCGGTCAACGTAATAAGTTGCAAATCGGTATGTTCGGAATATTTTTCCGGTGTATCAGTCAAGTTTGCAGCACTTTTGGACTTTTTTCTTCTGGTATATCAAAGAAAAACATTAGTATTATTTTTATTTTCCAAGAAACAATCTGTGTTTATCAGGGAACAAGAAGTTTTTTCAGTTACATAGTATAAACAGTGTGACCCATTTAAGATGGAAGCACCCTTATAAAACTTACATATTACAACCGGTTGGAATGATTTTTTTTTTCGTTAGGTACACATTCAGAAAGACCACTAGAACACCAAATTTCATGAGTAAATCTTCATTTCCAAGGCCAACTTATCTTATTTTTCAAGATCAAAAATCTAAAAAAATTAATAGCGTTTTTTTTAGAAAAAATCCGACTACACCACTGGATTCGCGACATTTTCAAATGGATCATATGAAAATTATCTTGAAATGCGTCAATCAATATAAAAATTATAAAAGAATGAAATTTGAAAAATATGTCGTTTAATCAACCCACCAAGTAAATTTCAGAACTTTTATCAAAATTCGCAATACACCACTATATTCAGGAGGTCTCGATATATCACTGGTCAAAATTTCATAGAGATCTGTTCATAAATAAAAAAATCATAAGATAATAAAATTTGAGAAATATATATATGGAATTTCACGAAAATATCATTTTATCTCATAATTTTTATTTATCAACAAATTTCAATGAAATTATAGTCAGTGATATTTCGAGACTCCCTTAATCCGGTTGTGTAGTCAAAGTTTTGATAAAAGTTCTGAAATTGAATTGGTGGGTTGATTCAACGGCATATTTTTCAAATTTCAATATAACTTTTTTATTGACGCATTTTAACGTAATTTTGATATGAACCATTTGAAAATGTCGCGAATCCAGTGGTGTAGATTTTTTCTAAAAAAATCTCCAGTATTTTTTTTAGATTTTTTATCTTGAAAAATAAGATTAGTTAGCCCTGGAAATGGAGATTTATTCATGAAATTTGGTGTCCTGGTGGAATTTTTGAATATCTATCTAACAAAAAAAAATCATTCCAATCGGTTGAAAAATGTAAATTTTAGAAGGGGTCACACTGTAGAAGACAAAGTATGTAATATCTTATGAATATATAATATGAAATGTATAGTCAAATCTGTTTCTACTGTAGCATGTATTTTCTAAGTTTTTAGAATTGTCCTAATACTTGTTAGTTCTGTAGGCAAAGAGTGGTATATTTTGATTCCATCATATGAAATAGATCGTTTTCCATAATTTGTTTTTATTTTTGTCGAACATAAATAATCAATTTGTCTTGTTTTGTGATTATGAATAGAGGACTTCATGCTAAAATTGATGACATTTTTTCTTTTATTTTCACAGAGTGAATGAAACAACAAATCCTCAATTGGTATAACTTTTCATTGTTCAATAGATTTCTAGGTTTATATAACTTTATAGTGGGTTCTAAAAGTGGAAGATTGTATATGCATTTAATAACTTTATTTTGTAATTTTTTTAAAGGTTTCAAAATATTCAACGTTGCTGATTCCCAAACTGAGATTAAATAATAAAGTTTTGAATAAATTAGTGAGAAATAATATATTTAATATACTACTCCATGTTTGCAGATTTTTTTGGAATTTTTTCAACGAGTAAACAGCAAAATTCAAGTTAATTGCAATTTTGACAATGTTGTGGACTTCGGAACAGGTTGAAAACTGAATGTGCTTTCTTGATGTACCATTCACTTGACCAAAGTTTGAAAACGTGGAATTATCGTTAAATTTTCGATTTTTAATGTCTATCTCTACTGGCCTAGGGCGCTCAAGTCGAACTCAAAGACATCAAGGATTGGAACGTGGTGCAGGCCCCCGAGGTCAGCATAGCGGCTATCGATAACGGGCTAGCGTTCCCCTACAAGCATCCGGACAGCTGGCGAGCGTATCCGTACCATTGGGCGTGGCTGACGCAGGCCAAGATCCCTTTCAGCAACCAGACGAAGGACTTGGTGTTGCCGTTATTAACTGATGTGAACTTCGTGCAGGTGAGTGTCGGAGAACTTGGACTCAGTTATTAAATTATGGTAAATAATTGAAAAACTGTATTTATACTCAAGCAGCTCATATTACTCACCTTTTCAATTTATTCCTTTAGTTCTGGAACTATTCCAGATTTTTGGAACCAAGTATTTGTAGTCTTGTAACTTTCTTATTTGCAGAAAGAACCATAATATACGTTATACACTTTTTCAATGGTTCATTGAAACCAATTGAATGACGAAAAGGGGGATATTCTCCATGAAAATTAAAAAATGTGATTTATTTGTAATATCTAACACAGAACAAAAATCTGAAAAAATCATTAAATAATTTAGATAGGGAGAATGTTATTAAAAAATATCACTCACAGAAATCGTTCATTTCATTGAAGCACGGTTCACTTCTCTCGCATTTAATCCCCAATACATTTTGGTCGACGAAAATTTATTTCGCTTTGCTAAGCTCTTCAGGGAGATTGATAGGATTGGAAAAACAGGCTCTTCAGAAGCAATTATACACATCAGGGATGGATATGAGGGAAATATTTCTTCTGTCGTAACACTTTGAAAGTTATTTTTTTGACATAGACCTGTCATGGGCATTGCATTTTGATTTTTGTTGAAAATATGAATAGGATATTCAAAAAATCTGTTGTGGAATCATCTGCGGCTGAAAGACAAACTTTTGTCGCTATGTTCCACCGTTCAAGAAAACCTCTTGAACCTAACCTCTTGAAAAAATTGAAAAATGTTTCAATTTTCATGGAGAATGTTCCTCTTTTCAACATGAATACCTCCCAAGAGGTTTCAGACTTCATATTGCTATCTTTCAACATATCAATGTTGAAATCACCGCAACGATTATGTCAGAGTTCTTATACTTACTATATAGATCTTGAATTGTTTGGTCAAATGAATCAAAAAAAGTTTCAGTGTTACATAGAGGTGATCTATATACTGACAAAAATATTATTTTTCTAGTTTTTGTTTTTAATGCTACTGCACATATCTCAACGTCTTTCTCAATACTAGTATCAATGTAAATTTTATTTACACTTAAGGATTCCTTTGCAAAAATACACACCCCTCCCCTAATATGCTTCTCTATACAGAAGAAAGTGATTAGGTTATAGTTGGTAAATTTAAAACTTGCACACTCATGTGATTTAAGCCAGCTCTATCTTGAACATATAATATCTGGAGAGTGTTCATCTAGAATTAAGTAATTAAGTAATTTCTTTGAACAACCTTGTACATTACAGTGCATTTCAGAGTTAATTGATCCAAGTCTTGTATTCCCAGAAGGATCATATTGATCAGTTATATTATTTTTTTGAAACATGATTTCCTCAAAAAATAAATTGGACGATCGTCCTCTGCTCTGCCTTCCAGAACATTACGTATACCATATTTCTAATAATAACGATCAACATTGAATCTTTTAAAACCGACTCCCCTTGGCCAAAAACTAGGTCTATAGAAGTCTTTCTTGTACTTCAGATCAGCGGTCACCATAAAATTTTTAAACCTGCTACCCTCAGTTGTTATTGATTTCTTGACAATGAATTCACCCTTTTTGTCAGTTTTAGCTTCTAGATATTCTTCAATGTCATTATCATTTACATCTTGGGTTACTCTATCCAGAAACATCCAGACTTTTTGACTTTCACCTTTAAATTTCTGATTTGGGTTTTCTATGTTTATTTTTCATTTGAATAAACTGCCATTTTTGTTCTTTCATTGTCTCAGCAGAATTGTCCTCACGAGAGCAATGTGGTTGTTCCTCTACTAACCTTTCTGTTCCAGGTCTATACTAGTTGTTTCAGTAATTTGTTCTCCTCCCTAAGATATGCTTCTTCGGTCAAAGATACATCGTTGAATTCAGATAGAGTAATTTCATTCAATGACATGTCACAGCAAACTGTCACTCTTTTTGCACAACTATTGTGGAATGGCAAATTACACTTCACACATGATGGTCCTGTTAAAACATTGTTTTTACAGTGGTTCTGTTAAAAAATTGTTTTTACAGTATAAAATACTCACGATAATAGCAAACACGTTTAACAAACTTCCATCGCATTATGTCACTCGACAAGCTATAAACGTAAGTCTGCCACTTCCTAAATCATCACTAATTAAAGATTCTGTTATTTACAACGGCTGCAAGATGTACAATCACCTACCTAATTGTATCAAAAACACCCCCAATTTGAACATTTTTAGAAAATCCGTCAAAAACTTGCTGATACATAAACCTTATTATAATTTACAGGAATTTTATCAAAACTTTTATTGTATCCTATTAATTTGTTATCTGTTTATATTTATAAAATCTGTTGCTTGTTGGGTTGTGTAAGCATATTGTATTGTTGTTATTTTATTTATACATTTACTTTATATATTGACTTTGATGAAATTGACAGATTATAATATCTTGTACTTTTTATTTTAATTATTGACTAGTGGGTATTAGACATACTTTGAAACTTGTACTTGAACATAAGCAAACTTTGTCTACAAGAATTTAATTTCTTATGATAATAAAGTATATTCTCTCTCTCTCTCTCTATTTGCACAATTTCTTGAGCCTATTTGACTCGCTACTTCCATTTGCGGCCATCTTGAATGAATGTTATGTTCACCTATCAAAATTAGTACTTTTTGAATGATTTGTAACAAAATAATTATTCATTACTACACCAAAGGTGCGCAGTGCCTATGTTATAGTAGTAGTAGTAGATTGCATATTGATTTATGATGCCAAATTTAGAAAAACCAATTAACTTCTTGACTTATATAGCCAAAGCCACAGTAAAGGGCCTGATTTGGGCCCACTCATGTTCAAACCTATATAGCCAAACAATGCAGCAAATAGTCAATCTATCCTCATTCGGGATATGAGGTATTCAACTCTAAAATTTTCAATCAGGTCTCAGAGAGCCTATTCAACTGAAATAATAAAAATACTATCAAGATCTCAACCATGAGGTATCGTTTAGTGTTTCTAGGGTTTTAACGAATTTTAGAATTGTTTAAGTAGATTAATTTAGATACATATTGTTTTACAACCAATATAATCATGGCTAATTAATAGCCATGACCAACTAGATTAACTAATGGTGGAAGATAACTACTTGATTTTGTGCAACATATATTCTAAATAGTACTATTTTGTGGGTTTATGGATTTATACTCTCTATTCTGCTATAAAAATTTTCAAATTATTATTGTATTCCAACTTTGTTCTCATTTTCCAAATTTTTTTTTAGGAACTCTGTGATGATTTAAACCTTCTTTTTAAGCAAGATAAAGGGTACGATAAAACATTATATGAACGTCAAATGTCTGTAATGAGGGGCCAAATATTGAATTTAACCCAAGCTCTGAAGGATAGCAAGTCTCCTCTACAGTTGGTACAAATGCCTGCTGTTGTCGTTGAAAGGTAAGCTTTCATATACTTGGAAAATGATCTCTTACAAAAATCAGATTTTTTTACAGAACGCAGAGTCAACATGCAACTCGATTTTGGAATTTCACACAACGCTTCCAAGACAAAAGTCCCTTCTTTTCTTGGTGTTAAGTTTCCTTATATGTATACATTTCAGATAAGTGAAAATTTTATTTTAACTTTGTCAATCAATCTTCTCATTAGTTACTTGATTTTAATTACCTTATACTTTGTAAACATAGTTTTATTGTATATTTGAAAAAAAAACTACATTACCAAACATATTTATTTGTATCGAATTTTTTAATAAATTGGTACTACATTAAATTGTGTTTTCAATCTTTCCGAATCTTGTCCACTCTAGGATCGTCGTGCCTGTACACAGTATACTTCAGTTTATACCTTCTATTATCTCCATCTTTTGCATAGTAGTGATGGACAGAATATATGGTTATTCCAATTCCTAACAAGCCAAAAAAGGAACTTCCAATTACTTCGGGTATTTCATTCCAGCCTCTTTTAAATAAAGCTACTAATCCTCTACTAGGAACGGCGGACATTTTCGTATATTACGTTAGGCTGAAGTAAAAACTCAACTTCTACCTAACCTCAAATTATGTAACTTACTTTTACTTTATTGACATTGAAAGTTTTTAAACTGACCTGTCAGTGTGATTTGACATCGACAGTTTTCTGGGGTGGGATTCCGTGTACCATAGAACCCTTGTGCCTGAAAACTGCAAGACCATTAATATACGTGTCTTTCTCTTGCGTTTCTATCACAGGTCATATTTTCTATGTAATTGTATTAATTTTCTCAATACTGCAGGAACGTCATTTGAGTTTTTCAAATTATCCCGTCGTATATTTCACTGAATGTTTCAGTATGTGAACTAGAACATGTTATATAACTCCGTGCGTGCTCACCCCGCGCTTTTCCTCGCCAACAGGCACAAGTGTGAACGTCTATGGGTATGCATTTATCATGCAACGTCAAAAATGCAGGAGGCACCCATGTATCTGAATCGGCCTCAAGAGGTATTCAAGCGAGACATTGGTGAAAACCTCAGAGTAATAAAAGACAGAGATGCCATGCCTATTCTCACACAAATACCTGTATTGAAGTGAACATGAACTATCCTTTCCTATACAATCTGATGGCGAGGGGGGTGACGGGTGGTGAAACGTTATATACAGTTTGTTTACATTTAGAGTAAGTAGAACCATAATATAAACAAATATTGACAACTTGATATGAATGAAATGAGCAGGCAGCAGGCATATACGAAAATAACCATAGAAATTATAATATAAGTATATATATATAGCTTTCTATCATTTGTGCGTCCATACATTTTATATTTACATATGTTTCAGCGTTCCCCACCTTTATGCGTCCGTATACGGACGCTCAAATGTAATCCCTTATTATTTCGTGTGAAAGAACTGCTAGTGACCTCTATCATTTTACTTTCGAACTTCCGTATTTGACAGATTACTGTCTGTGGTCGTGAGTTTCACTGTGACTTTGACGGAGTTACATATTCGCCATCATGTGGACGCTAAAGTATCACAAGTTGATCAAAATATATTCACGTGTAGTTCAAGTCGGGTTCGTTGCAGCGCTACAAACGCAGACACTTATTGTGGACTACATTCTGAGATAATTCAGCGTCCGGACACTTGGCAACACACCATTTGTATTCGGGTGGTTTCTACGTGGTCTCATTTATCGTTGATGGACTCAGTGCTCAGTGGGGTAACAATGAATACTCGAGGAAAGAAAATTCGCATTCAAGGACGCAATAGTATTTTGCATTCGAATTAAAACTAATATGAGAATAAAAAATTAATAAATAAGTATGTCATTGTTAATTGACATTTCGTGTTTGAAGCAAAATGAAATATATAGGTGATATTTTTTGCATGACTATCGTACAGTTGTACAAAGTCGTACAGCAGTTATAATGCTATTGTGAGTCAATCTTAATTGAACTTCTTATCGACTTTGACAAAAGTAGTGTCAAAATTCAAACTATTTTTGTTGGTAACGCGCTTTTAACATTTTTTTAGCGCGATTAGTGCAATGCCTTGTACAACTCTTTTATGTACAAAACTCTTTTACGTTCTAGAACAAGAAAGAGTCACTTCGCTTACTGAGATTTTAACGAAAAGTCAACATTTGAGTTCAGTTTCCGAGAAAGAATAGTTTAGTTCTGTACTCAAGATGAAATGCAAAATGTATCTAGTATGAGTAGTATGACATGTTCGATTTGCAAAGGAAGAAGAAAAAGCACAAAATCTCTATTGATTCATAAATTCCCAAAAATTTTGGTAATCCATTTAAAAAGGTTTTCTCAAACAGACAAATTTAGAGAAAAATAAAAGGTCACTATTGATTTTCCTCTAAAAGGATTAGATATGAGCAACTTCACAGCAGACAATGAAGCCCCTTGTAACTTGTATGCTTTGTTGAATCACAGCGGGTCCAAAAAAACTGTTTTCAGACGTGTTGCGTACACTATTTTTTCCGCAACCGTGTAGAATTACAAATCAATGAGACACATTTAGTCTAAGAGACGAAGAGATTTCGACCTTCACCCATCTGGTTAACCAGATGGAACGTACGTTTTATGAAGTTTAATAAATAGACAAATATACCTTTAATGGCTTGCCTATCTGAATGTAGTCCAAACTATACACAGTGAGTTTCAAAAATTTGCCACCACATGGAAACTTTTTTATTATCGATTCGGGCCAAAAAATTTTAATATTCATAAAAATTGGTGCATTGCGGAATCCTTGTATTCGAGTTATAAAAATTATAAATTTCCTAACGGTGTACAGGGGGGAACAAAAAAATGAATTTTGATCAAGAGTAAACTACCATGGCTGTGATTCCAAATTTGAATATTGTTTTCAATTCTGAATAACCTCTCTGAATGCACTTTTTATAATGTCAAAAATAAGGGATAGTATACACCTGATCAAAATTCCTATTTTTGGTTCTCCCTATACACTGGAAATTTGAAATTTTGACAACTCGTAGATATGCAAGTATATAGTCTGCCATGCACCAATTTTTATGGGGATTAATCGATAATAAAAAAGTTTTTCATATGGTGCAAATTTTTTAAACTCACTGTATATAGTATGGACCATATTTTGGTAGGCAAGCCTTTATAGATGTATTTGTATATTTATGTAACTCTATAAAAAGTATGTTTCATCCGGTTAACAGATGGGTGAAGGTCGACCTCTATTCCGGCTCTTAGAATAATTTATTCATTATATTTCTTTGTAGGACAAAATTTCGAACATTTTAGTCCTTTTATTTGTATTAAATGTTGAAATTTGAACAGAAGATATACTAAGAGAAACATTCTAATTCTTATTTAGATTAATATTCACATTAAAATTCGAGCACTTCTCAGCCTAGTCCGGGAACTACGTACTTCCTGGACTGGAGCGGGAAGTGCTACTTTCTGAAAGAAAAAGCGTCCGGAACGTAAGTTCTTCCCGGACCGTTGCCGAAAATAGTAATTTGTATAGGAAAAAAATCAAATGAATATCATACAACTTTATTAAATTTTTATTGGATCGTAAATGCCCCCTCTTCTGATTTGGTGGGTTTATAAAATCAAACTCAGCACACTTGTCAATGGATTGACAAAACTATATTATTGTTATATATCTCAAGATGGCGACCCTGAACACCATTTTAATTTTTTTTTATGGAAGTCTTGTGAGATTTCACTTTGAACATCTGGTTGAGTATTTTTTGTATTTCTAGAATATCACACCGAGATATGCACCACACCCAAAATGTATGTTATAGTAGGTAGACTTGAATACTGCATGCTAAACGGAAAATAACTCCATTTTCATTACAATACAAGCTTTTATTTAGTTTCACCTGTCACGGTGTCTGTGCGTTTGTAATCAAATCTTGCAAGTCAAATATAAGACATTTCTAATCGTCTGATTCAAAATTTGGCAGGTGTTCATAATTTCGGTGACAATGCATTATGAAATTTTCGTTAGAGAAAAATTTAAAAAGACGGCTTCAATATGGCGGATGAGTTTTGTAGTTATGGTCCGATTCGATTCTAAATTGGTATGTGGGGGTTTTTGGGGTCGGACATAATGAAATTTTTGTCAAAATTCATAAATTCAATATGGCGGCTCCAATATAGCTAACGAGTTTTGTGATTATGGTCCGATTGATTCTTAATTTGTATGTGAGAGTTTTTGGGGTCGTAGATTATGATTTTCTTGTCAAAATTCATGAATTCAATATGGCGGTTCCAAGATGCCGGACGAGTTTTGTGATTATGGTCCGATTCGATTCTGAATTGATAGGAGGAGGGGTCGAAGATCAAGAATAATTTGCTAAAATTCATATGATGGCGGACGAGTGAATATTCAGGTGGCCTCCTCAGTGAAGAGCTAGATAGTTCAAAACTCACAGGAAACGGCCCCTGTAATAACCATGCTTTCTTTGAAATGCATAGATCAATGCGTACTAACTAAAAAGCACAGAATGATATAATTAAAAAAAAATTTAAAGACAAGCTTTTATTCGAAGGCGCTAAAAAGTAAAAAGTAATTTCTTAAGATTTGAGTTACAGATTCAAAAGCTTATTGCCACTTTCGTATTCGAACCGAAAACTTTGGGCGGCTTTCTATATATAAGTATCGGAATCTTGGGTATGGTAGTTTCATGAGAGCGTAAATAATAGCTTGCTATATGTTAAGAGAGCATTACAATTTCTCCTCTACTCGCTCGATGAAGGGATATCGACGTGATACGTGATCGTGTGTGGTGTGTCGCATTGCCACGTGGTCCGTTAATGCGTCGGGTGGGGTAACAACACAACATTGCGTTCCTTTTTGCTCGCGAAGATATCTGTCTATACCCCAGATGAAAAGTTTCCGATACTGTATACATTTTATCAATTTATTCTTCAATATGAATAATATGATTCTTCTCCAGGAAAATTTGAAAAATGTCGGTGCCGAGATGGAGGACGAGATTCGTGATAATAGTCGATTCAAAATTGGTATGTAACTGTGTGTGGGGTCAGATATTCTGAATTTTCTGTGAAATTTCATAAATTCAAGATGGCGGACGAGATTTGTTATTTATTATGATCAGATTCGATTTAAAATTTGAATGTGGGTTTTTTTTGAATTCTATGTCTAAATTCATGAATTCAAGATGGCGGCCTAAGATGGTGAACGAGTTTTATGGTTATGGTCAGATTCGATTCAAAATTGGTATATAGCTAGGGGTTTTCGGGGTCGGAGATTTTGATTTTTCATTAAAAAACAAAATTATAGTTTAAAAAACTAAAGAACGTGCTTTACTTCCAACAATGACTAAAATGTATAAAATAATTGTCAATGTAATTGCTCAAATGCAAAAAATAGTGGGGTTCTTGACTTAAGTTTTCTCAAGCTTTTGAACGTAAAGTTGAAATCAGTAATATAAGAAAATAGTTTGTAAGCACCCACGCTTTTTCACATTTGAGTTATTACATTGTCAATAATTTTTTACTTTTCAGTCCATGTTGAAAGTAAAGCGTGTTCTTCATTTTTTTTTACTTTTTTATTCACTTCATTGCGCTTCACAGGTTCACGAATCTTTTGACATTATTTCCTAATGATGTGGAATAATACGTCTGCATATATTGAGTTACAAAATACCAGACATGGCAACACTGTCGGACGCCGAAAGTATTCTATTCGTCCAATAATCATACGAGCGGATGTAGTAAGGATAGTACAAAGTAGTGTATATTGAGGGCGTTCAAATGATAGTATAATGAAAGGACGTAAAAAATATGCAGAATATATAAATCTAAATTGTGAGTGATCCAATACTAATATTTCAATATACTTTACATTTTTGTGCTCTTTGAACCTATTGCCACCTATTGAAGGCGGAATAGTTGAATATACTTCCTCGGACGCTGAAAGCGTACTGAAATATAGAAAGACGCTAAAAGATAAATAGATAAATATATATATATATATATATATATATATATATATATATTATAATTTCTATGAAAATAACCGATTGAATACGGACTTAACATGTATAACATAACGACCTCACTCGTAAACAATCAAACAAGAGTTATGTTGACTCAACGACTATCTACAATAAGGGATAGCCCAATTCGCTGATTTTATCTGCCACCCCCCCGCATGCCCTCATCTGTGAGTGACGTCATCGGGCCTACACTCATGTTGGTTTGCCGTAAGAGCCCATGCATTTTTCTCGGTTTTCAAAACGTTTTATCTCGGTATTTATAAGGCAAACCTGTTGATTTTTCTGGTGTTTCTGGATGGTGTGTTAATTTTCTTTTGCCCAATTGAGTTTTTAGAACTCTAGATGCTCTAGTTTGCTGTAGATAACCCATAAATTGAACTGATGCCAAGTGATTTTATTAATTAACCAGTTATGCCATTACTGAAAAATTATTTTGTTTTTATATTTATTAATAAATACATTTCTAATGAACTATTTCGTTAATTTTATTCTGTATGGACTGAAAACTACAAAATAGTTTAGTCATTATTGACAAAGAGTGTTTACCTTAATCTTTGTTATTGATTTGATAGTTCATGATTATTTATAGGGTGCAAAATGTGGTGAAGATATATAATGCAAGATTCAGAGAAAACTCAATGGGTAGATATATTCTCCAATTATTTTTGGACTTGCTGCATACAACTTGCATGATAAGAAAGTACTTGCAAAAAGTACTCTTAGAATTCGAGTACTTTTACTCGGAGTACTGTACTCGAGAGCATATGTGTAATGAGTAAAGTACTTGGTACTCTGTACTAGTCTGTACTCGTTCTTCAATTATTGGAAGTACCCGGTACCCAGTAGTACTGGGTACCGGGTACTCGAGTACAATTTATCAGTACCCGGCCCAGCTCTGATACAGAACTGTATTGCAGGTTTCAGGCAAAAATGCTAAAATGCACATGCTTTAAAAACCCTGCATGGGCACCTATTTATCTGAATCGGCCTTAAACAAGAATAACGCTCACGTTCTATAATTTGAAAAACATAACATAATATATAACCTTACTCTACTCGTCTACTCTTCAAATAAAAACTTAAATAAATAGTGAATGCTGTTGATTATTATTATTTTTTGTATATGTGTTTATTCAAAATATATATTTAATTATGGATATTGGTGAACTTTTAGATTACAAGGTATGTTTTTAACCAATTCTTGATGACTTCTTTAAAATAATTTTTGTAGCCACCACAAGCACTTAAAAGACCAGTTGTTGAACCTGAAGATGAAGGAGATGACGTTGAAAGAGCTAAAAAAATGCGAAGAATTGCTAGAGCTAAAGCCAGCAAAATGGCCAGACAAATGTCTCCAACTCCATCAGTTCAACCTCTCGAAAACATTACTGAAGAAGAAAGAGCGGAAATTTTGAAGTTTGTAGAAACTGAACAAACCCAGGTGAGTTTCTTATTGATGGAACAGTTAACAAAACTGGCAAAATTATATTGTACACAATAATGTTTCTAGGGAGAAGTAATCGATGAAACTGCCCTCAAAAAGATCGTATTAAATTTTGAAAAACGGAGTTTGAAGAACCGAGAAATGCGAATCAAATTTCCTGATTCTCCAGAAAAGTTTATGGAGAGTGAAGTAGAATTGCACGAAACCCTCCAAGAAATGAGGGTTTTGGCCACTGCACCTGATTATTACCCTCTATTAGTCAAATTACAAGTTATACCGAGCCTTCTAGAACTCTTAGCTCATGACAATACAGATATATCGGTAAGTCGAACCATATTTAAGTTGATTGATCAAGAAACAAAAAAAAATTCCAAACTATTGAGGACTGATCATACTGATCACACATGTGTTACTTTGTGTGATCTCACCAAAGCCTTCGACTGTGTCTCATGATGTTTTGATTGAGAAACCCCTGTCAAGCATTAATTGCCACAAGGCTCGGTTTTGTGGCCAAACCTGTTTTTTGTCTATATGAAATGAAATGATCTCTGTGATTTTGATTCACCCTGCCATACTTGCATTCTCTTTGCGGATGACACTAACTTGATAAATCGCCATAACTCCTACGATTCTCTGATAATTGATCAAGAAAATCTTATGAAGAAAGCTGAAACCTGATTCACAACAAGTAAACTTTCTTCAAACAAACAGAATACAAATAACACAGTGTTTAAAATTATACGTAAAGCAAGTTTTCTTGGAATTATACTTGATAATAAGCTTTCCTGGCGCAACCACATTGATTTTATCCAGAGGAAATTAGCTAGAGTGCTTTTTTCACTTAGACAACTAAGTAGGTTGACCAGCCTAGAATTTCAAAGAATAGAATATTTTTCTTTTTTTCATTCAGTCATCTGACAATGGGGGGGGGCTCCACTGATTCCATAAGAGTTTGTAGACTTCAAAAAAAGGCTATAAGAATTATTTCAGAAGTTGGTCCTCATGAAAATGATCGTCCTTTCTTCACAAAATTAGGGATAATGCCACCCCCAGCAATTCACATATTCATCGCATTACTTCAGATCCATAGTCAAAAAGATTCCCTTTGTCTGTTAACACCCGTAATGAATCAATGGTAAGACCTCCAAGGTTTAGACTTGATGCTAGTAAAAAAAACTTTCTCAATTATAATCTATATAATGTCCTTCCTTCTACTGTGAGGTGTGTGACAATTGGTCCATCAAAGAGTTTCTAACAAAAAACCGATTTTATTATACTGATGAATAAATTATAGCTGGCAGTGAAGTTCTAGTGTAACAACATTTAGAATAATTGTAGTGTACTATTTATATTGTTTTTAAATTATATGTTATAAAATGGGTTCTTTAATTGCTATGTTATGAATTGCGGCCGTTGGGATTTTAACTTTTAACTTTTGAACTGTAATTTGAAGCAATTTACTGCACATTATATTCAAACATTCCTACTTAAGCTATGACTTGTCACAAACATCCTAAAATTGTAATGTGGTCAAATAAATCTATTCTATTCTATTTTGTTAATTTCAGGTAGCTACAGTTGAGCTCTTACAAGAACTCACGGATGTCGATATTCTCAATGAATCAGAAGAGGGTGCAGATGCTCTCATTGAAGCTTTACTAGAACACCAAGTAATTGCTTTGTTAGTACAAAACCTAGACCGATTGGATGAATCTGTCAAAGAAGAAGCAGATGGGGTGCACAACACTCTTTCAATAGTAGAAAATCTAACCGAATTACAAAGTGACGTTACAATCGAGGCTATGAAACAAGGCCTCTTAGCTTGGTTGCTAAAAAGACTTAAAGTGAAAGCGCCCTTTGATGCAAATAAACTATATGTTAGTGAGATATTGTCAATTTTGCTACAAGACAACGAGAAAAACAGAATCGCCTTGGGAGATATAGATGGAATCGATACTTTGCTGCAGCAACTTGCCTTTTACAAGCGACATGATCCAAACAGCCCAGAAGAGCACGAGTTGATGGAAAATCTCTTCAATTGCCTATGCAGTTCTTTAATGGTTGTGCAGAATAGAGATCATTTTCTCAAAGGAGAAGGGCTGCAACTCATGAACCTAATGTTGAGAGAGAAAAAAACATCACGTAATGGGTCTCTAAAAGTTCTGGATTATGCCATGTCTGGGCCTCACGGCAAGGATAACTGTAATAAGTTTGTGGATATATTAGGTAAATATTTGTTGCTAATTTATTGAAAGATGTCTGAAAGAACTCAATTTTCAAGGTCTTCGAACAATATTCCCTCTCTTCATGAAGACGCCAAAGAAAAACAGAAAGAAAGTGTTGTCAACAGAGGAACATGAAGAACATGTTTGTTCCATAATATCGTCTATGCTCAGAAACTGTAGGGGTTCTCAGAGGCAAAGGCTTGTCAGTAAATTTACTGAAAATGATCATGAAAAAGTTGATAGGCTTCTGGAGTTGCATTTCAAATATCTGGAGAAGGTTGAGTTGATTGATGATCTGTTGGAAAATGAAGCAGAAGGTAAGTGATCAGTTCATACGGTAATAAATATATTTTGTAGGGATCAACCAATATAGAAATTTTAGCCGATAACGATATTTCAAATACCCATATTTCAAATACCGATATGCCGATATATCGGCCAATCGGTCGTTCGTTTCTTTCCATCGTGGTTCGTACTGTCTCGCTTGGAAATTTCTTCGTATTGCTGAATGCAATCGTCGTCGCACGTTTCTGCCGGTCCTAACTTGCATTTATCTTCTGAAAACGAAAGTGCAATTTGCACAATCTGCCAAAAATCTGTTTCGTTGGCTGGCAAAGGAAAAACGACCAACACGTCCAATATGAAATACCATCAGTCGAAGAACCACCCAATGGAATATCGTCAGATAACAGATTTACAGCTTGGCAAATCTAGCTCTAAATGTCGAAAAATTAATGAGATTCGCGAATTTAAAATAATAAAGTATTTGGACAATGAAGAGGGTAGTACATTTAGTAATTCAAAGATAATTTTTTAACTTCAGTGTATTTTGAGATGCGACAGATACACCAGTTGTAACTCATACTTATTAAACAGACTGTACTGATTCCTTCTACTACCGCGCATCGATAGGCGTGGCGATTTCACATTAAGAGCTAGATTTGCCAAGCTGTAGGTATGTAGCAAAAACTTGTAAACATAAAATATACGTATGTGTGTTTTTTTCATTTATTGCTCAAATTTAATTTTTTTTTATTTCAATAAAAAATGTATTGATGTATCGGTGTATTGGCTTTTGATATCGGCCGATACGATAATCGGCCAATGTTACAATCCACAATATTAGTATCTTAGAAGATTGTAACTAATAATAATATCGATTAAAGATCAACAAATTTTTATTCAGATCACTGACAATCTAAATCTCAAAAATTGACATAACCTCTCCAACAACTCTCTTGTCCCAAAAAATATACAGGAACGTAGATTATAAAAAAATATTTAACATTCTCCAACCTCCAGCTTGAGAATACTGTTTACTGGCCTAACTAAAGCGCCCTCTTGGGTTTTGATTTCCACAGAGCGGATTTGGCTGTCATGTCCTTGTATTACTCTGGAGACTTTTCCAAGAGTCCATTTATTACGGTACTTGGTGTCAGGAAGAGCTACAACATCACCTACTTTCAAAGGCTCTTCTTTTTGGTACCACTTGCTTCTTTTTCTAAGCGAGGGAATGTACTCTTTGCACCATCTCTTCCAATATTTCTCCGCCATCAGCTGTGCAATTTTCCTCTGCTTGCGCCCATAAATGTCACCAGGTCCAAAGACTCCGGGAATATTCGATGTATTAGCTGAACCGATCAGGAAATGCATTGGAGTAAGAGCTTCTAGTTCACCACCTTCACTTGGAACGAAGCTTATAGGCCTAGAGTTAACTATGCTTTCAGTTTCAGCGAGAAATGTCGATAATACCTCTTCTGATGGATGTTGTTCTTTGAGCGTGATATACAAGATCTTCTTCACACATTGGATCATTCTCTCCCATACACCTCCTTGGAAGGGTGCTGCTGGAGTATTGAATTTCCATTTTATTCTATACTTGGACAAATCTTGGGTAATTTTCGCACGATCCATTTCCTCTAAACATCTTTTCATTTCATTCTCTGCTCCCACGAAATTTGTTCCATTATCGGAATGGATCTCCAAAGAATGTCCTCGTCTAGACATGAATCTGTGAATGGCCATCAAGGCTGAATCCGTTGTCAGGGAACCAGCCAATTCTAAATGGATTGCTCGTGTGTTGAAACATGTGAAGATAACTCCATATCTTTTTTCCACGCTCCTTTTTACTTTAACCAACAACGGACCGAAATAGTCTAAACCACAAAAGCTGAATGGTCTTGTATATGGCTTGAGACGTGAAAGTGGTAATGGTGCCATCTCTGGTTGAACTGTCTTCGACTTTTTCATTCTGCAGAACTGACATCTTCTCACCGTCATCTTCACCGATTGTCGAGTTCTGATGATCCAAAATCTTTGCTTCAGATTATTCATCAATGTCTCGAACCCTGTGTGTTTTAATTCTTCGTGGAAATTTAGAATTAGCAATTGGACGGAAATTTCTTGTTTTGCCGTCGGTAAAATGATGGGGTATTTCAAATCATAAGCAATATCTGCGTACTCAATTCGGCTGTTCATCCTCAGAATTCCAAATTCGTCTAAAAATGGCGATAATTCAAAGATTTTGGAAGATTTACTAGGATAACCAAGTTTTTGTATGGAAGTTATTTCTTCTGGGAAATGTTTGGCTTGAATATTTAGCAGCCACAAGCTTTCTGCAATCTGTAATTCTTCGGGTTGCAATTCAGAGAACTTCAAAGCTTCGTCAATTTTTACTCTTATATTTCTTCGCTTGATATCTTGATATATCGTTTTTCTCTTTTGCTTACTCGCAAATTCTGACGATTTCAAATTATTGGAAAATCTCAAGATCCATGCTATTGTACGGATAAACTTCAACCATTTAGAAAATCTGCTGACTTCAGGCAATGGGAATGAGGTTTCCTTTAGTACTGCAATAATTTCAATATTGACGTCTTTTTCCAATCGATTCATTTTTTCTGTTGGCCATTGATCACCTGGCCTCTTCAAAAAGGATGGGCCATGTAACCACAGTGGATTCATGAAATCTGCGTCTTTCTTATATTTGGTTGCCAAATCTGCGGGATTCAAAGCAGATGGAACCCATTTCCAGTTTGAAATATCTGAAAGCTCTTCAATCTCCTGGATTCTGTGTGATTCGTAAGATTTTAAACGTCTTGAGTCATTTCTGAGCCATTTTAGAACTATTTCAGAGTCAGTCCACCAAAAAACTCGCTGAATATGGAAAGTTGACTCCTTCTTGATTACGTTGCCAAGTCTAGCAGCTACAACAGCTCCTTGGAGCTCCATTCTAGGTATAGAAGTAACCTTGTTGAGCGGACCAAGTTTACATTTGGATGCTACGATGGATGTCTCCACATGGCCGTTTTTTGATGACCTGTAGTAAGCCACAGCACAAAAAACTTTATTGCTGGCATCTGAGAAGACGTGTAACTCTACTTCACCAGGTGATGATGAAAAGTAACATCTACTGATTTTGAATTCTTCGATCTTTTTCAGCGATGAAAACCATAATTTCCATTTTTCTGCGATGTTATCAGAAATCACCATATCCCAATCCAACCCAACACTCTTGCATAATGAGTTTACCTTGTACGACAAGTGGTGCAAGAAATCCCAGAGGGTCGAAAATCGACATCACTATTCTGAGAACTTCCCTCTTCGTAGGGACTTTGCCCCCTTTGGATAACTCTTCTGGAATGTTATTGAATCTTATGGTGAAAATTAAGGTGTCTTCACTGGTGTTCCATCGTAGGCCAAGTACTCTTTCTACATTCCATGAACCTAAGTTTAGCGTCATACTTTCAGCTAGGTAATTCTGAGGAAGACCTCCCAAGATGTCTGGGGAGTTGCTGAACCAGTTTACCATCTGGAATCCTCCACGACGATGGACTTCAATGATGTTCTGGATTGTTTCCACAGCTTCTTCTACAGTGTCTGTTGAGTCCAGGAAATCGTCCACGTAATGTTGATGTGTCATTTTTCTCAAAATTCCTGGAAACTCATCGTTAAACTCTTTGGCATTATGGTTTTTAACGAATTGTGCAATGAATGGTGAACAGACAGCACCGAAGATCATGACTCGCATTTGGTAGATATCTGGTGTTCTGTCTCTGTCCATACCTCGAAACAGAAACCTCTGGCATGATCTGTCCTGTTTCCTGATGATGACCTGGTGAAACATATCCCTAATATCACCTGCGAACGCCACCTTCCTCTCTCTAAATCTCCATATAAGTGCTACTAGTAGAGGATATAAATCGGGACCTTTGAACAGGAAATCGTTCAGACTGACTGTAGAATTCTTTGCCGCCGCATCAAAAACGAACCTGATTTTTCCTGGTTTATTGACATTTTTCACAGCAAAATGTGGTAGATACCAGGTTCTTCCACTGTCTCGTTCGGCTTCTTCCTCAGTTACTTTCTCTGCGTAACCTTTTGCAAGATAATCTTCAATTTTCTTGCAATATGCTGCTCCAAATTGGGGATCTTGATCCATCTTTTTTTCCATGCATTGGAGTCTTTTGAATGCTAACGATTTGGATTCTGGAAAAACCAAATTTCCATGCTTCCACGGCAACCCAATTTCAAATCTATCGCCAATTCTTTTGGTGGAACTTTCTAATAACTTCAAAGCTTTTCTATCATCTCTGGAAAACGTATCACGAGATGACAAACCTGAATCTTCTAGTTTGAAGTTGTCTTCGATGATCCTTTGTAGGTACATGTCATCATGGTCACAAACGCATACATTCAGATATAATTCGTTACCTGGCTTCGAACAAGGACCATGAATCACCCATCCCAGCTTCGTTTTACTCATTGCAGGTGAATCAAAGTTTGGCTGGATGATTTGCTGGGATGATATCAAGAAAACATTATCTTGGCCTATCAAAACAGTAGGTCGACAGTATTCTATACTCTTCAAGATTGATTTGTCAAGATATTTGTACCTCTGGTACAGTGCTTCCGCATCGAAGTCCATTTTTGGCAAAAGCAGGTTATCAATTGTTCTGGCATGAACAGCCGAATTGAGTACGCAGATATTGCTTATGATTTGAAATACCCCATCATTTTACCGACGGCAAAAGCAGGTTATCAATTGTTCTGGCATGTTTAACACTGTACTTCTTGGTCGTCCCTTCAGCCCCAGAAATCTCGAAATTCACCAACATGGATTCTTCTTCAGCATGGGTAATATCCTTAGTCCACTGTAGACAAAGTGGGACTTTCGGACCAACAAGTTGTATCGACTTGCATATATTTGAATCGATGAGAGTGACAGTGGACCCTTCGTCCAAAAGGGCGAATGTATCGATGTACTTGTCTTGACCGAAGAGACGAACTTTCGCAATCTTCAAAAGCGAAGAGGATTTTCCTATATAACCTGAGAATTCAGCTGATCCGCTGCCATTATCTGCTCCTCGAATCCTCTCTTCAATGTTTTCCTGGTCTGTATTTTCAAAAACCTCGGCTCCTTCTTTGTTCATAGGATGAAGAAGTCTGTTGTGTCTTCCACGACAAGAATTGACATTACAGAAAATCTTTCTGAAACATTTACCAACGCTGTGGCCTGATAGTAAACACTTGAAACACAAGTGATTTTCTTGAACATATTTTCTTCTGTCATCTTGGCACATTTCCAAAAAATCTTTACATTGGTACAGTCGATGGTTTTCTTTCTTGCAGAGTTTACAAATTTTATCTTCTGGTTTGCTTTGAATGCTGAATATTCTTTCTTTTTTCGTTATCGATTTGTTTGTTGATATCTGAGTGGGAATCGTAATGGACATTAACAAATTCACCTCAGATTTCAGCCATTCAGCAAATATTTTCAAGTTAACAGCTTCCTTTAGTTGTTGTTTCAAAATTTTGACTTGACCCCAAGAACGTCTTGAAATTTTTGGCAATTTCTCTTCCAACCTCGACAGCAGCTCGGGATTATCCAGGTGAGAGATGTGGGTGGTACTCATAGCAACTACCATATTCGTAACAATGGTCGAGAAATCCATGAAGGATTCAATATTATCTTCTCTTGGATTAGCACAATTCTTAGCCTTATTAATTTGACTCAAAATAATCCAATCGTCTCTGCCAAAGTTTAGTTTCAGGGTTTCCACGATGGTATCCACATTATTGGGACTACAAAAAAGGTCTTTTACAGATTCTCTGGCTCTTCCTTTCAAACATCTAATGAGACGATTCAAATTTTCTGAATGTGATAAATTTTTCTCCAAGGTAGTTCGTTGAAACTCGCTGAGCCAAAACGGGAATTCATGTATATCACCACTGAAATCTGGTAAATGTTTCAATGTCTGCTTGGTTACCAGTTTTTCAATGTTTGAACTTAGATGTTCCATACATTTAGTGAGCATTTCAGGAAAGCAATTTGAAGAGGAAGCGATATTATCTTTATGAGTAAAATCAACGCTTTGTGCTGAAGATTTCACGCAAACAGAGGAGGTATTTTCTTTGCCTTCTGATTTATAGTCGGAATTCTCCCACTCGAGCTTTTCATTTCTGTGCTGAGCTGCCTTGTTTACCCAATCTGCTACGAATGGTTCAACATCTTGATAACTAGATGTGGATTTTATCTCCGATTCCCTTTGACACGTAGCTCCAGAGTTCTTTCTTGATCCTCTGATAGATGATTTTCTTATGGATTCTTTCTCTTGGTGGATAGATTCTAACTCGAGAGAAAGTAATTTTCTTTGAATCTCCCTTTCTCTTTCATTGAGTCGGCGTAATTTGTCATCGCTTTTATGAGAGCTGTCAGATGAATTCGCAATTTCGATATGCTCTTCTATTATAACAGGTTCTATATGCCTGCCAGTTATTCTTCTCTGTTCTTCGTCTTCATCTTCGTACCTTCTATGTTACAATCCACAATATTAGTATCTTAGAAGATTGTAACTAATAATAATATCGATTAAAGATCAACAAATTTTTATTCAGATCACTGACAATCTAAATCTCAAAAATTGACATAACCTCTCCAACAACTCTCTTGTCCCAAAAAATATACAGGAACGTAGATTATAAAAAAATATTTAACAGCCAATGAAGCCGATATAACCAATAGGCCGATATAAATATCGGTATCGGTCGATCCCCAATATTTTGTATGTGTCACAGAGTCAATAAATCAATTTTAAGTATATCCTATGCATCAGTCAAGGCTCTTTAATAAGTCATCTGATGTAATCAAAACCTGAAAACCCGAACTATTAAAAAACTTGAGTATGAATTTCTTCTTGATCTGAAGTCCTAATCACTTCATAAGTATTTTTTATGTATTGTAGTGATGTAGGTATATTTACAGAGGTGGTGACGTTTCATTTGGGCTAGAGAACCAATATTGGCTCTCGTCTTCGCTACAATATACAAAATTGTATTACTATGAACGTGAGATGTTCAATATGGTAAACACTGACCACCCGAAACATTCTCAGTAAAGTGAGCTCTGACTGCTCAGAGTCACGAAGTCGCATTTGTGAACTTTGTGAAAAGTTAAAGTATCATATTACCATCGTTTTTATTTGTCCAGCAAAGCAATTTTTGTCTGACATTAGGGGTAATTCTGTAAGCTTTATGTTAATTTTCACCCATTTAACATTTTTCGTTACACGTCTATCATTATTACAGATTAAACAGATATGTTAATATGTGTGAACATGAACATACAGGCCATATAGCTTGCAGATATACCGCTAAATTTATATATTTTTTACAGAACAGCCAGATATTAAATGTGTATGAAAATTAACAATCGTTAAAAATTAACAGAGCTTACAGAATTACCCCTATTTAATAATCGTCAGTTAGTTTATTTACCTAGTGTTTATAACATAGTGGCCAACTCTTGGCTTTTTCCCAGGATTTCAACCTACTATTTATAAATCTTACCAGTAGTAAAAGTTACACTCATGACATATTTCTGAATCATTTAGGTAGTAATTATTAGATGAAGGAATGTCAAATAGTGTATTTTTTATAATACATTTTTATATCATCGTCAGTACTCTTCAGTAATCAGAAATATCAGAAATATAGAATAGAAAATTAATTACAGATAACAGCTAAAAAAATCCTTTTTTTTTCATACCTTCTCTAAACAACATCCAACTATACAGCGAGGACCAACTGTCCCCCTCCCCCTCTTAACTTCTTTATTTCACATATTACAAAAAAATGTAAAATACATAAGTTGTTTCATTCGATCTCTTTAAAGGTTTAAGTTTCATTTATACGAAGTGTCTCAAAGAAGCACAGTAACTTAGAAGTTCATTTTTTTAAATAGGACGCATGATCAGTTAGAAATGATCAAAAGGAATCCAACAATACCAAGTTTAATGATGTTATCTCCAAAGACTATAGACTATTAATTTAGTCATAAACTCAATGAGAGTATTTACTGACCTGCTAGAAAAAGTTTTTCTCTTCCACTCATTGAGCTTATGATTAAAATATAACCGTAACATTAAACTTGGTATTGTTGGATTCCTTATGATCACCCCTAACCAATCATGCAATGATCTGTATAAATGTAATATGTAAAATAAAGAAGTTACGGGGGCGACGGTCCTCATTCTATAAAACAAAAAAAATTAAACAGATTTCAAAGTAGCAAATAATTGAATTGAATTGGATAAGATGTTAGTTCCGAATCTCTATTGGATAATCTGAAACTGAATTTCATCAGTTCTATGGTTTTCATCAACTGAAGACATGTATGAATATCTAGATTTATTTTGAAAAAAATATGTGAACTTTGAAATGGATTCATTATGAGATATAATATATAGTTGTCAATAAATATTGCAAAAAGGCGCTTCCTTACAACCAGGAATTTTAGACATGCATCCATACTACCGGAATAATTTTCCAATCATTGAATATGTATCGGTTGTCATTAGAAAGTTTTAAAATTCTTGCTATGCACATGGGCTAGTCTAACTTCTTCAGAAAACAGGCCTATTTATGTATTTAAATAGGTGTTCCTAGAATTTCTGAGAGGTACTTGGAGATCAATAAGAACAAGTCGGGGCAGAATCATAGCATTTAAAATTTTGTGTAACAACCAGATATCAGTTTTTATACTCCTTGTATAAATTTTTTAATATTTGTTAATCATCGAATATTATTTCAAAATATTGGCTAAATAGCATCTTCAGTTTGAATGCAAGATATCTCAAAAAACTTGTTATGAACCTCATCAATTTATTTCATATGTACTTCGTAATATGCTTACCAGATACTTGAGTTGAACTTCAGAATAGATCCACGAGGCAGTGGAAGACACATATCAATGATATGAATATTATGATTACCAAAGGTGAAGGATCCTTACTGAATATCTATAAATCTACTTAAAATGGTCATTTACTGATAATAGTCTAAGAGTTAATGATAGATTTCATTACACCACTTCCGCAAGTCTTATTTTTTTGTATCTGTTGTGGGTGTATCGTACAATAAAATATTAACGTCTTCCACCGCATTCCCGCGACAGGGGGTTGCAGGAGGGTTACAATTACAGCAAAAAATGTACAAAAAAATTCATTTCCGCATACGCGAAACTTATTGAATATATCAGTTGAAACATAAGCTCAGAAAATATCGTCTACCATCTAAATTCCATAACAAAACTCGTCTGCCATCCCATTAGTAGGCGCAAAAAAATATAAACAAAAATTATACCTTAAAGGATGTGTTAGATATGTAAATTCTTTAAGAAAACTTTGTCAGGATTTTCCACAATAATGGTTTATTGCCTCAAATTTACAAATTATCGAGGACACATCAAACACACCAAACATCAATCATAGAATAGAATCCCTGTCAATCTGACATTCCTCCCTAATCATAAAATACTAAGAGTTTTCTAACATTCGGCCACTCCTGACTATCAGTGTGTCCGCACTCTAATCAATGAAAAACTAAACAATTAAATCAAAATAAAAAAAACTACTCTAAATCAAAATCTTTAAATCTTGAAGGCAATTTCTTTTGTCTTCGTGGACTGTCATTGTTCAATCTATCATTTCCATTTTTCATCTTATTCTGCTGTTCTTCGGTTTCTTGACGTTCTTCTTTTTCGGCTTCGATGTTTTTTCTTGTTCTTCAAAATTTCTGTCTTCTTTGGAATACATTTCTTCATCACACGAGTCATCCTCATCTTCAATTAAAAGGTTTAATTTGTGAGACATGGCACGTACTACTGAAACTACGCGAGGGGTCTAAGTTACACAAACGATAAGTATCACTAGGAAGTTTTTCGGATATCATTAAGGGTCCTTTATATCGTGATTTCAGTTTATTTCGATTCTCCGGTCGATTGCTTAGCACATTTTATAAAAACAATCTCTCCCACATCGAATTCATCAGCTTTACTTGTTCGTTTATCATACCTATCCTTATAATTTTGCTGTTTTTTCTCTGTCGTTCTCCTTATCTCTTCTTGTATTTCATGTGGTGGATACCACTGAGAGCTAGACACAATATCAGCCAGTTTATCAACCTCAAACTTAGGAAGGTAACCATTTAAACATTCGTATGGAGTTTTCCCTCCATCCTTTGGTAACAAATTGTCCCACTGATCTTCTTCTTCTAGAAAACTCGATATAGTTGGGATTAGAGTTCTGTTTACTCGTTTGACTTGACTGTTCGCTTGAGGCCAACGACTTCAAGGTATGCTTGATATTCTTCTCTCTGCAAAATTTCTCGAATTCTCCACTAGTGAAACAGGTTCCACAATTGCTCACTATTCGATCTGGAATTCCATTCAAATCCATAAATTTTTGTAGCTTATTGATGGTCGGTCTACTCTTTGTACTTACTACAGGATACAATTTGACGAACTTTGTTAAAGAACATACTACTACCATAATGAAAACATTGCCTCGTTTACTCTTTATGAAAGGTCCCACATAATCAATATGGACTCGTGCAAATGGTTGTTTTGGAGGAGGAATCGGGTGTAATTCACCTGGTTGGCGTCCTGCTGGAATCTTATTAGCTATACATTTGAAGCAGATACTGATATGATTTTTAACATAATTTCTCATATGTGGAAACCAATATTTCTGTTGAATTTTCCTCACGGTTCTTTCAACTCCAAAATGTCCAGGTAAATCATGATTCTAAACAACCACACCTTTTCGCATCCCCTTAGGTATGACAAATAGAAACTTCACTTCTTTCTTTTCGGCAACTTCTCGTAGTAGTCGTCCATTGTCTAATGAATATTATATATGTTTATTCATCAACATCATACATACTTTCACAGTCTGGGTTGAAATATAAACACTTTAAAAACAATAATACGTTAATAAATAAACACAGAAAAACCACAAGGAAATGAATCCGCGCGTGGCATGAAATCTTTGTTCAAACATTGAACGTGAACGTCATTGTTAAGATGTAAAAATATATATAAATCTAAACGATTGAATAACATACCAAATGAATCTTAAAAATAAAATAAAATATTGAATATGCACATCATTGAAATACAAATTTTCTATAATTTTTTTTTTAAATATAAATATAAATAAATCTAAACATTATCGAGACTAGAAGTTTATACCCATTGACTTCATGTTTTTCCGCTTTTCACCACTCGTTTTCATCTTTTCCTAATATTTCCACTATATGCTTTAAATCTGGGTCACTTCTTTGAAAAGCCAAAACTTCATCCTCTAAAGTGATTTCTAGGATGCAATTATTTTCTAGGTTATTTATTGTAAAAACTTCTTGTTCATCCTCTAGTTCCCTCTGAATATCTCCCTCGATTTCACCTGCTGCTCTAGATAAAGCATCAACATGATTCATTTTATTGCAATTTCGGTACTTTATTTCATAATTGCATTCTTGGAGTAAATGAAACCATCTGGCTACTTGATGGTTCAGACTCTTCTGCGAATTCATATATACAATGGTCTGACAATCTGTATATATTGTGAAAAAAATGCCAATAAAAAATTCTCTCAATCTAGTGGTACACCATGCTACTGCCATAAGCTCAAGCTTTGATGAATGATATTTGGATTCACATTGGTTTGTTTTTCGGGATAAGTAATAAACTGGATGTAACTCACCACTATCATCCGATTGCAGAAGAATTCCTGCTACACCCAATGAACTGGCGTCAGTATACAATTCTGTTACTTTTGCATGAGGGGAATATAACTGCAATACAGGCTTACTACTCAATATGTCGATCAACTTTGAAAAGGCTCCATTCTGTTTAGGTCCCCAGGTGAAAGATCCTTCCTTTTTAGTCAAGTCGCTTAGTGGTTTGGCAATTGACGCATACTGATGAACAAACCTTCGAAAATATCCAGCCATCCCAAGAAACTGTCGTACCTCTGTAACATTGGTTGGAACTGGAAACTTCCTAATGGCATCTAACTTGGTATCTCCTGGTTTCAAACCTTCTCCTGATACCACGAAACCAACGTATTCCACCGATTCCAATCCAAATTTACATTTTTTTAGCTTCAACGTCAAGTTGGCTGCTTTCAATTTGATCAAAACAACTTCCAACTTTATCAGCATATCTGACCAATCCTTCGCCGGAATGAGAATATCGTCTAGATAACACATAGCTACTTTATTTCGCAAAGGACCTAAAACACAATTCATCAGTTTACAGAATTCGAAAGGTGCTATCGTGAGCCCGAAAATCATACGAGTGAATTGTCCTATTTCATCCGACGTTATAAATGCGGTTTTCGATTGAGCTTCTTTATTCAATGGTACTTGTAGATATCCGTGCGCGAGATCGAGAGTAGAAAATATGTTACAACCACTCAAGTTCTGAAATTGTTCTTCGATTGTTGGAATGGGATACACAACTCTTTCAGTCTGGGAATTTAATTTTCGATAGTCGATAATCAATTGCGCTTCTCCCGTTTTTTTAGGAATCAGTAGAACTGAACTAGCATAAGCACTGTTCGTATCGGTCACAATACCATGATCCCGCCATTCTTTTATAATGTTTTTGATAGTTTCGCGTTCAGAAAAACTTGCTTTATAAGGTTTATGTACCACTGGTTTATTGGAGTCTTTTATATTCATTGTCATTACGTTTGTGCAACCTAGTTCCCCTATATGAAATGCAAAACAGTCAAGATACAAATTGAATAAACTCACCAACCTTTTAATAATTTCTTCGCTCGTGTTTTCTTCAGCCGTGATAGGTTTTTTTCTTCCCTTCCGTCTTGCGTTTTCTTCGGATCGATCAATACCATTCTCAACCTGAAGGATATTATCTTCCACTTCATCTTCGATTCTGCAAACTTCCTGGACAACTTTCCCCTGATGCCTGGCCTTCCTTGATGCTGACAGAATATTGATGATTAGGATTTTCAACCGGTACCATTGCTGTCTCTCCATCAACACTAGATTTTATAAACATCACGGAGTTTGGGGGAATTACTGCTGCCTCTTCAGACGTAACAACTGATTTCTTTTGATCCGATCTATCATAAGATAAATCAGGATACGGCAATTCATCTTTCCAAACGAACTGTAAATGACTGCCAGTTTGGATATAGGCAATAGCATCATGTTCAGTGAACGAACACAGCTTGGAACAATTATTAAAGGGACATTATCAACGAATATTCCATCCAATTCGATATTTCCCTAGACTCGACCATTTGTCTCGACTTGAGAACCACCAAAACCAAAGAGCTTGGTTTTTACTTCATGTACATCATGATAACCTTTTTTTTATCGCATTATCAGTTATAGTGCAAACTGCAGAACCTGGATCGATGACAGCTTTGTACTCAGTACTATTTACTTTTTCTGGTCGTAGAAAACGATTAAGTGTATTTGAAGTATTTTGCACGATCATTATTTCCGCGGTTTCTTTGCAATCTCGTCGTACATTCCCTGGTTTGGAACATTTGAAACACAAAACTACTTTTCGGTTTTGTACATTTGAATTTTGTATGACCCTTATCCCCACAATTATAGCATCTAATGTCGTTCATTTCTTTTCTATCTGCTTTTTCAATATTTCTATTATCTACGTTTTTATTATCGACATGTTTGTTATGAAATTTGTATTTTCCTGAATTTGACGATTCATATACTTTTTCTAATAAAAGTAAATCATTCCATAACTCCTCATCAGATGAATGATGTTTAACTGTCGTCAAGTTACCGGCAATATCAGTTCTAGACAAACCTTTTAGAATTTCAATTTTAGATTCATCAAAAGTCAACTTTAGTTCTCCGCATAATTTAAGTTTTTCATGAAAGTAAGAAGCAACTGACTCTCCTTGTTTTTGTACTCGTTTTTTCATGCGTTCCCATCTTTCGCCCGTAGTTAGAGATTCTACGAAAGTTTTACGAAATTTAATTTCAAAAATAGACCAAGTGCATACTCCCATTTCTAAATTAGAGAATCAATTCGCGGCTGGACCTTTTAAATATGATTGAGCTACCGTTAACTTCGGTGATTCATCCCATCTCTGTAGGGAAGCATAATTATTGATAGACTTCAACCATTCGATAGCCCTAGGCCTATCTTTATCACCATCAAAATATCATAACGTTTGTGGAATATTGGGTAAAACCCGAGTATTATTATTGAAATTGTTCAAATTCATCAAATTCATTTGCATTTTCATCAATTTTTTTTTTCTTTGTTCCGTCATTTGTTGCAAAACTCCTTCTTACAAACGCAGCCATGTCCAAGTACAAACTTGAAAAAACATTATGCACTACAAATACAAGAATTACAGAAAACTCAACAATAAACAAATAACTAATCATTGCGAACTGAACGAAAAGTAGTAAAAGAACAGAAAAAAAACGATAAATATCCCGATGAAATGTAAATCACAGTTAATCAAAAATTATAAACATAGTAATAAACAGTCAAATTTCAAATATTCCAAAAAAAATATGACTCAGTACTTCGGAATGTAAACTCGGCTATTTTTTGATAATGCGCCATCTACTGACAACGGGAAAGCTAATCCCATCTTATTACAGCATTAACAACTTTGGGTGAAACAAAAGCGAATCAGTCAATCCACCAGGGTTTCTATCTATCTTGATCAAAACCAGCTCCCATCGAGTTTCCATGGGAACGTTCCATCCTCTTATTCTTACTCTACGTGAATGTCAAAACAGTCTGTCAATCGGAAAATATTTTAAATGAAATCACCTAAAACTCGCCTAAAATGTATGCGTACAGTACCTACTACAATTAGAGAATAATCCCCTTTGAATTCCTGTCGCGCACCCAACCCAATTCAAAATTAACTCTAATATATACTATTACCTGGGCACATAAGACGATTAGGCATCCGTTATCCTACTTCTGAAATGTTAGATATGTAAATTCTTTAAGAAAACTTTGTCAGGATTTTCCACAATAACGATTTATTGCCTCAAATTTACAAATTATCGACGACACATCAAAAAAATCAATCATTAGAATATAATCCCTGTCAATCTGACATTCCTCTCTAATCATAATATACTAAGAGTTTTCTAACAGATGAAATTAATTGAAATGCTTCTGTTTATAGCAACAAATTCAAAAATAATAGTCGGCCACTAATAGGATACAACTAAGATACAACAAAGATCGTCTGACAAGCTTATGAAGTTGCGCTGGGCATACAGCGCACGGCTACAAAGCTGCGTTTTTATCGGTCTGAAAGGCGATCGTTGTACTAAATTGTTGACCGGCTATCATTAAGTTCTTTATTTATGTTATACATATTTGTTCAATGAATTAATTTAATAACTTCTGGCGGATAGTAAAGATAGATATTTTCTGTGAAAATGAAGACTTGAATATATTGATGAAATTCGAAAAAATAATGTTTAACATCAAAGTAAGCGATAGAAATTAGACGACGGGTGTATCAAGCTATTTTAAATAAAACTTGTAGTTGTTCGTGTTGAATCTTTACTTGACTAACTCGGTGGAAAATTCCTAATCTCTTTTATTGCACATCTCTACTCATCTCTGGAGGAGCTCGTTGGCCCTGAAACAAATAGTTGTGTAGACGAAAGATATCTATTAAGTTGGGTACAATTCATACCTGAGAAAATATACTCGTGCCAGTGTCACCGAGTTCCTCCACTTTACCTGAGATAATATTCCTTGTGTTTATAGGGATTATTTCCATAGCCGTGTTCCCCCACCAGGCTTAAATTGTACCAATTTTTTTTTACAACTATATACTATTCATTTACTGTTCATGGTTATAAAAATGGCCATTATATCACACTAGCTTTATGTCTTCTTAGTAAGGTTGGTTCGTTAGCCGAGCGCAACTTCATAAGCTTGGCAGACGACCTTTGTTGTATCTTATTAGTGGCAGACTATTATTTTTGAATTTGTTGCTATAAACAGAAGCATTTCAATTAATTTCATCCTTGCGGGTAAAATTTTACTTTTAAATATTTTTGCGCCTACTAATGGGGTGGCAGACGAGTTTTGTCATGGAATTTAGATGGCAGACGATATTTTCTAATTGTTTTTGTAAATTTTTTGCTGTAATTTAATCCTCCTGTAACCACCTGCCGTGGGGGTGCGCTGGCAGACGTTCATATTACTATTATATATTATACACATAACTCGTACAAAAAAAATTGTAAAAATGACCTGGAATTTTCTATCGTTAACTATGGGATTATAAATTGAACAAAAGATTCGTTTTTTCATTATGAATTCAATTTGAATTGGTAACCAACAGAAAATAAGATATATTTCATGTGCACTCATAGAAAATAACACATTTTTTTATTTTTCACGTTATTAGCGGAAGGTTGAACACAGATTGTGAATCTGTGACTAGTTGATCATTCATCGCGGGAAATACCATTATAGTTAAGTGAGTAAACTACAGCATTCCAAAAAAATTGCAGTTCAATATCACTATGAAGAAGCCAAAGTTTTGGTGAAACAAACATAATCGGGTCAATTCTGTTTCTCACTAGCAAATTTTGTTATCATAGCAAGACAATTTTCACAGCAAAATATATATAAATCTTGTAGAAGGCTTGATATCTACATTGCTTTATTGACAGGAGATGATGTGGCAGCAACATCTCCAACCGATATTTTTTAAGCCTTCTACAAAATCGATATATATATATATATATATATATATATATATATTGCTGTGAAAATTGTCTTGCTATGATAACAATTTTGCTACTGAGGAACAGAATTGACCCGAATATGTGGTGATTCTGTTAAATCAAGTAGTGTGACTCATTAACATTGAACAATATTTTGTTCCTACTGGTTACTTTCATTATGTTTGTAAAATATTTTTATCTGTTACTGTCTAATAATTTGTCAACGTATCTATCACTGATAGTGGATTTGAGCAAATTATTATAAACTGGTATATTTTTTTAGATGAAGACGACACGTATTTGAAAAGGCTAGAAGGGGGCTTATTCACATTGCAGTTAGTTGATTATATAGTCGTAGAGGTATGCGCTGCAGGTCCTGCCAGCATCAAGCAACGTGTCATGCAGATATTGAATCTGAGGGGTGCCTCCCTAAAAACTATCAAACACATTATGAGGGAGTATGCAGGAAACTTGGGCGAAGAAGGGGAGAAAGACTGGAGGGATCAGGAGCAGCAGCATATCTTGAATTTGGTCGATAAGTTTTAGTTAGGAAGAAAGATATCTCTGTAAATTAATGGAATCTTCTGAAGTGGTTAGTTTTGCAAAAAATCTATTTCCCGGACATTTCAGAAACTTTTAATAATGGATTGTAAGGTCGAAGTTTTCTATTCTGCAGGAGTTCTGTAAATAAATAAGGTTAGGAGTTTGTGATTTGATGATAAAGTCAATCTGTTTGCTCAAGTGAGATGACAAAGATGTTAAGAATACGAAAATTGTGAGCAAAAATTACCGAATTGTTATTCAACTGAAGTTCCGAAAGATGGCGTTAGAGTTCAAAATATTTGTTTTTGTGTCAGGTCTATTGAATGTAGTAAATCTAATGAAAATAAATCTCTTAACAAGTTTGTTTTTTCGGAAATTATTTTTGAATAAACTGAGATCCTTCTGGTATAATTTTTTTTTTAGAAATATTTATTTTAAATTTATCTATTTTTCTCTTTGTTTAATTACTCAGAAGTTGGCATTTGACTTTCCTTACCTGTAAGAATTGGCATTTTTTTCTGAAAATTATTGTTATTAAGTGCTTTTGTTTCTTGAAAATTCTAAAAATTCTTGTGATAGCAGTTGTTTATTTTTCATTTTCACATGTGTTCACGAATTCAATTCCCAGCCGTTAATCTGAATTTTTTATTTTTGTAAATTTTTAAACAAGCTAAAATATTCTGTTTGAATAAAAAATATTTGGTAATTCTATTATATGTGTGTTTGAATTTTTACTGCAAATGTTATCATTTTGTCGTGTATTCACTTTTTCTTGTATATCAGTATTTATTAATGTCTATTGTGTATGTACTGATTGCACGATTGTACTTCAGACACGAATCTGTTTTAAATTATTCGTAGATTTGGGGATTTTGGAACCTTTGATTACTTTAATAATTTATCTCCAGTTTACCGATACACTTTTTTACTATACACAACATATTTTTTGCTAACAAAGGATAGTATGCTTTTCTGGGCCATCTGCTCCCAGTCCATAAGGTTTTCCACACTTTGGCTCCAAACCATCTGGAACATCTTCAAATACGATCTTTAACAGCAGATTTGGGAAGACAAAAAATGATAAAATACACATTTTGGCAATACAGTACGTCCGTATTTTGGGTTTTGATGTTCAATAGATGAAAAATGTCAGTTCTGACAATTAGTTATTAAATCAATTTACATTTTTGGAAAATAATTACTGGGAACATATTACATAAGATAACTTATTCTGGATTGAAAAAAAATGAAAATGTACTGCTACATTACACATTTCTGAGCATTTGAACGCATTTTGATATTTTTTCAGGAATAGCCCGAATTTCCCTATCAAAAACATACCCTCCTTTTGCATCTTCAGTAATGATGAACAGATCATCATAACTCTAAGCAAAACCTACATGGAGCAGTGAAGTCATATTCCTCTGGTGGCAAAGCAACCTTTTTAATTTGTTGCATATGCTCAATCCACATTCTATTATTGGCTGATGATCATCCATAATACCAGCATGTTATCATTTTGAAAACCATTTTTTTATGAAAATAAATATTTTTCAAAATGTTTTTGATCCATCGATCAGCGATGTTATGACGGTATAAATCGGGTAATAAAAATATGGAACTTTAGTGGTAACAACATGCAATTTGCGGTAATTGCATGTTGTTCAACTCGACATGAAGAACACATACAAAATTTCAACGGTGAGGTAATCAATTTTTTTCTCGGAAACTTTTCATCTGGGGTATAGACAGAAATCTACGCGCACAAAAAGGAACGCAATGATACGATAATACCACCTAAATAAGAGAAACGCACTACTGTGCGCCTATCCTGTTACCCCAACCAACGAATTAACAGCTCACGTCGATATCCCTTCCTCGAGCGAGTAGAAGAGAAATCGTAATACTCTCTCAACATATAGCAAGCTATTATTTACTCTCTCATGAAACCACCATACCAAGATGAGAACTTTCCGATACTGTATATCAATGAAAGTAGTTTGCTCATTGCAGAGGCACTCTAATTTTATTTTATAATCTTCCAAAACAATGTTGATGTGGAGATTTTGAATTGAAGAACTCTAATAAATAAATAATATTAGTGTGTAGAGGGCTAAATTGGACCAACCTCTTTGTTTATTACTGGTAAGTGAAATAGTAAAATCGGCAAAATCGAAGTACCCTTCTCTCCAAATATTTCCACCATGTGGAAAATATATGAGGCAAAAATCTGATAGAAAACAACTACTTCCCTGGCTAATACCACGGCGGACATTGAATTACATCTGACAGATATATGTGCAACGTTCTTCCAAGACGACCCAGTTGCAATTGCTTATTGTAATTATACAGCAAATTATCCTTCATTTGGCTGGGCAAGACCACCTGGGGACGCATTTCGCTGTTCTTGACAGGGTAGGCCGGACAACATTAAAGTCGTCCTGCCCCAGCCCAATGAATTATAATCCAATGTATAACTAATATTTCCTCACAAATGAAGCAGCGACTTACAGTAAAAGTCAGTCGCAGCGCCACCCGCGGTGAATGAAACCAATAAGCAATCCTCGTAGCAAAGACACCAGGAAGTGAAGTGAATAATTTGCTGAATAATTACAATAAGCAATTGCAACTAGGTCTTCTTGGAAGAACGTTGCACACATATCTGTCAGATGTAAGTCAATGTCCGTCGGTGGTATTAGCCAGGGAAGTAGTTATTTTCTGTCAGATGTTCGCCTCATATTTTCCACATTTTTCCACATGGTGGAAATATTTGTAGTGAAGGGTACTTCGACATTGTCAATTTTACTATTTCATTTATTAGATAGTCTCCAGCAAAAATTCTCGAACTCTGTTCACTTCCTAATACTGGTAGTTTTTCTTATACCATTCATAAAAGAGAGTTTGCTTTTATATTAACAGCACTCAGTAACTAGTATTATTGTTGTGTCATCTGAGTAAATTATTACCCTTTCCTCATATATAAAATAAGGAAGGTCATTAATATAAAGCAAAAATAGAAGTGGTCCTAAGATACTTCCATGGGGGTTCCCATCGCTCTTCATATTGGTCTAATAGATTGTTTTTGATTTATACAAATTATTTCCTGTTGGTTACATGAAACCAACAGTTACAATTTTTTTTTTTATAATATTTGCAGTTCGATAAGTTTTGTGAATTATTTCAAATTTCACACTGTTATTGAAACTGCATGAAATGGAAGGTTTTTAGTTATATATGTGCAGATTAGGCTTTGTTTTATAAACAGGGGCTTAGAATTGAGCAGCAATCAGTTTCTTAGAAACATTATCCCAACAGGGAATCCGGTGTCTCAGGGTGTCATTCAAACAAAGAATAATGGTTCGCACCACCCATTCATACTGCACTGTTTTATACAGGGTATTTCCGAAATTGAAGCGATAAATGAAGTGGGAACTAGATGACAGAACAAAAAGAAACTCTGAAACATTGCCAGCGGGCAGACATGCTGAGGCCTGGAGAATCAAATAAGTGCCTCCCAAACAAAAGCAACCGAAAGTGATTTCATAATTTTCATAAAATTATAATATAGAAATTTTAAAGATATGGAAGATCAATACAAACTAAAATAATAGATTTAAAAAGGGTAATAATAATATAATTCAAAAATATTATAGAACAACTTGAAGCAACACGTGGAATGAAACATTGGAAAACTAAGGTGAACGACAATGATTTCAAAATCTTAAGAGTTTTAAGATGATTTTGAAATATTAAGATTTTTAAGATGGTTTCAAAAGTAGTGGTTTGGTGTTGGGATAAAACTCCTAAGCATGTGATTGAAAATTCTTGATTTGTAATCAACTCCAAGGCAAGTCCTTTTGTTGATTTGTTCTTCAAGAAGTTGGTGCCTGAATTAATGTATCAACAAATTTTAATATTTGAACACTTGTTTTTTACATTGTTGCATATGAAATGATTATTGGGCAATGGTTCTGTTCCACATCTGTAGTGAACTTACCTAAGATATTTATTCATATCGAGGTCATTCAAAGAGCAGTGGAAAATGATTCATATCAAGAATCACTGATCCTTGCAGTACCCCACTGGCATTCCCTCATTCACTCTTAGTTACACTATGTACAGAGGAAGGAAAAATAGGATTCTGATGCTTTTATTCAGTTGAAAATCAAACTGTGAATGTGAAACTATATTTATCTATTTAACAGGAAAACCCCATTAAGTGTTAAACACCAATTCCTCATAGTTTTGCAGCTGTTTAACAAATCCACTATTGGGGCACACTGCCCTCTTAGCTTTTACCATGGCTGAAGCTTCTTTATAGCTCATTTTGTACTTCTTCATAAGATATGCAATAACTATAGTGGCACTTCTAGACATACCCATCATACAGTGGACAACCACTGCTCCCTGATTCAACGCGTTTGTGATGAATTCGTAGCATTCATCAAAATATGAAAGAAGATCCGTATGGGGCATGTCTACTGCCATGATGAACTTTATCGTTACATGGGGACATGATCTTTTTATATGCCATGGTAAAGGAACATCATTTATAGTCAGTATGTGCGTTATATTGTGATGTTTCAATGCCTTTATATTAGCCACTTTGCTGACCCCACTGAGGTATAAATTATGTTCAATCATGTCCAGAAAAGGTGGCTCAGTTTTGGAAAGACCTCTGAAAAATTAACAATTAAACCTATAAGGAATGAGATTTAGCATGTTTTACTTACAATGCTTTTAAAAATGCCATTTCTCTCTAGTGAATTATATAATTAACAACTTAAAATAGATGTTGATGGGATGAATATCAACCGGGTTTTCAAGATTTGGGGGAGTTATGAAAATATGAAATGTCATCGATTTTGTCCGGCATCTTGTTTTGTCATTGGACATTGGACGTTGGACGGGGCCGAATACAATAATCAATATGAATCAGACAATTAATCTACAATTGTCATTTCACAACTGACAATTTTCACTTTACAACTAACATTTGTCATTTTTAAACTGACAATGTGACAATTGTCACTTATTATTGAACAGTCAATTTTTTGTAAAAATCAGTGTTGCCAATGACAAATCAACACCTAAAATACCCGATTTTACCCGCACGTGAATTCAAAACACAGAACTCATAATTATATCTTATGACTAGAATGCGTTTCAAATATGGCGGATGAACAAATCATGCATAACCTGCAACACTGTAATGTCCTCTTCACAGTAGCGGCGCATAAAATAATGGGCGTATCATAGGGATGGAAAATGGGTTGGTTTCCTTAAAAATGAGAAATTGCATATTTTTCTTTCCCTTTCTGCAAGAATTACCACAATCCTTAACAAAACCCTTCATCATATAGAAATGCGACCGGCTAATAACACAATATAATCAATAAATAAATATTTACTTATCGTCCAAAACACTCGTGTTGAAAAAATAAAGAATCAACATTCAACAGTGACGTGACAACGCCGCTCTGTTTACAAACAAACTGGCAAGCTTAACCGACAGACGTCCTAGATTCTACTCGTTTCCTCTTGGAACTATAAGAAATAACGTATGTGTTTACTTAGTAAAAGTTGTCCTCTTTGCGGATGCCCACGATTTGTTCAAGTTTAGGGTAGCCGACGATACATGAAGTGCGTTCTAGTCATAAGATATAATTATGAGTTCTGTGATTCAAAATAGCCGCATTTTACCCGCGTACAATTTTGAAGTGTTTCTCCTCTATATTAGTCTACATACGCCACTGACCGGTAGGTTGGAAAAAGAACGACCAGCAAATTTCATCAGATATTTTCATCAGATTTGACAACCAACGAACCAACACAAAACAAAGTTTCGACAGATATAATAATGAATGATGAGTCAGAGACTATAAAATAAGAAATAAGATGTCTCTAGCGGTGACTTTTAACGTTAAAACAGTGAATAATTGAGATGAGATGAAGATGCAAAGAAATACCCGCTTTTACCCGCAAAACTGAAATACCCGCAAAGCAGTAAAGTAAAATACCCGAAAATCGGGTAATTACCGCCGCAGATCGGCAACACTGGTAAAAATTGGAGCGCATAAATGCCAAACAAAAGTCCTTGAACTACGCTTGCGCAAAAGTATTGAGGCGTAATTGGCCGCTGTAATGGCGGGACGCTTAAATGAAAGACAAGAAAAATGCAATCTGAGTTGAAAATTCATGAATTTGTTTTTTCGCTCGCGATTAACACGCAAACATAACCAGAGCAAGCTAACCTAGCTTAAATTCCTACTTGTTTTTTTATATTGAAGCATCTCTTAAATAGTCTGCTAAGACAAAAGTGCTATCGACAAGTATCAAGTCGCCAATAATCGATTTTCGGGAGATTACACTGTACTAAAGAACTGTTGTTCTTTAAAAAGCCTAGAGAAGTCCGTGCTAGCATGTCTTTCAAAAGTTCATGAAGTAGCACTTTTTTGTATAACCTTGAAAATTTGTTAAATTATGTCAAGACTTCATAAATCTATGAACAGAGTGTGCTAAAAAGTATGACTTTTACGACGCACTGTGACCCGTACGTTCACGCTTAAGGTTGGTTTAGAGCCAGTTTTATAGGTTCCAGTTAACTCTAGATGGATTAACGAGAGGTTTAGATTGTGAATAACATTTGTCAAATGGGGTTATAGGCTTCCCATTCTAACCATTAGTAAGTCCATCCGGAGTTTAAACTGAAGGTATAAAACCGGTCCTTATTCAATATCATTTTAGCTCAGTTTAACCGACAGTTAAATTTAAGCTTATTTGATATTCATTCTAACCACCAGTTAAATTTTGTTATCAGTCAAACTACGCTGACAGGATATTGAAAAACCGGCCCTTAGTTTATGCACTGTCGCAAAAAAATAGTTTGCTATTACGGCGCTGGCCGTTTGAAACTTCAACTAGCGACTGCTGGTTCGATCCCAGAGTGGGAGAGAATTCTTCTCAAGTACCTACCTACTATCGGAATATTCGGAATGGATAGGCGACCTTGTTGAAAAGCAAGTTTGTTATTGTAAGTTGCCTCGATACCAATAATACCTTGTAGTGCTAGCTTGGAGTGCACATCGACCATCCGGGATTGTGCTGTAGGTGTTCCTCCATCTGAAAAGTGAATACGCCCCGGAGCGCCACTGCAAATAATAACAATAATAGCCGTCCTTTGGGTACACAAGTGTTTTTGAGGAAGTATATTATTATGGTTAACTTGTCCTTACCATCATATCATTCAAATGAATACTTTACAAGTCATCATGCATACATATTCAAAATCGATCAATACCACAGGTAAAATGCACGTGTGCGAAGCCGGGGCGGGTTGCTGGTAAATAGTAAAAATATGTCAGAGTTCTATTGTTTAAACATTCGAAAACTTTGGATATATCAAGGTCATTCAAAAGGCAGCTGGGAATTAATCATATCAAGAACTGACTATCTGCATTATCAAGTCCCTCTGCTGATCTAAAATTTTCTACACTGAGACTTGTTTTCTACTAGACCTACTTTGCAATACTCTATCTTGAAGCCAACTTTATTTGTGCTGAGAATCTAACAGATATAAATACGGGGCAGTTCCTATGTTCTGTTGGGGACGCGCTGAAAAATGTAACAAATTGAAATTCCCCTGATGCTGATGCTTTTATTCAGTTGAAAATCAAACTAAAAACACGAAATTATTTTTATTTATTTCACATCAAGACCCAATTACAAGTTAAAGTACATAAATATATGTAGTTATACACGATATATAGGTACTTGTACTGCTAATTAAATAAAAATTAAGTGAGACATAATAGAATACTCAACTGGCCATCAAAAAACTGCAGAATTTCATTCAAAGCAGGATTTTTTTTGAAAAAATCAATGAATCTGATTTTTTGATTTATACTAATTTTTTTTGATTTATACTGATTTTTTCCTTAAATGTGGAAATAATGAACTTTAAAATTACTTCATCAGTTATTTTTCTCTATTCGTCGAAAAATATTAGCCCATCTCCTCGGCGGGATACAAAAAAAACTTGACATGAAAATTTGAAAATTTTCGGCAGCGAGCTGCGGTTTTCCTGTCGGAACAAGAAAATAGCGTGGCTTTAGCCGGGGAAGTAGTTTTTTTCTGTTGGATATTAAATAAATCACATGTTCCCCTTTTCAACATGAATACCTCCCAAGAGGTTTTCTTAAACGATGGAAAATAGCGACTAATGTTTGTCTTTCAGCTGCAGATGATTCCACAACAGATTTTATGAATATCCTATTCATATTTTCAAATAAACATCAAAATGCAATGCCCATGTCTATGTCAAAATATAACTTTCAAAGTGTTACTGTAGAAGAAATATTACCAACAATTCCATCCTTGATGTGTATAATTGCTTCTGAAGAGTCTGCTATCCAATTTTATCAATCTCCCTGATGAGCTTGGCAAAGGGAAATAGATTTTCGTCTACCAAAATTTAATGGGGATTAAATGCGAGAGAAGTGAACCTTGCTTCAATGCAGTGAACTATTTCTGTGAGTGATATTTTTTAATAACATTCTCCGTATCTTATTTAATGAATTTTCAATGAAAACTAGAGAAAATTAAAAAAATCAACTATCTGAATGAAAATGCGAATTTTCTCTTTCAGATTTTTTCATTTCAGTTAAGAGTCTTTTCACAATATCTATCAGATGTAGTTCAATGTGCAGCGTGGCTTTAGCCGGGGAAGTAGTTGTTTTCTGTTAGATATTAAATAAATCACATTTTTCATTTTTCAATTTTTATGGAGAATGTTCCCCTTTTCAACATAAATGCCCCCCAAGAGGTTGTCTTAAATGATGGAAAATAGCGACTAAAGTTTGTCTTTCAGCTGCAGATGATTCCACAACAGATTTTATGAATATCCTATTCATATTTTCAGATAAACATCAAAATGCAATGCCCATGTCTATGTCAAAATATAACTTTCAAAGTGTTACTGTAGAAGAAATATTACCAACAATTCCATCCTTGATGTGTATAATTGCTTCTGAAGAGTCTGCTATCCAATTTTATCAATCTCCCTGATGAGCTTGGCAAAGGGAAATAGATTTTCGTCTACCAAAATTTAATGGGGATTAAATGCGAGAGAAGTGAACCTTGCTTCAATGCAGTGAACGATTTCTGTGAGTGATATTTTTTAATAACATTCTCCGTATCTTATTTAATGAATTTTCAATGAAAACTAGAGAAAATTAAAAAAATCAACTATCTGAATGAAAATGCGAATTTTCTCTTTCAGATTTTTTCATTTCAGTTAAGAGTCTTTTCACAATATCTATCAGATGTAGTTCAATGTGCAGCGTGGCTTTAGCCGGGGAAGTAGTTGTTTTCTGTTAGATATTAAATAAATCACATTTTTCATTTTTCAATTTTTATGGAGAATGTTCCCCTTTTCAACATAAATGCCCCCCAAGAGGTTGTCTTAAATGATGGAAAATAGCGACTAAAGTTTGTCTTTCAGCTGCAGATGATTCCACAACAGATTTTATAAACATCCTATTCATATTTTCGAACAAAAATGAAGAAAATATGTTTTACACGTACATGATGTGTGTGTTTTGAGTAAACTATCTGGCTTTTTTGAATTTTATGATGAGTTATCTGCTTCGGAGACTTGTTCTTAGAGCAATTTAAAATTTTATTTGAATCAAGATTAAAAATGAAAAAATCAGTTGATTTAAATCATGATTTAAATCGTGATTTAAATCATCGCAACCCTGCTTTAAAGTTTTGAGAGCATAGGTAATCGTGATATTGGACGGATTATTTTTGATTGAACCTCCAATCCTCTTAATGGGTTGAAGGTATTTTTTAGTTTCCACTAGATTTCTTGAAATTCCCGCACTAAGAACTCATAAAAATGAACAACAGTTGCTCTTTATTAACTTATACATAGCTTCTATCTTCTAGCAAATCTATATAGAGTGTTATACCCTAATTCCTCATAGTTTTCGAGCTGTTTAACAAATCCACTATTGGGACACACTGCCCTCCTTGCCCTCACCATGGCTGAAGCTTTCTTATAGCTCACTTTGTACTTCTTCATAAGATATGCAATTACTATCGTGGCGCTTCTAGACATACCCATCATACAATGGACAACCACTGCTCCCCGATGCAATCCGTCTCTGATGAATTCGTAGGTTTCATCAAAATAAGAAAGAAGATCTGAATGGGGCATGTCTTCTGCCATAATGAACTTCATCGTTATATGGGGACACGATCTTTTTATGTGTCCTGGCAAAGGAAAATCGTTTATGGTCAGTATGTGTGTTATTTTGTGCTGTTTCAATGCATCTACATTGGCAACTTCCCCGACCCCGCCAATATATAAATTCCGTTCAATCATGTCCAGTAAAGGTGGCTGAGGTTTGGAAAGACCACTGAAAATTTAATATTCAAATAACTATTGAATGAGCTCTACTGTTTTTTACTTACAATGCTCGTGAAAATGCCATTTTTCTCACTTGTATCTGCTAACACCTTGGCAAAATCCGTTACTGGTTACTATATCCCATCCCATAATTTAAAAATAATCTGAAATACGATTCCTCTAACCTATATACAAAATAATTGAATTTCGATATGACAATTATGACATGTTCCTGAATCTGAATACGCACGCCATATATTTATTAACTACGAATATTGATAATAAGGATAGCCAGCTGAAGCCGAAACAAATGAGCGCAGCTGGCAACGCTGAACTTCTGCACATGCGCCAAAATAAAAGTGAAAGATGACGGTCAAGAACGACTCTTTTGGTGTTGTTTCTCTCTTACGTCTCTCGTTGCAACCCAAAGTAGAAACGATCGTATGTCGCATTTAACTTATTGCGCCTTTATTCAAAAAAACAGACTTTTGTATTCTCGAAGCTCTGTTTTCTTGACTTTGTGTGTTTTTGTCGATGTATTAAGATTTTTCCTCGTTCTTCTTGTTTCTCGTTATTGTTCATAATTGTTTTTTCGGTTCCGTATTGAGTGTTTGTGTTTCGTTATCGATAGTGTAAACTGTAAAGTTTGTAGTTGTTCAGACTCGGTTAGTAGTATTCGTAATTATTCAAGTTCGAGACTAGTTCGTAGTTTTTAGTTGTATAGTATTAGTAATTTAAGTTCAAGACTCTCGTGACTATGTCCGCGAAAAAACAAATTTGTTTTCTATGTGACTCCAGTTCATATCATCAGTAACATTTTTATCACAGGGATAGGTGTTGGTTCCATGTTCAATGTTTATTTGCCATTTCAGTTTTCCCAAGAATTCATTGATGAGATCACAGTGGATGAAAGTATGTCATCTTCAAGCTGCTGAAGACGTTTATAATCTGAGGATATGTGATAGACATTTCTCAAAGAGAGATATGTATTCTGGGTACAGTGGGAGAACACTTTTGAGAACTGGTGCACTACCCTCAACCAACATTGCATGTTCGTATCTACTTCCAGGATATAATGCTCTTCAAGAAAGGCAGTCAGTACCTGTTGGTGAGTATATCATAGTTTTCACAGCAGAAGTCTGTGGGAAACTTTGCCCTGAGATGAAATTTATTTCATTTACCGATAGGTGAGATCAATTTATAAAAAATATTCAGCAATTATTTAAAGCCCAGCTCATGTAAATGTAAGGTCAGGTAACGCAAGAACATGAGAAATTTAAACCATTGGAATCGTATAGACACGTTCTTAATAAACCACAAGGTAAGGTACACAATTCCAATAGTTTCAATTTATTACGTTTTTGCATTACCTTGCCTTATGTTTACATGAACTAGGGAACTAGGCGTAACACTCAAGATTATTGAAAATATTGTTAGCTGTAACATATTTGCTATCACAGCTGTAGGAGACTTCTAAAAAACATACAGCACTACCCAGGAGAGGTCGGTGTATGCCAAGCAAACACCACATGCTAGTATCGGTATCTTGAGCAACCCACATATACCTGCTTGTGCTCTCCTGATTACCATGCTCAGCAATAAAATGGGAATCTCAGGTACAACTCTGTTGCATTCCAGGAAAGCAAAAGTAACAAACGAGTTGTACCTAGGCTGTACCGAGCTTCCCATTTACATTGCTGGAAAGCACCTCAGGTACCTGAAACCACCAAGCGGAGTTGGCCTAAAATCAGTGCAAGATACAATATAATAATAATAATAATAATAATCTTTATTCAAATAGGCAAATCTAATATACACACAATTACAGAACAAAAATGCATGTTCTATTAAATTAAACTAATTTTATTTGATAAATGTTATGGTAGTATAACAGCCGCATGCATAGTCATTCACGAGCGACTCTCCAGATGTGCGCCGTTTGCTGGCCTATGCATTTTAAATCGTTTTAAATGGTGTAGAGAACGGCACACCTCTGGAGAGTCGCTCGAGTGACTATGCATGAGGCCATATAAGTTTCTTAGTAAAATTCTGATTATAAAAAGAATCTATAGCTCTCTTCATGTTTTCAAAATGATTGAAATTTTCACTTCAAATTTAATATTCATGATATGATTGCATAATGGTGAAAAAAATCTGTTGATGTGATATTTATTATATTATATATATACTATATACATATAGTCTTATAGTGGCCTTGCAATGGAGGGATAAAATATTGTAATTTTTAAGAAAATTGCTTCCTCAGAAAACGAAAATTATTTTTTGTTTTCATTGTGTAAAAAAACTAATGTGCCAAAAATGTTATATTTTTGGGAGAGATGATTCGTTGCTTCACTTTTTCATGTTGAAGGGTGAACTGGAGTCATAATGTGAACAAAAATAGAATGAATTGTGCGAAATTCATTATTTTTTTGGGTAAAGTGGATTATCTTTTTAGAAATCATTCCTGGCACTTAAATGCATGGAAGTTTAGAATTTAATATATTTGAATTTTATTTGCAGGATAATGTTCCTGAGAATCGCAAATTTTTATTTGAAAGATCAAAAGAAAGAAGAAATGTTAAGTATTCCCCGGAGCTGAGGCAATTTGCAGTAACCCTTCAGTTTTACTCCACAAGAGCCTACAATTATGTGAGAAAAACGTTTGGAAAATTATTGCCTCATACAAGTACCATAAGGACAATGTAATTGATGGAAATCCCGGTTTTTCTGCAGAAGCTTTGAAATCATTGCAATCAAAAAACGAGAAGAGCCAGGTTCTTCTCAATATTGTTGTGGACGAAATGTCAATTCGTTCACAAATGATTTATAATAATGGTGAATTCCATGGGGGGGTTGATTTGGGCACAGGACTGAAAAATGATTGTGTCCAGCAAGCAACCAACTCTCTTGTTTTTATGGCAGAAACTCCCCATCAGGTATTGCTTCATAAATGGTTTTGATGCACCAGAGAGATCAAATCTTTTCCTGAAATGTTTGGAGTTAATTCATCAAACTGGATGTATGGTAACATCAATAACTTTTGATGGGACTCGAGTCAATTTGAAAATGTTTGAAGAATTGGGGCCACATTTTGAATATTGCAAAGAGTTTCATCCTTTCTTTCTGAACCCATTCATTGATTTAATTACTTAATGTTCGGTTTTGAATTCAGATACGAATAACGATAGTTTCAATAATTTTTTTTTCTCCACAGCGGATACAAAATTTGCCAATTCTGAAATCAAATTTGATAACAGAATGGTAACATTCTCACTCTTGATATTGAACAAATATTCTACAGCACTTGCTGTATTCAACATATTGTTCAACACTGTTGTAGCAATAATAACGTTATCCTCGACTGGCATCATAATGACAAGATGTGAATTAAATAATAAATATGATTTATGATTATATAATAATTTTTCGTTGGCTTTCCATTGATCATATGTGAAATTTGTGGTTGTGGAGAAAGCACAGTCTGTCATTCGGTTAGATTGAAAATTTGATGCGAGTGGGTAGTTCTGAGCGCGAACTGAAAGCGAGCGTGAGGAATGTTGTTACAGAATATACTATATTTCTAAAATATTGTATCCAAAAAATATGTAAATGTAAAGCAAGTGCTCAACATCAACAGTAAGTGATGAATATGAGAATATGTAGGCTCGTGAATATAGTGTTTTTATTTTATTCTGAACTTGCTCTTCATTATTTAACGTTAATTATAGCTTATTTTAATTTATTGCATATTTTCTTGAACACTTCATTCACAATCTATGTAACAAACATGTATTGAGTTAAAATAAAGCATATTGTAATCATCATAGTTTTATTTGAAAATCTTTGTGTACCAAGACATAAGTTATCTTATTGACACAAATACAGGGTGAACAGAGTCTTGTCTTTTCAGGTAATTTTCATGAAGGAGTTTGATAATAACAAGCATTCATAATAAAGTCTGAAATATTTAAGTAACCTACAAGATAACACTCGCTTCATAATGCTTCCTTTAGCCTTTACCAACAGTCTGATATAAATTCTCACATTCCCACTAACGAAATGAATTCTCACAGGAACAAAGTGTCAGAACTAAGATAATCAATCGAAAAGGCTAGTGAGCTAAACTGAGACGAGAAAAACTTGAAATTGGTAACAGCACCCCTCACTGGGCAACTGCCCTCTAAGATATCACCTCAAAAATTGGGCAAATTCTTACGAAGTTTTGGAGTCCTGGGCCTCTAATAAAAAAAGAATAATAGGTTGAAGTGCATGTGAGGCCTCGTTAGCTTGTACAACCCCCCTGAAATCTATAGTGGGTATCCTTGGTTATATAAATTTGTATCATTTATCATTATAATAAATACATTGAGCAAGAGACTTTTGGAATAAAAGAGCAAAATTGAAGCTTATCAATGAACCAATAGGAGTTAAATATTTACCAATACACTTATGTTGATCTGAGAGTTTATGTTTAGAAAACCTGGAAGATAACCCATATATGATTCTTCTAAAATACATAAACTAAAGGATCCTGCTGGATGATTACAAAATTTAATTATGAATTCCTGTCTGAACAAAATAGTATTTTTTTAGTTATTATCTTTATATGATTCCAGAAATCAGACACAAAGTTCAATCTAGCAAAATATTGGAAAGTTTGGGATAATTTTAAATTCCTACCATATTTTAATGTTGATTGATTCATTCCTTTCAATCTCAAAGAAACATTCCTGCATCAGATCACACTATCACAGCTGAGTATAAAAAATTATATTTTTCAATTTTCATGGAGAATGTTCCCCTTTTCAATACTTTATGTATTCAACCATAAATATAATATAAATATTCAAATACTCGAATATTTCCCAACCCAACTGACAATAATACTTGTTATTATTAAAAAAAAACATAACCTTTAAACTCATGAGTCATCAAATTGACACATTTGAAAATTTGAATTTCGCGCATGTGCTCTTGATCGCCGCTGCCTATTTGACAAAGACAGACATATAAAATTGGCTTCACTTTGTTAACATAGGCTCTTATGGCGTATGGTCAATATTGGTATTAATACATATATGACGCACGCACATTGCACAAACAGATACGAGTCGAATGCACGGTTGGTTCAGTACAAGGACATTACATTAATATCCTTGGGTTCAGTATGGGTTCCAGCGTTCCAGGATCCAGTATCAGCGCATATCATATATTTATTAACTACGAATATTGATAATAAGGATAGCCACTATAGCCAGCTGAAGCCAAAACAAATGAGCGCAGCTGGCAACGCTGAACTTCTGCACATGCGCCAAAATAAAAGTGAAAGATGACGGTCAAGATCGACTCTTTTGGTGTTGTTTCTCTCTTACGTCTCTCGTTGCAACCCAAAGTAGAAAAGATCGTATGTCGTAACTCGTATTTAACTTATTGCGCCTTTATTCAAAAAACAGACTTTTGTATTCTTGTAGCTCTGTTTTCTTGTCTTTGTGTGTTTTTGTCGATGTAGGTATTAAGATTTTTCCTCGTTCTTCTTGTTTCTCGTTATTGTTCATAATTGTTTTTTCGGTTCCGTATTGAGTGTTTGTTTCGTTATCGTTATCGTTACTGTAAAGTGTGTAGTTGTTCAGATTCGGTTAGTAGTATTCGTAATTATTCAAGTTCGAGACTAGTTCGTAGTTTTTAGTTGTATAGTATTAGTAATTTAAGTTCAAGACTCTCGTGAAAAATCAAATTTGTTTTCTCCAGTTGACTCCAGTTCATATCATCAGTAACATATTTATCACAGGGATAGGTGTTGGTTCCATGTTCAATGTTTATTTGCCATTTCAGTTTTCCCAAGAATTCATTGATGAGATCATAGTGGATGAAAGTATGTCATCTTCAAGCAGCTGAAGACGTTCATAATTTGAGGATATGTGATAGACATTTCTCAAAGAGAGATATGTATTCTGGGTACAGCAGGAGAACACTTTTGAGAACTGGTGCACAACCCTCACCCAACATTGCATGTTCGTATCTACTTCCAGGATATAATGCTCTTCAAGGAAGGCAGTCAGTTGGTGAGTTCTATATCATAGTTTTCACAGCAGAAGTAGGTACGTGGGAAACTTTGCCCTGGGATGAAATTTATTTCATTTACCGATAGGTGAGATCAATTTATAAAAAATATTCAGCAACGATTTAAAGCCCAGCTCATGTAAATGTAAGGTAAGGTAACGCAAGAACATGAGAAATTTAAACCATTGGAATCATATAGACAAGTACCCAATAAACCACAAGGTAAGGTACACAATTCCAATAGTTTCAATTTATTACGTTCTTGCATTACCTTGCCTTATGTTTACATGAACTAGGGAACTAGGCGTAACACTCAAGATTTAAGAAGCTATGAAGCCTTTTGTTTTTATTTTGTCCTTCAAATTATTATTCACGTAAAACATTTTTGTAAACAAAACTCAACATCGTAATAGCTCATGATATTACAACCAATATATGAAGTGGTCGCTACAGAGACCATTGGTTGAATTCTGTTAAATTATTCAAAAGAGCCAATCAGCATTCATTAATATTTAAATCTTAAGTGTTAAATATTTTTATAAATTGACCTGTAATATAAAATGTTTGTTTGAAATTGAATCAATGAAGTTAAGTCATAAATCAGAAATTTCAAATTGATCCTGTTGAGAACATTAATGAAATAATTGGATGAAGAAAAGGTTTTTTATTTTGTGCAGAAATGTATTTATAAAATCATAGCAAAGCGCTTTCGACTATAAAGTCGAACCTTTTCTTCATCCAATTACATTGGAACGTGCACACAGCTTGACAATTTTCAATTAATGAAATAACTGAACATGAGCGTTGAAACTGAATATATGTATATGAAGAAATAAGACGTCCCATAAACCTGAAAGTAATTTCAAAAAGAAATTCCAAAGTACTAGATAGCCACAACTTCCAAATGAATCAATATGATACAGTATTTATTTTTCTTGTTCACATTGAGCAAGGAACTGCCGATTGAAGCATTAATACATATATGGCGCATATGTTATTTTAACATTCAACCTATGCGATATTTGCAGTTTCCAATACGGCAGTAATAAAGTCGTCGTTATTTTGACATGTGCGCATGCGCAATGAGAATCTGGAATAAGGAAGGACAACTTTCTCGAACATTAAAGTGGGATTCACAACCAAACTTTTTGCGTTTTGCTTTTTACGTTTCGTATTCTGATTGGTGAAGCAGAATCTGAAATTAAACTGACGAAATAATGCCATTCACAACAAAAAAGTCAAAAATTTTCGATTTGCTTCTCAACAAGAAACATAAACATAACATAACATTGGTTTGGCAGAGCAAAATGAAGAAATCATCACAAAAATAATAATTTAAATAATGAATATTATACATGAAATTTGGAAGAGACGTAAATTGCTCCTTCTTTTGCACTTAAAGGGAAAAATGAATCGTACAAAAAGAGAATATTGGGTGAGATCATCATTAAGATGTAAAAATAGAAAATTAAACAGAATATACTATTCGCTGGAATCACGAAAAAATTGGGAGAAAAAAATTAACACAACTTTTATCGAATGGCTCAACAATATTTTTATGATGATCCGCTCTCACATTGAAAAACATTCCCACAGAGAATCCATAAGCCCTGCTGAAAGATTTTCACTGAGATGTAAACACAACGCATTTTGCAACGCAAAAAGCTGAGAATATTTAGCTTTTTGCGTTCGTTTTATTCCAGATTCTGCTTCCACCAATCAGAATATGAAACGTAAAAAGTTTTTGCGCCATATTTTCACCACCGGTTTTTTGCATGTCGGCAAAAACTTATGTGCGCGGTTGCTTTTACTGAAATTAGGCGAGATCTTTTTTTAGAAGCCATAGCTGATAAGAGTGCATGATTGTGCTCAAACTTTATTTATTCTCAAGTAGCTCTTGTGAAGTTTATGTAACAACATATTATTAACTTGGTCAACTTTCAGTTTTGTAGACAATCCAACAACCGAAAATCATGCTGTATCCTATTTCCACGGCCAGAACCCAAGTAAAATCACCCCTGAGATTTTTGTTTCATTGCATGGACAACAGGAGTGGATGTTTCAACCCCTTTGGGCAATTCTATTTACATTTTCGTACCGTCGGATATCGTATGCATGAAAATCCGGCCTCAGTCGAAAATGCGTGAATTAGTTTTTCGCTCGCAATCAGGCAATCGAGGAAATCTAAGTTTTGGATCATGCAATCTGACATATTCGCTGTCTACACAATCCGGTCTGACAAAGTTCGAATTTGATGAAATTCGAATCTGTTCAAATGCACTTCTGCTGTATTCATTCTTTGTCGTAATACCGTTTTGATTGGATAATTTTCTGATAATTTCTCACTTCTTTGCAGTACTGGTTCAGATTTTTACTGTTTTGCTTTTGTATCGTTCTTACAGAATGCAGTCTCCATTTTATCATTAGATTTAGATAATTTCTGACAGAATACAATTGCCATATACAGTTGACAATTGTCCAGTCGCCAAAGTACGGTTCTGACATTATAGGAATCTGTTTGTTTACGATTCTGAGTTTGTATAATGTGATGAATTACCTGTCGGATATTTTGCATTCTGCTAATATGTATGGACCCTTCAAAATCATTTTTCGAGAAAATATGGCTCATGTTTCTGTTATCTGACTCATCTGACTGATCTGTTGGACTGTTGGAGAAAGGGGAAACCCAACGTGGACGTCAGGTCGTGGTTGACGTTTTAAGATACATTACTCTCGTTTTGCCCCCTAGCTTAAATACTGGTAGGAATTGTTACTGGAAATATTTTCAATCCGAGGTTTGACTACTTTTATTGAGAGGGGTTCTTTCATTGAGAAGTGTTCGTTTTTGGAGAAGTATGAACTGCATGGCACTAAGCTTGTTATAGAAGGGGACTCCATTTCTCATCAGTTATATGTAATACATTCTACTTATCAAAATGGTAGCTTTGAAGGAGACTATGATGTGTTTACTGATTATGTGGATTCATTTTTTGAAATGCTCTTTGATTGCCAGATCATTCCTTATATTGTCTTTGAAGGAGGAATTCTATATCAAAGAAGTGCATGGAAGAAAGTATCAAACAGATTCCAAACTGTAAAAGATATCACCAATAATCTTTTGAATGAGAATCGGGAGGTGTACTTTCCTTTATTCATAAGAGATGTGTTTGAAAATATCGCGAAGAAATGGGAAGTCAAAATAGTTCGTTGCGACTTTGAAAGTTACTTGGCAGTAGTGAGCATTGCAAAAAGTTTGAATTGTCCTGTATTGAGTTACGATTCAGATTATTTCATATGTCCTGAGATCACCTACATACCATTCGGAACCTTGTGTAAACTTCAGGATGAACCTTACCCACGTGTCTGTCGACATAATATTACAAGAAATAAGCCAGATGTAAAATATATTCCATGTGAAAGATTTGTTATGAACCAATTTCTTGAATATCTTAGCTTAACTGCTGATAAGTTGCCTTTACTAGCCGTTATGTTAGGAAGTGATGATTCTGTATATCCAAATTACAAATGTTTGTGGCCTGATATCCCAAAATTTAATGATCGTATTATAACAGTAGCTTCATGGATTAGTACTAGAAGTATTGAGACTGTTGTAAATGATGTCTTGAGTCTTCCAGAAACCGAAATATCCAAAACGAAGCTGCAGCAAAAATTAGAGAGCTACAAATGGGAGAATCTATTTTGCAGGTCTGCAGGTCAGCAAAGTGTTCTCAGTGCAGAAAATTCACAAGTCGGCTGAAATTCTTACAGGTTCAACCGATTTTTGCGATGAAACTATAGACCATATCAGTACAGTTTTGACAATAAAATTCTATACCCCCACTCTCAAATATGAGATTTTGCCATGTATTGAAGACAAACTTTGCAGGTCGGCCGAAATTCTTGCAGGTTGGAGACAAACTTTGCAGGTCGGCCGAAATTCTTGCAGGTTGGACTGACATGAGATGAAACAAGACCATATTAACACATTTTTGATGAAAAACCTCCATACGCCCACTCCCGAATATGAGATTTTGCCAAATATCGAAAAAAAAAACTCTGCAGGTCGGCAGAAATTCTTGCAGGTTGGACTGACATGAGATGAAACACGACCATATTAACACATTTTTGATAAAAAACCTCCATACCCCCACTCCCGAATATGAGATTTTGCCAAATATCGAAAAAAAAAACTCTGCAGGTCGGCAGAAATTCTTGCAGGTTGGACTGACATGAGATGAAACAAGACCATATTAACACATTTTTGATAAAAAAACCTCCATACCCCCACTCCCGAATATGAGATTTTGCCAAATATCGAAAAAAAAAAACTCTGCAGGTCGGCAGAAATTCTTGCAGGTTGGACTGACATGAGATGAAACAAGACCATATTAACACATTTTTGATAAAAAACCTCCATACCCCCACTCCCGAATATGAGATTTTGCCAAATATCGAAAAAAAAAACTCTGCAGGTCGGCAGAAATTCTTGCAGGTTGGACTGACATGAGATGAAACAAGACCATATTAACACATTTTTGACAAAAAAACTCCTTACCCCCACTCCCAAATATAAGATTTTGCCATATCTTGAAGAAAAACTCTGCAGGTCGGCAGAAATTCAGCACACAAATATGTATTGCTATAACTGCCGCCGAAGAGGACATCTGTCGAGAAATTGTAGATCTCCGAAGAAAAATAGGAGTAACCAGAAAAATATGAGATCCCCAATGCCGAATAATTCACTCAACTACAGTGATAGTGTGAAAAACAGCAGTGAAACAGCATTCAACGTTGAGGAAAAGAATGACATATACTTCAGTGATGACTGTTGGATTCTGGATAGTGGTGCATCGACTCATATGTGTCACCGAAAAGAGTATTTTTCAACTTTTGACGAAGAAAGCGACAGAACAGTTGTTCTTGGTAACAATCAATCATTAACTGTCAGAGGTAGAGGTACTGTAAGAATCCAAAAACTGATAAATGGCAAATGGTTCGACTCAACTATAAATGATGTACTATACATTCCAGAACTTCGCAAAAATTTGTTCTCAGAAGGAGTTGTTACCACCAAAGGAATGAAGATTGTCAAGGAAAGTAACGAAGCTCAAATCTTTCACGAAAATAAATTAGTAGCATGTGCAGTGAGAGAACACAACAACTTATATAAACTTCTATTTCGTACAGTAATTCTGAATGCCAATGCTGTCACCAAAGACAGTTTGAAAATATGGCACGAACGTCTCGGCCATGTCAATGTGAAATCTATTCGAGAAATGGTAGAAAAAGGTTTAGTTGAAGGTATCGACTTCAGTGACATGAATGATTTTTTCTGTGAAGGTTGTGCATATGGCAAACAACATAGATTGCCATTCAAGAAAACGTCCCATCCAAAAATGAAACCTGGCGAGAGAATCTTCAGCGATCTATGTGGACCGATGGCAGTAGCATCTGTGCGAGGTGCAAGATACTTTTTATCTTTCAAAGATGACTGTTCTGGCTACCGTGTGGCTTACTTTGTGAGGCACAAATCCGATGTTTTGGATTGCTTCAAAGCATTTTGCTGTAAGATAAATAATAAATTTGGTAGTGCAATCAAAGTGCTTCATGTCGATAACGGCTCTGAATACTGCAACCAGAACTTGAAAAATTATCTAAGTGACCAAGGAATCGAGATGGAAAATACCGCACCATATACACCTCAGCAGAATGGCCGAGCAGAACGAGATAACCGTATAATCGTTGAAAGTGCTCGATCAATGCTCTACAGCGCGAAAATGCCGAAATATCTCTGGGCAGAAGCAGTAAATGCAGCAATTTACATTTTGAACCGTACTCCAACATCTCAAACTCCTGGTTCAACTCCATTTGAAGTATGGACAAGTAAAAAACCCATTCTCAGTCACATCAGAACTTTTGGATGCCAAGCCTTTGCACACATACCTGATGAGAAACGTACAAAACTCGATGCAAAGAGCAAGAAACTGTTTCTTGTTGGTTACGATAATAACTCAACAAATTATAGACTCTACGATCCAAAAACTAGAAAAGTGATAATCTCCAGAAACGTAATATTTAACGAGAATGTTAAAGGTTATGAAGATGGACCAAGCATTGTTCCAGTCGATGTCAATGCTGCTGATGATGATGTTACAGCTCCACCCAGAATTTCAGAACAGATAGAAGCAGAAATTATCCCTGATCAACCCGAAAACCATGAAGAAATTTACCTCGAGGAAACTCATGATAGACGACAATCCCAAAGAACTATTCGTCCACCAGCCAGATTCCATGATTTTGAACTTAACTTAGTTGAGGTTGACTTACCTGGTGCATACGAAGAAGCTTTGAAATCGAAAGATTCAAAAGAATGGAAGCAAGCAATCTCTGATGAACTAATAGCTCTAGAGAAAAATGATACTTGGGAGAAAACAGAACTTCCACCAGAAAAAAGGCCGATTCACTCAAAGTGGGTTTTCAGAGTGAAAAGAAACCCTGATGGATCAATAAACCGCTACAAAGCTCGGCTGGTAGCGAAAGGTTTCTCCCAGACCAAAGGTGTAGATTATTCAGAAATATTCTCACCAACCACCAGATATGATTCTATACGAGTTTTGCTAGCCATTGCAGCAGAAAACAACTTACATATGATGCAATTTGATGTAAAAACGGCATTTCTTCATGGCAACCTTGAGGAAGAAATATACCTGAAACATCCTCGTGATATGAAAAATGATGCAGTTTATAGGCTCAAGAAGTCGCTTTATGGATTGAAGCAAGCTCCAAGATGCTGGAACAAGAAATTCAATGATTTTCTGAGCAATTTTGGCTTCATTCAATCAGAAGCTGATAAATGTGTTTATCGTTGCAACCTCCGTGGAGGAAAACTTTTACTGGTGATCTATGTAGATGATGGACTGATTTTTTCGTCCAGTGAAGAAGCAATTCAAATTGTTCTATCAGAATTACAAACAACATTCGAAATAACTGTAAGTGAACCGACCTACTTTGTGGGATTAGAAATCAAACGGAGTGACAGTGACAATTCAATTTCCATCAGTCAGTCAAGTTATGTCAGACAACTCATAAACCGTTTTGGAATGGAAGATGCTAAAATTGCTTGTACTCCCTTGGATCCACATAGTAATTTATCCGCTGAAACTGGGCCATATCTAGAAGAGAATGAAGTTCCCTATCGACAAGCAGTTGGGTCTCTTATGTTCGCCGCTATCGTAAGCAGACCAGACATTATGCATGCAGTGGGAGTTGTGAGTCGTTATCTCATCAAGCATACCAACGCTCACTGGAATGCAGTGAAAAGAATCATGAGATATTTGAAAGGAACAGCAGAATATGGCATCAGGTACCAGAAAACACCAAATTTACCACTACTGACTGGATATTCAGACGCAGATTATGCTGGTGATTCAGAAACAAGGCGATCTACTACTGGATATGTCTTCAAAATTAGTTCCGGTCCTGTTACTTGGGCCAGCAAACGTCAGAGTAGTGTTACACTATCAACAACCGAGTCTGAATATGTGGCTGCATCAAATGCTGCCAGAGAAGCAATCTGGTTGCAACAACTCTTGGAAGATATTGATCAGCATGTAACAAAACCTACGACATTATATATTGACAACCAGAGTGCAATTAGACTTATTAAGAACCCCGAATTTCATAGTCGGACAAAGCATGTTGATGTTCGTCTACATTTCATAAGAGAAAAATACGAAGAAAGAAGTATATTCCCAGAATACATTTCTACTACAGAACAGCAGGCTGACATTTTTACAAAGGCATTATGTAAAAAGACTTTTCAGTATTTGCTTGAACTGTTGGGTGTTAAGAAGAATATTTGACTTTTATATAACACAGAACACAGGAAGTAACCAAAACATCCAGAAAGTGGGAGTGTTGAAGTTATTCTGAATGTTTTTTATATACCTAAGTAGGTACTGATATATATTTTTTTTTTTGATTAAGTAGTCTGTCAACTATTAAAAATAATTTTTGCTGTCTTTATTTTCTTTTGTGGATTATTCCTCCACGTATTAAAAACTGTTGCTGAAAAGTGAGTTTCAGTGATCCTCACAACAATATGGTCTTGTTTCATCTCATGTCAGTCCAACCTGCAGGAATTTCTGCCGACCTGCAAAGTTTTTTTTCAATATATGGCAAAATCTCATATTTCGGAGTGGGGGTATGAATTTTTTTTGGTCAAAAATGTTCTTATTTATACCAGTTACATCTCAAATCGGTCCAACCTGCAAGGATTTCTTGATCTGTAAGGTTTTTGCACTGGGAACATTTTGCTGACCTGCAGACCTGCAAAATAGTTACACCCGCTACAAATGCTACAAAAATAAATATTTATCAAATCTTGGAATATGTAGTAATCAAGAGCTTCTAGAAAATGACAGAGATCTTGAAAATGACTGCCTAGTTAGTAAAATTCCAGATATTTTTCTTGAGAACTTTAGGAACTGTTGTTATTCGCCTTATTTAATGGACATATACATATTCATGACCAGTATTACGGTCTCAAAACCCAAGTGGAAAATTTTGATTTGCCACACTCCGATTTTGGAATGAAAAAATTGTTAGTGCAATTCACAAAATTCTTACCAACTCTTCTACAAAGTTATTATGTTTTGTTCGAGAAGGGGATTGCATAAACCTGAAAGAAGTTCCTCTGTACAAGGTTGATGTTCCACTTTTCACAGATATTCAAGAGATGGATGTTGAAATCAGGAATCTGTTATATTAAAAGTACTTGGATTAGATTTACAGAAAGATGCTTTACATGAGTTTCCAGAATCATGGCTATTGTTTGTCATTACGATACTATATCTTCAAAGGCTCTCATCACTCACTTTACCTCTTTTTTATTCTCTAGTGTGCAAAATTATGTTGAGCTATGTGAATTGTAAAAATCATCTTCTGTTTTGGTATTATGATAATAAATTCAAGTATAACACAAGGCCAAAACGGAAAAGCACTCTTTCATCATTACAAAAGAACGAGACTGGATGTACTGCCCAAATTTTGCTGGAGATGAAAAATTTTGAGAAGTATTTTCGAAGGAGAGAAGATGAGAGAATCTCATTTGATATCAACTTGCTACATGGTATGTCCCAATTTCAAAGTTGTTTGTTACATATCAAAGTTCTGAATGATTTGATGAACATGCCTTTTTCAAATTTGTTGATATCTGATAATTTCAATGGTACTTTCATCTATAATTTTCTCTGATATTAGAACAATCTTCAAATATTAATGATTTTATTAGTATTTCATTGCATCAAGAATCTCCAAATATAATAGTTGATTTCCAAACCTTACTTGCTAAAATTGAAAAAATCACTGATGTTTTCAAAAAATATATGTAACTCTGAAACAGATTATTGAGAACTTATTTATGAATTTCATACTCATGTCATTTCATTGAACTTCTATAGGTCGTTACCTTAGAATAACGGATTCATCTACACGCGTCATGGTTTTGAGAAACAGAGGCCTGAAGTTTCAAGTTTCTGACAGGTGTTATAACGGTTGTATTTCTACAAACGTTCAATTTCATCATTTTTACCGTGAATCATGGCAGTGTAAACGAGGCACCAACTGAGTTTATAAGTTTCAGAATATGACTTACAATGTTTCTGTTGATTTATCTTTATTTTACAGCTCGAAGAACGCTGCTGAATACTCGACCAAGTCTGAATGATAAATTATTTAATAAAATCAGTAAAAAATGTTTTTGTACAACTGACATTAAAAATGACGTTTTTAATTCATTGACACATGAACTAAAAACTGACGTTTTCACAAAATCACTTTTAACACTAGTGTTAAAAGTACTTTTAACACTAGTGTTAAAAGTAAAATGACAGATGAGATGATGGATACTCAGTAATATAGATCTCTCTAATAGAAACACTTCAATCAGATATTATAATCAGAACACCTACTCAAGAGGAATCGTTTATAAAAGTTCACACATGTATTTGGTCGTTTGCGCAATTGATAATACTAATTCCTTTTGAAGTTACAAACGAAGTAGTATTTAGTCCAACTGTAGAATGTCCTTCATCACTGACAAATAATGACATTCATAAATAAAGTGCGTTGGGGTTTATTATATTTGAAGTATCTGTCAGTCAGCCTTGTAATCCAAAGATCGTGTGTTCGAATCCTTATGGATCTTATTTTTTTTTTTGTTTTTTTCTTACCAGCAGTAACTGTTGAACAAAAAATTTTGTATGATACATTTGTTAAAAGTGATTTTATTTTGCTCGTGGGGTTGCTCCACTCGCTAACGCTCGTTTCGCAATATTCCCCACTCACAAAATAAAATGCCACTTTTAACACTTGTATCATAAATAACTATTGTGTATTTGAAAACAACTCAACTGTCAAAGTCACGTTTGAATTATTTGAATTGAAGTCTTATTCTTCTCAACATTTTAAAGATAGTTAGTTCTTCTTCTTCTCGTTTTTATTTGGATTCAAAATTATATCAATTAGCCAGTTCCGACAAAGTGTGAGTTCCGTGTTCCGTCCAAACCATGGATGTTATTTGTAATGATCATGCAGAGAGCGATAGTAAATTGAAGCTTTCATGCGTAGGCAAGATGTTGGTTTCATTCTATCTATGAGTTCTGTGATCTTAACATGAGTCAACCGTTAGTAAGCTGTTTTTTGATAGTGTGACAATTGGTAACACTGTTTGTAGAAATTGAGGAGGGGATTAAATTTTGAATTTCCGTTATCTTCCATTTCCTCCATTTCGTCCATTTCTGCATTTGGTCTCACTTGAAGAACTCGCTGATGATTTAAATATTTATTTTGAAAATCATCCAATCAGTGTATATTAATAACATTTATAAAGAGGTAACTATCTATTTAAAATGCAAAGTGGAATTCATTGGAATAAATATTTTTATCGTTTTTAATGCTTTTAAAATAATTTTATTTCCAATGAATTTTCATGATTTTTCAAATGGCGTCAATAGACATGTTTTACAACAATTTCTCCTTTTTTTTATGTGTGTAGTTCGACCAGATTAAATTTCAAGATTTGATTAAATTTCAAGACGATATTTAATTTCAAGATTTGATTAAATTTCAAGACGATATTTAATTTCAAGATTTGATTAAATTTCAAGACGATATTTAATTTCAAGATTTGATTAAATTTCAAGACCAGATTTAAATTTAAACATTGTTTAAATTTAATTTCAAAAAGCTTAGTTAAAAGCTTATTTCTCGCCATTGAATGAGCGGCGATGTTAGTGGCCGATTTGCAAATTACCACAATATGGAATAATAACTATAGCTACCTATGATAGCTGACTGGCTGAATTACACACTCGATCAGGTGTCCAGAACTAGGTGGGGATTCAGGAGTGTTCCAGAGCTGCTGTTACAGTATATTTGAATCAAGGAGCCGGAAGAGCTTGAAATATAAACAGGAGAGGAGTTTGGTTGATTCTTTCTTATAACTGATGATTGGTCAAGGAAATATGTAAGGTTTAAATGCATTTAACCCAATATTCCAAGTAAGTTGGTGTGACCATTTGAATAACATACAATAGTCCAAAGGACCAAATTTCTTCCCTTCAGCCTGATTCGATCATTACTTCTAGACTTTTCTACATCTCATCAAGCCCTGAACTCAATTTAACAAACTTTCAATTCATTAAATACTATTTTTATGCAACCTGATTACTCTCATCATTGTTTATTGATTGTCTCAAGATCGTCAAGCCCTGAATTTGGCTTAACATTTATTTGATTAAATACTATTTTTTAATAATTGTTTTACTTGTATGTCTGGAGTGTTTTCTCTTTCAGTGTGATAAAGACTTTCTACAGAGGCTGGCTTTGAGAATGAAATACTATATCAAAATTCCTGTAGATGGCGTCCAAATAACAACTTTCAATTAGCTATTTTATTCTCACTGCCATAAATTGGATTTCTAAGAATATCTTTGAGTTAATTCACCAACAAACGTACCACGACCTTTGCCTCCGCAATAAGAGTTAGCCCTCCGCATTGTTTATATGAGGTTTAGGTGAAAAATCCCTTAAAAAGGGAACAAAACCTTATATAAATTTGGCGACTGCCAACGTGTGGACCGAAGATTTCAGAGAAATTCAATTATTGCACTGTGGAAGACTTCGGACTTACAAATAAAATATAGATACTGTGTGTCATGTTCTGAAAGTTGTATCACAGTGGTATTGCTCAGTATTTGGTGGTGTTGTGTTCATATTGGTGTGTTTTTTGGTATTTATCGGTATTAGTGTATATTGTATGGAATTTTATTACCTTTATTGGTACCCTTCAAGTATAACTTTGTGTTGTTGATATAGTTATTTTTGAGAATTTTTATTGAATATTTATCCATAAAAGTTTTAAAATGGAAGGAAAAATAGAACCTTTGTACCTTTCTGAAGAAGAAATTGATTATGAGCTGCGTATTCGAGATGCGGTAGCTCCTAGAAAGACTTTAACTTCTAAAAGAATAATTTTGAGTAGATTACTTGGCCAGGAAACTGTCATGACTCAGTTGGAAGATAAAGAGTTCCAAACCGAAGATGAGAAAACATTCATTAATAAAACTCTATCAGATTTAGAATCATTAATACTAAATTTTAGAGGTCCAATAACAGATCCCATGTATAAAATAATAGAAACCAGGTGGACATCTCTTACAGGGAGAGTCGAACGTTTTAAAATTTCAACTGATCCTGAAGAAGATAGAATTTCAGATATAAAATTTAAACAGCATGCAAAAGCTACTTGTATAGAGTTTGATGCAAAATTATCAATGAATGTAGTTCAAGTAAATGAACAGTGTCCTTCTACAAGTAATATTTCAGCAGTAGGTAAATCTGTGCCAGTTTATAAATGGGGAATACAATATGATGGTTCAACAAGTTTAAAATCATTTCTAGAACGAGTACAGGAACTTTCACAATCTCGTAATGTTTCAGAAACTGAACTTTTCAATTCATGTATAGATTTATTTACAGGTAGAGCTTTAATTTGGTATAGATCAATTAAAAATGATGTCAATAATTGGCAGGAATTAGTTTCTTGCATGGAAAGTGCATTTTTGCCTTCATTATATGATGAAAAACTTCTTGAAGAGATCAAACAGCGTACTCAGGGTAGTGACGAACCCATTGATATCTATGTTGCTGTTATGCACAGTCTTTTTGGTAGGTTGAAGAGTCCTGTTGATGCTCAAGAACGTTTAAAAATAATTAGAAGAAATATTATGCCAAAATATATAGACCATTTGATTTAAAAAAAAATTGATAGCACTCAAGAACTAATAAGTTTTTGTAAAACAATTGACGAAGCTTCTCTAATCAAGCAGAAATATATTCCACCTAAGTCGTTGCATTGCCTAGAATCTGATCTTGCCTATGTGGAGTCCTCACCTGAAAATAAAAATAAAAGTTCAAGAAATAATTGGAGAAATAAAAAAAAATTGTTTGATTCATCAAAAACACATTTTAATTCCAATGTTGAAAATTCAAATACTCCGTCAACTTCTCAACAATCTCAAGTAAATAGTAGCTTGAACACAGCTTCTCTTCGTTGCTACGGATGTAAAACAGTTGGCCATGTGTTGAAAAATTGTAAAACACCCCGCAAATTATTTTGTTATTTATGTGGTAAACCAGATTTTACAAAAAATAATTGTCCTTCCTGTAATTCAAAAAACTAGTTGCGAAGACATTTGATTATAGCCGTCAAAATGTCTGTGTTAGTAAAGGTTATGAACCAAAAAATTCTCAAAATAATAAATTTAAATATGGAAAACGTAATTTAAAAAATAATAAAGCCCCTCATTCTTATAAAAAATATTCTAAAAAATTGACAGTTGAAACGGTAGAAAACAGTATAACGTTGGAAAATACGGCTGAATTTGGTGATATTGTTCCTTTGTTCATTTCTAAACCATTTGATAATCGACCATACATTTCAATTAATTGTTATGATGAAGTTATAATAGCATTATTGGATAGTGGAGCAAATGTTAATTGTATAGGAAAACATTCTTTGGATTTGATAAAAAAATATAAGATCAAACTGGATAGAACGCAGAGAAGAAAGGTGACAACTGCTGATGGAAAAGCACAAACAGTAATAGGAATTTGTCAAATTCCTATATGCATAGGAAAAACTTGCAAATTAATTAAGCTTGCAGTAATACCTTCTCTTCAATGTGGAATAATCCTCGGCAGTGATTTTTGCAAGATATTTGAAATTTCCATCAATTTTAGTAATAATTCATGGCAAATCCAAAGTGAACTAGAAAATGACATAAATGTTTTGTCAGAAGCTCCAGATAAAACTGATTCAAATGTTGGTGTGAGTAACAATCTTAACGATGAACAACAAAAAGAAATGAAAAAGGTAGAAAATATGTTTAAATCCATTTCTTCTGAGGACCGTTTAGGTTTTACAGATAAAATAATAGCGCATATTGACACAGGCGACAATTTGCCTTTCAAAAAGAGACAATATCGAATGTCTCCGTATATGTTGGAACATCTCAATAAAGAATTAGATAAAATGCTTGCGTTAGATGTGGTAGAACCTTCTTTCAGTCCGTGGAACTCTCCAGTTCTTTTAGTAAAGAAATCTGATGGTGAGTTTAGATTTTGTTTTGATGGAAGATCCTTGAACGAAATCACAAAGAAAGATTCATATCCACTTCCTTTAGTTGATGATATCCTCAACATGCTTAGTGATGCTAAATTCATTTCTACAATAGATTTAAAAGCAGCTTTTTGGCAAATAAGCCTTGATGAAGAGAGTAAAGAAAAAACAGCATTTTCAATTGCAGGACGTGGTTTGTTTCATTTCAAACGGCTTCCTTTTGGCTTATCTAATTCAGCAGCTATTACACGTTTGATGGATCGTATATTAGGTCTGGAATTACAGCCAAAAGTATTCGTGTATTTAGATGATATTGTATTATGTAGTTCAAGTTTCTTAGAACATATTACGTTATTGAAAGAAGTCTATAAACGTTTAAAAGATGCTAATCTAACAGTCAATTTTAAAAAATGCAAATTTTTCAGAGAATCTTTACAATATTTAGGCTTTGTTGTTGATAAAAGAGGTTTACGAACGTCCCCTGAAAAGATCGAAGCTATGGTAGATTATCCTAAACCTAAGACTACAACAGAAGTGAAACGTTTTGTTGGTATGTGTTCATGGTACAGACGTTTCATTCCTCATTTCAGTACTTTGGTTAGTCCATTGAATGATTTATTAAAAGGTAAAGGTAAAAGACAAGGTATTGTTTGGACTGATAATGCAGAAAAAGCTTTCGTTGAAATTAAACAAAAATTAGTTTCAACCCCTATTCTAACAGCCCCTAATTTTTCATTAGAATTCTGCATTCAGTGCGATAGTAGCGGTTTTGGACTAGGAAGTGTACTCACCCAAATTCAAGATGGGGAAGAAAAAGTGATCGCCTATGCTAGTCGCACTCTCAATCGAGCAGAGCGGAATTATTCAGCTACGGAACGTGAATGCCTTGCGTTGGTGTTTGCACTGGAAAAATTTCGCCCATATATAGAGGGTGTTCACTTTAAAGTTCTTAGTGATCATGCTAGTTTGAAGTACCTCTCTAAGATGTCAGGTAGTTCTGGCAGGCTCAGTCGATGGGCCATGAGACTTTCTGTTTTTGATTTCGAAATGGTGCACCGCAAAGGTAAGCTTCACATAACTCCAGATGCTCTGTCTCGAGCTCCAATACCAGAGGAAGTGAATGTTTTGGGCATTTCCTTGGAAAACCTTGATCCTTGGTACCTAAAAATGAAAAATAATATTAGTAAAAATCCTGAAAAATATCCCCAATGGATGATCAAAGACGATTATATTTTTAAACATACTCCCAGTAAAATAGCTTTAAAAACTAATATTTCTGAGTGGAAATTGTTAGTTCCCCTTGATCAGAGACAGAAAATAATTTTTGATTCTCATAATCCACCTACTTCTGCTCACCTAGGGTATTTTAAAACTATAAAGAAAGTTGCTGAACAATTTTACTGGCCTCTTATGAGAAAAGAAATTTTAAAATATGTTCGTCAATGTCATGAATGTTGTAGTCAGAAAGCTCTTAATGCACAACGTTTTGGTTTAATGGGTGCAGAAAAAAAAGTTAGTTTTCCATTTCAATTAGTAAGTACCGATGTTATGGGTCCATTCCCTAGAAGTTCTAAGGGAAATAAATTCCTAATAGTAGCTTCCGACTATTTTTCAAAATTTGTTATTATGAAACCTGTTAGAAATGCGACGGCACAAGCAATTACAACATTTTTAGAGGAAGTATTTCTAGTTTATGGTGTTCCTCAAATTTTATTGCTGGATAATGCCTCAGCCCACACAGGTAAAGTGTTCAATGATTTCATCAAAGAGTATAAAATTTCAAAAGTTTGGTATAACTGTCGATATCACCCTCAGGTGAATCCTACAGAGCGAGTAAATCGAACAATTGGCACTGCTATCAGATGCTTCATTAAAGATTCTCACAAACATTGGGACAAGGAAATTTTAAAGATTCAACATGCTTTGAATTCTGCTACTCATGAAGTTACCGGTTTGAGTCCAAATTTCCTCAATTTTGGCAGGATAACACCAGCTTCTGGAGATTATTATGGTGAAGTCATTGATTTCGAATGGAATAACAGTGCACAGGGAAGACAGAACTATTCTGAAGAGATTGAGAAATTGCCCTCTATCTATAAAAAAGTTCAGGATAGATTATCTGCTTCTTACAAGAAAAACGCTAATTATTATAATTTGAGGAAGCGTGAGCATGTTTTCAAAGAAGGCGAAAAAGTCTGGAAGCGAAACTTCGTATTATCAGATGCTGCCAATGAATATTCGGCTAAGTTAGCATCTTGTTATGTATTATGTAAAATCAAGAAGGTATTGTCAAAAGTGGCTTATGAGTTGGTTAATTTAAATGGTACACCTGCTGGTAGATGGCATGTATCAAAACTCAAGCCTTACTATGGGTCTAACTCTGACCTATCCGTTTGATTTTACATATATTTTGATTTTATATCAGTCCCCCAAAATGAAATTAAAAATTTCATTATCCTTGTTTCATTTGAAAAGGATTATTTTTCAGAAACAAATTGATCCTTAATGACTTATTACAATCTTGATTCTGCGATTACTTTGTTATGACTGTTTCTAGAAAGTGTAGTATTTTTATGACCATTACCCTAGTAATGAATAGTGCTAGAAAATACAGTTTCACAAAGTATCTGAATTTTTGTTGAAAATAAAATTCATTTAGATTTGATAAAAAATGTCATTACATCCCCAAAGACTGATGGTATTTATAGTCATGAAGTTGACTGGTTATAGATAACTAAATAGTTTGGTATTTGAGTCTGTCTATCTGTCTGTGTGAATAGGAATTTAATTATTCACATGTGGATCCACACAAAAAAATTATTGCGCATAAAGATTGTGGAAAGCAACTTAAGTTTTCCACTGTATATTTTGATATCTCTTCTTGAAGACATTTTTGTAAATGTTATTTTCTATATTTCTTTTGTAGGATGTTAGAGATAATTTCCGGTGTAGTCTGATCAACTACACTAAATAGGTACCTGTATATATTAAAACTGTAAATATTGAAAACTGTAAAATCTATGCATAGTTAGTCTAATAGTTAGATAGTTAGATAGGTTAGATGAAAAATGAAAATGTAGAATATTTTCACAAAAAAAAAAAAAATATATGATTAGTATATTTCTTAGATTAGGTGCACCAATTATTTTTAGTATTTTTATTATTTGAAGTAATGAGTAAAGCTTATTATTTCCTCAATTGGGGCAAAATCTGGTTGTCCCTTGCTTAGGCATAAAGCGACTTGGACTTGGCATGTCCCCAGATAGTTGGGATTTTTCTTAAATTTCCAACTACAGTAATACCGCTGTTCATGTTATGAAGAGGTTCATAATATTTATGAGTACTCACCTCAATGAAATAGGCTCTTGTTTCTTGTTATCTGAGCTAGGGGTTGGTTTATTTCCTACGAAAGTAACACCGCTGTTCGTGTCATAAATTTTATGAGTGTTTACCTCAACATAACATGCCACTGATTCTTAATATGTGAGGTAAAGGTTGGTTATCTCTCAACTTATAACAACTTGAACCCTGGACATGGTTCCCAACTAGTGAGATTGTGCGTTCTTAGAAGGTTGTGAAATCCTTCCACACTATCTTACGTCAGTAACATTACTGTTTGAATTTTTCTTGGTGACAAGAAATAATTTTAGAGGTGCTTTCATTTATTGATATGACTAGGTAGGTATTGTGTCATTAGTAGTTGATATTTTGGGTTTTTGATATTTCGAGAAAACTATGAAAATGCACTCACCTCAAGAAATATTAATCGACCACTGGTACATGAATAGTTGTTTCCAGTTGGTTATGTCCAGTTGTAGTACTATTCATTTTTTATTATATCCAGGAGGGATAAGAATTTATTATTTCTCCCTCAGCTGTGTTGGGATGACAGTTCATTGAGCTGGCCTGTCTCAACACATTGAATTTTGAAGATTTTGGCGAAAATTGATCCTTTTTGTTGGTAGGAGGCCAAGTTTGTGTTGTAGACCACTGTCTTACTGGTGAGAGGGCCGGTTAAAGCTACTGGTCGGTTTGACAACCTTCAATACAGCTTGGAGTACCTCCGAGGCGTTTTTTTTTTTTTTTGCCTCAGTGTTCATTTGAAACATTTTTTAGGCGTGGTGAAATCCTATATTTTCACTAGGGTTTTTGTTGGAATCCTTGGATCATTCCTAAACAAAATTTATTATTCATTAGTTTTGGCTTTTCAACTTAAAAAAATTTAACTTACCATTTAATTGTGACGAAAAATTTGAAGGTCAAATTTTTCTTTGTAAGAAGGAGGGTGTATAACGGTTGTATTTCTACAAACGTTCAATTTCATCATTTTTACCGTGAATCATGGCAGTGTGAACGAGGCACCAACTGAGTTTATAAGTTTCAGAATATGACTTACAATGTTTCTGTTGATTAATCTTTATTTTACAGCTCGAAGAACGCTGCTGAATACTCCACCAAGTCTGAATGATAAATTATTTAATAAAATCAGTAAAAAATGTTTGTGTATTTGAAAACAACTCAACTGTCAAAGTCACGTTTGAATTATTTGAATTGAAGTCTTATTCTTCTCAACATTTTAAAGATAGTTAGTTCTTCTTCTTCTCGTTTTTATTTGGATTCAAAATTATATCAATTAGCCAGTTCCGACAAAGTGTGAGTTCCGTGTTCCGTCCAAACCATGGATGTTATTTGTAATGATCATGCAGAGAGCGATAGTAAATTGAAGCTTTCATGCGTAGGCAAGATGTTGGTTTCATTCTATCTATGAGTTCTGTGATCTTAACATGAGTCAACCGTTAGTAAGCTGTTTTTTGATAGTGTGACAATTGGTAACACTGTTTGTAGAAATTGAGGAGGGGATTAAATTTTGAATTTCCGTTATCTTCCATTTCCTCCATTTCGTCCATTTCTGCATTTGGTCTCACTTGAAGAACTCGCTGATGATTTAAATATTTATTTTGAAAATCATCCAATCAGTGTATATTAATAACATTTATAAAGAGGTAACTATCTATTTAAAATGCAAAGTGGAATTCATTGGAATAAATATTTTTATCGTTTTTAATGCTTTTAAAATAATTTTATTTCCAATGAATTTTCATGATTTTTCAAATGGCGTCAATAGACATGTTTTACAACAATTTCTCCTTTTTTTTATGTGTGTAGTTCGACCAGATTAAATTTCAAGATTTGATTAAATTTCAAGACGATATTTAATTTCAAGATTTGATTAAATTTCAAGACGATATTTAATTTCAAGATTTGATTAAATTTCAAGACGATATTTAATTTCAAGATTTGATTAAATTTCAAGACGATATTTAATTTCAAGATTTGATTAAATTTCAAGACGATATTTAATTTCAAGATTTGATTAAATTTCAAGACGATATTTAATTTCAAGATTTGATTAAATTTCAAGACGATATTTAATTTCAAGATTTGATTAAATTTCAAGACCAGATTTAAATTTAAACATTGTTTAAATTTAATTTCAAAAAGCTTAGTTAAAAGCTTATTTCTCGCCATTGAATGAGCGGCGATGTTAGTGGCCGATTGGCAAATTACCACAATATGGAATAATAACTATAGCTACCTATGATAGCTGACTGGCTGAATTACACACTCGATCAGGTGTCCAGAACCAGGTGGGGATTCAGGAGTGTTCCAGAGCTGCTGTTACAGTATATTTGAATCAAGGAGCCGGAAGAGCTTGAAATATAAACAGGAGAGGAGTTTGGTTGATTCTTTCTTATAACTGATGATTGGTCAAGGAAATATGTAAGGTTTAAATGCATTTAACCCAATATTCCAAGTAAGTTGGTATGACCATTTGAATAACATACTGTTGCGTCTTCGGGTTCAAAAATAAGTGTACTCTGGTATGAACTCGCCTTTATTGATCAAACTTTACTTGACAACACTGTAATACAAGTCACTGTCAAAATACTTGTATCCAAGGTAACTCAAGGTAACTTTCTAACTAACTAACTTTTCTAACAAATGCATCGCTTTTATATACAAATAAAGTTCTAGAAAACTTAAGAAATCAATAGAACACAAATAGAATGTTCGACGATTGATCCAGAACAAAAGTTAGTGCTTCTAGATTTTTCCATCTAATTCATCGAACGATCTCGAACAATTCGAGAAGTCTTTATCAAATTTCAGGTCTGTAACACTGCCTCCTCCTTTAGGTTATTCCGTCCCGGATAACACCATCACCATTTTGGCTGTTCCTCTGGAACCAATTTGGGGGATCGTGGCCTCGGTATTCTGCTAACCTCTCGATGTGAACAACTTTGGGTTTACACCTTGGGTTGAGCTGGATGCGGTATACCAAGTCGTTGATCTTCTTTATGATGACATAGGGTCCTGTCCAATTTCTCTGTAGCTTGGGGCATTTTCCTTTCTTTCTCTGAGGTTGGTATAGCCAAACGGCATCACCTGGCTCGAACATAGTCCCTGGACTCTTCCTGTCGAACCTCTTTTTCATTTTATCACTGGAGATTTGAAGACGACGTCTGCAGAATTCATGAACTTGGTCCAGTCTTTCTCGCAACTCTTGGACATATTCTGGTAGGACTTTGTCCTCTGTACTTCTGGGTGGCATTCCAAACAACAGATCGCATGGTAGTTTCATTTCTCGCCCAGTGATCAACATTGAAGGAGTATATCCGGTGGACTCATGCTGGGAACTTCGATAGGATAGGAGAAATAGTGGTACCAACTCATCCCAATCCTTTTGATTTTTGGAGATGAACATCGACAGGTACTGACTGATGGTTTTATTATGTCGTTCAACCATACCATCTGATTGTGGATGTAGGGCTGTGGTACGAGTCTTCTTCACACCTAGAATGTTCATCATTTCCTGCCATAATTCAGATTCGAAGTTTCGTCCTTGATCAGAATGTAATTCTAGTGGGACTCCATGTCTGGCTATTACATTTTCTATGAAGGCCTTTGCAACGGTCTTTGCCTCCTGGTTTGGAATGGGCACAACTTCAGGCCACTTGGAGAAATAGTCCATGGCTACCATCAAGTATTTATTTCCTTGCTCGTTAACAGGAAACGGCCCAAGAATGTCAACTGCTACTCTTTCGAATGGTTCACCAGAAAGATACTGAGCCATTTTCCCTCGACTTCTAGTTTTGGGTCCCTTCTTTGAAGAGCATAGGTCACATCTTCTGCACCATTCTTCTACATCACGACGACAATTCACCCAATAGAATCGTTCTCGAATTCTAGTAAGGGTCCTCTTGATTCCGAAGTGTCCACCTGCACGACTACTATGAAGTTGCTCGAGCACATCTTTAGTAAGTGCTTTCGGCAGGACCAGTTGGTACACCACAGTTGCTCCATCTGGGCTCTCCCATTTGCGATGCAATAGGCCATCACGAAGACATAGGGAATCCCATTGAGCCCAGTATCCCTTGGCAACTGCACCAAACTTGGATACTTCCTGCCACTCAGGTCTAACTCCATTTTTTAGCCAGCTTAGAACTAACTTTAAATTGTTGTCTTTCTTCTGATTCTTCCTCATATCTTCTGTGGTCCATAAATCAGATTCTTCAGACTCGACTCTTACGGTGGTAACTTGCAGAATTTCCTTGCAATGTTCATCATTGTAAAAATTGACTTCTTTGTTTTCGAGTTTCTGGCAATATCGGCATTGCTGTTCCAAGCATGGACGTCTTGATAATGTGTCTGCATTTCTGTGTTTCCTGCCACTGCGATGAATAACTTTGAAGTCGTATTGTTGGAGTCTCTCTAGCCATCTCGCAATCTGACCCTCAGGTTTCTTGAAGTTCATTATCCACTGCAAAGCGCTGTGATCAGTTCTTACGAGAAAACGTCTGCCATAGAGGAAATGTTCAATGGCTTTGATTATCGATAGAAGCTCCTTTCTTGTAACGCAGTAATTCTTTTCGGCTTTGCCTAGAGTTTTACTAAAGTAGGCTATTACTTTCTCTTCGCCATCCTGTTCTTGGGATAAAACTGATCCAATGCCTTGCTGAGACGCATCACAGTCCAAAATGAAAGTGCCTTGTTCTCGTGGGTAAGCCAAAATAGGCGCAGTTGTCAATTTCTTCTTCAGTTCAGTGAACGACTGTTGGCAATCAGGGCTCCAATCAAACTGAACGTTGTTCTCAGTTAAGCGGTGGAGTGGCTTGGCAATTTTACCAAAGTCTTGAACAAACTTCCTGTAGTAGGTACATAGCCCCAGAAAACTTCTTACTTCATGTTTATCCCTAGGACGTGGCCAACTCCTAACAGCCTCGATTTTAGCAGGATCGGTCTTAATTCCTTCGGCCGAGATGACATGGCCTAAAAAATTAACTTCTTTTTGAAATAAATAACACTTCTTTGGGTTCAGTTGCAGGTTAGCATTTAACCTCAAAAATACTTCTTCCAAATTATCCAGGTGTTCGTCAAATGTCCTTCCCATTACTATGACGTCATCCAAGTAGACTAGACAAATTTTCCATGTCAAACCTCTCAATACTAGTTCCATAAGTCTCTCAAAGGTGGCGGGAGCATTACATAATCCGAACGGAAGAACTTTGAATTGGTACAGCCCTTGTCCGGTAGAGAACGCTGTTTTTCCTCTATCATCAGGATGAACTTCCACTTGCCAATACCCGCTTTTCAGGTCCAACGTTGAAAACCATTTGGAACCGGATAATGTGTTTAGTGTATCATCAATTCTTGGTAATGGGTAGCTATCCTTCATCGTTACGTCATTCAATCGACGATAGTCCACGCAGAATCGGGTTGATCCATCCTTTTTAGTTACCAATACTACCGGTGAGGACCATGGGCTTGTGGTTTCTTCAATTATGTCATCCTCCATCATGTTGTTTATCATGTCTGCTACCTCTCTCTGTTTGGCAAACGGTAATCTCCTCGGAGCCTGTCGGATTGGTCGGGCATCGCCGGTGTTGATGCGATGTTGAACTAGACTGGTACGTCCCGTCGAAGTCTGTCGAGAAAATGTTACGATGGCTATCAAGAAACTCTTTGGCCTTCTGCTTTTCTTCCATAGTTAAATGTTCCGTGGATTCCATCATTTTGTCTATTGTTCTCTGATCGGTGTTAGTGGTATTTCTTCGCAGTACCTGAGTGTGGTTTTCACAATTGATAACTCGAGTGACAGGTCTGCAGAATCCCAATTGGTCGTTTTTCTTCAGAAGGACTTTATTTTCCGAAGTATTGGCAACCCTGACAGGAATTAGTTGTTCTGTGTTCACAAGACATCGGGCAATTAAAATTCCATCTTGGCGGTATTCATCATTTTCAATTATTCCAGTGCTCAAATCTCCAGGTTCTTTATCCATTCTGGCCATGATGATGGTTTCGGAGTTTTTCGGAATGTGGATGTCTTCGTCAACATAAATCTTAATTGGTTGGATTTTCTCATTGTATCTGCTCAGGAAGATTTCTTCATTGCCAATCCGCAAAATTTTCTGTCTGATGTTAAGGATGAAGTCGTTTTTCTCCATGATGTCCAGACCCAAAACACATTCATCCCTTATTTCCGCAACCAACATAGAATGTTCCATGGTAATAGGTCCTATCTGGATGTGTACAAGTGTTTCCCCAATGACTGGTGCGGTTTGTCCCGTTGCCGTTTCCAAAACCATATTCCTTTTCACCGGCTTCACAGATTCTTGTATGAGGTCTGGGCGAACGACTGATCTCGAAGCTCCTGTATCAATAGTGAAGGTGCATTTCCGATCTTCTAAGTAGCCTTGTATTAGTAGACTTTGGCCATTTTTCTTCAATGACGATATATGGATCTTGGGGCTTTGAACACTGAAAGTCGCCACGCGCCCCCTAGTGCCGACTAATTCTCGTTTTCCTGGGTGGGAGCAAGTCCTCTTTCGGACGTTTGAGGTCTCCTTTCTGGCGTGGTCGATCTCCTGAAGGCTCCTCTGTTATAACGCCCACGTTGCTCTGTTCCTGGGCTCGGAGATCTCGATCTATCCTCGTGGCTATCTGATGACCTCTTTCTTCTTGGACTTCTGGATCTTGATCTCTCCCAGCAACTCCTCTGTAGATGGCCGCTTTTCCCACAGTTATAGCAGCGCCTCTTCCTGTCTTCTGGGGAATGCACTTGGTTGCTTAATGCTGTTATGGAGTCCAATATTTTCTTCAATAGCGCCTCGCTTGTAGGAGAATCCTCGTTGAATTTAACTTCACGTAACTTGGGCCTCGTATTTCTTGATGCGTTTTTCGCGGCCTCGAACTCCAAAGATGCTATCAGTGCTGCGCTTATGGTTTGAAGTCGTCCTAGTCGAAGGGTTTGCTGCATGTCAGTATCTCTCAAACCATCGATGAAAGTCTGCACCCCAATTTGTTCTATGAACTCCTTCGGTGCTTGTGGGTATGCCAAATTAATGAGTCGCTCTACGTCGGCTCCATACTCCTGTAGGGTTTCGTTGGATTTTTGGTATCGACTCTTTATTTGGCTCTGAAATACTTGTTTGAGATATTGCTGTCCATATCTGATTTCCAAAGCTTCAACGATTCTAGAATACTCCTTCTGATTACTCTCGGGGATGTTCTGAAGGATGTCCAATGCTTGTCCTCGTAGACACAGGACTAGAGAGGTGGCCATTTCTTCCTCGGACCAGCCATTTGCGTTTGCTGCCGCTTCAAACTGACGTCTATACATGGACCACGAGGATTGTCCATCAAATGTTGGAGGCTTCAAAATTTTCACTTGTGTAGGCCTTATCGGAGTTGTCAGTGAGGATGGCCTTTCGCTGGTGGGGGAGATGTCCTCAGATGGTGCACGCTTGTGTGGAAGTTGTAACGTTTCCAGCCTCACCTTGATCTTATCCACTTCTTCGTTGAATTTCTTGTCCACCTCTCGTGCCACCCGTTCATCTATTTTGGACAGTTCATTTTCGACGTCTTGGACCCTTCTGTTGACTCCCTGGACTCCGCCTCTGACTTCTTGAACTTCACCTTTGACCTCTTGAACTTCACCTTTGACCTCCTGGACTTTTCCTCTGACCTCTTGTACTTCTTCAGTGATTTCATTCTGGAAGCACTGTTGACTGTGACTAATACGTTGCAGAAGATCAACATGTTGTTGTAACTGCTGGACTAACCGTGCCTCCTGTTCCTCTCGTTCTTGTTTTCGTTTGACTTCTTGTTCCTCTTGTTCTTGTTTCCTTTTCAGTTCGAATTGTTGTAGAAGCTCTTCTTGTTCTTGTTTTCGTTTGGCTTCTTGTTCCTCTTGTTCTTGTTTCCTTTTCAGTTCGAATTGTTGTAGAAGCTCTTCTTGTTCTTGTTTTCGTTTGGCTTCTTGTTCCTCTTGTTCTTGTTTTCGTTTGGCTTCTTGTTCCTTTAAAAACTCAAGGATATCTGCTGATGTCGCCATCTCGTCGTAATTATTTGCACGAGTATTCACCATCAAATACTGGAAAACTGCCTTACTTTTCTTTCTTCAGTAATACTTATTCCGCCGCTGTCACCAATTGTTGCGTCTTCGGGTTCAAAAATAAGTGTACTCTGGTATGAACTCGCCTTTATTGATCAAACTTTACTTGACAACACTGTAATACAAGTCACTGTCAAAATACTTGTATCCAAGGTAACTCAAGGTAACTTTCTAACTAACTAACTTTTCTAACAAATGCATCGCTTTTATATACAAATAAAGTTCTAGAAAACTTAAGAAATCAATAGAACACAAATAGAATGTTCGACGATTGATCCAGAACAAAAGTTAGTGCTTCTAGATTTTTCCATCTAATTCATCGAACGATCTCGAACAATTCGAGAAGTCTTTATCAAATTTCAGGTCTGTAACAATACAATAGTCCAAAGGACCAAATTTCTTCCCTTCAGCCTGATTCGATCATTACTTCTAGACTTTTCTAGATCTCATCAAGCCCTGAACTCAATTTAACAAACTTTAAATTCATTAAATACTATTTTTATGCAACCTGATTACTCTCATCATTGTTTATTGATTGTCTCAAGATCGTCAAGCCCTGAATTTGGCTTAACATTTATTTGATTAAATACTATTTTTTAATAATTGTTTTACTTGTATGTCTGGAGTGTTTTCTCTTTCAGTGTGATAAAGACTTTCTACAGAGGCTGGCTTTGAGAATGAAATACTATATCAAAATTCCTGTAGATGGCGTCCAAATAACAACTTTCAATTAGCTATTTTATTCTCACTGCCATAAATTGGATTTCTAAGAATATCTTTGAGTTAATTCACCAACAAACGTACCACGACCTTTGCCTCCGCAATAAGAGTTAGCCCTCCGCATTGTTTATATGAGGTTTAGGTGAAAAATCCCTTAAAAAGGGAACAAAACCTTATAGTGTTTATAGTACTAACACTGATCAATTGAAGTTTAATCTGAGGCCGTATGATAAGAGACAATAATACTTCCAATAAGTGAATGAACAAAATTGGTAATTGCCTGCATTAATTTTTGATGTTCGAGACTCCATTATTTTATTCCTATGATTTATCTATTCTAATAATTTTGTAGACATTATCAATCAATATTTTATGATTCACTCTGATCGGCTCATAATCATTGTCTGACATGAGTTTATCAGGTTATGATCATGAAAGTTGATAGTATAAAAAAGGTGTATCTACATCTATTTCCAAAGCTCATAATAACAGAGTTCTATCTACATGCAGTAAGAACTCTGTTATTTGAACGTCTCGTAGATAGAACTGTGTAATGAGGAAGCACTGTATTGTGGTTGTTAGATAGAACCAGTTGACATATTTCTTTCAGTAACATGATAAGAGATGACAGTGAAATTAAGTGTGGATTTTTGCAGCACCAATTAACAATGAACAATTATCAATAAACAATCATCAATAAACAATCATCAATTTTAAGTTGAAATCCTTATTTTACAATGACTGCATTTATTCATACAAATTACAATTATCAATCAATTAACAATTACAAGGTTGGCCAACTTTCAACTTTATTAATTTAATTGTATGGAGTTTTCTTCTAGAGCGCAGATGATCGCGTATTGGCCGTCCGATGAGTATATTGGAAAAATCCTTCATGAGTCATGATCATGCAGAACCATGAATTTTAGTAGGTTCTGAAATATCCTCTTTTGTTTTCTTTGCCTATCAATAGGCTTGACAGCCTATCTCATTTTCCTCTCTTTTTTCAATACAAAAAAACTCGCTGTCAACATCATTAACAATGAATAAAAATATTCTGCTTCTTCCATTTCGCTGTACAATATATATAATTTATAATTGTTTCTGCATAAATCATGGTATTTTTTATTTATGAATCCACACTTAGTGTGCATTTATGCAGCACCAATTAACAATTATCAATTAACAATTAGCAACTAGTATATTCTGAATTTAAAAAACTGTTTTTTATTTACAATGACCAAATACCATCTGAAACTGAAAATGTATCCAAGAAAGATTAACTAAATACCATAATTTTCAATTTGGGTTCATGAACGCTATATTTTGTATGCTTATTAATTGATAATTATTACTTGATAATTGTTGATTGGCGCTGCATGAATCCACACTGAGTTTAACCAAAGATAATAAAAGATACAACTTATGTAACACTAAAATCTTAATTGTGGCGAAGAATGCAGGTAGAACTATGTTATTCTAAAGGCGCCTATCCACCAAAGGAACAATGAGGAACTTTTTGTTTCCAGTTGTTGCTTTTTGTTCCAAACTTTAGGAACTTGAAGAAACAAGTGTAAACTTTTCGTCTCCACCAAATTGATTTAAATTGCAGTTTTGTTTCTAATTGTTGATGTTTCGAATTTCAAGGGAACATGCTATATCCACTAAAGCAACAGCATTTGTGTTCACGATGTACAAAAAAAGGAAACATAAAATTTGGGTACGGCCAAGCCTTCAAGAGAGAAGAGAGTCTGGGGGATTGCAGCTTTTGGAGGCCATTAAGAAAGACGACATACATATTGGGACACATAACTGATGGACACGTTCAAAATTTTATTCGGATGTCCAGTGCTGATATAGAATGGTTAGTCTTGCATCGAACCAAAAATGAATTCTATAAGCAAGTCATTACTCCATTTAAACGACTGGCACTGGCACACTGAAACCTCGTGTTTCCTGAATACTATCACTGTCTGTCTCCACTGCAGAAACAAAAAGTTTCAACTACAATTTGTTGACGCATGTTCCTCTTTTTCCTTTGATGTTACCGCTTCAAACGGAAACAAGTCGCAACACGCAACAAGGAGCAACTTCTACTAGCAACATCAAGAAACATTGAGCAACTTACTGGAACATTTGTAAACATTTTCGGAAATATGGAACAGAAACATAAATGTTCCTGTTTGTTGCTTTGGTGGATACGCGTCTTAAGATGACGAGGTATCAAGTTTTTAAGGCAATGATATGTTTTTTCTTTTTTTATATTGTATGTTGTGCTCTTATATTTTTCTTCATTCGATAAATTAAATCACATTCATATTCCCCAGCGTCTTATTATATATTTTTTATTTTTGTTGTATTTGAAAAAACTGAAATAGGATATAAGTACAACTGAGACGTTGGAGAGAGCTGAGAATGTATCGTACCTGGAGGAATATGTTTCAACTACAGCTACTATAAGCACTAGAGGTCGGTAGTTCTACCTGTTTTAATTCAAGAGCTGTGACCTGCAGCAGTGGCGTGCCCAGGGGATGGGGGGGGGGGGGGTTTGGCGTTAGAACCCCCCCAAGATCCGACCGAGAGAATACTTCACGACAGTTCTTAGATCTGGAAGCGTCGTTTCCTACTAATTTTCCGAAGATTGCCGAATGACCAGTGGCGACGGACTGACAACTTATTTGAAGTTCTGCGCATATATAATAATTTCCAATATAATTAAAAAAAGTCTTGTATATTGTAATGAAAAAAACTATTGAATGAGGAATGGCAATTCATGAATCAGAATGATGGAAAATATGAATAGAAACGTCAACCAAAACTAGGTTTGTTTAATTCTCTCGGTGCAGGGAATGTCATGTCGAGAAAAAGTTTTGCAGCACTTGCCGAGAGGGAAAAAATGCGTATTCAGGGATTATACCAAGAACTGTCTCAACCAAAGTAGGCTCATATCATTACTATGGGTGCAGAGAATCATTTCCTGTTAAAAAAAATCTTGCAACACTTGCAGAGGGGATGGAAAACCAACCCCATTTCAATAAAAATCGATATGAGGGAATAAACCAGAAACTGTCCCAACCAAAGTGGGTTCATATCATTACTATGGATTTTTTTCAACAGGAAATGATTATCTACCCATAGTAATGATATGAACCCACTTTGGTTGAGACAGTTTCTGGTTTAATAACTCAAACTGATTTTAAAAAAAATGGGATACTCCACCTCTTCTGCAAGTGTTGCAAGAACTTTTTCCATCATGAAATGATTCTCTGCACCCATAGTATTGATATGAGCCCACTTTGGTTGAGACAGTTTCTGGTTTAATAACTCAAACTGATTTTTAAAAAAATGGGATACTCCACCTCTTCTGCAAGTGTTGCAAGAACTTTTTCCATCATGAAATGATTCTCTGCCCCCATAGTAATGATATGAGCCCACTTTGGTTGAGACAGTTTCTGGTTTAATACCTCAAACAGATTTTTTTGAAAATGGGGTACTCCACCTCTTCTGCAAGTGTTGCAAGAACTTTTTCCATCATGAAATGATTCTCTGCCCCCATAGTAATGATATGAGCCCACTTTGGTTGAGACAGTTTCTGGTTTAATACCTCAAACTGATTTTAAAAAAAATGGGGTACTCCACCTCTTCTGCAAGTGTTGCAAGAACTTTTTCCATCATGAAATGATTCTCTGCCCCCATAGTAATGATATGAGCCCACTTTGGTTGAGACAGTTTCTGGTTTAATACCTCTAACTGATTTTTAAAAAAATGGGATACTCCACCTCTTCTGCAAGTGTTGCAAGAACTTTTTCCATCATGAAATGATTCTTTGCACCGATAGTAATGATATGAGCCCATTTTGGTTGAGACAGTTTCTGGTTTAATACCTCAAACTGATTTTTTTCAAATGGGGTACTCCACCTCCTCTGCAAGTGTTGCAAGAACTTTTTCCATCATGAAATGATTCTCTGCACCCATAGTATTGATATGAGCCCACTTTGGTTGAGACAGTTTCTGGTTTAAGGACTCAGATTTTTTTGAAAATGGGGTACTCCACCTCTTCTGCAAGTGTTCCAAGAACGTTTTCCATCATGAAATGATTCTTTGCACCTATAGTATTGATATGTGCCCACTTTGGTTGAGACAGTTTCTGGTTTGATAACTCAAACAGATTTTTTTGAAAATGGGATACTCCACCTCTTCTGCAAGTGTTGCAAGCACTTTTTCCATCATGAAATGATTCTCTGCACCTATAGTAATGATATGAGCCCATTTTGGTTGAGACAGTTTCTGGTTTAATACCTCAAACTGATTTTTTTTAAATGGGATACTCCACCTCCTCTGCAAGTGTTGCAAGAACTTTTTTCATCAGGAAATGATTTTCTGCACCCATAGTAATGATATGAACCCACTTTGGTTGAGACAGTTTCTGGTTTAATCCCTCATATCGATTTTTATTGAAATGGGGTTGGTTTTCCGTCCCCTCTGCAAGTTTTGCAAGGATTTTTTTCAATAGGAAATGATTCTCTGCACCCATAGTAATGATATAAGCCTACTTTGGTTGAGACAGTTTCTGGTTTAATACCTCAAATCGATTTATTTTTAAATTGGTTACTCCACTCCCACTGCAAGTGTTGCAAGAACTTTTTTCATCAGGAAATGATTCTCTGCACCCATAGTAATGATATGAACCCACTTTGGTTGGGACATTTTTCGGTTTAATCCCACATATCGATTTTTATTGAAATGGGGTTGGTTTTCCATTCCCTCTGCAAGAGTTGCAAGTATTTTTTTCAATAGGAAATGATTCTTTGCACCCATAGTAATGATATGAGCCCACTTTGGTTGAGACAGTTTCTGGTTTAATACCTCAAACTGTTTTTTTTTTAAATGGGGTACTCCACCCCCTCTGCAAGTGTTGCAATAACTTTTTTTATCAGGAAATGATTCTCTGCACCCATAGTAATGATGATATGAACCCACTTTTTGGTTGGGACAGTTTCCGGTTTAGTCCCTGAAATCGCATTTTTTCCAAAAGTGGTTGGAACTCATCCACCCTCTCCGCGAGTGCAGCAAAACTTTTTCTCGACATGACACGAGAATTAAACAAACCTAGTTTTGGTTGACATTTCGATCTCAAATTCATGTTTTCTATCATTCTGATTCATGAATTGCCATTCCTCATTCAATAGTTTTTTTCATTACAATATACAATAGACTTATTTTTTATTATATTGGAAATTATTATATATGCGCAGAACCTCAAATAAATTGTCAGTCCGACGCCACTGATCAATCGGCAATCTTCGGAAAATTACTTGCTATCTTTTGGTTGCTATTTTCACACAGGTAACAATTACGGCGCAGATGCTTAAGCCTCATTATGTTCTTGGGTTGTGGAAAATGGAACGTCCTCTTCGGGCTTTTGGCGACATATTTAGGATGACCTCAGGCGAATGTGTGCTATCTGGGGAGGAATTGAAGATGGCGGACGATTTCTGTAATCCATTAATCGATTCTATAAATACGATATTGATATTTAGGAGAATTCAAGCAGGATATATGTGTTTTTCTACAACTGTCAAAAAAAAGTCCACTTTTTTTGTGTGGTTTGTGTGCCTAAAGTATTACAATATTTCACTATCAACATACGATTTCATTATTAAACGGAAAAGCGTAAAAAAGTGCACTTTTTTTAACGGCTGCTGCTAGGCAACCAACAGTTTCATGCAACAACAGTGACAGATCCGAATAATAACGAAATCCTGTCATAAAGCCAGTTCTCATTTTCTTTGGCAACACAATAACCTATAAATATCGGATATACAAATGTTTCACCATTAATATTCTTAGCATTATTACTATTGAATAAGTATTATCAAAATTCCAAACTATCGCGGCGAATATATTCAAAATATAGCATATACCTCTAAGGAACTATTGGACCTAATCTACACTAGGTAACTATAAATTTAATTTAAGTAGAAATGAAAAGTGTTGAAGATTGAACGGATAGTGCAAATATGCCTACGGCGTCGTACGTCAACATTTCCTACTCGTAAAAAAAGTATCACTTTACTCACTTGATACATAATAGTTATTTATGCAACAAGTGCAAAAAGTAAGTGCAATAAGCAATTTTTGCACGAGGTGCATACAACATTTTTTTCTACGTTCATGCAAAAAGTAAAAAAAAAAATCATTAAGGTGTAGGTGTAGGAAAATGAAAAGCACAACTTAAATAATTAATTATTACTATCAATTTGAATTGAAACACATCACTATCATCTATTTTCCATTAATAATACTCATTTTGAAACTTTCAATTCTGTATAATTGTCAGAATTGATTTTTGACTGACATTTCTATAACAACAGTTGCATTGTAGCCGTGAGCGCGTATGTTATACCGAGGTTTAGTCATAGTACAGACAGTTTGCTATATGCAGAGAGACGGTTTAGAACAAAGCGAATCAGTTTATGATTATGGAGTTATTCTCGGGAAGGCATTGTTTGTTTAACTCTGGCTGCTAACATTAATACAAAATAATATAAAATATGTAACTGTTTAAAACGTATTGCCGATCTCACAGAATATCTGCTAAATATGTAGTGGGTTTGAACATTTATGGTTGTCATGATGACAGCAAGTTGAGAAGTTGAATGACAGACGAGTGCAATAAAAACTTTATTGCACTAGTGCAATAAAGAACTTCTTTTTCTACTAAATAAAGTTCAATAAAGTTTTGCTTTTTGCATGAATGTAGAAAAATTACTATTTGTGATCTGTTGTTGTATTTTATTCGAAATTACTATTTAGATGTTTTTGAAAATGCATGAATTGATTCAAATTGTTTCGGAAATAAGAACAGGGCGTTCAGAAAATCAGATGTAGAATCATGTATAATAAAAACTTGACAAATCAAGTAACTGAATGAAAATGCTAATTTTCAGCATGAACTCAAAACGACGAAAAGATTTTGTGATTTACATTCTGACTTTTCGGGGTGAATAAGATTTTTTCTCAAAATTAATTCACACTGGCAAAATTATTTTTTAAATTAAACAAAACAATATTAAAAATAGTGATCAATAAAATATCATTGAAATTTTTTTGAAAACCATTTGATTTAATTAATTCAAACCACTTTCAAATTTGACATAAACGGTACACATGCACACATACACACACACAGACCAACACACAGAAAGCAAGTAATTGTGAAAATTATAATATTTCGAAGTTCCATTCGACCTGTGAATTTTTTTTCCAATCCGGAGTACATCCACAAATATTTGCATCATCTGTAGAGTTTATATCCAAATGAGATTGAGAAAACATTTTACAACAAACAAGTTAAAGGGAATGTACTCTCATTCAATATCATGACTGGGAGTTGTATATTATAGCACAACAAAAATGTCTAGGCGCAGGGAATATTTCAAGTAATCTGAAATCCGACCTTGTGTCAGAACTGTATGATCCCTCTCTTCACTGAGAACAAAAAGTATTTTACCCCTTCACCACACAAGTAATTTAATTCCTAGATGCGCATTTCGATAACAAAGTTACCTTCATCAGTAGGATTACTAAACTAACTGTAAATTTGCATACCAGTCTTTTTTATATCAAATAATTAATTACCATGGGTTAATCTGTGTACTGGAAGGTACCCTACCTGATGGGTAGGTATAGCCCACCCAATAAACAATACACCATAGGCACTTAATTATTCCTTTACTGGTATCAAGTCAAATAGTTTGGAATTTAATGGACCATTATCATTATTGAGCAAGGGTTTCGAGCCCCTTTTTCGAATAGCGATACTCTCATAGCAATCTAATTTTCTGTAATCATCAACAGGTTTTATTAATTTTAAATTTTGGATATTCATTTTGTGATGAGTTTCTAATAAATGATCCGCAACACTCGATTTATTTTCTCGTGAATATTTAGCATGTGCCAAATGTTCACGGAAACGAACATTCGTAGATCTTTTGGTTTGGCCATAATATACACTATCGCAGGTTTGACAGCTAATTTCATAGATTCCTGATCTCTCCAAAGTTGGAATTTTATCTTTCGGATTACCTAACAACTTTTGGAGATTGTTCGTACTGCTATGTACTAGCTGAAGGTTTGCGTCTCGGAAAATAGAGTTGAGACCTCTCGTAAGCCGTGTATCGTGTGTGATTTTAATGAACTTTTTCCTGTCTTTAGGTTGCTCTAGTGTGGTTATTTGTCTTAAGGACGTTCTGAACTTTTTCTTTTTCAACAAATTATCTACCATTTTCGGGGAATACCCATTACTAATGGCAATTTCCTTAATGGTTTTTATTTCTCGTTGAAACCGTTCAACACTGAGTGGGAAGTTCAACGCCCTGTGAACAAGAAAATTGAAACTTGCCATCTTGTGCTGAATGTGGTGGTTGGAATCAACGGGTATAAATCTGTTGGTGTTGGTTGACTTTCTGAAAATGTCTATTTCTACACATTCCCCATTCCTGATTACCAGTGTGTCCAAAAATGGCAACTTTCCGTCAACTTCCATCTCTACCGTGAATTTAATTTGTTCAAATACTGAATTCAAACTATTCAGGAAGTGATCAATATTCTGATTTTTCACATCGAAAACACAAAATACGTCATCCACATACCTGATCCAAATTCTCGGGAAATAATCGTTACGTGATCTATAATCTGTTTCAAATCTACTCATGAACAGATTAGCGATGAAAGGTGACAGACTGGAAAACAGTATCAAAACTAAAAATGCTAAATTGAAGCGTTTAGTAGAAAGGGAATAATAACGTACATAGGATTGCACCGTCTGAAAGTATTGAAATTGTTGAAAACCAATCCTCTCAAACTTTTTCTACTGATGAATTGAACCTACTCAACAAAGGTTTGAAATTTTGTCCAAATATCAAAGTACCAATAGATGACATTATCGCTGATATTGAGTGCGGTATTAGATATCTCAATGACAATACAAAAAACTTCATACGTAACGCTTGTAAAATTCAACTCAGTAATAACTCCATAGCCAACAGCCGTAGCGACACAAAAACTAGTAAAGTGGTAAAAAGTTTGAGAGAGAAAGATTGTTTTTATCTAAAAGCAGATAAAGGCAATAAAATTGTAATCTTGGATAAAACAGATTACTTTCACCGAATGGAAAATCTTATTGAGCAAGGGCCTTACGTTAATATATCCAAATCTCCATTACCCAAAATGGTTCGCACTTATAAATCCACAATAGACAATTGCAAAATGGTAATTAACAACTCATTAAAATATAAATTAAACATTTCAAATCCAACAGTTCCTAAATTGTACGGCTTGCCGAAAATACACAAACCCGGTAATAACATAAAAAACTTGAAACTGTTGGACAGGGAGAGACTAGTTTCGTTCGATGTCAGTTCGCTTTTTCCCAGTGTGCCCATTGCAGTAACCTTGGAATATTTGAGAGATTTATTAAATCTCAATAATATTCAAAAGAAAAAAGTTGATGAGTTCGTCAGTTTAACCGCCTTATGTATGCAGCAGAATTATTTTAACTTTCAAGATAAATTCTTCCAGCAGCTAGAAGGCACTGCCATGGGTACCTGTTTGTCACCTTTCATCGCTAATCTGTTCATGAGTAGATTTGAAACAGATTATAGATCACGTAACGATTATTTCCCGAGAATTTGGATCAGGTATGTGGATGACGTATTTTGTGTTTTCGATGTGAAAAATCAGAAAATTGATCACTTCCTGAATAGTTTGAATTCAGTATTTGAACAAATCAAATTCACGGTAGAGATGGAAGTTGACGGAAAGTTGCCATTTTTGGACACACTGGTAATCAGGAATGGGGAATGTGTAGAAATAGACATTTTCAGAAAGTCAACCAACACCAACAGATTTATACCCGTTGATTCCAACCACCACATTCAGCACAAGATGGCAAGTTTCAATTTTCTTGTTCACAGGGCGTTGAACTTCCCACTCAGTGTTGAACGGTTTCAACGAGAAATAAAAACCATTAAGGAAATTGCCATTAGTAATGGGTATTCCCCGAAAATGGTAGATAATTTGTTGAAAAAGAAAAAGTTCAGAACGTCCTTAAGACAAATAACCACACTAGAGCAACCTAAAGACAGGAAAAAGTTCATTAAAATCACACACGATACACGGCTTACGAGAGGTCTCAACTCTATTTTCCGAGACGCAAACCTTCAGCTAGTACATAGCAGTACGAACAATCTCCAAAAGTTGTTAGGTAATCCGAAAGATAAAATTCCAACTTTGGAGAGATCAGGAATCTATGAAATTAGCTGTCAAACCTGCGATAGTGTATATTATGGCCAAACCAAAAGATCTACGAATGTTCGTTTCCGTGAACATTTGGCACATGCTAAATATTCACGAGAAAATAAATCGAGTGTTGCGGATCATTTATTAGAAACTCATCACAAAATGAATATCCAAAATTTAAAATTAATAAAACCTGTTGATGATTACAGAAAATTAGATTGCTATGAGAGTATCGCTATTCGAAAAAGGGGCTCGAAACCCTTGCTCAATAATGATAATGGTCCATTAAATTCCAAACTATTTGACTTGATACCAGTAAAGGAATAATTAAGTGCCTATGGTGTATTGTTTATTGGGTGGGCTATACCTACCCATCAGGTAGGGTACCTTCCAGTACACAGATTAACCCATGGTAATTAATTATTTGATATAAAAAAGACTGGTATGCCTATTTACAGTTAGTTTAGTAATCCTACTGATGAAGGTAACTTTGTTATCGAAATGCGCATCTAGGAATTAAATTACTTGTGTGGTGAAGGGGTAAAATACTTTTTGTTCTCATTGAGTGACACCACAGGCGTCCAATATCCCATTTTCGACCCTCTCTTCACGTTTCACGTTATCAGCCGTATGAGAGGAGCAACATATAAGGTGAGTAAATAAATTCATTTCTGTTTCAGAATCGAGAATTGTAAGAAAGAATTAATTTTCACTAGTCGACAGCTGAAACATTCCCTTATTAATCGTCGTTGGTAAAATTGGATGTTTCCCAATTCGAATGGAATAATGCAAGGAAGTCCATTTCGCGAAAACAACACTTTTTTGTAAAATTATTTACAAATAAACGGAATTTTTTAACAGGAAAATGAGAATGACGTTGAGCTAAGTAAATGATAGACTTCAATAATACAATGAAAGATCACAAAAATATTCGTTGATTTTGATGGTGGTAATGATCAAAAAATGGGGGGAAATATCTTTTTCATTCATTCAATACTCTCGAAATATTTTTTTTGTTATGTTTACCTGTATACACTAATACATGCCTTCATCAATCAGAAAAAAAAAATCGATGGCCAGACGCATAGCAACGGGGAAACTACACAGTTAAACCATCTCGGACAAGGCGTTTCATATAATTATGATCGAATTTCACTTAGGTAAGTTCGTTTGATCTTATGATTATCATATGATTATGATATTATATGATTATATCATTATGAAATTATTCGACGAGTTATTAAAATTCTACAAGTACGGTCCTGTCTGTTTCCCTATAATTATTTCTAAACCTACCCTGACTTTTACACCCGAATGGCGTCTTCAAGGTTACACCCGGCTACTTCATAAAACGGGACGAGTTTCCTAGCTTTGTGTTTATTAAGCTGTTCCCGATATTTTCCGAAATTTCACGAAATTTTCAGTTTCTACCTGGCCGACCAACGGTTGGGTCCTTGGTTGGATATCCACTAACCACTTATTAGCAAGATTTGAAGCCAAAAAATTGACGTGTTCTGAGGCGGAGCACCGTCTTGCTGAAAATATATTTTTTCGTCGACCTCAACAAAAAATTACATTTTACGGGCTAATTTCCGGACAAAAAACCGACTATTTTTGAAGGTAAGTACTTTTCGTCCGCAAACACTTTTCGTCCGCAAAATCTTTTCTTCCGCTGTGGTTGCTATGATACGGCACGGTACGAGAGCGGTGATCGAGTCATTTCGTAAATTCACGTTTTAATTAATACATAGGCGCCTGTGACAATAACTGTCATTTGATGTTGTCAAATTAATTATTTACGAAATCCGTTAGATTTTACGTGGGAATAAGACAGTGTTGTGAATATTAGTGTTCAAAATAATCCATAATGGATAGTGATAGTGATATGGATATTAGTAACACTCCACCGGAGCTGCGGGAATTGGCAACTACGGCCACGTTGGATTTGCTCACCCAGAAATCACGAATTTTATACGAAAAACAATACAACACATTTAAGAACTGGCGTCAGGAACATATTGTCGAGAATCTCTCAGAAAATGTTCTTCTGGCCTATTTTTCTAGTAAAGCTGGCAATAATAATTATAAGTCATCAACGCTATGGTCAATATACTCTTGCACAAGGAAAAATATTTTAATTTATTTTGCTGATGTATTTATTGCTATATTATTACAGCTCTGTTTAATTATTGGAATTGCTGGGGCTTGTCGAAGAGACGAACTCCGTAAAATAACCACAAAAGATATTGTTGATCAAGGCGACATGCTTGTAATAACCATTCCAGACTCAAAAAATGGGAAAAGGCGAGTTTTTACAGTTACAGGCGAACTTTGCGACGGAGTGAATCCTTTAGAAATATTTCGACTTAAGACCGAAGCATTGTAATCATAATATATTTTTTATCAATTATAAATTAGGAAAGTGTACAGTGCAAGTGGTTGGTGTGCATACATTTGCGAAGATACCTAGCTTGATCGCAAAATTCTTAAAATTGACAGACGAACTAGAGTACACCGGGCATTGTTATCGGCGCACATCTGCAACACTTTTGGTAAATGCCGGCGCAGATATTCTGTCATTAAAACAGCACGGAGGATACATTGAGGATTCCATTCCCAGAAAAATAAACGCATCAAAAAGCATTTTAACTGGTAAAGCACTCCAAGAAAGAAGTTTTGGAAATAGTGCTGTTGGAGCACCTGCATCTGAAGTTGCATCAACAAGTACCCAAAATCAAAACTTGTCTCTTGCATCTTCTTCAACAGCAGGAATTAATATCAATAATTGCACAAACTGTACGTTCAATATTCAACTTCGAGTGCTTACTTTCATAAAGGTTTGTAGATGTCGACGAAAAAATTTAATATGCACCTCGGCTAAAAACTGTCTATTGTAATAGACAGTTTTTCGTTCTTGGTACATAAATAACTATTCTTGAACTTCATTATTGGCAATTCATCAACAAGAGGCATAATTTGTTTTCTTACCGTCGTTACACATATGCACCGTACCGTCAGTCCGGACGGTCAGTTACAGAGAACAGTGAATCGTGAAGGATCATTCCCAGTTGGCAAGGAGATTCAATTATCAAGAAAAATGAAAAAAGCTCGCCTCGGCTGGGAAATGAACCCGGGCGCGAGCGCTAACCACTGCGCTAATCCATCCACCCCCTGTTTTTGAAATAATCCGATTCAAAACATGAAAATTTAGGGGGCTATTGAACATCTGAAAACATTTTTGAAACCTAGAGCAAATTCTGAGTGTTTTTTTATTTTTAATTTATTTTTTAGTTTCGTTGATTCTTCTGTTCCGATGCCACTTTGTCCAAGAATATGAAATTAGCATTTTGATTAAAATACTTCGCCACCAGCCGGTGTTTGAATGTGGCAAAATCACTTTTTTTTTAGTTATCTCCTTTTTTTCAAATATCTGTCGAACCCTGTATAACAGAGAGTTTTGAAGAAGACGAATAGAATGATATGATGACATTTTGAAATAGTACATTTTGACTGAAACTCCCTGACATTCTAACAAATAGACTATGCTACTGCATCATTTAATGTGAAGAACTCGGTTAATCTAAAACAACAATGTTCAATCGAGTTGGTGTTGTAGATCCCCAAGAGTTCCCAATGTTTCTAAGGGACTAATAGTAGTAGTGATCGTGGGGAGGCTGCTGCCCCAATGGGCCCTTTTTGCCATCCCCTGCTCTCCACATAACTGTATTGACCCTCCTAGTATTCCTTTACGAACCTTTGTGACACTCTAATGAAGGTCAGTATGTCCCAAGTAGCATACTCATAGTGGGACAATATTGGTACAGTATTGTGAAAATATTGGCAAAATATTCAAATAACAATATTGGCGAGAAAAAAAATGTGAACATTCGGCGATATTGGTTCAATATTCAAAAAATAATATTGGTGTTATATTCTCGAAGCAATATATTGTCCTCAAAATGTTAAGCTATATTCGTACAATATCGCTGTAGCACACTTACATTGGAATAATATTGGAGAAATATTGGCAAAATATTCAAATGTAAAATTAGCAAGATAAAATTATAATTATTTCGGGATATTGGTACAATATTACTTGGACATTATACAAATATTATTAGTGAAATATTGTGGAAACAATATTGACCTCAAAATATTTAGGGATATTGGTACAATATAATTCGCATATATTGGTAAAATATTCAAAGTGAATATGTTGCCTTGGAAACATTGATGAAATATTTCCAGAAAATGTCGAATAATTAGAAAATTCTACAAGTTCATTTCTACTTCAATTAATCACTGAGTAGATTGACTTGTAAACGCATTGTGAGAAGCCTTATTTAATATATGTTACTATGATTCAGCTGTCGTTCCATATGTGGGGCCACCTAGCGGTTTCTTACCCAAGTTTGATCATAATTCTTTTCAATATCGTCTATTGAATATTCGGCCAATATTCAAATTTCAATGATGGTGATAAACTTATTTTGTAATATTGTATCAATATTGTCTTTCAAATATTGGCGTGAGGTTTTCGTAACAATCTCAATCAATATATGGTCAATACAATTTTTCGAATATGGATGAAATAATTCTCTACCAATATGCTATTACACTTGGATATACAATATTGTTTTTTATCTCTAAAATTGATATTGGTAAGAATTATTCGACCAATATTGACCCAATATTTTAAGAAAATCTACATTCAGAACAGGTTTAGCCAATATTCCACCAATATTATTAATGAAATATTGTTTATTTTTACATTTACAATATATCCATATTGGCCCAATATGAAAACAAGATTCAGCTAACATGAGGTGCTACCTGGGGTCCGTCCACTCTTATTCGATAAGTTCGACTTGTTGGAGTTTTTCAACTCCAAATATTTCGAATCTTAACCTCCCATACGCATCACACTCGCCAAGGAACTGAGACAAAGTTTATTCGCCTTCTTCACACATACGGCAAGTGGGGCTGTCTTTTATGCTCATTATAGCATAAAAGACTAGCTTATTGGTTATGACCTGTTAGTGTTCCTACAAGGAGAAGAAGTGTTTGGCGATCTCTGCCTAAAAGCCACGCCAACCTTGACTTGCTAGAGGCGACCTCAAAGTCTTTTGACTTTGGCCTATTGTGCTACTCTGTGCGCCTGACCACCATATAACAGACCCATATTGGATCTTTGGTCTTATGACAGTCGCGCCGTGTATGGCCGCGCATAATCTCTGGATTTCTGGATTGGATCTCTTCAGGTGCCATGGGATTGCTATCCACTTTTGAATATCCCTATTAACATGCGGCCTCCATGGAAGTTTGGAGTCCAGAACTACCCCTAGGTATTTGATCTGCTGAACCAACTGCAGCTCTTGTCCAAACATTCTAATGGATTATATAAAAAAAGCGATACGAGCGGAAGGGAGCATTGCACGAAGTTTGTGAAGTACCTATAAAAACTACGAGTGAAGTTAAATTGACAAGTTAAGTAGAAGCATATTAGTATCCAGTGTAATAAACATGTTATTGTAGTAGTGACACCGGTGTATTAGAGTTGTATAATTGAAAATTATAAAATACGTTTTTCTACAAACGTCAAAAAATGACAAGGTTCGCACATTGATAACAATATGCGACGTGATACTTTATTTTCATTTTCCTTCATTACCATGACACCGTGCGCGAAGTAATTTGCGAAATACCTATTTTGCAAACTGCATGTAAACTATATGGGAATTTCATATTTTAACCTATATAGTCCTCAATTAAGCCATAATCCAAGAAATCATTTATTTCTAACTTTATGGTCCTCAATCAACCGAAAATCCAAGAAGTCATATATTTCCGAATGTTCAACAATAATTAAAAATGGCTTTTTAACACTTTGCAGATTGTGACAAAATTTTATACTACCTATTTTTTGACCTTTGTAGAAAAAATTTTGTTTGCATTGCGCCCACTAGATACAAAAATAACTACTTAGTCACTGAAAATGTGTAATGTGTAATGTAACAAAAATGATTCTAGTCTCAAAAACGAAATTGCTTCAGATATTAGATCTTAGGAAAAGGTGTGAACTTCAGTTGTTTGCTTCTTTTGTTTGGTGCTCGGAGACTTATAGCTATGATTCGACCAGAAATACATCCGAATATCACGTTCCTTTCTGCGCCCACTTGAGATCATCAGCTCGCGGTTTGTATCCCGTTACTGCTTCTATGACAGTCTCTAAGGCACTCCAGAATCTTAGCTTCTCCATCGGCCAGTTGAGCCAACCCGTCGTGATGCAGAAGTACGTTTCGTGCGGAGCGACGTGGTGGATGCGATGGTGACGCCGCGGCAGGATGACGCGATATTCTTGAAGGAACACCACCCAGCCGGGAAGGCCGAAGTAAGTGTGAGACCACTTGTGAATCTGAAAAATATATAATGAAAAGTTTGAGCTTCGAGAGAGTCAAATACTAATAAATGGATATCGGGTCGTCTATACAGTCGCACAGTGAGAGCAAATAATTTGTTTCCATTCCACCACACACTTTTAATTCACTCCTAGATGCGCATTTCGATAACAACGTTATTTTCAGTGTCACTATAATCAGGTTAGCGCGAGTGGCTAGCTTTTTCAGAGGCTTATACATCGTGGATACTGAAGATTCCTTCTACGGAGATTGTATTTATTCTGACTCGTGTAGTTCCCTAACTGACCTTATTTACCGTCGCCATATTGTCATGCGACAATACCAACTATTAATTTTTACCAACGGTTAAAAATTTCTAGGATAAATGATTAGATATACCACTATCGGTATCAGCTTTCATCTGAGCTTCAATAATGACAAAACATTGGCACTATAACTAAGTAAAACATTTTGAACTTTATATATTTGCCTTTTATACATGCGGTAAACAAAGGTGCAATTTTTGACACTGCCTTTTGTAAATTTCTCTTTTCATTTCAAAATATCCTTTTCTTTTGATGTTTTTGAAAATTCCGAAACGTTTTTGTCCACGAACCCTTAGTTTTCATCTAAAAATAAAATTAACTTGATACTTAACCCACTCCCTCTCTACTAAGCATTTTTACTGCCTAAATAAATATCATTTTGAAATTTCACTGGACGTATACAGGGTTATGATAAAGTAATGCACAAAATTCATAAAACGTACAACGATCACTTTTGACAAAAATGCAAAAACACGTCAAACTGTTTTTTTTATTCCGCATCTTTTGACATAAGTTACAAAAATAACACGTCAAAGTTGTCAAAGTTATGACGTCATCAACAAATTTTTTTAATGGTAAGCTAAGATTTTTATTACATTATGTGATAGAGCTTGGGTTTTACACAAGGGAAAAATAGTTGCAGTAGGGTTCACATAAGAAAAAAAAACGAGAAAAGGAATAAAAACCGAAAGTCATGAAGAAGTATGTGCTTTATTTAACGCAACACATTTTGAAAGACCTCCAATTGCTAGAAGCACAGTAAGCAAAATTTTTGCAAAATTTGATGCAACGGGAAACGTGAGGGATGCTCCCAAATCTGGACGACCAGGAATAAGCGACGATGTGAAGTTAGATATTTTGCTGTCAGTAGAAGAACACCCTCACGCAACTACAACAGAACTTGCCTTACAAGAAAATGTTAGTCAGTCGTTTGTAGTAAAGATGTTAAAAAAAGAAAAACTACACCCATACAAAGTTCATCTTGTTCACGAACTCTCAGAAGATGATCCGGACAGACGTTTGGAATTTTGTGAAATCTTCATGCGGCTTTGTGACGAATATCCAAATTTTCTTAATAGTGTAGTATTTTCCGATGAGGCAACGTTTTGTCTAAGTGGTTCTGTAAATCGACACAATTCTCGCTACTGGGCTCGGGAAAATCCCCACTGGATGCAGACAAAACACACCCAGCGTCCCCAAAAAATTAATGTTTGGGTAGGAATCGTCCGGGGAAGATTTATTGGTCCTTATTACTTTCGCGGGAATTTAACAGCTGAACGATATTTGGAACATCTTCGTATGGCAGTGCTTCCGGACCTACTTGCGGCATTTCCGGATCCAAATGATGGGGACAACTTGGATCCCAGTATTTGGTTCCAACAAGATGGCGCACCACCACATTATGGTCATACTGTTCGAAGGTTTCTGGATAACCAGTTTGAAGGACGGTGGATTGGAAGACGTGGACCAATGGAGTGGCCACCTAGGTCACCTGATTTAACCCCCCTTGATTTTTTTCTGTGGGGACATTTGAAAAGTCGGGTCTACATTAACCGGCCAGACAATTTAGAAGACTTAATGGAACGAATTAGACATGAACTGACTCGTATAACTCCGCAGATGATCGAAAACTCTATAAATGCGGTCTACCATCATCTTGGCCTATGTCAGTTAGTAAACGGGACACAGTTTGAACAATTCCTATAAGAAATAGTTTTGGTTTAATGGACTGTTTAGTTAATTGAAAAGTTATTATGAAACTTATGTTTATTTCGTTGTTTATTCATTTTCCCGTTTTTTTTCTTATGTGAGCCCTACTGCAACTATTTTTCCCTTGTGTAAATACACAAGCTCTATCACATAATGTAATAAAAATCTTAGCTTCCATTAAAAAAAAATTGTTGATGACGTCATAACTTTGACAACTTTGACGTGTTATTTTTGTAACTTATGTCAAAAGATGCGGAATGAAAAAAACAGTTTGACGTGTTTTTGCATTTTTTTCAAAAGTGATCAATGTACGTTTTATGAATTTTGTACATTACTTTATCATAACCCTGTATAATTAGTAACGTTGGTTATTCTTAGTTGAAATTCCTGGGTAAGTTGGTATTGTCGCATGACAATATGGCGACGGTGAATATGGTCAATTACGTTGTATCTGGATTAGATATTTAAATTAGTTGACCCTTTTCTACCTGCTGTTTTGTAGTTTTCCTTTGTTATTTTGGAATTTTTAAGAATGGGATTCCATATTTGTTTGAGGTTCACAGCTTCTTTTTTTTCTGTTGAAATTTTCCGTGTGTTAGTGGATCTCTATTGTCTTCCGTAAAAGTCGGCAGTATCCCTGGTTGGGGGCAAGAAGTTTAACGTCTGCAAACAGAATCCTGTGATTACCTTCACTGCTCCTTCATCCTTATTCCCATTGACCTTTTTGTGGTTCCGATGAACAGCAGCGTGGGTATATAGCATACCATGCTCTTGCGGAAAGGTGTACACCGGAACCACAAAAAGATCCATAAGAAAAAGGATGAAGGAGCATCAGAGGAACTGCAGATTAGGCCAAACGGATAAGTCGGCAGTGGCACAACACGCGCTCAGTGAAGAAATAAATCACAGGATTCTGTTTGAGGACGTAAAACTTTTTGCCTCCCTTCTTAGGGATACCATAGCCGACTTGTATGGGAGGCAACAGAGATCCACAAACACACGGAGAATTTTAACAGAAAAGAAGAACCTGTGAACCTCAACCGAATATAGAATTCCATTCTTAAAAATTCTAAAATAACAAAAACGAAAACTACTACATCAAAACAGCAGTTAAAAAGGGGTTAACTAATGTTATTGAAAATGTACCTAATCCAGACGGTAATTAGCACACAGAACTACCCGAGTCAGAATCAATACAATCTCCGCAGACGGAATCTTCAGTCAGTCATAAGAGATTATCGACAATGTATAAGCCTCTGAAGAAGCTAGCCTATTTTACTCCACTATTCACTGATAATGTACATATATCGAAATGAACATCTAGGAGTGAAGTAAAAATGTGTGTAAAATGGAATTATTCCTTGTGTTCTCAGAGAGATAGGTACATTATTATTGAATGGGAACTATATATAGACCTGCTGCTATTTGTTATTTTAAATGACATGGAAAAGCTGTCAACATATAACTGATGTCAAATGCAAGATGACCCAGCCCAATGTGAAATCCTGGCTTTGCCTATAATTGATATTACACTAACAATAACATATCACAAATAAGAAAAATTGTGATGCGGCGGCCACATTCATCAGACCACATCTATTTGACTTGACGTTAACAAATATTCCAAGTCGTAATATCATATTAAGTAAGACATGATGCATTTATGAGAAGAATATTATAGGATACATACAACCGTGGCGTGTGAACTCGCCGCTAAGTTAGTAGTCTTTTGTTTGTTTCTCATCTAGATTCGAACGCCGATTTTCAGGTTATAATTTCTGATCAAATAATGGTGATCCGCATTATTTGATACAGGGCGTTTAAAAAAAAAACTTCAACGCTTTGTACTTATCTCAGGAATGAAGCAACTCCGGACATATGTTCAAAGGAACTTTTTTTCTTAACCGACCTAACAAATCACCATCAGTAGTTTCATACCGTAGTTGGGAAAGATGAGGGAAACACAAAAAAAAATTATTTTTTTTTAAACTCCCCCGAAACAAAAAAAGTCAGAGGAAAACGGTGGCAGACTTGGTCCAAAGAATCCATACAGAAAGTTGGAAGAGAGCATCTATCAGTAAAGTTTTTGCCGATGGGCACTCTAACTAGTATACAGTTATTTTCATATTATAAAAAAATGTTAAACACATAAGTTGTAGCGTTTCATTTGACCTTTTTATTGGTTTAAGTTTCATTTATACAGAGTGTCGCAAAAGCGTGCAGTGACTCAGAAGTTTATTTTTTTAAATAGGACATCCTGTATATCATTACATGATCGGTTTGGAATGATTATAAGGAATCAAACAATAATAATTTAAGTGTATTGCTGTTATCTCCAAAGACTACGGAGATATCGGCTATTAACTTATCCATAAGCCCAATGAATGGGAGAGATAATTTATTGACCCGCCACAAAAAAGTTTATCTCTCCCACTCATTGGTCTTTTGGAAAAAATAGAGGGCGATATTTCCGTAGCCTTTGGAGATATAGAGATATAGAATAGCATCAACTATAACCGATAATGCAATGACATATAGGCTGCCCTATTTAAAAAAATAAACTTCTACTTCGCTGCGCTTTTTTTTGAGACACTCTGTATAAATGACACTCAAACCATTAAAAAGATCGAATGAAACTCTACAACTTATGTTCATCCATTTTTTTGCAATACATAAAATATAGAAGTTACGGTGGGGGGGGGGGGGGGAGAGGGGGTGCGACTGACTTTTGGTCCTCACTGTATATATGAAGATACGAAAACGACCAATACCTACCAAACAACAGTCCGGTGTTGTAACGCACGTAATATACTATTTTATGATTTCGTTTCAATATGGCGACTTTTTGTTTGTTTTTGAATGTCATAATGAGAGTTCATATCGATACTAGTGTGAATAAGCTCAGTGGTTAAGACCGTCGCGTTCAAAGCCAGTGATGCTGCTGGTCGTGTAGGTTCAAATCCTACAGACTTCAGATTTTTATCTGATGGCCCGAGAAAGTGCTAGGAATCGCACGTTAAAAGGTGAGACCTCGTTAATCCTTAGCTCGCACCAGTTTCGACATTTGAGGGCTGACGTTCGTAACCTTGTTAATGGATAAAACAATGTTTTCGCTACGCTCGTGTTTCAATACTACGTCTGGTGCACAAAACACGCTCATTTTGCAACTTGTTATATAAATAGCTATTTTCTACAATCGTTGAAAAATGACCGGGTTCGCGCATTGATAACAATATGCGAAGTGATCCTTTTTAACACCGTGCGCTAAATAGTGTGCGAAATACACATTTCGCGCACTGCATGTAAAGATTTTTATATTTTATCCTTTATGGTCCTCAATCAAGCAAAAATCCAAGAAATCGTTTATTTCTGAATGTTGAACAATAATTAAGTAAGGCTTTTTAACTCTTTTCAAATTGTGACAAAATTTTATACTACCTAATTTTATTTTTTGACGTTTATAGAAAAAAAAATTGTTTGCAACTCGTGCGCGAAATACCTTGGTGATTTCGACAATTTTTTTTCAATAGATTAAAAAAAATCAGTTCTTGATCACAAGTAGCATTTCGCGCACTAGATACAAAAATAACTATTATGTCAAAAAACATAGTGCATCCATCAAAAGTATGGCAGAGCATGTTAACAGGGACGCCACTTTTGACGTCAACAACCAAAATATGCTATTTTTCAGTTGTCATTTCAATGTAAAAAATCGTACTTCAAAACAACAATGGGAATCACTAGTACGAAAAGTGAATCGTCAGTGCGAAAAGTGAATCACCAGTGTAAAAAGTAAAATTATACTTCCGTATCAAAAAATATTTTATGGTTCATATTTGTTGAAAGTGATATTATTTTGGTCGTGGGGTTGCTCCACTCGCTAACGCTCGTTTCGTAATATTCCCCCCTCACAAAATGAACTGTCACTTTTAACAATTGTATCATAAATAACTATTTTATGCATACTTTGCATGTACCAAAGTTGAAAAAACTAAAAGTGGTTTTAGAGATATTGGGGAAGAACATCCTGTATCCCAGAAATAAAGCGGTTCAGTCCTATGTTTATATGAAGAATTTTTCTTTAAATCATTCAAGGATTATCGCCCTTCAGGATCAGCATTCAGTTATGGAACACCTTGTTCAGAAGAGATCTTGTGGTACCTACAGTTTTTCTGTCTGAAACTGATGTAATTATCTTTTTTTTATATACACAGAGGTTATTTGATTTTCCGTTGCATTTTATGATACTTCAGACAAGTACAGTAGGATACTGATAAACCGACCGGTAATGAAACATTTTTGTACGCTTTTTTTAAGCCACAATAGGCCATTGGCCGCAGTGGAGGGCCTGATATGGGTTCACTCATATTTAAACCTAACCTATGCTTTTTTTAAATTATGATTATTATAGGTTTTTAAATTACCTCACCAAATATCTGAGACTGCTCGCATGCAGCGGCCTCACCAATCAAATTTTAAATTCTTTGAAAGTTTATATATTTTCGAACGATTTTTTATTGCAAAGTGGTTTTTCTCACAATTTGAACTGATCTGAAAAAAAAAAATGCTAACAAAAATGCGAAAAAAAATGTTTACAAAATGATTGAAGGACTTTTTACACGAGAGAGGCGTATGCAATTTTTTTCCCGTGATCCATATAAAAAAAAGCAGACGTTGAATACTCGTTCTTTAATCCCTTTTTTGTTTTACATGTTCAGGTAATAATTTCGGAGCTTTCTACACTAGAGAACATTATGCAATTAATTTTTCATACGACTGCCTCAACAAATGAACAGAAAACTCGCTCCGAAGAGGTACTTTGCACAAGTCGTGTGCAAAACACTGTGATTTTTTTTTGGTTCTCTCCTGACATTGTCAAAATGTTGCAATGTTTCAAGTTGGCCTGAGCCTTCGTGTGCAAAGAGTTGTTTTCAAAATTTGTGTTTAATATATTAATACGTGGGTTTATCAAGTCAAATTGTCAGAAAAACCACTTTTCACACATTAAAAAATTGTTCGAAAATATATTAAAATTTGATTGGTGATACCGCTGCATACGAACATGATGAGGACATTTGAAAACATAATAATTATAATTTAAAAAAAGCATACATTGAAAAATCGTTGCAAAAATGTGTCATTACCGGTTGGTCTATATTAACGCGCCGAAGGTCAGACAGACGTGTGCATGGTGGAATAACATTGGGAAGGAGAATAACGAATAACACTCCGGTAATTTTGAAATAATCTTTCATAAATTAAATGAAGAAAATTAATTTTTACGCCATATTGGCCGATTGTTTAATTCCAGATTTCATTCTTTTGTCCGTATTTTGGATCACAAACCTAAGAAGAGATCGTTATTATTTTTGTAATTGAAGAAAACCCAAAAACTATATTGCCTTTATTGCTACGGGTTTTTGTTCTAATACTTCTAATAGACGTATAATCGTCAATGGATTGAATTCAAGACTTTATACAAATAAAAGGAAGGAGAAATGAATTATCTACGGTTCAAGTCACGACGTTTCGATTATTTGTATCTACAATCGTTATTCTCATGCCATATTGTTCAGGAATTCAGATGGAATTTGAATCAATAACGAAGTTATGAAAATTGACACTGCTGAGAATTTTCTTTACATAGAAGGAAAATTCAGCCCTAAATTGATCCCAGAATTCTAATTTGGCTTCCTACATAAATGCACTCATAACTAAGTATAGACCAAGTACATAGAATTACAGACATCATTGAGGGTGTCCTTGAAGGAGTTAAAGTCTGCATTATGTATTTGTATTTATGCATTTTAACATATATTATATCAGGCACATCCATTCGAGTAAAACAGGAATACGTATATTTTAATTTACAAGAAATAAGAAGGAAATAGTGGTTTTCTGACATATATTTACTTGTAATTCGACATTGTCGTGTATTTCATTATTTGTATGCAAGTTATTTAACCTCTCTCTTATATTTTTGGGGTATTTCCGACCAACTAGAAAGCAGGAAAAAAGACCTTACTCAGCAACTAGAGACCTATCGCAATGCTATCTGTTATTTCGAAGATCATGGGAAAAGGCATAAACATCGAGCTCATGAAATACCTATCCAGAACGCTGAGGAATTATCAATGATCGACAATTGACCATATTCACCGTCACCATATTATCATGCGACAATACAAACTTACCCAGAATTCTCAACTAAGAATAACTAAATTTAATAATTCCATACGTCAGTGAAAATTTAAAATCATATTCATTCAGGAAGTGCATTGCTCAAAAAATGTTTAGTAGAGTATGGGAGTGGGTTTATTATCAAGTTGATTTAATTTTCATATGAAAAGTAAGGGTCCATGGACAAAAACTTTTCGGAATATTCGAAAACATCAGAAGAAAATGATATTTTGAAATACAAAGAGAAGTCTACAGAAGGCAGTTTCAAAAATTGCACCTTTTTGTTTATCGCATGTATAAGACAAATACATAAAGTTTACAAAGTTTTGCTGAGTGATAGTGCCAATGTTGTCATTATTAAAACTCAGGTGAAAGCTGATACCGATAGTGATATCTATCTATTTATCCTAGATATTTTCTTCAGTAAATTTTTCCTGAAATTCACAAAATGCGCACATGAAATATGCACCAAATAAAATATTCTTGATTTTCGCGGTTTTGTTAAAGATACATTATATATTTAACCGTTGGTAACAATGGATAGTTGGTATTGTCGCATGACAATATGACGACAGGTGAATATGGTCAATATGTGGTTTCCGGCTCAGAGATCAACTGGTGACCTGCTTGCTTATGTCTCACACATTTGACAGCAATCTATCGAAAGATATGGTGAAACTCTGGCCGTTGTATTAGATATTTCCATCTTATGGTTTTGCCTCCCTAGTCGTGTTCCTTGCTATCTAGCTCTCTCTCAGGATCGATCTCTCCACGATACTCTACCAATATATGCTGGTGTTCCGTAGAGATCCATTCTAGCACAAACACTGCTTCTTCTGTACATCAATGATTTGTTGGGAGCTACCTCATGTTCAGTGCACAGCTTTGCGGATGATGGTACCTTCATACCGCTATCTCTTACACAGCTCCGATATCAGCCAGTGAAAGCCGATCTCACAGTGGCCAGCGTAACTTTGTTAGGGGTATCCATACCATTGAAATTTTCCAATTCAATACTCGGTATTACCATCAGCAGTACCCTTTCATGGGAAAACAATGTGAGGTCCATTGCCAGAATGTCAGTACCTCTCAAAAACTTGATTTTCTGTTTCGTGCCAAGAAGTGTTTCACTTCCCATCAACTGATTATGATTTATAAGGCACAAATCCGACTTGTCCTGGAATTCTCTTCCCATATATCAAGTGCAGCACCCAAAGACGCATTTTTAACTTTCAGATTTTGTCCAAAAAAGAGCCATTCGTCTCGTCGTTGATACTCCGTTCACAATCTCGCTCACCTCTCTGGGATACCGCAGAAAGAATCGCAATCTCTTTTGTAATACGAAGTTCGCGAGGCGTTTTCTTGAAAAAATATCACGTAAAAAGGGGTTTTTTTCTGTTTTCGATCGATCCCTCAGTATATTATTCATTCTGTAATGAATATGCATACCTTAAATAGAATAAATAAAAGAATTCATTTCTATACGAACCTGATTGGTCATGGCTACAAAAATAGCCAAAAGAAAAATATAACAATTCCATGTAAACTTATTTTGAACATCATCTTTGGATAAAGTGAGGAAATCCCACACCATACGTCCCAGGAATGGTATAGTGACAGTGAAATTATCACCGTTGGTTTCTATAAAATCATGGCGGGTTATGGATGTCGGATCAATATGGTGCTCTCGGAATGGTCGCAAGAAATTCTGTGAACAAAAAGAATAAATATTTTTGAGATCACTCAGCGAAATAAATATTAATTTACTGAGTGGTTTTGGTTTAATTTTTCAACGCTCACTAAAGGTAATATCAGACGGTTCACTCAGTTGAATGATTACACAAGTGAACAATCTTTTTGTTTTCATTCCACGTTCCCATGACACAGACGAAATAACGTACAACAGTTATTTACGTATTTAGTTAGGCAAAGACCGATATTGTTCGATGAGGGTAATATTTGCCAAAACGAGCGAAGCGAGTTTTGCATATTACGCGAGTCGAACAACTAAATCTTTTCATAACGTATTTCGTACAAAATTTTATCTAATGATATCATTCCATGAATATAATACCATTGTTTAAATATAAGGAGGAGCAAATAATTACGGTAGATGGCACTCGCGCTTGGCTCCAATACCAATTCCACAGGCATTGACTAACTATCCCCCTTTTTTAAACAATGATAATACAATGGTTTTTCCGTGATATGGGACATTGGCGATTGGCACTTGTCAGAATGAATATTTAATAAGCAATATCAAACGTGTCAGACTCATGTCAAAAATAAGTAATTTTTCCGACGAATTATCATATGATATAGAAGAATCTGCAAATAAGGCATTACATGAATATAATACCACAAAAAATCTCAAGTTAGATATGATGCAGTAAATAACTAAGCAATATCAAACGTCTCAGACTCATGTCAAAAATATAGTATATTGCGCAACAAGTGGGGAAAGTTCAACATTTATCACGAGTGTGGAGGTTTGTGGGACGAGGCTGAAGGGCGAGTGCCGCAAACACACGAGGGAGAAAAGTAACTTTTCCCACATGTTGGACACTATACTTTTTCTACAACTGCACAAATTTAAAGAATTCAAGTATTGTAACTCAATATTTATTTTTATTGTTGGCAAAACTAAAGTGGCAATAAAGTATCCTACCTCTTAACTGTTGAATAATTCATTTAAAATTGACTTAATAAAAAATCAAGATGTAATTAAAATTAAAAAAAAAAATGGCCTTACCCAGGTGTAGAACCCTGAACCCCTGCGTGACAGGATGATTCACAATCCTTTACGCCATAAAGCCTTTGAAAATTTTAGTTTGTTCAATAGTACATATTGGTATCTAACTGAATTTTAATTGAATGTTTAATCTGACTACAAAAAGCTATGGTAATTCGAGGAAAAAATCGAAAGAAATTCTGAAAATAGTTTACTTCTTTATCAAAACACGAATAAAAACTACCATAAGAATTTAAAAAAACTTCTAATAGGTAATCTGACAGTTCTTGACAACTGTGACAACACTGACAACTATGACAACACTGACAACTATTTAAAGCTGAACAGCAGCCAGCTAGTTTTTGTCAATATTTGTTGATTCTCCATATAAATGTATGTGGTATAGGCAAAGTACCGTGAGAAATAATATTTCTCACAGTATAAGCAAAACATGGTTTTGAAAGTAAGTAAGCTATGAGAAATACGCTACTTTTCATAGCAGTTGTAAAAAAAGTAATTTTTCCTGCGACGAAATAGCATAAAACCTGGCATTTCGAAACTGATTTAGATAAAAAAACATTATACCACCAAATAATTGGAACTCGAGTGAATGTTCCATTTTTCGTTCATTGGGAGAACGAAATGATGCCGAATGCTAAAATCCAACATCGCTGAATTGTTTCATTAATGAATGCATTCGTCACTTCAGATTCAGTCAAGAGGAAAACCACTGAGGAAATTGTGTACACTAATTCCCAAAAATCCTAATACCTCTAATACCAGAGTAATATTCCGAAGAAATGCCAGTAATACCCAAGTCAGAAAAGTAATAAAAATATTGAATCGTGCCTTAATGTTAGGTTTTTTGTCAAGTACAGTTGAAACCTTTTTTTTTCATTCAACAATTATGATTTCCTCCAGTGCTCTCTAATTTCCGGATAATTCCTGTAATTTCCAATTCCCATGTTTTCAAGACCGTTTTTTTTTTGGCTTTTCAACGATAATAATTTACAGTAATGTTCTGTAACTGCCGAATAATTCTGTAATACACATGTACTACTCGGGTATGCCCAATAATTTTCAACTAATTCCTCTAATACCGGAGTAATACACCAGTAGTACCTGTAATACCCAATAATTTTCAAGTAATGCCTCGAATTCCCGACTAATACCCAACTAATACCCAAGGCATGTACACCAAAATTCCCCAGCGGTTCCCCCCTCATTCATTTTATGATGGTGGTGGATGCTCGGAAATTTTTTCCACCAATAGTTATTTAATACATCAGGGCCCGAAGCAGCAAAGTTCTTCGAGCTTTTAAGGGCCTGTCGAACTTCTTCTTCTTCGAACTTTCGGGGTTATCGGGTTGCGCAGGTCATTGTTCTCAGGCTGACGGAGCCTCCTGCAGAAAGCTACGATCTGCGTTAGGGCTGGAGTATCTACCTACGATGAGTGGTTGCGGAAACTCAGAGATGTTCTTCCAAAAAGATTTTCACCCGATCAGCAGCCGGCGGGTTATCCACAATTCGTATCCTATCAAGACAGTGCTGTTTGATGGTGAATTTTGCGGCAATTCGCCGCACTGCGGACGTGAAGGGCCTATTGGCCGGCACATTCTACCACACACTGGATGCGAGACGCATGTTGTCTCGCCGACTTGATCTCAGCATCCATTTTGTGTATGCGTCGCTCATGCCCCTATCAGAGGGTGGGTATTTATGCTCTCCGTTTGGGACAGAGTTGATTTGACAGATGTCAGCCTCTTCTGTCTGATATCGTGAATCCCCGCATCCACCCGTGCCAGTTGTTGTGTGTTCTGATGCTCACCATTGCTGGTATTATGTGAGAACCACACGTGTCATATCTGCCACATCTGCTACTCCGTTAACCGGGAGGAGGATCTCTGACATTGCCTCGTCTCCAAAGATGGGATACTTGATCGCTTAGGTTTTGGACGGAAAAGGCGGCATGCTCTAGGTGTCTCACACACCACAGAGGCATTCTCGCCATGTTACCGGGCGGGCTCACTGCTTTCGTAACAATTCAGAAGACCGTCCCTTAATTCATCTGTTCACTCAAAGCGGCTTTGTTCATCGCGGTTGTTTTGTGCAGGCAAATCCTCGTTTGCAGCCCCACCACCTTGCCTTCGACCCCTAAATCCGAGGAAGTCGGTTGTGGGGGCCTCTAACTCGTGGGTATACCAGGAGGTTAGCCTATTATACCCACGGCCGACATCAGAGGGAATGCTCTTTCCCTCCTAGGTGTGTCTGTGCTGCCAGTCCGATTTTGCACCTGTTGCTCAGGTAAGAACCACACCAGATTTTAAGCATACTATCAGTTTATCACACACGATTAGTTCATACGACACAGGTAGATTATACGACAAAAAAAATATCCAATTTGTTTCTAATTTCATTACAATATAAATTAAAATAAAATAGGTAGTTGTACCAGTTCACTAAAATTCACCTTTCCTATAATAGGTAGTTCTACGGATCCCCAGGTATCGGCCGCCCAGTGTACCAGCCCGGACCCAAAATCTGCTGTTACTATACCACAAAAGGCTGCCACCAGGATCGTGCTCAGCTTCTCCAAGCGGATGTAATACAAAATGAACACGAAATTGACCGCCATCAAAGTCAGACATATCCCGACGCATATGCATTCTTGGGTCCTTTTTCCTGAAACAAAAAAAAATCGTTAAATGAATAGGATATCAACACAGAAGTTATTTTCATTAGAACTATTTGTTAATTTGGCCTTTCCGACATTTATTATGACTTAAAAATCTTCAATTTCCACCCTTATTTCGTACCCTTACCTATAGCCGACATAGTTTTGAATTGTTTTCGATATCATAAGTTTACAACAAAATGATACAATGAGAACAATTATACAAAAGACAAAGTCCACAAAAGGTACTTTTTTTATTCAAATTAATAATTGATATAATTAATATTTTTATTCCGTCAAAATAGTAGCATGTGCGAAAAACGTAAATTATTATCCACTTGTCACGCTGCTGTTGGATACATGGTTTGGGGGCCTTTGACGATAACATAGCTGCAGTTATGCTCTGGTTGTTCAAAAATTACATACATAATCTTCAGCTACAGTGCTGGACTTCACCTTCGTATCTTTTGAGATCCTAAACATCCACTCCACCGCTGGCTAGTGTAATTAAACGTACAATGTAGCGATGATACGAATTTCTTCTCCTCCACTTACTGAAGACAAAATTCGAAGAGGGAACCAGGTTGGAGTAAATTACAATTATATTAAAAATTTTAGTTCTGTGTGAAATCTTCGTCGGAGCAAACACAAATTCCGAATTGACCATATTCACCGTCGCCATATTGTCATGCGACAATATGGCAATATACCAACTTACCCAGGGTTCTCAAATTCGAATAACCAAATTTACTAGTTCCATACGTCAGTGAAAATTTAAAAAGATATTTATAAAAAATGTTTAGGGGAGTGGGAGTGACTTTAGTATCAAGTTGATTTTATTTTTAGATGAAAACTAAGGGTCCGTGGACAAAAACCGAGGGAGAAACAACCTAAACACCTAATGAATAATTACTTGTAAAGAAAAATAATGAAAAAAGTTTTAGGGGCCAGGTTATTATCTGAAAAATTATTGAAGGGGCATGATATGCGATTTGACTACTTTGATTAGCGCAAATTATTCATGTAAACGTTTTCAATTGTAAATCTTAAATGGCCAAGCGGTCTACTGCTTGAGACAAAATGAGTAATGAAGTAATAAAAATATTATGATGCACACCTAATGAACGAGTTGTTTCCTCGACAAAAACATTTCGGAATTTCCGAAAACATCAAGAGAAACTGATATTTTTAAATACAAAAAGTCTACAGAAGGCAGTGTTAAAAATAGCACATTTTTGATTACCGCTTGTATAAGGCAAATATATAAAGTTCAAAATGTTTTACTAAGTGATAGTGCCTATGTTGTCATTATTAAAACTCAGGTGAATGCTGACACCCATAGTGATATCTACCTATTTAATAAAATTTTCTGGAACTCCTAAAATACGCATATGAAATTTGTACCTAATTAAACATTCTTGATTTTTGCGGTTTTGTTACAGATACATTATATTTTTAATCGTTGGTTACAATGGAATCAATGGATGGTTGGTATTGTCGCATGACAATATTGACAATATCACATGGCGACGGTGAATATGGTCAATTACTTCAACACTTTTGAAAAAATCGACTTCCCTTGGAAACTTCGGTGTGTTTTACATAACAATACATTATTACATTATTTAAGAAATACCTAAGGTGGTTAAAATCACCAAACCTTCAGACTGCAATTGAGGCAGTCATTTTCAGTGCCTTGGACAAAGTACAATTCGTCACTGGTGTCCGCGTTCGGGTGACTTTGGATATATAGAATATACTGGCATCATACGGGTTGAATGTGATGCCCATATGTCGAATTTAAAACCAGAAAATTCAATGACTTTATGAAATTCAAGTTTCTCAAATACAGTGTCTTTCAAAAGTCTGGGAACGGTCTCATATTTCAGAATCGGCTGAAAGAAAAATCATGAAAATTTCTACTGGATGGTTTTTGATTATGCCCGATTCATTGGTGATATTGGCAATGTTGCCAAATCAATAGTTTTTCAGATACTGAGGGTAACTCAATTTTTTCAAATGAAACATCCTAATTATTTTCATTGCAATCAATTCAGCGCCTCCTCATTACTTATGTGTCCAACTATCAGATTTAAATTTGATGTGGTTTTAGAAATATGACAACATGGCATGTTCGTTCAATACATTTTCAATACGGCTCGAGAAAAATTCATGAAAATTCATACAAGATGGTTTTTGATGATGCCCGATTCAATGGTGTTATTGACAATGTTGCCAAATTAACAGTTTTTACAGATATGAGATGGGAATTTTTTTTTTCATGGAACACCCTATTTATATTCTTTGCGAATCAATTTAGTGCCCTCTCATCACTTATGTCTCCAAATATAAAATTTTAAATTAGTATGGTTTTTCAAATGAGAAAATAGTTCGTTGAAATGTCTGCGAATGGTCCAATATTTTCAAGAGGGCTCGAGAAAATCTGATGGAATTTTATACATGATGGTGTTTTCAGACTTAAGACTTTTTTTTGTAGAGACATTTGAAAAATCGGGTTTTTGTGGAAAAACCAGTGAATTTGGAAATATTAAAAAATAAAATATGTCAGGAAACACTTTTAATCACGCCTCAAATGCTAAATAATACCTTCAGGGAATTTTACGACCGCTTGGGATATTGTTTAGTAAATGATGGAAAACATTTTGAGCACTTAGTCAGATAGTTTTCAGTTTTTGTCATTTCAATTGATTTCATCCTGTATTGAAAAGGAATTTAATTATTGAAAAGTTTATTCATCAAAAATCATCTTATACAAAATGATATTTTCTCGAGCCCTTTTGAAAATATTGGACCGTTCGCAGACATTTGAAAGTAAATGCTTTGTTGTCATATTTTAAAAACCACATCAATTTCAAATTTGATATTTGGAGACAAAAGTAATGAGGGGGCGCTGAATTGATTGCAATGAAAATAATTAGGATGTTCCATTTGAAAAAATGGAATTACCCTCAGTATCTGAAAAACTATTGATTTGGCAACATTGCCAATATCACCATTGAATCTGGCATCATCAAAAACCATCTTATATGAATTTTCATGAATTTTTCCCAAACTGTTTCGAAAATATTGGAACGTTCCCAGACTTTTGAACGAAAATGCCATGCTGTCATATTTCAAAAACCACAAAAAATTAAAATCTGATATTTGGAGACATAAGTAATGGGTGGGCGCTGAATTGATTGCAATAAAAATAATTAGGATGTTCCATTTGAAAAAATTGAGTTACCCTCAGTATCTGAAAAACTATTGATTTGGCAACATTGCCAATATCACCAATGAATCGGGCATCATCGAAAACCACCCAGTAGAAATTTTCATGAATTTTCTTTCAGCCGATTCTGAAATATCAGACCGTTCCCAGACTTTTGAAAGACACTGTATATTCTGGATAGTTCACGCATGAATATTGTTTATTACGAACTCATTCACTCACATCTCATGAATGCAATTGTTGTGCCTGAGGTGGAGTAACTAATAACAATGAGTAATAAAAATAATCCTTGTTTTGTTACAGTCATATATAAAAAAATAAATGTCTGAATAAATTAAATTTTTAGGTCGCTCTTCGTTAATCATTACTAAAATGCAGCTTTCGTTTTCTTCGGTTCATCTTAGAACTTTTCGATTTGTTAGTTATAGATTTTCGAGTTCAGTATCATTTTAGTTGAAACAAACATCAGTGAAATGTAAAGCAATAGTGAGTAAACGAAATCATGCAATACCTCATGGTCTACGCTTATTCAAACAAAAACATTACTCATTACAACCCAACCCAAAAGTCAAGTTTTGCCTACGTCTGGCGGCATTTTAATGAAATATAAACTGAAACACAAGCAAACCATTTCACTCTATAACCTACAACAGTGGGAATCCTCCGGGAAATTTCTTTATTATTTTTCACGGGGTATTATCCTATAGAGACTTGTTCAGTTCCGGTAGGAGACGTTGATTACGGTATCAATTAGGTCAGTAATTGAATAAAAAAAAAATGTGAGGAAAAATCTACTTATATAACCTGTTCCAGAGGTAGGTAGTTTTTATTCTTTGGCCTAATAGATCAACGGAAAATAGTGTTGATCTGGGTGTTTTATAAATTAAATAAATGTACCAGACTCTGACACTTCAAGATATATTGAAAAAAAAAAACGTATAATTCCTTCTTCCAGATCAGATACTCTGACAATCGAGAGCGGAGTACCACAAGGCTCGATTCTGATGGCCTCCTTGCTGACGACACTCAAATCCGTCTAGCATTTTGCACCGACCTAATTTCTGAATCTGTCAAAACAATTCTGCTGCTGATCGAAAACAGCCAAATCGGTAGCTCTACGATACGGGTCGGATCATTGAGGCTAACAGAATGATAACCTTGCTTTGAAGGGGGAGTTCTATCGCCTTTGCAGTGGTCAATGATTATCGACAACCTAATAGTGAAGCTATACGACTCAATGATAGGCCGATGACCTGGTCCTCACCATCATAGACAGGCATGGCGGAGTAAATTTTTAACCGCATTCAAGTAGCCCAAACACAACCTGAAGCTGATGTTCAAAGGAGGTATTAAATGTCAATCATATCAAAACGCTGGTTCTATTCACTGGGAGGCGAAAGTGGGAACATAAAGCCTCAACTCTAAATGTAACCCAGCTAACATTTTCCAAAGAGGTTGAATATTTGGGGGTTATATAATCAACCAAAATGAGACATGGAATAGCCAAATCAACCACAATCTTTCCAGAGCTATGGCGGCAAGCTGGACATGCCGCATAGTATTTGGTATGACAGGAAGGCCTGAAAACAAAAAGGATCTACTGGATATACCAAAAGATCATAAAACCCTTGGTAACCTATGCTTTACTGATATGGTGGTAATATGATCGGAAATTTGAAGAATTTCGAATACATTTTAATAGAAGCCATATTTATACGGTTTACTGCAACATTAAAAATTACTTCAGACTGAGTCAGACAGTAAACTTATAAGGAAGGCAATATGATCAGAAATTCACAATGACATATTACGGCTAGACTCCGTTATAAACATTTCGAGCTACGGTCAAGACAGAGGCATATTCTAAGCACAATTTTCACTGCCACTTGTTTCGCGGCAATTATCTGCCTATATACATTTTATATAAGAAGATAATTGAGCGGAAACTTTTGGGTTGACTGGCAACTATGTTCCGCGAAACAAGCGGCAAAAAGAATTGTGCTTGGAATGTGAACGCAGCTCGAAATGTTTATAACGGAGTTTGGAAATTTACATCTACAGATTTTGGAATAAATTTCCCTAGAAGCCATGTCTGAACCAAAAGATAACATGTCAGTTAGGTACGACTTCGAAATGCAGCTTAAAGTGGTTATAAACAACCATCAAATTTGCACAGAGAACGAACCTCATCTGGAAAGGGATGCATCAAATGGATGAAAGGGCTGGAGTCGACGTTACAGGTCCACTTTTCAGTCCCTCAAAGCCCCTTGGTGAAACCTCAACCATCTTTCAAACAAAGTACACGCTATGAAGATAGGTGCCCAGGAGTACCTCGAAAAGGGGTACTCGAAAAAACAAAATCTACATACTCTTAGATATTCAAGCCGCACTGAAATATCTGAAGTCAAACACTTGTGAATGTAAGCTGACTTGGGACTGGATGTAAACAATCGCTGAGACAACTGGCAGCAAACAACTAGGTGACTTTGATGCGGCGTTAGAGGCAACGCGTAAGCAGACTGCTATGCCAAAGAAGGAGCAAAAAACAATTTCACGGACCAGGTCCTTCTCTGGATTCTCCAAAGCCCACTTTACAAAATATTTTCGACGCTGGCTAACCATTGGAATGAAATCTCACTGGAATATGCCAGAACAAAGACGAGCGAAAGGTTTAGTGAGCCTATTACCAAGGAAAGTTAAACAGCTTCTCAAGTTGAACCAGAAAACTTGAAATTGGTGACTCCTCACAGGACACTGTCCATTGAGGTATCACCTCAACATAATGGAAAAATCAGCTGTATTCCACATTAACTTGGTAGGAACCCCTGTTTTTCCAGACACGAGAGTTACCTCTGCCAGAGTTCGTACAAAATACTGAGACAATTATATCCCACCCGCGATACATAAGTTCCAGCTAAGATGAAACTTGAATTTTTCGAATCGCTGATACTATCCAAACTATCCTATTGTGATAACATTTATGGACCAGCACTTTTAAAAAATTGTGAATTTCTGTAATCGATATTTTATATTAAATTTTTTTACCATTCTTCGTATGAAATTCGACAATTCTGAGTAGTTCAAATTATAAAACCTGCGCTAATTTCATTGTCTTGGAGTAACTTTACAAAATTTTACTAACAGACCAACCACCTTATCTGTACAAGAGATTAGGTACCTTCTGCAATTAAAACCAATATATACCAGGAAAAATAATTTACTAGTTATTACAAGGCACTTCACATATTTACACGTATCTTTTCATATAATACTACTACACATCCCTTCCTAGAAATATTGCAAAAAAAACTAAAGCAGCGTCCGACTTAGTGGTTACATTCCTATTCAGACAAGAGATTTTTCTAATTCAATTTAATAAATTGGATTATCAAATTTCATAGTACGACTGGGGATAGTCCTATTAATACATTATTGCATGCAAATACAGAGTGCTGCTCCAAATGTGGCGTAATGAATTAGTAACAAAGCCTACACAATGTATTCACGACTGCCTGATGATAGAGGTTAATTTCTGAATAGTTAGATATGTGGTTTATTAGTTTATTTCATTAAAATTTGTTAATTATGTTTAAACCAAATGAAAAATCAAACCAATAAATCCTGTAATGTTTACCATTCGTTAACTCAAACAATTCTTGTTTCGTTTTTTTTTCCTCGGGTATTTGGTATTTTTAGCGTGTAATGGCTTGTTCAATTAAATTTTTATAGAGAAAACCACTCTCGATGAATGGAGCACTAACAAAATCAATACATACCCCCTTCAGCAGTCTTAGCAGCAAAACACTAATCGATAATAGTAAGACGTAAGACCCAGATAAACAGGGTGTTTCCTAACTACGGTTCGTAACTGCAGGGGGTGATTCGTTAGGTCATTTTGAGGAGAAAAGTTCCTATGAACATATGCCTGGAGTTGCTTCGTTTCTGAGATACCGAGCGTTGAAAAAAAAAACGGTAATTATAAAATATCATGAACCGATTTGGTTAAAATTTGGTACATTTATTTGAACTATGATGAGAAAGGAATCGCATGTTAAAAAGTAAGATCTCGTTAATCCTTGGCTCGCACAAGTTTCGACTTTTGAGGGCTACAGTTCGTAAGGGGACTACAGCTGGTTAACGGAAAAACAATTTTAACAAAACAATAAGGCACTCATTTAGCCCTAACTAGATTTAAATTATTATTAAAATACAACTTTTTGGCCTCTTGTATGTTCTTCATATCTAGCTTCGTTTTCGACAAATAACAAAAAAATTCACTTCATTCTAACTGATTCTAAAATCTACGAAAGCGCAGGAAGGCCAGAGGAATATTTTTCATTATTTGGACTTTGCAGTTGAGATTTCAAAAGAAAGTCGAAATTTTGAGAAAAATTACGAAATTTCGACTATTTTCTCTAAATTTTGACTTTTTTTTTCGAAGTTTCGACTTTTTTATTAAAAATTTCGATTTTCTCGAAATTTCGACTTTTTTTTTTTAATTTCGACTTTAAAGTCGAAATAATGAGAAAAACTCTTGTGGCCCTCCTTCGCGTTCGTAGTTTTTAGAATGGGTTGAAGGATTTTTTTTGTTTTTTCTAGAAAAAGAAGCAAATAGGAAGAAAATACAACAGATCGAAAGTTGTGTTTTCAGTTGCTTAATCTGAAAAAACAAAAATCTACGAAAAAAGTCAGTGGTGTACTTTTTTTTTAAATATTGTTGGTTGTGGTGCCCACTGAGACGCCACTGGCCCTAATAATTTCAGTCTAGTTAATGATAATAATAATAATAATAGGTCTTTATTTCCCACAATATAAATGTCACAAAATAATTACATAAAAATACAAAAAAATATTAATGCCGGTGGTCATGCATCATGTATGAACACAATACACAAACCTCTGTTATTATTCTTAAGCAGTTAGGGTTAAATAAGCGCCTTATTAGTTCAAATGAATTTACCAAATTTCAACCAAATCGGTTCTAGGATATTCATGATATTTCACAAATAACGAATCACCCCCTGCATTTAGGAACCGTAGTTAGGAAATACCCTGTATTTACATCTACCAGAAAACAGTTACGATATAAAAATTATCTACGAAACAAAAGCAGTAAATATACCGCAGATTAGTGATGATAGGTAGGAATTAAAAAAGACTCTAGTGGGATGAAGTGAGATGAAGAAGTGAATTGTGGCGACATAAATACATTAGATGATTACTGATATGCCAGAATAAGTAAGTACTTTTATTATCAAGAAATGATGAGTGTGCTATCACTTGTATGTTACTTGTATGTTATACAACTTCAGAACAGAAAATTTACACTCTTATTTAGAATCAGGTGGTTTTCCATCTGATGAAAATAAATAGAACTCTGAAAAACATTCGGTTTTGAATGGTTTCTTTTCAAATACCTACATGGATAATTTTGTGGAATCACTGTAATGAATAGGCAAATACCCGAAATGGAAGACGGAAAAGAGGTCAATCAATAGATGAAGAATGAATGTTCTCAATGAATAATGAAAGTTGAATTGAGAATCCAGTGGAAAGCAGTTTGCCTTTTTGCTGTGAATATTTGAGCTCATGAAATATTTGGACTATCAGGAATAATGAAAGATCGACAATATAAATTCTGTTATCAGAGATCAACTAGTGATCCATTTGCTTATGTCTTACATATGGTTATTTACTTAAAAATTTGGTGAAACTTTGGCCATGGATTTAAAATTTTCCAAGGCATTTGATCTCCTATTTATTAGGGACTCCTCGCCAAGCTTTCATTCAGATATTCAGAGTTACATTTAACAATATCCTTTCCCCGGAAAACTACTTTTGGTTCACTACCTCCAGTGGCGTAGCTAAGGTGACTGGCGCCCCTAACCAGACTTGAAAGTGGCACCCCCTCTTTGATAAAAAGCAAGAAGGGGCAGACAGGCACCCCTCCCTATTCGCCCCCACGCATAATCACATCAAACGCCTCCTCTCATCTTTCACACAAACTACAGCCACCTGGACTTTTGAACATGTCAAATCGAACTTCAGTAATTTACGTGATAACGACTTGTAGAAATGCTAGAAACCTTTTAATTTTCAACTTGTAACCTAGTTTGAGACGAGCCAGTGTAGCCAATTATCTTAATTATTATTTTCTCCCACTCAATGTTTTCGAGTAATTTTTTTAATGTTCTCAGTATCACGGTGGGCGCCAAATTTTTGCCAGAACCTTTTCTAGAAATGTCATAATAAATGCTGTCGGAGTGATACGGTATACTGGATTCAAATGGAGAAGCAAGTAGGCCGTTCATTACAAAATGTACTGGGGGGGCGTCAGATAATTCCGAGCTCACCTTATAGATTTTATACTGATTCCCATATAACATGAAAAGCAATAACCAAAGTAATAAATTGTCGAAGAAGTCCATATGTCTAAGTGCAGCGGATAGTTATAGTTGGGTTTCCGACTTTGGGTCTATTGATATTGGTAGGTATGGATGGTGACTGATGCGCTGCGACCGGATTAGATCTATTGTGCCCCACCTTCTTCTGCTATCACAAGGTGTTCCTGTTTACAGCAGCCCTGCAGGCCTCAATTCCTTCAGGAATTTTAGGATTTTGAGGGGGTCTACTCGTGGTATTTTTCTCCCACAGTCAGCTGGTATGATCCCAGTATATTCAATCTTTTATGATGTACAGCGTAACACTCCATCAACATATGGCGGGGTGTTTCTAGATGTTCCCCACAAAATCTGAAGGTGCTGTCCTCCTCTAAGCCTAGCTTCCTTAGATGTTCTTTGAGTCTGCAATGCCCCGTTAGAAAAACCGTGATTGTCTTTAGACTAGTTTTGCTGGGGTTAATCAGTGTCTTCGATCTTGTTCGGTTGAAATTGCCGAGGAGATCTTTGGCCTGCCTCAGCCCTGGAAGTCTTAGCCAGTATGTTGCTATCAGTGCTTCTTCAGCTTTTTTGAGTGCTTCTCGGAAGTAAGATTTTCGCGCCAGGGTGTCTGCCTGTTCATTGTCCTCCACTCCGACGTGTCCCGGCACCCAGAGGAGGGTCACCTTGTTGTTCCTGCCTAGACCATTAAGTTTGTCTAGGCATTCCCACACCATCTTCGAGTTGATGTTAGAAAAGCTCAACGCTTTGATGGCTGCTTGACTATCGGATAGGATCACGATTTCCTTGTTCCGGTATTTCCTGTTGAGGCTGAACTGAATGCACCTTTCTATGGCGTGAATTTCCGCTTGAAAAATGCTGGGGAACTGGCCCATCCATGGCTTCCGAGTATTTGGTGCGAGGCCCAAAGACTCCTGTTCCAGTTCCCTCGGGAGTTTTGGACCCGTCCGTGTACCATGTTATGGTATTCTTTCCCAGTGCTCGAATGGATTCTATGTTCCATTCTCGCTTGGTGTTTAGTTCCGTTAGAAAAAAATTCTCGAAACTGAATTTCCTGGTAATTTCGTCCCTTGAGACTCATTTGGTATTGATATACGAAATTCCGTATTCCGAGTGTCCAAGAACATACATTGGCCAAACTAACAGAAGAGTAACTTCCAGAATATATGAACACGAACTAGCAGTCAGACAAGCATCTTCTTCCTCCGCACTTTACAAACATCGTGAAGAAACAGGCCACAAAATAGACTTTAAAAACACAAAAACAATTGGCATGGAGAAAACTCTGCAAACTAGGATCATCCGGGAAGCCCTGGAAATAGAAAAGCGCCCCAACTGCCTTAATACCCGTGATGATGGACGTAGACTTCCTATTACTTGGAAACCACTCATTTCTCGTCTCCCGACACCTGGCAACAGCGCAATCTTCGCACCACATCGCGCAAGTCCAGACTCCGAATCACCACGCACGCCCAATATGGCCGCCATGACAAGTATAAATACAGCTGCACAACCGACAAATGTTCAGTTCTCTCGACGGAGTAGGCAGATTGAGACCTTAGAGAGAACAAGTGACGAGACCTGAGGAGTAGGCAGATTGAGACCCCGGCGTCAAGTTACAAAATCCTGATGATACCTGAGGAATAGGCAGATTGAGACCTAACTTCACACCCTTTCAATCATTTCATCCTTTTTTCTTGAAAATGGCTCCAAAATCGGAGCCGAAACGTCGAATTTCAACAAATTCTAGACGCGGTTCAACCCGAACTTCCAGTTTTCAAATATCTGACCGCGGAAACCTATCCGAACACATATATATATATATATATATATATACGGAAACTATTTGGGATAGCAGCAAAACGCAAGTGTACTCTTATAACATTATATTTCCAATATTTCGACAATGAATATTGTCATCATCAGGGAGAATGTCATTGAGATTGGTCGTTTTTAGATGTTGTGAGAAATGAACAAGACAACATTACAATATTCATTGTCGAAATATTGGAAATATAATGTTATAAGAGTACACTTGCGTTTTGCTGCTATCCCAAATAGTTTCCGAGCTTTGTTTCTAACAAGTCAGCGAATACTTCTGCTCCCCTTCTTCTCATAGGATAATGGGTTTATATATATATATATATATATACAGTGACCGCCATGTGACCCGTATGTACCATATGTACCATATGGGAAAAAAGTTTATTATTAGAGTAATGGGAAGAAAAAATTCTGGGAAAATTGTTGTGCATGTTCGATAAGCTAAAAATCGACTAGGACGACGGCAAATTGAAAGAAATTACTATTAAAAGGCAAAAAGCGGGGTAAAATGGCAAGTTATCGAAAAAAGTTATTTGAAAAAGTTGCTTAGAATTTAATTCTATACACACTGGTTTGAAGAGATAATGCAAAAAAATTGAAAATGGCTATTTTTATAAAATATTCTCATAGCTGTATAAAAATATCAAATTATTTTCTTATGAATAGTTTGACCACACTGAGACATAGGTATTTCAATGATAATAACAAAACTTTCTCATTTTCTCAACACCAGAGAGCACTAAATAATTAAAAAAAAATGCATTTTGTCTGAATCCTGGCTGTTACATTGGTTCGTATCTAACAGTTTTATATCAGAATTCCACCCTACGTGCAACCCTCAGAAGACTTGTGCTAGCTGGGAATGACGAATGACTCACCTTTTAACATGCGATACCAAGCACGGTCGAGAATTCCAACTGAAAATGTGTCCGTCCCAGCGTTTCGGTCACCCATCCAACCAATAACCGCTCTCACGGTTGCTTGGCTTCTTTGATCGACACTATACGAATTTACTACAGTTGTCTTTGATGACCAATAAAACACCAGTAAGGGGAAGGCAAAAAGGAGCCGCCACCTACTTGTGATTTATTGCTATTGATTAAATAGTGAGCTTCCTAAATTTTGGGAAAATTGTTTCAAATACGAGCCTATGGAGAACACGCAGAATTTAATTTTCAGTTACAAAGAAGATTGTTTTGGCACGTTATCGAATTATCCCATTAATACACATACACTTTACATAATTATTTTTTTGTAATTAGAATTGTGGGGAGTGCTACATGAAGATAGGAGCTATCTCCGTTTCGCTAATATATTGCCGTAATTTGATACATAGGTAGATATGCGTGGATATTTTTAGAATTGTTCTGTGCTGATCCTATATATATTCATTTACGTTATTTCAAAAATCGATAAGAATTCCTAGACACATTATACTGTTCGCATATTGAATTGAAAAAAATAAACAAATAAAAAAATTATAAGTGATTGAATAGGAAGTTTTTTGGTTTTGTTTTTTATTTGAATGTCGAAGAGATTTGTGAAATATTCAATGATTACAGAAGATTATATTTCCAGCAAAACTCCTTGTCTCCACAAAATTTATGAGGGCACGTGATTTCCAAACAGATGTTTCGGAATACATCATCAATTGAAGAAATCGAAGGAATCATAGATAATTTCAACCCAAAAAAAGCAACTGGCTTTGATGATATTTTGATAAAGTGCAAACCCACCATAAATTTATATACACCTAAAAAATCTATTGAGCATGAAATATTATATCAATCGAGGATTTGTTGTGGTCGAGGTGTTGAGAGCGTTTACTTTTACTTAGGCGGCTCGGGTTTCATCCCCACCAACGTCACGGTGCTAAAGTGGTTCGGAATCCACTTGTGCATAAGCTGTAGGTACCGGATCTCCCTTGCTCGTACAAGCTCTGTTTTGGAAGGGATATTCGTAAAAACAAATTTTACAAAAAAGAAAATTTTACCTTCTATTATCTTTTATTCATAACCACCAAATCCACCAAATAGGATGAATTGATTATTTATGTTGAAAAAAGGGGAACATTCTCCATGAAAATTGAAAAATGAAAAATTTGATTTATTTGTAATATCTAACAGTAAACAACTACTTCCCCGGCACAAGCCACGCTGGACATTGAACTACATCTGATAGATATTGTGAAAAGACTCTTAACTGAAAATAACAGAAAAAATCTGAAAGGAAAAATTCGCATTTTCATTCAGATAGTTGATTTTTTTAATTTTCTTTAGTTTTCTTCGTTTGAGAGAATTTGCTGTTTACAATAAAATTGAAAATTTCATCAAGCTCTCAAAACCTACGAAGGTCTTCTTGAATTTGTAAATTTGCGACTAAGTTACAGCTAACTGAAGAAGAAATATTTTGGGACAAGTACGGACCTGCTACAATCCATTCGAAGACCGTCTTCTGAAGAACTGAATTGTTTTTTCCTAAACTGAATCGTTGTTGACATAAAATACTCCAGAACACATCATTGCCTATTAAAATGTCTATCTTTCGTGGTACATGAAAAGAAAGATCAGCCAATTTAAAACGAGTAATATTTAATTCTCTTATATTGACTGGAATATCAGGAAAAAAGCCTGAGATTTTAGGTAAGATAAAGCAATTTGAAATGAAACTTCTTTAAAGGGCTTCAAAACCCAACTTGTATCATTTGTTAAGGAAACAGACAAAACAAAAATACACAAAATGGTAGAAAGCTAAATCACGAATAGAAAAGAGAAAACTCATCAATATAATGTTTATGTTTTTAGTGTATTGATGTAATATTTGATTTATATTCTTTTTAATATTTTTTATTTTTCAAGTTATGATAAACCTGCTCATATTCACCACATACAAGTAGTAGGAGATTTGAGCCGGTTCTGGGCCTCCCCCCACCACTATGACGTCATCAGTGACCTTGACCTATGACCTATGACCTCGACCTATGACCTTGACCCATGACCTTGACCTTGACCTATGACCTTGACCTATGACCTCGACCTATGACCTCGACCTAGGACTTGACCTAGGACTTGGGCTTGCCCTTAGCCTTGACCATGATGTATATTGTTGGGAGGTGTTCAGGGTTTGTGTTTGACATTGAGATTATAATGACTTGGATTTTTTTTTCATACACGGACAAGTACTTTTTCCAAGTACTTAATTTATTTTTCTTACCTCAATGTCTTCCATGTCCTTCATGTATACTTACTCTGCCATTGTGTATGACCCTTATGTGTGGAGTACACATACAAATCTATACCGAAGTATAGAGAGGGTACAACACGTCTGCACACCACGGAGATCCAGTCAGATATGTGAACTCTGATTACTCTCCAGTGATGTATACCTTGCGATGGTGGTGGGAGGAGGGGTCGCGTGACGCTATGCGCATCCACCCTCGCTCTCGATAGGGTGGGTTGGATCCGCGCTGACGTCACACACCCATACGCTGCGGTGACTCATCGACTACTATTTACTCTCCGCCCTCTATCGATGCGATGCAAACTCGCGCATGGTGGGGGCTTTGTATCATACATGTTTCATAAGTCTGTGGTGGGGGGTGGTTCACTATCTATTATAAAAGAAGTTGGTATGGTGATATGAAATCAGAAGTTGTATACCTAGCAGTCGAGCAGTCAGCAAGAGTAGTGAAGTTATTCAGTGCCTACACAGTGAGAGAGATCAGTGAGTGTGTTTTTCTATTGAAAATTATTTATATTTTCCATATATATTATCATCATGTCAGTTCCAAAAGTAGATTTACAAAAAATCAATTCTATAATTAAACAAGAGATGGAAGTGTTAGAGCAAAAAGTAATATCATCTTTGCCACTGAATGAAGCTTACCCAATTAAGACGATGTCAGTTTGTTCTACCCGGTTTGGTAAATCCATTTTATTGATACTACTTGATGTAAGCAATGATACATTATTCAAAACATGGCTGCCAAAACGCGTTTCAGAACAATTTACCGATGATGATGTAGCATGCATCAATTCATCAGGTGGTAAATATACAGTAGCATATTTGGGTCAGAGTCCACAAAGCTTTGCCGGCATGAAAACGAGATCGTTGGTCAAATTTGATCTCACTGAATAATTGTAATATATAATTTCCACTTGTCATATCTTCTAATTCTGATTCTTTTATATTATAGGTGATAATTGTAAGGAAAATATAAAAACTTTTCATACATTGTTAAACACACTCTTCGGTGGAGACATCATCAAAAGTCTAATGTGAGTAGTACTGATTATTTTTGTAGCATTCTTATTTCAATAATTTCTCTTTGATCATAGCTTCATTTTTGAAAAATGTGGATGATGTATGCAAGTCAACACTGGACCGAAGCCATAGACATCTCTTCCGCCGTTGAAAGGTTAACTTCTGAGTTGCGTGCTTTGAGCGAGGATGCTCACCACGCCACCATTTATGACCTGAGCGTATGCTATGATGAAGAAAGGATCCAACACTGTATGCGTGATTACGAGAACTACAAAAAGGGTGTGGATCTCTGCGAGAAATATACAGATGGTTCTTTCGATCTACATCACCTCTGCGACGCAATGATTGAATGTGAGCTGAAAAGATTTCTCCACCGCCTCCTACCATACCTACCTGAAGACATCATCAAAAAGTACCAACTGGATGATGATGATAGTGAAATCGAAGAAGGAGAAAATTATGATGAAGATGAAGAAGAAGTTATATTAGATTGTTTGTACATACCTAAGACTATTTGAATTCTAAGCTAATGATATTTGAATAAAAAAACATAAAAATTTTTTACACATGTTTTATTTACCTATTTCTCTTTTACATGAATAAAGAAAGAAAAATGAAAAAAATGTGTGTGTGTGTGTGTCTTCATCAATATCTGCAGTGAACTGAACCATCCAATGCATTGTATGTCAAAAATGTATCATGCAGAATGAGTGCATATACTTTGGTGTTGGCTGGGAAGTTGACTTTCCTAGTTTCAAACTCGAGCTTAATATCAATAGTTGATGATTTTGTGGCATTCGGCTGATGTGAACAATCAATGATGAATAGTGGATTTTGTCGAAATTGACCAATGTCCATGAGAGGTTCACTCATATCTTTATCATAATAACTTCGTTGAAAGTTCTCATAGGCATAATAAGCCGAAGTATCGAGTTTTTTATCGAAATCCAAATTCCAACGTTCATATGGGTATACTTCAGAGTTCAAGTACACACGAATGTTATTGATATCAGCAGTTGTGAATTTAGTGATGTCCTTTGTCCTGTCTTCAGAAGTGGTAGTGCTTTGGAATCCAATGATGATGTAACGAGGTGTTTCAAGGGCGTTGGTTGTCTTGATAGCCCATATGTCTGAAGACGTGCCACGTAGTGATGGAAGTTCATAGAGATCCCACATGCGATAAGCCAACTTGATTTTAGCATTCAGACCGCTTTTGTTGATTCTATTTAAAAGTTTGAGCTTGTGCTTATCTTCTGGCACTATGTGTCTTATTTTCCACTCAATTTTATTGATTTCCAAATCAGCATCAACCTCACCAATATATGAGTTCTTGAAGGATCGAGCGATTATTAAAATCATTTCTTGTTTGGCATTCAAGATACTTTTGTTGTAATCTTCAGCGAAACCCATCAAATATTTCAGTGGTAATTTACCACTGAATACGTGACTAGTTGTATCCAAGATATCCTGTTTAGTTTCCGAAAGTCCCCATCCAGTTGTCAATAAAGTGTTAGCATGCGATTGTCCAAATGATATCATATTCTTCATTGTAGATGTTATCCCCGGCTTCCTGACCACAGCAACTTGTTCACCACCCATTTCGTAGCGAATTTCATCAAAAAGGAAGGCGATTGCATTATTCGAGAGATAACATAATTTTGTTTCATCTTTAGGTGTGAATTTACCCTCTATATAAATGAAACTCTCAGCAATGTCAAGTATAACGTCTTGATTATTGATTGCAATTCGAATTTCATCTGAATTCCTAAACAATGGTGATCCATATGGTTTATATGTATGCTCATGTAAACTTGTGAGGGAATGATCGAGCATCGGCTCGTCAAATATATTCAACTTTTCACTATTTGTTTCGAGCACCATTGTTCCTTACTTTCAGTCCAATTGATTTCAAAAATTTGAGATCTCTCAGCGAGAGAGCAGTGTGGTGTGCTAACTGTTTAGCGTACACTTTTGGAATGAGCCTTTTTCTATTCGAACCTTCCTTTTTAGCTATTTGTGGAATGTTTTCAAATCCTTGTCGATTCTGTCTATTATAACAAAAACCCATAATAGTTATTAGATTTTTTTCAATTCCAAAATTATAACAATCTCTTCTGCACTTCCAAAATCAATGAGATTATTATTATGATCCAAAATACGCACTGTGATGTTGTGAATCAACTGACGACCTTCTGGACTGATGGGCATATATATAATCTTGTGTGGTTCTTTTGTGAGATTGAATCCAGGCTCCACATCGATATCGAATGAAAAAAGAATGTGGGATTCTTCATTGTTTATGTATGAACCAGATATAATGTTGCAATCTAAGCGGATTAGTCTCACAGTTGTTATATTTATCGGATGTGAGGATTCGTGTATCTGATTCGGTTGAAATCTATCAAAATTAAAACCCATCATCTTTGCTATGGAATTCGGATGAGTTAGATCAATTTCATATTTTGATCGCATCTCACATTTGAAAGTATTATTATTGGCATGTAGGTAGAATATATCATCTGCATTGGTATCGTTTTGATTTTTCCCATGAAACAATCGAAACATGATATGTTTCTGAATAACTGCATTGATCTCATCTATTTCATAGGCACCACATGGAATTTCAATTGTGTACTTCTGAAGTATTGGTGAACTTATATCACTGATTCTAAAACTGATCACATTGTTTTTTTCAGTTATATTATTTACTGTGTTGCATCCATAGAATCCTAAAAGTCCCAATCCATAACGACTGTTTCTATCCAATTCAACGGGTGGGAAAAAGTCTGCACTCAAGACACTCGTCCCGACAGCTTGTAGTTCGAACTTCCGTGACATGACTGATACATTTTATGGATTTCACTTCAATTTATTGTTGTCTACAACACACTCGGGACAACCTACGCTTTTTCGGAGATGGTTCATCAATATCCATTTCATTTTTATTAGCACCAATATTCATATCCTTTATATTGCAATAACAGCAGAATATTTTTCGAGGTATAGGACCATCATTCACATCAGAATCTGAAACGCTTTCGCCGTCAAGATTGTGGTGGTCATTGCAATATCTATATTTCATTATATCAACATCATCTTGTAGACTTTTAGGTAACTTTTCCCAAACAGAAGCAATCTCATGTGCAGCGCATGCGAGTATCACTTCCTTCGGCATATTTGCAAGCATCACTCGATCCATTCTTGTCAAGGTCCGATATTTTGAATACATTTTGAGTGATAATCCCATCGTCCTAATAGCCTCTCGAGTCATTGCTGGAGTTTTATCCATTCTATAATAATTCAGAGAGAAACTTCAGGCACAAGTGACCGCAGAAAACTGTGTTGAACTTCTGCTGGCGATCATAGTTATATAGAATTTTCACTTTCGAACATTTCTGGAAGTATTGAATCAACTCTATTGGTGGGGGTAGATTTCCAAAACTATCAAAGTATGTAATGTCTTTCCCACATTTGCTGTATGCCACCCAATGTGTTCCCGATCCTCTTATTCCATCTAAATTGACAATGGCGGTCTCGCGGTGTCGTGGACCTCTAGTGGGTAATGTATCACGCATGAAAATACCGCGAAAGTATGGAATTTTCATTTTCTTGGCATAATAAGTGAGATCGATGTCGGTGAGAGGTTTTCGAGGTAGGGAATCAACTAGTTTTTTGGATTGTATGGTTTCAAATAGAGTCCGAGTCCTTTACGGTAAGGTTTAAGGTATATACCACTACCACTTTTACCCAATGCCACACTTTCCATTTTCCTATTATGACGATTCGCTTCGATCAGGGCGGTTCTGCTTGCTTTTGCTGAATTCACAGCTCTGGTGATGCCTGCAACAGCACCAGCTAAACTTCCGAGCGCAGACAATCCAGCAAAAATTGGTATCAATGGTAGAATCCCTCCGACTTTAGGTATTGGAATTATGCGAGGCGTGCGGATCGTTTTCTTTCCACCGGCAGCTTTGAGGTATTTACGTGCTGCATGCAATGCCACTACGGTGGCTTTTTTCAAATTATTCGTCACAAATTGCTCACCCCCAGCTTTTTTCAGTACATTCCGCACTTTATGAACCACCCCAGAACCAAAGGCGATTTTTATGAGATTATTTTTCTTCTTCTTCGGTTGATTTCTCTTCTTTTTCTTCGGTTGATTCCTCTTTTTTGTCTTCACAGTAGTACTACTACAACCCATACCGAAACGTCTCTTTGATTTCATAATGTTGGTAACGAGTAGGGCAGCTATTCTTTCCTTAATACCAGCGTCCTTCGATTTAACCCTGTTCCAAGCTGCGTATTCGAGTTCTTTGTCTGCTCTATGTCTCGCTGTGAGATCAGTTAGATGATTCAAATATTGAATATCGTGTTGTTTGCATGCAATATCCAATTTATTGATTCCAGGATCTTTGCGGGCTAAACGTTTTTCCAATTTTGTACCGGGTCCACAATACTGATATCCTCCGGGTAAATGTAATTCGAACGGCAATTTGTTTATTAAATTATTAACGAATCCACGACCGCTTTTTCTGCATCCACTACGAACACATCCGTATCGTTTGATGGTACTCATTTAAATGAAATGTTCACAGCATATCATCGCTTACATAGTCTCCAACCACGGTACGATGCGCATTGTGAAGCAGAAAGAAAAGTTTGCTGTAGATAATCTAGATGAAAAATTCGGTTGTGGATTGAATGGACAGAAAGTGTTGCGGCATGGTCCACTACTTCCATCATCTGTTCGAGGACTCATTATCGGACCATCGAATTGTGGAAAGACGAATGCCATGATCTCTCTTTTAACACATCCACAAGGACTGCGATTCACAAATGTTTATCTCTATTCGAAATCACTCAATCAACCCAAATATCAATTCCTACGAAATGTATTGGAACCCATCAAGGGGTTGGGATTTTATACATTCAGTAATAATGCAGAAATAGTGGAACCATCCGATGCCAAACCAAATTCTGTTTTCATTTTCGATGATGTAATATGTGAAAAACAGGATATTATAAGATCATATTTCTGTATGGGACGTCATAAAGATGTTGACTGTTTTTATCTTGCTCAAACATATTCACGAGTGCCCAAACAGTTAGTGCGAGATAATACCAACTTTATCGTAATGTTCAAGCAAGATGAAACGAATCTACACCATATTTATTCGGATCACGTGTCACCCGATGTAACATTTAAGCAATTCCAATTGATGTGTGTTAAATGTTGGGAGGATCAATATGGATTTTTGGTCATTGATAAGGATAGAAAAATGCATGAAGGTAGATATCGCATGGGGTTCGATAGTTTTATATATCCATGATAATACAATACGCATTCAATCGATCGCTGAATTGCATAGAGGTTACTTCAGTGTATTCTCTCTCTTGTGAAGCAAAATGAAGACAAAAAATGATAAAGTAGTTGAAGATAAAAACAATGAATTGAATTTGAAACGCCAACTTGTTGAGACAACAGAAGCTGTACGGCAGAAATTTAACTCTATCAAGAGTGGACTTATTGAAAATCGAATGGCGCTTGAAAAACTCTATGATCCCATAATGAAGCCATTAAATGTTCTTTCTTCAGCTGCTGCTACCACGAAACCACAGCCACCACAGCCGACGTTTTCGATGAAGCAAGTGAATTCTCAGTCTACTCCAATAAAAGTTAGGAGTACTTCAGTGGGAAATAATTCATCATATAGTAGTGAATTATCATCTGTTGACAGTGAGACAGATACCATCAAAGAATTCGGAAAAGATGAAAAGTCCGTATTTGATAATTTTGAAGACAATACTGGAGATGTTTTGAAAAGACATTTGGAAAATGTCAAAACTAAGAATGCAGCTTATGACAGAATATTTGGCATACGGTTAGATCCTACTACACAAAAACTGAAAATGGGGAGTCACAATGTACGTTTCAGTGATGGAAATATATTATTTTGGAACAAAAATAAAACACGAACACATGAATTCCCAAGTAGTCTGGAGTTATACAACATGATTTTTTTGAAAAACCCACCTGAAGTTGATGATGATGATGAAGTTCGTCATACATATGCTAAAATATTGAGGCTAACAAATGCACCTTACAAACAACATCTACTGCGAAATGGTTTCAAACACCCGAAATCTAAAAAATTCCGTGAAGTTATTAAACCTATACTAAACTTATCACATTATCAGACGACCAGAAGTAGGACAAAAAAAGGTGAAGGGTTCCATCGAATGAAAATGCAGAAAATGTATGATCCCAAACCTGCGAATTATGTTTACTGGAATTCACCCAAGGAGTTAGTCGCTCGTTTGCGGCTATTGATATCTTCAAAGTCAGCTGGACACACTGGACATGATAATGAAATAATTTCCATAATTGAAGAATTACGTGAGGAAGGTATAATAATCTAATACATCAGCAAAAATGATCAGTTTGTTCTCATTATATGATGCCGTAACATTGTCAAATTGTTTGTCTGAATGAAAACAAATAAGTGATTGCGAGGAGATGGATAATGAAATAAGTGATGTCAAACGACAAGTTGTCAATGAGTTACATAAGCCGGCAAGACGTAATTTCATCAGAAGAACCACCACCGTCAAAGGTTTTGCAGATCTGTGGCAAATAGATCTTGCCGAATTACAACCTTATGCTAAACATAACAAAGGATATCGATATGTTCTTGTGGTCATTGATTGCTACTCGAAATATCTATGGACGAAGCCGATTAAAAATAAAACAGGTAGTGCTGTAACCAATGCAATGGAAGATGTGCTGAAAGAAGCCAACTATTCCCCGAAACATCTACAAAGCGATCAAGGATCAGAATTTTTCAATAGTTCTTTTTCATTTTTGATGCGAAAATATAAGATCAACCATTATTCAACATTCAGCACCATGAAGGCGGCCATAGCTGAAAGAGTAATTCGAACAATAAAGACGTGGCTTTATAGAGAATTTTCAGCGATGGGACACAACAAATGGTTGAATATTCTTCCAATCATAACAAGCAAATATAACAATAAGGTGCATCGTACAATTGGTATGAAACCAATCGATGTTATGCCAGCAACAAAACTGAAATTCAAAAGTTCCAAAGTAATCCCTCGAAGAAAACAAAGTATTTCCAAATTTCGAATGAATGATATTGTACGTATAAGCAAGTACAAGAATATTTTCGAAAAGGGTTACACTGCCAATTACACAACAGAACTATTCAAAATTGTTAAAATTAACCAAACATACCCCATAACTTATATTCTTGAAGACATGGATGGGAGCCCGATTAGAGGATGTTTTTATGGAGAAGAATTATTGAAAACGCAAAATCCTGACGTATACCTAGTTGAAAAAGTGTTGAGGAGGAAAGGAAATAAACTATACATTAAGTGGTTAGGCCTTCCAAGCGGAAAGAATTCATGGTTACACAAAAGTGCTATGGTTTAATATTTGAATGAAATTGTATTACTTATTATTCTCACTAAGCTGTAAGATTATTAATAAACTATAGAAAATATAGAACTATTTTTGAGTTTTTTTTCAAAATGAATAAATCATGAAGTGGTGAACGTTGCCCCAACCAAACGCAACGCCCAGTGTATGCCAAAACCGAAATAATCTGCATACTCCTCCCCACTTCATAGATTTTTGAAAAAGTCTTTCATTTCAACTCACAACATTGATAACATTTCATAATCCTCAGAGCTAATCACTATCAGATTGGAATGCGTGATCAAACTCTTTTCGCCACTTATCACGTACAGATGCTACCATATCAAAAAGTTTAGTGGACTCCTGAAGCTCAATTTCAGCTTGCATTTTCAAACAAAGGGCGGACTGATTCTTCTGTGTGATTTTGAAACGGAGTTTATCTGCATCTTCACACATTTTGATCAGTTCAGCCTTCGATGATACAATCTTTGCATCGAGCTTCTGAAGAACCACCTCGTCGTCCATGCTACCTCTTCGAACATCGTCATCGCATTTGACGATGATAGCTCTCGATTTTACGATGCTGCATTTCGCTTTCTTAAGCATGTCTCCACAACGCTGCAGTGGACCAAAAGAATGAAGCGATACATCTTCCAAATCACCTATCACATTCTTGAAGGTGTCATCTACTTTCTTCTTACGGGGTTTCCGTACACCCTTACTTGTTTTCTTGGGATTTGAAGCAGTAGATGCACACTTTCTCCTAGATGGTTTCGCTTTCGTATCGACACTAAGAGGAGAGAGAAGTGACGGGCATTTTGGTAGTGACAATTGTGAAAGGGTTGGATCAACACTTTCTGAAGGTTCCGGTATATCTCCCATCTTCAGATAATCATCAATGTTATATTCATCGATGAAACCTTCTTGGGATGACAAGTGATATACCGGAATATCTTCAAAACCAAAGTCATCATTTGTTGCAATACATGGCATTGCTTCTTCTTCAGCAGACAAATTTGGTAATGAGTTCATATTTAGCTCGTAGGAATGTGTGATATCAATGGGATGTGGACAGAAATGGTGCTGATGTTAATGCGACTCTAAGTTTTATTCAAACAAGTCGACTGGTACATGCGCACAATGAACATGACAACAAACCACCATAGAAGGAGAGGGAGTAGATATCCCTCCCTCCCAGGAGTTACCTTCACAAACTTCATAGGAAAAAGAAGTGTTGGACATCAAGAAAGTGAAAAATTCAAAATAATAGACCTACGGACGAATCCGCGGATTCGAGACCTTGACCGCTGTTTTGATTCGCGAGCGCGAATCAAAACGCGATTAAATTCGCGGCCGCGAATCGAACTGCGATTAAATTCGCGGCCGCGAATCGAACCGCGAAATAATTTGCTGGTTGAAAGTTATGATGGTGGGGGTAGGTCCAGAACCGGCTCAGATCTCCTACTCCTACTTATTTTTGAAAATTATATCTCACTCATGAATGATAATAAAGAAAAAGTTTGTTGGTCAAAAACATTAAAAATGATCATATCTTCCAAGAAAAAATATAAAATTGTAGGTTATACTTGAAATAAATTTTACAACAAAATCTCGATATCAATATTTAAAAAAATCATATCTCACTCATAAGTGGGAATTTCAAAAAAGTTCTATGATGAAAAACTTTCGCAATGATCATATATTTCCAAAAAAATATATAAAAAAAATCGCAGCAAAATATCTGAAAAGCGGTTCAATGCATTGCCCCTAATCAAAACATTCTGCACTTCAATGGCTGGTGGATACGCCAAGATTCAGATACATGGGTGCCCACCCAGGGTTTTTGACCCTTCATGTTAAATTCCTCCAGTATTAACAAAGTTAATACTTCTGAACTAAAGAAAATATCTCTTTTGAATAGGAACGTATGTGAACTGTTAGCAGTTTATAAACACAAGCAAGGGTCAAAAATATATGCTTGTAAATTGCCCATGCAGAGTTTTTGAAGCATGTACAATTTACAAGCCTGTAAACTGCAAGATATTTCACATACGTTCCTTTTACTTGCACTTCTATCACAAAAAGTCATATTTTCTTTGGGGGAATTTATCATGAGGGGTTAAATAAAGGTCTTTAGAGGTAGCTATAACGAATTCCTTCGGAGATCGCATTAGCTCAGTTGGTATAGTTTATATGTGTTGTGCTATTTGGCACTAGATGGACCAACTCTTCAGTTTTACGGAATTGTAGGAGCATGTATATTTAGTCGCATACATTTCAGGGGTTTGATTTAAAACATTCATATAGAAGAAATTTGACTAATTCTTTCGGAGGCTGCGTAGCTCAGTGGTGAGTTTGCAGTGTGCCCTGAGAAAGAAATCTCTCTATATCACCTAGGAGGTGGGTGGAGGGTGATATTAAGAGATTTATTTCTCGGGCTTTTTTTGGTTTTGTGACCTTGAACTCGCCCATCAAAAAAAAACCTATCTTTTCTGTTCGATTATATTTTTTTTGCATAATTCCATTTTTATTTTTCATATCTAGAATTTTGCGCTGTACAGGTTCGAATCCCAGCCTAAAATAGTTTTTTTTATTTATCGTTTTTTAATCAATGAACCTCTCTTTTCTATTCGATTATAATTTTTTTTGCATTTCGGATCCCAGCTTAAATTAGATTTTTTATTTCAAATAATTAATCAATGAATATTTCCATTTTTATTTTTCATTTCTAGAATTTTGTTCCGATCCCAGCTTAAAATAGATTTTTTATTTCAAATAATTAATCAATGAAAGTCCGTGAAGGGCCCCTCTACATCGCCCTTCACTGTGTACATCGACCAATTAATATATATGCACTCCTTTCAGAACTTTCATCAACTAATCATTTCCTGAAAAAAAATTGCATATTAATCATTTCCTGAAAAAAAAATTGCATAGTTTTCCATCATCTGCTTCCTGAATTCTATTGCTTCTTCACGCTTTCCTATCTTATTTTTCAGTTGGTCACGTTGTATCTGAGCTTCCCGAAATTTCTTTTCATACCTATCACATGTACTGTTCAGTTTTTTCAAATTTTCATTGTCTGTATCAGTCGATAAATCAAGTTTCTCCAGTAAAGCAAACATACGCTTGCTTTCCTTGACAAAATTCTCCGTTTCTGTAGACCTTTGTTGTTTGTTGTCTGTCTGTTTTGTGTCTGTATCTGTAGATGAAGTATCTGTGTCTGTAGAAGAACTCCCTGAGTCTGTAGTGTTTTTTGTGTCTTTTGGTTTGTCTGTCTGTTGTTCTGTTGGTTCGTCGTCGTCGCTAAAGTCCTCCACTCTATATTCTTCCCTAACACTCGGTTGTAATGAAAAGTTCGGTTTTCTCCATGCATTCCGGGCATATGGGCTAGCTTTTTTGACGATTTCTTTGAATTTGTCTATTTTCGATATCGGCCTACTACGCTTCCTTGCACTTTTCACAGGCGATTGTTCCACAATTTCGTTTTCTCTAATGGGTGATATGATAGTCGGCACTATATTTTCCATGTCCAACAGTGCCTTAACCGCCGCTTCACTTTCTGATTGAGATTTTGTTACTAACGCCATTACAGATAAAACACAACTGAACTATCGCAAAGAGACGCTATGAAATAAAAATTTACCCAAATGAAATGAATTTACGGTCATCTCAGGTAAAATTCACCCTCACCGGTCAGTTACTAAAATATTAAAGCTATTGTAGACGGCAGGTATCATTGGCGTTTCCATGCGGGGTTGAATCAGTGCATATTGGAATTGCTGTAATGTATTGTATCCGCGATATAATGGATTTTATCGAAATTTGTCATACTTGATAAAAGATTTGAAAGAGTAAATTCAACTAGAAAAAATATTTGAAAATATTTTTTTTGTCATGTTTCTGCACTTTAATTCAAAAATCAAACATTTCTTTTTAGAATCTCTAATATTTTTGTATCCACGTTATAATGGATTTTATCGAAAAATGTCATACTTGATAAAAGATTTGAAAGGATGAATTCTAATAGAAAAAAATTTGAAAATATATTTATGTCATGATTCTGCGGTTTCATTCGAAAATCAAATATTTTTTCCTAATAATCTCTAAGATTTTTTTATCCACGTTATAATGGATTTTATCGAAATATGTCATACTTGATAAAAGATTTGAATGGGTGGATTCTACTAGAAAAAAAATTGAAGATATATTTTTGTCATGTTTCTGTGGTTTAATTCGAAAATCAAATATTTTTTCCTAAATATCTTCAGTATTTTTGTATCCTCGTTGTTTGCATTTGCGTCACTAATTAGATGACGAGGAAATCTAGGTTAATGGAGGAATTGCTATTCTCAGGAGATGAAGTGTGGGTTTAGTGGAGGTGGTAACCCCCACTCACGATTGTAACATATAAAATCGGTCCAAAATCCTAACATTTCATTCGACTTTTGTATTTTCTGTTAGAAACTGTGTTTGTATAGCAATTATGGTTGATCCAGTTGGTTTTGCATTGGAAGCCCTCTCCCAATTAGATGCCAACAATCAAGTTGATGTGTTGGCAGGTGACGAGTTTGTTTGGGAACAAGAAGATGAAGTTGTAGTGGGTGAGAATGGTGACAATGGCGAATTCCATGACCTGGTAGATTTTGAAGATGGCCGCCAAGACATACCCGCTGGGGATGACTTCGTCGAAGAAGAGTTCCTAGAAGATGACGGAGAAGAACCAGAAGTAGACGATGGAATTGTACCAGACTGTGAGGATGTCCCCGAAACGATCGTGAGCAATGCCCATCAGATAAATATGACAGAGGTGTTAGAAGACGTTGCAACAAATTTGTACTGTTGCAGCTTTTCATTTGTTACTATCAAAACTTGTGATAATGAAAAACGCTTCCTATGTGATATTTGTTTTGTACGGTATTGCGGCATGAATAATAATGGTGAGTGGTATCAGCATGTTAATTCACATGATACACTCGAGTATGCAAATGTTCCCACTCATAATTGTTATTCTTGTCACTCACCCCTATATCTGCTCTGTCCCGTAGGTGGATGTGTACATTGTAACAAATAACAGAGCTGAAATAGGGGTGGGGTTATGATGGGGTGGGGTTTTCTGGTCTGAGGGATACTGGCTAAAGAAAGAGGTGTGGCTTAAGACATAGTGGGGATTGAAGTGGAAGGTCGGAGTAGGTGGTCGAAGTGGGGACTGGAGTAGGAGGTCGGAGAAGAAGAAGAGGAGTGGGTGGTCGGAGTGGGGATTGGAGTAGGAGGTCGGAGAAGAAGAAGAGGAGTGGGTGGTCGGAGTGGGGATTGGAGTAGGAGGTCGGAGAAGAAGAAGAGGAGTGGGGTGGAGGTCTGAGTGTTTAAAACAAGAACTTCCTCCGAATAATCTTCAGTCACTCTTCTGAACTGACATCAGCTACCACATCATCCACAAGATCACCCGCCAGATCAACCACCAGCCAACTGAATTAGCAGACTATAGCAAGCTGTAATAATTTGAGAGTAAGTTAACAATCTTGTAATCATGAACCCGTTTAATTTTTTTTTGTATGTTTAGCTATGGATTCTCCCGCATTAACTGGTCTTGCAGCAATAACGATCCTGAGTAACATCAGGGTGGATGGCGCCGCACCTCAAATGCCAGACGAAGAGCACTTCAATGACGTTATGGACGTCATCAGGAGAGAGGTCCCCGAAATGCAGTCGCTGACGATGGACCAACGCAGACGGCAAGGTGGGTTCATTAACGGAGTTGCTTCCAAGAGATCCCGTGACGCAGGAGCAAATTCGTCGATGGAAGGTTTGCCTATAATCCAAATTGCTGACAGCGATGATGATTTCCTGCCTCCAAAACCACCGAAGAAATCATCATCGAGGAAGCACGCACACAACAGCAGAAGAAGGGTGTCCAAGAAGACATCCTCAACTGTTGTGACACCGGTTATAGACGCACCTTTACCACCTGTCGTTGAAGTTGCCCCTCCACAACCCACTGCTGAAGAAGTCCACCCTCCAGCACCTATCGTACCTGAGCTGGAGATGAGTGTGCAACGGGCAAAGCGTGAGATAGAGGAGGCCCAGCGGGACTATGATGACAGTCAGCTGGCGCGGGCAGAACTCAACCGCCAGCTGGAAGAGCTTGAGCGCCAGCAGGCAGAGCTGATGGCCCGCGATCGGCAGCAAAGTCTCCGGGAGGTCCAGCTAGTCACCAGGCTGGAAGACGCCAAGGCGCAGGGGGTGGCTTTGGTGGCACGGCTCCGAAGCAACCTGGAGCAATTTGCTAATTTTAATTTTTAGATATGTTAAGGTTAAGGTTAAGTTATTTGTAAGTAGATATAAGTTTTGTATATGTAGATTTAGAATAAAAATAGAAAAAAAGATGAAGTGAAATAGGAGTGCACATTTAATGGTCTGGTGCACATTGAACAATGCGGAGGATGGGGCATTTTTCTTCAATTCATCTGAATTATGTTTTTACATATTTTATTTATATTTTATTTATATACATATTTTATTTATATTTTATTTACATATTTTATAAAATAATATGATGTGTATTTCTCCCATCACCTGATTTCTCTCAGCCTTCAAACCCCCACTCTTTTCTCCCACCCTACACTGCCACCCCCGAACTAGTATAAATTCAATGCCAGCTCAGATTATAGTATCAGTCTTCCAAGATGCCTCTTCCAGACTCCACCTCGTCTCCGAGACATTGTGCCGAATTCGAAGATGATTTGGAACGGGAAGCGATGATAGCAAGATATCAGATCGTCTCTGCCGTACAGGTCCAGCAGGTATACCAGGGTGAGAGGCAGGATCCATTTTACCATCGAGATCCACGGGGTCCGATTCAGGTGAATGAGGTGTCGGACTCCACAGATGTGTGGAACTATCCATCTCCGTCGACTTCGGACGACGAAGATATGGATCAACGCGTCGACGACTTCGATAGCTCCTCGGAGGATGAGTTCGAGGATGATGGCCAAGTGGTCCATATCCGTGTCGAGGACATAAATATGGACCTCGACCCGGACGAGTTCCCCGTAGAGGACGACTCCGATGATGACACCATCATCTTGGTGTCATCGGATGACGAGGATGACGATGTCATCTAAGTCCTCACCACCCCGTGGTCGTCCCGCATAAATATGCGGGATGGCACCCAGCTCTTCGGAGCACCCAATAGGCCCTTTTCAGGGCCACACAAAGAACATAAACACACGCATCTGCGCCACTCAATGGCAAAAATGTACAAAGTTTCCATAACTTGAATTGATACTTTTCAAAAAGAACTCACCCACTACCAAATTCTATAATATATTTGGTGAGTAAGAAATGAAAAATTTCAACATTGATTTAGAACATTTTATTTGTAATATTTTCATAATACAAATTTATTTTTCAAACAGCGGGTTCTGGATCACTACCTGGAGCCCACAGTTTTGGTCTATGTGTGAGCCAAACATCAGGATGTTTATTCTCCAATTCAGCTAACCTTCTTTCCAAATCATTATATTTCAGCATCACTGCAGATGTGACATTCAATGCATTGGCATCCAAATCATTTTTCAGATTTTTGCTGTTGTAATCGAGTTCAGTTGTCAACTCTGATATTTTTCGTGTCATTGTGGCTGTAGCATCCCATACTTTGATATCCACATCACTTTTTAGATTTTTGTATTTGCGATCTAGATCATCAGTCACCTCCTCTACTTTTTCATTGAATGCTTGACGGGCTTCAGGTACAATCTTAGCCATTGTGGCATGTATGGCAGCCTGCAAGGCTTTAAGGACAAGTGCCTTCGTCTCCGTAATTTGTTCATTGAGATATAATTGAGTTACACAATCACTCTCGTCTATCGGTTCACCAGCATTTTTCAGTCTTTTACCTTGCATATCATATTGGTCGTCAGGCGAAAGCTTGAATCCCATACCTTGAGGACCTTGGGAACCTTGAAGAACTCGAACTTTGACAGTACCCCATTTTCGTCTACGGCCGAATTTATCAATAGCTTTGGACATCTTTCTTCCACCTTGATATCTTTCATACTGATGATTTCAAGACAATTAAAATCTATATATCTCTGTGTAGATATTTATTCTCTTAAATGAAACAATAGGAAATCAGAATAACGTGTATATTTATATATTTTTATATATTTGGTAACTGGACAAGACATTAACTAAAATTGACTAGTATAATTTGACTTTTATATAATAAGCGTAATTACATCTCAAATACAAATAAATAAGTATGGTGGTGAATTTTCCATTTGAAATGATATTTCATTTGTTCAATTCAGCTGTTAATAAATGAAGTAATTGATCCAAAGGACTCTCTTGGGAAAAAGATTGAATAATATTGGAAACCCAACGAATATTCTCTACTGGATCATTCTGGTAGAATTCTATATCGCTATGACCCCAAGGAAGAGTGTGTGTCGTATTGGGAATGATGAACCGTTTATCATCATGGTATGACAATGCAACTTTGTTCTTCAATTCAGTATACATGTCATGCAATATGCTTCTGAACGAGTTCATCTTCCTGAATATTAGACCACCCTGTTCGACAATTTTCTTATAATCTTCACATGTCAATTCATTCTTTATGACGGATCTTTTGACACCTTTTGCTTTTTTGAATTCACTACCTACAGACTGAACATAATATGCTTTGGCACCGGTACCATAAAAGCTAATTATGGGATCATTCGGAAATTCATCTTTGAAATTACCCAGAATTGACTTTGTAATAGGAATATTGAATTGGTTTCCTACGTTGTAATTGGAAGTATCAAACTCGCATATATTGTTGGTCATGAAATCATAAAAATTATCGGTATTTACTTTCAAAATTAAAGAATCCGTGTCAGTGTAGAGTAAGGTGGCATTTTCTGCATAATGACGTTTAATACATCCATAGAAAAAGTTGTACATGACTGTTTTGGATAATTCTAGAATACAAAATCCCAAATATAGCGGTTTATCGTACAATACATTAACTTTGCCCAATTGAATAGCAACAAAATTTTCTGAAAAAATTGAACAGCTTTTGAAATTTGGACGTGATATTAGGGCGCTAGCACCAATTTTCCTCTTGATACTTTCCCAATGCGTAACCAGTCTAACATCAATTCTGTTATCAACGTTTTCCATTGTTTTCCCATAAACTGCATTATTCATGAGTTTATAGAAATCTTTTTCAGCTTTGTTGTTAGATCGATTTCGCATTTCAGTGTTCAAATCAATATAAGGTTTCATCCAACATGACTGCTTGAATCTCAACACTCTATGTGTGTTCATAATAATAAGACCATTGGCCACAGCCTGCTGTAAGTTTTTATAATGTACAATATATTTTCTTTTGTCATTTAAATTTGGAATTAATTTAGGAATTTTTGATTTCGAGTGTGGTGGTATTAAACTTTCAACGAGAAAGGGAAGATCAGCATGTTTGTCATGTAACTCTTGGGGATAATGAACATCTACTTCAAGAACATAACCGTATGGACTATCAGATGCCACTCCCATTACATCCAAATTGATTATTTCATCGGGTGTTAGCCATGCAAAATCGTTGGTGGGTAATGGTTGTGACATACTGTGACCATATAGGTTAGTTGCATCTAAATATGATATGTATGATGAAGGTTCATCTGGGTTATAATCGGGTAAAAATTTATTATTAGCTATATGCTTCCTTTCACTACACTGACTTATTCCGCCCCGTATTCCTTTTTTGAAAAAATTAATCATGTCAATGTCTGTCAATAATTCCAATTCAATATTCGTATACTTCAGCATTGCATCCCACGATAATCCGGGCGCTGTATAATACTGTGCTGGATCTAATTTATATTTATCTAAGCATATATTTCGAAAATTCTCAAATATGTCGCATAATAGAAGAACATCGGACTTCAAATATAAATCCGAGTATTCCCCTAAACTCTTACACTCGAATAAATGCCAAACAAGTTTCGCTCTCATATAATCCTTATCTGATATATGCTCTCCGTTAAGATTGTCATAAAACTGATTTTTAGTGGGTAGAGTTGGATAATTCAACTTGTCAATATGATCAACAAAGTTATATGGAAAAACACCTTTCTGTCTCATCAAATTGAATTTGTCAATTTGTGGAAAATGTTTATGCATCTCAATACACTGATCGGATGTTAAGTTAGCACCTAAGTTCTGCAAAGAATTCGACATGAATTTGAAACTATCTATAAATCTCATTTTCAAAAAATTCTTTTTTTCTTTTCCGTCTTTGTCAGTGTATGTGTGAGTGAATAGATGCTTAGTGAAAGAAATGTATTTTTCCTTAGTTTGTGGAATAACATCCACTTTGTCTTTGTTTCTATACAGTTCTTTTATGAACAAATGACAATCATACCCACTCAGATTATGGAAAATGATTGGAACAAAATTTGGCAATTTGAAATTTAAGTTACATACGGAATGTGCGGCAGGTGATCTTTTTTTTCCAGTGAGGTGGCAATGGTCTCTCACTTTCACATCACCACCCGTGAATGGTTTATCACATATTCCACAAAATTGTGTAGAAGAAAACTCTGCTTCTTCCGCGGGGGTTTGTGCAGCCATAGGAATTGGATACCTCAAATAATTGTGATAAATATTTCTCAAATCATCTTCAAGTTTTGTAACAAATTTCTCGGCTGCATCCTCACCCCTATATGTAACAAATTTCGATAATTTATCATTGTATGAACATTTTATCGAATAAGCAAATGAATAAGGTTCGTGTTTGTATGTTTTATTCGAGAATGAGTGTTTAGGGTTGGGTTGACTAGTTTGAATGGGTTTGAGAACTGATTCAAAATCAGCATAAACTACAAATGGCACCTTCATTTGTTTCTCAAAATTTTCAAACATAAGTGCATTACCCGGTAACATTTTACCATATTTGTTGATTCTGAAATTGACTGATGGTGTTGTAGTACTCAAGTGATTACAGTCATGCAACTGATGACGTAACAGTAATCGCTCGTGAGAGAAATACAATAAACATCCATCACAAAAATATTTTTTATGCTCATGCGCAGATAGTTGACTTGAAACTAACCTAGAAAGGTCTTTAATCCAACAATAATGACTATTGCCAGAATCATCTGTTATAAGTAACAAATTAACATGTCTTCTAAGTCTTCTCTGTGAGTAACGCAACGGACCAACCACTTCATATTTCATTTTACCCTTATCAAGTTTTGACTCTAACCCATACACATTAATTGAAATATCATTCATGTCCTCAAACTTTTTTATAGCTTGAAGTTTAACTGGAAAATCCATACCTGTTACATTCAAGACATTGGCGTAGTGGGGGTATGAGGAAACTTCTGACACTCTACCATTCGCAGGAAACAATGCAGATGTGATGGCCCATGCAAAACAATGTTGATCTTCATTACGAATATTCACAACGCCTTTTCTTGTCTCAATGAACTCGGGCAGCTTCACATACGAACATCCGCTGAGTGGACTATACTTGTTGATGTTCACTTCGAGGAACTTAATTTTTTCACAACTCCATCCTGAAACATAACAATAATTTATTATTCATATAAATAGAAATGAAACTTTAAATAAATACCTGAATCACGTTCTTCAAATTCCGTAGTCTGAGCAATAATGACATCACGGAATCCATCGAATAATGCACCCAAATCCGTAGACTGATCCACAATTTTATTCTGTGAATTGAATGACTTCGTGTCACTCAAATCCCGTGTTTGAACAATGTAGCTGCCAAATACTTCCATATTCACTTTAAAGATCTTGTGAACCTTTATTGCCTCTTCAAGTAATCCAATAACCTTCTCCCTGACCTCATTGAAGAATGGCATATATTCAGTGTAAACATTGGTACTTTCCACTCTATAACTCACAATTCTACACTTGAAAGCATTCCTTATAATCTGTATGCCATCACTCACTTGCACACATGCATTGTTCCTGTGTTGGAGAGTTCTTTTGTGAGAATTAACTTGGGATGTAGGAATTGTCACATTACAACAATTGCATGTGTACATTGGTGTCGATGCAGCCACATCTAACTTAATCCTTTTCACAGAAGGGCCACCTTGGCAACTTTGAAGTTGATGCCGACGGAGATTATCACTACGAGTGAACGATTTACCACAACCACAGGAATACATTTTATCTATGTCGTCTTCTCAGCACAAAACTCAACAAAATACTGATTTCACAATCATTCCCACCTCCTTTATATGTAATATCGATGAGTGGGAGAGAGGGTGAACAAATTCTATCCGCTTCGACTATTCATACAACGTCACAGCAGAACCATCCCCACCATATCAATGAAGAGAGGACGGAGAGTAGTCGATGAGTCACCGCAGTGTATGGGTGTGTGACGCCAGTTCACATATCTGACTGGATATCCGTGGCGTGCAGACGTCTCTATACTTCGGTTTAGATTTTTATGCGTACTCCACACATTAGATCATACACAATGGCAGAGTAAGTATACATGAAAGACATTGAGGTAAGAAAAATATATTAAGTACTTGGCAAAAGGTACTTGTCCGTGTATGAAAAAAAATCAAGTCATCACAATCTCTAGGACAAACACAAACCCTGAACACCTCCCAACAATATACATCATGGTCAAGGCTAAGGGCAAGCCCAAGTCCTAGGTCAAGTCCTAGGTCGAGGTCATAGGTCGAGGTCATAGGTCAAGGTCATAGGTCATAGGTCAAGGTCATGGGTCAAGGTCATAGGTCGAGGTCATAGGTCATAGGTCAAGGTCACTGATGACGTCATAGTGGTGGGGGGAGGCCCAGAACCGGCTCAAATCTCCTACTACAAGTATGTTCAATACTTCTGTGGATGTTGTAAATGTTTATTCAATTTTATGTTTTACTTTGGTATTTGTATCACTATTCCTTTTATATTTATGAATAAACGTTATTATTATTATTATATTAATTTAGTTCATTTTCATATGCGTTAATGGGTGATAGAATACGTATTTTACATTTATATTGCATATTGGATGATGACAATTGGAAAATGAGATTTATTTGTAATATCTAATAGAAAACAACTACTTCCCCGGCACAAGCCACGCTGGACATTGAACTATATCTGATAGATATTGTGAAAAGACTCTAACTGAAAAAAACAGAAAAAATCTGAAAGTGAAAATTGCCTATTAAAATGTCTATCTTTCGTGGTACATGAAAAGAAGGATCAGCCAATTTAAAATGAGTAATATTTAATTCGCTTATATTGACCGGAATATCAGGAATAAAGCCTGCGATTTTAGTTAAGATAAAGCAATTAAGTTCATTTTCATATGCGTTAATGGGTGATAGAATACGTATTTTACATTTAAATTGCATATTGGAAGATGTATTATTGATACCAGAAACAGATATGTTTGTCTTGTGTTTTTCAATCTTTAAGAGATCAGAAAGTCGGGCTGAGATAAAACTGGTTTGTGAACCACAGTCCAATAATGTATGTATTTTGTTATTAATATCATAAACATTAATCAGTGCGGTAGACAAAAGTTTATTTTCATTAAAATTGGCTAACACTAAGCTGCTAGTAACTTGTTCGCTTTTGCTTTCATTTGATGTGTGTGATTGTTTGATATCAAAATTGGTTGCTTCATCTTCGGGATGTAATAGTGTGTGATGTTTAGATGAACATTTTTGAATGTGGTTTGGCTACATTATTGATAAAAATTACCTCTTTTTAAACAATTGGTGCATAACTTTAATGACCTGGCCTTTTCAAACTTGTTTTCTGGAGATAAAATTTGTGCAATTGTAAATATTGTGTTCTTTATTGCGAACTTCGCATATAGGTGTATATAAGCGAAAACTTCGTGTATTTTGCGAATTTCGTACATAAGAGTTTGCGTGAATGTTGGAAAGTGAATGCGAGTGTGTATGTTGTTTTTTGTCTGTTTGGTTTATTTCAAGTGTTTCTAAAAAAATCTGCACGAGATTTTAGAAACGTTTTCATGTCATCAAATGTTGGTATTTCGCTTTTTCCATTCCCTCAGTGTGGATGAGTCTAATTTAGTCGCGATTATATGGATGACTAGAACATCCCAAGTGTCTGATTTTTGTCCGAGCTGATTGAGCGAATGGAGATTTTTTAAAACGGTATCGATTAATTTTCGTAGTTTATGCGATGATTCTTTGTTTATACACTCTATGTCGAAAAGCGATTTTACGTAATATGAAATCAAAAGTCGTTTGTTGTCATATCTACTACGCAGTAACAACCAAGCCACAGAATAGTTATCGCTGGTAAATTCCAATGAACGTATTACCTGCGCTGAGCCACCCTCTGAAGACGCTCTTAAATAATGAAAACATTGAATATTATCTAAAGATTCATTTTTGTTTATCAATGATTCGAATAAATCCGCAAATTCCAACCAATTATGATACGAATCTTCATCATAAACTTTGGTATTTCAATTGGTTTCAATTTTATAGCAGTGCTACTTGCCTGTTGATTACAACTTGCATCTGACTTGACAACTACATTACTTTGTATATATTCATTCAGAATTTCCTTGGCAATCAAATTTTGATTATAATAAATTTCCTCAAAGTTTTCACGTTCTATATATTCACCTTGTAAACTATTTTCATTTACCCCTAATTCAATTTGATCCTGTATTGCCTCAAATTCTGTTAACAAATTCACATTGTTATTCAAACGTGCCTCAATTTCTAATATTACGCGTTCTGAAAGCTTTTCATCGGAGTTGAGAACACTTTTGTTTGTGACATTTTTTAAAAATTTTGTGTATGAAGTAAGTTTCGCTTTTAAACTTTCCCTTTTCCGTTTCAAACCATCCATAATCAGAAAATTCGCAACTGTTTATGTAATTACTAATGTCAATTCGAAAATATGAATGATAATAACCCTGTGCGGATTCAAAATGAAACCTCAGGTAAATAAGGAAAAGGTTAATAAGGATTATTTAAAGGAACGGACCCACCTTCTCTCCTGCACTTGGTGCTGCTCCTTTTGCGTTTGCCTGGTATGAAATGCTCAGTTCCTTCTGGGCTGCAGGAATGACTTTTGAAATTTCGATGATTTATAATTAACAATACTAATATATTTTCGGTAATTCCGTTCGAAGGACCATTTATTATGTTAATGTATTGGACGTTGCTAATCGTCCGGTAACCAGACAACTAAAAATAAAATAATCGTCCGATTACTGGCCGACATTTCGCAATTCCGCGCCGAACTCAGATTTTGCCGATTTTTTTTGGGTTCATATCACATATTGCCTTCATATCACCACAATCTAGACAAATTAATTCTTACGTTTTTGGCACAGTGTACAGTATTTTTAGTATAGGGAAATTATAATTAGTTCCACTTCATAATTTATTGGAAATTGAAATTTATAAGTAACCAAAATTGTCAGTGTCAAACACAAAGAAGAGTAGCATAAAGCAACGTTGTCAGTTTTCTTCCTGCACACTCTGCAATTTCTATTTTTGTAGAGGTAGAAGATACCAGTAATCGGTTCCTTTTAATCATTGCAACTCTGAGCATACATCCAGACCTAACTGCACACAGATCCAATCTTTTAAAGCAAAAGAAGGGAAAACAACCCAACCTGGCCTACCTTACCTAAAAAAAAACTGCATGAATTTGTTTTTTTGCTCGCAATTGACACACAAAGCTAACCTGAGCAAGCTAACCTAGCTTGCGAGTCAGTCGAAAATGTGTGAATCATTTTTTCGCTCGCAATTGACACACAAACCTAACCTGAGCAAGCTAACCTAGCTTGCGAGTCAGTAGAAAATGCGTGAATTAGTTTTGATGCAAACCGAGTTGAAAATGCGTAAATTACTGGCCAACCATAACTGACTTGACTTTATCGGACGAATAATTTATTTTTAGTCGTCCGGTAACCGGAGTTTTTTTTTCTAATAATTCGGTTACCGGACGACTAGATTCGTAATGATGAAATCTGCTTTGAATGCGTTTTACGTTGAGTTTTTTTGAGAAAAATGATAGAACGATGTTAACAGTGGCTTGACTCCAGAACCATAACTGACTTGACTACCCTTTATCAGACGAATCATTTATTTTTAGTCGTCCGGTAACCGGACGTTTTTTTTAATAATCCGGTTACCGGACGACTAGATTCGTAATGCGTTTTAAGTTGAGTTTTTTTGAGAAAAATGATAGAACGATGTTAACTGTTGCTTGACTCGAATCGAATCTGACCATATTCATAAATCTCGTCCGCCATCTTGGAGCCAGTATCTTGAATTTATGAATTTTGCCAAAAAAATCCCGCCTTCTTTGAGACGCCATTTTGTTTTTTCTCCTGACAAAAGTTCCAGAATGCATTGCCACCGCGCGAACTCACATACTCAAGTATGCCAAAACCCAGCTCAATCGGTTGAGGATAACTGGTCAAAAATTCAGTTGGAAGATTTGTCCCACACATACATAGTTATTATCAACTAACAGGGCAAGTTGAATGCAAGTTAAATAAAAGTAAAAAAATGCATGCTACGGTAAAAACATTTAACTATACATTCCTCAATTTATAAGACAATGAAATGTAATGCGTAAACGAAAAAAAAACTTTGTTTCCTGTTATAAACATAGGTTTGTTTCTTGGGAATAAATATTATTATTGTTAAATTTTCTCTGTTGGTCAGTATGTGATCAATTAACGTTTCACTAGTTGAAGTAATTCTTGTTGTAATAATATTGAAAAATTCTTCCTTGTGTAGTGTATTCTCTTCTTGGAAGGTTCAGTGTGAGATTCCTGAGCCTCTGCAGAACTAAATGGGCTTGTTTGCTTCTGGACACATTTATTTTAGAGTCTTTTCACAATATCTATCAGATGTAGTTCAATGTCCAGCGTGGCTTTTGCCGGGGAAGTAGTTGTTTTCTGTTAGATATCACCAATGAATCACATTTTTCATTTTTTCAATTTTCATGGAGAATGTTCCCCTTTTCAACATGAATACCTCCCAAGAGGTTATCTTGAACGATGGAGAATAGCGACTAAAGTTTGTCTTTCAGTCGCAGATGATTCCACAACAGATTTTATGAATGTCCTATTCATATTTTCGAAGTAAAATCAAAATATTTTTGCATAGTCCACTCCAGGAGACTAATTGTGATAAACGCAACTCGCAAGTAAAGTCATACATTCACTTGACACTCAAATTTATCTACTAAATCTATTTTTACCTTTTTCTATTTATGTTCAATCCTGAAATCGAGTCCGCCTTCGAAAAAAAAATTGTCCGAAGGAAAGGGTGCGTAGATACAGTCTAACCCTTTCTACCGATGATAAATTGAGCTATGAACTAGACAGCAACCTGTGGACCTAACCCAATTTCCTTCCATAAATTTCATTGGATTTAACGACTGTACACGAATAAGAGACGTGAAGTATGGGGTGGGAAAAACCTTGGTTATTATTAGAATTCTGTCGTATACAGAATGTTCAACCACTTTATCCGTTTGGAAAGCTGAATGAGTGATGAGAACTAGAACTGATCTGAACCCTCTATATGGAAGCAGCTATATTGATGCAATTGCCAAGAAAATTATTCATCAAATGATGTATTTACCGATAGCGTCTCTGGTCCTGTTATTCTGTATTTCAAATTTGATTAATTTGAAAAGTTATTGAACTCATCCAATATTATCCTTCTTATATCATGTTAAAAATAAAAAAAGTCGTTAAAATTGTTTTTCCGTTAACCAGCTGTCGCACCCTACGAACGGAGGCTCTCAGTAGTCGGGACTTACGCGAGCTAAAAATTAGCGAGGTCTTGCCTTTTAACGTGCGGTTCCTAGCACGATCCGAGGAGAATAGATCTCGAAATGAGGTCGTCTGTAAGTCACCTCTGCCTGCGTTGCTTGGCTTCAGATAGCGATGACCCGCGCTCTACCGTTCGAGCTATCCTCTAGGATATGTGATATAAAATAATTAAATATTTCACATGTCAAATTTCACATTCAACTTGACGAAAGGCCATTATTTAATTAAATGAAAATAGATTATGAAAAATTCAGCATTCCACAAACTTCCTATACTATAGGTGTTTTGTCGGCAGTATCAAATTTCAATAATAGAACTCACAAATTTTTACCATCTCCACTGGTTTCATATCAACCAGATGTTTGTTTTATCGGCTCCCTACACAGCTATGTATTTGTTAACTATTATTCAACTGTGGAGGAAAAAATTGAAAAAAAAAGTAGGCAAGATGCACAAAATGGATATATTGTAGGCCATACTAACTTCCTGGCACCATGTTTTGAATCTAATATACTGAGTCATACACTGGGTAGATTTTTTTTATTTCGAATTAGTCGCTCTAATAGCTGTACAGAATTCGATTTTTTGTCGAAAGAGCATATTAAGAATAAGAATACATTGAAGACCACGTATATACGCAAGAAGAGATCTTGAATAAGAATAATAAAACCCCTGAAGCCGTTGGGATAGTGTTTGAATATTTTGGGTGAACATTTGTTGCAATTTGTTATTTGTTAGTAGAAAACCTCTCAAAAGCAGAGCTTGTCCGAGCAAGGGAATTGTTGAAACAATCCAAGTTAGTTAAATATGTCGGAATATACATCGACCAAAATCTTAACACGTTCACGAACGCTATTCTAAAATTTGAGGATGCTTTATAAACCCACTACTTTTATTTTCATATAACATATATTTCGACAAACCTATTAATTTTTTCACGTTACTTCACTTTTTTTTTACTGTGCTTCATTTTTGTTTTGTTATTATGTAATGTCACAAATATGTGACGTTGGTTTACGGTAATTATAATATTGAAATAAACCACATGTCACAATAACGTGACAATATCTTGAATAAAATACTACATATTTCAGGCTTTCATGTTCTAAATGAAATAAAAATATGTTTTTTGAAAGTTTATTCCAGAAAAAACTCACAATTTTCAAGAAAAATAACCAAATAAAAACGTTGATACCCTATTACCTATTTGAAACCATGTGTCACATATATGTGTCATAGAAAGATCTCTATTTAGGACACTCACAGCTGAGCTAAATCCTATAATATTAAATGGGTCTTACCGCAATAACGTCGTACAAAATCAGATTTTAATTATTATCGACAAAATACCACAAATATCACTATTTAATTGGCAGCCAATATCAACTACAGTTGCCACGTTTATTATGAAGGTTACCTTTCATCTGATTCTGAAACCGCACGACGCAGATGTGTGCCAGACTTGGCCAGAAACTGTAGCCAAATCGCGTCCCTCGCCGGTGAACCATTGGGAAATTATTTGCATTTGAACGCAATCGAATCGATGTCACATATCTGTAATGTTAGTTCTCGACAAAAACTATGTGTCACATATATGTGCCACGTGGTCGTGAACGTGTTGAATAGAAATACCTATAGACTATCTCTGTAAGAGTTTCAAAAATTGCACCCTTTCGGTTATAGCATGTATAAGACAAATACATAAGGTTTAAAAAGTTTTACTGAGTTATAGTGCCAATGTTGTTATTATTAAAACTCAGGTGAAAGCTAATACCGATAGTGATATCTATTTATCCTAGATTCTTTTTTCAATAAAATTTCTCTGAAATTCACAAAATATTTTTGATTTTCGCGGTTTTGTGACATTTGATACATTATATTTTCAACTGTTGGTAACAATGGATAGTTGGTATTGTTTCATGACAATACGGCGACGGTGAATAATAATAATAATAATAATAATAATAATAAATGACTTTATTGTTTTCTCAAATTCATACAACTTATACAAAAATTTTCAGTGTGTTCACAAGAGAAACAAAAGGCGAAGTTCAATTTGGATTTCGCGAGCGTCACCAAATTGCTCTTCCACTTAACCTTAAAAATATCTCCAAGGTGCAATATGGTGAGAAGAAAAAAAGGAAATAAAAAGAAGCGTATTATCCCTGGCATGAATGTACGAGTGGGGCTGAGGTGGATATGGTCAATTAGGTGATATAATAAAATCATCACTAGCAAGAATCTCTGGTTGAAGTTCAGATGTTTCTGGTCGGCGCGCGGGATCCACCATCTTCTTTATAAAGTTATAAAAGTATCATTGGAAAGGGCTATCAGCGGAGAATTCAGCAAGCTAGGTGTCTGGTTTTACAATCAAATTTGAAATTATCGTGACAAAAATAATTTAGAAAAAATCAATTTCAATTAAAATTTGAAATAAAATGCAGATGCTAGAAATGTTCTTCTGGTACGTCTTGGCAACACGCCGAACTTCAATAAAAGTGAGGTAGCTTATACTAATGCATTTTATTCAACATTATTATTTATGAAAGGAAGGAGTGGCTAATTCCAAGACAGGACCTTTCGAATTGATACATTCGGGTTTTCCTTGAATAGAATATGATGCCTAATTTTGCTTTGTTGTCCAAAGGAGCACTGTGTTTTTCAATTTATTGTACTTGTCCCAGTTCTTGCGAGGGTGCAATACTGTTAAAACAGCAGAATTCGAACATCATACATAAGGCGTACCAATTCTAAGAGAAAATCAAATACACAGTAACAAAGACGTAGGTATTTTTTGTACAATACATATTTTTTTAGGTTATTCCCACTACTATAATCGGGTAACTTATTTTTCCTCCTACCCCTATAGAAAGTACACACGTGCTTCCCTGAAACCAGGGAGGAAACTCATATTTTTCCTCCCTTGGGAAGAAAGTACATTTCCTCCCCTCATTTCTAGAACATCTTATATATCCTGTATTCTGGTAAAAATCAAATATGAATGTTACTTCTACTTTAGTTCTTCAATAGCTATTTGTGTATTTAGAGTATTTATAGTGTTTATATAAGTGATTGATTGTTGCTCGATTCAATAGTACGCATGATACAAAATAATTCATTTCTAAAATAATTCACAGGGTCTTCCTTTTTTCAGCCTGTATCTCGAAAACCAAGCCGTTTGGGACATATGTTTATATAAACTTTTCGTCCTAAAAACTTTCATAAAAAGACCTCCCGAAGTTTGTCAACGTACTTAATTAACACCCTTTATATATATACTCCGCAACCAGTGGTGGTAATAATGCTTGTCGGAAAGCTATCAGTTATTAGTTACTAAAATCTGAAATCTTATTAAAAGTAAAATATTAAATGATCTTGGTATTTGTTATCTGCAATTGTGTATGTATTTACTATACACTGGTATCAAAGTGATACATACCTACTTATTTTACACGGTCTATAGTACAACTGTTCAAGCGCTTATGATACACCACAAACGATTCCTCAAAATGATGATGATGATGATTCCTATAATTTAAATAAGACTCAGTATCTCAGAATTTCGATATACTAAGTCAGAATTCGGATTTAGCATCTAAGAATTGCCTAAAAAATTTCGACTTAAAATCTCAGAATTAGCTGATTCCGAAATGCTGAATCACGACTTAATCAATCCTGACTATTATCTTGGAGTTAGCAAATTTTTAAATACTTAGTTTGATCATGATTTTGCATTTTGGAATTAGCTGAGAAAAATTTCGACTTATTATTTCAGAATTAAGATACTCTAAGATGCTGAATTACGATTTACTGATGATTCTTGACTTATCATCTGGGAATTAGCTAATTCTGAGATAGTGAGTCGGAATTCTGAGTCGCAGAATAAAGTAGTTCTGTCATTGTCAGTCAGAATTAGCTAATTCCGAGATAATAAATTTCGAAATGCTGAATTACGACTTACTGAAACCTGTCTTATCATCTCGGAATCTGATAATTTTGAGATGCTAAGTCGAAATAATGAATTTTCATTTCGGAATTAGGTGAAAAATTCCGACTTCGGAATTCGGAATTCTGACTGAGCATTTCGGAATTAGTTAATTCTGAGAAATTGGATCAGAATTCCGACTCAGTAACTCAAAATTAGCTAATCACGAAATCTTGTATCACACTTACTGAATCCTCTCTTACCATGTCGGAGTTAGCTAATTCTGAGAACTCAATTCAGAATTACGACTCAATATCTTAGAATTAGCTGATTACGAGATGCTGAATTATGAATTACTGAATCCAGTCATCTCGGATTTAGCTTATTCTGAGATATTGAGCTAGACTTCCGATTTGGTATCTCAGAATCAGGTAATTCCGAGATGCTGAATTACGTCTTACTGATTCCTGAATCAACCAAATTTGAATTAATAAGTTGGAATTATGACTTTGCATCTCGGAATAAGATAAAAAAATCGACTTAGTATCTCAGAATCAGCTAATTCTAAGATAGTTAATTACGACTTACTGAATCCTGACTCATCATCTGGAAATTAGCTAATTTTGAGATAGTGAGTTGGAATTCTGACTAAGCATCTCGGAATTAGCTAATTCGGAGATATCAAGTCAGAATTCCGACTAAGTATCTCAGAATTAGCTAATTCCGAATTGCTGGCTAACGACTTATTGAATCCTGACTAATCATCTCGGAATAAGCAAATTCTGAGATATTAACTCAGATTCCGATTTATTATCGCAGAATCAGCTAATTCCGAGACGCTCAGTCGAAAGTTCGACTCACTATCTCAGAATCAGCTAATTCTGAAATCTTAAGCCGGAATTTTGACTTAGCATCTCGGAATTCCAAGATATTAAGACTCACTAATTCAGCATATCAGAATTAGTTAATTCTGCATATCAGAATTAGTTAATTCTGAGATACTAAGTCGGATAAAAATATAAGTTGAATAATAGGATCTCTTCTAAGAATTCGCATATCGCATATCGCCGCCGAACATTTCAGATCGGTAAGTAGCGGTTTCTGACTTTTCATGCAACCGGCTGCATATATACGGACCCCTTGTCACTTGTCTTTAGTCAACAATTTGAAATAAATTTATTAAAAGTGTAATATTTCTTCAAAAAACAATTGAATGTAATTCTTTCAGACCCAAAGACCTTTTTTAAGATAAATACTAGATTTTTGATCCAAAGTTTCAAATCTAGCACTCAATAAAATGATTCCAATTTTAATAATGTTACCGAAGAAAAAGTACGGTTGCTCTGGTGACAGATAAATTACCGAAGTTTCAGGAAATAGTCACCGAATTTGAATTTGATATATACGGACCGTCAAATTACTAACCAGAGTAACCTAGAATATATATGGACCGCATATTTCCGTCTCCTATAGGGCTAGCGCAATCAGGTGCCTAGCTTGCAAGTTGAAAAATTCGTGAATTAGTTTTTTCGCTCGCAATTGATACACAAACCTAACCTGAGCAAGCTAACCTAGCTTGCAAGTCGAAAATGCGTGAATTAGTTTTTCGGCATTTGAGCAAAGTATTATTTCGGCGAATGGCCGAAATCGGCAATTGAATCCAACAGTAGCATAAGGTGCGTTAACCAGTTAGGGAACGGCATACAGATCGCGCGCTTCCGTTTCCTACCTGATTAGTGCACCTGGTTGCGCCAGCCCTATAAGAAACGGAAAAATGCAAACGGACCATACTCTTAATTGAATCTTCTTGTATAAATACTTTTCTTTCAAACAATAAATTCAACAATAATACTTTGTGGCAGGTATCGCACTGATAAAGACCTAACAGCAGTAAGCGTTTCGCTATTTTTATAAAATATGTAATCTTGATTGAAAGGTATTTTATATTTCAGTGACAACATAACATAAAGTTATTATTTTCTGTGAACCCCTTTCTAATTGTATGGTGTGCGCCATATCGTGTGGAAATGTGATTAATTCAACGAAACTGAGATTTATGTGTATGAAAACCTTACGGCGACCCTCTAAAAATATGGAAACGATGTCGTATTGCACTGCACAAAACTTTTTATTGCTTGGAGTACGAGAAAATTCCGAGAAGATGGTCCTGTTTTATTACATAACTGCAATATATTTCTTGGCACGAACGATGTAGCAGTTTTTCAATTGAACAGAATTAAATTAAATCTAGTTTTGTTCTCGATGCATGTTGCGCTACTCTCAATTAACCAAATTACATACATAACACGACTCTACAAAAAAAATTGTTCTCTGTCCTGAAGTTTATTTCGTGATTTTTCGGTTAATTATGCAGAGAAACGAAAGAATAATACCCCTTATTTCATTTAACGTTTGCTTTTGTTATAATAATAATAGTAATTTTAGTTCGATAATATGAATAGCACATTCATAAAATCTGTTGTGGAATCATCTGCGACTGAAAGACAAACTTTAGTCGCTATTTTCCATCGTTCAAGATAACCTCTTGGTAGGTATTCATGTTGAAAAGGGGAACATTCTCCATGAAAATTGAAAAATGAAAAATGTGATTTATTTGTATAATATCTAACAGAAAACAAGTACTTCCCCGGCACAAGCCACGCTGGACATTGAACTACATCTAATAGATATTGTGAAAAGACTCTAACTGAAAAGGAAAGAAAAAATCTGAAAGTGAAAATTCTCATTTTCATTCAGATAGCTGATTTTTTTAATTCTATCTAGTTTTCATTGGAAAAATCATTAAATAAATTAGGCTCAATTTATGCACCATTGTCATAATCATAGTCCTAGTAACATTCACTGTCTTAATCATAAAACTAAATTGAAAGTGTAAATTTTAATGAGAGCATTTATGCAATTTTAGTCTCAATCATAATCATAAGAACTGAAATGTACTGTTAAATTTGATTTTATGATTAAAACAGTGACTATGAATAGGACTGTGATGAAGACAGTTATGCATAAGTTGGCCCTTAGATGAGGAGAATGTTATTAAAAAATATCACTCACAGAAATCGTTCCTTTCATTGAAGCAAGGTTCGCTTCTCTCGCATTTAATCCCCAATACATTTTGGCCGACGAAAATTTCGCTTTGCCAAGCTCTTCAGGAGGATTGGAATAAAACAGGCTCTTCAGAAGCATACACATCAGGGATGGATATGAGGAAAATATTTCTTCTGCGGTGACACTTTGAAAATTATTTTTTGACATAGACCTGACATGAGCATTTTGATTTTAGTTCGAAAATATGAATAGGACATTCATAAAATCTGTTGTGGAATCATCTGCGACTGAAAGACAAACTTTAGTCGCTATTTTCCATCGTTCAAGATAACCTCTGGGGAGGTATTCATGTTGAAAAGGGGAACATTCTCCATGAAAATTGAAAAATGAAAAATGTGATTTATTTGTAATATCTAACAGAAAACAACTACTTCCCCGGCACAATTTATTTAATGATTTTTTCAATGAAAACTAGAGAGAATTAAAAAAATCAGCTATCTGAATGAAAATGCGAATTTTTACTTTCAGATTTTTTCTTCCCTTTTCAGTTAGAGTCTTTTCACAATCTATCAGATGTAGTTCAATGTCCAGCATGGCTTGTGCCGGGCAAGTAGTTGTTTTCTGTTAGATATTACAAATAAATCACATTTTTCATTTTTCAATTTTCATGGAGAATGTTCCCCTTTTCAATAATAGTAATATTCAAGTTTATAACAATTTTAAGTAATTTTAATACATACAGAAATACCGCGCGTTAAAAGTGGCGTTTTTATATTTACACAGTGTCTCCAGATGGCACTCGAGTGATAAAAAACAATCATTTGTTTTGTACAAGTCTATAAAAAGTTAAAATGTCGTCACGAAAGTGTAAATGTCAGGAGCATCCATCCATAACAATGAAATCTTCCATTACATTGCTCGGTATTACCATCAGCAGTACCCTTTCATGGGAGAACCATGTTAGGTCCATTGCCAAGAGTGCATCTGAAAAACTTTCAGTTCCGTGCCAAGAAGTATTTCACTTCCCGTCAACTGATTATGATTTATAAGGCACAAATTTGTCCTGTTCTGGAATACTAAACAGAATTTTTCAATTACTCTATGATCAATTTCCAGGAAAAATTGAAAAATTTACTCCTTGATGAATGATTGGAATTTAGTTTCACGTGAGCTACACAAATGGTGATGATGAATATCGACGATATATATCGATCTAGAATGTTATTTAGTATTACTTCAATATTTGTTTTTAGAATAAAATATGTATTTCTCCTTTCACAGGTTAAGTAGTAATAAAGCTCATTGAGCGATACTTCGCCTTTTCATGTAACAGCATCGGTTTATATGAATAAAGACCTATTATTATTATTATTATTATCATTATTATTATTATTATTATTATTATTATTATGTATGGAGTGCAGCACCCAAACACACATTGAAACTTTTAGATTCTGTCCAAAAGAGAGCCATTCGTCTCGTCGGTGATACTTCGTTCACAAGCTCGCTTACTTCTCTGGAACATCGCAGAAAGGTTAGCAATCTGTTTCTGTTTTATATATAAATATCATCAATCATGTCACCGTTAGCGGTCCCATCGAGACTGACCCGTCTGCTCAGTCCTCACATCCATATTGCGTCAATTTGGAGACATGCCGAACATCTGTTTCCCAGCGCTCGTTTTTCCACCGAATGGCAAATCTTTGTAACTCGCTGCCTCGGGGGGTGTTCCACGAGGAATACAGCATTCAGAAATTCAAAAAGAACTCCAATTCCTACCTACTTTCCCTCAGCTCTTACGATGTTCTCTGAACTATTATACAGTGAGGACCAAAAGTCCGTCGCCCCCCCTGTAACTTCTTTATTCTACATATTACAAAAAAATGTTAAATACATAAGTTGTAGGGTTTCATTCGATCTCTTTAATGGTTCAAGTTTCATTCATACAGAGTGTCTCAAAAAAGCACGGTGACTTAGAAGATAATTTTTTTAAATGGGACACCCTGTATTTCATTGCATTATTACATTCTACGTTGAATTCTGAACAAGTTTGATAAATGGTTTTCTATCAAAAAATAGTTTTGGACTTATGAACACTTGTAAATAATTATTTCGACTACTTTTGCACCAGTTCAATGAGAAAATCGTAACAAATGGATCACAATGTATTCCACTTTCCTATCCTAACTTTTTGAAAGCTATCCAATGTTGCAAACTGCTGGTGACATAAGGCGTCGGTAAGTAATACTTACCGACTCCTTTGGCCCAGCAACCAGTAAACAAAACTTACCGTTTTGCCAACAGATACCGTAAGTAATCAAGAAAATTCGATTGTGTAAAAAACATCGATCCTTTTAGTTTCGGCAATAATTAAATCAAAAGCCGCTTCCATACACATCGCAAATATTTGCAAATAGGGGTACTTACGAAATATGTGGGAAGAGAGATGCTCTTGCCTATACTTGCTTATACCCGCGAACTGTCAGTGAATCTCGTCGATAGGAAACAACATCAACCTTCTCGGCTAAGGGCGTGTGGCGTGCAACTCACGATTGTGTGCGAATGAAAAGTGTAAGGCGCGTGGGGGCTCGGATGGCTCGTTGCTCGTACTTGAACATACTCGGAAATGTTTGCGCTCTTTAGTATTCGCGATATGTATGGGACCGGCTAAATACACACACAAATGTTGCTGGTACCAAAATAACAGTAGTCTACTGGCTTGACACTACATTATTTATGTGGGTTTTTTTGATTAAATTTTTAGTGCCCCAACGACTTTTTTCTGATGTTCAGCAAAACAGATGAAAAAATATCTTATCGCTTGAAAAGGGGAACATTCTCCATGAAAATTGAAAAATGAAAAATATGACTTATTTGTAATATCTAACAGAAAACAACCACTTCCCCGGCACAAGCCACGCTGGACATTGAACTACATCTGATAGATATTGTGAAAAGACTTTAATTGAAAAGGAAAGAAAAAATCTGAAAGTGAAAATTTGCATTTTTAATTAAAAAAGTCAGCTATCTGGTGAGACCGGATGTTGCATGAAGCTGAGTCACTTGTCAAAAAATGCAGTTTTATTATATAGTTCCTGAAAAATTTCATTCAAATATCTTCAAAAACAAAAAAGTTTTAGGGGAGAGCCACCTTCCTTGGACACCCGGTATATTTTGTTTATTACTTTATTACCAAAGGACATTTGAGTCACCCGAGTCATAGATAACCTCTAAAAGTTGCATTCACCCTAGTGAGAATATTTGGAGAAGACGAAAGACAAATCTGAAGAGATAAAATTGGAGATTTTTCAAAATAATATCCTCTCCAGTCTCTCAAATAATGAAGGCATCTCAATTTTATATTAACTTTCAACGGTATATTTCGACAGCTGTTGAATTTACAGTTGTTATTGATAAGGTCATCAGTATTTCTGGTGATCGCCTCATTTAATACACAAATCGTGCGAAATTCATAATTATTATTGGTGTCTTCCCGATTTGGACTAGACAGACTACACGACTTCAATTAATTGAATCCAATTGATGAATCAAATTCACTCCATATATTATGTGTTGATTAGTATTCGAGGGGCCTCACTACCGAAACACGAAGTTGAAGTTTTGTTACACAATTTCAACATTAATTATATTATCTAATTGTCACTACAGCCATATTGTCGTAAAAGTCCGAACATCCCGTAAATGTATATTCGTTTTGATGATTATAATTTTCAACCCGGTCAAGGCAATGTTATTCTTCGAATCATACCTTGTTTTATATTCTCGTAGTTTTCATGTTTCAAATAGCAAATACGAGTTCTACAAAAAACAACTGATGGTTCGATCAGGGAGTTCGTTATCGACCGTGCCCAAAGTTAGTTAGGGTAATGGGGGGAGCTGGGGAGTCAATAAGTACTAAGAACAATTAGATAATCTAGTGATGTTAGTTCCCTTGATTTGTACTGTAAGTATTTTTTATCTATTTATTAATTATTAAAACGTAACCACCAGGGAGAAATTCATTTTGTTGTATCTGTTAGTGAAGTATGTCATTCCATTCTAAAGGAAATTCCATTTTCACCATTTATTTGTACCTAAGTATTGAAATAACTTTGTTTTTATATTTTTCAAAAAAATAGTTTTACTAAATAAGGGTCAAATTCTACCTAGCAAGTCGTGAGTAAACCCAAATTACGACAAAGTGGTGAAGGCTGCCGAGGCTTAGTTTTTGTGGACCATTCTTCGTAATGGCGGCGGCGAGAAAAGACCTGAAAAGCACTTGTTGATCAGACTAATAGACGAATGCGCTGAAGAGCCACAGTTTTTCTTTTTTTATAATCCCGACTTTAATCTCGGGATCCCGACTTTATTAAAATGATATTAAAGTCAGGATTTCCACTATGTTATCAGGTTCTAAAACTTTAGACTGGAAAATCTTAGGTAATTAGTCGGCAAGTACCCAACAACCGATAGCCGACGCCAGTTTGGTCGTATCGCGACGTTTAAATCTCATGACATCATTGTCACGCCAGATGTACCTCAAGGATCCCACCTAGGTTCCCTACTATTTAACGTATTTGTAAACGAAATTAAGTCTTGTTTCTATCATTCCAAATTTCTTTTATTTGCAGACTATCTGAAATTGTATTCCATGATAACATCTGAACTGGACTGCATGTTGTTACAGTCAGATCTACAAAACTTGGCCAACTGGTGTGAGTTAAATGACATGGAATTGAATCCAGCATAATGTCATGTTGCTCTATTTCATAGATCTCGTTACACCACTCAGTTTCAATGCAGTATCAATGGTGTCGACTTAGATGTCTTCGCATAGTAATTTTGAACTTGACCTAGATCTCGGAACAGCTTGGTAGAATTTGCTGATCCATATGTTTTGTAATGAATGAATTTCTCTTGTGTATTTGCAACAATATTAGTTCGAAATAAAATTGTTGACAAAGATACCGTATGGTAAAGTAAATGAAAGAAATGTGAAAAGGAAATATCGTTGCAAATGTTTTTTTTAACGATTTAATTTCAGGAAAGTTGGTATATGTATTTCATGAATTTTTCGTATTAGTGATTTCTATATAATTTGAGTAGGTACAATTTTGATATGGTTCGAAACAAACGTCTTTTTTATAATTGGCAATTGCGTGTGTCAATTTTACACTACTTTTCTCCACGACTCCCTCCCCCCGTTGAAATTATGGAAATCACCGTGGCAGAAGCAATGAAGAAAGAAAAGAAATCTGTACTCCCAGAGTTCTTAGAGCCACAGAATTTTGACCCTAGGAAAGATTGTGCTCATATATTTTTGAAAAATTATGAAAAATGTGCTGTAGCGAATGTATGGACAGATACATTGAAAATTTATTATTTTGAAGTGTACCTGTTGAGTGCAGCATATCACTGGTATGAAAGTTATAAAAATGATCCAGGGAATTCAGCAAAAACATGGAAGGATCTGAAAAAGGAATTTATATAATAGAAGACAAAAAGAAACTGAGGAATTCCCGGATATTTTCGCAATGGATGTTAAGGATATGGGATCGACGGACATTGTACTACATAAAATTGAATTACTGAAACACGCACCCTTCAAAAGCAAACCCTACAAAGTATCGCCCAAAGAAAAGAAAATTATCTTACCTGAGAGCCCGGCGCATCCACCAGTTGTTTTTTGGAAAACTCGTATTTGCTATTTTAAACATGAACACTTCAAGAATATAAAACAAGGCATGATACGAAGAATAACATTGTCTTGACCGGGTTGAAAATTATAATCATGAAAACGAATATACATTTACGGGGTGTTCGGACTTTTACGACAATATTAACCAGACAGACCGGTGGCAGGGAGGGTTTTCGTAGCCGATAAAGTGCGACGGGATCACCCAAGTTATTCTTATGTATTTTGGCCCGCTGAATCCGAATTTCGAGGGTGATAAGCCTTAAAAGCATCCGGAAAATTGTTATAGACGATGTTCCGAGGGAAATCGAAAAATCCATTTATTCCAAAAATAAATGACGTCATAATATTCTGCATAAAATTTTCACTTATAATTGCACAAGTGGTTTGAATTTTATCGGGTAAATTTGGGTTGTTTAATGAGAAACTGTTTCATAGCAATTCGACGAGAATAACTGTCAACTATTAAAAACACGACACCGAAGGTGGAGTGGTTTTAGGTTGACAGTTATTCGAGTCAAATTGCTAAAGGAAACAGTTTAGAATTTGAACAACACAAATCTTTTTGGAGGTATTATTAAAATAGTGTATTGTCATTTAAAAAAAATTATAATGACATCATAACTCGAACAGTAATGACGTTATCCAAATTTGAGTAGTCCAAAAAATACGTAACTGAAAGAGAAACTCATCGTGTCTGAGTTTTTTTCCCAATGGTCAAATCAAGCTTTTAACGAATTTGTTCCAACCTTTACGTGTTCACTGTATGTTTCTGGTCATGAATTCCATTCTCGCTAATTTGTTAAAATTTGTTATTACGAATTAATAATACAATCTCCCTCATAACCAAACCATTTTGAGTACGGGGAGGTTATTCTTATTACTTGAGAGCAACTTTCTTTCGGTGGCGTATTTGCTTTCAAGTTTTAGGAAAATCTGAAAAAATCTGATTTGAACAAATAAAGCATGTGAGCGCCCACTGAGATCGATACACCGAGAAAAATTCGCTGGAAAGTGGAGTGATACACGTCTTACCAGTGGAAAAGTGAGCTTTTACCTACCACTTAAAACGAAATTTATGTATAATTTCCATACCGCCCTAATTTCATTATTTCATCAAACCTCAATATAAATGTGAATAACAAGAAATTCTCCTCGCTTAAAAAAAATATGTAATTTCTATGGTTAATTTTGATTCTGTTCCTCGAAGGAAGAGGAGAAAGGAAAAATAATTCCACTATCTGAGAGGTCCTGATCGATACGGAATTCAAATTGATAATGAAACATTTATGAACTAGTCCAGTCTTCCGTTTTACTCTATACAATAGGTATATTCATCGGAAAATCTCAAGCAAAAAACAACTACTGTCCCGTACGGTCATTGAATTATATCTGTTAGATTATTGGCGAAGTTTTATATAAGAATTACTTTGCTTTTATGCTTAAATTATGTTTTGAATAAAATGAGGACTGCACCTACGTACTGGTTTCATGACTCTTGCTACTCATCAGCGAAGGCTGGTTCACCCATTTAAATCGAAAAATCCTTTCAGTTTCCGTCTGGGAATTTCTATAATAAAAACTAAAGTACATATCTAGCGCTTTCTTGGCGGAACAACATTGAACTAATAGTAATGAAAAATTTATTGAATAATTTTCCGACAAGTAGTGTCAACTATTTATTTTCAATTGATGCTTCTTTTTACCTATTTAAAGCACGCCACAGCGTGTGCAAATCGAACTTTCAAAAACGTGCGTTTTGTTAAATTACCATGGATGATACATCAACAACTCGAGAACAGTGATGATAGTTATGATTATTGATCTGACAGGAATACCTTGTAACGTCAAATGAAAAAAAATTACAAACAAATGCAAAACTTTTATTCAAACATATACGAAAGGTATACTGATGTCACATCACGAATTCAACCATTTTACATTATAAGTTCTTATTTCCATCACTTGTAATAATGAAACCAGTATTTATGATTTCAAAGTGCACCAATTGAAAAAAATAACGTAAAGTATTCTTGGATAACTGATCTGTCAAACACTTGCTCTATTTCGAGCGAAAATCCACTTATACTTTAATGTACTATTATTTTTTTTTGAAAAAGTAGACGCTATAGTCGGATCACTCTCTGAAGATAGCGCTGGACACTTCAGAATTTATCTTAGGAATTCCCAACAAAAGCTTGATTTTTCAATTCAATTGGATGAACTAGCCTTTACTGATGAGTGCTAATAACCAGCAAATCCGCAACTTTCGTTTTTGTGTAATAACCTACCAAGTTCATTTACTTATACAGTATTTTTAACGGTTCGACGTAGAAACATGAAAAAAAAAATTCAGAGGGTTTTACCGATACTACTTTTTGTAATGAAAAATATAGTTATTGCTCGACAGGGCACGCGTGGGGGCACATCAACTAAAAAAAATTAAATGGCATAGGGGGTCAAGTGTCACAGAATTCCATTATCTTAAAGTAGATGTGCCCCCTGCGCCACCTGTGAAGTAATTGTTGCAATGTTTCTTGGTAATACCCTTCAAAAAAATTTTTGTTTTACTGTCCCACATCAAACCGTTTAAATTAATCGACTATGACTAGCATTCATCAGATACGCATTTATATTTGATATTTCGAATTTGTATTACAAAACAAATATTGACGAAACTAAAAAAAATTAGATGGTTGTAAAAAGAATGAAATTCCCTTTTCAATGATGTGACACTTGTCCCCCCGCCGCCCTGTAAAGCAATCATCATATGTTGTCTTTCAAAAAGTAGTATTGGTGAAACCCTGGAATCGTTTTTTTATGTTTCTTTGTCGAACCGTTCAATAGGCTATTAAAAGCCGTATTTAAGTCTAGTGTTACTTGTAAGTAGCAATCCTCAGAAGTCCTCGAGAGACTGTGCAAGCTCAGGGAAGATGCAACCCTTAATCTTTTAACGTGTGATGCTATGAACGAAGCCGGTGACGGCACGGTGATTCGAATTTAAGTAAATAAAGTTATTATTATCATTATATTAATATAATAATAATATTAAAATTTAGTAGTATAATACTAATTTAAATTTGAATATTCTGACATTGATACCTGACAAACATATACTTTATGATAATAGTTGAAACAAAGTGAGTACCTAATTTTACTAAGTAGTCCTAAAAAACTTTTATGGCAGCAAAATTACGCCATAGATAGCATTGGAAAATGCAATCGTATATTATAATTTATTTAAATTATTTTCCCACGGGCGGTAGCCAGTAAGTAAACAAGAGGATATATCTCTTTGACGAATTCGATGTGAAATGTAAAATGAAACCGGAAATTTCTTGTTTTCTTCCGCAACGAGTAGCTGGTATATTAATAATGACGTACTTATGTGAATAACTGAACGGAGACGTAATTTCTGTTTAAATATAACGTGCCCAAGCAGTCAAAATGAGAAACAAATTTTCAAGTGGAATCAAAATACGCATTTTCGCTAAACGTGCCAAAACATGTCGTTTTTTGTTTCAAAGAAGACGTTTTCCATTACTGCAAGGCATTTGATACAACATCGCATGAGCTCATCACGTATACTCACATGCCTTGCGGTACCCGATGAAACAGTGAGATGCATTGGACAACGGATGCTGTTCAGGATCTGGCTAAGTCAAGAGTCCAAACAGAGTTCGCAGGTAATCTTTAGAAAAGGCGTGCTTCAGAGAGACTCCCTCGGCCCTCTCCTTTTCTGCATCTCCCTATTGCCACTGTTGTACCCAGGAACACCGAATTACATGGATGACCTCAAACTGTATGCCTTGGGAAAAAAGGACCTACATCAGTCCATACGGGTGGCGGGCGAGTACACGAATGCTATCGGAGTAGAATTCGGGATCAACAAAACTGCTGGGTCCCTAGCAACCGGAGGTATTATGCCAGCGAATTACATGGATGATCTCAAACTGTATGGCTTGAAAAAAAAAGGACTTACATTAGTCCATAAGGGTGGTGGGCGAGTACACGAATGCTATCGGAGTGGAATTCGGGATCAACAAGGTACATTTGTTGATCCCATCTCAAAAGAGGTCGATGTGCAAAATGGAGACGATGCCCAGTTCATAGATGGAAGCAACCTACATTATCATGATGCCGGAGCGACGTAGAGGTAGAGGTTATCTAGGGGAGGAACACAGTGCCGCTCCCAAGAGGTAAAAAAAAAGAAAAACTTTCAACAGTTTCGGAAATGGATAATTACGAAAAAAAAAATTAGTCAGTGGGCCTTCTCGAAAAAAAAAGTTACGAAAACTGTCGAAATTAATATCGGATAAATCCTTGAAGTAGTAAAAAATTTCTGACCGTCGAATAATATTCCCTGCCTCACCTCTAAAGATGAATATATAGAGAACGTGTAGGAATTCGAAAGAGATTTCAAAGGTTCCATAATGGATAAAAAATATTGGTCGTGGGTCTCTGATTTCCCTTCTTCTCGAAAAAGGTTGGGAAATCTCGAAAAATCAAAATCGGAAAAACCTGTAAAAATAATGAAACATATCTGACAGTCAAAGAATTATTTTTTAATTTTTTTTTCACCCTCCTGACTCCCCTCGAAGGTTAGATAGAGGACGTGTAGGAATTCGAAATTATTAAACAAATTCTAATGATACAAAATAAAAAAAATTAAATTTTGAAGTAAATCAAACCCATCATTTTGTTACATTATGAAATTTCATATGATATAAAAGCTTGTCGCAAAAATGAATTTTGATAAAAATAATTCCAAATTCAATTCATAAGAAAACCATAGGTACCTCCCGTGACAAGCTTTTATGTTACTTAAATACAATTTTATAATATAATGAAATGATGGGTTTGATTCACTTCAAAGTATATTTTCTTCTTTTTAGCGCATTTAAATAAGAGCTTTTCTTTAAATTTATTGATCTACTTATATGTATTTGTCATTTGAAGCAGTCATTAATAACTATTCACCAGAATTTGATATTTTTTGTTTGAGTGATTTCGAATTCAGTTCCTTTGTCAGATATTTGTCAGTATTGGGATTTTGTTTCCAGTCAGCGCAAAAAACGTGTATTTAGTTTTTTTCAAAGTTTATGGTATAAGTAGTCTTGAGTCAAACCAATATTAAGTTTTTTTGAAAACTCCCATCTTTCAGATTGATAAAGAATTGCTGTATCATTTGCATTTCCTTCTATATCCTGAAAAAATAGACTGCTTAAATGTATGTTGAAGAGCACTGGCCTAAGGACAGTACACATTATACCTGAATGTACAATAATTTATACTACCCTCTTTGTTGTCCGAATACTTTCTCATTCTATTTCGCACATATCATACGTTTATCGACATTCCTTGTAGACAAGCTGTACATTCAGTTAGAATGTATACCTCCAATCGAACATGTTTACACGTTACCCGTTTTTAATAAGATAAAGTAGTGATAATTGTGCATTCAGGTCTCTGTTTATCAAAAACAATATTCTATTTATAATTTGCATTACTACTCATTCCTTGGTTTTTTGAGGACACTGAAGGTCGAAAGAATTTTTACAGTGTTACGTCAGAAATTTTGATACATAACGCTGAAAACCATTTCATGAAATTATGTTTAACTAGAATCACTAGAATACGGGGCGAGTCAATTCACAAATTGTATAACCAATCGGAAAGTTTTGAATGTATAACTTTCCCGTACTAGTGTGGAAATAGTATATTGTGTATCTAGTAGTAAAAGCATTACATTCCCGGACAACAAGCATTGGAGTCTGGGATTGTACTTTTACTACGAGGTACACATAATATTTTTTCTGAAATCGCAAACAACCTAATCATTTCATTAATGCATAACAATTTTTGATTGATATCATTATTGTTGAGACGCCGGCAAAAATTTTCCCGGACCGTTTTCGATACGGGAAAGTTCGTTGACACTGTTTGTTTATTGTTGAGACGCCGCGCGCCGGCAAAAATTTTCCCGGGCCGTTTTCGATATGGGAAAGTTCGTTGCTTAGCAACGGAATAAAATACTGGATTAGCGTATTTTGGGGTATGAAGTTGCTCCGAGAAAGTATGCATTCTTGAGCGATTTCAGAAAAAACTTTTTTCCGCGCTAGTGCCGAAAAGTAGAGGATAGGGAAATTTGAGCTGTTCATGAAAAAACATTTAAATTCTCTCAAATGCTTAGAAATGAGTAATGTAGTAGTACATTTTAATTTTTTTCAATTTAGAATGAGTTATCTTCTATCATATGTTCTTATTAAATAATTTCAAAGAATGTAAAGTGGCAACATTCAATACCTAATTGTCAAAACTGACATTTTCCATTTATTGTACATTGAAACCCAAGAACATATCTTTATTTTGCCTTACAAACTCTGCTCTAAAAGAACTTATTTGAAGGTGTTCCGGAATGGTTTGGAAGTTAAAATTTTAGAAAAATGTTTCTTTTTTATAGACCTAAAAGTGTGCAAAATCTTATGACCGGGAGCAGTTGGCCCAGATAAGCATACCCTCCTTTGTTTAGTTTTAGGGGTACACTGACATTTGAAAATTGCGTCGCATAAGTTTGCGTAAAAAGCTCACCAAGGTTCCAAAAGGACTAATTAAATAAAATACTAAATTTCAGTGACGCTGTCGCTCGCCCTTCCACTAGTCAGAAACATTCACCAGTACAACCTCAGATCATAATTCAGTACGATTGGGTTTTGAGACGAGGATCGATTGTAGCACAACCAAACTTGGTATGCTAGTAGTTGGAACCATGATAAATACGAAAAAAAATTGTTTACCAAAATTCCAGGGGTAAAATATATATTTTTTTTTTCGTTAAAAAATAAATAAATAGATTTTTGCTGTAATCTTAGAAAGTATATGATTTATCGAAAGAACAACTCAACAGGGTGAAAAACAATTCAATTTTCCACAAAAATAATTCCTAGTAATTTCTTATGAAATACGCTCGTTTTCTCAGAAAACGTGTTTGAACGCCGTCATCAAATTTCAGGTTCACGCTTACCCGCCGCTGAAAGTTCTGGGGGAGCCAAAAATTTGATTGGTCATAACTCTGCCAAAAATCATCGGAGAAGGAAAAGAAAAAGTTCTGCTGGTTTCTGAAGACTCGTACTTTCTCATGCAAATATAATATGCGAGTATTTCAGTACCTAAAATGTATTTTGTCTCACTTCACGGAGATGTTGCGGATGATCCGAAAATTATGAATAATTCAGGAAATATGGAATTATTATACTGAAACAGCAACCCATACCCTCTTTGGACTATATGCAATAATTTCAAACCAGTGTGACAGGCCCCACTTATACATGCCAATAATACTTTGTTTTACTCCTGCCTCATATTCAATTTACCCATACCGGCATTCTCTTCAGTAAATGTTGAAAATAATCGCTTATTTATATCCTGCGTATATAGAGAAACAAGATGTCCTGCACTACCAGGACGACGCTTATTGCCATTATCCTATACAATAGGGATAATTGGGTCGAAAATCCATCAGAAAACAACTACTTTCCTGGCTAATACCACGACGAACGTTGAATTACATCTAATGAAATTCCGTGCAGAGTCCTACAAGGATGTCTCCGCAATTGCTAGTTGCATGGAAATGTTCATTGAAACATTTGGACCACCTATAGATCGATTTCTGGGTTCTTGCCCTCATCAGTATAGGGTAGTTCTCTGCAGACAATAACTAATGTCTGCAACAAACGATTCAATTGGAACGTTTGTCGTGGTAAGAGCCAGGAAAGAAGTTGTTTTCTGATGGATTTTGGACCCAATTATTCCTATTGTATAGGATTACGGCAATAAGCGTCGGTCGTCTTGGTAGGGCAGGACATCTTGTTTCTCTCTTGACAAGCTTATTGTGAACAATGCATGCAGATTTCTTTAATCCTGCGTATATGTTTAATAACATATATCACATACTTCATTTTTTATGTAGGATGTGTATGAGCGATTATTTTCAACATTTACTGAAGAAACTGCCGGGATTATGGGTGAGTTGAAAACTGAGGCAGGATTAAAACCCGGTGTTTCTTTGGCATGTATAAGTGAGACTTGTCTCACTAGTCTAAAATCGTTGCATATGGTCCAAAGAGGGTACTGATTTCTGCTTCAGTATAATTATTTCAATGGCATAGGCAATGTAGGTATAAATATTCAGATTTGGATGTAATCTAGTTAGTTTTGAAAATGGTGTAATGACCGAAAATAGTCAACAAATATAAAATTATCGTGGAAAATAGACAAAATTGTTTTTTAGTGTATCCTTAGTGAACATGAATTTCCATAAAATAAACAAGTCGTCAATCAAAGAAATAATTATTTCATATCAACTAAAATATCCATAATCCTCCGTAAATATCGTAGAAGGGTTATGTGAAGTGGGACAAAACACATTTTAGGTACTTAGATACTCACATGTTATATTTGCATGAGGAAGTAGAAGTCTGCAGGAACGATACCTTTTAACTTTTTCTTTTCCATTTACTATAATTTTCAGGAAAGTTATGACAAATCTAATTTTCGGCCCTTCCTGAACTTGCAGTGGCGGGTTAGGTTAGGTTCTACCCCTGACTTTTGGTAAACAATTTTTTTTCTAAATGCTCGACTTTGTCTGTTGGATTATCAATAAGGCTTTTTTATTGACCTGAGAGTACAACCTTCCAAAATGACCTCTTCTAGCCAAGTTACTCACATTGTCATGGTTACAACAATTAGTGTTTGTGACAAAGAAGTTGAAAACCGAAACCGAACCTTCAAGTCCCCGACTTCATTGGAAAAAATTTTAGCCTCCGCACGTTTTATGTTAATGTTAATGATAATTATTAATTTGTTGATATGTATTGAATAATAAATGTTTCTTTTATGTTAACTTTTGGGGTTTCTCCGCATGATAGTTAAAAAATAGTGTTCCGAACACACGCGTAAAATGGCTTTTCCGCGCTTGATTGCTGACCGAGCTACGCCATCTGCAATCGCGTGCGCAAAAGTATCTCTTTCCGCCCTTGTTAGGTAAACTACTATTTCCATGCAGCTTGTAAAGAGTACAAGACTACCCATGCAGCTTGTAAAAAGTACAAGACCACCAACAAAATTAGGAAAAACTGGTTTTTATGTTCGTAAGGTAGATAAATAACTTAATTCAAAGAGAAAAAAACTCTAGTTCTTCACGTATTATAAGTTATCCCCATTTTGATAGTATTCGAACCTATAAAGTGATGGAAACAATAAAATACCTACCTGATTTTTTTGTTTCTATTCTCAACTAAGCGAAAACTTATCTGCCACGCCTCTTACTGTTCTGAGAAAATTGATAAAAACTTACATTTTATGTCACGATGATTAAGTGTTATATCTATAATATAGGGGAATTTGTCATCTATAATATTAGACCAGGGCCAAAACGATTTGCCATGCCCGAAATCATGAAAAATTCTTGACAGTATGTAGGTAATGGGAATGTTTAGGGTAAATTATAAGTGAATTAAGAAAAATCAAGACGACTCAGTAAAAGTTCCGAAAAGCGGTTGTAATCCAGTAACGACAAACAAACTCGAGCAAGAAGTGAAGAATGAATTGTAGCACTCGACACATGACATATCGACATCCAGTATTATTAGAAAAAAAATTGTTTACCAAAAAATCAGGGGTGGAACCTAAAAAATTTTTCATGTAAAAAAAATATAATTTTTTTGTTGTTAAAAAATCTAAGATATATCAAAAAACTATTTCGATGGGTTGAGAGATAATTCAATTCTCCACAAGAATGATTCTCAGTAATACCTTATGAAATACGCTAGTTTTCTCAGAAAACGTAGTTTAACACCGACGTCACATTTCATGCTCGCGCTAACCCGCCACTGCAAGTTCAGGCAGGGCCGAAAATTAGATTTGTCATAACTTTGCTAAAAATTATAGTAGAAGGAAAGTAGGGGGTTTATGCCAATCCTGGACCTCCCCCCACCACTGACCTTGAGAGTGACCTTGGAGAATAGCCTTCAGAGGTTCACTTGCCCAGTGAATGACCTTGAAAGTTGGTGATCTTGAGAGTTGGCGACCTTGACGATTTGTGACCTTGAGGGTTGGTGACCTTGAGGGTTGGTGACCTTGAGGGTTGGTGACCTTGAGGGTTGATGACCTTGAGGGATGGTGACCTTGGTGGTTAGTGACCTTGGTGGTTAGTGACCTTGAGGGTTGGTGACCTTGAGAGTTTCGATGACCCTGGGGAATGGTAACCTTGACATGTAACTAAAGGAAGCCATGAATACAAATGTCCTTGAGGGCAAGTGAACTTATCCCCTCTCTTCCACCTCAACCACTAATATAAAAAGAAACACGAGTTTCAGACCTCATGTTCCTTCTGAATAGCCGATAATCGAGCAAAATGTATACTTGCAATTGTGGAAAAAGTTTTACTCGCAGTGATAATCTACATCGCCATCAAGTGCAATCCTGTACAGCGGTGACAGGTGAGCCACCTAGTAAACGGTCTAAATTGAGCCCCATATCGCAAAACGATATGCAGTTCTGTGATTGTTGTAATAAACCAGTTCCAATGGGTCAGATGGTTTCACATCGAAGAACACTCGAACACAGATCTAATTCTTGCATTCAATTGGGTGAAGACGTGCAAATTATCAAAAGTGCTTTCAAATGTAGAATAGTTAGCTATAGGATTGGGAGCGGTAGTAACTATGTGGATTACAAAACATTTTTTGATGCATACAAACAGAAAATGATTTCATTATTGCAAGGTGTGTTGAAGATACATAGTGCGGTGAAAGTAAATATGGAACTATTCAGCTCACATATTCTGCAGACCCAGGAATTATCCGAGGTAAAGTGTTTCAATTCTCCGAACCAGATAGTTGACCAGTCCATGGATCTTAATGCTGTTTTGGATGAATTCATCGACACAATAACGGCACAAAGTACAAAATTCGAAGATCGTGACTCAGGTATATAAATTGCCCAAAAATCAATATTCATACCTTGAATGTAAAATCATTTCTATTGCAGGATGGAGCCTGAAGAAAATCATGTTCACAGAAATGAATGTGAACAAGTATAGCCCTCTTGGTGCGTGTTCCTATATAAAGCTGCCAGATTATATCGAGTCGAAAAAAGGTGTGGTGAATGTGCGAAATGAGGATAACTATTGTTCTGCATGGGCTGTGGTATCAGCACTTTACCCGGCGGATCGTAGGGTTTCCGAAGTGTCTTCTTATCCACCCTTTCAATCAGTGCTGAATGTATCAGGTATGGATTTTCCGATGAAATTAAGTGGAATTTCAAAATTCGAAGTTGCCAATGATTGCTCTATAAATGTATATGGGTTGGAAAAAAAATTTGAGGAATCTAAAATGAAATATGAAGTTGTAGGTCCACTACATTATTCACGACAACGACTCTCCAGGCATGTTAATCTTTTACTTATCAGTGATGAAACGGGAAAAAATCATTATTGTTGGATTAAGGATTTGTCAAAATTAGTTTCTAGCCAAATTTCTGCCAATGGTCATAAAAAATATTTTTGTGATGGTTGTTTATTATATTTTGCTAACGGAAAATCATTGACCCAGCATCAATTAAATGACTGCAATCATGTGTGTACAACCACACCTTCTGAAAAATTGAAAATCGACAAGTTCGGTAAATACATTCCTGAAAATATATTGAAATTTGTGAATATCGAAAAGCAGATGAAAGTTCCGTTTGTCGTTTATGCAGATTTTGAGTCAATTCTGAAACCAATTGATTCTTGTCAACCGAATCCAGATTGCTCTTACACCAACCGAACTCACATTCATGAACCATACTCGTTTGCATACTACATAAAATGTTCTTTCAATGAAAAATTCGACAAATTTGTTTCGTATCGAGGGGTCGATACTGCAAAAGTATTCGTCTCAAATATTCAAAACGATTTAAAGAATATATATCATAAACATCTAAAAAATGTTGTTCCAATGGGTCAATTATCTGAGACAGAAGAAAAAGAATTTTCTGATGCAAAGACTTGTGGCATATGTGATAATATATTCGAAGATGGTGATGTCAAAGTGAGAGATCATTGTCACCTGACCGGAAAAAAGAGATTTGGTGCAGCTCATTCTAAATGTAATTTGAATTTCAAACTTCCAAATTTTATACCAATTATTTGTCATAATATGAGCGGATATGATTGCCACTTATTCATCAAGGAATTATTCGACAAGGGCGATCGAGTTGATGTCATTCCACAAACCAAAGAAAAATACATTTCATTCACCAAACATCTTTTCACACACAGCTATTTGGGTAAAGATGGAAAATTGAAGAATAATTTCATGAAATTAAGGTTCATTGATAGCTATAAATTTCTTTCGGAGTCACTTCAGAATCTCGGTGCAAATTTAGTAGAAGATCAATTCATAGACACTAAAAAGTTTTTTCCGGATGTCGAAAAGTTTCAGTTGATGAAACAGAAAGGTGTATTTCCATACAGTTTCGTAGATTGTATGGAAAAATTAGATATCACACATCTACCATCGAAAGAAGAATTTTATGATAACTTAAATGACGAACAAATTTCAGATGAATGCTATGATAGGGCACAACGGGTATGGAATTTATTTGAATGTCGAAGTTTGGGAGAATATTCAGATCTGTACTTGAAATCGGATGTTTTACTGTTAACTGATACATTCGAGAATTTTCGGAGGATTTGTTTGAACACTTATAAATTGGATCCTGCCCAATATTATACCGCCCCAGGTTTATCTTGGGACGCTATGTTGAGATACACAAAAGTTGAATTGGAGCTTTTGACTGATATTGACATGATACATTTTTTCAAGAAAGGTATACGTGGTGGAATAAGTCAATGTAGTGACCGAATGCATGTCGCAAACAATGAATATCTACCTAACTACGATGCCAAAAAAGACGTATCTTACATATCGTATTTGGATGCAACAAATTTGTATGGTCATAGCATGTCTCAACCTTTGCCCATTGGTGGATTCACCTGGTTGACACCCAGTGAAATACAGGATTTGGATGTGATGAGTATTTCTGCTGATTCTCCTTTTGGTTATGTTTTTGAAGTGGACATTCATTATCCAGAAGAATTACATGATTCTCATTCGGATTTACCTTTCCTAGTCGAAAGTATAATTCCACCAGGTTCAAAATCCAATATTTGCAAGTTGATACCGAACTTATCAGATAAAAAAAACTATATCGTTCATTATAGAACTCTTGAAAAAGCTATAGAAAACGGATTGATGGTTATGAAAACACATAGGGTTTTGAAATTTCGGCAATCGTCATGGCTTAAGAAATATATCGATTTGAATACAAAAATGCGTAATAAAGCTTTGAATAAATTCGAAAAACAATTTTTCAAGTTAATGAACAATGCCGTGTATGGAAAAACTCTGGAAAATGTGGAAAATAGAAGGGAAATTAAACTGGTTACTCATTGGGAGAATATAAAAAGGTCATTGGGGGCTGATTTCCAACCCAAATTTCAAAACATGTTCAATATTTACAGAAAATTTTGTCGCTATTCATATGGGAAAAGTAAGAGTGTGTTACGATAAACCACTTTATTTGGGATTTAGTATATTGGATTTATCAAAAACAGTAATGTATGATTTTTACTACAAATGCATAAAAAGTAATTTTGGAAATGACGCTTCACTACTGTACACAGATACAGATTCTTTTATATTGAAAATAGCAAATAAAAACTTTTACGAATTCATGATCGAAAATATAGAAAGATTCGATACCTCCAATTATAACATCGGAAACGATTTTGGCATTCCTGTTACAAAACCCATTCTGGGGAATATGAAAGATGAATTTCCCAATGACCCCATTATCAGTTTTTATGGTACTGGGGCCAAAGCTTACTTTGTTCAGTCCGTTAAAAATGAATTGAAGAAAGCCAAAGGCGTCAAAAAGTCAGTCATTATCAAACAATTGCACGAAAGTGACTATAAAAATATTGTTGAGAAGGGTGGTTCCATACTTAGAAAAATGAATAGTTTCAAAAGTGATACCCACGACATATTTACTGAAATGAAAAATAAAGTCGCTTTGTCACACCATGACGACAAGCGGTTCATTATACCCAATACCACAAAAACATTGCCGTGGGGCCACAACAATATTGAATTTTATCAAACGGACCCCGAACAAAATCTGTTATGGTGTTCAAACATTGTGGAATCTGCAATTCACAATAATTCACAACCTGTCAACAATTTGGATTTGCTGATTTCATTACTGGAAGCAGAATAAGTCGAAGTAAGCGAACGCAAGTCCTTAATTATCATTCAACAAATTTTATATTGTTCATCCGATAGCGTGAAAAGGCAATATTCATCTACAATTGACTATGAAACTGTTTTCACGAATATTTGAACCAATAATTTGATACGTTTCATATCATATATTTGAATTCCTTTTTTTTTATGCCAACCTATATTTTGACATAGAAGGTACTGAAAAACGGTTCCACTTATATGTTGGAGAATAATCCAGAAATATCTCATATCGAAAGAAAAAAAAAACACAATTTTCGAAGTATGAATATTCGATATTGAAATTACATTTCCGAATTGTTTCTACTCATATATGTTAATTTCATAGTGTAGCATAAAAATATTCAAAATATATTGTATAGCATCCACATATTGAATGAATAGATATTTTCAATTTTAACGTGTATGTATAGACTGAATAGACATTATAAATAACATTCTTTCGTCTCATTATAGTCAACGTTTTGAAAAAACTGTACCGATGTACATTCCTTAGGTCCTTATCGACCATACTGTGTTTGAGTGGTTAGTCTTGAAGAATGCGAGTTTATGCCGCATTCCTTATTTTGTCTAGCAGTAGGTAGCGAGGCGTGGGTACCTGTACCGCATTCCTTTGCTTTGAACGATCAGGGTGTATGAATGAAGGTGACCCAAAAGAATTTGGCCTTGTAGTGGTCTCTTTTCAATATCTCTACCTGTGCGCAGGCTCTGTACAATTTCGGAGTAGGGGATGTGCGAGGTTACTCAAACTAGAGGGTGGCATGATGCATCATTGTACCCTGTTCTTTCCACTGGTAAAGTTGTGAGTCGTGCTTTTGTTGATATTGTGAAAGAGTGGTGTGATTGGATAACCGAAATGAAAGGTAATAAAAGTCCCAATTCTCAGGATAGTGGAAAGTCGGTTGTTAGTATGCTGGCAACGATAGCATATCTTAGTACAATAAATATTGAAAAAAATAAAGACGCGGTTAACGAAAAAACTAGAGACGCGGTTGATGATAAAAATAAAGATTCGGTTGCTGGTTGTTCGACTCAAAAAATAAATATATTAAGTGATGTTAGGATACAGAAACCCGAACAAACAGCAACCGACCAATCGAAATATTTGGATTTTGAACAAATTCACAGCACAGACATACCGAGTTTCCATTATTCCAGCTTATCGGTGGCAGATATGCAAGAATTCGGAGATGTAGAAATGGAAAAATATTTCGCGGACATCAAGGGCTTCACTCCACCTCTGTTACCATATGCCCCCTTATGTGAAGACATAAGCAACGATGAAGCGGGTCCTTCATCGTTGAATAAGTCTTCCAAAAGGAAAGAATTGACACCGGTAAACTCCCCCAAAAAACAAAGGATGTCTACCACAAAAAGTGACGAAGTTGAGTCTAACGAATTTCCGTTGCTGAGAGGACTACTCACAAGACCTCTGGCATCGAAACAATCCGTCGATAGTCCGATTCCAACGGTAGTTCTATCTTCCGAAGATAGTTCACCGTCACCGGTAATTTTGGGAAGAGAGGTAGTGCAATCATCGGCCCCGGCTAACTCTCCCAAAAAACAGGAATCGGCCTCAAAAAATGACGGAGCCGGTTCCAACGAATTTTCGGTGTCCAGTGGGTCACATGCAAGTCCCATCTCAGCAAAGCAATCCGTTGGTTTCACTCCTCCGAATCGATCGGTAGATCATTCTGAAGTGTTTTCTGGTAGAAGTTCATCGGTATCACCAATTTTGGGAAGTGGTAGAAGTGATGGGAGTGTTTGGTCACAAAATGCGGAAGAACAACATAAGAAAATTGTAGATGTTTTTTCGGATTTTGTTAACAAAAAAGCCCGAGCATATCTAGAACATCGAGAAGCTGCTGCAAAGGTCTCTGACGCTCAGAAATCGTTGCTGGCGTACGATACGGAGCTCGAAGAAATAAAAAATCGAAAGGAGGAGTTGAAACGACAATTGGAAGAGCTCGACGGACGCCAGCAACGAATTATGGGTGACAGTAATCAGCTTAGGCAAAGTTTGCCAACGCTGAAGGCCAAAGCAATTAAGTCGCAGCTCTCGCTCAATCGAGAGAGCAGACGACTTAAATTGCTGCAGGAGAAGGTTAAAGTTTTTATGGAGAAATGAATATGTGCGTGTGTGTATAGGTGTGTTTGCGTGTGAATATGATCCTTTTTTCCGATCCCAATTCCCTCGATTATTGTATTATATATAATTAAGATATTTGATACGAAATTATTTAATAATATTTGAATGTATATTTTTCATAGGATAGATTAAATTTTAAGTACATGTTAGTTGAGTGTGTTCGTATTTGTATTAGAGTGTAAATAAAGGTTTGTGTTTTTTAAAGTAGAAGGGGGGAGGGGGTATATATTCATATCGTATTTGTATACATAATTGGTTTTTAATTATTGTAATTATTAAAATGAATATTATCATTAAATAATATTTGAATGTGTATATTTAATAAGATAGATTAAGTTTAAGTACATGTTAGTATGTTAGTATGTTCGTATTTGTAATAAATCATAAATAATTAGGGGGGGGTGTGGGGGGGGAGGGGAAATCAACTGCGCACAAGTCAGGTAGCTGGTTTAGGTATGCGACCAAAACGGAACTTTTAGGAAAGTGACAGAGAAAAGTTATGCGCAGTGGGTGGCATTAACCATGCTACCATACATGTCTATGATTCTCTGTCATATATGCACTAAAAATGTTCTCCAGACTAGAAAACTGGATGCGCATAGGTTTTTTATTGAATATATAGGTGCGCAGTTGGATTCACTACTTCCGTTATGTATTATATTACATGGCTGCTGATAAAAATATCACAATTTTCAAAGAAATATTCCCTCTCCAACCAACTAAAATACTCAAGAAAGATATGAAGTGTATATGAGAGCATTTTTAACAACAGGGGAATGTTCGAAAAATGAATTTTCATTACTACGCATTTCTGTAAGCTCCTGTTTGCGCATTAAACCAAAATGGAGCTATTTCAAAATGTGGGGTAAAAATGTATGCGCAGTTGAAGGTTTTGGTTATATTTTGATACAGTTCATATACATCACAACGAGTTTTGGTTAAATACCAACTATAGCTAGAAATAATGGATGCGCACTAGTTTTTCATTAAACATTTTGATGCACAGATGGGCATGCCACTTTCATTTTAATATATTACATACACTTTTTTATTAGAAAATATATATCTCACTGTTTGAAAGTATATTTTGAAGCTGAAATACACCCAGGAAAGCGAATATGTTTTATATGTGTGTCTGAAAATATGTTGCAATAGATATAAGAAATTTCAGAGTATTTAAAAAAATCTCACATGTTTAGTTAGTGACATCAGACATTTCCAAACACAGTTTCTTTGAAATGTACACGCTAGTAGTATTTATACCACTTGAATAATTTTTTTGAGCTATTATTCACTATAGAGCTATCGATCATCAAATGAATGAAACATATTTTTATTTAAAATATATATTTCAGTCTTTTTTTCCCTATTATTATGCTATACGTTATACAAATCTAATATAAACACCCCGACTCAAAGTCTAAAAGTCCAATCGCATGCCTCTTCCATTCGGATAACCTCTTCCCCGCCATCTTCTTCAGACAATTGCGCCGGACACCACCAATGGCTTTGATCTGGTAAATTTTCCCAGTCCAATTCAATTGTTGAACAATCGCTGATGTCATCCAGCGGCTCGTATTCCTGAACAGAAACACGAGCAACACTTCCACACCGATGCACATCACTGGAACTGTCTGCAGGGCCATATTCCAGTATTCGGAAATTTGCAATCGCTCTGTAAAATTATATTTTTTTAAAACTTGTATTGCAAAACAGGCAAGTGTCAATTAGGCGCACTTGACAAACAGTCATTCCACAAGCCACACAGTCGTAATCGGGAATATTATTGAAGTCCGTTTTATAATGCAGATCTACATTGTTATAATGTCCACTATCGACTAATTCACTGTACAGCATGAAGCACTTGTGGCATAGAACCTTACGATCCTCGGTGGTTGTTACAACCATCCAGCATGAAATTATCGAACAATACATATTTCTACCGACATCCCTCACACTGTTTATATTTTTGAACACGCACCTATATTCACCATCTACATCAGGACCATCTTCGTACATCCCTTCATCCTCGCTAGAACCATCATCATCGTTAGCGGCAACTGCAATAGCTCCTTCTGCCGCAACATCTGCTTCTTCAACAACTTCCACTGCTGCAACTTCTTCAGCTATATCGTCCACTGCTGCAACTTCTTCAGCTATGTCATCGTCCACTTCTGCATCTTCTTCGACATGATTTATATCGATAGCCACTAGGTCTCGTAACACACTCATTCTATCATTTTGTTGAGCTGCCATTTCAATACGAACTACTCTGATATTTCAATGAAACTGATGCAGAGATGGTATTCGTCCTCTCCTTATATGGTTTTTCCAATACTGTGAGGGGATGAAGGTCATTTCAAATTCGAAGGTCACCCGTTGCTCGAAGGTCGTTTGAGATGCGAAGGTCGTTTGGTGTTCGAAGGTCACTACATATTCGAAGGTCACTACATATTCGAAGGTCACTCCATATTCGAAGGTCACTACATATTCGAAGGTCGCTCCATATTCGAAGGTCATTCAGTGCTCGAATGTCATTTGAAAGTCACTCAACATGAAGGTCACTGGACTTCAAGGCCTTCGGAGGATACCTAGGTGGAGGGTATATCGGATTGTATATAATGAGGGTCGCTGAATGAGGTGGACCATTCTATGCGATTCTTTATAGCACACAAGTTTCATCATTTCTAGATATGTCGACATCAAGAGAGTGGGATTCTAAGCCAAAAATTGCAGTGTATCCATTAGTGATTGATAAAAATTTGTCATGTCATAACTGTGACATTGCATGGCCACCGAGTTTTATCAATACCTGCACTGGATTGTGTCAAGAGTGTGAAAGAATAAACCCTCCGAAGACTCCAAAAAAAGTGATAAAACGGTTCGGTTTATGGACGGAATGCCGAAAGTGTGGTGAAAGAATGGACACCACAAACTTTGGTATTATTAGAGAAGACTGTAGGGATTGCAGAGCAGAGGAGACCTTGGATTTCCAGCGATGTACGAATTGTGACAGCTACCAAACAGACTGTTGGAAAAACCTATGCGAACAGTGTCGAATGGGGTTGACATTATGTGAATGTGTCGGGTTTTTTTTCAAAGACAGAATAGACCATCTGCTCAAATGCTGGTGTTTGAACGAAGATCAGAGAGCCGAGCGGGAAGAGTTGAGGAAAACCCATGTGGTTCCAATAAGGAGATACATTTATGAAGTGATTGAACATCAATAAACACTTTGTATGACTAACGAAAAATAAAAATTGCACCAAGTATTGTTCATTTTTTATTCATTTATAGTAATGAGAGAAACATTATATCAACGATTTCACTATAAATATATAACTCATAAAATTCACATATCGAATTAATATCAGTTTATGGCTACTTGATGAAAAAATACAGATATTCAATTATACTATCGAACTTTCATCAATCCATGAGTTTTTGTCGTTGGGAAACCCAAGCCATTTCACCATTACTTTCCCATGATTCCTCCTCAAAAATTTTTCCACCAAGTAAATGTCGGGCTGCTTCGTTTTACTCAACTCCATTTCATAAAAACAGCCCTTTATTGGTTTCTTATCCATGTCTTCAAGCTCATAGGTTACAGGCATTGTACTATTTACCTTAACAATTTTAAAAAGTTCAGTTGTGAAATTTGCTGTATAACCTTTATCGAATATGCTCTTGTACTTGCTTATTCGAACTACGTCTCCTATTTTGAATTTACTTCTTTTATATTTCGCATGTATTTTGGCGTGTTTATACAAATTCAGTTTCGTGGATGATGTCACTTCAACGGGCTTCATTCCAATGCTGCTATGAATTTTATTGTTGTACTGATCCGTTATGTGCGGAAGAATTTTCAACCACTTGTGATGCCCTTGAACTGAAAACTCTTTATACAACCAACTTTTCAATGTCCTAATAACTCGTTCCGCAATTGCCGCTTTTTTAGTACTGAATGTCGAATAATGATTGATCAGATGTTTCGCCATCAACGAGGAAAATTTTGTATTATAAAATTCAGTGCCTTGGTCGGATTGCAAGTTCTTCGGTGTGTACTTTGCGTCTTTCAACACACTCTCCATTGCTGCGGTAACGGATTTTCCCGTTTTATTTTTCAGCGGTCTTGACCATACAAACTTTGAATAACAGTTTATTACGATGAGGATATATCTATAACCTTTATTTTCTTTTGCATACGGCTGCATCTCCATCAGATCCATCTGCCATAAATCTGAAAACCCTTTAATTATGGTCTTCCTTCGTGGAAAATTTCGTCGAGCTGGCTTATGCAGTTCCTCAACAACTTGCCTTTTAGCGGTACTCATTTCAACTCTCTATTACAGAAGTCGGTTCCCAGGAAGGCGGTAAAGCTAATTGCCCAGTCCTCCAGTGTTTAGGTGGAGCCTTGGTTGTTGACTGCTCTACTTTAACGATTCGCTTTTCTAAAGTATGGATTAACTGCTCCAGTTTGGAAATTTGCTCGATTGAGCTATCCGACTTCTTGCCGATGACAAATCTGAGTTCAGTAATTTTGGAATCAAAATATGCTCTCGCTTCACGAATTACTGATGATACTGATTCTTGCACAGCGGACAGGGTCAACTCCTTAGTCTCTTTTATGCGGTCATCAACATAGCCCTTAGTGGTAGCATCTTTCGTGTCGGAGGGTTCACCAATATTCCACAGACGTTTATTCTGAATATTATAATTTCCATCTGCTGTGAGGATGAATCCAACTCCTGATCTTCCAACAATCACCTTCACACCACCCCGTCTACGACCAAATTTGTCGATTGTGTTATTCATCGTTGGAATATCTTCAGAAGAATGAACATAATTCACACACTCAGGAAATAATATACATACACATTCAGTAGATTATACCCTCTTCGCGCAATTCTTCTATTATTGATAATATTTCATTATCATGCCCTGTATGTCCAGCCATTTTTGAACTCCAAAGGAGTCGAAGCCTGTCGATTAATTCATCCAAGCTATTCCAATAAATGTAACTTATGGGTTTGTTTCCACCAAATAGTTTTCGGGATGGTATTTTCATTATTCCAGCACCTCCTATAGAAAGGTTTTCCAATGTGTTGTCTACAGATAATAATGGCTTGATTATTTTTTGATATTTCTTCCATTTATTAGGCAATAAACCCTGTGCTTGGTCGTGATTTTTATACGCTGCTTTTGTTAATCTGAGTATGTCACCATATGTATTCAGTTCAGTAGCAGACATATTTCCCGGAGGTACTTTCATGAATATCAACTTGTATAAGTTGGATGTGCCTTGGTAAGTACCAATGGTCCTACCATCTTTACTGAATACAATTCTTCCTTCAATAAAGTCTACATTGGAATCGCCCATTTTTAGCTTATTCGTAATGGGGTCTAACCGGACACCGAATATCGTATCATATGAAGAATTTCCAGATAACAACTTTTGAATATGGCTGGAGACTTCCCCATTACTGTCCGCTACCTTTGGTGATTCGGGGTCTGTGGTTACCATTGAGGATGATGGTGTATGCATTATCGATGTTTCTTCAGCATTAAATTTCACATCTTTGTCATCACTTTCCATAAAATTCAATTTTGGGAGCGGGGTACTACTCTCTATGGATTTGGTAAATTTTTTTGAGTGGCTCACCACCGGTAAAGGATTTATTTTTGGACGTATTAGATGATATAGTTTTCAGTGGTTCGATTATTGGTTCATATATTTTTGAAAGCGCCACTTGGTCGCTTATGCGGTTATTTTTAATGTAATTAAATTTTTTTCGAACTGCCTCTGTTGCCTCAATTAATTTCCGTTTCAAATCTATTTCATCGCTTTTTTGTTCGTCCATAGTATTGACGTTTTGAATGCTAACGTATCACTGACCTGTTCAACTTCAGATTGAGCCAAATATCTAAAAAACATCAGAGATATATGAAATTGTCAAACCCTTTACGGTAACGACCTTCTTGTAGTTCTCTATCTTTGTCGATAACTAGAAATCCATATTTGTCATTCCAACATTTTGCACACATATCTTGAAACTGCTTAAACGTCATATCTGGCGATACATGATCAGAAAAAATGTGGTTGAGATTCATGTCATCCTGTTTGAATGTTACAATGAAATTTGAATTATCTCTGATCAATTGCTTCGGAACACGGGAATATGTTTGGGCTAGATAAAAACAGTCAACATTTTTATGGCGCCCCATACTAAAATATGCTCTAATAACATCTTGCTTTTCACACATAACATCATCAAAGATGAATACCGAATCAGGTTTAGCCTCTGATGGTTCTACTATTCCAGACGTGACATTTCCAAAAGTATAAACTCCCAATCCTTCAATCGGCTTCAACACTCCTCGTAAATACTCATATTTGGGTTGATATAGAGATTTTGAATAAACATACACATTCGCGAATCGCAATCCCAGTGGGTGAGTTAGTAAAGAAATCATCACATTTGTCTTCACCACAATTCGAAGGTCCAATAATGAGACCCCTAATTGATAATGGGAGGAGAGATCCATGGCGTCGTTCACTGTGCCTCCCCAGTCCATCATTTACTTTTTCGTCAAAATTATCGATTTTAAACTCTTGTTTCTGTTTCACAATGCGCATTGTACGACAGCTAGAGACTATATAAGTGCAGTGCTTCGCTGGATCTTTTATTTAAATGACAAAACTCAATCAGAACGGTTGTAAACGTAAACAAGTGGGCGGTAGAGGTTTGGTTAATTCTCTAATCAATAAACTACCCATTGAGTTGCATCTACCTGGTGGTTATCAGTACTGTGGTCCTGGAACAAGATTACATAAGAGGTTGGCAAGAGGAGATCCCGGCATAAATAAACTAGATTTCGCATGCAAGGAGCACGATATTGCTTATTCACTGAATTCGGATCTCAACAGTAGGCACAAGGCAGACCAGAAGCTTGAAGAAGCTGCTTGGAGCAGATTCAAAGACAAAAACGCTTCTCTTGGAGAGAAAGGTTCTGCTTGGTTGGTTACAAATATAATGAAGGGAAAGCGTCGATTTGGTATGGGATGCGAGTCAACTAAACCGTGTAAACAGGGAAATATTCGAGCTATGAGAAAAATTAAGAAGAAAAAAGCAAAAAATATTAGAAAGGTAGTAGCCTTCGGTTCTGGCATTGTAAGAAAGGTGCGAAATGTTTTACGTGAAGCAGGAGGAGGTAAAATTGTTGCAAATAATTTGAGAAAAGCCACCCAAATCGCGCTGAAAGCAGCCCGTAAATACACAAAAGAGGCAGGAGGAAAAAATAAAATTCGTACACCTCGGGTGATACCAATTCCCAAAGTTGGTGGACTTCTACCACTCATACCAATAGCTGGGTTATCAGCACTTGGCACTCTTACTGGAGCAGCAGCAGGTATAACTAAAGCAGTACAAGCAGCAAGAGCTAGTAGAGACCAGTTGAATGAGTCAAACCGCCACAATAAGTACATGGAAGCTATTGCTCTCGGTAAAAGTGGCAAAGGAATGTATTTGAAACCGTACCGCAAAGGTCTAGGATTATATTTAAAGCATCAGAATTCAAAAAACCTATGAGTATGCCACCCCGGAGAGCTCTTTCTGACATTGACATCAAATTAATCGCTAAGAAAATGAAAATTACAAATTTTCGCGGTGTATTTATGCGTGACGATCTTCCACTTTCAGGACCGCATCGATGTGAATCCGCAGTAGTTAATTTAGATAGCCGATACGGCCCAGGAACACACTGGGTGGCATATAAAAAAAATGGAGGATCAGTGCAATACTATGACAGCTTTGGTGATTTACCTCCCCCCAAAGAACTAATTCGTTATTTTCACAGTGGACCAAAACCAGCTAGTGAAATTTGCTATAACTATGAGCGACACCAGCGGTTCAATACAGTGTGGTGTGGTCATTTGTGTCTGCAGTTTCTATGCGGTAAGCCACTATGGACAAAACCCCTATCCAGTATAGAGAAAGCATAAAGAGGATGGCGCATTCATTAAATGCATATTCTAGACTACGTAGTTTGAATAAAATGAGTAAACAACAACTTTCTGATATGCCCAAAGAAGTGTTGATTGGATGTGCTGCTGGGGAAATTGCGGCAGTGTGGGATAAACTACCACCACACCTTCAAAATGATATTGATGTCTTGAAGTATCAGTACTGCCAGGAGCATTATAATGATGTTGATACTTGCAGTTCATCTGATGTGAATGATGGACCAATACCCCGAAAAATATTTTGTTTCTACTGTAATGTGAAGGATGTAAATGTAGTAGCAAAAAATGATGTTGACACCCATTTAACATCACCACCAAAAAAGAGACGGATGCTGTATCATTTCTGTTTCCAGCAATAAAATGTCCTGGAATACTAACAATTGAACAGTCATGTCACGAACGTTCTCGCTATCAGGAGACTCAAGCGAGTTGAGCGCTAACTTTTACCCACCAGTCGAATTGGATACGAGTAGCAGTTATGGTTTGGGTTTACATGGTTTCTATTCCTACAATTCAATTTTCAATGTTACTGTGAAGAATAATGTGATCAGCTATTCAAAACGAATCAATTCTCCACCCATAACCATTAAAATTCCACCTGGCGCTTATGAAATTGATGAAATCAATAAAGTTATACAGCGATCCATTAGATCTAAAGAGAAACTGGCTGAAAATGTCACCGAAAAGAATATGGATGATGTGTTTCTCCTACATCCAAACAACAATACTCTGAAATGTGAAATGCGATCGAAATATTACATCAACCTCTTACATGAAAACTCTATCGCTGGTCTTTTAGGATTCGAGCCTAAGGTCTTTGGTATCGGTGAAACACATGAATCAACATTACCTGTGAATATCAATAATGTGAGAATAATCCGTGTGGATTGTAACGTCACTTCTGGAGCGTATTTGAATGGTGAGGAATGTCACAGCATTTTCGAATTCGATATTGATGTCGAGCCAGGATACAAACTCACAAAGGAACCACGAAATATAATTTATATGCCAATCAAGCCCGAAGGCCGTCAGTATCTCGACAACATTACTCTGCGCATTTTGGACGATCGTGGGCATCTGATCGAGTTCAATGGTGAAAGAATAATTATAAAATTGGAGTTGAAAAAATTGTAATATTGACCTCTGCCAAGAAAATACAATGGGGTTTTGTTATAATGTCCGGCGATTGAAACCGAAACGGTGTATGTACAATGGGGTTGAGGATCATGCTGATATAAAGAAGAGAAAAATCATAAGCCGATTCATTTCACGTGAGCCCGTTAAACAATCAAGATATACCATCAGCTCTAGTAATCTAAACTTTCTGAAATCAATTGGCTTGAAGATCAGGAATACCAAGAAGAAATAAAATATGGCCGCTTTCACTACAAGCGATATGTTAGAAGTTTTTGAAGAGCCAATTTTCGATCATTCCCTGATTAGTTTGCATGAGCATACATATAAGCCGTATGGATCACCATATTATAAGAATTCGGACGAAATCAGAATTCCCATCAATTTTCAAGATCTAATTCTCGATATAGTAGATAGCTACATTTATATCGAGGGAAAATTCACACCTTCAGAGCCCAACAAACGATGTTATCTTTCCAATAATGCTCTGGCTTTCTTGTTTGATGAAATCCGCTACGAAATGGGTGGTGAACAAGTTGCAGTTGTACGAAAGCCAGGCATAACAACCACATTGAAAACTATGGTATCATTCGGAAAAACACATGAGAATAGTTTACTACCAATAGGTTGGGGTCTCAATCAGAATAAACAAGATATACTGGATCCTGCAAGTAATTTTTTCAGCGGCAAACTGCCCCTAAAATACATTATGGGATTCGCTGAAGATTACACCAAGGGTATTTTGAATGTTAAGCAGGAACTCATTCTGATTATAGCTCGATCCTTCAAAAATTCATTCATAGGCGAGGTCGATGCTGAACTAGAAATCACAAAAATAGAATGGAGAATCAGACATATTGTACCAGAAGATCGCCAGAAATTGAAGCTCTTGAACCGAATTAATAAAAATAGTAGTGCCAAAGTCAAAATGGCCTACCGTATGTGGGATCTTTATGAGTTACCATCACTTCGTGATACAGCTTCAGACATATGGGCTGTGAAAACTACCAATAGCCTCGAAAGGCATCGATTCATCATTATCGGGTTCCAAGACACAGATCATTCCGAAAATATTTCAAAAGATGCGACGAAGTTTATTAATGCAAATATAAATAATATCCGTTTATATTTGAATTCTGAAGTATTTCCATACGAACGTTGGAATCTGGATTTCGATAAAAAATTGGACTCTTCAGCCTACTATGCTTACGAAAATTTCCAACGCAGTTACTACAACAAGCCTATGAGTGAACCAATGATGGATATTGGAAGCTTCCGGAATAATCCTCTTTTCGTCATCGATTGCTCCCATCAACCTGATGCCATGAAGTCATCCACCGTCGACATCAAAATTGAGTTCGAAACCCGAAAGACAAAATTTCCCGCCAACACGAAAGTATATGCACTTATACTACACGATGCCTATTTGAGCTATAGTGCACTCAATGGTTCAATTCAGATTGGATTATCATAATATTTTATTGATATGTATCTTATTTTTCATATTTTGAATGTATCATAATATAGTAGTAAATAAAAAAAAATACTTTCAATGTTGTTTTTATTTATAAAATGAATATTAATATATGCATACTAAAAATAATTTTCTATGTAGACTGCAAAACTTCACCACTTTCACACACATTCCCTTCTTCTCCATCTGAGCTATACTCGTCTTTTCTCAGTTGATATTTTTCTGTTATATCTCCTGGTAAATATGCAATCAGGTCTGATAAAAATCTTCTCATTTCCGCTTCAATCATCTGCTTGCAATACTCATCCAAACTAATGAGTCCATAGGAATATTTGTTACACTACTTTACACCAAAGTCATATTTATTGCTGAGCTCCAAAACTCGTCGGACCTCCTCAACATCAAAACAAATGTTCATATCATAATTTGCCGAATGTAGTGCATCCCAACTCAAATCATTCAATTCACAACGCAATCTTTCAATTGCAGAATCTATATCTACAGCCTCTGTCCACAACTCGCTGGAATATTGCATCCACATCTTTGTATGGAAGTTCTGAAAAATAAATAGTGACTATCAGTTTCAAATCATTATCACAAGCTATACCATACTCACCTTACGTTTTGAGTAGGTGGATTAACAATATTTTATATTCTACCATGAATTTACATATTATAATTATACTTTTACTCTATCACATCGAACTTTACTAACGATCGGGTTTTCGCACCAGAAAATTCCTGAGAACTCTGCCCTATATATGTTATTACCACTTTGGACTTTGATGAATTTATCATTTGAATAATCTCATCTGTTAATTGCTCGGTGACTCGTTTCGGAAGCCATGATTTGAATTTGACATTATCTTCCAACAGAATTACCTGAATAGATTTACCATATCTTGTAGAATACATTGCCATTTTTTCAACTTTATAAGCTTTACCGATCGTTAGTGATGTTATAGGTCTTTGTTCTAGAGTTTCTATGTGTTGAATAGCAGAATTTATTTTTTCAAAATCAAATTTTAGGGTATCCATTTTCGAATATGTAGAAATTATGGTAGAAAACTATAAAATATTTTCACCTGAATTGCGATGTGTTCCTTTTGGTGCACTATTGTTCGATGCCAACTCGGAAAAACTGATTATGAAGGCTCACTCTGGTACTATGGGCGGTGCAAACTGAATTCGTAAGTATCTACTCTCTAGCTTTTATAGCAATCGTTGAAGGGAAGGGGTATATTTGAGGTTGAAATGAATGAAGATAGAAAAATATTCAAGGTCACTTCAACCGAATATGTCAATGCTAAATTCATTTCAATACACCCTCTTACTCAATAGTCTTCAAAGATATCGGTCTACAGTGAAGGTCAACCAATTGAACAGTCATCCACTCTCAAGCTCAATTGATATCAAGGTTACACACTTTCAAGGTGGCCCATACTCAAATTCATCCTTCAAAATCCATGGTCACCAACTTTCAAGGTCATCAACCCCCAATGTCAACTACCCTCAAGGTCACCAACCACTAACCAGATCATCCTCTGAAGGTCATTCCCCAAGGTCACTCTCAAGGTCGGTGGTGGGGGGAGGTCCAGGATTGGCATAAACCCCCTACTAAGGAAAAGAAAAAGTGCATATCGTTCCTGAAGACTCCTACTTCCTCATGCAAATATAACATGTGAGTATCTGAGTACCTAAAATGTGTTTTATCCCACTTCACATAACCCTTCTACGATATTAACGGAGGATCCGAAAGTCATGGATAGTTTTTGGTTACCCTAATAACTTGGATAGTAAGTGGTAAATACCAATAAATAGTTGAAATATTTTATGGTTAACGTTGGTATAAATTATTGCTGTCAGAAACAGTAGCAGAAATTATTGTAAATATCACTATAAGTACATTTTTCTCCCTGTTATGTGAAACTTATTGCTAATTTAATAGGTACGGATTTCATACTGTGTTTGTCCTACAGGCTTGCAAACGCTTTAATACTCCTTTATAAGGGATATTTTCTTATTATTATTTTGGACTCATAAAAAGCAATGGAGTATCTTTTGCATAACTTTTATTTTGTTTTTGTACAAACTTGAAACGTACTTATGTATTTTCAGAAATCGCTCAAGAATGCGTACTTTCTCGTGGCCCTCGGCTTAACGCCTCGGCCAACAATTTACATTATCGTCCGGTAATGTAATGCTTTTACTACTAGATACACAATATACTATTTTTTCATGTTCCAAATACCTAGATGGTGGTAGATTTTTTCTAACAAGTGTATAGGCCAGAAGAGTTCTAGGCCGGTATATTGTGTGTCTGCCCCTTCTTTGGCAAGGCAGTCTGCTTCCTCGTTGCCTCTAATACTCATCTATGTGTCGGCACACACATACAAGTGACCCCCAGGGATTGTTTGTAGTCCTATGTCAGTTCAGACTCCTAAGGCGAGTTGTACAAGACAGGTTCAACAACGGTTCAAGTCAACCGAGTTCAATTAACTACCAGAGATTAGCCAATGAAATTTCTATATTCGCAGCAATTGAACTCGGTTCACTTGAACCGTTGTTAAACTTGTATGGTACAACTCGCCCTATCACTTCTGAGCTTACATTGTTGCTTGGCTACTTGACAGTATATATGTAGATTTTTTCCCTCCAGATGCCCCTTCCAAGTCATTCCTGGGCACATAATATTATTCGTGCTTGAAATCTGTTGGAGAGTTATCAAGAGGTTTTGAGAGCCTGAAACTTGGCCATGTAACGGCCACTCCAGCCCTTTCATCCATCTTGAATCCATCAGTGTACCATACGAATGCATTCCTTCCCAGTTGAGGTACGTTCTCTGTGCAAATTTGGGGTGTTCGTGACCACTTGAGACTGCTCGGTTTGAAGTTACTGATTGCTGCCATGGAGGAAGGTTGAGCATTAGCTCGATATAATGCTGCACTTCAAAGTTTGTTACTTTTTTTGCTACTGTTTCAATAAAGCATAAATGACCGTGTGTCCAAATACCTACTTCAGGTAATACTTCAAAATAATCATTGAATCACGATTTTATATTCTAGCATTAGGTTAAGAGATGGCAAAGTTTTCCAATCATCTCACGGATATAAATTAACGAGGATCAGTAGTTGTTTTCTGATAGATGCTTCCCGACGAAAGGTCAAATTCAAGTACTAGAATAGGAGCAGGTCAACAAAGTGACGAGCATTCTTTCTGTCTGTCTGAAATGCTTGATACATTATTTAAATTGAAGGCGATGTTCTGGCAATAGATCTAGAATTTTACACGCTTTCATGCGTCATTCTGTCTATTTATTCGGTGGATTCAATAGAATACGAGTACGAATCTTAACTGACAGCACGGCTAAAATTAGTTCAGACTGGATATTTGTCGCCAAATGTTATGTCAGCCATGAGGAATTTCATTCACAAAATGGAAATGGTAGTAGGCCAGTCGTTCGGAGCAAATTTCGATGGGTGACGAATGCTACAATTCATTTTGGCATTTGGCACGGCAATGAAACGGAAGATGTTATTTTCTACTGTAAATACGTAAACTTATTGAAAGCGTACATGTAGTAATATACTCCAGGATCCAGGATTTTTTAAAGGGGGCTATAATAAATTTATGAGAGGATACTGAACTTCTTAGTTCTGAAAGACCGCGATACAACTATTGTTGATAACTTACATAAAATATAGGATATAGGAATATCAATGAAAATTAATAAAAAAATTGTTTGAATTTTTTTTCTTCCGTCAATCGGCTGCACTCTTAACGAGCAACCCTCAGAGAGGTCTTCGAGAGACGTGTGCATGCTAGGGAAGAGGAGACCTTTACTATCACAGGATCAGAAATATATAAAAAATACAGTCTTTGTCGGCCATTTTGAAAAATAACATACCCGTTCTCCTATATGTACTTCACTCGATTCTGTTGGTTAGAGTCGTTAGACTAATCTGAATTTTTTACGGAACTCCATTACGGGGACTTTTATTAAATTTTTGCACGATCCAGTTTTCTTGATTACTTACAGTATCTGTTGTCAAAATGGTAAGTTTTGTTTACTGGTTGCTAAACCGTTCATAATACTGACGCCTTATGTCGTTTTTATATAAATGTCACTTACGAATTTTCAGTTATTAGCTGGAAATTAATGTGTTTCAATCAAGGGAAAGAATGCTAGGATCATTCCAAAATAAGTATCACGAATATTAAGCACTACCAATCTCAGACAATAATTGGAGTGGTCGCTACGCTCCTCCTAGAAACAATTATTGTCTTTGATCGGTGAAATGTGCTCACCATTTACATCCATTGATATTGGGTATATGCACATTAGGTGATAACACCGACAATAATAATAATGAAACAGTATATAGAATCAAGCGAAATACCATCTAAGTGAAAGCTCATCAATGTTATCCCAAGAAGGAAAACAAACTAAAATAACTAACAGCAGAAAACTACAGACCGATTTACTCAGCTTATGTAAGTACAAAAAAAAACTGGAAAGAGTATAATAGCTGAATCCTCATATTTCCATAAACACGTCATTTGATACCTTCGTCACAATATACATTCTTACCCAACAGATCTCAAATCTACTGTGGATCACTGGACGATAGATACAAACAAGTCACCACCTCTCAATATAAGCTACTTTGATTTGTGCCGTACCTTTGGCAAAGTTCCCCACCGACCGTTGTATAAGAAACTGAAGCTCCTTGGCATAAGAGGAAATCTACTAAAATGGCTCCAGACATTTCTCTTGAAGGTCAGTTCAGAGCGAAAATTGGGAACAGTATTCAGGTGTAACACATATTACAAGTGGGGTTATTCACGGGAAATCTCATCTACTGCTCCATTTCACGCTGAAGACTTGACAGTTTGATTTTTTTAATTTTTTTATTTTTTTGTTAAAATTTGATGATACGAATATCCCAGATTTTCGTAGAAAACCCCTCAAAATCAGAACTTGTCCGAGCAAGGGAGATCCGGGACCTACAGCTTAAAAAGTGGATTCCGAACCACTTTAGCCCCGTGATAGTGGTGGGCGGTGGGGATCGAACCAGGGCTGCCGGGGTAAAAGCAAACGCTCTTAACACCTCGACCAGATTCATCAGTGGGATTTGGATAAGATAGATTCATGGAGTAATACAGGAAAACTACCAGGTTATATTTCAAAAATACATTTTTATGAATCTATAATACAACAATACAAAAATCTATAAACTCATGATATAAATATTCTGGTTTAGTCGCCATGGCATCATAGGGATATCAGATTTTCAGGAGTCCAGCGTTGAGCCACTAAAATGGCTGATGGAATGGGAAACATTTTATCCTTTGAAAATCGTCTGCCTAGGATGAATCTCATAAAACACTATGTCCGTAGGATCAGGGACTACCTTATCCAAATAGGTATTCCCCTCCCCCCTAACTCAGTTGATTAAACCATCTTATATGAGATGAGCGAAGCGGTCAAAATACAAACGGAAACGAGAATAATAACGAAAGTGTGTCCAACAAAATACGCTGTTCAATCGGCCTTTTCCGTTAAGAACCGACTGTCTAGTAGTGTAGTTGAGAGTTGATCACTACTTCTCTGGCTAATACCACGGGTATTGAAACAACTACTCCCCTGGATAAACTCATTTAAAAACAAACTACATCAATTTATCAGTGAAAAAGCGATTTTTTAAATACGACCATACATCTATAACCTGAATTTGCTTATTGTTTTTTTTATCACCCTTTTTATGTTTATGTAGATATAATTTACGATTCATTTATAACCATTATAATATACTTATTTTGTAACGAAGAGTAATAAAAGATTCTGAATCTTCAATCTTATCAAATTGTAAAATATATAAATAAATATATGAGATAGCGCCAAATGTTATTGTACGCAAGGTGAGCACAGACAACCAATGTTGCTCTGAATATCTGGAATAGGAACTTCAATAGATTGTGATCATGGGTTATTTTGTTTCATTGGGTTTTTTATGCTATTCAAGATTATGCACAACCCTGTGAAAGAGTGATTGATCAGAAATTATAAGATTGATTGACTTACCTTGTAAGGAAGATTAATCGAAAATTTTCGAGCTTGTTTTCCGAAAATAATTACACTCTGTAGAAGTCGTAAATCTACACCCATCGGTACAATAAAGAATGTCAAAATGTCAATGTCAATATTCGTCACTTCGTTGTTGACAATCTTTCAGATCACGTGGGTCTCGGAAGGGGAGTTGTAATTATTTTCGGAAGAAAAGCTCGAAAAATTTCGATTGATCTTCCTTACAAGGTAGGTCAATCAATCTTAAAATTTTCCTTCGCTTGTCTTTCTCAATAATTACACTCTGTAGATGTTTAAAGGCAATGTGATCTGAATAGGCTCTTTATTGGTTCAACCTTCTCGGGTATTTTCTACAATTTGAACCTGCTTAACAAGTAATTAACTATAAACATAAACAATAATAACAACAATAATAATTTTGAAATAATTTTTATTTACAACCATATATGTAATGCTATCATTACTAACGTCATTGAAGGTTGGGAAGTGTCACATTACACACCTCTACTTCCCGACTTCACTTCCCGCCCTCACTTCCCGCCTTCATTTCATCTATTCTAGATGAATATTTTTTTTATCTGACATTTATTTGAATTGGTGACAATTTTATACCCCGTAGTCACGGTAACAATATATCTACTTGATTATTCTGATAAAACCGCATTCTTGGTAATTTGTCGTTAAGAGGCAACATCAGCGCGTCATCGGTTTTACGTGAAAACTAATGATTTTATATAATTTTTATTTCTTCTTCCGTTTCTATAATTCCCTTAAGAATTCAGGAATTTGCCTGTTATTGTCAAACCATAATTTTTTTTCTTCAAAATCATCCAAACCAAAAATCAGTTAGATTCCCGAATTCTCACAAACGAATTCAATCATTTGTTCAAACAAAATTTTCGCAAAAAATAAAACTGAACGCTCAAAACCGATTCCCGTTTCATCAAGGGTATTGTTTGCTCTTAAATGTAATATTTTAGGTATGTTCAGAACGAAACAGATTTATTAATTTTGATCAAAATATGATGGTTGTAAATAAAATAGTATACAAACCTCGGTAGGACGTTTCATTCCTTTCTCGAGATCATAGCTAACTGTCTCACGACAGAAATGAATCTCTTCCCACCTCGGTGTGTAATATACTATTGAGTACTCAAGATGGTAGGAAATAGTAGTTTACCTAACAAGTGCGAAAAGTGATTAGCGGAGTTCGGCCAGAAAGCGCGTGCGGAAAAGACACTTTACGCTCGTGTTAGGTACACTATTTTTTCTACTAGCGGGAAAAACACCCAAAAGTTAACATAAAGAACATTTATTATTGAATATATATTAAACTATACAACCATACTTTCTATTTTAACCTTCTGCGACGCAATATTCAAATGTCAGTATAATCCGCAAAAACTAAACAAATCTACTTTTCCGCACTAAAATGTTTTTTCCGCACTAAAAAGAGTGCGGAAAAGTGGATTTTTCCGCACGCTAGTAGAAAAATAATTTTTCATAAATAAATGTAACATATCCCAATAAGTAATTTTACATTTATTGACTCAATAACTATATTCTCTCTAAATATAAGTACAAACATATACAGTGCGGCTTTTAAGGGTCAAGTAGCTCAGTGGTTGAGACTGAAGCGTTCAAAACCATTGACTGCTAGTCGGCTAGGTTCGAATCCTTAGCGACTTCAGATTTTTATCTGATTTTTATCTGATGGTCCGAGAAAGTGCTAAGAATCGCACGTTAAAAGGTAAGACCTCGTTAATCCTTGGCTCGCACAAGTTTCGACTTTTGAGGGCTGCCGTTCGTAAGGGGGTGACAGCTGGTTAACGGAAAAAACAATTTTAACAATTTAACAAAATAGTCCCCCCTGTTAACTTTTGAACGGTTTGCCGTGGAAACATGAATAAAAAACATTTCGAGGGTTTCACCAAGACTACTTTGTGAAATGAAAAATATGGTGATTGCTTCGAGGGGGGGGGCGTCAACTCCAAATTTTTAAATGGCATGGGGGGTCGAGTGGCACATCGTTGAAAAGAGAATTCAATTATCTCCACAACCATCTAAATTTTTTGAATTTTGTTCATTTTTTCCCAATTTCGATTTTTATGCCTTTCGAAAATTTTAAATGTGCCCGCAGCGCCACCTGTCCAGTAATTGCAATGTTTCTTCCCTCAAAAAGTAGTATTGGTCCTACCCTTCAAAAAATTTTAGGTTCCATTGTTCCACATCAAACCGTTCAAATTTATCGAGGTGTGAGTAGTATTCAGATCCGCATTTATATTTGATATTTCGAATTTGAATTGCAAAATGAATATTAACGAAATGCAAAAAAATGTATATGGTTGTGAAGAGAATGGAATTTCTTTTTCGAAGATGTGCCACTGACCCCCCATGCCATTTAAAAATTTTGAGATGATGTCTCCCCCCTCCCCCCTCTATCGGGCAATCAACATTTTTTTTTTATTTCAAGAAGTACTATCGGTGAAACCCTCGAAACAGTTTTTTTTTCATGTTTCTACGTCGAACCGTTGAAAAGTTAACAGGAGGGGGGACTAACAAAAGCCGCACTGTATATACACAAATTGCATATATGCGTAAAAAAATACGAACCCTTTAATTTCTTTCTATAGTGAGTACTGCTTTGAGGCTTTGGTCCAACCCGCCGTATTTTTTATAATTTCTATACTGCTGCCATTTCTGAAGGCAGTGGATGTTGATATTTCCGGAGAAAATATCTATATCTACATTACTTTTTTTTTCAACACTAGTTTCAACCACCTGCTAATAGCTTGGGCGGTAGCTCTGTGGTGTAGTTTCTTGTGTGTTATTAAGTGCTTTTCATCCGGATGACGTAAAGATCTGTTTTTTTTTTCTATTTAAAACTGCATTGTTGAAGCGGTGCAGAGTTCTGGACACTCTGCAAAGAATTGGAGAACCAGTAGTGGTTGGAGTCTATTTTTCCCTGAAGTTTTTATTTTTTCCATCAATTTCACTTCAATTCTATCTTCTAGGTAATATTTTCGATATTTATCATCGAGAGAATACGTGCCATTTTATGGTCGTAAGATCGTTTGTCGTACGATTGTGTGGTTACATTATTTGCGATTCGTTTAATCTGTAGTTGATGAAGTGGATTTGGATTTCCTTGAAACAAGTTGTTTGAAATTTATGATGTTGAATAAAAAAGATAATATCGGGTTAATGATGTGTACTTAAGGAGAGACCAGGAAGGGGAGTACGTAACCCTTTTCAAGGAGTTGAGCAAGCAGCCACAAACATTTTATGGGCATTCTAGGATGATCAAAAGTTTGTTGAATAAGGGATACCAGAGCTGGGAAGGTCAATTTGGTACTACTAAAATGCCCATTGTATTATCCTTCTAAGTCGTTTGGTTTTCATATTCACTGATTCAAATTTTTCGCACGATGTTACACCGATAGGTACAAATAACGAAGTGACGAATATTGACATTGACTTTAAACTCGTACCGATGGGTGTAGATTTACGACTACTACAGAGTGTAATTATTGAGGAAGACAAGTGAAATAAAATATTCATTTTGGCTGCAGTGCCTTCGGATTCATAATTTTTAACGGCTCTGCAAAGGGAAAAAACTGTACCTAGGGTCGAATATTTTTGTTTTTTGATAGAATAACTGGCTGATTATCGTATGTGATACAAATGTATCGGTGATTTTTCGAAATACAAATTCCTTCAATTTTGAAAAACTATTTTGCTGGGCATCTACATGTTTGATGTGGAATCAATATTTTTTTTCCTTCATACATGCTACAGTCAAATAACCAATGGGAAAGAGAAATGAAAAATCGAGAACTCATCAAAATTGCATTAAATATCCAATAATCAAGAGCCAAAAAAAATTTTTGCTGATTGTTAATTTTTTACTAAAATGTTGAAAAAATTTACAAAAATAGGAAAAATTAATTGAGCATTTTTACTATGTATAAAATAGATTTATAATATGTATGACGTGGAAAAATAATACCGAGTTAGTTTTTTAAATTTTCGTGTTTTTTTCAACATTTTTTCAAAATTTAGAAAAACATTTTTTCATATTTCTTGAATGATTCCAGCCTCATAAAAAGACTAGTATTTCATTTACACCTTAGGAGGCTTCCTCATATTTCTATAATAATGAGTCAATTCGAAATTTGGACCAATTTATTATTTTTACCATAATATCGACGTTTGTTGAAAATGGTTTGAATTTTTACTAGTTTTTTGGTACGAGTTTGATATTTCACTCTCTATATATGTCCTTAATAACTATTAGTATGATTTTATAGCAGAAAATTATTGAGTTTATGCTAAGTAATTAAATTATACGAATCTGTGAATTTACTATCACTTTAATTTTTTCAAATAAATAGATTTTTTCAATATTTTTCAATTCTAATAGACTTTTCGATAAAAATAAAAAATTAGTGTAGTTTACTCCTGATCAAAATTCCCATTTTTTGTGCTCCTGTGTACACTGTTTGGAAATTTCTAATTTTGATAACTCAAATAGAAGTTTTTTGCAATGCACCGATTTTTATGATGAATAAAATTTTCTGACAAATGGATCATAAAAAAGTTTCACACATGGTGTAAACTTTTTGAAACATTAAAAATGTCAAAGATTGCAAGTAAGTACTTTTCATCACCTTCAAAACCCAATTTTATTTTTCATCCTGAAGCTTGCGTAGTTTTCGAGCAACTAGTTTTTACCGACAGGCCGCGCGTGAAGAGAAATTGAACAAATTCGCGCGCAAATTCATACTGGGAATCTTGACAAATCGGTAAAACACTTTCTTTTAGGAATAGTATTAAGATTTTTTTTTTAGTTATAGGTGAAAGCAGGCTTTTTTACTAAAGGGATGGTATTTTAGGGGTGAAGCCATATGCATCCAAAACGGATTATTGTGTTTTCATGATATAATAGGTATAGGACATCTACTAATTGTTTATGAAGGAAAATTCCCATGCCGATTTATTGGGTGGATAAAATGTATATTTTCCGTCGACCGTTCATTTATGATGTATTTTAACGCACTCAAAATCGTTGATTAATGACCCCTGTTAATGAATGATTTTCTATTAATCAACGATTTGATTATATGCAACCCAACATACATTGCTCTTATACATTTTATATTGGTTAGTACTATCTGTCATTATTTATTTGTCAATTTTCAAATAAAATTTTAGAAAATGTTTATTACACCAGTTGTCACTCAAAACCATATATGGTCCCGTGGCGTAATGGTAAAGTGCACCTGGCTTGCTTATTTATCAATCTCTTGATATCTTTAATGAAAGAAGGGAAGAACCGGTTCCGTAGGGAACTAAGTCGAAAGTCTGACTGAAACGCAGAGTACTTTGACCCGGTTTTTTGCATCAGCCTTTTCCGGGGTTCAGCATTGAAACAATCATCCTCACAAACTGCAACAATGGCGTATCTACAAGGAATAGAAATTCGAACAACACGCATAAGCTTTGCAGGAGGCGTGTATTACTGACTACAACCACTGTGTAATGAAAAGTCCGGCCCAGCGTCAACACCAGCGCGGGCGGACGTCTGCGCCCTTTCGCGGGGGCGCTATGTTCGCCTCGGCAAGGCACCCCTCCTGCACCCCTGAAAAGGTGTAGGGGGGTTGCTACTATTGCGCCCGTATGTCCTTTCCCTTTCCCCCCTGGATTATGGAAATGAGATATATGTTAAGTGACTTGTCCTTATACGTGAATGTTTTTATTGTTGGAATATTTTAATAAAAACCCTATTTATTTATTTATTATTTACCTGGCTTGCAACACTGAGGTCGAGAGTTCAAAACCCACCGAGGGTAATTTTTTTTTTCTTTATTTCAATTTGAAAATAAATAATAAAAAATAAAATAAAACTACCACTGAGAAAAACTAAATTATCTTTGAGTAGAGTTAATATAAATAGGAAATAGTGATTGTTTTTTATCGTAACGTTAAATAAATAAACATTGAAAATAAGATATCTCTATTTTTGAAAACTTCTGTCGACGGAAAAGTTTTGTAACAAACTCGTGAATTAAAATGGCGATTAACAATCTCAAACATTAACGCGCTCGCTCCGCTCACGTTATTTAAATAACTATTAACGAACAAGTGTATTAATAAGGGCGATTAACAATCGAGATATTTTAACGCGTGAGCGGAGCGAGCGCGTTAATGTTTGAGATTGTTAATCGCCATTTTAATTCACGAGTTTGTTACAAAACTTTTCCGTCGACAGAAGTTTTCAAAAATAGAGATATCTTATTTTCAATGTTTATTTATTTAACGTTACGATAAAAAACAATTACTATATCCTATTTATATTAACTCTACTCAAAGATAGTTTAATTTTTCTCAGTGGTAGTTTTATTTTATTTTTTATTATTTATTTTCAAATTGAAATAAAAAAAAAAAATTCCCCTCGGTGGGTTTTGAACTCTCGACCTCAGTGTTGCAAGCCAGGTGCACTTTACCATTACGCCACGGGACCTTATATGGTTTTGCGTGACAACTGGTGTGATAAACATTTTCTAAAATTTTATTGAAAATTGACAAATAAATAATGACAGGTAGTACTAACCAATATAAAATGTATAAGAGCAATGTATTTTGGGTTGCATATAATCAAATCGTTGATTAATAGAAAATCATTCATTAACAGGGGTCATTAATCAACGATTTTGAGTGCGTTAAAATACATCATAAATGAACGGTCGACGGAAAATAACTATTAACGTTAGCGACGATAATGATAATGAAAGTACAAGATTTTATTGATTCGAAATAAACCGTCAGTATCAATGACGAGAGCCGTCATTATTATTTCATTCATGAAAAAATCTTAACAACCATAAGTCGTTTTATCGACGATTATCAAAACTTCTTTCTCTTTTTCAAAACAAATTATGTTAATATATAGTACATTTAGGTATATTATGTGCTCTTAAAATAATAACCGAATAGAAAAAATAAATTATAAAGTTTTCCTATTTGGGGATTATACACAAAAAAGGAAGAACTGTCAAAATCAAAATCGTTCTTAAGTTAGTAGAGTGAGCTTCACCCCCAAAAACCACACTGCGGTGGTTTATCTCGTTTTTCTCAGAAACCATTGGTCGCACAGAAAATTTTATACATACTTAGAATATTCCTCATACATTTTTGCTACGAAAAAGTTGTCGTTGACTGAGTGAAAAGAGGGGTGGTAACAAACACAGGTCTCCTTCCGAAGTAGGTATAGTCCTCCAAAGTGGTTTAGCGTTCTTAATATACACGCGACAGACTTAATAATTCAAAATATAGACAAAAATATGTTTTTTGTGTAATATTTTGTTTCTGTTTTTATATTTCAACCTATTTTAACTTAGCTGCTAGTTTCCACACCACCCATAAGGTAGAGCTATCGGCGCGTTTTTTAAAGTAGTTTCTCTGTAGACCTATTCCACTAAGCTTACTTTGGTCTACATGTCATCATCTAAAGTTTCTACTCTGAATATACAGTGTGTCCCAGATAATGATGGGATAGCATTAGGATCTCAGAAACGGTTGGAATAACAATGTTGGTTAAATTAGAAAAAACTTGCACAATTCAAACTTCGTTTATGAGGAGTTTACAGAAGTGGAATATCTTTTTCGGATTTCGAGATATTTTGAATAAAGTAAATTTTTCAATATTTGTTTCAATTTATTTCTGATGTTATTTTAAAAGATATCAAAAAATAAAGAATAGTACATTTTCATTGCCACTTTTTGAGCTTAGCAAGATGACCTCTACAGATTTCCACTACGACCTTTCGTTTCCGAGGAACCTTCATCACCTTTTTTTCAAAACTCGGTCCTGTTATTTTAATTATAAATTCAAAGCCATTTTGTCATATATTATTTATAGTTGTTTAATCATTTTTTTAGCTTATTCTAGACATTACTTAATACATTCAGGAAGAACCTGCTAACTTCGATCATTCGTTGCTCGAAATTCATTGAAATTTTATGCGAAACATTTTTAGTAAGAATAACATTTCCTGTTGCAACCAATGATTTCAAAGAAAAACGAGAAAAACCACCGCAATGCTTGTTAGGGGTGGTTTTTGGGTGTGAAGCTCACATTTATAATTTAAGAATTTGAAAAGTCTCCTTTTGTTGCGTATAATCTCAATATATCAAACTTAGTATTTTTTTTCTAATTTTGCTAATGTCTATGGATAATTTAGACAACTTAATTTGTTTGTCAAAATCGAATAAAACTGGCCTACTTTTTCAGCAAAATACAACCGGAAATTATCTGCGTATAAAAGGAATCCTTGAAAAGAAATTTGATCGTAAAAGCTTACATCGCGATTTCGTGTTGAGATTAAACATGTATCAACCGCTGAAAAGCTTTAAAACGAAACTTTATTTTATCGGGATCGTAATTGCGTTTTGTCAACCATAATGCTTTCACGGAAACCGTTCAAGTTTTTAGATCCTCGAGAAATTTAACTTGCATATGTGGAATACTTAGTAATTCCACGAAGGAAATCGTACAGAAAAAGAGAGCATGAAATGAGTGATTATTTAACAAATATACGATTAGGAAACGACTGTGTCATCACATGAGGGACAGTCCGTAGTTATATTCTGCTATGTTTTGGACACGCAACTGTCATTTATTAATTTGTTGTAAACAACTGAATTAAAAAAACTTGTTTTTCTAGTGTTTTGCTTTTAAAATGAAAACTAATACATCAATCTGATTGCTTCAATGAGATGAATTGTAGAGAATTGAAATACGAACAAAATGAAATTTAGTACGACCCGATCGGATCATCGTTCCAAAACTAATGGTCCGACCGCACCTGTTTTACTCATAAATGAAGAACTTGTAATTCACTACTCTCATGAAAAGTGCCAACCCTACAAATTGAAAAATGGCAGAGTTACTAATGATCCGATCGGGTCGTACTAAATTTAATTTTGTTCGTATTTCAATTCTCTACAATTCATCTCATTGGAGCAACCAGAATGATGTATTAGTTTTAATTTTATAAGCAAAACACTAAAAAAAACACGTTTTTTGTTAAATAATCACTTATTGCATGCTCTATTGATTGGTGTGATAGTAATGAAGGTGTGCGGAAATTTGTTCGACAGAAATTTGTTCGACAGCATTTGTTCGTAAAATATTTATACGAGCGGAAGTTTGTTCGAACGGAAATTTGTTTGACCAGCTCTTGTTCGACCTACATTTCGTCGAAAGTTTGAGAATTTTATTTTAAATACCCAAACTAGAGAAAAGTTATAATAATACATGTTACAATATGTAGAGATGTAATATTGTTATGCGGTCTACGCAAGGTTAGTTCGTTCTGGTTCAATTATACTAAATAATTACTTTTCGCAAAATGTATGTATTCAAGTTCCACGCACTCAAATGTCTACGTAAGGTTAGTTCGTTCTAGTTCAATTATACTAAAGTAGCTCATTGGTTGAGACTGTCGCGTTCAAAACCGTTCACATAGACGTAGGCATACGTACTTAAATCGTAATTAAATCCCTCGAAACTGACCGCAAAGGGTACCTACCTTTTTACAATTACTTACATAAAAACATTAAAAGTATTTTCTAGTATCTAGCTGTTTATTTTTTTCACATTTATTTAAAAATTTGTCGAACAAATTTATGTTCGAATAAATGCGAGTTGATTATCTTTTCTCTCGAACAAATTACCAGGGTGCCAAATTTCCGTTCGAACAAATGCTGTCGAACAAATTTCCGTCGAACAAATGCTGTCGAATAAATTACACCAAACCAGTAATCAATTTATAGACGTTCATTTAACGTTTTCCAAAAAAAACAGGTTCGTGAAAATATTGAAAATATAAAATAAACAGTTTTCCGCAATGACTGCGGGTGTTTGCATTTCACTCGAATTGAATGGAAGATATTGTTTGAATCATCTTTTTCTGTATGATTTCCTTCGTTGAATTACTAAAAATTACGAAAACTATCTATTCATCGGCCTCTATTGGTTATGTTATATAATTCCGTAATAATATAATAATAATAATGTTTATTTAATCAATATACCAGGGGGTCCACGGAAGGTGGCTCGTCCTTTTTTTTTTTTGAAGATATTGGAATGAAATTTAAAGGATCCATATAATACATGAAACTGCATTTTTTGACAAGTGACTCAGCTTCATGCTAATTCCGGTCTCACCGGAAGTTATATTAACTTTCAATTTTTAAATGAGACACCCGTTATATTTTCAATTTTTTTGTCTCCATGTATATTTTGTAACTTTTTCCAACCAAAATTTCTTAAAATTTTAAAATTAAAATTTGAATCTAGAGGGCTATGAATACGTTCAAACTATTAATTTTATTCCTTATGTTCACTCCTCGCTAATTTAGTTTAGTTTTTATTTTAGTTATTTACTATATAGTCTTAGTTTAAATCTGGTACATCAAGTATCGCACCGATCAAGTAATTATTTTGCTCATTTTCAAATATTCATTTTATTCATTCAACCAGAATACCTTTACTGCGTCGTGCAGTTTATTCCAATATTCCAACCAGTTGTGGAATGGGAGTCAATTTTCACGGAGAAGGGGGACGTGCGCTATGAGAGAACTGTTCTCGAACGACGAACAGGGAAAAACCGCGAGTCCGGAGAAAAAGTTAAGTTTGCCGTACAAGTGAAACAAACAAGAAACACCCCCCCAGTTACAGTCAACGTCTTTTCTATGGGAACGAGCGGCGGAAACTGGCCAGTGAGAAGGAAAGTCGCAGAAAACATCCGGTAAGAAAATTTGGCTTTTCTTTACTGCAGCTGGTGGAACCCTAACTCTTTCAAATCACAAACACCTTAAGTATTGGAAAAAATTCAACTTTACGGTTTTCGGTTAAAATGCATCTGCTGGGTAAAATATAATTTTTAAATTATTATTACAAATTTTTTCAATGGGCAACATAGTGGCTCGCCGGGTCAGAAAAAAAGAGCATTTCATTACGATTAATTTGATACCGCTCACTATTAGGTCTCGAAGAAACTTTCGTCAACAAACTTAAATATTACGGTAGATCTTTCTTTTTGAGATTAAAATAATATGAAAATCCATCGAGTAACCTGTGACCAACAGAAATGATATAACAAAACCATCAATCCAAAAACTAATATCTCCTTGTATAAATGATATTATTAGCATGTTGTTCAATCAATAGCGTACACAATAGTTTCCTAATTCAGATTTGGAGAAGTGAGGTAAGACAACATATGGACAAGTAATATTTTTTTTTTCAATTCACCTTAATAACCGTGTTATATTAGTTATGTAGGTCACAGGTTAGGTTAGGTTAGGTTAGGTTTTCATTTGAAAAAATTAGTAATCCAAATTCTACAATTGAATTGTATGTACTTACATAGCAGAAATATTTCGACTGAAAAGAATATTCCAGAAAAATAGTAGAACTTGCTGAAGCTGAGTTACTTGTCAAAAAATGCAGTTTTAAGTCGTATACAAATCCTCCAATTTTTTTCTGACCTTACCTGCCACTATGTGGTCATTTGAAAATAAAATAGTAGTAATAAATTAAAAATTAAATTTTACATAACAGATGCATTTTAACCGAAAACCGTAAAGTTCTATTTTTCCCAATACCTACTTTAGGACTAAAATTTGAACGTACCCATAGCCCTCTAGATTAAAAATTAAATATCTGAATAAAAAAAAATATGGTCACAAAAAGTAACAAGTGATACATGGTTGTATTCATATGGATGCAAAAATGTAAAAATATACCGGGTGTCTCATTTAAAGATCAAAAGTTTTTATCACTTCCGGTGAGACCGAAAGTTGCATGAATCTTAGTCACTGGACAAAAAATGCAGTTTTATGTCTCAAACAGATCCTCCAAATTTAATTTCAATATCTGCAAAACCAAAAAAGTGTAGGGACGAGCCACTTTCCGTGGACACCCGGTATACAGTTTTAATCTTAGACTAATATATTCCTGGAAAAAATAAACAGGGCACCACAGAAGAAACTTCAAAGAGTGTCTTGTGATTGTTATAGCTATAACCTACTAAGAGTGAAACTCTGTATATACAAGACTAATTGAATTTATTTTGGTGATGGATAGTAAAACATTTAACAAGTCATCTAAGAATGTTTTTGGGTCGACTATTGCAGAAACAATACATTAAAAAAGTAAACCAACAAAAATATACGGGGTTAATAACAAGAAAATATCAAGTTCAAAGTGTCAATGTTGAGGATTAGTGGAAAGTTATTTATCAGACCAGTATTATGCAGTTTCAAGTATACTGGTTGATTGTTACATGAAATATGTCTGGTACTATCCCAACTTATTGCACCTAGATAGCTGCAATTTCTCTGACCGAATAGTTTTTTACATCTTGGGACCAAGGCGGTATGTTCTTTGTTCCTAGTAGTATATGGATGTTGAAGTGTTTTCACTTATAATCTCCCTATCAAAACGGTTTTAGTTTTGTTCACTGGTTGCTAAACCAAAGGCATCGGAAAGAATACTTACCGACACCTAAATTACTAACCGACGTCCTCATAATACTGGTTGCTAGGCCAAAGGCGTCGATATAGTTATTTACCTAACAAATGCGGAAAGTAGTACTTTTCCGCACGCGACGGCAGTTGCATGAATGAATGAGTTTGGGCAAGCCGTTAAGGGCGGAAAAGACATTTTCCGTAAGAGTTAGGTACAATATTTTTCCTACGATTGTTTTCGTCCATCTTATTAATGAAAAAACAAGGTTTTTAATAAACAAGTTTTTATAATAATGGTACAAAATGACTAATAAGATAGATTAGTTACATAGATCATTTAGTTAGTCCTAAATGTCATCATTTTCAAAAATACAAAAATCGTGCGGAAAAGTAAAAATCGTGCGGAAAAGTACAACTTTCAAAACGAAAAATCGTGCGGAAATGTAATTTGTGCTCGTAGGAAAAGTAAATTACTTACCGACGCCTAGTGTCACTTTTGTATAAATGTCATTTTTGACGTTTCAGTTATGATTGTGCAAAAAAAGATTTAACGTATTTATTTCCAAATTCAATTATCTATTTGAACAAGACGGAAAAGAGAAAAAACTCTTCATCAACTTCTACTATCAAATCTTTCAATATAACTTGATACACTCTTTACAGATGGGTATGAGGAATAGTTAATATAATAGGTTAATTATAATCCTATGACGACTGTCTCGATGATGAGTTGGAACTTTATCAATTCGGTGTTTTCACTGAGCATATATCAATGTAATTTATGTATCATTGTTAAATAGGTGGTTGACATCAGAACTTGATATACTAAAAATTGAAATTTTTGCCGATTTATAATGAAATGAGTTTAAAATTTGGTGAAAACGAATAAATTCAAAAGGCTATCAAAGCGCAATCTGGTGTCATGACGTCAGAACTAATATCAATATCAATATTGTGATTAGAATTGATTTGTTGTTTATTTTGAAGTTAAACATTAGCTCGATTTATTCAATACCAACGAAAAATGTCGTTAGAAGGGTTCATGAAAGCATCTTGACTTTGATGGAGACCTATGTTTTTCACTAATTTTGAGGAATTTTCTGATTTTTCTTTGCGAGTTTTCGTAGTTTTTTTTTGACATGGAGTACCTCGTCTTCTCTATCTAACTTTTGGAAGGTAAGGGAATTCAATTTTAAGTTATTGGCGTGTCATCGGTTCTTAGAACGTGTGCAAAATTTCAACTCAATCGGATGTCAGCAAGTATTTGAATAATGGATTGCAAATTCTAAACCAGAAAGACAGACACACAAAAGAACAAATCAAGCTGAATAAAATATTGTGATGTGAATTTGGGGACTCTGGAGTACTGGGTCCAATCAAGGCCGTACCCAGGATTTAATTTCGGGGAAGGATTTGATACAGGTTTTCCCACAGGTAATGGAAGGAGAGAACTATTTTGTAATTGGTAATCGTAGTATTATTTCAGGTGAAAGGGGTTCTATCCCCCCTGGGTACGGCCGGGGTCCAATGTTATTCTTAATTTATTTGAAATATAAAATTGGAGCTAGTTTTTTATGTACGGCGATGATACTAATTGTGGCGTCTCAAAGTTCAGATGTACTGGAAAATACAATCAAAACAGTTATTGATAAATTCGTAATATGGTGCAGGTATCACCATCTGATGAACAATGCGGACAAAACAACATCCCTTTTCAACATAAATACCTCCTAAGAGGTTATCTTGAACGATGGAAAATGGCGACTAAAGTTTGTCTTTCAGTCGCAGATGATTCCACAACAGATTTTATGAATGTCCTATTCATATTTTCGAACTAAAAACATCCATTCAGTTTTCCAACAAATACTGCTGCTCACTTTATTACAATAAAACATATATTGCTTTCCTAACTCCTAAGCCAGATTCCATGAATCAGAATCTTTCAGATATTTCCTATGCACTGGTATAATCCAAACTGATAGGTATAAAAATATTTTCCATCTGGGGTCAAGGCAACAGACGTTAAGTTTGATTTTCGTAATGCGAAAACGATTTTTACGTCTGATATTTGATCTTAATCATAGAAAATATTGTAAACAGACATTTATAAACAACCAACTTGACCATGCAAGTAGGTATATATATTCATGAAAAACTGAGTTATGTTTTATATTCATTCAATCTCAAAATTCTCGCAAAATAGGAAATGAGTCCATTTCCAAAAATCGGCACATTACGCAGGAGCAAAATATTTCAAATTATATTGGATTTTAATCTTTCACGGCTGGCATATACATATGATTTGGTTGGTTCTTTGGTTAAAATCTACAAATGTTTCAACTGCAACTGCGGTAGTCATCTTCAGTAGCACGAGATTCAATCAATACCGACCAGGTGCCACATCTTTCCATTTCTTGAATGATTCTTTATTTCCAATAAAAGATTTGGTGATTTTGATCAATATAATGATGTGGCTGAAAAGAGTACATTTAACAACAGTACATTTGTTGTGAAAAGCATTTGACGATTACATATGTATTTTATACTTCGTGAGGCGCCTGTCCTTGACGAGCCCGACAACTTTTTCTTCTGTCATTTTCCTCGACTCGACCGCTTTTTCTTGTCTGACAAAAATGTGCTATTGTGCTATTATGCTATTATCGAGTCCGACAACCCAAACATGCCAAAATACCGGATATTGAAATTCAATTACCACAAACCTAATTTTTGCAGGACTGTTCAACAAAAATTAGTGAAATTGAAGGGTCATGTTGTCCGACAAATTTTTGGTCGCGTTTTTTCAGTCCGACGACTGGAAGTCGGAATTCCGGTGGGGTATTATTTATTGCTTACCACATGTCTATTTTTTTAAACAGTTTTGTTGAGTTTTCGAGTATAACAAAATCAACAACAAATCTCAACAAGTTTAAGTAAATTGTATAATTCTCTGATATGGTTGTCCGCCAAAATGCGGACACGCATCTCTTCATCCACGATATATCAACAATTAGTCATTAATTTCCGATATTTGTTATATATTTGTCACCAAGCATCAAGGATTACGAGTATCAGCGTAGAGGTGAGACAATGGAATTTTTGAAGTTTCTTCAAACAATACAATGGAAAGGACTATTGACTACGATTTTAACTAAATACTAATTATCGACTAAAGGTACACTACATGTGGTCATGGTATCCGTGTCTCTTGACTATCTTAAAGGTTTTACATTAGGTTTGCCTTAATGCGTATTCACTAGAGCATTCGTTCCGCATGAGCAACGAATGAGCACATTTTCTGCTCGGTTCAAGCTCAGGCTGCGTCATGTTGCGTAATGTAAGCACGCATTCTGTTCGTGTTCAAATCAGCGTCCACACTATCCGAACACACTATCGTTCGGTGCTCATGCGGAACGAATATTCCCTAAGATGCGTATTCACTAGTGCATTCGTTCCGCATGAGCACTGAATGAGCACTAGTGAATACGCATCTTAAGGAGTATTCGTTCCGCATGAGCACCGAACGAGCGAATGCTCGGAAAATGTGGACGCTGATTTGAGTAGGAACAGAATGCGGGTGCGCTGCTCTGGCTGATCCGTTTTTTGTTGATTTTTTTGTGCTCAGTGTGGACGGTGAAAGTGTGCTTGAAGTTATGTTTGTGGTTATTAAAGAGATTTTATTTTAATTTGGATATTGATGAGTATGAATATGTGCCAAGAGACACTACGCAGCCTGAGCTTGAATCGAGCATCTAATGTGCTCATTCGGTGCTCATGCTCTATATACTCTAGTAAATACGCACCTCTATTAAATAATATCCTCGCAGATTTGTTAAGCTCTCAATGAATCTCTGCCCAGTTTAACGTCCAATTCGTACATATTTCTTTTTTCTTATTTAGTACATCTCACCATATTGAAGTTGGATTAGAAACATACAGAAAACTTGTGAACAAAGAGTTTTTTTTTATTTCAAGTTTACCCGCATCAACCATTTACGTTATTAGCGGGGTTCGATACATTTCATATAGCACACAATACATTAATACACTTTAGGAAGGTAATTAGTCTTTCAATGTTCTGTGGAGAGAGAATTGTTCGTAGGTCACTGGGTAGGCCGATTGTTCCGTCTTCCCCTCACGTTGTAAATATCTATAATTATTTGTTGTTTATTTGATTACTTGTTTATTTTGTCCCTTCGAATATATCGCGAATATGACTGTGTTTTCCCACTCTTACTGGACTATTATTTGCTCGCGCATCCCGGGCTTCGGTAGTGAAAACGCTGGCAGAAAAATGCGACCACTCTCTCGTTCCTCACTACGAATACCTGTGCCGGTACCTGTGCTCTTTGCTCTATGATTTTGGATGAAATTTTACCCGACTCGAGTCTCTGGAGGAAATAACCAAGGTAAGGAAACCACAGTCTCGATAAACCCCTTTTACAGTCTGCTAAATTATCGAATCGGAGACATGGTCCTTACGAGCCAAAATATCGTGTTTTCAAATTGAAAATTACCGTGGTTGATTTATTTTCTCTCGAAAAAAGATTTAAATATTCAAGTAAACACAAATAATCTCATTATATTTTTCATTTTGGGGTTTTCATTTGGTTGCAACTCTCTACAAGCGCTCTCATTGATTCATATCAATACGAATTGATATTAGTGTCCACAATCGATTTTTTTTGCTCTACAAAAAACGGAAACTCTTATCAGCGGATCGGGCAGGTTGGTCGAATTCAGCGGCGATCTGCATAGAAATAATATTGAATTTATTTGTTAAATTTATTTCTCGGGATAATCGCCAATTTGGCTTCGTGTGATTCTATTTCTTCACATTTTGTTCTCAATAGTAAAAAAAGAGTCTTGAACTGTTCAGATAATTCATTAGAACAACAGAATTGTTGGGTACAGTTCCTTTTTTGTTGATTGTGAGTTACAAAAAGGGGGTTCTGAGTGCTCAATAAGGTTGTTTATGCTCATTAGAAAATTATAGTTGAAAAAATCTATATATACGAGGTCATTATAAGATACAAATTCATTATTTTATTTCGAAATTTTTGAACTTTATTTTTGGGATTCATTTATTTCTCCGGCATGGCGGCGGCGAATAAGATAAAACAATGCAAAGCAATGCAACAAATAAGCATTGATCGGATGAGTGATTTGGCAGCAATGGCCGCTGCTGCAAAAACTGCTCCTGACCTTCACTCACTATTCAAAGCTCGTTTTACTCATTTAGAAGATATTTATCAAGACTTCGAAAGTCAAAACTCTACCCTCGTTCCGTTACTCATAGCAGCGGATACATATAATAATGATGAATTCAAAGCCGTGTCTCGAGACTTTTATCAGGATTATTATAATGCCAAAGCAACTTATGCTCTATTGTTCGAGTCACGCATTGATTTGAATACTTCCAGTGTTTCGGTTTCTAGTCACGTAAAACTCCCAAAAATTGAACTTGTAAAATTTGATGGTAACTTGAAGCACTGGAAAACATTCATTGATATGTTCAAAAGTTTGGTACATAATAATCAGTCGTTGACAAATGTCGAAAGGTTCAATTATCTCCTTTCTTCTCTATCTGGTCCCCCCTTATCTCTGGTCAAATGTAATCCAGTCACGGACGCAAATTATATCGTTGCTTACGAGTCTCTCGTAAAACGGTTTGACAATAAACGCCTTCTAGCCACTACTCATTATCTCGAATTGGAAAATGCTCCAAGTATCCCTGATAATCGTGTCACCTCTCAAAATCTGCGAAAGTTACTAGATACATTCACCGAAAATATTGCAGCGTTGAAAAACCTGCAGTTTCCCACTGATCAATGGAGTTTTTTGCTTTTCAACATGCTTCTTAGACGTCTAGATTCCAATACAGTATCTCGATTTGAAATCCATCATGGCTCCAATGAAATTCCTACGTTTGATGCTCTTCAAGAGTTTGTCGTGCAACAATGCTGTGCTTTGGACAGAGCTACTGATTGCACACAAAAAAGGCTCTCCAAGGTTAGCGATAACACACGACCTCCTCCTCCTTCAAATTTTTCTCCCAGGCGATCTCTTCATACTCAAGTGAAATCATTTGTCTGTTCCGTCTGTCATGCTGATCATCCTATTTACAAATGCCCTCAGTTTTTGTCAATGAATTCTAGAGACCGATATAATATGGTAAAAACGCAAAAATGGTGTGTGAACTGTCTTGGGTATCGACATGTAATCAAAGATTGTTCTTCTAAGTCACATTGTCTGACATGTGGACAGTGTCACCATACTCTCTTGCATTTCCACGACGTCCCTGCGTCCTCTGATCGAAACCTTCAACCACCAACGCCCCCCTCAGAGGGATCTTCTTTTAATCGTTTCCCGACCGCAAATGCTCTCCTGAATGTTCAAGCGTCCACTCATAAGGATCGAAGGGAGCAAACTTCTCATTTATCCAGAGTTGCTGCCACTCCCAATATGACCGTCTTGTTGTCTACCGCACTCATTGAAGTTCTGGATGCCAGCGGATCCTATCAAAAGGTTCGGGCATTGATAGATACCGGTTCTCAAATAAGTATCATCAGTCAAAAATGTTGCAATCGACTTGGATTGAATTTTCGAAAAAAAAATATTTCTTTGAGTATTCAAGGTATAAGTGATATGAATTCATCTGCTTCTAAAGCAGTTCCACTTCAAATCCGACCTTGTACTAGCCCTGAGCCTGTCCTCCAGTGCAGCGCCATAGTGATGTCTACAGTCTGTGATTCCATGCCCAATTATAATATTGATGCCAGAAATTGGTCTCATCTCTCGAATCTGAAACTGGCAGACCCTTTCTTTCATACCCCTAGCAGTGTTGACATCTTACTTGGTGCCGATATCTTTCCTCTCATTTTCGAAGGTGGCCGACTCTCTGGCAATACCAATGAACCCAGCGCATTCCCTACGATTTTCGGGTGGATTCTCATGGGTACCGTGCCTGGTCAGTCTGGGTCCCACTCCGTGAACTCATTCTACTGTTCATGTGACCCCCCTCTTGAAACTACTATTAAGCGTTTCTGGGAAATCGAAGAGGTTCCCAGAATATGCAATTCCACTCCAGAAGATGACCTTTGCGAAAGCATCTTCACATCTACTCTCTCTAGAACCTCTTCAGGTAGGTTCATTGTAACACTTCCGTTTCGTGCATCTGAACCACTTTTTCCAAAATCCCGCGAAATTGCTCTTAGGCGTTTTTTCGCCCTCGAGCGCAGGCTTCGGAAGGAACCCCATTTGACTCAACAATATTGTGAGTTCATGCAAGATTATCTCGATCAACGACACATGTCTCTCATTGACGAATCCCAAGACACAACTGATGGCTACTTCATTCCACATCACTGTATACTTCGCCCAGGGAGTGCGAGTACCAAACTCAGAGTGGTATTTGATGCCTCCGCGAAGGCCTCTAATGGCACGTCCCTCAATGACACTTTGTTAACTGGACCCAAATTACAGAGTGATTTAGCGACACTCCTGCTCAATTTCAGAATGCATCCTATTGCTCTGATAGACGATATTCGTCAAATGTACCGGCAGATTCTTGTGTCAGAGCCTCACAAAAAATATCAAAAAATTCTGTGGCGATTTTCTCCCGATCAACCCGTCCAAGAATTTATTCTGAATACTGTTACTTATGGTATTAGTTCTTCCCCCTTTCTTGCCATAAGAACCCTTCTTCAGCTTGCCGATGAAGAAGACCAAGCTTTTCCCCTAGCTGCCGCGGCCATACGTAACTCCTCTTATGTGGATGATGTCGTAATAAGTTGTAAGTCCTTAGACGACGCTCAATCTCTGAAATCCCAATTAACTTCGCTTCTTTACAAGGGAGGATTCGAACTGCACAAATGGAATAGCAATCATCCCGCTTTGCTTTCTCCCGAGAGTTTAACAACTTCTACATGTCTCGATTTTGATAACTGTTGCCCTGTTAAAGTGTTGGGTTTACAGTGGAATTCTTCTCTTGATGTTTTCACATTTAGTATATCGTGCCGAAACCTACCTTGTACCAAGCGCAATATCCTCGCTGAACTTGCTCGAATTTTCGATCCTCTCGGGTTCCTTAGCCCTCTAATATTGTTCGCAAAAAGACTTATTCAACTCCTATGGACGCTTGGAATAAGTTGGGATGACCCTCCTCCCTCTGATGTTGTGGATAATTGGAATAAATTCCAATCCGAACTTTCGTCTCTCTCGAATATAAGCATATCTCGACATGTCTTTCAACTCTCCTCTCCCGCTTCATGTACTCTTCATGGGTTTGCGGATGCCAGTGAGCAGGGTTACGCAGCGGTTATATATTGTCGATATACCGCGGTGGATGGCCCCTGTATTCGACTGGTTTGTGCAAAGGCGAAAGTATCCCCTTTGAAAACTATCTCTATACCTCGGCTCGAATTATGCGCAGCAACACTTCTCTCTGATTTGTTTTCATATGTACTCCATATTTTTCGTAAAAACATGATTGTTGAGGAATATTTGGCTTGGTCTGACTCTTCCACTGCTCTCTGTTGGATTCGCTCCTCTCCACATAAATGGAAAACTTTCGTGAGCAATCGCGTCACTCACATTCATGAAAAATTGTCTCCAGATACTTGGCGCTACGTGCCGTCAGATCTAAATCCTGCGGATTGCGCCTCTCGAGGTGTTTATCCCTCTCAGCTCCTCGACTATTCCCAATGGTGGGCGGGCACCTCATGGCTTCTCCAGCCACCGTCAAATTGGCCCTCCTCCTCTCGCGCCTTACAAGTAGACCCTGACTGTCACGCTGAGGAAAAAAAGATTGTACTCTTAACCCAAGCCGAAATTCATTTTGTGGATGCTCTCTTGAACCAGTTCTCATCATTTGCGAAGATCCAACGAATAAGAGCGTATGTGAGTCGTTTCATTGATAATTGTCACCTTCCTCGTGCTCAACGGAACTTGTCTTATCTCACTTATCAGGAACTCCACCAAGCTTCGCTCTTAGTAGTCAGACACGTTCAGAGTTCAGAATTCCATTCTGAAATTTCTTGTCTTACCTCAGGGAAGCTTCTGAGTAAATCCCTACGTAAATTGAATCCTTTTCTTGATGAATCAGGTATTTTGAGGGTGGGTGGTCGTTTGGTTCACTCTCAACTATCATATGATCAGCGACATCCCTGTTTATTGCCCAGTCATCACCGACTTACGGAACTAATCGTAGAGAATACTCATCGTCGGTATCTTCACCCGGGGTTCCAAACCCTCCATTTTCTCCTCCTTCAACAGTACTGGATACTTTCCGCTAAACGAGTCATTCGAAAAATTATCTCCAAATGTTTAATTTGCTGGAAACAAAATCCAGTTACTGCCCAGCCCCCTATGGGTAACCTCCCCTCTCTACGAATTTCTCAGATAAAGGCTTTCTTCGTCGTTGGTGTCGACTTCGCAGGACCTTATAAAATTTCGCTTGGCCGATATCGCGGGTCTAAAACACACAAATCGTATATTTGTCTTTTTGTCTGTTTCTCGTCCAAAGCTCTACACTTGGAGCTTGCCACTGATTTGTCTACGGACACCTTCCTAGCAGCGCTGAGGCGCTTGATATCTAGACGTGGCCGAGTCACAAAAATAATGAGTGACAATGCTACAAATTTTGTAGGGGCTTCTCGAGTTCTAAAACTCATGCAGAATGCAGCTCATCAGGAGCTCATCAAGTGGGAGTTTACTCCTCCTTCCAGTCCCCATTTCGGAGGATTGTGGGAGGCAGGCGTAAAATCCGTCAAATCTCATTTGTCCAGAGTGGTCGGTGACCAGATACTAACCTACGAAGAGTTTAATACTTTCCTCGTCCAGATCGAAGCCGTTTTGAATTCCAGTCCAATCTGTCCTATCAGCTCAGATCCAAATGATTTATCGGCCCTAACTCCTGGTCATTTTTTGACTCTAGAGCCGTTAAATTCTCCCCCCGATGAAAATTTAATCTCGTTAAACTCAAACAGACTGAGCCGGTGGCAGATGGTTCAGCGTCTGGTTCAGGATTTATGGTCTCGTTGGAATCGAGAGTACCTGCACACTCTATTTCAGCGGCATAAATGGACTGAACCCAATGCAAATCTTAACATCGGCACTCTAGTTCTCGTAAAAAATGACAATCTACCTCCCTCATGTTGGCAGCTTGGCCGAATAATTGAACTACATCCCGGAGCCCACGGTGTTGTGAGAGTTGTTACTTTGAAAACTCCTCAAGGTGTCTTAAAACGCTCAGTGGTGAAGGTCTGTCCTTTACCCCTCAGCGACCCCCTCGTAACTTAAAATACTATTGCATTTTGGTGGGCGGTTATGTTCCGTCTTCCCCTCACGTTGTAAATATCTATAATTATTTGTTGTTTATTTGATTACTTGTTTATTTTGTCCCTTCGAATATATCGCGAATATGACTGTGTTTTCCCACTCTTACTGGACTATTATTTGCTCGCGCATCCCGGGCTTCGGTAGTGAAAACGCTGGCAGAAAAATGCGACCACTCTCTCGTTCCTCACTACGAATACCTGTGCCGGTACCTGTGCTCTTTGCTCTATGATTTTGGATGAAATTTTACCCGACTCGAGTCTCTGGAGGAAATAACCAAGGTAAGGAAACCACAGTCTCGATAAACCCCTTTTACAGTCTGCTAAATTATCGAATCGGAGACACCGATAATATTTCTCTTTTGTTGGTATGACGGGCAATCTAGAAGAATGTGGTTGACATCGAAGTTTGTTTGGCAAGTTTCACATCTTCTGGGCACATCGTGTTTGAGGAGGTGTTGATGTGTAAGTTTCGTATGGCCAGTGCGGAGCCTGGTGAGGATCACCTGGTATTTTCTCCACAGCCCCATGTATTGTATGGGATTCAAATTATGGTTTATTTGCAGTAGTTTGTTGTTCTGTTGTTCTTGCCATCTGTCGCTCCAAAGGTTCCGTATATACGCTTCAATACTGGGCTTCACGTCTCTGTATGGGATTTTTGTTACAGTTTCGGAGGATGGGTCTACACTGGCATGTTTTGCAGCCATGTCTGCCTTTCCATTTCCAGGAATGCCTCTATGGGACGAAATCCACACCAGTTCGATATTTTTTCCGTGGCTTATCATCTCGTATAACTGTGTCTTAATGATCTGCAGGATGGGATGTTTAGGGTAGAGTTGTTTGATGCCTTGTACGGAGCTCAGGGAGTCCGTGAATATTACCGTATCTTTAGCGTTGAGGTTTGAACAAAGAGTTATTTTTGAAACGCAACGAAAAACAACGTCCTCCTATATTTTATCATAACAAAAGTGGGTTGATACTACTTTAAAATAATTTCAATTCATTAATCACATCTAACAGTATTATTAATGGTATTGATGATGATAATTTGACGAAAAAAAATACAGATATAATAATGACATCTCGAAATTGTTAGAAAAAAATGTGAATTTGCTTTGAGACCTCGTTTGGAACCATATAGGATCGTTGCACTAGTAAAAGAAAAGTAGTTCATACTCATAATCGAATCATTGAAAAAAAAAGTTACTTTTCTGTGACGGGAAAAAAGTTTGACATTTTATCTCATAAAATTACTTTTTTCCCCTTTTTTCACGGATATATACATAGGTAAAGGTAGATATCTGCTATTGCAAAAGCCGATCTTGCACGCATCCGATGTTCAGCTCGGGGCTCTAACCCAACCTCCTACCTTCATCACTCGACCTGTACAGTACTAACCTAACCGGCCTTAATTCCTAAGTTCCAAAAAAGCTGTCGCTTTGAATTACGTACCTATGGCGTAGTAAGCCGCAATCCTATCGATGCGGCTATGAACCGTGTTTGTATATGTAGATGAAATGGTTGTTCATAAGAGAAAATATGAAAGATCTCGCGTACCGAAAGGTCTTATGCCGTAGACATTTGATTTTTTTCACTATTAAATCGTCGTTCTTTCCGTCACAGAAAAATATAGTGTATTATTCATAGGATAAATAGTAGATTTTAGCTCTCGGTTTTTTGTTTTCCTCCGCTTCGCGTCGAGAGACAACACAACCTCGAGGTAAAATCTAATACTTTTTTCCCTTTTATAATAAATAACTATTTATCACTTCTCACGGCGAATAAAAGTATCATTTACTTATATTTGTATACTCTATGGGTGCATATCATTTTTTTTTAATTCATCTACTTATTTACTATACAAATTTCTCATTTTTTTATACAGTGCCATCTGCAAACGTTATTTTTTAAAAAAAATATTACGTCAAAAATGTACATTAGTTTATGAATATTTACAACTTTATTTGGAGCTAAGAAAGGAACAAAAATAATTTTAATCTCATTTTCTTGTACGCGGATATATTTTTGTCGGACAACTCGAATTTTTATTATAAAAAATGGTTTTTCATCATGTTCCATTTTTGTCCGGCATGTGGTAATCAATAAAAAATACCCCGCCGGAATTCCGACTTCCAGTCGTCGAACTGGAAAAACGCGCAAAAAATTGTCTGACGATGTGACCCTTCAATTTTAGAAATTTTTGTTACAATCCTGTAAAAATTAGATTTGTAGTAATTGACTCGACAACAGCAGACAAATTTTTGTCGGACAAGGTTACCCTCGTTTTCAAAAACAAATTTCCACCCCCTTTGATGAAAATAAAAATGTAGTAATAAATTTAAAAGACCCTTGAAAATAGACAATTGAATTAAACACGACTTGTTCAGTAAATAATCACATAAAATGCCTCCTTTTTTTGTTTATATTTTTTTTCAGACGTAAATCAACTGTTATTTTACAATCAAAAGCACCCAAAACAACAGTTTTATACGAAAATTCGCCCTTTTTGAAAACAAACCTTCAATGTTGATTATTTTTGTCCTTCTGATAAATTGGTTCCCTGCAATATGCGCCGCCGACTATTCACCAAAAAGAACAAAAATTACTAACATGTAGGTTATGCTTGTGTTTTTAAGAATAAGGCCGAATTTTTGTATAAAACTGTTGTTTTTGGTGCTTGTATTTGTAAAATATCTGTTGCTTAGCGCCCGAAAAAAAGGTAGACTAAAAAAAGAAGACATTTTGTGCGATTTTTTACTTCAAAAATCGTGTTTGAAAATATTCAGAAGAGGGAATAACCGGTTAAAGCATTTTTTTTTATTTCAAGGTGGAGCCCGATAAACTTACCTTTACCCAGGGGTGGGATTCCGTGTATCATATAATTCTATTGTCTACAGTTTTGTCTCTGCCTGATCCATGAATTCTGCTATATGTCATCTCACTTTTTCTATCGACAATAGAATGCTATGGTACACAGAATCCCACCCCTGGGCTTTTTCAGAAAACCCATCCAAAATAAATTTTTTTATATACATTACTTTTCATCCATTAAACAGATGGGTGAAAGTCGTCTCTAATTCGGATCATCTAATATTATGAAAAAATGCTAGGATTATGTTAAGATCCATTTAATAATAATGAACAACTCACCGGTGCTATACAGATTAGCCAATTCCTGGGCCCCCTTATGCTGCGGGCCCCACCTCGGCCCCAACCTCTCCTTCGGAGCTACGGCCACATCGCAATTGGCATTGGGATCGTCTTCCAGCATAGAGTTCAACCGAATCTGCTGTTCAGTCTTTACGGGCGCCAGCAGATTGGTAGCCATGGTGCAGGTGATGGGGTACACCAGGTCTTCCTTGACCCTGGGGGAGCAGCTGAGCGGCGGCAGGGACATGTAGAACGGTTCACTAAGTCACTGGTTGATCACAGACGAGTTGCGAGGGCCGCCGACGCGGGCAAGCATCGTGGACGGTGGGCGTCTAGACGCGTGTAGGCTCGCCGAAATGAACTGACCTAGACGAACAGAAAAGCTTTTAATGGCTTTACGGTTTCGAATGTCATAGCGCGTACTTTCCGGTTTGAACTGACGTTTATGGAAGTGACAGATCAATTTGAAGTTTAATTATTGAGATGTGAGAAAACCCTGATGTCACTTATAGACCGGCCGGTAATGACACATTTTTTGCAACGTTTTTTAAACGTATGCTTTTTTTAAATTATGATTATTATAGGGTTTTAAATGTTCTCACCAAATATCTAAGACCTAATTTATTAAATTATTGTACCTATGCAAAGTGGTTTTCCGACAGTTTGAAATGAATAACCATAGAAAATTAAAAAGCATACCCTGCTCTCGTGTAGAAGGTCCCGAAATTATCGACTGAACATTTAAAAAAAAGATGGTATCGAAAAACGATTATTCAGCGTATGCTTTTTGGCAGGTTCATTTTTAATATTATATAGATTACGAAAATTGAAAAGCATACAATCGCGGCGTGCACATGCGTTGCAATTGTTTTGTCAATATGCAACTTTTTTGTAATAACTCGAAACAATTATTTAACACTCAAAACCAGATTGAGTATAAAGGTCATATGGCACATTGACAATATATCCATTTGCAAACACTTCTGGCGTGTAGAACCATTAAAAAAAACACTGGAAGTTGCAAAAATTTTGGCCATCTCTTAAGAATTATTTAATGTATGCATTTTCACAGGCTCATTTTTGGTGTCATATGAAACATGAAAATTAAAAAGCATACTCTGCTCTCGTGTAGAAGGCACCCAAATTATCAACTGAGCATGTAAAAAGAAGATAGTATTCAAGAACGATTATTTAACGTATGCAGGTTACGGCGTACGGTGTTCAGGAAAAAACAGGAATTTTTATCAAGAGTTACAATCGGTATTTTTGACATTATGAAAAAAGTTTATTCTAAAAAGTTGTTTACAATGAAAAACCTTATCTAGATTTGGTATTACCACCTACCTATCTACATCTACCTACCTGCACAATAAAAAATAGTTTTCCAATAATTTTTTGTGTCTAGCCTCATAAAGGGTACTAGTATCTCATGCACACCTTGGGCGGCTGCTTGATATTACTATATGATATTTCAAAGCTAAATTTGGTCCAATTTATTATTTGTACTAGAATATCGACATTTGTTGACAATTAATTTAATTTGTACTTACAAAATTTCTGGTGCAAATTTGATATTTCACTCTGTTTGTAAGTATGTCTATATTATCAGTATAACTTAAAGGAAGAAAATGAATTGATTAATTGGAGCTGATAAATTAAATACAATACAGTCTACAAGTATATGGTCATTTTCTGCACGATCCAGTTTTCTTGATCTGTTGTCATAACGGTATGTTTTGTTTACTGGTTGCTAGGCCAAAGGCTTCGGTAAGTTACATTTACCGACGCCTAAATTACTTATCGACGTCTTCATAATATTGCTTGCCAAAGCGTTGTTAAGTAAATTACTTACCGACGCCTACTGTCACTTTCATATGAATAGCCTGGGACAGACTCGGATACGTGATTGAATCACACGCGCATTTGAAAGATTACTGCGCATGTTATGTAATTAAATAATTTAAATTTGACTAGCAGACAAATTGGAACGATTCGTAGTTAGGTACTATGATTTTGATATATTATTACATTGTCACCTATTTTCGTCATATTAAAAATTATAATCCAAATTCAGATATCGGATATGTTCATATTAAGTAGTGAATTATGAATAACTAATATGTATTTGTTTTCGTGATATTTCGGTTGATTTTTTTCAGTTTGTTGTAGGGTTAAAAAACAGTCATTTTTTAAAGAGTAACATTCTGCATCGTGAATATTTCCATCACATTGGTTTTTGCAAATGCTCATTACAGAAAAAGCGAAAATTTAAAATCGATCATCGAATTTTATTGTTGCGACTATGTGAATGCAATTGATTTTTAGTTGGTACTTTTTAATATAATTATTCAATATAAAACCAATAATGAGCCTGTGAAAAAGCATACGTTAAATAATCGTTCTCGAATACTATCTTTTTTTACATGTACAGTTGATCATTCAACTCGTTCTTGAATACTATATTTTTTTTACACGTTCAGTTGATAATTTCGGTGCCTTCTACACGAGAGCTGAGTATGCTTTTTAATTTTCGTGTTCCATGTAGCACCAAGAGTAAGTATGTGAAGAAGCATACGTTAAATAATCGTTCTTGAATACTATTTTTTTTTCACATGTTGATAATTTCGGTGTCTTTTACATGAGAGCAGAGTATGCTTTTTGATTTTCGTGTTCCAGATAACACCAAAAATTAGCCTATAAGAAAGCATACGTTAAATAATCGTTCTTGGATACTATCTTTTTTTTACATATTCAGTTGATAATTTCGGTGCCTTCTACACGAGAGCAGAGTATGCTTTTCAATTTTCGTGTTCCATATAACACCAAGAGTAAGTATATGAAGAAGCATACGTTAAATAATCGTTCTTGAATACTATTTTTTTTTTCACATGTTCAGTTAATAATTTCGGTGTCTTCTACACGAGAGCAGAATATGCTTTTTGATTTTCGTGTTCCAGATAACACCAAAAATGAGTCTGTCAAAATGGATACGTTAAATAATCGTTCTTGGATACTATATTTTTTTACATATTCAGTTGATAATTTTGGTGCCTTCTACACGAGAGCAGAGTATGCTTTTCAATTTTCGTGTTCCATATAACACCAAGAGTAAGTATATGAAGAAGCATACGTTAAATAATCGTTCTTGAATACTATTTTTTTTTCACATGTTCAGTTAATAATTTCGGTGTCTTCTACACGAGAGCAGAATATGCTTTTTGATTTTCGTGTTCCAGATAACACCAAAAATGAGTCTGTCAAAAAGGATACGTTAAATAATCGTTCTTGGATACTATATTTTTTACATATTCAGTTGATAATTTTGGTGCCTTCTACACGAGAGCAGAGTATGCTTTTTAATTTTCGTGTTCCATATAACACCAAGAATAAGTAAATGAAAAAGCATACGTTAAATAATCGTTCTTGAATACTATCTTTTTTTTTTCATGTTCAGTTGATAATTTCGGTGCCTTCTGCACGAGAGCAGAGTATGCTTTTTAATTTTCGTGTTCCATATAACACCAAAATTGAGCCTGTGAAAAAGCATACGTTAAATAATTGTTCAAGGTGCATCAAATTTTTTACGGCTTCCCCAGCGTATGCAAACATTTTATACACTTTGGCAATGTATGCTTTTTAATTTTTGAGTCTTTTGACACAATTAAATAATTGTTTCGAGTTATCACAAAAAAGTTGCATATTGACAAACCAATTGCAACGCATGTGCACGCCGCGATTGTATGCTTTTCAATTTTCGTGATCCAAATAACATTAAAAATGGGCCTGTGAAAAAGCATACGTTAAATAATCGTTCTTAGATACCATCTTTTTTTTACATGTTCAGTCAATAATTTCAGGGTCTTCTACACGAGAGCAGGGTATGCTTTTCAATTTTCGTTGGTTTTTCAGTACAAACTGTCGAAGATATCAATTTTTTTTGCTAATTCAAATTTCTGTCCTCATTGATGAGGTAGTGTTATTCACCCTCACACGGAAAGCCTTATTGCCTGTCCTGCCTTATTGCCTGTCCTTGTTTGAAATCGATAAGACGAACCATTTTTGAGTTATCAGTTGACTCTTTTACCTAAAAAGCGTCCCGAATGTGATCGCGCTCATGGCCTCTTAAGGTAATTACGAATTTCAATAGCACCAGTTGTAGTTACCTATATATTTGTCAATTTGGAAGGGCAAAAACAAGGCTCGCTCTATTGCAAGAAATTACATGTTCCAATGGAAGATCTTTGATTGGATTTAATCTCTTTATCACAGTATCATTTAGGAATACTGAAATTCAGCAAGAGTACTGTTTATACTGAATAATATACAAGCGCATTTCTTCACATTAATTTTCAATTTGTTGTTATCCAATCATCTGAGAATTTCTTGAATCTTCGTACAGTCCCTAAGCGTAGTACCTTTGCCAAAAAAGTCCTAGTCATCTGCATATAGAAGTATATTCGAATGTTCAGGCACCCTATCAAATCATTATTGAACACCGAGAGCAATAAAGGGCCAATACGTGAATCCTGTGGAACTCCCGAAGTGTAGACGAACAGTGTAGATTTCATTATCCAGAAGAACAAACACTGAATAGTTCGAAGCAACAATTCGAAATTATTTTGAATCATTTATACATGCTGTCTGGGAATGTGCAGACAAAAAAAAATCGAATGGAAACGAATAGGTACTTTTCATTTTCTTGAAATAGAACGATCATTCCTCACTCAAATTATATGTTCTCGAGTTCAACAATATTTTACACGTCATCGCAATGCCTAAGTAAAGTTGCGACTATGGATTTACATGTCTGAACAGCATATTACCAGTGAATAACTGAAGTATAATCGATATCCGTGTTACAGAAAGGTATGCAGACATGCAAGCAGTCATTCAGTAATTTACGCACAACGAAAGTCGTATTACGATTGGCGTCAGATATGATAAAGTATAACCAGCGACAGCTATAGAGATAATTAGATTAGGTAAATTAAAAAATGTGTGCTCATAGAAATATCCTATCATAATTGTCTGCTTCTAGTCATTTGTGCCTAAATAACCAATGATGGTGCCTTACCTCACAATTTTTAGAATGGGATTCCAGATCCGATTGAGGTTCAGATCTTCTTTCCTATAAGTAAAATTCTTCCTGTGCTTATGGATCTCTATTGCTTCCCGTACAAGTCGACTGTGATACCTACACCTAGTCGGGATACTTTTTGATGGCGCTAAACTTCTTACCCCTGACCAGTCGACTATTCCTGTCGCAATAGAGATCAACAGATCCACAAGTACAGTAAGATTTTCGCTAAGAAAGAAAAGATATATAGGGCTCCTGACGGGTAACTGCCTTCTAAACCGGCATTCCAACATGCTTATGGTTCTGTCCACCCACAAAACAAAATTCTATCTGTCTAAAGTTCTTTGATTTTTTGTGTGAAATAGTTCAAGGTGTTCTCAATGATTGATATATCCATTCTCAATCTAAATTGTTTGCCTGAGATTATTTTATATGAGTACAAGTATTTCATTAATATAAAGCAAATCAGTTTCTAAAACGACTATTGTGAAAATGTTGAGACAAAAGCCAACGTTTGAACCAACTTGACTCCCAACACGAGGGCTAACATCGTCTAACGTTCATCAGGACAAATGCTGTTGGTCCCAACACTGGCCCCCATGTGTGATGCTGGCGTTACGCCGGCTCCAAACATTGGAGCCAATGTTGGCACCATCGTTTGGACCAACTTGACTATGTTAATTCCCAATACGAGGGCTAATGTCGTCCAACGTTGGCGCCATCTCTATTTCGTCCATCCACACATAGGACAAATGCTGTTGGCCCCAACACTGGCCCCAATGTGTGGAGCCGGCGTTACTCTTTTGCGAACTTTTGTCGCCGTTTGTCAGACTCTTCTTGTATAACAAGTCTGAAGAAAGAAGTGTTTCTTCTTATCAGAGCAGTTATAATATTGAATTAATTTCCATGAATAATTACGTTCGATCAATATATGGAAATTTTCTATTGTCCCAGTTGTACTAAGTACATATGGTAGTAACGTCAGGCACACTTGAATTGAATGAACAACTAGCAAGTATAGAAAATGTTTAGATTCTCAACTCTATTGCCGGTGAAATCGATGAATCAAACTCGTCATTCAAATGATTGAAGGATGTTTATCTAATTACTCGATGTAATTTTCCAACTAATCGAACTCAACAGGTCTATTCAAATGTCTAAATAATCGTAAATATCGAAGAGCTGTTCGAACGTTAACGATGAAAGTTGTGTTGGCAGCAATAAATGTGTTGATTTTATCTTCCACGTTTATTTAAACGATTTAATGGTAGGTAGATAAATTTCAATTAATCAGAGAAAATGTGATTTGCAACTGTTACAATTGATTTTAATGTATAGATTTGATTATTTCAGTAAATTTCACCAATAATTCATGATGTGTCTTCTAAATATTCTGCGTTGATTCTATTTAAAAGTACCTTATGAATTTGACTTTAGGAATATCTGGTATATAGCGAAAGTACCTATTCTTTTATCGTTGACGTTTATTTAAAGCAGTACTACGGTATGTTCCATGGAAAAAATGGAATGTTTGAATCCAGTATTATCTATAATAATAATAATCTTCACAGAAAAAAATTGGTACCTGAATACAATGAAAAAGTTCAGTTACTCAATGAATATTTTTATCAATATTGGTCCAATGAACGCAATCGTTATGTCAATGTACCACTGGTTATCCGTGCTATGAATACGGATCTTAATAATATCAATGAATGCTTTCATTGATATCATGATCAAGTACATTGAATAGGTTTGTTATGGTAATGAATTCCATTCATCAAACGAATAAAGAGTGATCACCCAAACAATGAATTGTATTCGTTCAACTGATGAAAATGTATTCATCAGATTAGTTATTATTGTCCATTCTTCGAATGAATGCTGTATGATTGATATAATGATCCAGATTATTTCGACGATGGATATTTTTCATCAATCCAATGAACGGTGATTATTAAGTATCGGTTATTCCTTGATTCAATAATTGATATACATTAAATCTATGTTTCAGTTTATTCTCGTGATGCTTTCACACATTGAACTAATTATTTTGTTTATCATTTGAATAAGTGGTAGTTATTCAATCATTGCATATCATTTGTAAATGCAATGAAGGCCTCCCACTGATATTGAGCATACAGTGAGTTTCCGAAAGATATGCAAAATAATTAACATGCATTGCATGATTGGAAGGCGTATCTCCAAGTTATCTTTTATTTCGGCTGGCTCCTTTCGGAGCTCTTCGGATGTCTCTGTAGTCTGTGCTACCTGAGAAGATGCTTCAACGATCGCTTCTGTCTGCTTAAGTTAACCGGCTCTGTGCAAAAAACGAAGTCGTGCGGAGTGGTCCCTCTAGTGGAGGCGCTGTGTACTACCAGCTAAAGCTAACTTGCCAGCAACGGAGATTTCTATGCGAGGATTCGGCTGAACAGATGCCGGCAAAATTTATGAGTATATTTAAACACGAGATGGCTTGGTTCGACATAAGGATTATTATAATATTCATGAACATATTAATTACGGAGTTATAGAATGGGAGGAAAATGTTGCTTCTATCTGCCTAACAAAACTGGGACTAAGTAACTTCGTTACAACTTCTATGATCTTTCCATAGCCCCAATAAAACCTGTGTGTAGATCTGAAAATAGATTATCATTGATTTCGATAAACTTGGATTCATTGTAACAATAAAATCATCTCTGGGACCATAAATTACGTTCATTGATATGATGAACAATTTCAAATGGATTCAGTGTACCCCTTTCATTACCTCAATGAACTTTTCCATAGCAGCAACGAAACCTGTTCATAAATTTCTCAATGAACTTGAATCATTGTCACGATGAAAAATGTATTGTGCCAATGAACGGAAAGGTAATAAACGGTATTCATTGATATAATGTACCACATTTTATTCATTAAATAGTATACATTGTTTCAATGTACTTCTTTCTTCATTTCAATGATCTTTTCCATAGCCGCAATGAAACATGTTCATAGGTCTGAAAATAGATCATCATTGATCTCGATAAACTTGAATTCATTGTAACAATAAAAACATACATATTTCAGTGAATGGTCATTCATTGACTCGACGAAAAATGTATTGTATTGTATTTTTAAAATATATACATCAATGCTCTGGGACCATGAATTATGTTCATTGATGTGATGAACAATTTCAAATTGTTTCAGTGTACCACATTCCTCACCTCAATGAACCTTTCCACAGCAGCAACGAAACCTGTTCATAAATATAAAAAACCATCAACTTTGATCTCATTGAACTTGAATTCATTGTATCAATAAATACCTTCGTAAATCAGTTAATGTTTAATCACTATCACGATGAAAAGTTAATTGTGCCAATGAACGGAAAGGTAATAAACGGTATTCATTGATATTGTGTACCACATTTTTTTCATGAAATAATATACAAATGTACTTTTTTCTTCATTTCAATAATCTTTTTCAAAGCCGTAACGAAATATGTTCATAGGTCTGAAATTAGATCATCATTGATCTCAGTGTACCCCTTTCCTCACCTCAATAAACTTTTCCGCAGGAGCAACGAAAACTGTTCACAAATGTAAGAAACGATCATCTTTGATTACAATAAACTTGAATTCGTTGTATCTATAAATACCTACAAAAGTCAGTGAATATTTATTCATTGCCACGATGAAAAATGTATTTTGCCAATGAACGGAGAGGTAAAAAACGACATTTATTGATATAACGTACCACATTTTTTTCAGTGTTTGTTTTGGTTGGTTTCCGGGTTATGCCGTGCATGGTCTTCTCTTGCGTAAATCTCCAACCGTATCAGCTGAAGACTACTTCGACCACGCCACTGAAGATGACTGCCGCAGTTGCAGTTGAAACGTTTGGAGATTTTAACCAAAAAAGCCCACAGTAAAACCCGGAAACCAACCTTAACATTGACGCCAGCCGTGAAGCCTACATTCCTATAACAATAATCTTCATTCAGATAGCAAACACAAACATTTTGTTACAATTACCGAAAAAAATATTTCATGTGTAACAATAATAAATTTTTTTCTATTAAATTGAACTAATTTTCAATAACATTTCCGAAACTTTGATTTTTGACGATTTATCATAGTTCATCTAACTGTCGATTTATCACAATAAATAAATATAAACATCACAATAACTATAACAAATAAATCTTAAACTAAACCTGAGTTTGGATTTCTTCATATAAATATAGTTTTCTTATTATTCAGCATTAGTTGGTGTCTGTACTCCTTGAGTAAGTGGGATTGTTTGATTTCAACTGGAAGATCATTGTACTCTAACAAACCTCTATGAAACAATGAATTTGTAGTTCCAGCATAAGTTGTTCCTTGAAAATTAAAATTTTGTTTCTTCTGGTGGGATTGACAGTTGTGTATTTGGTTTCGGAACACAACGAATTGGTCGAAATAAGGAGGGCTCTCACCAGATACAATCTTATAGATCAAAATCATGGAGTAATAAAACAACCTATCTTCAACAGAAATCCATTCCAAGATCTGAAGCATTGGTATTATAGGGGTATCTCAATCATCTGGTACACAGATGGCTCCAAAACAGAGATAGGAACTGGAGCAGGAATACATGGGGTGAGGCCAAAAAGGAACATAATACTTCCACTTGGCAATGACACCACAGTATTCCAAACTGAGACACATGCCATAAGGACATGCATACAGATGAATCTAGACAGTGGATACAAAAGAAAACACATCTACATTCTCTCTGATAGCCAGAGCGCAATAAAAGCTCTGAATTCAGTACAGATCAAGTCAAAGCAAGTATGGGAATGCCTTCAGAGCCCCAATGAACTGGCAAAACACAACAAGGTAACACTTGTGTGGGTGCCTGGACATAGAGGGATAGAAGGTAATGAAAAAGCAGACCAACTTGCCAGACGAGCTTTTGAACTACCATTCATAGGACCAGAACCAGTGTTTGGTATAAGCAAAACCCGATGCGGAAACCTAATAAATGAGAGGAAGAAAACAAAACACCAAACATATTGGGACCAAATCGAAGGGCATCGACACAGCACAGCCATGGTGAGGCATTTAAGCCAAACACTGACGGCTGACACTCTCAACTTGAACAGACCTAAGATACGCATACTTACCGGCTTACTACCCGGACATTGCGGCCTTAGGAAACACCTGTACACCATGGGAATAAACAGAGAAACCGTGGAGTGCAGACTTTGTGGTGACGAGGAGGAAACAGCCTCTCACATCATCTTTGAATGCGATGCGCTGTATAACAAACGCTATAGAATATTCGGACAGACCAACCTAGAAATAGGCATGAATCCGAAACACCTAGCAAATAGATTACTAAACCTGATAAAAGACACAGGCCTATTTAACTACTGACGACAGAATAATACAATAGACCCCAGATGGTCTCAGTGTTAAGGGTCACCCTCACGGGTAAACCCTGAATCTGGCTCGTTAGCCCCAAACCAACCAACCAACCAACCATAGGGGTATCTATTTCAAATATAAATACTTGGTTTGAGTAATACTCAAACCACTATAAACATTATTGTTATGGATGAAAAAACTTCATTCAAATGCGCTTCAGAGTAAAATATAATTTCTTCAGATTTGTAATAAAGTTATTCTGTTATTTCAGATAAAAAAACTTGCCACGAAAAGTTTTCAGCGGCAAGCATGTCTTTGTTTTTTTTTACTATTTTATGATAATTCTAATTTAATTGAATCTCGCTAGTTTGAGAACAAAGCTTAGCTCTAAAAATGTGATGGAAGCCGTTTTTAAAAATCCACAAGAATGATTTTAATTCATTGAGAATAATTTTCTCACTATTCTGAAAATGCAATAATATACAAGGTGATCTATTCAAAAATCAAGATTTTATGTCACTTCCGACCAAACCAGAAGTTCGAAAAAATCGAAAATCGGGAAGCAGTCGGTAAGAACTGTCACTTACCGATCGGAATGCAGTGATTCATCGATTGAAAAGCAGTAAGAACTGTCACTTACTTATTAGAAGGCAGTAAGTAATTCAATCATTGGAAAGTAGTATGGGCAAGTTTTTAAATTCATGGATGGATCCATCGATGAACATTGCATCCTTATTTAACTAATGGAAAATGACAATGACAGCACGAATGCGCATTAACCATCGATGAATCTGTCACGTATCAATCAGAAGGCAGTAAGTGATTGATTGAACGAGAAAGCAGTGAAAATCCGATTGGAAAGAGCTGTCACTTACCTAGCAGAGGGCAGTAAGTTATTGTCCGATCGAAAAGCAGTAGAAATCCTATTGATAAGAACTGTCACTTACCTATCAGAAGGCAGTAAGTAATTCATTGATTGGAAAGCAGTATGAATCCGATCGGTAAGAACTGTCACGGGTCAAAAAGCAGCAAGTGATTTATCTATCGGATAACAGTAAAAATCCTATTGGTGAGAACCACTCATCCATCAGAAGGCAGTAATTCATTTATCGATCGGTGTTGATTATTTTTTGTATACTCTGTATAATTTTGATTTTTATGTACCTTGTTTATCATAGAGAGTCGTTGTTGTCAAAATAAAAAAATAACGAAAAACCAGACAAAATTTTGATCTCTTTGAAAAGTATATTTTCGATAGTAAATAAATAATATTCTGAAACATGGTCCTTGAGCCTAAAAAAAATTAATGCGGAAATACGAAAGATAAATTCAAAACTGAAGAAAATCGAGATTTGAAAATATTTCCAAAAAAGTGAGTGATATTCTTGACAAAAAATGTCAGAAAAACTGAGGTCTGACTGAGGCCTGAGAGGAAAAACTTTCAGCAGATACAAAGAAAAAACGTTCATCGATCGAAAAAGTTTTCAGGTTGAGTGTGTCAGGATGTTCCAAGAAGGAGGTGACTGTGAGAACTCGACAAACAAAGAGAAGATCGCAAATTTCCTCAAGATTATCTTAACATGACGTGGAGAAGAAAAGGTTGGAGTTAGATGTAGAAAGGGCGAAAGTAGATTTGTTGAAAAAGAAATAAGAAATAGAGTTTCAGCTGAAAATAATAGAATTGGAGAAAGAATTAGCCGAAGCTCAACTAGAAGACATTGAGTATGATACTGAAAGTGATTCTCAAGAAGATAAAAGTGAAATATACAGTATCGGAAAGTTTTATCTTGGGTATGGTGGTTTTACGAGAGCATGAAGAATAGCTTGATAAACAGTATCGGAAAGTTTTCATCTGGGGTATGGTAGTTTCATGAGAGCGTGAAGAATAGCTTGCTATAATGATGAGAGAGCATTACAATTGCTTCTCTACTCGCTCGAAGAAGGGATATCCACGTGAGCTGTTAATTCGTCGGGAGAGGTAACAGGAGAGGCGCGTAGTAGTGCGTCTCTCTTATTTATGTGGTATTATCATTGCGTTCCTTGTTGCTCGCGTGGTTTTCTGTCTATACCCCAAATAAAAAGTTTCCGATACTGTTTGTTTTGAGAGCATTATTACAATTGCTCCTCTACTCGCTCGAGGAAGGGATATCCACGTGAGCTGTTAATTCGTCGGGAGAGGTAACAGGAGAGGCGCGCAGAAGTGCGTCTCTCTTATTTATGTGGTATTATCATATCATTGCATTCCTTGTTGCTTGCGTAGATTTCTGTCTATACCCCAGATGAAAAGTTCCGATACTGTATAAGGAGCAGCAAGAAAAATATAAAGATATTCAAAACTTGGTAACGAAAAACGCGATATCAATTACTTGAAAAGGGGAACATTCTCCATGAAAATTGAAAAATGAAAAATGTGATTTATTTGTAATATTTAACAGAAAACAACTACTTCCCCGGCACAAGCCACGCTGGACATTTTGATAAGATTCAGGCTTTTCGTGTGCAAAAAGATGGTGACTATGATATCTTCATAAAATTTTCCTGCAATGTTAATAATCTTGTTGCTACATTGGAACAGCTAGACGCAGGAAATAATCCTTATTTATTGAAGAAGCTTCTCGAGAAAGTTCCCAATAACCTGAAGATTCAATGGGGTTAGATAGTTGTCCTGAAAAAACAGAAAGAAGAAACAAGTGCTACCTTGAAAGACTTCGCTGACTGGGCTACTTTCATAGCATCAGCAGCTTGCTGTGTTGTCACAACAAAATACCAGCAAGCTAACATCCCGAGTAGCAGTAGCAGAAACACTTCCGGTTGATCTCACGGAAAGCTCCAAGATCCAGGATATTCGAAAAGGTGAATCAGAATCGCGCTGTTTTTATTGCAAAAATGTTAGTAGTCGCGCAATCATCAACTGTCCAAAAATGAAAGAAGGCTCACTAGATGATCTTTGCAAAGGTATGCTTTTCCTGTTTGGACAGAAGTCACAGAAAAATAAATTGTAAATCCAGAAGATTTTGTGGAGTTGATGGATTTAGAAGACATCACCACTTCCTCCTACATAAGCCATCCTAGCTGACAATGGAAATACTGCTGAAATCAAGGATGATGGGTAGCAGACTACTGAATACTGTCAAGAATAAAATACACCTAAATATCCGAAATTCATAATTGTGGACTGATTCTAAAATGGTTATTTACTGAATTCGAGGCGATGGTCGAAATTATAAACAATTCGTTGCTCATCGAGTTGGAGAGATCCAAGAATTGACTTCTTTTGATTCATGGAAATACTATCGTACAAACGAAAATGTGGTAGATGGAGTAACGAGGTTCACTTGCCAGTCTGATCTAGGTGCAAACTCACAATGATGTAGTGGATTACCTTTCCTCCGAAATCCTGAAAATTGTTGGCCTAAACAAGATTTCCCACAGTAGTTTTCGAAAGAAGTTTCTGAGGAAAAGATCAATCTTGTATTCTTCACTTTGGCGGTAGACAAAGATTCAGGACTACCAGACGTGAACAGATTTTTGAAATGGAGACGTTTTGTCAGAGCCTCTGCTTGGGTTCACCGATTCTGCAAAAGACTGAATAAAGAAAAATGTACGACAGACTTGACTGTAGCAGAACTGAAGTTGACGGAGGAAAGTTGTCTTCGAGCATCCCAAAATGAAAGTTTTGGATATGAAATAGCACTCCTCAAACAGATCAAGCCATTAGAGTCGAATTCTAGGATTTTACAATTATCCCCTTTTATAGACGAACATGGACTCTTGCGCATGAGAGGAAGAATCAACTCTTGTGAGTTTGTATTCTGAAACAATCGCAAAACAGCATGAATCCGATAGGTGAGAACTGTCAGTTACCAATAGGAAGGTAGTTAGTAATTTACCGATCGGAAAGCAGTAAGCACTTACCGATCAGAAGGTAATAGGTGATTTACCGATAGGAAAGCAGTACAAGCAGTAAGAACTGTCACTCACCGATCAAAAGGCAGTCATTAAATTACCGATTAGTTGTCACGAAATAGTCATTTTGACAATATACCGATGTAAAATGAAATCAATTAATTTGGTTATTGCATAACCCCTGCAAAAAAATAACCATCACAAGCGATAATGTTACAGGTCTCGGGCAAGATTGGTGGGCCTCGGTACCGGTAGCCTCCAAAATATTTTACATAATCATTATTCAATTCAATTTGACTATTTTCCCGATGTTGATTCGTTTTCAAGCAAAATATAAACACAAAATTCTCTATATTTCATATTTCCAAAATGGACTAAGCTCGTTTTTGCTACACCCTTCAATCCGTAAAACTTCCGAAAACAACAAGTCATTCTAAAACTTATGTAAATATGACTTTTTGAACACAACAAAAACACCAAAAAATGTGTTGAAAAGCTACTCACCAATAGTCAGTTGCAGTTGTTTCGAAGAGATTCTGAAACAGTTTTTTACTTTATTTTTTTCTGCAATTTTTATCACTTTTCGCGCTGGAATGTCGATTTACTGACACCATGTATTAGATCACAAGTTTCAATTAAGGCCACCAAAAATTTGTAGTTGTAAACTTGAGAATACCTTTCTTTTCTCATATGTCGCGTACCGCTCAAGGTAGACGAGCGCATCTATTTTTCGACTTTCAATCCTTTATACTTGCGCTTTTCGACGAAAATTCATCAGCAGCGCGAACGCGCTCCACTCGAGCTCTGATCGGGACTGAATTCGCTTTTAGAACTTACAGAACAGTTGAGTTGCGATTCGATGTTGCCGCCTAGATTAATCTGTCGGTCCTAGCAGAATTTTGCAATTTTATGCTGTTCATATATTTGCCTGATTTGTCTAGTGAAATCTTTCAATTAATAATCTAAAATTTGGCGAACATATTAATGGACGACGGAAATGCAATCACAATCACATAATAACATAATAATAATGTTATATTAATAATGATAATAATGACGAGAATTTTTTTAAATTCAATTTTCACCTATTTCCAATCATCCGAATAATTTGAAATTAGATAATGATGATAATAATAATGAATTTGAATTGAAATTTTACCCACTTCCTGTCGTCCCAATAATCTAAAATTTGGCCATACAAGAATTTCATATTAATAATGACGATGTTTGTCTGTACAAATTTTGCAATCGATTTTGAACATAGCAGCTTAACTAGATGACAAAACAATATCACAGCATAATAATATTGTTGTGATATATAATAATGATAATAAGAAAATCAACTATACTTTCAAAAACTAAAGAAACACGCTTTCATAGTAATATAAACTAAAAAGTGAAAAATTATATTTTAAAGAAAAAGTCACATGCTTTTATAGTAATATGGACCAAAAAGTAAAAAATAATCTTTAAAAATTACCTTCAATATTAAAAAAGCGTGTGGTGCTTGATATAAGTTATCTTCATTTTATTATTGTTATAGCTATTCGTAAATGCCGTGAATATGGGAATGTAAGTGAAAAGCACGCCACGCTCTTCAAACATTAAATTAAAACCTTAAAGATTTTTTTTCATTCATACTACCTACTATAAAAGCGTGTGTCTAGTGTTTTGAAGTATAATTTATTTTATTATTATTATTATTATTATTTTTATATATCGCAATGTTATTATTGTGCTGTGATATTGCCTTGTCATCTGGAAAATAGACAAACCTTATCATTATCAATATGAAATTCTTGTATTGTCATCGGTCCTTATTGCCATACATTTTCTATGTTTAATGGCTGTCTGCTAATTTTGATATGTTGTAGATCCTGGAAATTTTATCATAACGTCCAATTTACAGATCGAACCTATGATCAGGTAGCGCATTTGAATAAAAGCTTGTCTTTGAGAAGTTTTTTTATTTTAATATTTTATTTTTTAAACTAAAGATGCTAATAATTGTATATGGAATGTAAAAACCAATGTTTTGAAGGTTTGGTAAGTTCATTTATCTAATATATTTTCTGTAACTAACAAGTTAGGATTTGAAAATACCTTTTCAGGAAAATAAAATATGTAGCGTTTTTTCATTTAATTCCCATACACAGAGGTTTTCACAGAAATAATATTTAATTGCTTGTTGGATGAGGAGGGAGACTAGAACAATGTTTAGTATTCAATGAGGTATCGCAAGTAGAGTTTTCTATGGAAAGTATTTGAATGCGGGTGGCTGTAAATCAGGGGGTTGATGGGTGGGTGGAAATAAGGGAGGTGTTGGGGAGGATTGTTCCATGAGTTATTTCAGTTTAACTTTCATATCCTAGTAACAATTATGATCAATTTGTAATGATTATATAATTTTATTCATGAGATGTAGCATTTGAAAGCATTTAAATTGTCCCCCTGTACATGGAAAACTATATACTGATGGATAGGCCATTACATGAAACCTTATGTAGTTGATCAAGACCCATACTTTCTAAAAAAATGGCAAATTCTAGCCGTTTGTTTTCTAGTTTTAACGGATTGAGTGAAAATCAAAACGATTATGGTATTGATTGTTGTCTATTTCTATGAACATTGTCTTGCCATGCTTCAATACAACACCTTTTATGAGATATTATTTTTTACTCGAATGGAGGGACTCATGAGCTACAACTTAGATACTAGAAGTTCATTTCTAAGACAGTTTGATTTTTAATCAGAACAAAAAAATCAAATCTATGCATAATAAGCAAAATAGCAAAAATCGTTTTTTGACACCCTGTAGCTCGAAAACTGGCCATAGGATCGATCTGTGAATTGGATTACGTAATGAGGATGCCAGGACCAACAATATATCAAAATTTAAGCAAAATTAGCCAAAAGCCATTTTACGTAGTGAATGTGCGTCCTCTATCCATTCGAATAAAAAATATTAGTTTACAAAAAGATAAATATATCAATACCATAATCGATTTGATTTCCACTCATTCCGTTAAAACTGGAAAACAAACGGCTAGAATTTGTCAATATTTTGAAAAAGAATGGGTGTAATAATAATAATAATAATAATAATAATAATAATAATAATAATAATAATAATAATGTAGTCCTTCTCGACCATCAGAGTAAGACGATTTTCGTCATGGAGTTTTCGGCTCCTAGTGAAACGATCATCGTCCGAAAAGAGGAGGAGAAACGGACTAAATATCGAGACTTACTCTTTGAACTCCGCAGGCTCTACCCAAACCATTCTGTTAAAATGGTGGTTCTGATTATAGGGGTCCTTGGTGGAATGATGGACACACTGCTCTCAAACTTAAAAATCATACCGGCTTGCCGTAATATGGCAGAAATCTCAGCCGGACGAATGCAGAAGGCCGTCATCCTTGGTTCACTGCGTCTGCTCAGGGCACATGATTCTCGGACCCAGTAATCGCTTACCCCACAGACGTGGGGAGTGGTTATCTGGGTAAACGATCCAGCCCGCCCTTCGGATGTGTCGGAGCTCCGGAGACAGGGCCTGACTGGAATATTCTTTTAGGAAAAAAAAATAATAATAATAATATATACGAGACACGTGTTGCCTTATGCTCCGGGGGATATTGAGTCCGTTGTGGAGAATGAGAAGTGCCGAATATATTGGAACTACTCATTCCCCACCCTCAGGCAAATACAAGCCAATAAGCCTGATGTAGTCCTCCTCGACCATCAGAGTAAGACGATTTTCGTCATGGAGTTTTCGGCTCCTAGTGAAACGAACATCGTCCAAAAAGAGGAGGAGAAACGGACTAAATATCGAGACTTACTCTTTGAACTCCGCAGGCTCTACCCAAACCATTCTGTTAAAATGGTGGTTCTGATTATAGGGGTACTTGGTGGAATGATGGACACACTGCTCTCAAACTTAAAAATCATACCGGCTTGCCGTAATATGGCAGAAATCTTAGCCGGACGAATGCAGAAGGCCGTCATCCTTGGTTCACTGCGTCTGCTCAGGGCACATGATTCTCGGACCCAGTAATTGCTTACTCCACGGACGTGGGGAGTGGTTACCTGGGTAAATGATACAGCGCGCCCTCCGGATGTGTCGGAGTTCCGGAGACAGAGCCTGACTAGAATATCCTTTAAAAAAAAAATATTTATTTCAGTTCTTAAAAAGTAATATAACATAAAATAATTTTTTATCAGATAATAATTCAAATTGATGACATAGAATACTTATTTACAACAAAAATAATTCAAATAGAAATGACATTCTTCTAAGACATTTATCATATTATCAGGACGATCCGCTTTAAGAGTAAAATAAATATAAGGAATAACACGTAGGCTTCTGGAGAAGCCTGTCTGTGAGTTCTGCTTATTTATTGTGTCCATCAACTACATGATGAAAATAGAACTTTTAACTGGTGATGTTCAACTGTATTGCCGAATATGCGCCAAACTGACTGACAATTATAAGATAACAAGTATAGCTGAAGCACGAGTCAATCTAATAATAACACTGATGCTCTTCAAACACGACTCGACCGGCGGAAGCACCAAACTCTTACGAAAGTTCGAAATAGATGAACACCTCAATTTAGCAGACCACTATTATAATCTTTATGCAGTCATTGTCCACTGTGGTTCTGGCGTTGAATCTGGTCATTATTACGCATTGGCCAAAGACAAAACCGACTGGTTTAAGATTGTTGTGTCACTAAATATTCTGACGATTATTGGAGCCTCTGGAGACAACCTACATTTAATTTTATGAGAGAAAGAACATTGACAGATCAAGATCTTCAGATAATGTTGTGCTGCAGGATTTTCCGGGTGTTCCGGCAGCTGAAAAAGCAAATGCGCCACTGGAATCACTCAAGTGGCTCCGGAGCGCCAATTAATATTTGTTGTTGTTTTATAATTTATATAACTTTTGTTTCAATAAATATATCAAGTTATATTACTATGAATTCATGCCCAACAGTACCTCTATGGCGTGCATGGCATCACACATTAAAAGGTAAGGGCTGCGTCTTCCCTAGCTCGCACAAGTCTACACATGAGTCACTACTTTCATGAAAAGAGCCAAACTACAAATTGAAAAATTGCAGAGTTGTTAATTTTTTAAAAAATCGCAAAATTTTCCAGTTTTTCTCCGTTACTAATGATCAGATCTGTTCGTATTTCAATTCTCTACAATTGTTCTCATTGGAGTAACCATGCAGATTGCTGTATCAGTTTTCATTTCATAAGCAAAACAAAAAAATACTTTTCGTTATGTATTTAAATTTTTATAACAAATTAGTACATAGTTGCTTGTCCAAAACATAAAATATAACTATACGTCTTCCAGGTGATGGCACAGTTGGTGTCCTAATCATATTTTTGTTAAAAATCGCCCATTTTATGCTCTATTAATTGGTGTATCACCGGATCTTTGACCTTTGCAGTAAATTATAAGTAAATCAAGACGACTTAATAAAAGTTTAGGAAGAGTGGTATGAGTAGCTAAATATACGTTTTGAGGGTTAGACATTGGTTTTGTATGTGGCTGAAATATGCATCGTATCAGAAGAAGTCTCAAAATGAACGAGAAAAACGCTTACATAATCGTTTTTTTTTTCAATTTTATATGAGACTTGGTGAAAACGTTCTTTTTTATATTATAAATTAGCTGTAATTCTTTCAAAGCTAAATTTTGATTTTTCGATTGTATATGAATTCAAATAAGAAATGCTAATTTTCAATCGAAAAAACCGGCTAACGAATTTTCAAATTTTCAACTCTATTAGTGCTCATTTTCTGCACCGAAACCTGGACTTAAAAAATATATATCGTTCGTATGGAAAATTATAATTGAGAATGAAAAAAAAATTCATAATAGATTTTTCAGTAATATTGAGAATTTCTTATTTTTCATTGCAAATAATTTTCATGTAATAAGAGAGAAAACTCTAGAATGTTCTCAAAGGTGCTGAAAGATTCTAAAATATTGTAAAGGAGCTCTAGAGAGTTCTAGAAGGCAATGAAAAAAAAAACTCGAATGAAGTTTTCGAATGTTAAGTCACCAGAAAGTGGGTGTAAGGGTTGTAAATTCATAGAAATGTCTGGACAATACGAGAGAAAACTTGGAATGTTCTCAAACCTTCTAGAAGGTAATTGAATATTTTAGAAAATTGTGGAATGAACCAGAAAAGGGGCTCCGGAAAGTTCTAAAAGGTACCTACTGAAAAAGATACTCGAACGAAGTTCTCGAATATTTCGTCACCAGGTAGTGGGCGTGACTGTCTAGAAATTTCTGGAATAAACTCCAAGATGTTCTCGAAGCAGGAAGATTCTAGAAAGTCCAAGGAAACCTTGAGATGAACCGTAACAGAGGTTCCGGAAAGTTCTGGAACTTAAAAAAACATTCGAGTGCAATTCTCGAAAGTTAGGTCACCAGTAGGAAGGGTGCGTTGAAGCTCTTTGAAAATTTTTAGAGTATAAGGAGAAAACTCTAGAAGGTGCTGAAATATTCTAGGAAATTGTATGGTGCACCATAAAAAAGGCTCCAGAAAGTTCTAGTGTGAGGGGGAAACAACTAGTAATTTTTTGTACACCTAATTACTAATTACTTTTAATGAAAAATAATGAAAAAAGTTGTTGGGCCAGGTTATTCTATAAAAAACTATTGAAGGAGCATGATATCCTATTTGACTATTTTAATTAACGTACATTTTTCATGTAAACGTTTCAAATCTTGAATCTGCAATGGCTAAGCGGTCTAATGCTCGAGACAAAATGAGTAATGAAGTAATGAAAATATTATGATGTACACCTAATGAACGAGTTACTTCCCCCTCGTTCTAGGGCGTATTGAAAAAGACACTCGAATAAAGTTCTCGACTATCCAGGAAGTGAGGAACTTTCTAGAAATATCTAGAAATATCTAGAATGTACGAGGGAAAACTCTTGAATGTTTTTGATACTTCAGAAATATTCTACTTAAATGGTACAGAAAATACACTCGATTAAAATTAGCAAAAATTAGGTAACCGGGGCAGAGCGTTGGAACTTTGTGAGAATTTCTATGATTTCTTAGACTCGGGAAGGTGCTCGAAAATTCAAGAAAATTGTAAAATCAACAAGGACAAATGTGCATTCTTGAAAAATGGTCTGATCGAATATCCCTACAAATTGCAGAAGTTCCAAAATACCGTCACCTTGCCAGTCACTGCTGCACAAAACAAACACCACACGAGTAAGTTCTCGTGGTGTTTCTGAGCAAAACAGTTTGGTGACAACAAGATGAAAGTATGTTTTGAAAATTTCGTCGGGATATTTCTACTGACAAGCTTCCATTAGCCCTATGATTAAAAAAATAAATTATGTCAAATTAGAAAAATATAAAGTAGATAATTAATTACTTCTTTAATACATTCATTGATTTCCTCTGGGATGAAAGTTTTTGAACAAACGTTTTAAAAATGTCTGAAACTTCATGGGTTGCATTCATAAAAACTAGCAAATATTGATAATATTAGATTTTCACTCTCATAACTCAACAAAAGTCCACGAGTTGTATACTATGGTAAATATTCAAAGATCTTTTAAGCATGGAATGATATGCTTACAATGACGATGCAAGGTCAACAAAATATACCAGAATAATATTTTCAGAAAATGACGATGTTCGTAGGTCAGTTGACAATCTGTAAAACTCCTATCCTAGATAGGACATTGTCTGTTGCACTAGCCGCTATTTAAAATTTCTCTTCATCTCTTCTAAAGTCTAAAGTCATCTCTTCTAAATTAAACTCAATAGACATTTCTAAAATTGAATTAACTGACACTTCACATTGACAAATTATCCTAAGTTTCATATACATATTTACTCGTCTAGTTGAAAATTGAAAACTGTTTGGTATAATAATCAAAAGTCATTTAGTTTCGTATTTCTTCACGAAATAAATAAAATGTTTTTTCATTGAATTTTCCGTTCCCCTGTTTCTGACAGTGATAAGTACAATTATTATTCCGTATTTTTAAATAGTGATAAGTATAAGAATCATTTATCATTCTAATCCCAACAATAAGCTATGAATAGTTCTCGATGCGTCCCTGGTTTTGTTTGAATTCATTATCGTGCTTTGTGACAACAAAGTAAGTGCTCAATTTATTTTCATTTGTCACGTCACAACATGAACGCCAACGCAATTAAAGAAAAACGAATAAAAATGGTTTACCAGTTAGAAGTGAAAAGAGAAAAAAGAACGTAATTAATTGATATGGGAAGTAACAAAAAATTCTCGAATTGTCATTCGCCATCACGAATACCCACCACTTCATCAATTTTTTTATTAATCAACAGAACAAGAGCGACAACTTCTGTTCAATTTGTTCATGAAACAACAAGCTGTGAATCCAGTCAAAAATAGTTGCCTACAACATTTTTTGTACGTTCATGCAAAAAGCAAAACATATATTATTTATTGAGGTGTGGCACTAGGTGTAGGAAAATGAAAAAGGCAACTTAAATAATTAATTATTACTATCGATCTGCATTGAAACAGATCATTATCATCTATTTTACCATTAATAATACTCATTTTGAAACTTTCAATTCTGTAATTGTCAGAATTAATTTTTGACTGATGTTTCTGTTACCACAGTTGCATTATAAAAATCAAGGTCATTGTACAGACACTTTGCTCTATCCAGGTAGGCGGTTTAGAACAATTATGAAGTCGGGAAGGCATTGTTTGTTTTTCTCTGGCTGCTAACATTAATACAAAATAATTTAAAAGATGTAACTGTTCAAAACGTATTGCCAATCTCACAGAATATCTGCATCTGCTAAATATGAAGTGGGTTTGAATGTTTGTTTGTCATTTATTTATTTATTTATTTAAATTGAATAGGTACATCCAAACAGATTATAAATCCACTAGCTGGAGTATATAACAATAAACAGTAACTTTTGTGATACATTTTTGTTTGATGTGAAAGTGTTAACAACTATTAATTATTTAATTTGGGGTCTGTTGAAACAGGATTTTTTCTAAACTGGTTAAGTGAAGTGAAAAATATATCCACACTTTCTAATCTATTGAACTGTCTACATATTATATTAAGCAACGGGCAGTAAAAATGGTGGTAAGAATTAGTTACATCAAAAAAACCTACTGTGTATAAGGCCGTATTATACTTTGCAGGAATTATTTGACGATGATCTGACAATAGATTAATTGTTTTGATTGTTTTACTCACTTATTTTATTCTATAAATGTGCACTTTGTCTATTTTCGTAGAACATTTTATATATTTTATTTATACATTTATCTAAGCTTTGTCAACAAGATTTTCATCTTCGGACAATAAAGTATATTTACAATTACAATTACAATTTACAATTACAATTACAATTACAATTACAATTACAATATGAAAAGTGACGTTTGATCTCGAAGTGATTCGCGGCACATTAAAGTTGACTAAGGCTAGTAGTTCTGGTGAGTCAATTAGGCCGTGTATGACTTTGTAAAGGAATGTAAGGTCCGAAATTTCTCTACGCTTCCTCAGAGTAGTAAGCTCGAATTCTTGCAGTAGAAGTTGGTGATCATAGTGATTCACTGGGTAGTTACCGTGTTTTTGAAATATAGAAATTTAAGGAACTTGTGCTGAATTTTCCCTACAGAATCAATGTATTTTTTTTGGAATGGATTCCAAACAGTTCTGCAGTATTCAAGCTTGGAACGCACTAAAGAAAAATAGATGGCTTTCATTGCTTTGATAGAAGACAATTCTTTACTATTGCGGATAACGAAGCCTAATAGCCGAGCAGATTTTGATATGATGTTTTCTATATGTGGTGCGAATGTTAATTTCCTATCGAACAATACACCCAGATTCTTACATTCATTTACGCGGTCGATTATAATAGCATTCAATGTATAATCATGTTCCACTGGCGACAATATTCTTGCATATGTCATAACTTTGCATTTGTTAACATTGAGAGGCAAGTTGTTGGAGGTACAGACAAGTTGTTGAGATCATTCTGCAGAATATTAACGTCGGTGTCATTTTGTATAATTCTAAATATTTTCAGATCATCGGCAAAGAGCAGTTCGTTAGAAATAATTGAATCACAGATATCGCTTAACAAATAATAAAAACAAAAGTGGTCCTAGGTTGGATCCTTGAGGAACCCTAGACGTTCCCAAAAAGTTAAAGCTTTTTTCTGTTTCGTATTCTACATGCAGTTTTCGGTTTGACAAGTATGACCTTAAAATATTTTGAATTCTTGTAGATAACCCAAAATTTGGTAGTTTTTGTAGAAGATGTTGGTGAGATACTTTATCAAATGCCTTGCTGAAATCGGTGTATACCACGTCAACCTGCATTTTATTATCCAACGAAATTTAATTTGTTTAGTAGATACTTAAATACAAGAGCCGGTAATAACTGTCAGACAAATGATCGTTCTGATGGTTCGCACTGACATGAAACAATAGTTTATAATCGCCTATTTACCAAATTAATGGGTTGCTTCAGTTTTTATGGCCGGAAGGTTGTTTAATGACTAATAATAATAACACTCCCTCATAAACACTTGTAGGGTGTACCCAAAAGCATGGAATAGAAGAGAATATAATAGAAGAGAAGAGAATATATAAAATAGAATATATGTTCATTCACAAAGTAACAAATAAAAAATTTTACAAAACAATATACATATATGAATACCAAATAAATAAACACAAACGCCATGTAGCCCTTGAAAGGGCGGTTTATGTTCATTTGCTTTTTAGTTTCATACATTATTAGTTAGTACCTTATTAAAAAATATAAAAAAAAATATTTAAATTACATAACGCCATGTAGCCCTTGAAAGGGCGGTTTATGTTCATTTGCTTTTTAGTTTCATACATTATTAGTTAGAACCTTATTAAAAAATATAAAAAAAAATATTTAAATCACATGACAATAAATAAATTAAATAATCAACAACATAAACTTAGTCTACAAGATATAAATAAAAGGTATAATATGTAATTTTGTTTATTATTCAATAAATGGAAATTGGAAGAGGTTGCAAACTGAAAATCATTGCTTTCTCGACGTACCATTCACTTGACCAATGTTTGAAAACTTTTGGAAGTTTCGGTTTTTCATGGTTCATCTCTACTGACCTATTCATCCTGTTCTGGAATAGTGTTTCCATATATGGAGTACGGTACCCAAACACACATTGAAACTTTTATATTCTGGCCAAAAGAAAGCCATTCGTCTCGTCGGTGATACTTAGCTCACAAGTTCGCTTAGTTCTCTGGAATATCGTAGAAAGGTTGTCAATCTGTCTCTGTTTTATAGATATTTTCATGGACGATGCTTTTCCGAAATATCATCAATCGTTCCACCGTAACGGTCCCATCGAGACTGACCCGTCACTTTGGAGACATGCCGAACATCCGTTTACCAGGGCCCGTTTTTTCACCAAACGGCAAAGCTGTGGAACTCGCTGCCTCGGGAGGATTTTCCTGAGGCGTACAACCTTCAGAAATTTAAAAAGAACACCAATTCCTACCTACTTACCCTCAGCTCTCACGATACAGGATTTTCCTTTTCGTAGGAATCAGAATTTGAAAAAATAAAAAAAAAAATATGATGCTGATGCATTTTGTTCTATATGCACATGTTCTCCTGGATACAAAAGTAAACATTTTCATGTGATATAATTTTTTTTCGTTCAAATATGATACAATTTACCGAAATTTCATACTTGAATATCAATGTCAAATTTTGTGTTGACCCGTGTAATCTAATGAAAGTATGCTCTTCCATATTGCAAAATACACTTTTTTGAAGTTTTTTTGAAGAATAGTTTTGATTCGATACATTTTATATTTTCAGGAAGGCTAGTGTATAGTTTTGGCCTGTTATACGTTAGAGATCGTTGCCCTAACACTTTGTTGGCTCTTTATGCTCATGATGCTCCGTGTGTTATAGTGTTGAGTACAGATGACAGCTTATAGCTTACAGCTAAGATGGCTTACAACAGAAATCGGTGGAAAATAAATTCAGAGCAGACTGTGATGTGACAGTTGGCTTCATAGTGTTTGTTGTTGAAAACACTAATAATGTTACTGAGAAAGACACTGCAATCCCATTAACCTCCATATGGAACAGATTTTACATTTTAAAAAGTAACAAATTAAAAAATAAGGAACTTTAATGTTGGTAGGATTATGTACTTGAAAATATTAGCTTTTTCTCTAAAATGTTCTAAAACTTTGAACTTTTCACTTATTGACCTTGAAACGAACTTTCTGTAACTTCAACCAATCAGAATCCGAAATACTATAAGCTGAAACACGAAAAGCTGTCATATGTAATATATACTAAGCATAAGAATGGTCAGGTTTATTGAGATAACTTATATTTGCAAATATAAATATCAGCGCTGTCTTCACATATATTTGTCTGATATCCAATATTTCGAGGTCGTTATAAAGATTATCGGATGGGTATCGGTATGGTTTGAAATATATTATTTTGAAAATTTTCTCCTGGAGTACCAGCAAGGTTCCCATCAGAGTCTTTTGTGCTCCTCCCCACCCTATTATACCCATAGCTCAATAACGACTCTCCGATTGCAAAAAATATATCTCTTTCAGTTTTTGAAGTGGAAGTGTATATCGGCATTGGTAGAACTCATCAACAGGGAGCGGATTTTCTTTTTGAACGTCCCCGTTTAAGGTGCGTATTCACTAGAGCATTCGTGTCGCATGAGCACCGAATGAGCATATGAGCTGCTCGGTTCAAGCTCAGGCAGTATTAGGCTGCGCAGTGTCTCCTGGCACATGAGCAACAATCTGCAGTCAGTCGCGTACAAATATTCATACTTATCAATATCCACATTAATTTCAAAATATCTGTTATAATTACAAACAGGACGTCTCACACTGAGCACGAAATAATCGACAAAAAACATGTCGGCCCGAGCACCGCACGCGCATTCTGTTCGTGGTCAAATCAGCGTCCATACTGTCCGAACATTCGCTCGTTCGATACCCATTCGGTGCGAAAGAATGCTCTAGTGAATACGCATCTTTAGACAGGAGTCGATGAATATTCGAAGATAACGGACACTACGAGCCGTTACAACGTTTTGTCCATCAAAAGAAATAGAATATGTTGGTTAGTTGGTATCATATGACGAAAAGGGTTCTATCTTTGTTTTTGTGACATTTTCCGTTAACAAATGTAATTTGAAACAATCATTAATTTTTTCCAAATCGTCTTCGGTCTTTTTCTTCACCTCATCCCACGAATCAGCAACATAAAATAAATGATGGCCGTATCGTCAGCGAACGAGACAATTTCCCCATCAATTTCTGAAGTGAGTAAGGAGTTTAAATATACCATGAACAGTACAGGACCATGAACTGTACCCTGTGGTACACCACAGGAAACTGATCTTGGATTACTTATTTATCCATTTACTTTGATAATTTGTACGTGGTTTGTGAGAAAATTTCTGAGGAGTTCCAACGGAATTCCTCTTATGCCTAGACTTGCCTAGACAGCAGCGTATATTTGTGAAGTGAGGTATGCTATGGCATCCTGGGTGTCTATTATTATCGTAGGCCGTGGTGCTCTGAAGTGACTCACTCATTTTTGGTGGCGTATTCACTTTTCAGCTGTAGGAAAACCCGGAATACTTACATCGCGCGCAACATTTTTCAATGTCGCGTGCGCTCGACTGCAGACGACGCGAGGGTTGCCACCATTTCCGGCAATTGAAATTGAGACAACTGTATGTTTTCCGTCAAATAACTTATTGAGTATTCCAGAACACGTGACCACTGCCCTTTAAAAATGGCAACTAGACCATAACAAGCCCAGTCTTATGTGTGGGTGGATTCTAATTATCAATATATCTGTTGATTATTAGATTAGATTAGATTCTAATTATTACCAGTTCATAAACACTTCATTAAGTACATATTGTGATATATTAGTATATTCTGTAATAAGGTTAGAATGAAACATTCGATGCGAGCTGAAAGCGAGCGCGAGGAACTACGAGCATAACGAATTTTCATTCTAACAGACACACAACCACAAAATTTCACATATAATCAAATGGAAAGCAAACGAAAAATTATTTTGACATTTCATTCCACATCTTGTCACTATGATGCCAGTCAAGGCTAACAATTATTGCTACAACAATGTCAGAATATTCATTCTTATACAAGTGATTGAATGAAATACAGGCAAAATGCATAAGACAGCAAGTGTTCTGGAAAATTTATTCAATATCAAGAGCGTGAATGTTACCATTCTGTTATCAAATATTATTTCAGAATCGGCAAATTCTGTGAAGGTTGTGGAGAAAAGAATATTCTTATTAGAACATAGAAACAGTATAATGTAAAGGTTGTGGAGAAAGGTATATTCTTATTACATAGAAACATTATAATTATCTTTGAAGTGTAACGTGATGAATTCTTAAAATTTTGATTATATAGAATGTCTGCAGGGAAAAGTGATTTATTTATTGACGTTGGAGTTCTAGTAGTGATACTGTCCAGCGATATAAAGACAAAATCAAAGCCATAAATAGCACTGATCTTCAACCCACTGCAAATTGAGGGTTTGAATATGGACGTGAAGTACTACCTATTTCCCAAAGTTACTCAATAATTATATATTTGGTGTGAAGCAAAGCTTCTACGTATTTGATACTGTGCAGGTTTGAGTCAAATTCAGTGCCATACGTTCTGTTTCTCCATACCACAGTTTACCATAACAAGAATCCATGCTTCTTCCCTGGAATAGATCACTGTCAGCTAACGTCACAACATGGCGGTCATGGGGGACAAACAGACAATTGATGAAATGAAAATTAGTTTTTGGTGTGTGTTAGTGAATAATTGCGATTTTTATAAATCACTTTTCGCAGAAAATTGACCAGAAAGATTCACGTAGCCTTATGGAAAATAGGTTCAATGGGTTTGTTTTGTTCAGTTTGATTTGTATGTCCCCCTATGATTGTTCCGCAACTGTCATATTACGTCACTGACAGTACTCTATTGACAATTTAGAAGTGTTTCCTAAACTAACTCATTTGACATAATTTCAGACTTGTGATTATAAACACTTGATTCGTAGTTAAAAAAAAATGTTTTTTCGGAGGGGGAAACCGCTGGGGAATTTTGATGTAAATGTCTTGGATATTAGTGGCATTACTCGTATAAAAGTCGGGAATTAGGGGCATTACTCGGGTAGTAGTTGGGAATTAGTGGCATTACTTGAATATTATTGGGCATAACAGGTATTACTGGTATATTACTCGGGTATTAGAGGAATTACTTAGGAATTATAGGGCATTACTCGAGAATTACATGGGTATTACAGGAATTATTCGGAAGTGAAAGAACAATTACTGCACAATAATAATCGGTGAAGAGCAAAAAAAAGGTCGTCAAAACATGGGAATTGAAATTGTCCGGAAAATTAGAGAGCAGTAGAGGAAATCCGAATTGTGCAATGAAAAAACAAAAAAAAATGTCATACGACTTGTACTTGGCAACAAACCTAACATTACAATACGATTTTACTTAGAGGGTATTACTCGGGAAGTACTGAGTATTACTCGGGAATTACTTGGGTATTAGAGGTGTCACTCACAATTTTTGGAAATTAGTGTACACAATATTCTCAGCGGTTTCCCCTCTGTTTTTTTCCGTTAACCTGATGTCGTCCCCATACGAACGGCTTTCCTCAAAAGTTGAAACTTGTGCGAGCTAAGGTTTTTTAACGTGCGATTCCTAGCACGAACTGAAACTGATATGTCTATATAGGTGCGTATTCATTAGAGCATTCGTTCCGCATGAGCACCGAATGAGCACTGAACGAGGAAATGCTCGGATAGTGTGGACGCTAATTTGAGCACGAACAGAATGCGTGTTTACATTACGCAGCATGACGCTGTCTGAGCTTAAACTGAGCAGCAAATGTGCTCATTCTGTGCTCATGCGGAACGAATGCTCGAGTGAATACGCACCTTAAGGCAAACCCAATGTGAAACTATAAATTTCGCTATGGATCGAGTGTTCATAATGGCACATCAGTTCTGACTCACGGTTTAATACTAAATATTAAATGAAAGCCACATTTTTCAATAGCTCAATATTCTACTCTCAGCTCACTACTGAGAGCTTTTTCGGATTTCCAGTGGTGTTGCCACTATAGCCTAATAATAATAAATATTGACCCACTCAGGATGATCCACATTCAAAATATATTCAATATACTCTTTACTTCAAAACGAAATTGATAATAACAACAGCTCTACATCCACAATTCGACGGAATGGTAGAACGGATGAATAGGCAAGTATTATTATGGGACTAGAGCCACGACTGCCTTGTGACTTGATGTTTGGGACGCCACCACGCCACCGGGACAAGACACCGCGGGAGAAGAGTATGTCAGCAAACTCCGGCAGAGAATGGACGACATCCACGCGTGAGTCCGTACGAATATCGAGAGTGCCAGCAACCGTATCACGGAAAACCTATGACATCAACGCAGAAGCTAGAACATTCAAGTCCGGTGACCTACTCTGGCTGTACAACCCCAAGCGTCGCCGCGGTTTCCCACCGTAATTGCAGAGTTCACGGGAAGGTCCATACATGATCATAAATAAATAAATGACCTCGTCCATTCCAATAGGTTGGCTCCTTATGCCGGATATCATGATCAAGTTCGCACCCTCAAACCACCAGAGGGTGAGATGACCTTCCAGCAGTTTATAGCCTTATACTCAAATGGGCAGAAAGTTTCACATGGGGTAACTCGAGAGGAGCCACAAGATCTTTTCCAGACACCCACTGACTACGCGCTAGCGCACTGCGTGGCAGAAGACCTCCAAATGTCCAGAGGCATAGCTGTGGTGTTCTCTAAGAAGTTTGGTCAACTCTAGGAACTGCGGAAACATAACCCAGAAGTTGGCGGAGTGTTACAGTTGAAGAAGAGCCAGAGTAACATCTTCTAACTGGTAACCAAGAAGCAATCTTGAGATAAACCGTCGACGTCTGGGAGAGCCTCACCAGAATAAGATATACGATGCTGGACCAAAATCTCATAGACCTGGCAATTCCAAAATTGTCCTGTTGGCTTGATGGGCTGGATTGGAGAGTCATTAGAAGCATGTTAGAAACGATATTCAGATCCAGCGGCATAAAGGTTTTGGTGTGCTGTAACCATCTTCAACGACCGAACACGAAGACTGTGGAGTGTTACTTTCATCGGATTTCACGATGCAGATATGAGGAGTCATGCAGGTACTGACACATTCCAAGGACGCTATTTCGGGACGAAATGTCTTTAAGAAGGGGGCAATGTCACGGAAATATTCAGACCTGGCGCCATCTAGGTGGAGAAGAGCGAAATGATAACAGCGCCACCTATGGACGAAGAACTGTGGCTTAAGCCTAGAAACGCCTGGAAGGATGGCAGAGTTCTCTAAAGATGTGGAACCTATGTTTCTAACTATAAGAGGCCGTGCGAGTCGCTGTTGAGAAGTCTGGAAGTCGACTGTTTGCTAAAACACACTAGAAAAGATGGGAACATGTTATCATTGAGATATGGCAACACTGGCACGTGAGTAGATTCGTTTGAACAACGCTCCCATAATAAATGATTCTTAACAAAAAGAATAGTGAATTCAGGCCATAAAGTGTTTGATTTGTGCTACTGGATGAACAATTATTCGATTGAGTAAAATTTGATGGAAAAGTGTTACTTAAATCTGTCCTTCCAATTTCATCAACGAGGTGTTTTGAGGTTATACGTGCTACTGTGTTATCTAATAGCCGGTCCTTTGATAGATATCATGTCCAAAACAAGACAACAAAGTCAGAGCGTAAGCGATATCAGGCAGACTGAAGAAATGATCTCAAGAATTTGCAAACAACAAGCCAAAATGATTGATAAGCATATGGAAGACAGATTCACACAATTCGAATCGTCCATGAAATCGTTGGTCAACCAAGTGAACGAGAATAAGTCCAAAATTCATAATCTAGATACAAGGATGGAGCAGTATGCTGAAGGTGAAAAATCTAATTATTTACGGGGTAGAACAAGCTGATAATGAATCACCTGGTTATTGTGAACATACAATTATTGAGTTCCTGAAAGGTACACTTGATTTAGAAGTTTCTTCTACCGACATAGAGCAGTGCTATAGAATAGGTAAAGCCCAAATTGGAAAACCTCGTCCAATTCTTGTCCAGTTTCTGTCGATAAAAACCAAGAATTTTGTCTTCAATAAAAAGAAGATGCTAAGGAAGACAAATTACTTTATGAAAGAAGATTTAACCAAAGCCGCTGTGGAAACATTAAAAGCTGCAACTGAAAATTATGGAAAATCTAATGTGTGGAGCCAAAGCGGCAGAATTTTCGCCCGTGTAAATGATCAGAAAATTTGTCTGCACCACAATGATTTTGTAACGGAGAATTGATTACTTGCTATTGCTGAGAGTATAACCTTCTTTTCAATTGTTACTATATCTTGTTTTAGCGTTAAGTTACGTTTTGTGAATCTAAAATTTGATTATCTTGTTACCTAGTTTAGATAGTCTTTATTTTTTGTGAAAGAAAACTACTGAATTAAGGTTAAAAATTGTGAGAATACTTTTTTTCAATTTACTTAAATTCTCATTCTTTGGTAAACATATTCCTTAAGAAAACTGTTTTTTTTTTTGTCTGTTAATTAGGGTTTCGAGTGACTGTTTACTGTTTTGTTATAGGTTTTTTATGATTTCTTAATATTATTGGGATTTGTTGTTTTTTGCGAAGCATTTTTCACACCTGTTTTCGTGTTTAGCATATATTTCACTAATTGTGACCTTATTGACATTTTCTTATGAAAAAGATTTCATTTGCGTTTTTCAATGTTAGATCTCTTACTTCGAACTTTGTAGATTTTAGAACTTTTATAGCACAGGAAAACTATGATGTTTTGGGTGTTGCTGAAACCTGGTTGTCGAAAGAAATTCCTGACTACATGATACATATTGATGGTTATGATTTTATTAGGAAAGATAGAGGCTCGAGGGGAGGTGGAGTTGGCATTTACATTAAATCCTTTTTTAAATACGAAACTTTGGAGGTAAGTTCTTGTGATGCTGTAGAGCAGCTTTGGCTCAGGTTCACTTTTGATAATAAAAAATATAATTTTGGTACTCTCTATAGGCCACCCAACAGGAACTTAAATGATTTTTTAAATAACCTAGAAGGAAATCTATCTGATGTAATTGTTAATTGTAATGAAATTGTTTGTGGTGGCGATATTAATATAAACTTACTCGATCTCGAAAATAACTATACAGATTCCTTCAATAGTTGTATTGGGCTTTTCAATCTGAAGCAAATTGTAACTGAACCCACTCGAGTAACTGGTTCTACCTCTACACTCTTAGATATTATACTCATTTCAAATAATTTAGATCCCCTAGATCATGGTTGCAGTGAGGTTGGTAATGGCTCCGACCATCAATTGGTTTTTTGTACACTAGACGTTCGCACAAAAAATAACACAAATAAAATTCTGGCTACCAGAAATTTGAGGAACATTAATAAGGATCTGCTAGAATATTTCCTGATGATTGCTCCTTTTGAAAATATCTACCTACTAGGCGATATAAATGATAAAGTCAAGTGTTTAAACCAGGTGTTACTAGATATTTTTGATACACTAGCCCCAGTTACCGTTCGTAAAATCAACAAACAGAGACCTCCCTGGCTCACTGATAATATAAAGTTCATGATGTCTCTACGTGATAAAGCTTTTAGGAACTATAAGAAAACCAAAAATAACAATCATTGGCAATACTACAAAGATCTTAGGAATTTTACGAACTCTGCTATCAACAACGAAAAGAAAGCATATTTTAAACACTGTGTTGAAAATCATGGAAAGAACAGTAGACTCTTGTGGGAAAAATTGAAGCACTTGAATATAAAATCCAAATCAAATTCAAACAAATTACCAGATGAACTAAATAGGCCTAATGAAATTAATGCTAATTTTCTCTTATATTCTGGAAATTCAAACCAAGCTGATGCTGAATTACTTTCATACTATAGTAATAATTCACTACGTCATACTGAATCGTTATTTAAATTTTCAACTGTTGATAGCAATACTGTCTACAAGTATTTGATTGATATCAAGTCGAAGTCTGCAGGTATAGATGGATTACAAATTGAAATGCTACTTTTATGCTGCCCGCGAATTCTTCCCATTTTAACACACTTATTCAATACATGCTTATCCCAAGGCATTTTTCCAGAACAATGGAAGGTATCCAAAAGTAATTCCTGTTCCGAAAAAGTCAAATATTTCAAGTTTCAATGATTTGAGGCCCATCTCGATTTTACCAGTTTTGTCTAAAGTTTTGGAGAAAATCATGAAATTTCAGATTATTTCATACATTGAAAAATATAATATTTTACCCATGCACCAGTCCGGTTTCAGGAATGGATATAGCTGCACTACGGCGTTATTGGATGTTACCGATGACATTTTCAGGGATATAGATAGAGGGAATTCTGTAGCCTTGATTCTGTTAGATTATTCGAAAGCTTTCGATACTATTAATCACAGTTTACTTTTTGCAATACTACACTACATAGGTTTTTCTCCATCTTCGGTAAATTTTTTGAAAAGCTACCTAACGGATCGAGTACAATTTGTTGAAACCAGTACAGGAAAATCTGCATTGAAAAATATTTTTTGTGGAGTGCCACAAGGCTCCATTTTGGGTCCTATACTGTTTTCAATTTACACTTGTAATATTACTAGTTGTTTGAATAGATGTAAACCATTCATGTACGCTGATGATACCCAAATCAAATTTACCCTATCGGAAGCTGATATAAATTCAACAAATATCGTAATTAATCAAGAATTATCCAAGCTGGTATCTTTTTCAGAACAACATCAGCTTCAGGTTAATCCTTCTAAAACGCAAATTTTGATATTCGGTAAAAATAAAACCCAAATTGAAAATGACATTGATATTGAGATTGCTGGTAATAATATATCTTGTGTCAGAGTCGCCAGAAATTTGGGTTTGGAGTTAGATACAGACTTGCGATTCAAGTATCATGTTAGTAAATGCGTAAGACGAGCCTATGCCAATTTGAAAATGTTATATCCCCATCGTCACGTTCTTGAAAAATCAACAAAAATTTTGCTCACCGATTCCTTAGTACTGTCTCATTTTAACTATTGTGACGCCATTTATGGCCCCTGCTTGGATACTACAGAAATTAATCGGATTCAGCGGGTACAAAAATCTTGTCTTAGATATATTCATGGCATAAGAAAATACGAATATTTCTTTTTATTATTGTTTTGTACTATGTTTCATTCTGCAAATAAACATTATTATTATTATTATTATTTGGTGAACCCAGACAACCATCGTGTGACATCAAGAATTATGTGATTTAACACCTACGCGAGGTTCAGTCTTTACCTACATTCGATATATATTTGATGTTACGAGCAGGAAGGCAGCAAATCGCACCTTTGAGATCATTTTTAGTTCTATTTTTATTTCCAACCAAACGTTTGGATTTTGATTTTTATGTATATATTGTATTTGGCTAATATATCACACTTTGATGTTACAGTCACAATAACACATCATAAATAAAAAGAAATGTGATGTGGCAGCAACATTCATCAGATCATACCTATTCGACGTCAACAAATCTGCCAAGTCGTGATATCATATTTAGACATGTATGAGACGAAAATTATACGATACACACAACCGTGGTGTGCGAACTCGTCGCTAAGTTAGCAGTCTATCTTTGTTTCTCGAAGCGAACTGTTATAATGTTTTTAAGTTAGGGGGCTGAGGACCATTGAAACACATACCTAGACGTACTAACGTTGACTGACTTTATTTAACACTCCCAGTGTTGCACTGATCATTTATCAGAGTGACATAATAATAATAATATAATAATAATAAATGATTTTATTGCAGGTACAGCGGTTAGGTTATAACCTAACAAAAGGCAGGATTCAATTCCTGCACGTGATTGCTCATGTCAGGAATTGCTCTTCCATCCAACCAGTATATGACAATAATGACAATAAGACATTATCATTAGGGCGAGTGCACAACACAACTGCATGACACGAACATAACCTAGAAACCGGCGTTCGAATCTTGTGTTTATCTAACGATAATCTTTGGATCAGACTTTTGGCATTTAAATTCCAAGAAAGAATAAAATAGTGTGTGCCTTTTAAAAGGCTTTCAATGAGTTTTGTAATGGAATTGTTTTTTGTATTTGGTTTTATGCTCGCACATAATCGAACACGTGAGTTTTTTAGATTTCAATTTGTTTTTAACAAATATTCACGATTTGCCTAAGGTGCCCACACTGGTGTTAACTGTTCTTATATGAGGATGCAAATAGTCAGGTGTTGTACACAAATGCCTGTTAGAAGTTTGGATGAATGTAAGTAGATGAAAATTGTTTTTGAGGTTCAAACAAAGTGGTTATATTGAATAGATAGCACCCCAGAGGTGGTCAACACTCTCGGCTCCCCTTTTTCAGTGTGTACAGAAAATCAAGATCTAGAAAACTATGAGAAACAGTTGATATCACAGTGTGACCTATTTGTGATATGAAATGTGGGCTTGTATAACACCTGTTAGTGACTTGCTATGTGACGTCGCATTACGTGTGACATTTCACATTGCCTCAATATATTGGATACATGTTTGTGACTTCAAATGAAATGTGTGGAAATTGAATACATACATTTTGCAAGGATTAATTATTCAGTTTAATCGAACTAGAACGAACTAACCTTACGGAGACATTGGGTGTGTGGAAATTTAAAACAACTTTAAAGATAATTGAATGTCACTGAGCAAGCACGATTCAAAAACACAACTGAAAATGGCTTTGACTTGACTGGATCCGATCCATCTAATCGATATATACAGTTTTCGGATTGGATTGAACCACTCAAGTCAATTCCATATAATATATGATTGGACCCAACCGATCGCTTTGAAGAGAAGTGACATTGCGAGATAGACGGGTTTGAAATTGACAAATGTCAGGTGAAAGTAGCCAAATACAGATTAGTTGTTTATTGTTGATTGGGTTTCTCAAAATGGAAACTTTTGATGTCATCAAAAATATAAGTGCGCTAATTTCAAAAGAAAACTACAGAACAATGATTAGTAATTTAATTCGCAGAGCACAAGAAATTTAACGTTACGAAATTCGATATATATTCTTAATTCTTCGATCCACTTGAATATAGCGACATTTAAGCTTGTAGGGCTATTATCATTTCCTTTTCCCCTAGTTGAAATTTGAGTTGGTGTTTTCGAATGACAGATTTCGTTTGTCAAAAATAATTATCAAAATTTTGAATTGTTTTCTTCGTGATTATAATGGTTTTAACAAAAAGTTTGTTTGGGCATTAGTTCATATGAATATCATCTGGGTGTAATGTGTAGTATTTGTGGACTGTAAGTATTATAATTACTCATAATGAAATAATTTTAGTTTATTTTCTAATGTTCAGAACTATATTCTACAATCCCGATTCTATTTATTGATATTTTTACGAGACCTTTTTTCTTCTTTTCTCTGAACAACGGTGGTCGTTTTTGTCCCTCAGTTACTCCCAATGCTTATTGTTTGGACACCTTGAAACGCCAGAAGTTGTTCTGGTTGAATCTTAGTATAAGTTGGCTTTCAAAATGAAGTAATATTGAAGTGAAATTTACTGAAAAATTGTTGTGTTTCATAGAAGGCATAGTTTGCTCATTAGCGGAGGTAAACAATATTTCATGAAACATTTATGAGATTATATCAGAGAGCCGCGGGTTCTGAGACGTAATGACCCACATTCGTCTTCCGTTTGGTGAGGTGAAAGTCCATCACTCTCCTTATGAAAAATGGCTTTCGGTTGAATTCCCTAAATCTTTTGTTTATTATAGATTTTGAATTTCTAGACAAAATCGGCCGACTAGTTTTCGAGACACAGGTTGTCGAAAATGAAAAGTGAAGCTTTCTGCTCAGAATTTCTAACAATTTCAAGAATTGACGAAAAGCCTATTTATTCTCGGAATACCATGGCTTGATTAATGATGGTACAATGTCACCTTGATCTCTTATCGATTAAACTTTTTTGTTTTGTGTCTACAATAGGGTGAACAAAGAAAAATTCAATTCGATTGAGACATTCTACCATCATTGAGGCATGCTATTCCGAAATAGGCGTTTTGTGAATTCTTGGATTTGTAAAAAATTCTGAGCAGAAAGCCCATGGACTCTTTTGTCGTGGAAGTGAAAATCTACAAAGCATCAAAAACTAAGAAGTTAACCGAAAGCAATTTTCCATAAGGATAGTGTGGGGTCCGAGGGGGAAACCGCTGAGGTAATTGTGTACACTAATTCCCAAAAACCCTAACTGATTCCTCTAATACCCAAAGCATGCCCGAGTAATACCCAAATAATTCCCGAGTAATGCCAGTAATGTCAGTAATGCCTAAGTCAGAAAAGTACTAAAAATATTGAATCGTATCTTAGTGTTAGGTTGTACATCAAGTACCATTTTGAAGACCTTTTTTTTTCAGTGCTTTTTTATTTTTCCGATGATTCCTGTAATTCCCAATTCCGAAGACCATTTTTTTGCCTTTAAACGATCATAATATACAGTTATGTTCTGTAACTTGAAAAAATGATGGGATGATTCGGGCGGCAGGACGGGGAACAGGTGGCTTCAAAGTTGTATGTAGAGGCCTGATGACGAGGCAAAAACCTCGAAACTAGTCTGCGGGTAGTCCCCCTGTCTGAATAAAAAATATATATATATCTGCTATTTGGTTACAGGGAGCACTTACAATTGTTTCCTCTGCATTGCGGTACATTGCACAAATATCTGTTGGATATAATTCAATACTCGTTGTGGTATTAGCAAGGGGAGTAGTTGCTTTCTGACAGGTATTTGCCACAATTAGCTTATGTTGTGAGTGGATATGGAAGTAAAAAAGGGTAAAACATCGATCGACGACGACTATCGTTATTAATAATAATAATAATTTTTGGATCTCGAAAACGGCTTCACTTCATATCAAGGAATGACGAGAATTTAAGAATTCCACAATATTAATGTAATAATAATAAGAATTTTCAACAAAAGCTGCTTTTACTTTCGCTATTCAAATGATTGCAGCTCATATTAGACTCTCAATTATCGATAAGAAAAATTTACAAACGAAAATTATAACCAGGAATAAACAGAGAAAATGGAGGAAATTTATAGGGGTGAAAAAGGGTGAAAAGTTGGCCAAAAAGTCTTCTCTATGGAATTTAGGTATTCTTGCCCCTGAAGAAGCTCCATGCAAAATTTGGAAATTTAAGTTGAACCCAAGTGCAGTTTTCGATTTTTCTCCAGCGAGTTTGGATTATCTGGTCAACCCTAAGGCCAGGCCCTACTCAAAATTTCCCCGTTGTAAAAACCATAATAAAGTGAAGGAACGCTAAATTTAGCTGAAAAGGGGAACATTCTCCATGAAAATTGAAAAAAGAAAAATGTGACTTATTTGTAATATCTAACAGAAAACAACTACTTCCCCGGCACAAGCCACGCTGGATATGAACTACATCTGATAGATATTGTGAAAAGACTCTAACTGAAAAGGAAAGAAAAAAAAATCTGAAAGTGAAAATTTGCATTTTCATTCAGATAGCTGACTTTTTTAATTCTTTCTAGTTTTCCTTGAACAAATCATTAAATAAATTAGATAAGGAGAATGTTATTAAAAAATATCACTCACAGAAATCGTTCATTTCATTGAAGCAAGGATACATTTTGGTCGACAAAAATCTATTTCGCTTTGCCAAGCTCTTCAGGAGGATTGATATAGGATTGAAATAAAACAGGCTCTTCAGAAGCATACACAGGTCTATGTCAAAAAATAATTTTTTAAATTTCTTTTTTTTTTTTTTCTTTTTTTTCAATTTTCATGGAGAATGTTCTCCTTTTCAACATGAATACCTCCCAAGAGGTTATCTTGAACGATGGAAAATAGCGACTAAAGTTTGTCTTTCAGTCGCAGATGATTCCACAAAAGATTTTATGAATTTCCTATTCATATTTTCGAACTAAAATCTAAATTTAGCATTCACGTCGAATGCGATGATCGATTGTGGGACAAAATAATCGTCTCCCGCTTTTTCAGCTGATTATTAGTCACGTTCTAAACAAAATGTTCATAACGGAAGACATACAGAAATCGTCGAAAAAGTCAATAGGCATTTTCCCGTCGTACTGGAGTGGACTCTGCCCAATTTCAAAAATATTTGGAATATTCACCAAATAGACCGGCCGGCAATGACACATTTTTTGCAACGTTTTTTAAACGTATGCGTTTTCAAAGTTATGATTATCATAGGTTTTTAAATGTTTCCACCAAATATCTATAGGACTGCTCGCATGCAGCGGCCTCACAATTCAAATTCGAATTTACAAAAAAAATTCATATCTTCGAACGATTGTGTAATTTATGAAAAGTGGTTTTTCCGACAGTTTGAACTGAAAAACCCGCAAAAATTAAATAGCTATTTACATACCAAGGGAGGAAAATCATGCTTTTCCTCCCGCGGATAGTTTGATACCCGACGCGGTATCTCAACCTAGCCGCCATAGTTAATCAAAGGTGTAATTATTCAGCCATCTTGAAATAGGAGCACAAAGCTGATTTTTTTCACCAATGGTAGAAAATAATATCTCATCCCCCATGATACGCCATACCGATCTAAAGATTAGCAGCGCAACGCCGACATCTGAGGCCACCCCGCCCTGCCCTGACCTTCCCAGTTATTTATAATACTGGCTAACTTCTCAAAAATTTTAGCTTTTAGCCAATCATATGTGTTTTTTTGTTGTTGGCTCTCGGTCTATAATACACGCTCAAATTATCGTAACACTATCAGAACTTTTGAAAGAATCCACACATCTGGAATTGTATTTAAATTGCTTAAACGTAATATTTTACAATAATTTATCGAAATACACAATAGTGAATATATTCAGATCAGATTGTTCCAGTAGCAACTGGCGCTATCGAGGGAAGAATATCGGAAGAATAGCGATGGCGCTAGTGATCGCTGGTGCCACCTATGAACAAGGGGAGGTGGCTTAAGACTTCTGGCCTAGAAAAAAGAAGAGGGTTCTGGAGTCGTCCAGAAGCTTAAGAGGCCGTGCGTGTCTCTGAAGGGTAGTATTGGAAGCTTCAAACAATGTTGGAAGAGCCGACTGAAAATAAATTATATTATGGTCCATTGATTGTTGTATATAAACTAGTGTATTCTGTTTCAAGTATTGAAATAAATTATTTTAGAGAAAATTGTAATAATTCTTCACAATAGCATAGATTCAGAGTTAGCCGAAATTTGTTCATCAACTAAATTGTTATTTGAATGAATATATTGTCAATGTGCCAATGAACTTCATATTCTATCCTGTTTTGAGTGCTGAATAAATGTTCAGAGTTATTACAAAAAACGCATGTTTACAAAACAATTGCAACCCGCGATTGTATACAATTGTTCTTTTCGTGATCCATATAACACGAAAAAATGAGCCTGTGAAGAAGCATATACGTTAAATAACCGTGCTTCAATATCATCTTTTTTTTGTTCAGTTGGTAATTTCGGGGCGTTCTACACGAGAGAATAATATGCCTTTTAATTTTCTTGATCCATATAATACAATAAATGTGCCTGTGAAGAAGCATACATTAAATATTGTTCGAAGATGTCCGAATTTTTTGCAACTTCCAAATTGTTTTTTGAATGGTTCTACACGCCAGAACTGTATGCAAATGAATATAATGTCAATGTGCCATATGAACTTCATATTAAATCCGTTTTCAAGTGTAAAATAATTGTTCTGAGTTATTACAAAGTTGCATGTTAACAAAACAATTGCAATTCATGTTAATTTTCGAGATTCATATCACTCCGAAAATGAGCATGTGAAAAAGCATACGTTAAATAATCATTCTTGGATACCATCTTTTTTTACATGTTCAGATGATAATTTTCGAGAGAAGAGTATTCTTTTCAATTTTTGAGTTCAAACTGTCGGGAAAACCCTTTGTATACATTTAAAAATCGTTCGAAGATATCAGTTTTTTTTTCAAATTCAAATTTGATTGATGACGCCGCTGCATAAGAACCTTGAAAAGCCTATAGTAATCATTACTTAAAAAAATAATATTAAAAAAAACTTTTTAAAGACGAGCTTTTATTCAAATGCGCTAAAAATAATAAATAAAGAATAATTTCTTTAGATGTTAGTTACAGAGTCAAAAGCTTGCCGCCTCAGTTTTCGGTTCGGAGCTTTTGAATCTGTAACTCACATGTAATGACATTATTTTTTACTCTTTAGTGGGTTTGAATTATGAAAACTTGTCTTTAAAAAGTTTTTTTAATATTTTTTATTTTGTGTTTTTTAGTTAGTACGCATTAATCTATGGATTTCACGGAAAGCATGGTTATTACAAGGCCGGTTTCCTGTGAGCCTAAATATCCACTCATCATACGAATTTTAACAAAACATGCATGATCCTCGACCCCAAATACCCCACATACCAATCTTGAAGAGACTTAGACCATGATTACAAAAGTCGTCCGCCATCGTGGATTTATGAATATTGACAAAAAATTCACAATCCCCGAACCCGAAAACCCCCAAATACTAACTTTGAATCGAATCGGACCATAATCACAAAACTCATCCGCCATTTTGAAGCCGCAACTTTGAATTTCTAAATTTTCATGACAGAATCATAATCTCCGACCCCGAAAACCCCCAGATACAAATTTTTAATACAATTGGATCATAATAACAAAACTTTTCCGCCATATTGGAGCTGCCATCTTGAATTTTTCAATATTGACAGAAGAATCATAATTGCCGACCCCAAAAACCCCACAGATACCAATTTTGAATAGAATCGGATCATAATTACAAAACTAGTTGATAGTCGCCATTTTGTTTTTCTCTAACAAAATTTCATGACGCATTGTTACCAGAATTATGTGCACCTGCCAAATTTTAAATCAATCGGACCATTAGAAGTGTGTCATATTTAACTTGATTTCAGACAGACACACAGATACCGGGACAGGTGAAACTAAATAAAAAGCTTGTAATAAAATAAAAAGCATAGAGGAAGTTAAAAATATGTTGTAAAAAATGTGTCGTCATTACCGACCGGTCTAAAACGGAAGACTTATTCTCATCGCGGTTTTAGACCCGCGGCTCTCTAACTATCTGGATAGAGTTTATTTTCAGTGTACAGGTGAAATGATTTCAATGACATCATTTGCAACTTTTTCAAAATTAGGATGTCTATGATTAATTACCTACTTTTGATATTTGAGGTTTCTGTATTTGAGATATTTTTCCATTTTCAGATGCAGCGGCACGGTGAAGCTCATCATATTAGGGGCTATTTTGTTGGTGATAATAGTAATTATAATTATAGTTGTATTCTGGGTTGTCATTCCCGTGAAGATTGTGAAAGATTACCCTATAGAGAAAATTTTGTAGGGTGTTCTACCTTACTAAATAATAATTGTCAGTGGTAAATTATTTACGATTGTTTGGAAAACCTGTAGTGACTTCCTTCCTTATAGAATGATTCAGAAACGTACAAAACTAATAAACATTAAAACTACGTCAATTTCACTCGAAGTTTTGCCATTTAGGGATTATACAAAAAAAAAGCAAAAAGGTTTATTAAATAGAAAATATAAAATATTGCTGCACACATAAAACAACAAAATAGATGAAACAATTTAAAACTAACACAATACCATAGGGTAGGTTTTCCGGAGCGAGGTTTCCCTCCTGCTTTTCTGGGAATCCAGCGGGCGGGATCAAACCATGACTCACCTGCCCGAAGTGCAGGCCCCACGATGTTGTGTGAGCCACGAATATGGGCTATGTCACCACTTTGCTTAAGTCCCTGCCTCCTGGCTTATCATGCAGGGGAACTATTGTTTTCATCGAGAGACATCAGGCGACTGAATTCATCATCGTTTGAAGATCTGATTAGTTCCCGAAAAAACAACGAAAAAACCGGTTATGTACATTACGGGATTATACAAAACAAAGAAAGAGTTGTTCTTAAGTTAGTAGGGTGAGCTTCACCCCCAAAAACCACCCCTAATAAGCACTGCGGTGGTTTATTTTGTTTTTCTCGGGAAACCATTGGTCGCACAGAAAATTTCATACTTACTGAAAATATTCCTCATAAATTTTTCTAAAAAAAAGGTTTCTTTAATTATTTTACTTTATCCAATGTATTTCGAGCGAAAATAGGGGTGGAAACGACCACAGGTCGCCTTCCGAAGTATAGTGGTTTTACCTTCTAATATACACGCGACAGATTTGATACTACAAAATATGGACAAAAGCGTGTTTTTGTGTGATATTTTATTTTGTTTCTGTTTTTATATTTCAACCTATTTTAACTTTGCTGCTAGTTTTCACACCACCCATGAGGTAGAGGCTATCGGCGCGTTTTTTCGAAGTAGTTCTCTGTAGGCCTATTCCAATACTTTGGTCAACATGTGATCATGTACAGTTTCTACTATGTATATACAGTGTGTCCAAGTTAAGGATGGGATAGCATTAGGACTTCGAAAACGGTTGGAGTTACAATGTTGGTTAAATTAGAGAAAAGTTGCACAATCCAAAGTCCTTTTATATGGAGTTTGCAGAAGTGGGATGTCTTTCGGATTTCGACATATTTTGAATATAGTTAAATTTTCGATATTTGTTTTTGTTTATTTCTGACGTTATAAGATAGCAAAAAATAAAGAATACGGCATTTTCATTGCCATTTTTAGTCTTAACAAGATAGTCTCTACAGATTTTCACTAAGATGAGCGATGTTTTGTTTCCGAGGAACTTCAACTTTTTTTTAAACATGGCCCTGTAATTTTTATTACAAAATTCAAAGCCATTATGTATTTATATTTGTTTAAACATATTATAGCTTATTTTAGACATTACTTGAAATCATTCAGGAAAAACCTGCTGAAAGCAACCCCTAACTGCGATCATTCGTTGCTCGAAATTCATTTAATAAAACAAAATAATTTTTGGGATCTTTTTTGTAGACAATTTTATAAGGAACATTTTTATTAAAAATAAAATTTTCTGTGCGACCAATGCTTTCTGAGAAAAACGAGAAAAACTATCGCAATGCTTGTTAGGGGTGGTTTTTGGGGGCTCACACTTCCAACTCAGGAACTGTTTTTATTTTAAAAAGTCTCATCATGGTGCGTTGAATCTCAATATATCAAAACTTTATATACATATATATATATTGCAAAACGCTGAAATGGGGATGCACTTTAGGTGTTGAAAATTTTTTTTGCGATTTGCGGCTAAACGTTACCTTCTTGCGAAAAATATTCAAATGGTCTATGCAACTTGGTTGTTTATTGATCGTTAAAACGCTTAAAATTGAGAAAAATCGAAAAAAAGTCTTCCTCAATCATGATTTCCTCAATATTATCAATGATTTTCAATTCTCAATATTTCTGTAAATATTGGACTATATTCGCATAATATAAGTTGGTTTCATGTAAGATTATTACAGTTGAAAGAATTTCCTAACAGTAAAAGTAGCGCAAACCATCTTGAAAAGTTTAAATATAGTATATTAAAGTATAAGTGGATAAAAAGATCTTTCAAACACGCGCGATTTTTCAAGCAAGACGACGCAGCCGAAGTGCTCGAAATAGAGCAAGTGTTTGAAAGATCAGTTATCCACGAATACTTTACGATATTTTTTCAATTGGTGCACTTTGAAATCATAAATACTGGTTTTATTCTAACAAATCATGGAAATAAGAACTTATAATGTAAAATGGTTGAATTCGTGATGTGAAATCAGTATAGGTACCTTTCGTTAATGTTTCAATAAAAGTTTTTCATTTGTTTGTAATATTTCATTTCACGTTACAAGTTACTCCTGTCAGATAAGAATCATAACATTGTCATTCTGTCTTCACTTAACGTAGCCACGGTAACTTAAAAAAATGCGCGTTTCGAAAGTTCGATTTGCACACTCTGAGGCGTGCTTTAAATAGGTAAAAAAAGGGCACCAATTGAAAAATAGTTATTTATGATACAAGTGTTAAAAGTAGCATTTTATTTCGTGAGTGGGGAATATTGTGAAACGAGCGTTAGCGAGTGGAGCAACCCCACGAGCAAAATAAAATCACCTTCAACAAATGTATCATACAATTTTTTTTGTACAACAGTTACTGCTAGTAAGAAAAAAACAAAAAAAAATAGAAGATCCATGAGGATTTGAACACACGATCTTTGGATTACAAAGAGGCTTCAACTATAATAAACCCCAACGCACTTTATTTATGAATGTCATTATTTGTCAGTGATGAAGGACCTTCTACAGTTGGACTGAATACTACTTCATTTGTAACTTTAAAAGAAATTAGTATTACCAATTGCACAAACAACCAAATACATGTGCAAACTCTCATAAATTATTCCTCTTGAGTAGGTGGTCTGATTATAATATCTGATTTAAGTGTTTCTATTAGAGATATCTATATTACTGAGTATCCATCATCTCATCTGTAATTTTACTTTTAACACTAGTGTTAAAAGTGATCTTGTGAAAACGTCAATTTTTAGTGCATATGTCAATGAATCATTTTTAATGACAGTTGTACAAAAACCATTGTATTATATTCATGAAATATTATCATTAGTTAATATTTTGTACGAAATACGTTTTGAAAAGATTTAGTTGTTACGCTCGCGTAATTTGTAAAACCCGCTTCGCTCTTTTTGGCAAATATTACAATCATCGAACAATATCGGTCTTTTCATAACTGATTACGTTAATAACTAATACAGTGAGGTCCTAAAGAAACGGATAAATTCATTTTCTACGTTATTAGCCATTTTCAAGAAAAACCCTGAAACAAGGCAATTTATTTTTTTGACATGAAAAAATCCCCCTCCTCCACCTCTTCAAAGTGGCAACCATCTCCCCAATCTTTTTTAATAAAGTAAGGGGTCAAGTGATACCTCATTTCGAAGAGTATTCAATTGTCTGTACAGCCATGTCTATTTTTCTGAATTTTGTTCATGCGTCATAAAAAAACAAAATGATAATATAATTATTTTTTTAATGGCACATGAGAGTGTTAATTTTATTTAAAGTCTGGAGATATGACAGTGTACTTCATTTCTTCAAATGGGATAGGTACTCTGTTTATTTCATCTTTACAATAATACAAAATTATTATTATTAGTAAAATCACGTTTTTTTTTTTCAGAAAAGGCGCCTATATAGATGAACTCGAGTAGCAATACATTAAATACAAAATTTGATCCAAATCGTTGAAGTCGTTTCCGAGATCCAAAAATCATCATTATCATTATTATTAGTTAAATTGTTGTTTTTCTAAGAACGACGCATTTAAATCATTTCCGAGATCCAAATATTCATATTATTATTATTAGTAAAATGAAGTTTTTTTCAGAAAAGGCGCCTATATAGATGAATTATCTGAATAATAAATTTGATCCAAACCGTTGAAGCCGGTTTCGAGATCCAACAATTATCATTATTATTATTATCAGTAAAATCGTGTTTTTCCAAAAGAGCAAAAGAAGCAGCATTTATAGCAATGTAGGAATTATTAATATCGACTACGATATTGTCAGGATTTTGTGATGCCTCTAAGGTGGGTATTGGCTGTGCATTAACTCAACATTTTGAGGACGACGGGTACGTTATTGCATATAGCAGTAGGGCGTTAACATTATACGAACCTAAATATTCTACCACGGAGGGAATGTTTAGTAGTTTTATGGGGAATCCAGAAGTTTTGATCTTACATTGAAGGGGTACGATTCATAACCGATTATTTTTTTACTCTCGTGGGCTTCATAAAATCCTTGGTCAAAACAACTTTAGAGTTTTGGTGTGGTGCCAGATGCTTTGTCCAAGGTGGAAAACTGTTGAAGTCACCTAGAAAGATTATGATCCATGGTAAAGAAAACTATCGAATAATATTATTTCAAATCCGGAGTGATGCCCCGAATAGCGGGAATGTGAAGAGAGTAAGTTAATCAGGACGAACTTGTCATCCCATACTGATCAGGACTAAAAATTGGTTTTCCCCAAATCACATCGAGGAACTGTTTTTGCCGAAAATCATGATGCTCTCATTTCAGGTCATCTGCTCAATTTGAAAACTTGAAATATAATCGCTCTCTTGCATTACTGGTTCAAGTTGGCTCTTGATGTAGCAAAATATGTCACGGAATTTGAGGTCTGCAAGGCTGAAGAGCCAGAGCAAAATAAATCAATAATCGAATAATTTATCATTCGTGGGATCTGTACGGATCTCCCTGCATATCAGTAAGAAAAAAATCGGTTCATTGCAGTAGTTGCAGACCTATTCTCCAAATATGTGTTACTGTTTTCTTCCAAGTGTGCAACTAGCCAAGTCGTAATTAATCACATAAAGTCGTTTTCATGTTTTACGGCGTACCGGAACGAATAATTTTGGTCGAGGAGGCTCGCCTCCTATCCCTTATTCTGAAAAATGGCAACAGTAAATATTATTCATTGAAAGTTTGATTTTGTGGAGGAAATCCAGTTCTTGACATGATTTTTTGGGTTTATGACCTTCCACAATCTGAAAATGAAAAAAAAAATTTAATCCAAAGAAATCTGTACAAGTGTAGAAGGGCAAATTAATTAATTTGCCCGATAAGTTACTGCGTTCACAAGACTGCTGTCTTGAAAGAAATTAATTTTTGTCAGTAACGTACCCTACACTGAATTTGCCTGAAAAAATGAGATCGAATTAACAAAGAATACTTCTCTTTTTTTTTTTTTTTTGAAAACTGTTGACGTTTCGGAGGCTGTATCTGCCTCCGTTATCAAAACTTCTTAAAAAGACGCTGAGGAAACTGAATTTGAATTGCGATTTTGGTAATAAGACCTTTCTTTGACAGAGTCAAATGAAATCTGTCATACATTCTTATTACCAAAATCGCAATTCAAATTCAGTTCCCTTTAAGAAGTTTTGATAACGGAGGCAGATACAGCCTCCGAAACGTCAACAGTTTTCAAAAAAAGAGAAGTATTCTTTGTTAATTCGATCTCATTTTTTCAGATAGGCAAATTCAGTGTAGGGTACGTTACTGACAAAAATTAATTTCTTTCTAGACAGCAGTCTTGTGAACGCAGTAACTTATCGGGCAAATTAATTAATTTGCCCTTAATTAATTTGCCCTTCTACACTTGTACAGATTTCTTTGGATTAAAATTTTTTTTTTCATTTTCAGATTGTGGAAGGTCATAAACCCAAAAAATCATGTCAAGAACTAAATTTTATTCAATATGACATGACATGAATATTCAAAGTTTATTGTTTATTGCTTTTCACTACCATCGATTATCATCGGCCTGCAATGAAACAGTTGTTTCCCGAAGTTACATCCGTTTTTCCAAGAAAGTCCCTATATAGATAAAATAAAAAAGCAAAACCCCATCTACATACAAAATTTCTCGCAAATCGATTGAGCCGTTTCCGAGATATCAAACTGTGCGTTTTGTTTGCGAAAACTGTGCGATTTTTTTACGAAAACTGTGCGATTTGTTTACGAAAACTGTGCGATTTGTTTACCGTGCGTATTTACTGAGGCTGTGGGTCGTATGTTTTTACCTATTTCCTACAGTGCCCGTAGGTAATAGTGTATTACTACCATAGGAGTAGAAAAACATGTTCATGCAAGGGTTTGGCAGTCCCTAACTTTTTTGGGTCATATTTCACTTTAAGTGAATTAAAAAATAAGTATTTACATATTCTTAAAGATGTTATCTATGTTCCCTTTTTCTAGGTTTTTCAAAATTTGATTTAGTTTTTTCTGAAAACAATCGCAAATGTCCATGTTTTTGATTATTTTCCCATTTTTTTGAAGAAGAACCAAATCAAATTTCGAAAAAGTGAGAAAATGGGAACATAGATTAGATCTTTACCAACACGTCTAAATTTTTCATCCACCAATAATGAAAAATAAACTTTTAAAACTACGGAAAACGAACGCCTTGCATGACAACAATTTGTATGCGGGGAGTGGGCAATAGTTGTTTAATAAAACAATGACTTACCTCCAGCAAGATGTTATAATGACACAACACTGACCCTTGACCAAAATCGTAATAAGCACTCACTATCAATTCATATCAACTTTAAAATTTTCAATAAATTCCGGATACACGTTTATTAATAAAATCACTTAAACTAAAACCAAAATGTTATTGATGGAATCGCGGAGGCACGATCCAGGACGCTAGCAAAATACAAGAAAGACGCACTCTATGATTGGACACTGTAAAGGCCGATTCAGATACATGGGTGCCCACCCAGGGTTTTTTCTCACAATACGTTATTTAAAATCACGTATTGCGAGGAAACGACGTCATAATGACGTCATTTTCTGTAGATAATCTTTTCCTACAATTTCAAAAATTGGGTCGCTGCATGCAAACTGTGTTGAAAATGCGTGAATTATTAACCAACCTAATCCAACCCGTTTCGGTGATTATTTTATTCGGGAAATAATTCTTACAAATACAATTTTCAAAACAAAGTGCAATCACACTCGCGGAATCGAAGGAATTTGTCTTTCGATAATCACCGATACACTTGTATTACCTAGGTACTATAGTTGTCTTTGGTTTGTTATTGGTCAGATTATGAGAGAATTTCGAGATGGGTGAAATAGTTGCGATAATGCAAGTTGTCTTTGATTTGTGATTGGTCAGATCATGTGAGAGTTTTAAGATGAGTGAAATAGTCAGCAACAGTGCCTTATTCACAAAAGTACAACCGTTTTTGGTGAGAAAAATGGTATAGTCTTCTAATAGACAACTGGTTAACGGAAAAAACAATTTTAACAAATTTTTTTAAACAATATCAATTGCAGAACATAACAACTCGTTCCGAACCCATAGCGGCAAATTTGTTTGATCTGTCATAGGCGGGGATACCTGAGATATCCCTGATAATGGTATCCTGATAATGAGGTATAATGGGGCTTGGCAGATCAAACACATTTGACGCTATTGGTTCGGAACGAGTTGTTATATTCTGCAATTGATATTAGAAAGAATATATATGCGTGAAGTTTTGAGAGTGGTACGCGAAAAAAACGAATTAGACGTTTTGAGTGTTCATTTGTTTGTTGGAATATGTCAGTATCATCTCTTGCAAACATTTTGTATGTGATAATATTTTGAATCTTACCAGATACATGAATCGACCATCACTAACTAGGTATTTTTCGAAGTATTCGAAATGACCTCAGCCAAAGCTAAACTTCTTTTGATTGAACTGGCCTCAAGCTGATGGTAGGATTCAGGGGTGTAATAAAAAGTCTATTATATTATTCATGCTGAGTTCTAGAAACTTCAATAGTAAAATCATTTTTAGCTCGATTTATTCGTCTTGGCTACGTGTACCTATTAAGAATTAACGAATTATCGATTAACGATGAGAAAATATACGATTACAGTAGCTAACAGATATTTGATACAAATGACCATCATAAATATGAGATGAAAATGATGACACCAATCAAAACTGAATTAAGGTCATTCAAAAGTTCAGAAAAGGGACTTACTATACTTATTTTCACCAACTGAAAACCATATAGATTTGCTAGAGCAATCAGATTATTACTTCTTTGATAATCATTATAATTAGAGTTCGTCACAGCGTAGATAAAAAATTACAAATCTAATTAGATTTTTTTCGAATCGTAGGATTAAGAAAAATACCGCCAAGTTCTGAATAATACGCAGATTTCGACAAAGCAATTAAATTTATTTGAACAACTCTGACTCGGAGGCAATTTTCCAAAATTTAATTCATTCTCGATAAATACAAGAAATAATTTTAATCCACAATCACATTAAGGTACGTTTCCTATATGAGGCGGCTGATGCACGCGGCCGCCGCACAGGCCTGACGCAAACGGCAGATGCCAGTATACCCATTTCCTATACAGTGTTAGTCGCGAGCGATCTGTTGTCAAAACAGTACCATTTTCTGAGTTGAAAATGTGCGAAAACAAATAGTTATTTATTATACAAGGGAAAAAAGTATCAGATTTTAGCTCGAGGTTGTGTTGCCTCCCGACGCGAACCGAGAGCTAAAATCTATTATTTTTCCGTTTATAATATACTATTTTTTCCTGTGACGGGAAAAACGACGATTTAATAGTGAAAAAAAAATCAAATGTCTATGGCTTGAGACCTAAGAAGAGAGGTCGATCTTCACCGTTCTGTTTAACGGATGAAACATACTTCTTATTTCTTAGGAAGTTTTATAAATAGACGAATACGCCTTAAATGGGTTGCCTATCAAAATGTGGTCCAGACTATTTACAGTGAGTTTCAAAAATTTGCACCATATGGTAAACTTTTTTCATTATCGATTTATCAGAAAATTTTATTTATTAGTGCATTGCAGAATACTTGCATATTAGTTATCAAAATTTCAAATTTCCAAACGGTGTACAGGGGAAAACAAAAAATAAAATTTTGATCAAGAGTAATCTACCCTGGCTGTAACTCAAAATTTTAATATTGTTTGCAATTCTGAACAACCTCCTTGAATGAACTTTTTGATGATGTCAATAATAAGGGGTATTTTACTCTTGATCAAAATTTCTATTTTTTGTTCTCCCTGTACACCATTTGGAAATTTGAACTGTACTGTAGCCTCTAAATTAACTTCACACTTGAGTCCCATAAACAACTTAGATTATTAAATGTCAAATCTCTATGTTGAAGAAAACTTCCATTTGGTTCCAACACATGCCACCGAATTGGAGGAAATCATCTCAGGTATAAAAATCAAAATTTATATTTTTTGTTCCCCCTGTACACCGTTTGGAAATTTGAAATTTTGTCAACTTTTATGCGAGTATTCTGCAATGCAGTAATTTTTATGTGGAATAAAATATTCTAACAAATTGATAATAATATGTGTATTCGTCTATTTATGAAACATGATACAAGTTATTTGTAGCATGAAAATTATAGCAACTTGAGGATAAGTTATATTTTCGAGTCATGTGCATGATATTCTTAGCATTTGGATGTACATGATTTAATAATTCTTCTTTGTGTGACGACCTTTGCAACTTGTGAACTTTTTTGATGGACTCAGATTGTTAATAAACAAATCAGATTTCAATAATTTCCCTCATAATAACTAACATGTTAAAGGTATTATTTTGAAGGGAAGGGTTTGATGTTGAAGAAAATATACAGTATCGGAAACTTTTCATCTGGGGTATAGACAGAAATCTACGCGAGCAACAAGGAACGCAATGATATGATAATACTACAAAAATAAGAGAGACGCAGCACTGCGCGCCTCTCCTGTCACCTCGCCCGACGAATTGACAGCTCAGTCGATATCCCTTCCTCGAACGAGTAGAAGAGAAATTGTAATGCTCTCTCAACCTTATAGCAAGCTATTCTTCACGCTCTCATAAAACCACCATACCCCAGATGAAAAACTTCCGATACTGTATGTACATTCTTCAATATCCTCAAGGAATTCAAGTAATTCGATGTAGAACTGTAATATATATGAAATCGTAACTTCTCGAAAAATGACACGTGATATGAGCCGGAGTAGTCTCGAGAGTTTCTAAATTTATCTTAAAGAGCAAGGTCCCAGCTTCAAAATGCATGTGGTTGAATTTCCCGGGGATGCCTCTGTGACGGGTATTCGAACTTAAAACATGGGGTATATATTGGGTAAAAAGTTCGTAAATCCTGCGTACGAAGCAATGCTGGATTGTACGCAAATTACACTTTTTCGCAGCTATTTCTCATGCGATAACTATTTTTGTTAAATTTACGCCTTAGTAATTGATTTTTCAACATTTACCAACCCAGAATAATTCTTAGTAATATAATATGATTGTCAACTTTTCAGGCCAAAGAATCTCAATTTATATTCAACAGCGACCCCCAAAAACTCTTAGAGAATATACCTGCATGGTTCTGTGTCCCATTTTTTGTTCAAACAATTTATGATTGTTGAATTATTCAAGAAACTATGAATTTTCTATTGGTACAAGTTGTGAGACGGATGATCGCAATTACAAGTTGAATTTAGCTTGATGATCTTGGGCTAGATTGTAGCCACAAACGGACCATTTTATAACATTAAATTGTTAATAACACTTGGCCATTAACTTTCTAGGTAGTATAAACTCGAAAATCGAGATCAGCTACCCAAAAAACTTGCAATGCGTATATATAATTACAGCTCGAGTAAATAGTAGCGCCCTCCCTCCCCCTCTCTAGCTATGGGCCTGGGTCACAACTCTTATATTCAACATGCCGTTTCTTCTACCACAATAATTGTAAAGTGCACTGAAAAAGGTACTAAGATTTTTTCTGCTTCCAACGCTTTAATATGCCTGACGGTATTTTTAGGTACTAACTGAATATTTAATGCTTAACAATAAATCCAAAAGTTTTCAAACTTTGGTCAAGTGAATGGTACATCGAGAAAGCAATAAATCTCAGTTCGCAACCTCTTCCGAAGTACGCAACATTGTCAAAATGGCAATTAACTTGAATTTTGCTGTATACTCGTTGAGAAAATTCCAAAAGTTCTGCAAACTTGGAGTAGTATTGAATATATTATTTCATATCACGAATCAAGTTTGCATGGAACCATTTCAAGTGTACGGAATTTTTTTTTATCGGCCTATATTATTTTTCTTTGATATATATGAATTGGTAAAAATCAACCGAATGAAGGAAGTTACAAAAAATTTTGTATTTTCTGAATCAACCAGCCTGGACACCACTAACCAAAATCAAACAAAATCAAATTTGATGGTGCCACAGGAGCCAGTAATAAGAGATGGCTCTTCGCAGCCTTCGCCAGCACGCCAAAACATTTTTTTACAATAGAATCAGACAAATCACTTTCAGTGATGCTTTTGAACATTCAATCAGTGCATAACAAAAGTGACGAACTTTACCTTTACTTGGAAAGTCATGATTTTCCGGATTTATTATTACTGGCTGACAGAAGACGATCCTTTGTTCATAGCATATTATGTAATTTTGACCAAATTTTGTAGACAATCCCATTCATGTATAATAATTTCCATTTGGGAGTACAAAAATCGTAGTTTGCTATCGGCTAAATAGGAAGGGACAGAAATGCAAGTGGATAAAAATATTGGATAAATTACGTTACCATAGCCACGCTGGCATTTACTGTTCGTTCATCAAGCATCGCGCGTCGCATCATTTTGACAATTGTAATTGTCAAAAACAGAATTAAACAGCAAAAATATTCGAGATTTGTATTTGGTTCTTTCTCAACATTATTATATCACTTATTGTTCTTTTAGTTTGTTAAATGAAGTCAGAACAGCTCTCATTAATTGCCAATGAAAGTAAGTATTCGAAAACAACCACAAAAAATATACGGCTAAATCTGAGCTCTTGTGGTATTACCCATAGAAATTATAATATATATACTTAGTAAGTAAATTATAATATATATACTTACTAAGTATATGGTATTACCCCCGAAAATTTTCTATTCATGTGGAACTATGATCTTAGCCAAGGAAGCAAATCTTGCTAAATTTTGCTTCAAGGCAATTGATAAATTCAACCACTTAATTGTTGAAAAAGAGTTCGAGTTTTCAATTGTTCATTGCAAAAAAATTAATAATATATCTTATGTGTGTATCGTCCACCGCAAAGTAACGAAAATATTTTTCTTGAAAGGCTAGACAGTATTCTTTCTCAGTTCTCTCCAAACTTGAATACGATTTTTACTTTTCCGCACGATTTTTGTATTGTTGAAAATGAGGATATTTAGGACTAACTAAATGATCTATGTAACTATTCTGTCTTATTAGTCATTTTGTAGAATTATTATAAAAAATTGTTTATTAAAAACCTTGTTTTTTCATAAATAAGATGGACAAAAACACTCGTAGGAAAAATATTGCACCTAACTCTTACGAAAAATGTCTTTTCCGCCCTTAACGGCTTGCCCGAACTCCGCGCACTTGTTAGGTAAATAACCATTATCATTGCACTAAAGCTCTTTAATAGCCATTTATTCGAAAGGATCCTCTTGTGAGAGTTCTAAAATAATTACCGCCATTTTGTTTTGGACCAATATTTTTGTTTGAAATTTTGCTGTTATATAGAGAATTTAAAGACGATTCGAATGAGGTATCACATGACCCCCCATATCATTGTCAAAAAGTAGCTTATGCATTACAATTCAATAAAAAAATCAAAGAAATATTCCACTGCGTTCGAACACTGAATGTGTACCAATTATTTCCTGTCTATCTTGTGAGGTCACTAATAATAGTGGTCTGTATAATCATGAAGCTGTCATTTGTAAAATACAAAACAATTAGAGAAAGCCAAAATCTTATGAAAATTTCCGACGCATATTTAGTAAAAAGAATTTTGAAACATTTGAACAGATGGGTTCAGCTATATGCTGAGAAGAAATGAAGACCTTGTGTCCGATTACCACACTCAAATCTGTCACATATTCATACTGCGTTCCCCTTGATCAAATCAAAAACTAAAGTCATAAAACAGTGGATAACCAAGGTTATAAGACTTTCATGTAAAAACTTGCATTCCCTTTATAGTACAGTAAGCCACAAGTGAAGAATGAATCGTAACACTTTGAAATTCGGCACATGACTTCTTGACATCAAGTATTGTTGGAAAAAAAACTGTTTACCAAAAAATCAGGGGTGGAACCCAAAATTATTTTTATTTAAAAGAATTATAATTTTTTTTGCTGTTGTTTCGGAAAGTATGAGATTTTTCGAAATACAATTTTAACGAGGCGAAAGATAATTCAATTCTTCACAAGAAATATACTTTCTTACAAAATGCGCTCGTTTTCTCAGAAACCCTGATTGAATTCTGATATCTAATTTCAAGCTCGCCTTAAGACGCCACTGCAATTTCCGGCAGGGCCGAAAATTAAATTTGACATAACGTTGCTAAAAATTATAGTAGAAGAAAAAGAAAAAGTATATATTGTTTCTGAAGACTTCTACTTCCTCATGCAAATATAACATGTGAGTATCTGAGTACCTAAAATGTGTTTGGTCCCACTTCACATAACCCTTCTACGATATTTACGGAGGATCCGAAAGTCATGGATATTTTAGTTGATATGAAATAATTATACTGAAGCAGGAATCAGTACCCTCTTTGGACCATATGCAACGATTTTAGACTAGTGAGACAAGTCTCACTTATACATGCCAAAGAAAAAACTGGGTTTTACTCCTGCCTCAGTTTTCCTCAGTAAGTATTTGATTTCAAGCTTGAGGTTCACTTGCACTTCACAATAGTATTATTAAACAATATGCAGGTTATGTATAAGCGAATATTTTCAACATATACTGAAGAGAATGCCGGTTTTATGGGTAGGTTGAATATGAGCCAGGAGTTAAACAATTTTTTTTTTGGCATGTATAATAGGATCTGTCACACTACTCTAAAGTTGTCGCATATAGTCCAAAGAGGGTTGCTGCTTAAGTATAATGATTCCATATTTACTGAATTATTCATGATTTTCGGATCATCTGCAAACATCTCCGTGAAGTGCGACAAAACACCTTTTAGGTACTCAAATACTCGCATATTATATTTTAATGAGAAGGTAGGAGTCCTCAGAAACGATATGAACTTTTCCTTTTCCTTCTACGATCATTTTTAGCAGAGTTATGACCAATCAAATATTCGGCTCCGCCAGAACTTCCAGCGGCGGATAAGCATGAACCTGAAATTTGATGTCGGCGTTCAATCATGTTTTCTGAGAAAACGAGCGCATTTCATAAAAAATTACTGGGAGTCATTTTTGTGGAGAATTACTTTTTTCGATATCTTGCCATTTTACTCGACTTTTTGTCTATTCATAGTACTTTTTTTTCAATTTGCCGCCATACCAGCGGTCACGTGACATGTGTTAAAATCGATTTTTAGGTTATCGGACATGCACAAACTTTTCCCAAGAATCTTTTTTCGAATACTCTAATAATAAACTTTTTTCCCATATGGTACATACTTTTTGGCGGTCACTGTATATATATATATATATATATATATATACTGGGTTTCAATGTACAGTTGTGCGCATAAAAAAGTCGTACAGTTAGTACAATACAATGGCATTAGTGCAATGCTTTGTACGACTTTTTTATGCACACAACTGCAGAATAAATGGAAAATGAGTGTTCTGACAATCAGTTATTGAATTAATTAAAGACCAAAGTTGCCACTTATTTGCGTAAATTATAGAAGATAACTATTCTAGATTGAATTGAATAGAGAGGGTTTTCGTAGCCGATGAAGTGCGAAGGGATCACCTAAGTAAGTAATTTTTATGTATTTTGACCCGCTGAATCCGAATTTCGAGGGTGATAAGCCGTGAAAGCATCCGGAAAATTGGAGGAAAATCGAAAAATTCATTTTTTCCAAAAACAAAGGACGTCATAATATTTTGCATAAAATTCTCTTTCTCCAAAATGTCAATACACATCAGCACATATTTTTTCATGATCACCAAGCATTTCAGTAGCGGAAAAACGGAAAATGTTGCTTAAAAGTAGAACAATTTTCCGAGGAAAATCGAAAAATCCATTTTTTCAAAAAAAAAATGACGCTATAATATATTTCATGAAATTCTCTACAAAAAAAGTCTCTACAAATTTGTCCTTATAATGCACCATTTTCTAGTAAAACGTGCTCGAAATTCGAAAAAATGCGACTTTCTCAATTTTTAGTGCTCTCTCATTCGTCTCATTCGGTCACATAAAGATATTTTGTGATTCGACTATGAATAACAAAGAGGCATTCCTGAAAAAATCATTCGTGTGGATTTACCGGCACTGAATTTCCCGGCTTCTAATCTAACGCGAACTCTTTTGTTTGGACGGATTTTCACTTGTCTACTCTGGGACTAATACTAGATAATCAACTCATCTGGACTAAGCACGAAAAGGAAGTAACCAACAAAGCCACGAAAGCCCTAATATGGTGTGTGGTAGCATTTTCCAAGCGGCCATCGGAAAATGCATCCAGTTCAATATGGAAACAAATTTTCGTAGACAAGAGATAATCATCATGTGAGCAAAGCAGCCATTAATACTCTGAACTCCAAAATGGTGTGACTATAGTATTTTGTCATACGAATTGTTCTTATGTATATACAAAATCATAAAAACCTCTTGGTTGCCCTGAATTGTATTACGTCTCAAATTGTTGGGTAGGTCAAGATGAATTATTTAGAGACAATATAAGCTTGGAAAATTATGGATTTTATGAGAACTTCACCACCTGTTATGAACAACGTTCATCAAATTAGAGAGTTAGAATTGAATATACAGCAGCAAATTCCGATTTTACGAGGCAGGCACTGAAAGTTTTGAAAATTGCAGTACAGTCCAAATAAACAATATAGTGCACCTATCTTCAAACAGTTCTTTACACTAAAAATAAGTAATTATAACTTGTACCTATACAATTTTAATAGCACCAGTTTTATGTGACGACAATTATAACCTTCGGCAATTTGTGTTGGTACCTGAGAGATACTTCAGCGAATCATAAAATGTTGGTAGACACTGTCCAAAACAAATTCTACAAAGTCGACAGTCTTCGTCCACGTGGACTAGCAGACGCCGGTTCATTTCCAGGGATTATGTTTTGACCTTTGAGTGCTGCCAACTTCAACTTCGGACAATATGGTGTACTTGAACTTTACCTAGTCTTGATGCTAATAGCAAATTGTCAATGTGGCATTATTAACAATTTTTTTCGTAGTTTAATTCAAAAATCCACCGACTTAATCCGGCTTTTAGAGATAAAGCACCATCTATAATCCCACTGTTTACAACAAATTTGTAGCATTCAAGCCAGAGATGACCCCGATAGCAGTGATAGCATACATTCGCATAATAATAATAATAATACTGCCTCATAAACACTCGTAGAGTGTACCCAAAGGCATGTGTGCGGGTAGAGGATGGCTATTATTATTATTTGCCGTCGCGCTCCAGGGCGACTTGCTGATTTTTGGTGGCGTATTCACTTTTCAGCTATAGCAGCACCTCGGGTGGCCGGTGTACACTTTAAGCAAGCACTTGACAGGATTGACATCTAGACAACTCACAATGCACTTGCTTTTCAACAAGGCACGTGGTCGCCTATCGATTCCGATATAGGAGACGAGGTCATTTTTATTTTTCATGATCTTGTACGGGCTTCCCACCAGTTTCGCAACTTTGGTGATAGTCCACGGCGACGTTAAGGGTTGAACAACCAAACCATGCAGACCACCAGTCTAAAATCATCTAGCATCGACATTTTTTTTTGTTTTCTTACGAACGACAGCCCTCAAAAGTCAAAATTTGTGCGATTTAAGGTTTGAGGTCTATCCTTTTAACGACTCCTATCATAGGTCTTCTTCATCTTGTTGCTAGCACTGAGCCGTTGCGACGTGCGAAGGGTGCCCGCAGTTACTCCAGTGCCTTTGTTAATGCAGGCTGGTGCAAGGCTAGCGGGTCCTCGCCCAGTGAACATGATAGTGGTTCGCAACTGGCCATGAACAGTCACCCATCACACGTGGAATGGAGGAATCCAGTCCGATATGGGTATGCAGTACAGAGTGTTTTCGCCGGATAAGTCGAAAGACAGGTGCCGGGGACATTAGGAAGGGGATAGGTAGCACACCGAAAAGAGTATTTAATTATATCGCAGGCACTTTGGATGTTCAAAAGGACTCGTTCATGGATGTCGTCCATTCTATTTCGAAGCTTGCGGATATAGTCCTCTCCCACAGTGTCTTGTCCTGATGGCGTCCCTTACTGCCGGTCACAGGAAGTCGCAGATCTCGGCCCAATACAATACCAGCAGAGGGTTAGCTGATTGACTCATATACTGCTGAACGATAGGCAATCAGGAACAAATTGAGGGAATGGTTCCAGTCTCTTTGGTGGACAATTGTCATTGTTCACGGAGAGGATATTCCATTAAGATTTAACGGCTGGTGAATAATTTGCGATATCCTCTGCCATGGGTCTTCGATTACTCTTCTTCCAGTCGATAATTAAACCATGATCTGAATCTCTCTCTTGGTCTTTCTGGATCTTGTTGTTTCAGTTATCGCCTACTGCCATGGTTTTACAAATCGTTGCGTCTATCTCGTCTGCCCGTCGGCAATGTGAGCACTTATCTAGGCAAAGTCTCCGCGACAGGGCATATTCGTTGTTATGGCTACTCCCCGCCCGACGTTCGATCTCAAATCCCAATTCTTGGAGTATCTCGGTCCAGCGTCTTACCTCTGGCCTTCGATATGTTTTAACTGTAAAAGCCATTTAAGAGCTGCATAGCCAGTTCTCGACAAAAATCTCCTTCCATATTATACGTATTTGTAGAAGTGTTCTAGTCCTTTAAGTGTCCTTCGGGGTGTCTTTACAATTGAATGGTACTCGATGGAGCCTCTGAAGTCATCAAGAGTTTGGCCCCTTTTTCTACATGGTCTATGCCTATGAAAAATCAGGGCTATCAGTGTTCCTTTTTGAAGCACAGCGGCTTTTGAAGCTGATGATGACAAATGTGCGGCATGTCTCCAAAGTGACGGCATATGGCATATAGCTCGACGGGTCAATCTCAGTGGGACTGCTAACGGTGGAATGATTGATGATATTTCGGAAGAGCATCCATCGTCCATGAAAATATCTATAAAACAAAGACAGATCGCCAACCTTTCTGCGATGTTCCCGAGAAGTAAGCGAGCTTGTGTGCGAAGTATCACAGACGAGACGAATGGCTCTCTTTTGGACCGAATCTAAAAGTTTCAATATATGTGTAGGTGCTGCACTTTATATATGGGAACAGTATTCCAAAACAGGTCGAATTTGTGCCTTATAAATCATATCAGTTAACAGGAAGTGAAATACTTCTTGGCGCGGAACAGAAAACCAAGTTTTTGAGAGGCACTCTTGGCAATGGACCTCACATGGTTTTTCCATGAAAGGGTACTGCTGATGGTAATGCCGAGCATTGAAATGGAAGATTTCATTGGTTCATTGGTATAGATACTCCTAACACAGTTACTCTGGCCAATGTAAGATCGGCCTTTCTAGAGAAATAATATGCTTGGGTTTTATTCACATTGAATTCCACCAATTATTGGATCCCCATTCTAGAATTCTTGCTGAGTCCGTATTTATTTCATTTCTGCATTCACTGGCTTTTATCGGAGCTTTGGAAGAGAACGCAGTATGGAGGGTACTATCATCTGCAAATCTGTTCACTGGACATGAGTTAGCTCCCAACAAATCATTGATGTGAAGGAACAGTGTTGGGGCTAGAATGGATTCCTGCAGAACACCAGCATTTATTGGTAGAGTATCAGATGATACTCCATCGACCACCACGGAGAGAGATCAGTCTAAGAGAAAGCTAGATAGTAAGGAACACAACTGGGAAGGCAAGCCATAAGATGGAAGTTTGGCTAAGAGTCCTTGGTGCCAAACGTATTCAAACACCTTAGAGATATCTAGTGCAACGGCCAGAGTTTCCCCTAATTTTTCAATAGATTACTGCCAAATATGTGAGACATAAGCAAGCAGGTCACCGATTGATCTCCGATGCCGGAAGCCATATTGTCGATCATTGATAATTCCTGAGCATTCTGGATATTTCATGAGCTCGATATTGATTGCCTTCTCCATGACCCCCGAGATAGCAGATAGTAGTGCGATAGGTCTAGTTGCTGGGTAGGGTCTTTTTCTCTTTTTTGTGGACTGGTTGTACCCTTGCAATTTTCCAGTTGGACGGAAATATCCCAAAATTATAAAAGAGGTTGAATAACTAGAAAAGAACTGCTGTTAGTTTTTTGAGATCGATCGGCGGAGTTCCGTCACATCCTTTCATCCTTGGTTGCTCAGCGCATACGATTCCCGGACTCAAGAGCTACCTACCCCTTAGTTTGGGCAGTGGTTTTTTGGGAAATGTGTCAAGAGATTCTGAGAAATGCTCCGACTGGAAAATTGTATCAATATTATATAATCACATGATATAAACAGAAAACTAATCATATGCAGGGTGTTTTAGAAATAGGGTAACAAATTTGTCTCATATATACCATTTCTGTCTTTTATATAATAGTTGAAATCATCTTCATATATTTATACATGTCTATTGTTAATAGATTAAAAATAAGAAATACTATTTTTTTCAAATTTTCAACCATAAATGTATAGTTGTTTCATGTATTGTAATACAGTACCATATATCATACCCAAATGCGTATATTCATTTGCATTTATGAATATTAGGTTTATTAGAATGCCTAATTGAATAAAGATCTATCTATCTAACTTCGCGTACTGATTCTGTATATGAAAATTTGAAACTTTCTTGTGAACATAGGACTGTAAGTACTACCTAAGGGCGCTACGTCTCTTTGAAAGTAACCCCCACAAACTTATTTTCATTCAATATCTCAGGAACAACCCTCCGAGATATACCAAATGTTCGGATTTTCTGAAATCAGCCAACACCAATTAATAAATAATTAATTAAAACTACACAAATAAGGTTCTCTTTATGGAAGATATTCCGCTTCAAATAAATACTGCTTGATAAGAATCTCAAACTGACTAAAAAAATTGCTAAGATAATAATAATAATATCATTTATTTCCCAAGAAACTTACTGATGTAGGTCTGAAATGATAACAGTTACTTTGAAAATCATAGAAATTGGCATATTGAAAGTTAGTGTTCTAAATGTGCATCATTCAAAATCTCCAATGCTTAGAATTATTTTTGACTGATTTTATGACGAAATATTAATCCTCACTGATATTGAAAAGTGTACTGATTTTCATTTTTGTGTATCTCAACGAGTTCCTGAGATATTGACTGGAAATCAGTAGCTACCTTGGGAAGAATTAGCCAATTTATGTTGATGAAAACTTCTTTCATATTTTTGTATGTAGAATCAGTACCCCTAGTTTGATATCTTATTTCGGAAACACCTTGTATACGTTCCTGTTAGATAAACACCAGGTTTTTGGTAACAAATTTTATTGATACAGCTTGAAATCTGAAATGATATTTATGATATAACAACTATATGCTAACAATTAAAATTATATCATATCACATATAAACTAGGCGGCTGGTCCTATTCAGTGGAATTACCTAAAAGATATTAAAGTTTTAGTCTCCTAATTTCCTCAACCTTGAAATCCGATCTGGAATAAAACAGATATATTACACACATATATAAAATTTACACTATATTCTACAACTCTTGATTTCCTATAAAAGTTGTTCAAAATCCAACCACTGTGAGCCGGCTCATCTATAATCAGAACTACGACATCTCAATAACACATTGCAAGCCAATGGTTACACCCGGCAAGAAATTGCAAAGGCTAATATTCCTAGGTTGCATCGAAATGACGGCAATAACCCAAAAACACGTTCAAGCAGAGCTTTCTTGTCTTATATCAAGAGAGTCACCGACCAGATTGGAAAAGTACTGGCAAAACACAACATTGAAGCTATCTACAAACCGACCAGACAGATTGATCCTTCACTCCGTTCAGCGAAAGATCCATGAGACCACCTCGCTACTACCGGTGTATACCGAATACCGTGCTCGTGATGGGTCTGTATACATCGGTACCACCCTCCGCAGCGTAAAAACCAGGCGCTCGGAACATCACAGGCAATGTAGGCTAGCCCATATGGAGAGAAGATATTCAGTTCCAGAATTTTGAAATTCTCTCAATCACAAGACACTACCATGCCTGCCTTAATAAAGAAGCCATAGAAATCCACAAACATAAAAATAATTTCAATGGAAAAGAGAAATCCTTCAAGCTTAACAAAACCTGGTACACCTGAAAAACACAAAAATAAAACCATCAAATAACACAATTGAGCAGGTAGGACGGGGCAATACATTAGTTAGACAGGTAGACAATGGCAACATCCTATCCGGTCAGATAACCCTGCAAAACAAAAACAAAATATTCAGAACAAAGTAATTAGCCAGGCTGTGACTATAACTTGAGAAGACTTTTCAACCGTTGTATCAATTTTACGTCACTCTTCGAGAAGACAACATCCAATCTGAAGATGCTCACCGCAGTTGTGAGCGAAACGTCCAAAGGAACAGCCTCCTCGGCCTTAAAGCCAGGAAACCATACTTCTTGAATCTACTTCCGACCGTGAAAGCCTTCATTCTATGCTCACCATTTCAAGTGAGAGATGGAAAATCGATTTTCCGAGTTTTTGAGTGAATTTTCCCCACTTTCCATAAGTGTTCGCGTGCAAAACAATTTTTTTAGTACTCTTCAAGAACTGCCTGTGTGCCAAAAATCATTTCTATTGGATTTAGTGTCAGGTTAAAACCACAGGATCTTGTTTCAACATTCAAAAGACGATAATTTAAAACTCGCAGATTATCACAGTAGAATTAGTTGATTGAATAAAATATAAAGATTTATGAACAAAGCAAGGTTAAGCTGAACGTTTTCTGCAGATTTTCATCATCACAGTTTATTGGTCAGAGAAGTTTATTTGTAATCAATTACCTCAAGGCCATAACGCTTCGGAGCTCTGAAGGTGTCAACCTCCATGTCAAAGCTGCATCGTGACTTCCCCAGTAGTCATGTATTTCAGTCACTTGCTCCAGATTCAACACTGTTGCTATCTGAGTCAATCTGGCAAATTTATCTCGAACAGACCAAGACGTCGTAGCTGTCATGTATCCTGCCAGAGATCTAACTTCTTTATCAAGTACCAGACCACCTAACTGAAATAGAAAATTGTTTTTATATCTCATGTTATAATCATGAACAACTTGAGTCACACTGATAAGTAAAAACAGACAACCAAGCAAAGTCAACTTATAATCAGAATTGTATATTTTAGGTTATTTAAAATATTTACAAGAAGATGTTTGAAGTAGCAACTCACCCTGTTGAAAGTACTCTTTAAAATCACTTTCTCTAGTCTTTGAGTGACTTCAGCGGTCAGAACCTGTGTGAAAGAATCATAGTTCGACGATGTTAGAATATCCTTGAAAGAAGAAAGAAAAGTCTCTAAATTCATAATTAACGTTTGAACAAAAGATTCACCAGCTTCGTAAGCCGAAAGTTCATCCTGAAACAATAGAGGAAAATTCGATATTTTTCAAATAGAGACAAAGATGGACTTGAGAATTTTTTTTTAACAATATCTGTTATCAAATATCAGAAAGGATAATTCAACAATCACTGAGATCCATATTTATTCTATACCAAAAGTGTAGCACATACTATAAAAATATATTGTTTATAAGTTTGTCTACTTCATCCATATTTTTTTCATATTTTTTAGGTGTGAAGCTTTGGAATGATTTGTTTAATGCTGATAATTTTTTCAATTGGAGTAACATGTTTATATGAACTTAAGCAGGATATTTCAGAATTTTACTATCTAAATATGAGAGTGTAAACTTTACTGAAGCTTTATGAACCATCTTCTGTTTTTGAAAATATCTCTGTAATTTGAAACTTTGCCTTCTGAATGCCACTGGTTCTTAAAAAAAAACTTCTTATCAAGTTCTTTGGTGTCATTCTGGCTAATAAATTTCGATTTTTTTGTAGGTTGTGTCAAATAACACATTAATCACATTATGTATTTAGAGACTTCAATTAAGATGTTTAGAAATCCTGTAAATGTTATAGATTAAAGGGGGTACTCTGAACCAAAGATGGGACATCGAAACGTAACATCGATGTTGGACATCGACGATACTATCGAAATTCACCATCGATTTTTTGCAAACATCGGTCTTGCAATATCGATGGTTTTTCTTCGACATCGATGTTTCTTGACATTTGAAACTTTCGACAGATGACAGATGGATTGGCGTGACAGCACTCATAGTTTGGGAAAATTTGATTGAGTTACTGATAATATACTAATTTATTCATAATCATAAGTTAATCACTTCAATATTTTGGTTTCATCATTCGTCATGTTTAACATCGATGTTTCATTTTGCGACATCGATACCAAAATATCGGAACATCGAATGATTCAGTGTTGCCGATTGGCGGATAATTATCCGATTTTCGGATAATTTGAAGGGTTTGCGGATATTTTTCTCACCCTGTCAAAAATCGGATAAAAAAATTGATAATTAGAATCTGACTAAATGCTAAAATTATAAGCGGTTAGAAATTATACTTTTTTAATGTAGAGCTTTATAATGCAAGATTTCATTTTAGATTTGACAACATATGACACAATATTTCGTCTTGAAGGTAATGGGTCAGATCGAAATATTCTATGGTCGTCTGTTATGTTTCTGTCTTCGTCTCTTACATGAAGGCAACCATTATGTCATTTCCCTTATTCGATGAAAAGTAAATTTTTTTGGTACATGAAATCCCATCGCAGAGTGTTTGTCACGCAAGGTTATGAACCGTGCTATGAGCTTTTTATTCCGTAATTTCCATTCCGCTTTCCACTATTCACTATCAGATGTCGCGAATAGAGCGGATCTTTTCTCACTGTCGTTTCATTTTCATTTAGACGAAATTGTTCACGTTTTCTATAAAGAATAAATATTAAATAACAAAATACCTAGGTACCCGTTTATTTTAAGTGTATTTTATTGTTACTGAATATTTAAAATAGTTTTTTTTTTCTATTATTACTAAAAAATACCTATACATGCCTTCTATTTGGTAGAAAACATTAATATATGGCAGTAATTTACTATTTTTGATGTTCAACATATCGGATAATTTCGGACAAAATCGGATATTTTCAAGTTCAAAAGAGGATATTTTCATCCTCATACATTGGCAACACTGGAATGATTACCATCGATGTTTTAGAATCATCGATGTATATCGCCCATCACTAGTCTGAACACCCTGAACTGAACTCCGTCTTTTCCAGGATACTTATTATTGAACAATGTGGAAAAAAGACTATTTTTATTATTATTTTCATCAATTTCATCTTATCTTATCCAAGTGTCTGAGTCTGATTGACTCAGCTGAAGAGCATTCAAGCAATATTAACGGTCTCTTTTACTTTCCTAGAATGCAAACAAACTATATCTAAGCTGAACCGAGGGCTCTGAGGCTGTACCAAGCTTCCAATTTACGTTACATGTTCTTTACTATATGAACAGTCCCGCCTTAAAGAACTGTGGTACCTACTGGTGAATCCAACACGTGTTTCCCACAAAAATTTCGAAATAGAATCGAATCAGTAGTTACCCCAGGGTTTCAAGACATCGTAATTTTATTCCTCTGTATGTCAGTCAGGAAGTCATTCAAGGCATTGCTCTGCAGACTGTTCATATTGTTCCCATTGTGTTCAACAACAAAGCATTTAATGAAAAATGTCATATCAGACTTCTACATTGAGACAGCAGAAAATAAAAAAATTCAACAATCCATCAGTAAAGTAATCAAAAGTGTACTCACCTCTGTCAGATGGTGATTAATATTAAGAAATGAATCTACCCATGGGTTCACTCTCGGTTTGATAGCTGTCGATCTCAACTGTTGTATGCCATACTCAATGATATCTTTGAGGTTTGTGGTTACTAATGACAAGCCGGAAAGACAACTTTCCAGTTTTCCTCTGTCATTGTTGTTCATTTTTGGCAGAGCCTGCTCGATTTCATACATAATGTATCCACAAAGAGCTTCGACATAGTCACTGCTGCTATCAGCATTGTTCAAGGCTACCTAAAAAAATATCGAACTCTTCAAGGGATGATTCAATTCGTTGAAAAAATTAATTTTAAGAACCTTCTCATCGACCCAAGAATTTTTCTTTCAACTAACAAAACAGTGATATATAAAGTTCAAAATAAAATATTAGAATCAAATGAACTCTTCCTCATATGTAGACAGAAAGACTATCCCATTGTTCAAATTGTGAATGATGGGTTTTTGGGTTTTTAGGCAGACGTGTATTGCGAGATGTTCGATGTTTCTGCCTATGGACAGTGATGAAAAACCATTATTTAAATATCTCGTTATAGTTTAGAATTTAAAATACAATTGCAATTTATTTTATTTTATCTGGTTAATAAAGTTAAGTCCCTAAGTTGTGAAATTCGGTAACTCGGACTCTGCCTTTTTTGTCTTAAAAAACTAGTCTTATAGATTGTTTTCTCAATCATACTGTCAAAAGTAAAAATATACAACCATAATACTGAACATAACACAACTCTGAAATGAAAGTGTTCTTACAAATCTGAGGTTCATGGCTAATGAAACAGTGTACTTGTCATTTTTGGTTTATTTTCAGCTTCACTTATTAACAAACACCGACGAATCAAATGGTCAGTTTAAATTCACCGCTACACTACATTGTGTACTTCACTGGATTATTTTTACTCACTTGTCAACTATAACTATCATTGTAAATACCTTTCTATTATTATAGTTCGGCGGGGCTGGCCATCTGCCGAAATTCAGGTAGAAACTTTTCGATGGCTAATCCCGACTACCAAAAATGATAATAATAATAATAATAATAATAATAATAATAATAATCATAATCATGGAGTTTTCGGCTCCTGGCGAAACGAACATCGTCCGAAAAGAGGAGGAGAAACTGACTAAATATCGAGACTTACTCTTTGAACTACGCAGGCTCTACCCAAACCATTCTGTTAAAATGGTGGCTCTGATTATAGGGGTCCGTGGTGGTATGATGGACACACTGCTTTCGAACTTAAAAATCATGCCGGCTTGCCATAATATGGCAGAAATCTTAGCCGGACGAATGCAGAAGGCCGTCATCCTTGGTTCACTCCGTCTGCTCAGGGCACATGATTCTCGGACCCAGTAGCTGCTTACCCCACGGACGTGGGGAGTGGCTATCTGGGTAAATGTCACCATTGCGCCCTCTGGATGTGTCGGAGCTCCGGAGATAGGGTCCGACTGGTATAATCCAACCGGATAAAAAAAAAATTAAAATAAAAAAAAATACCGACACTCAGGCTGGCTGCCTACATACAAGGTGATTCCTCTCGATTAGATATTTTCAAGTTTAATCACAGCGGTCTTAATCCGAACCGTGGTGAGAAAATCGGTAACACCGCATATTTATTCGATAATGTCAATTTCTCGGCTCATATGGAAAACTAAGAAAAAATATAAGAGAATAAATGAAGAAAGGACAGAAAAGAACGACGATTGATATGGTTATTTAATTTTCGTCATCATACACTAGAATCGCAATTTATTCAATTTCTTAGATATGGGAAAACTGCCAAGTTCGGTTTTTATATGTCCTAATAAACTTCACATTTCGAAAGATAAGATTTTTTTTAGATTTTTCATTCGAAATCTGAATGATGAAAATAATATGCCGATTTTAATTTTAATTTCACGAGTTTTATCAACTTTTTTAGTGATGGGGAAGGAGAGGCGAACTTCCGATCGAAATTTTTCTTGACAAAAAGGTTGAAAGTTTTTGTGAAGTAAGGTTGAAGAAAATCAGAGCTTTACCTTCGAAAATAATTAACTCGTAAGATAATGGAGCGTGAAAAAATGTTGAGAAATATGAACAAAGGTTCTTTTATACTCAGTTTCTTTTATACTCAGTATTCTGTAACTTGAAGTGTGTGGTATGGTTGAACTCAGAAAAATATGGGCTTTCAATTTTTGATATAAAAATATACCATTTTAATTTTAAAAAATATATCGATGACATATCTTATAAGGTGGTGGAGAAAAATATCAATTTTTTTGTAAAGAAAAAATTAATTTTTTGTAAAAAAAAAGTTGAAGGTTTTTGTGAAGAAAGGTTGAAGAAAATCGGCCTGACAGAGCTTTACCTTCGAAAATAATTAACTCATAAGATAATCGAGCGTAATGGAGTATACTGTAACTTGAAGTGTTAGATATGACATATGTGGTAAGATAATGGAGCGTTTCCACACTTTATGAACGCACTGTATAAATGAATTGAAGCAGTGACTTACAATGAATGCAGTCCTTGACTGTTCTGTGTCTCCAGATTGCAGCCTGCCTTGTTGTATGGATGATTGAAGAACATTGTAGGCTTGAGTCAAGTCCAAGTAACCTGAAGGATAACCCTGCCTCAATCTACTTCTTAGGATTTCTCCGAAATCACTCTCTAACACCCTGCAGGCATTGTTTATTATGACGCATATGCCATCTAAAGATCCGGTAGATATTGATCTCCTATAATCACAGAAAATTAGTGACCATAATGTCCCCCAACATTATTTATTATATTAGATCACTCCCTTTATTTAGGTACAATCAACAAATGTATAAATAGCAAACTTTTGTAAACAAATACAAATAACAAATAAAACTTCCTTCATAAAATCAAACTTTCAATCAATTCATGTTTGCTAATCACATCTTAGATATGGCATCTTGAACTGGGCCACATCCTCTTTTGTGTCCTATGTATTATACTTTTTATTCAAAAGTATGCTATCAGGAAAATTCCTTAAGTTAGGTTATGGAGATTTTCGTGAACAAACTTACAAATTTCAAGTTACACGAATATACATTATTTAAACATGTAATTATGAATACCAGAACATTTTTAGCTGCTAACAGAGCATATCATAATTAGTATTCCACACGAAATGCCCATTTAGGGCAGTTATTATTGGCTAGTAAACATCGCTCTGCTCTTTATATGTTAATATAAAAATAATACATAAACAAGAAATTTTGATAAATGGCAACACTGTATTGGATCAAAGTAGAGCCACTCACTCACTCAATTAAAAAGTTCTCAATATCTTTACAATGTGTGAGAAAAATGTAAGAATTCGCTAAAATGCATAAAAACATGTTTTAAAAATCATGTTCATTGTCAACATTGTTAATGTTATTATTGTATACCAGCTACTTAATTAACGGTATGATGAAGACGGTCATAACAAATAAACCTAAACTCAGAGGACAAAAGTTGTACTTTTCTTTATTCATTGATTAATGTATGTTAGTATTGACATAATGAGAAATGAAACCCTGAAATTATATTTTTTCTATAACCACTATGAAAAGTAGCGTATTTTTCATAGCTTAATTCAAAACCATGCATGTATTGCTCATACTGTGAGAAATATTTTTTCTCACTGTACTTTGCCGAAACCTCATACATTTATATGGACAATCAACAAAAATTGACAAAAACTTAGTTGGCTGCTGTTCAGCTTCAATAGTTGTCACAACTGTCAGGATATAGAAGTTTTTTATATTCTTAAGGTAGTTTTCATTCGTTCTTTGATCCGGCCCGTTGAGACGGGGGGGGGGGGGGCAGAGGAGGCAAATGTCCCGGGGCCGAGAAGACAGGGGTCCCGGAGTCCTCTTGAAACATAATAATTATTATTCAATGCCAACACCTAATTTTTATTCTATACTGTCAGGAGACCGTGTTCATGGGAAGATAGAACAGTAGCATGTCAAAGCGGTTTTAGAGATATTGAGAAAAACTGACTTTTTTATTAAATTGCAACATCCTGTATCTTAGAAATAAAGCGGTTGCGGACACATGTTTATGGGTAAAAAAGTCTTATTTTGACCCCAGAAATACGCACTTAAAATATTTGTATTGAATTTAGTAATTCGTATATTCGGGGGACATTAAATTTCGAAAACAACATGCAGCACTTGGAACATGTTAATTTTCATGGAGAATGTTCCCCTTTTCAACATGAATACCTCCCAAGAGGTTATCTTGAACGATGGAAAATAGCGACTAAAGTTTGTCTTTCAGCCGCAGATGATTCCACAACAGATTTTATGAATATCCGATTCATATTTTCGAACTAAAATCAGAATATTTTGTTTAATACCAGTGATCGTAGCTGAAGCGGAGAAATCAGTACTTTGGCAAGGATAAAAGATCACCTGCCTTCTACTAAAGACACGACTCAATAGTTTGGTAATGCTCTTAATTGAGTTAAAATTAGCTAGGTAGCTGAATTTGGAAAAAATAATACATAATTTTGCCGCCAGAAGAATAAGAAAGGCTAATTTGTTTTGAAAAACTACTGTATTGTAGAAAATTATAATGTTCTATTTATTTAGTTTATAGTTACATGAGTTTACATTCATTTTAATATCTCTAAAATAAAAAATAAAAAACTTCAATAAAAATGCATTTTTGGCCATTTGTATCAAACTTCGAAAGGTGATGGTATAAATAGAAAAGGAAAGAAGGTAGGAGCCCAGCTGCATACTCCGCCCCAGGCCCAATGCTGGCTCTCTCCGGCCCTGGCTTTGATAAAGGAGTAACTATATTAAGAATCTCTTTTGCTTTTTTCTTCGAATCAACATAGCTTTTTGAAGTCGATTTAAAAATCTGTTTCAAATTCTGCTATATAGGTATATGTACTTTTGAACAAAACGTTTATAATAAGGCTCAGTGGTGTAGTGGGTTGTGTATCCGTTTGACACACAGGCGGCACAGGTTGAAAACCTGGTCTGGACTGTTTTTTTTTTAATAAATTTTTTATTTTACATCCTAATATATTTATTTAGTTAATTGAATAAATTATACAACTGTCAAAAGGTAGGATACTTTATTGTTATTTTAGTTGAGCTCACCATGAAAATAAATATTGAGTTAAGTTACTTGTATTCTTTAAATTTGTATAGTTGTCGAAAGAGTATAGTGTGCAACATGTGGGGAAAGTTACTTTTCTCACTCGTTACAACTGCTATGAAAAGTAGCGTATTTCTCACACTTTTTCTCACGGCACTTTGCCCACACCACATACATTCATATGGAGAATCAACAAAAATCGACAAAAACCTAGTTGGCTGCTGTTTTGCTAAAATAGTTTGTCACAACTGTCAGGTTATAGAAGTTTTTAAATTCTTAAGGTAGTTTTCATTCCTGCTTTGATAAAGAAGTAACTGTTTTCAGAAACAGAGCATGAAGAATAGCCTGCTATTATGTTGAGAGAGCATTACAATTTCTCCTCTACTTGCTCGAGGAAGGGATATCAACTTGAGCTGTTAATTCGTCGGGAGAGGTAACAGGAGAGGTGCGCAGTAGTGCATCTCTCTTATTTATGTGGTATTATGATATTATTGCGTTCCTTGTTGCTCGCGTTAATTTCTGTTTATACCCCAGATGAAAAGTTTCCGATACTGTATGTAGGTACTTTCAAACAAAGCTTTTGGCACAGTGGATTGTGTAACCACTTGACACATAAGCGGCCCTAGTTCAAAACACAGGCTAGTAAGTTTTTTTTTTACATCCTGATATGTTTATTTAGTTAATTTTAAATAAGTTATTCAACTGTATTAAAGTAATATCAAAAATTATTCACCTTACTTCAAAACTGGTTAGGTCCTCAATAAGAAAAATTAACCAACCTGATACACTTCCTGATAATGAAAAATGTATCGTCCACCATACTGGAAGTTTGCTGTCCAGCCTCCAAAGTGTCCATAGTAACAGCTTTGGCTACTGACTCCTCCATATAATACTGTTCCAGCCTGAGGTAGTGTGATAAAAGCTCATGCTTACATTGACTCAATTCGCTATTTTTAACAAGCTGCTGTAAAGACTGTAGAATTTTGTTTTTCTCTTCTTGATTTGGTATTCCTATATCAGCATCATGCTAGAATTTGATATTAAAAAAAGGACCATCAATTTAAAATGCATTCAGAATGGTAAAAAATAAATCATTTTATTTTCAACTAATTTAGATGGTGACCACCAATATTTCATTTAATTTTAGCACTAGTCTGAGAGACAGAATAGAGGTCAACCTTCACCCATCTAATAACTGGATAAAACATGAAACGTACTTTTTACGAAGTCTCATAAGTAGGCGAATACACCTATAATGGCTTGCCTATCAAAATTTGGTCCAGACTATATACAGTGAGTTTAAAAAATTTGCAACACATTGAAAATTTTTTCATTATCGATTTATTGTTTATAAAAATTGGTGCATTATTATACTTGCTTATGAGTTGTCAAAATTTCAAATTTCCAAACAGTGTACAGGGGAGAACAAAAAATAGGAATTTTGATCAGGTGTAAACTATTTTTGACATTATCAAAAAGTTCATTCAAAGAGGTTGTTCAGAATTGAAAACAATATTCAAAAAATTACCTCAGCAGCTATGAAGATGTTAGGATTTATAATAAGAAATTGTAAACAATTTTAAAATACTGATACTTTCAAAACCATTTATTACTAACTGGTGAGAAGCAAATTAGAATATGCATCACTGACTTGGTCAACTTATTATTTCAAAAATATAAATGACATCGAGCAAGTACAAAGAGTTTTTGCCAAGTATGTCATATTCAAAATGGATGGAGCATACCCTGTTAGAGGCACAGAAAACCAGTTACGCCTATCCAGGTTGAATATGACAAACTTACGCCATAGGAGGGTAATGAATATTTGTGTTTTCGTGATTAAACTAGTCAATGGTTTTCTTCTAGAAGAACGGAACTTCTTAGTTCCCAGACTAGCCAGTAGATTCAATCCAACTTTTTATTTACCACAGGCAAAATCAAGCATATTGTACACTTGTCCAATATATAAAATGTGTTCTTATTACAATACTTTTTGTCAAAATGTGGACTTTACCCTATCTCTCAAGAAATTCACATCCATTTTAAGTCAAACTTTTGAATGACATTTTTTATGTGTTCTGTGATATTGATTGTATAAGCTGTGTTATACTTTTACTTTATACAAATATGTAAATTTGTACATTTACTTAAATTGTTAAAGTAAGCCATATATATTTGTGATAAATAAGTATCTTATTTTAATTTTATTATACATATAGGTATATTATTTTTATATGCAAAAATCTTTTACTAGGTCTACCCATTGTTTGCTCATCATTTAATTTGGAATTGTTAAACTACAAGACGTAAACTGTGTGCAACTTAATGCAGCCCTATCAATGGACTCTGTCTGTTGAGCTTTGTTTTCAAATAAATAAATAAATTTTGCACTATTTCAAACTTTTTATTGTTTTTTCATGGATTAAATTCAATGATATTTTATGTCTAAGAACAAGTAATATTAGGGTCATGATAATAAAGCATGTTTTAAATTAAACTGAACTAAAATATGAAAATTGTCGTAGGGGGCACTACTTAACTGTTTTCCGTTGGAGACTTGCCAACCAAAGTACTCTTAATGTATAGGGTTCTGATCAAGTGCGGATTGTTTATAATGTATTTTTCAATGATCAATAATAATATTCCATTAAAGCACAATAAACCTTCTTTGTTCTGAAGTCGCAAGTACTGAACGGTCAGTGTGGAAAACTTGATTCTAAATCTAATAATCGTTTCAATAACAAGCAACTTTTCTTAATAAACTTCATTAATAAGGTAAAAAATAATGGTTGTTTACTACTGATCAAAATTCCTACTTTTTGTTTTTCCCTGTACACTGTTTGGAGATTTAGAATTTTAACAACTCTAATACGAGTTTTTTTTTTTCGCAATGCACTGACAAAAGAATAATAAAAAAGTTTCCCAAAAGTGCAAACTTTTTAAAACTCACTGTAAAACAGAAATATGCGTTCTTTTTGAAGGTATTATCGAAATAGAGTATTGCCATTAAAAAAAAATTACAATGACTTCATAACTCGAACAGTGATGACATCATCAAAGCAAAAGTAGACCAAAAAATGCGCAACAGAAAAAGAAAATAGACGTGACTGAGCCTTTTCCCCCAATGGCCATATTAGACCAGGATCCCACGCCTATTTTCAAAAATGATTAATAACAGGCTGTGAGTAGCTTCGTGTTGACAATTTCGGAGCGTAGGACTGGGAACACGTACCATTCAATTTGTAGGACAATATGAACATTCAATTATACAAATAATAATCAATCAACGGTGCAAAAATCCTCTGGTTATTAATGATTTTTTATGACCACGTCATTGGTACATGTTGGGAGCGGGGGACTCTTTAGGACAAAATATTTTTCGAGTGCTTCATCAAATTATCTCGAGGTTCAACTGAAAATCTAACTGTTATTAATGACTTTTTTGCACTCACCAAATCGACATGATTGACACCTGCACGTTTAATTAGTTCCCACTTTCGAGAATTTTCGTAGAGGGAAAAGTTTTGTAAAACAAAAGTTATATACTCTCTTTCTATATATTATAATAAAACTGATCAAAATGTTTCAAGATCTACATCTTCTTTGTATTGTAGATTGCAGTAAGGCCTTTGGGAGCTGTGAATAAAAGACTTTAACAACTGAATCAATGTGACAATACCTAGCCCATATAAATATTAAATGTATTACTCACAGTAACTTTTCTTCGTATGAACCTGAGGTACAGTTCAGTTCGAAAATGCATCATTGTTAATTCTCCAATGAGAATATCCAAATCTTTAGGATCAATTTTGTCCAGTTTGCTGAAACTAGAACTGGAACTCATCCTCGACAAATCATTGATAACTTGAATTTTCTTATTAATTTGCCTCGTTTTCGACCACTCAGATAGAATTCGTTTGGTTTGCACTTCACATTCTTTCTGCAGAATAGATATTGCTGATAGTAACCTACCAGGTCCATAGTAAGTCTCGATGAGAGGTTGATGGGTATCCAGGACCCTTGCTAGACCCTCAAAAAGTAAGGTTAGAGTGTCTGCATATATAACGCTATGTCTTTTATCAGAAAGGGGGATATTCATGGCTGATTTCAAGTTCTTCTCAGCTACTATAGCTACTTTAGTACGCAAATAAGTACAAAACTCTTTTATGCCTTCATCGTGCATTCCTAATAAAGGAAATATCTTGAAGAACCTTTCGATAGATACTAGATCCTCATTATCAACTGCTTCGCTGAACTTATGTTCTACTATGGCTCGTAACTGACTTGCTGCATCTTGTAGAGTTCTTACAGACCTGAGCATATTGCTAACATTGTCCATGTCATTGGCAGTTCGTTTCAAAAGAGTCTGATCCATGGATAAAAATCGATGAACATGTGCAGCACCTTTCTCATAGTCATAGTCCAGAATGGCGGCTTGAACACCTTGAGAACATATTTCCAAATCTATTAGATCACTGACTCTCACCTGGCATTCGTCCACACGGCTCTAGAATTGAAGAAGTCATTCTTAAACATTAATTCAAAGAGAGATCAAAATTTATTTACCCTAGCACTATCAAGGGATCGTATTTTACCACTGATTTTCTCTGAAGAGTCTGAAATATCATTTACAGTATTAACCAGATCTTCTGCTTCTTGTTTGATAATTTTTAGGGTAGGGATGACTTTTGAGAGACCTTTCATTTTGTCTTCCAGTAACACTTTTTGATTCAACATGTTATTAAGGTTCATAATGAGATAATCCTATAAAAATTTGTAAGGACAATATGTATGATATAACTAATGCCAGCTTACCTCTTCCTTTTTAAGATTTTCCAATTCGAGTTGAATTTTTTTTTGCATTTCTGCATACTTCGAGTTACTTAAATCCATTATTATTTACAAAATTTACGAAAACTTCAAAACCAAAAACACTTTTGTTTATGGAGAGAAGTGTTGCCAGGAACCTAAGTGCCTAAGCTAAGAATATTATCAGTCCCATCTAGGGTCACTGGATCCAGAAGGCTTTGCTTCTACGGGTACGGCCAATGGGAGGAGTCTAATAGTTCAAATCTCTTATAGTAGTTCGAATGTCAAAAATAACCCACAAAAGCACCAATAAAAAAGCAACGAAAAAGTTGGGTTATAATATAAAAAAAAAAAATTTGACACTCGTTTTGACAGTTGTATTCTTTTTCGTTTTGGTTTAGTATAATAATATTTCATATTTTAGTTATTACTTATTTTACTCTTGAATGGATATACACCAGCTACTAATTCTAATTCTGTTATTGATTTAAATTGAGAGGTATACAATAATCTCGAATTTCAAGGAAGCATTGGTTGATTTCTGGGCCTTGCCTCTTGCCCTATCTTATCTTGTGACCCGCTGACCCGGTTAGCAGCTATTATGGAACATAGAGATAGAGCCGTCGACAAGGAACTTGACTACCTATGTAATAATTTTTTGAAGTTCAATAAAAACAAAAAGTTGGACTACCTCATACCTCAATCAACGGAATGAACAGTTTTAAAATTGCCAAATACTCTGCAAGATTTTGATTAGACTAGCAGAAAGCATACATGATTTTGCTGTGAGTTGATGGAGGAAGTATGTCTGACGAGGTCCCGGATTAATAAAATGTGAAGTGAGAAACAAATTTAAAAAATTAAAAATAATTAGACTGCGGAGACCATATATTTAAAATAGTTTTTAGGAAGCCTTTCAATCTAGCAGAGTTCACCTTCCATTTTGAATGTGAGACACTTGGCAAAAGTCTTTTTCTTGCTCGATAGCATTTATGTTTTTTTAATAACACTTCTTACCAGTGAATAAATGGCTTTGGAAGGCTCGGTGTTTTTATATTGTCTTTAGTTTCTCATAATGAATCCTAACATCCTCTTAGTTGATTTGACAATTTCTCAAATATGATAATCAAAGGTGAGTTTTTGATCTACAAAAATTCCCAGATGTATTTTGACCAGTTGAGTTTATCATCTAGTGTGATACCTAAGTTTCACCCTATCACCACTTCTGAGGTATTCAAATGAAAAAATCAAAACATGTGTTTTTTTAATTTTGAACAATGTGCCATTGTTACTTCTGAACCAAAATTTTATACTTCACTTTGCAAAATACATTCAGTGTCACAACATAAGATTGAAGAGCCTACAATATCTGTTGAGCCGCATATGGCAACGGAATAGGTAACTTTTTTTAAAAATAAAATTGGTTTAATCTTGTCAAATGTGAGAATGTTAATGACTGTCTCGATCTGCTCTATAAAACAATTCACATTATTTGAGCAAGTCATACTGAAGTATCCAGAAAGAGCAACTGCAGATAAACCCAAATATCTATGCTCGACTTGGTGCATGAGATAAGAAAGAAAAATTATTTACACAAACTAATTTTAAAAAATAGTACGGACTCTACGTAAAAACCTAGTGCACTAAAGCAAATGACAAAGCATCAAATAAATAATAAAAGAAATATTGCACAAGATCACAACCCTTTTTGGCTATTTGTATTGCCTATAGAAATGCAGCTTGATAACTCAGTCAACAGTAGTGATATTCGCAAATTTCTCTGTACAGTTCTTCCCGAGGTTCTTCCACTCTGTTTATCAGGTCTCAGAAAATTATAGCAATTTCAAGGCTGCCTCGGATGCCTTTGGTAACAGAATCTGATGTTCTCAGAACTATAATAAATCTAAAACCAAAAAGGTCAACAGGCAGAGACAATATATTTATTTATATGGTTATAACATTTTTACAACTACAATTATAATACAAAGCTACGTGAAAGTTTCACTAAATGAATTTATACAGAATACCTCAAATAGTTTGCAGTATATATTTTATATTGCTAGTACAAATCTCAATCTATTCTTTAATTGGTTTAATGCATTATTAACTAGGTCAATAGAACCAAGGTTGAAATTCCGAGGAATTCTCGCCAAGGGACCTTATTGTCGGTATTTTTGTAGGTTGACACTGATCAATACTTCATTTTCATTTTTCATGAGAAAAGGATATATAATTTTTTTCAGTAGAAAGTAAACAATACTACACAACACTATGATCCTATCAGATCTGGGGGCAATATGCTGTTGTTGTAACAATTGGACCAATAAACCAAGAATTTTCCGTTACCGTATTACCGATTAGATAAATCTTGAAAATATTTTATTAACATAATAAACTTTTATCTATCTATCTATCATGTCATTCCGGATTCCACTATTTTTGAACATTTCGTACATAAAATATAAAATTGACATGTGTCGGTAGTTCAAACGTTGGCTCTAACCTAACCTAACTTTTTCTGTGGGTTATTTTTGACATTCAAACTAATAGACTCCTCCCATTGGCCGTACCCGTAGAAGCAAAGCCTTCTGGATCCAGTGACCCTAGTCCCAACCAAACACTAGCGCTCCTTTTGGTTGTTTCCGGAATATAGAGTTATTTTGACAGCTTTAGGCAAATATTACACAACAGATAAGGTTGAACTATGTGAAGTTATGGTGGATTTATGGTCAAGTTTTAGGTCGTAAGTAATAAGTCGGAAGTTTTAATTAAGTAATAACTAATAAGTCATTCAATCATTCCCTTTCAACAGGAAGGCCACAGACCTCATATGAGGTCTGTGAGGAGGGCTCATACACGAGTGGTAAGTTTTAAGTCATAAGGAAAGTTGAGTTGACCAACTTTCATCTTTTACGATCAAACTTACGACTAATTTTTAAGACGCATGCGTCAAGCGGCAAATGCTGCCATCTGTCAAGAAGAATAATAATATTGGAGTTTTGAATGTTATTTGTTGTTAAATATAAGTTGTTTTGTGATGTTCATTATAGTTTGATTATAAAATTCTCAGATTGTTCAAAAGTGGCCAATAGTACACTCAGTTTCTTATGATATGACAGTCTTTGAGACTTGGGCATGAATGGTATTTTTTTTCCTAACGACTTCTGACTATTACTTAAAACTTCCGACTTATTATTACGACCTAAAACCTGACCATAAATCCACCATTTACGATCCGTCAGAGGCGCTGAGAATATGTTTTCAAATGTAATGAAAAAAGTTGCATTTTCAATTACGAATGGGGAGAAGACCACTGAGTGATGGAATCTTCCCAAACCCCTTTCAATTAAATCATGCGCTAAAATCGAAGCAAAAATATTATTCGGTGTTTTGAAATAAGCCTAATAATATTGCCTATTGCCTACTCGGGCACGTACGTCACCAAGAGCGCCAATATTAATAGCCTCAAAATTTGCTATTTTTCAGAACGAAATCAGACCACCTGTAACTGAAATTTGACTCGAACAATATTATCTGGGTACATTTATATTTGCATTATGTATTTTACAACACATTTGGAGCACAAATATTTTTTCGTGTCCTCGCCTATTGTCAGAATTCGATTATGAACAACACTAATACGGACCGTATTATACTCTACAAGGTATACTGAAGTGTCGTTCGTTTAAGACGTACTCTGACTGCTGTACTTGCTCTAATCTAAGTACTCCCACCTGAAATCAAGGAGATGATCAGGCAGCGAAGACGTTTGAAAAAACGATACCAGCGCACGCTGGCGCCCGATGACAAACGACAGTTCAACCTCGTAGTTAGGAAACTGAGAGAAGAACTCAAGCAACTCAGAGAGCGACAGTGGGCTGAGCGTTTGAACGAACTAAACGCTGAGGACAATTCTATATGGAGGATGTAGAAAGTACTCAGACACGGTCGGAGGAAACCCTGCCCCCTCCTCCACGGTGAAATGACTCCTTTGAACACCAATGCCGGGAAAACGATGCCGAATTCACCGAAGAAGTCGAAGACACGGAAACACACGCAGAACAGACAATCAGAAGACTCAGACGAACTGACGACTCAGACATCCTTCTGGAGGCAACATCCCCAGAAGAGATTAGGGCAATACTCAGACTAACCAAGACAAGGAAAGCACCAGGACCAGACAACATACCAGTCAGAGCGGTAAAAGCCTTACCAAGAAAAGGACTAGCCACCCTGACCAACATCATAAACGCGATACTCAGACTAAGACACTTTCCTGTTAGCTGGAAAGAAGCAACGGTAATCATGATTCCGAAACCCGGCAAAAACCACACGTTCCCGCAGAATCACCGACCCATCAGCCTAACAACAGCGATGAGCAAGGTAGCGGAGAGAGTGATCCAGACACGACAATGTCGGTAGAATTGAACGTCCTTCCAGACGAACAATTCGGATTCAGGCACGAGCACTCAACGGAACTCCAGGTCACCCGCTTGGTGGATGCAACCATCCAGAGCTGGAACCGCACAAGGAAAGGACACCTAGCAGGAGCAATCTTTCTAGATGTCTCCAAGGCATTCGACAGAGTATGGCACGATGGACTGATCAACAAACTAGTGGACGCGGGATACACTACGCCAATGGTCAAGCTTATAAACTCCTTCATAAGAGGAAGACATTACCGATGCAGGGTCGGCAACGTTCTCTCATCCCGAAGGAGGTTAGAAGCAGGAGTCCCACAAGGAGCGGTGCTGTCACCATATACACTGCCGACATGCCGAAAGCAGATGACCCGATGACCAAACTTGCCCTCTACGCGGACGACACGGTGATCTTCGCCGAGTCATCACACGAGAGGGGAGTGACAATCAAGCTCCAACGGCAAGTAAACAAGCTCGAAACGTGGTTAAGTCGCTTGGAGATTGGAATCAACCCAGACAAAAGCAAAGCCGTCCTGTTTACGAGGAGACGTAGGACGCCAGAGGGCCATGTGATTATGAACGACGACCGGATTCCATGGGTGGACGAAGCCGTCTACATAGGAGTAACCCTGGATAAGAAACTCACGTTTTAACGGCACGTCTCCCACAGATTAGCACTAGCGAAAGCCGCAAGGCATAAGCTATGGCCGGTCATAGGACGTAGTAGCACCATGGCCCTGGAGCTGAAACTACGTCTCATCAAGACAATTCTGCTGCCTATGCTGTTATACGCGTCGGCTCCTTGGGGCCAATGCGCAAACACATATAGGCAAAAGATACAGGCTTTCTTCAACGTCTGCCTGAGAGTGGCAACGGACGCACCGCGTTACATGCCCAACAGGTTCATTTACCATACTACGTTGACAGACTACTACGACAACGTGCGGAGACTACACTCAGGAGAGTAGAAATCCACACAAACCCACCACTAACAGACTTACATGAAAACAGACTCGAGCAAGACGACCAAGTCAGAGAGAAATATAGACGACCTGTAAACCAACTGGACAATGACACCCCTGAAGAAGTAAGACGAAGGCAGGAGCTCCGGCGACTCCAACGGCAACTTCAACAGGTATTCTAAAGAGACACTAACCATACCTTATATGTTTCAGGAACAAGGATTTTACGAAATTATACAGAAACGTGGGGGCTGAAGGCCCCCGCGACAGGGCCTTCAGCCAGTTTTTGGGGGGCATCATGCACATTCTAAAGCCATTATAACAATTCAACTCATGTCAGATATAAGGGAGCTTCAGGCGCGTAAAGGCACTCCATATCACACGGTCAGATTTTATTCTGCTGATCGCCAATCATCAGGATGAGGATCCGCTCTAAGAGTATAAGGTTTTGTTCCCTTTTTAAGGGGTTTTTCACCTAAATCTCATATAAACAATGCGGAGGGCTAACTCTTATTGCGGAGGCAAAGGTCGTGGTACGTTTGTTGGTGAATTAACCCAAAGATATTCTTAGAAATCCAATTTATGGCAGTGAGAATAAAATAGCTAATTGAAAGTTTTTATTTGGACGCCATCTACAGGAATTCTGATATAGTATTTCATTCTCAAAGCCAGTCTCTGTAGAAAGTCTTTATCACACTGAAAGAGAAAACACTCCAGACATACAAGTAAAACAATTATTAAAAAATGAGTATTTAATCAAATAAATGTTAAGCCAAATTCAGGGCTTGACGATCTTGAGACAATCAATAAACAATGATGAGAGTAATCAGGTTGAAGGGAAAAAATTTGGTTCTTTGGACTATTGTATGTTATTCAAATGGTCATACCAACTTACTTGGAATATTGGGTTAAATGCATTTAAACCTTACATATTTCCTTGACCAATCATCAGTTATAAGAAAGAATCAACCAAACTCCTCTCCTGTTAATATTTCAAGCTCTTCGGGCTCCTTGATTCAAATAGTAACAGCAGCTCTGGAACACTCCTGAATTCCCCACCTGGTTCTGGACACCTGATCGAGTGTGTAATTCAGCCAGTCAGCTATCATAGGTAGCTATAGTTATTATTCCATATTGTGGTAATTTGCAAATCGGCCACTAACATCGCCGCTCATTCAATGGCGAGAAATAAACTTTTAACTAAGCTTTTTTGAAATTAAATTTAAATCATGTTTAAATTTAAATCTGGTCTTGAAATTTAATCAAATCTTGAAATTTAATTTGGTCGAACTACACACATAAAAAAAGGAGAAATTGTTGTAAAACATGTCCATTGACGACATTTGAAAAATCATGAAAATTCATTGGAAATAAAATTATTTTAAAAGCATTAAACACGACAAAAATATTTATTCCAATGAATTCCACTTTGAATTTTAAATAGATAGTTACCTCTTTATAAATGTTATTAATATACACTGATTGGATGATTTTCAAAATAAAAATTTAAATCATCAGCGAGTTCTTCAAGTGAGACCAAACGCAGAAATGGACGAAATGGAGGAAATGGAAGATAACGGAAATTCAAAATTTAATCCCCTCCTCAATTTCTACAAACAGTGTTACCAATTGTCACACTATCAAAGAACAGCTTACTAACTGTTGGCTCATGTTAAGATCACAGAACTCATAGATAGAATGAAACCAACATCTTGCCTACGCATGAAAGCGTCAATTTACTATCGCTCTCTGCATGATCATTACAAATAACATCCATGGTTTGGACGGAACACGGAATGAGTGTGAGCACTTTGTCGGAACTGGCTAATTGATATAATTTTGAATCCAAATAAAAACGAGAAGAAGAAGAACTAACTATCTTTAAAATGTTGAGAAGAATAAGACTTCAATTCAAATAATTCAAACGCGACTTTGACAGTTGAGTTTTCAAATAACATTTTTTACTGATTTTATTAAATAATTTATCATTCAGACTTGGTGTGGAGCATTCAGCAGCGTTCTTCGAGCTGTAAAATAAAGATTAATCAACAGAAACATTGTAAGTCATATTCTGAAACTTATAAACTCAGTTGGTGCCTCGTTCACACTGCCATGATTCACGGTAAAAATGATGAAATTGAACGTTTGTAGAAATACAACCGTTATAAGAGCGGGGGTGGTGGAAGGGGGAGGGAAGTGTCCGAGTCACCGATTTCATATATACTAGATCAAGCATTCCTACTCAAACGTGAAAGCTTTGTTTGGCCCTATAATAATGCAAACAATTGACAGCTGTACTACGCAACTCGAGAACGCCAGCCCACTAGCTTATGACACCGCCAGTGGCGGTTACTTTCAAAGGGATAATGATAGAAAATTAAAATTCGAAAATACTATAATTTCGTCACAAATATTTCAACACATATAGGGTTACGTTTAGCAACTTACTTGAAAACATGCTTCCTTTACAGGTAAATTGAACACTATTTGTAATGTTTAGAGATCTTGTTTCCTATATTATAATTTAAAATAAATTTTGCTTTTAAGTAAGGTCTTGAATTCTGAGTATCTTTCTTGAGAAAACGCGATTTTTCTGATAATAATAATAATAATTGGTGCACATATCAAGGACCGACAACAAACCAAGAATTTCATATTAATGTAATGATGATAATAATGAAAATTTTTAAATTAAGTTTTTGCCCAAATCCAATCGTCCGAATAATCTAAAATTTAGCACATTCATATCAAGGACCGACAACAATAAAATAATTTCATTATATCATTGTATAATAATAATAATAATAATAATGAGAATTTTTAAATTCAATTTCAATCGTCTGAATAATCTGCAATTTGACAGGCATATCAAGGACCGACGACAATACAGGAATTTCATGATATTAATGTAATAATACTAATAATAATAACGAGCATTTTTAAAATCAATATTCAACCACTTCCAATCGTCCGACTCATCTGAATTTTGGCACGCATATCAACGACCGACAAGACAAAACTCCATTAAGTATATTTATGTGATAATAATAGTTATAATAATGATAAGATAAGATAACACAAAGAATGGTAAGACAAAACAAAAATTTCATGATATTAATGTAATAATATAGGAAGGTAGGTTTTCACGACTGGCGTCAATGTTTTGGTAGGATTTTGAAGTGGTCTTCTTTGGTTAAAATCTTCAAACCTTTCAACTGCAAATGTGGCAGTCATCTTCAGTGGCGTGGTAAAAGTTCAGAATTAAATAGTGAGAAATAAAACATCCAATAGTTTAGGAATTGTAATCAAATAAATAGTAATATATACACATTTGTGAAATATATGAACAAACATCATTATATTTTCATTACACAACAGTTTGGAAAATGTAAAGAAATACAGATTACTGAATTGGTACGTATTTTATAAACTTCACGCTATACTCAACAGACTACAGAGAAAAGCGTGTCTGGCGATTCGATGAAAGCAATACAATACAATACTTTTGATTATACCTTCATCATAATCCTTGTTGAGTGCACTAAAGACAGTACTATAAAGGTTTTTCCCAGTTTATCATACCAAATGTCCTATAAGTCTCAATTTTAACAATAAGTGACATTAGATATCCATTACTTACTTATTGACTGTTTGTGTAATAAAATATAAGCACATTATCCTCATCTAAAATTCATTTCCAACATTGTTCTTGAAGTCTCGATGCAGGCATAATAAAAAATTTTAGTTCGAAAATATGAATAGGACATTCATAAAATCTGTTGTGGAAATGAACGATTTCTGTGAGTGATATTTTTTTAATAACATTCTCCTTATCTAATTTATTCAATGATTTTTTCAATGAAAACTAGAGAGAATAATGAAAAAAAAGTTATCTGAATGAAAATGCGAATTTTCACTTTCAGATTTTTTCTTTCCTTTTCAGTTAGAGTCTTTTCACAATATCTATCAGATGTAGTTCAATGTCCAGCGTGGCTTGTGCCGGGGAAGTAGTTGTTTTCTGTTAGATATTACAAATAAATCACATTTTTCAATTTTCATGGAGAATGATCCCTTTTTCAAAAAAAATAATGCATTCTACATATGTACAAGTGCCTTTAAAGCACTTGAAACATTTAAGTGTAGTCAGCTAGTCAGCTTCAGGTCGTTCCCTTGAGTTCGTTGAGTGTGCTGTGAAGGCTCACTTGTATACTTGTATCATAATATAATATTATTAATCACATAAGCTGTTTTTACAGAAATACGAACGATTTCTGTGAGTGATATTTTTTTAATAACATTCTCCTTATCTAATTTATTCAATGATTTTTTCAATGAAAACTAGAGAGAATAATAAAAAAAAGTTATCTGAATGAAAATGCGAATTTTCACTTTCAGATTTTTTCTTTCCTTTTCAGTTAGAGTCTTTTCACAATATCTATCAGATGTAGTTCAATGTCCAGCGTGGCTTGTGCTGGGGAAGTAGTTGTTTTCTGTTAGATATTACAAATAAATCACATTTTTCAATTTTCATGGAGAATGATCCCTTTTTCAAAAAAAAAAAATGCATTCTACATATGTACAAGTGCCTTCAAAGCACTTGAAACATTTAAGTGTAGTCAGCTAGTCAGCTTCAGGTCGTTCCCTTGAGTTCGTTGAGTGTGCTGTGAAGGCTCACTTGTATACTTGTATCATAATATAATATTATTAATCACATAAGCTGTTTTTACAGAAATACGAAACGTAAAGGCTAAAATACAATAATTACAAACATGTTAAATTTGTTACAATACGATACAAATGTTGACAAGGAATATTAAAAATATATAACATGTTAAAATAGAGCATAAATCAGCTGTCCGAAAACTCTCCAACAGAGTAGAAACATTGGCTCATAAGAAATTCTTTAACATCTCTTATGAATATTTTGATAGGTTTTATTTCTGTTCTATTTCTTGACCTACCTTATATGAATTATGAACCGTAGAACCTATCTATGGGTCACTATCTACAATTTACGAACTCGAGTATAGGTGAATCGTTTCGTTACTAGAGTATACATATATAATATAAACAACAATAACATTTTCACAACTCAGATATTGAACGATGGAAAATAGCGACTAAAGTTTGTCTTTCAGTCGCAGATGATTCCACAAAAGATTTTATGAATTTCCTATTCATATTTTCTAACTAAAATCAGATATTATATTCATAAAGACCGATATATTTAGTATATTTCATATTAAACCTGGGCGTACAAATTGAAGAATATCTTTGATCAACAACTCACCGATGGAAAGATCTACTATGAGATGCCTCCGCTCAAGCTTTACAAACAATACAAGACATCACCATATTGTCTTATCAAGATAAAGAGCCACAAGTACAAATAAAAGTAAAGTAGAAATAATAAAATTGAAACTTGATGAATAGACACAATCGCCACCAACAAAATTCACTGCACTACTGCTGAACTGCCGGAGACACGCCGTTGTAGTTTGAAGTGTTCACAGGGTTCACATTTCCTTCATGTTTCCCGCCTTTCTCACAAACGAACCGCCACTGTTAAAACACAAACACTATTGCGGCTATTTCGGTTGCCAGGGAAACAAACAGATTGTCTCAACCAATTCGGTCGCGTTATTTTCTCTATTTACGTAGGAAAATTTGCATTGTTTAGGGGACACTTTGGTTGTTTACTTCTCCCTCTATTCAATTGTTTCGAACTCGTTGGTCCGAGTATATATCAATACTGGGGCTCTCATCTTTTCTCCGGGCCTCAACCTTAGGGGGTGCATGGTGGGACTCTAGCAGTTCTATTTTGGCATTCTAAGTTATCGCGTCGTAACTTTGCTGTAAATTTGGTCTTTCAAGTGGTGAATTGAGTAGCCATTATCAAGACTATTTCATATTTTATGAAATATCATTCTTAGAATATATTTCACGTAAATACCTGCGATTAGTCGCCTGATCTTCCAAAGCTTGGCTTTAGAAGAATTTTTAAATCATTTCTTTGCACAAAAGAGATTTGATTTCCCGTTCCGGAGGAAACTTTGAAAAAAATTGTTTTTCATTGCTGAAGATAATCAAGGAATCTAAGGCCCGCTCCTAGTTTGGAAACCGATGAGTCTGCTTAGTTGTACTTTGAAAATCCTGGTTTTTCTTCCCGACTCCTCATCCCTGAAAGAAGAAAGAATAAATTGTGAGACTGTTCAAGCTCACTAGGTGACTATAAATAAAGGTGTGAAATTATATTCAAAAAGTAAAGACATTTTTCTGTTACAAAAATTTGGTAACCTGCATACTGCTGTGGGAAATAATAGAAGTTCCAGTACACACTTTGTGTACTTTGCTGCCATTCAGGACTCTGAACAATTTTCTTATTTTTTTTAAATTTCAAGTGGAAAACTTTCGAAAGTATTTTTATTGTGATGATTAAGTACCGTGCAAATCCCGATGAAATATTTTCTCTTGCAGTAAGTCGGCTTTGCTAGAGTAGTTCCAGCCTACAAAAAGTTCTTCAGAACTAATAATAAAGAATTCGATCTATAGTACTCTGGCAATTCAGACTATAAACATTACAACATTTAAATCAACTGTACATATTTATAGAAATTCTTGAAATCTTCTGTCACATTTTGGATACGATTTAGATCTTAAAAATATTCCGAACTCGTCTGATGTGTCCCAATTTTTATCGTTTTCAATGTACAGGGTGTCAAAGTTTAAAAAAATATGTTGTGTTTTAATTATAAGTACAATAAAATAAGCATGTTATCACCGCAAATAAGCATGCCAAGTTTAATCAAAATCAACCAAAAGATTTTTGAATTATGAAAAAAAAAATTATTTTTTTTGAAAACTTTGACATCCTGTATCTCGAAAACGAAGCAAGTGGGCACACATGTTTAAATGAAGAAAACATCTTATTTTCACCTAAAAAACCCATACTGAACTTTTGGCAGTTTAACCCTGGGTTACCCTGTATATTTATACAAACCTCAATATATGTAAGAATACAATATTAATAAATACTGTTGCGTCTTCGGGTTCAAAAATAAGTGAACACTGGTATGAACTCGCCTTTATTAATCAAACTTCACTTGACAACACTGTAATTCAAGTCACTGTCAAATCTGATATCAAAATACTTGTATCCAAGGTAACTCAAAGTAACTTCCTAACTAACTTACTTCATCTCACAAATGCATTGCTTTTATATACAAATAGAGTTCTAGAAAACTTAAGAAACCAATAGAACACAAATAGAATGTTCGACGATTGATCCAGAACAAAAGTTAGTGCTTCTAGATTTTTCCATCTAATTCATCGAACGATCTCGAACAATTTGAGAAGTCTTTATCAAATTTCAGGTCTGTAACACTGCCTCCTTCTTTAGGTTATTCCGTCCCGGATAACACCATCACCATTTTGGTTGTCCCTCTGGAACCAATTTGGGGGATCGTGGCCTCGGTATTCTGCTAACCTCTCGATGTGAACAACTTTGGGTTTACTCCTTGGGTTGAGCTGGATGCGGTATACCAAGTCGTTGATCTTCTTTATGATGACGAAGGGTCCTGTCCAATTTCTCTGTAGCTTGGGGCATTTTCCCTTCTTTCTCTGAGGTTGGTATAGCCAAACGGCATCACCTGGCTCGAACATAGTCCCTGGACTCTTCCTGTCGAACCTCTTTTTCATTTTATCACTGGAGATTTTAAGACGACGTCTGCAGAATTCATGAACTTGGTCCAGTCTTTCTCGCAACTCTTGGACATATTCTGGTAGGACTTTGTCCTCTGTACTTCTGGGTGGCATTCCAAACAGCAGATCGCATGGTAGTTTCATTTCTCGCCCAGTGATCAACATTGAAGGGGTATATCCGGTGGACTCATGCTGGGAACTTCGATAGGATAGGAGAAATAGTGGTACCAACTCATCCTAATCCTTTTGATTTTTGGAGATGAACATAGACAGGTACTGACTGATGGTTTTATTATGTCGTTCAACCATACCATCTGCATGTGGATGTAGGGCTGTGGTACGAGTCTTCTTCACACCTAGAATGTTCATCATTTCCTGCCATAACTCAGATTCGAAGTTTCGTCCTTGATCAGAATGTAATTCTAGTGGGACTCCATGTCTGGCTATTACATTTTCTATGAAGGCCTTTGCAACGGTCTTTGCCTCCTGGTTTGGAATGGGTACAACTTCAGGCCACTTGGAGAAATAGTCCATGGCTACCATCAAGTATTTATTTCCTTGCTCGGTAACAGGAAACGGCCCAAGAATGTCAACTGCTACTCTTTCGAATGGTTCACCAGAAAGATACTGCGCCATTTTCCCTCTACTTCTAGTTTTGGGTCCCTTCTTTGAAGAACATAGGTCACATCTTCTGCACCATTGTTCTACATCACGACGACAATTCACCCAATAGAATCGTTCTCGTTCTAGCAAGCGTCCTCTTGATTCCGAAATGTCCACCTGCACGACTACTATGAAGTTGCTCGAGCACATCTTTAGTAAGTGCCTTCGGCAGGACCAGTTGGTACACCACAGTTGCTCCATCTGGGATCTCCCATTTGCGATGCAATAGGCCATCACGAAGACATAGGGAATCCCATTGAGCCCAGTATCCCTTGGCAACTGCACCGAACTTGGATACTTCCTGCCACTCAGGTCTAACTCCATTCTTTAGCCAGCTTAGGACTAACTTTAACTTGTCTTTCTTCTGATTCTTCCTCATATCTTCTGTGGTCCATAAATCAGATTCTTCAGACTCGACTCTTACGGTGGTAACTTATTATTTTAAAAAGTGTTTTCGCTTCGGCGTTCAGAGCCGTGCGAAGCCACGCCCCGTATTCTGCCATTGGCCAAAACGGGGTTTTGGGGTTGTGCCGCGTCGGACGCGACTATAAATATAGCCCGAATCCGAATTGATTTGTAAAATCAGTTCTGCTCTGGCTTTATCTGAGCACGCATATAGTTGAATCCTGATACTTTTCTAGAAGAAAAGTGTAACTTCAAGTGTGAAGCTGATTATTGTTGCTGTGGTTGACTACCAAGGTATTTGGAGTCTTCCTTTTGGGTTGTAAACCAAATCTGTTCCGTTTTCAACGAGCTATTTGCTGTTTAGCTGTTGAATTGGAAGCTGAATCTTCTCCTGAGGAAATCTCCGGCCATCGGAAGAAAAGTTAGAGCATCTCCACTGGGAGCACTGGTTGTAAATACCCTGAATTCCGGTGTTTTATTTCTGGATCCGATCCTTGCTGGACTGTTAAATGGTGACAGTAAATTGAAGAACTTGGTAAGCAGACAAAAATCTGTGCTGTTTGATAGCGGCAAGTGAGGAGTTTTTATCGCATAATCCTGTTTATGCGATTTGCGAAATAGACTCTCAATAAGGGGCTTTTAATTCATATAAATAGAAACGAGTGCTGTGCGCCAGCACTTGTAACTAGACTCTGCTGTGTGAAGAAAACTTCATTAAACTTTTGAGAACTTTATTCAACTCATACTATTCTTCTGAAATAGACATTTGATTTGAAAGTGAATATTCATGAGTAGTGATTTCGTTCCTTCAGAACAATAATAACTTGGTGAACTCTGATCACAAACAATTTTTAGAAACAACTTATTTTCGGAAACCAAGTTTCCACATAAAAGGGATTTTATATCCGACTCTGATCTAAGTGGCTAATGTCCGTGAAGGATCCTTTGACCGAGTTGAAAATTTGTTTTATGTTTATATATCCCTATACCTGTGTCGTCTTGTCGTTGCTATGCCATCCTGCAAGAAGAAATAAAATATATAACAAAAGAATTCGTGAAGGGCACAGCGCGGAAGAGACGGTAAACATTACAGTTTAACCGATTGTTTGATATAAATAGCTTTCGCGAGTGCATATTACTCCTCAAGTACACAAGTTTGTCAAATACTCTGTTCATTTTTATAAATATAATTCACTGGACGGCCGCGTATGCAGCCGGGCCATCGAATTCCTAGCCCTCTCCGGGGCCCTAATTTTCTCTCGTGCGATTCTGTTAGAATTAGAAGAGCGTATTGGTGGTTTGAGTCCTGAACCCGGAGCTAGTCGTGGTGTCGGCGATCAAGTCCCGACGTCATTTTTCAATACCACTTTACCGCCTTTACGACACGTCAAAGTTTATCTTATTAGTTATTGGGTGGGGTTCCCCGATTACAGTGTTGCTAACTCTGATACCGATTGAACGCGTCACATGAAAATTATTTCAAACAGACTCAGACGGCCATTTGCATATGCATCATTCGCCAACGCCGGGACTCTATAGAGTTGCAGTGTTGGCTACACAAATAGGGAACACGCATGATTTTATATTTTGGGTTTTCTGCATCAATTCGGGTTTCAAAAACACATTTAGTGCTAATAATTCTTCAAAACCCACTTTTTCCCCAAAATTTTAAGGGTTGAATTTGCTCATCGATTTAAACTCAATTTGACCTTGACGTCGAATAACTTCCCCCAATTTATCACCAGATCTGAAATCTGAATGTTAAAAATCACCAAAAATCACCAGAAATTACCAGCATAGAAGCGCATGCGTTAAGAAGTACCAGGGTTTTATCGTTATGAATGGGTGTAGGTATCCATGTGTTTTTTCATCTTCTTTCTTTACATGCTATTAGTTGAAGAGGTATGTATCGTTTGAGTTTGACTCGAATCGAATCGAGAGTTCGTAATCCGGGTGCAGATCTGGGTGGCTATTTTTGACCGTTCGCAATATTATCGAGTACACGTATCGTAACAGTCTGAGTAACTGATAGTATGTCAACTGGTGATAAATTGGGGAAAGTTATTCGACGTCAAGGTCAAATTGAGTTTAAATCGATGAGTAAATTCAACCCTTAAAATTTTGGAGAAAAAGAGGGTATTAAAGAATTATTAGCACTAAATGTGTTTTTGAGACCCCAATTGATGCAGAAAACCCAAAATATAAAATCATGCGTGTTCCCTATTTGTGTAGCGAACACTGCAACTCTGTAGAGTCCCGGCGTTGACGAATGATGCATATGCAAATGGCCGTCTGAGTCTGTTCGAAATAATTTTCATGTGACGTGTTCAATCGGTATCAGAGTTAGCAACACTGTAATCGGGGAACCCCACCCAATAACTAATGAGATAAACTTTGACGTTTAGACGTGGCTTTTTTGTTTTGAAAAGATTAATTGCAGTTTTTTTTCCTCATTGAATAAGTTCCAACTTATTTTCTTCAATATTTATCGCAAAATAATTTAATGTAAGTGTTCTTGACTAGGAAGAAGTCATTTTTGTATCATAATATTATTTTTTTAGATATTTCCTTGAAATGGGCATTCGAGGTTTAACAAGATTCATTCAGACTAATTCCTTCATGGAAAAATACCCACTCCATGATACCAAACTTGTAGTAGATGGAAACTCAATTTTTCGCCAATTGTACCAAATTCATTCTACTGAAAAAAATAGTTGCTTCGGTGGTGACTATGATAAATTTGCTGATTACATAGATGAGTTCTTCGAAATGCTAGCCAGTTGTAAGGTGATTCCCTACGTAGTGTTTGACGGGGGACTTGAACATCGTGCAATGAAAAATAAGTTGAAAAAAATGTCGGAAAGACTAGAGATAATAAAACCCATCAACAGTACTTTGGATGAGAGTAATGATTTTGCAATATATCTTCCCATATGCCTAGAAAATGTATTTGAAAGCATTGTTCTGAAGAGAAAAATCAAAACCATAAGATGCGACTTTGAGTGTTACACTGCCATACTAAGCATTGCAAAACAAATGGACTGTCCTATATTGAGTTACGATTCAGATTATTTTATGTGTTCTGAAATCACATATATACCATTCCAAAGCTTATACGATTCTAAGGATAAACCATATCCTCGCGTGATCAGACAAATAAAACCAGATATTAAGTATATCCCCTGTCAGATATTCAAGACCAACAAATTTCTTGGGAGCTTGAGATTGACAAGTGACAAACTACCCCTATTAGCTGCAATGCTAGGAAATAACTTTATTGACACTAGAGAATTTCCCAAGTTTTATTTATGGCCTGATAAAGCTAATTTTCATAGTCGAATTACAAAGATAGCCTTTTGGATTAGGGACAGAAGTGTTGAAACTGCTGTAGAAGACATCTTGAAACTTTCCAATTATGCAGAAAGGGTTTCATTGAAGTTAAAATTACACCAAGCCATGAAAGGTTACAAATGCTACAAAAGTAAATATCTCTTCAATCTAGGATTAGTTAATAACCCTAACCTACCAGAAAATTGTGTAGACATTGAAAATGACAAGCTAGTTCAAAGAATACCAGAAGTTTTTCTCAAAAATTATAGGAACTGTCGATATTCAGCCTCTTTGATGGACATTTTTATACATAACTGGTATGGTAATCTGAGACCCCAGATAGAAAATATGAATTCACCACACTCCCATATTTTCAGCGAAAAAATTATAAGCTCTATTCAAAAAATTCTTACCAACTCTCATACAGAATTGTTATGTTTTGTGAATGAAGGGGGACTCATGGTAGAAAAAGGAATCCCACTCTGCGAGATAGATGTTCCGTCTTTCTCAGCCATTCAAGAGATGGAAATTGAAGACCAAAAATTGGTTTTGTTGAAAATACTTGGATTAGATTTTTTGAAAGAAGATACTCTACAAGAGTTACCAGAGTCATGCCAGTTGTTTATAGTGACCATACTGTATCTTCGAAAGCATTCATCACTGACTTGGTCTCTTTGTTATTCTCTGGTACTATGCAAGGTGATTTTACAGGAGGTAGATGGTAAAAGAGGTCGCCTTATACATTGCTGTGAGAATAATGTCAATGAATTGCACAAAACACTGAGTGATGAGGATAAGGAAACAACCCAGATGTTACATGAAATGGAAAATTTTATTGAATATTTCCAAATGAAGGATGAAATGCGAAGAAATGCTGAATTGTTTGATATAAATCTGGTACATGGTATGTCCCAATTTCAAAGTTGTTTGTTACATATTACAGTTTTGAATGATTTGTTAAACATGCCTTTACCAAATGTCTTGATATCTGATTGCTTCAATGGTACTTTCATTTATAACTTTTCTAAGTTTTTAGAAGAACAATCAAATATGGATGATTTTATCAGAAAGTCATTGTTTCAAACATCCCCAAAAATTATAGCTAATTTTCAGTCAATAATCACTAAAATTAAGAAAATTGCTGAATCTGAAAACATAAAGTGATTCAAATAATGTTCACTTCATATAGTCTTTTTGCCTTCACATGAATTTTGTATTCAATATTGCTTTCACTTACTTATAGGTACATATTTATGTATTTTAAAGTTGGTATATTTCACATATGTTTTTAAATATTTTTATATAGTCAATAAATATTATTCATTTTAAATTGTATTATCACTGTCTTATATAACATAAATATGTGAGAGGTTCCAACTTAACTTCACTACCACATGTTGAATTTGGCTTTACATCAAATATTATTTATTCCTGAAAAAAAAAAAAGTTGATCTCTCCACTTATTGCCTATTGTTGAATAAAGGGCAAATGGCCCTCATAACAAAAAAACACTTGTCCTTCCAACTCATTATAAAATGTTACTATACATGTGCATGGGCATTGGGCGTATAGTACACACATAATTTTTCTTTTTCTTCTTTTCCATTCTTACAAGTTATAATAGTAGATTATACCACGAGTCAATAATGATAGCTATTATTCTCGAGGAATTTTTACGAACTGAGCCGCGTTAGCGGCGAGGGAGTAACATTCCGAGAGTATACTCTGCTCTACTTTATTTACGACAAATTTATTTATTTTAGATTTTTAATGAACAACTTTATTTGTCAATAACATTTAAATTAGTGATAGTACAATTAATGAACTGAATTGGTAGTGAATTATGATTAACTTTGGAAGAGTTTTCAACACGAATATTTGGAATTTCGGTTGCTGTAAAAGAAGAAGTTGCTTCATTACTATTTATCTGTTTGGCAATAGTATCTGCTGTAGTTGTTTTGTTTCTCATAGACTGATCAATGTATCCTTCAGCTACTTGGGTAGATTTCCAGCCCCCATGACGCTTCAATCCAGTTATATCGCCTCCTCCATCAATGTACAGAGTGGCAGATGATCTGCGATAACAATGGCCGCCGGTATAACTTTGAGGATTTGGCAAGTTTAAATATTTGGCAATTTGTCTACCAATGTCTGCAAATTTGTTTTTTCCTATACGTTGTATTGTACATTTCGATTTTTGATAATTTAGAAAGAATGAATTGGTTTCTACATGTGACGGACGGAGATCGATGTACTTCTTTACAATATTGTAAAACGTACTGTTTATGGTGAATTTTCGTACAATTTTAGTTTTAGTCTTGGGTATTGTTATCAATAACTCTGTTTGGAAATCCTTCACGTCTTGTATCTTCATTTCATAAAGCTCGTTTGAGCGGCATGCGCCCATAATTCCAATAACTAATATAACCTGAATCAAATAAGAACATGAGTTTTTGAATAGATCAGATTAAATATGAACATTTACCTTATGCAAAAGAAAAATTTCATCAGGAGATCTGTCAATAAATTTCCTAATTTCTTCCGGGGTCAGAGTGGAAGATTTCTTTGCTTGAAATCCTTCAGATTTTCTTTTTAAAAACGCTCGTAGTTTCTTATATTTTTCCAGATCAACGTCATGGTTTATCTTCAACACAGATTTAATCATTGAATAGAATGACCATAATGAAGATGGCTTGTATTTAGCACCCAATTCAGCTAAATAGGCCAGCAGAACATTTTCGGAATAAGAGTTTGCCTTGTTTCGAAGACGCCATTCGTTGCGTACGTTTTATTATAAATGGATTTCGATGTTTCTGGTATTAAGGTAGATGTTGTTGCTGCAGCTAATTGTACAATTTCTGATGGTGTACAAGTGAAAGATTCTTCATTTTCATTCATTTTAATACAAATACACAAACACTACGCGTTTGACACTGACACTTTTGAGTTTGGTTATATTGTTTCCATGGTATTATTTAATTCGAGAAATTTTGTGATAGGAGTACAAGAGGGAATAAAGACTATTAATCCCTCGCCATTATTCCCTAAGGGATTAATATATGGCATTATACTTCAAAAACCACAAGTATAATACTTATATTATATATTAGTCGTAAATAAAATAAATTATTTTCCTCTCACTAACTTTAAATTAGGCTGAAGATGGCTTCTGCTGAATGCGAAACGTATCCCCCTTATTTAATTTTGGGCATTTTCCCTAGGTATTTATTAATATTGTATTCTTACAAATATTGAGGTTTGTATAAATATACAGGGTAACCCAGGGTTAAACCGCCAAAAGTTCAGTATTGGTTTTTTAGGTGAAAATAAGATGTTTTCATCATTTAAACATGTGTGCCAACTTGCTTCGTTTTCGAAATACAGGATGTCAAAGTTTTCAAAAAAAATAATTTTTTTATTCATAATTCAAAAATCTTTTGGCTGATTTTGATAAAACTTGGCATGCTTATTTGCGGTGATAACATGCTTATTTTATTGTACTTATAATTAAAACACAACATATTTTTTTAAACTTTGACACCCTGTACATTGAAAACGATAAAAATTGGGACACATGCTTATATGAAGAAAACATCTTATTTTCACTCAAAAACCCTATAATGAACGTTTGGCGGTTTAACCCTGGGTCACCCAGTATACATATATTACAAATGTTGAGGTTTGTATACATATATATTACCACAGGTAATTGATTTATAGTGGGGTCATTGTTCAGTCCTGAGAGGGAGGACATAATGGAGAGTACACGGAGTTACTGTTGCATATCTTGTTTAAATATATTCATCCAAGTTGCCTTGATCACAAAGGCAATAAATATTGTTAAGCTTGATTTTGGTAAAAAATATATTGTTCATTAGAATGCTAATAAAAAGAGATCAAGAAAAAAGCTTGCAGGTCTCAGAAGAAATTGCTAAACATAAAAGTGAAATAAAAGATCGGGAAATGCATGTAAATCAGTTGAGACGAGTTGCTATTGAAATCCTACTGATACTTTGAAAAAGGTGACCAATTTCTGAAATAAGGGAGACACTGAAAATACTGATGCTTGAAAATAAAACAAAACCTCCATCAATAATATGCAGTTTGACACAGATCAGCACTAAAATATTGATACACTATCAGATGGGTTCTATGATTACTATATTGTAAGTATTCAGGATAAAATAGATTATTTCATTGACAATAGACAGAGTTATATAAATAAATCTGATTTTTTTTTTATTAAAACGTGATTTTTTGATTTATACTGTTTTTTTCCTTAAATGTGAAGATCAATACAATAAATATTTTTCGGCGAATATAGAAAAATAATCAAAATAAGTTATTTTTTAGGTCGAGTTGTACAAGGCAAGTTCAGCAACAGTTCAAGTGAACCGAGCTCAGTTGGTAAAGAACTAGAAATTTCATCGGCTAATCCCTAGCTACTTAAATCACTTATTTTTATTATTTTTCTCTATTCGCCGAAAAATATTTGCCCATCTCCTCGGCGACATACAAAAAAAACTTGTGTTGACATGAAAATTTTCGGCAGCGTGCCGCGGCTTTCCTGTCGCAACTAGAAAATATGTTTTTACACTTACATAATATATGTGTATTTTGAATACACTATATATCTTCCTTTTTTTGAATTTTTCGACGAGTCATCTGCTTCGGAGACTTGTTTTCACAGCAATTTATAATTTGATTTAAATCACGATTTTAAATGAAAAAATCAGTTGATTCAAATAATTTGATTTAAATCGTCGCAACCCTGCACATAGATGCACTCATAAAGTTTAACCCTTTACATTTTGCACGTTTTGACTCAAAAAGTACCAAACATTACCGAAATTATTAGTACAATGTCGTCAATGTCATTCAAGATTATCAAAATAAAGCATTAATTGAATTAGGTTTTCATATGTATCTATTTACCATTGGAAAATTTATTTAATGAAAGTTTGTTAATTATATTTTATACTTAGGGGTTAGATCCTATGTTTACCTATGTACTATTATCACTGTCGAACGTATTAATGTTTGTTAATTATTTTGATTTAGTTTAGTTTATTGGTAATTTAGGTTTAAAACAAAGGAAGAGATGCGATGTATCGAACTGGGCGGTGAATTGTTATGATGATTCAGTATATTGATATTGATAAGTCATGTAATATATAACCGAATGACGAGGCGAGAGGAACGACAACATTGTATGGTCTTCAGATACGGAGAGTGAACGAGAACGTACATGTAGACTGTGGGTGGATAATAGAAGTGTTAGAAAAGACAAAAGTGTTTTATTTAAATAAAATAGTGAACACCACAGGAGGTAACGTAGAATGGGGTGTGTATGGCAACGTTTTTCAAAATTAATGCATATGGGATATACAGAGGGAGTATAGTATATGTAAACAACAGATCTCGGTTTCTCCTTCAAGCATCAATATATAAGTACTTCTTTAAAAAAAAACTGTCAAACTCATGTATATATGCGATGTTGCGATTCACCTTACAACCGGTGTGAATAATATTTTAACCTGTATGAAAACAGCAACCGAAAGAATAAAAAAATAGCAAAGTTTCCGAAGATTGCCGATCGGTCAGTGGCGTCGGACTGACAATTTATTTGGGGTTCTGCGTATATATAATAATTTCCAATATAATTAAAAAAATAGTCTATTGGATATTGTAATGAAAACATCTTGAGGGATGAGGGATGACAATTCATGAATCAGAATGATGGAAAACATGAATTTGAGATCGAAACGTCAACCAAAAAACTAGGTTTTTTTAATTATCTCGGTGAAAAAGTTTTGCAGCACTTGCGGAGAGGGGGGATGAGTACCAACCACTTTTCGAAAAAAATGCGATTTCGGGGATTAAACCAGTAACCGTCTCATCCAAGAGGGTTCATATCATTACTATGGGTGCAGATAATCATTTCCTACTGAAAAAAATTCTTGCAACACTTGTAGAGGGGGTGGAAAACCAACCCAACTTCAAAAAAATTGCGATTTTAGTGATTAAAGCAGAAACTGTCTTAACCAAAATGGGTTAATTCTGTTCTTACTGGTAGAGAGAAATATTTCCTTTTGAAAAAGATCTTGCAACACTTGTAGAGGGGGTAGATCACCCTATTTAAAAAAAAATCGATTCGAGGGATTAAACTGTTAAAAGGGATTTCCTGTTAAAAAAAAAATCTTGCAACACTTGCAGAGGGGGTGGAGAACCCCATTTAAAAAAAATGGATTTGAGGTATTAAACCAGAAACTGTCTCAACCAAAGTGGGCTCATACCATTACTATGGGTGCAGAGAATCATTTCTTGTTGGAAAAAATTCTTGCAACACTGACAGGGGGGTGGAGTACCTCATTTCAAAAAAAATCGATTTGAGGGATTAAACCAAGAACTGTCCCATCCAAAGTGGGTTCATATCATTACTAGGGGTGCAGATAATCATTTCCTGTTGAAAAAAATTCTTGCATCACTTATTGTAGAGGGGGTAGAACACAAACCCTATTTAAAAAAAAATTGATTTTAGGGATTAAACCAGAAACTGTCTCAATCAAAATGGGTTCATTTCGTTATGGTAGGGAGAAATATTTTCTGCCAAAAAAAAATCTTACAACACTTGTAGAGGAGGTGGATAACCCCATTTAAAAAAAATCGATTTGAGGGATTACATCAAAAACTGTTCCATCCAATAAAGTGGGTTCATATCATTACTATGGGTGCAGATGATCATTTCCTGTTGAAAAAAATTCTTGCAATACTTGTAGAGGGGGTGGAAAACAAACCCCATTTCAAAAACTGATTTTAGGGATTAAACCAGAAACTGTCTCAATCAAAATAATGGGTCATTTCCTTATATTATTATACTCATAGGGAGAAATATTTCCTGTTAAAAAAAATCTTAAAACACTTGCAGAGGGGGCGAAACCTCGAAGAAGATACCATTTTCCAAAAATTCATAATTTGTACAAATCTGAAGCTGAACAAACAATATAGTGGAAACTGATAGATAATAAACATATGTGGTTCAACTCCTGCACAATATGCTTTCTGTCCGATGTGTAGTTTTTGTACAATCACGTCATAAAAAATTTAAAGGTACATTTTGCAAGATGTGCCAATTTAAGGGAAATCGTCATATTCAAATTGTGTTGGAGGTATGTGGAAGAAGATGTCAATATCTATAATTTTTATATTTTGAATTATCTCCTAAGAGATGGGAAATATGTTGAAAATGTCACTGAAAGTGTCTCCAAACGCATGAAAGTGCATTTGTGGCAGAATCGTGGAGCGGTAGTGGGGGAATTGCCTTGTTCAAATCGCCGCGCGGTTATATTCTCCTCTCCTCGATAGTTCCCCCACTACTGCTACTCGACTATGCCATGAACACACTTTCAGTGGCATTTTCAACTCATTTCCCACCTCTCGGATGAAAATTCAAAATATACAAATTGTAGTGTTTGATCTGTACTTCCAGATGCCGTTTACAGAATTTGAATATGATGATTTCCCTTAAATCTACGCATTTTGCAAGATAAGCCCTTGAATTGTTTATAACGCGATTGTGCAAAAACTACACATCGGACAGAAAACATCTTTGGCAGAGTTGGACCACATCAGTTTCAGAAATATTGTTTGTCCAGTTTCAGATTTATAAAAATTGTGAATTTTTGAAAAATGGTCTCTTTTTTGAAGTTTCCCGGATTTTCTTACACCAAAATGCACCGATGCGGTCGTACAAAAAACCACTTTGTAGATTTAATGATTCTCTATACTAATTCTAATGACTGTAAAACGATTCCTTCAATAGTTTTGGGAATATTTGCAAAAAAACAAAAATATTTTAATTTTTTTCACTATTTCTTGTTTATTAAAATCTACAAAGCGATTTTGCTAGGGCGAAAACCGGGGTTTTCATTAACGAACTATCTTATAAAACTTATAGCATAGGCCATTTGCGTCTTTTATTTTGTGGGTGAAAAAACTTCTCTAATATATTGTGACAGCAAAAAACAAAAAGTTCGTCACCTGACGCGTCTCAGCTTGTGATTCAGAAACTTTTCCGATTTGTGACCAATTTTGGTAGATTTCTACTTTTCCAGTAGATTATGGTTTTCTCGGCAGAAATTTTAGTAGGTAATTTTTTAGATTTTTTGTAGATTTCGAAGGGTACTTTTTTTATTAGATTTTTGGTAGATTCCAAGGTTATACTTGCGCTCATTAGCCTATAACTCAAAGTGATTATACTCATATACATGTATTTGGGAGTTCAAAACATTCAATAACGAATGCCAGGAATATTATATTAATCAAAATATTACAGATTTTTATTTGAAAGGTGTCATTCATTTTTTCAAAAGGATTATAGGAAAATTAGCCTCAAAAAGTTATATTTTCAAAGAGCTTTCAGTTTTAAGGACCGCAGATGTTTATGTAGAACTTCAAACTAAATATTCTTTTAAAATAACCGAATATTTTATCAGAAAATAAAATTTAATGCATTGGCAACGAATGCAGCCAATACAGGGAGATAAAACTAGATTCTGGATGTAGAGCAAACTTACTGTCGTATGGTGGTCGGTAGCCTGGCGGTCTAAGGTGCAGGCCGTCCGAAACTTCAGTATAGCGGTAGTCGGTTCGAGCCCGATGTATGTACGAGGATTTTTTCTCAAGTACACAATATCGGAATCGATAGACGACCACAGTCCTTGTTGAAAGCAAGTGTATTGTTTGTTGTCTAGATGCCAATCTCGTCTAGTGCTAGCTTCGAGTGCACGCCGGCCACCCGAGGTGGTGCTGTGTAGGTTTGCCGGGTTTTCCTGCAGCTGAAAAGTGAATACGCCACCAAAAATCAGTAAGTCGCCTCGGAGAGCGCCACGGCAAATAATAATAATATTAATATATAATATATATATATAATTATGAAATTACCTTTTTAATGATAAATCACACTACTTTCCCTATTCAAATTGTTTGTGTGATAGTGACCAAGGGGAGGGGGAAGAGGTATGACAGATGAGGTTATGATAGGAAGATGATTAAAAATCGACGTGTTAGTATTTTTTTCAGAACACATGCGTTTTGAAGAAATTCGATCTGATTCGTTTTCGGTGCCCTGTATGATTCTAAAAATATGAAATATGAAAATATTTCTGATTTTGCAAAACAAATGCTTTTGTCTTCCTGTATCAAACGCGAAATGTATTTTCACCGCGTTTAATTTAATTGAAACCACTCTAATGAAATTGTTTCTCGTAAAAGAAGGTTTTTATGAACTTTTAGAGATTATACCAATTTTCGTCCAGATTTGGATATGATAAAACCTCATAAAAACATGATTCATTTAGATAAAAAAGGTGTGTCGTGTTATAAATTAATTAAATATGTGACTTCCAGCGTTACTTTGTCATTTTACTATAGCATATCACCCAACATAATAGTTCGTAGATTTTTAGTACCTATTTTTAAGAGTGGGTTTTGTAGATTTTGGTAGATTTAAATAACAAATTCAGTAGATTTTTCATAAAAAGGTGGCAACCCTGCCAATTATTACGCTGCTGCAAATAATAATTGCCCTTTAATCCGCATAGGTTTACCTCTGGGTCAAAGAGGCGAACCCAGCATTCCTTTTTTGGGAGCCTTTATGAATTTGAACTGATTTTCCTATTCTTTTGAGTTGCATTATCTCCTATTTTTCTATACTTTTTGCATTATCTAAAACACTCGATTTAGGTAAGAAATATTTCTGGTCTTAGGGGGAACCCCCCTCCTTGGCTGCGCATACATGCTCTAGGTACACGCACATACTTACCCTAAGTACACGCACATACGCATGTGACTGTTAGTTTATGAGGGACTATTATTATTATTATGACATCATATTATCATAGCATGTGTCATAGTTACTCAATTCAATTTATTACCACGCAAACAAATGAAATAACTTATGGCTGATTCTAGTTTGTTCCTAGTTCCTGCTAATAATTTGTCAGAAAACCAGTTTATAACCCTAGGCGTCGTGTGTCAACACTGCTTCAATTTAATCATGCAAGATAGAACTGAAAAAAAGAAGATGAATGACAGAAAGTATTACTAAAATTTAAAACTAAGTTAACTGTGGTTTTGCCAAGTAGACTATTTTGTCAAACATGTCAAGTACATGAAATAGTTATTTACCTAACAAGTGCGTAAAAGACATTTTCCGTAAGAGTTAGGTACAATATTTTTACTACGAGTGTTTTTGTCCATCTTATTTACGAAAAAACAAGGTTTTTAATAAACAAGTTTTTATAATAATCCTACAAAATGACTAATAAGACAGAATAGTTACATACATCATTTAGTTAGTCCTAAATATCTTCATTTTCAACAATACAAAAATCGTGCGTAAAAGTAACTTTTCCACATGATTTTAAATCGTACGGAAAAGAATTAACAACTTTCAAAACGAAAAATCGTGCGGAAAAGTAACTTTTCAACATCAGTTTAAACCGTACGGAAAAGAACAACTTTCAAAACGAAAAATCGTGGGGAAAAGTTACTTTTCCGCACGCTCGTAGGAAAAAGTTTGAAATTGATACCAAACTTGACCTAAGTCTTCTTTGAACGAAATGAGTCAAATAGGAACATCACCTTAAAATATGATTCATCTCCTATTTCAATTCTTAAGAATACTTTCAGGTATGGAAAAATATATAATAAAACGCTGATGAATATGAATGTGATTTCGTTTATTAACTTCATGAAAACATATATGAGCACTTAAATAAAAAACTAAAGAAACATAATTTTTGATTAAAAACTCAATATTGAACTGATGAAATAAACTAATAGTAAGTTCTCAATAATCTGTTTCAGAGTTATGTTTTTCAAAAACGTCAGAGATGTTATCAATTTTAGCGAGTATGGTCTGGAAATCAATTATTATGTTTGGAGATTCTTGTTTCAATGAAATATTGACAAAATTATCAATATTTGGCGATTGTTCTAATACCAAAGACAAATTATAGATGAATGTACCATTGAAACTATCAGATATCATGAATAAATTTGAGAAAGGCATATTCAACAAATCATTCAGAACTTTGATATGTAACAGACAACTTTGAAATTGGGACATACCATGAACCAAATTGATATCAAATGAGATTCTCACATCATCTCTCATTTGAAAATACTTGAGATAATTTTTCATTTCCTTTGAAATTTGAGCAGTATATCCAGTCTCGTTTTTCTGTGATGATGAATGGCTGCTTTGCCGTTTTGACCTTGTATTATAGTTGAATCTATCATCATAACGGCAAAGCAGAAGATAATTTTTGCAATCCACATAGCTCAAAATCATTTTGCACAATACCAGAGAATAATAAAGAGGTGAAGTGAGTGATGAGAGTCTTTGAAGATATAGTATCGTAATGACAAACAATTGCCATGATTCTGGAAACTCTTGTAAGGCATCTTTTTGTAAATCTAATCCAAGTACTTTTAAAATGACAGATTTCTTGGTTTCAACATCCAGCTCTTGAATATCTGTAAAAAGTGGAACATCAACAGTGCACAGAGGAAGTTCTTTTAGGTTTATGCAATCTCCTTCTCGAACAAGACATGATAAGTTTGTAGAAGAGTTGGTAAGAATTTTGTGAATTGCACTAACAATTTTTTCACTCCAAATATGGGAGTGTGGCAAATCAAAATTTTCCACTTGGGTTTTGAAACCGTAATATTGGTTATGAATGTATATGTCCATTAAATAAGGCGAATAACGACAGTTTCTGAAGTTCTCAAGAAAAATATCTGGAATTTTACTAACAAGGCAGTCATTTTCAAGATCTCTTTTATTTTCTGAAAGCTCCTGATTGCTACATATTTCAAGATTTGCTAAATATTTACTTTTGAAGCATCCATAGCTTTCTAATTTTTCCTGCAGCTTCATTTTAGATATGCTACTATCTGTAAAACTTGAGATATGATTCACTGCAGTTTCAATACTTCTAGTACTAATCCATGAGGCTACTTTTATGAGACGATCTTGAAATTTTGGGATATCATCAGGCCACAAACATTTGTAATTTGGATATTCAGAATCATCGGTTCCCAACATAACAGCTAATAAAGGCAACTTTTCAGCAGTTAACCTAAAATAATCAAGAAATCGATCTACATCAAATTTTTCGCATGGAATATATTTAATAACAGGCTTATTTCTTGAAATATGTTGACAGACACGTGGGTAAGGTTTATTCCCAAAACACAAGGTTTGGAATGGTATGAGGGTGATCTCATGACATATGAAATAATCCGAATCATAACTCAATACAGGACAATTCAAACTTTTTGCAATGCTCACTGCTGCCGAGTAACTTTCAAAGTCACAGCGAACTGTTTTGACTTTCCATTTCTTCACAATGTTTTCAAATACATCTCTCATAAATAAAGGAAAGTACACCACCTCCTCATTCAAAGGAGTGCTGGTGATATCTTTTACATACTGGAGTCTGCTGGATACTTTCTTTAATTGACTTTGCTGATTTCGAACTCCTCCTTCAAAGACAACATATGGAGTTATATGGCAAATATCCAACATTTCGAAAAATGTATCTACATAATCTTCAAACATGTCATAGTCACATCCAAGGCTCCCATTTTGATAGGTTGAATGTATTACATACAACTGACGAGAAATAGAGTCTCCTTCTATAACAAGCTTAGTGCCATGCAGTTCATACTTCTCCAAAAACGAGCATCTCTCAATAAAACTTGTCAAACCTCGGATTCCCATTTCAGAATACCTATAAACTTTAAACAAGGCATTCACTACTGATTATAACAATATTTCTAATAATAATTCTTACCAGTATTTAAATATAGGGACCAAAAGAAAATATTTTTTTAAAAACGTCTTGACAACTCTCCCCACAGTCCCCACTGTTCAAAATATTTAGTCAATGTACTAATAATAATAGTAATAATTGACTTTATTATTTGATTTAAGTCCTTGAAAGTTCCTTAGTGCTCCCACGACGGGGGCACAGAATACTCAGAAAAGGTTAAGGTTAGGTATAATATTCTGTGCAAAAACCGAAAACGTAATAGGTGGGTTTCCCCCAATCCCCAGAAGGACTGCCAACGGAAACACAAAGGATGTGGTCGGTATATTGCCGAACATTTCAGTTCGGTAATTAGCAGTTTATTCTGAGTTTTCAAGCAACCGGCTGCACTTATACGGACCCCTTGTCACTTGTCTTTAGTCAACAATTTGAAATAAATATGTCAAAAGTATAATTTTTTCTTCAAAAAACAATTGAATGTAATGATTTCAGACCCAAATACCTTTTTTGTGATGAATATCATAGATCAGATAATGACATATTTTTCTGACTCATTTTCTCGTTTCAGGGATTTTAACCACTGAAAATTATGTCAGTGTTGAGCTCAAAAAATGAAATTTTAGCGATCGGACGTGTGCTAGGCATATGGAAAATAATTTTTTTTTGTGTAAAAAAAATAGTTTTTTTCTCAATCTCTCATTTATGTTATTTTAACACATTAACAGGTATTAGGAACAATCTAATAGTGAAAAACCAAAGCCCATAAGGTTTGAATGTCCTTAAAGGGTGGAAATAAGGGAGCCATCTTGTAAAAGAATACTCGCGGTCGCTGACGCATTTTCTCGCTTATGGCAATCGACAAAATGAAATCTGATATCGTTAGGAACCCGACAGAAAATTCCCATAAGCCAATCAGCTGTTTAAGTAAATTTTCCGGGCGGAAAATTTTGGGAATTTTTTTTTTTTCATATTCTTATTAGCACACGTCCGATCGCTAAATTTTCATTTTTTGAGCTCAACACTGACATAATCCAAACCAAATCCAAACCACGTGACTTTTAAGTTTTAATCTCTCTTTTAAAGTTTGGTTGGCAAACGAACGATTTAAGTTGTTATTGTTTATAATGTTTGGAGTCACATTGAGGTAGTTTAATGTTTTTTTTTGGCATTTCGACCATTTTCTAACTAATCGCAAGTTATTTGAAGTAATCTTAAAAGTATTAAAACTGATATTTACGTTGGTCAGAGGTAAATACGAAGATTTTAGTGATATTTAACGCATTACCAATAAACTTTTATGTTGGAAACTATTGTAAAATCATAATTTGTTCGTAGGTATAAAATGAAGCTGATATCGAGGATTTGGACCCCTTTTAAACCGAAAGTAGGAACTAAGTTTTCAAATTACTCTCATGTCCTGGTTGTGAAGGTCTCTTTGTTTTTAATATTTTTTATAGGTTGTTGATAATCTATGTCATGTACATCATCATGATGATGATTATAAATACTTCATTTAATAATTATTATAAAAGTTGTAGTCATGTTATTCATCTTTTTTATATAGCTTATACCTCATATTCATTTGAGTCTTATACAGTATTTTTTTTAGGTAAGACATTCACAAAAAAAACAGTGCTGAACTACTTGAGGCATGATGTATTGTTGCGTCTTCGGGTTCAAAAATAAGTGTACACTAGTGTGGACTTGCCTTTATTATTAAAACTTCACTTGACAACACTGTAATACAATACTTGTCACTGTCAAAACAGTTTTGATACCTAAATACTTGTATCCAAGGTAACTAACTAACTCCATCTCACAAATACATTGCTTTTATATGTAAATAAAGTTCTAGAAAAATAGAACAATAGAACACAATAAAAGAATGTTCGATGTAAGATACCTCAAACCCCTAGTGTACCAACTTTATACCTGCAAATCTGTGGGATAAAACGAGAGACACAAAAACGGAACATGATCAAATTATTAAAATATAAGGAAAAGAAGAAATACATTAATGAGAAAGTTGCACAACATTTTTTTTATTACACCACAACTATTGACTTTCAAATGGTTTTTAGATTTTTTTCAATAAAACGATATTCCACTTCGAGTATGGACTATTACTTTCGTATGGCATACAAAAGTTTAATAAAATTCTTTAAAATTCAATTAGCAATCACAATCACCATGTCCTTGGAATGTTGACAGTGTTGACACGGGAAAGAGGACGCCAGCTCTGGAGTCGATTACAAAAGTAGACCACTAATTCATTTGTTTTGTCTTCAAAAAATTCTAAACAAAATCTAATCAGTCGGTACACCAGGGTTTTTAGACATCTTAGTTCGACGATTGATCCAGAACAAAAGTTAGTGCTTCTACATTTTTCCATCTAATTCATCGAACGATCTTGAACAAAAGGAGAAGTCTTTATCAATTTCAGGTCTGTAACACTGCCTCCTCCTTTAGGTTATCCGGTCCCGGATAACACCATCACCATTTTGGTTGTCCCTCTGGAACCAATTTGGGGGATCATGCATGGCCTCGGTATTCTGCTAACCTTTCGATCTGAACAACTTTGGGTTTACTCTTTGGGTTGAGCTGGATGCGGTATACCAATTCGTTGATCTTCTTTATGATGACGTAGGGTCCTGTCCAATTTCTCTGTAGCTTGGGGCATTTTCCTTTCTTTCTCTGAGGTTGGTAGAGCCAAACGGCATCACCTGGCTCGAACATAGTTCCTGGACTCTTCCTGTCAAACCTCTTTTTCATTTTATCACTGGCGATTTGAAGACGACGTCTGCAGAATTCATGAACTTGGTCCAGTCTTTCTCGCAACTCTTAGACATATTCTGGGAGGACTTTGTCCTCTGTACTTCTGGGTGGCATTCCAAACAGCAGATCGCATAGTTTCATCTCTCGCCCAGTGATCAACATTGAAGGGGTATATCCGGTGGATTCATACTGGGAACTTCGATAGGATAGGACAATCCTTTTGATTTTCGGAGATAAACATCGACAGGTACTGGCTGATGGTTTTATTATGTTGTTCAACCATACCATCTGATTGTGGATGTAGGGCTGTGGTACGAGTCTTCTTCACACCTAGAATGTTCATCATTTCCTGCCATAACTCAGATTCGAAGTTTCGTCCTTGAACAGAATGTATTTCTAGTGGGAATCCGGTCTTTGTCTCCTGGTTTGGAATGGGCACAACTTCAGGCCACTTGGAGAAATAGTCTATGGCTACCATCAAGTATTTATTTCCTTGCTCGGTAACAGGAAACGGCCCAAGAATGTAAACTGCTACTCTTTCGAATGGTTCGCCAGAAAGATACTGCGCCATTTTCCCTCGACTTCTGGTTTTGGGCCCCTTCTTTCATTACGAAGGCATAGGGAATCCCATTGAGCCCAGTATTCCTTGGCAACTGCACCAAACTTGGATACTTCCTGCCACTCAGGTCTAACTCCATTTTTTAGCCAGCTTAGGACTAACTTAAAATTGTTGTCTTCCTTCTGATTCTTCCTCATATCTTCTGTGGTCCATAAATCAGATTCTTCAGACTCGACTCTTACGGTGGTAACTTTCAGAATTTCCTTGCAATGTTCATCATTGTTAAAATTGACTTCTTTGTTTTCAAGTTTCTGGCAATATCGGCAATGCTGTTCCAACATGTGTCGTCATACCAAGGTAACCTGAAGGAATAACTTGCTGTTCATATTTTTATAAATTCACAAAATATATTGTAGGTAGTACATTGTCTTCCCAAGGGACAACAGGTTGTACTCGACAACCCGCATATGTTTATAAAATATTAGGCAATGAATAGTTGATAATCAGTTGTTCACGATAAATTGCGAGGATCTTATAACTAAGCTTATCTGTTGTCTGATGAAAGTGCCTTGGGAGTCCTGAAAGTCCAGTATTATTTTCTACTGTGCCAGGTCTATACATTTCATCTACTTGTAAGCGGCCATACTTAGAATATCTATGATGGAAACCACATGATTAGGTGCATGCAGGTAAGGTGCAGAAGAGAGTTGAGAAGTTGAAGATAACGGTAAGGAGGGCGATGGGCGATAGAACGAACAACTAAGAAGAAAAAGGCCTGAAACCAAAATGATGCAGGTGTAACTCATGTTCAGCTAAATAATGTTTATATATCACTTATGTACAAACCTTTGATTTAATGTAGCCTTGTGGATGTCTATTCCTGTTTTACAGGATTTTCCCTCTACAAAAATGTTATCCAACAGATATTTTGAGAGTTTCTAAACTAACTGTTTTGCTTTTGTATCGTTCTCACAGAATGCAGTCTTCATGTTATCATTAGACTTTAGAGATTTGTAATTTCTGACAGAATACAATTGCCATATGCACAGTTGATAATTGTCCTGTCGCCAAAGTACGGTTCTGACATTATACGAATCTGTTTGTTTACGATTCTGAGTTTGTATAATATGATGAATTAATATGATATTTTGCATTCTGCTAATATGTATGGACCCCTTTGTATCTTCAATGACTGGCTAATTGCACCATTAAGAAGCAGCGGCCAAAATCCATGGAGAGAGACAGATATTTTTATGTTCCGTGTTTTATGTTTTTACTTTTTAGTTTAGTTTGGTTTGGTGTGGTTTGGTGGTTTGGTTATGTTATGGACGTTATGGTGACGACTGACGATTTGAAATGGCTTGATTGGTTTGAGACTTGAGACTGAGAGAGATACATGGCTCTCATATATTGAAATTCGAAACAGACATCGTAATGAGTTGTTATTATGGACAAGATTACAACAGCCAACATCAAAACAGTAAATAAAGACCCACTACATAATTTATCATTATAGTCTGGTTGGTATTAAATTAACGCGAAGTAATGGAATGTGCACTTCATGGGAGTACTACTACTTCCTCCACAGAAAAATATGATCGTACCCATACAATTTAGTTATTCATCTCGCTGGACACGTACTGGCTTGTACTAGCGATAATGGTGCAAAGCGACTTGTTTGAATTTGAAGTTAACCCTAGTTTATAACATTGTTTTTCAAAGTGGCAAACTGGGATTTTACTCGGACAAAATTATAGAAATTATTCACAGATTATGAAGGCCGCTCTATTGGTACTGGGGTAAGATTTTCTTTAAAGAATTGGGACAGTCTTCGGTGTACGACAATCTATTACTTCGGTAATACCAACCACACTATAGTTCAATGCAAATATTTTTCAGTAAAAACCTGAAAGTATGAGAATTAAGCTCAATTTATAAACTGCACAGCCTTTGACGATATCATAGTTACTTGTTCGCGATGCCGAAGATGATAAATAATAATAATAATAATAATAATAAAATGTCTATTTTAATTATCCCCGGCGAAGTCTAGATAAACTGCTCTACTTAACCGAGTACCAGTTATATATAAGAATTTTTCACAAAAGAAATGTGTACATATACATTTGAATAAGTTTTAAAACTAATGGAGATATGCACATAAATAAAATGCATGGAAGGAAAAACAATAATGTACCTATTTTCAAGAATATAAAACCAAGTATTAAAGAACCAGAAGATAGTCCTTATAAGCTCTATTAAATCCATAGGATGATTTATTTTTGAAGGTTAATGGTATAGAGTTGAGTATTTTTGCTGCAGAATAAGAAAATGACCTCTTGAACGAAGCAGTTGTATGCCTGGGTATTACAAGAAGATTCCTATTTCTGGTGTTTACATCATGAACAACCGACCGATATGTCATTTTTTTTCTAATATATGAATGAATGAATGAATTTATTTCAATAGGTATACATCCTAATTTTTACAATATTAAAGTAGTTACAAAAACCAGAACTATAACTAATAACTAATCTGATACCGCAATGATGTTCCAGGATTACATATTTTTCCTTAACAAGAGTCTATTGTATACGCTATGTCTAGATTTGTATTATGTATTATTCAATTTTATATGTGAAGATAACTTTGATTTGAATTCACGGATATTATTGGTATCTTTTACTTCCTCTGGCAGTTTGTTGTATTCATTTAAACCTTTGTACAATAATATTTTCATAGAGTTCGATAATTTACATCTAGGCAGGTGAAAATTGTTGTTATGTCTTGTTTCATAATCATGTGCACTATTTCGATATATTATAAATTCCTTAAAGTAGGGTGGCAACATATCATTTAAAATCTTAAAAATGAATAACATAGATGATCTGTAGAATCTGTCACGAATGGATAACCAACTTAATGTGTCCAACATTAACGAGACATTTGTGTACCGATTACATTTCAGAATTACTCTAATTCCTCTGTTTTGCAGTTTTTGTAATGTCCTAATTTTATTTTCCCAACCATACAATAGGGTACTGCAGTACTCGAAATGGGGTTGAATTATGGTATTGTAAATGGTAATTTTAGCCGAAATTGACAAATGTTTAGAGATTCGTGTGAAGAAATAGAGTTTTTTTGCGATTTTTTTTGTCATATAATTAAAATGAGCTCCGAAACTAATATTGTTGTCCACCATAAAACCGAGGTATTTAAACTCTTTCACAAACTCAATTTTTTCGTTATTAATGGTTAGATCAACAGAATTGAGATTTAATTGTTTATATTTATAGCATGTAGTCAACACCATTCCTTTTGTTTTTGCAATATTTAAACTTAATTTATTTATATTTAAGTATTCTTGGACTTGCAGTAAACATGAATTCATTTTTGATATAGCTATATTTAAGTTCTTGTTCGCAATAGATAATAACGTATCATCAGCGAATAGGTTTACAAAATCACAATTGAGTGTTGAGCTCAGATCGTTTATGTATATTAAAAATAGCAAAGGTCCCAGAACACTTCCCTGTGGTACTCCAAATTTAGTATTTATGGGATTGGAACAGGCATTATCTATTTTTGTTATTTGTTTTCTCTCTGTTAAGTAGTCTTTAAACCAACGTAAGACGGTTCAATTAATATCTATGGCTTCTAATTTTCTGATCAATATATTACGGTCTATTGTCTCAAATGCTCTTCTCAGATCTAAGAAAACTGTAACAACGTAATCTCCCCTGTCAATAGATTGTACCCATTTAGTGATGGTTAATTGAATGGCTGATTCACAAGAGTGATTCTGGCGGAATCCCGATTGGTTATCTATGAGTAGCTTATTAGTTTCCACGTATTCTAGAAGTTGATTGTATACCGCCATTTCTAGCAATTTCTCCATCCCTGGTAGGGTGATGACAGGGCGAAATTCGTTAGCTTTTTGAGTGTTTTTTATCTTAGGCACTGGTATAATTATGCTAGTTTTTAATTGGCTAGGAAATTTACCATATTCCAATGAAATATTAATGAAATGCAACAAAACATGCCCTATAACTCCAAAAATATTTTTTATTAACTTTATATCTAATATTTCAGAACTTGACTTGGTTTCTAGTTTATTAATAATTTGGGATAGATCTTTCAACTGTAGTTGTTTAAAATCAGAAAAAGTTGATTCAACAGTATTTCCACTCTGCCAAGCTATTGTCACCTGAATCTTGTTAACAATATTTTCTAAACTGGTTTCAAAGTATGTATTAAAATTTTCAGCAATTTCATTTTTGTTTGAACTTATTATTATTCGATCATCTATTTCAAATTGTATGTGTTCCCAACTGTATTCTTTCATTTTAGTATCAGTTAATGATTTGATAGTTTTCCACATACGTTGCGGATTTTTTGAACTTAGATCAATTTGATTGTAATAATATTGCTTTTTCTTCAACTTAAGTAAATTAACTGTATCATTCCTTAGCTTTTTGTAATCGAGCCAGTTTTTATCATTTCTATTGTTTTTAAATACTTGATACGCTGTATCTCTTGCTTTGGTAAGATTTTTGACTTCATAGTCATACCATACATGAAGGAATTCCTTGTTCTAACACTTTATGGGCAAAGCATGCAAGGTAAAGATTCCTTCTGTCCTGCATATTAAGCCATCCAAGTTCCGCTATATATGGAGTTACGTGGTCAAAGAACAAATGAAACGAATACATGAGTTTTGAATTCTTTGAATTCTGGTTGAAGTTCGAATATCGAGGCAAGGTCCATAAATCAAATCGCCATAGTTTGAGTGACTCAAAACTAAAGTTTCACATAACTGTTTCTTCAAATCTTTGTTTAAAATTGTCCTGTCACGGAAAAGATTTCTTAATGATATATAACTTTTCTGAACTATTTGTTTAATATGTGTTTTAAACTGTAAATCATCGTCAATAAATAGTCCCAAATTTTTTATTGTTCTACAGGGCTCAATACTTACATCATTGATTAAAAATTCATCAGTGGCATGCGCTCGATTGCCCAAATATATCATTTGTGATTTGATAGGATTCAATTTCAAACCGTGTTTATTAGAATATTTAAATATTTTATCGAGGGTATCATTCATTCTTTTTATGACTATATCAGCATTATCTTAATTGAAACTTTCAAACTCATAGTGTAAAGTAAAAACAGCAGCGGGCCTAGTATTGAACCCTGGGAAACTCCTCGTGGTAATGGCATTGTACTGGAACTGGTTTTCCCTAAAACAACATATTGACATCGGTTGGTGAGATAGCTTTCAATTAAACCTATGGTTTCCAAGGAAAAGCAGGAATAACTCAATTTAGCCAATAATAGATTATGTCCCAGGGTATCGAAGGCTTTACTATAGTCTAACGTAACCAGTAATGTTGTATTATCTTCATCAAATGCCTGAAAAACATCATCTAGTACTTTAGTCAATGCTGTAGTTGTACTATGCCCAGACCTGAAGCCAGATTGGCTATCTGAAAATAGTTCATTTTTTGTGAGAAAACTTAGCATTTGATTGAAAATCAGTCTTTTGAAAATCTTGGATAGAACTGGAAGTCTGCTGAAAGGCCTCAGATCAGACAGAGATTTAGGATTTGAGACTTTTGGTAACGGTAAAATAACTGCATTTCTCCAATTTACAGGAAAATATTCTTCAAGAAGGCAACAATTGAATATATGAGCGATAAATGACAATAAATAGGGACAGCATAATTTTATCATAAGTAGAGGTATTACATCGGAACCTTCGGTATTTGATTTGATACTACCTACAGCCTCCAGAACGTCATGCTAATTTATAATTGACTTTGTGAGTATTATAATATTGCAAGAAGATGCAAGTTGCTGAAACTTCAGCACTTAGGACGATCACAAGAATCCGTCACCCTAATAATCCCCTACACAATCCTCCGAATAACCTCCTATATGAGCTAACAGATGTAATGCCTATTGAAGAACGCTTCCATAGATTCTGCTCGAAGGCCAAAAATGTCGAACTTGTGGAGAAATTTGCAATGAGAAGAGACCCTGAAGTACAACCCTTACATCGACACCCCCGCGCGACCACCCTTGAGAAAATACAACACGAACATTAAATTCTTTTTTTTTTTTTTTATATCACCTCCACCAAAGTATATCTGTATAACCTTCTATAATGTTATATATGAATGATTTGTAACAATAGGCAGAAGGACTTCGGTCAATAGCCTGTTGGATTGAATTTGTTTCAGTTCAATAAAGTTCCTTATTATTATTATTATTATTATTATAATATTGCACAAGATCATCATCTACTTGACACGCCAATGCATTAACCGAGTTAACAAAAAAATAATTGATAGCTTCCTCGTCATTTAAATCAGGAGGTAATGGAGGTAATGATATATCAGATTTCTTAGAATGGATATTCAATTGTTCAAGGGCTTTCCAGGTTTTTTTTCGATTTTTTTAGTACTGTGAATTTCATTCAAATAACTTTATTTTTCGGTTCTAACTACCGCAGTGAAATCATTCCTCGCTCGCTTGTAGGCTTCCCAATCTTCCAAGGTTTTTGTTGATTTATACTTGGCGAGTAATTTGTTACGTTATTTTCTCATGAACCTTAAATTATTAGTCAACCAAGGAGCCCTGGGTTTAGTAGAGCTTACTTTCCTAAGAGGAGCATGCCTGTCAAAAATATATTTAATATTGTTAGTTAATATATCAACTTTCATGTCAATATCATCTGTATAAAATATTTCTTGCCAATTCAAGATTTGTAATTTCGATATCAAACTCAACTTGGTTGAATGTACTGAAGTCTCTGTAAATTGAATATTTGATATTATTTTGAGGAACTTTTATTTTCAGTTGACAAAATACCAGTTGGTGTGACTTGGTGCATGTCAACATGATGTGCTTCACCATCAACCATGTCGATCTATATCACCAACTGCTATAATATCCAGTAAGGTATTACAGTTTTGGAGCGTGTTGGAGCGTTTATTATTTGAGTTAAATTGAACAAATCCAACAAATCTGTGAGTAAGTCATTTGCTGGAGTCACTTGCATTAAATTCAAATTGAATTCGCCCAATAATAAAATTTTATTTGTTATCGAGTGCTATAGGATATTCATAGCATCCAAAACTTGACCACCTGGAGGTCTATAGACTGTCCCTATCAGATATATATTATTTGTAATATTGATCAATACCCAGAGTTGCTCAGTATTTACCTCAGACTGGGAGAATTCAGCCACTACATTTGCCTGTAGAGTTGACCTGATATAAACACCAGTACCACCACCAAGTTTATTATTACCACGATCAAGTCTAATGAAATTATAGTTGTTAATTTTTACTGCTGCATCAGGTATATTTCCATTCAACCATGTTTCAGTTATACCCAGGACATCCAAATTATGATTCATTAAGAGAGCTTTCACATCCACAATACTAGTATACAATGATCGAATATTAACATGACCAATTCTTATATTCTTAGAAGCCATTCATATATTTTGTTGTTTAATTTCCTCAATTTGTACAATATTATTTATTTTAATCAATTGCCCCCCTCTTCCTTCCTTGCAAAGACCCTCCCATTTTTTACCCATACGTATCTAAAATTATAATTTCTTAGTTCTCTTGCTTTCAGAAATAAAAGCCTGGTGTCCTTTGGTAAGTCTTCATTAAAATAAATAATCCTTCTTTCTCCTGGAATACCACATTCTTCAGTATCCAACTTCTTAGATTTATGCAGGTCAAGAGCTCTTCGACTCATTTCAGCACCTTTGAACTTGACTAGTACAGGTTTGTTTGTTAATTTGCTAGGCAGAACGTGGAGACTGTAATTGTCATCCTGGATTTCAAATTTCAGCTTTTGAAACGATTTGTTGATGTCTCCCTGTACATTATCACCTCTCAACCCGACTACCACTATATTACAGCTCTTTTGTTTTGTTTCATCAAGAGTTATTTTTTGTTGCATATCAAGGAATTTTTGCTCGAGATTGCTTATTCTCTTATTTAACACTAATTGCTCCTTTTTGAGTCTCGAATTCTCGCCAATTATATTTTTTCAGAGACTTTTGCAAATCATCCATGACATCACTGTTGAACGTTACAGACTTTTCCAGTTCAGCAAATTTCTTTGTCATAAATTGTAATATTTCCCTATTTGAGGGGTCAGATTTTTTCAACATGAATTTCTCCATTTCCCCTTCACTAGCTCTAGTTTTCTTCATGGAGGTACTAATGACATGCGATTTTTTCTCAGCTTCCGCTTCATCCGATTCAGAACCACTCTCGGAAGAAGATTCACTGCATTCATCGCAAAACCATTTATCACTCGATTTTTTATCACAATATTTTTCATATTCCTTATTAGTCAATTTAGTAGATTCCTTATGGAACCAGCGCTCACAACCACCATTGCATTGCAAGCTATTCTGGGTCTTGGTTACATTGTTTCCACATGATTTGCATGTAATCTTCTTTTTGTCATTTCGTAATTTTGTGGAAAAATTGTAGACGTGGCAACAAGGCCTATTATCTCAGGCGCGGGGTTCTAAATCAGTAAACTTTTTATTGTAGTGTTTTTTTTGCTCACTTTTTATATTAGTAAGCACTGGTACTTATCAACTCATCAACTGGAAACATAGTAAATCACTATGCACTGTTAATTGTTGATATGGAAACTATATTCGTGAATTATTTCCTTTGAATAACTTCACAAATCACTATTTTTCAAGAGATGATTTGGAACACGTCAATACAACCTAATATACATATCAGAGATATAGTATAATATAAAACATAAAAAAAGATGAAGTATATAACAAAGCACCTAAGTACCTACACTAATATAAGTTACATTACAAAGTATAAATCCAAGTTTACAAAATTAAAATACATGATGAATGAGTTTAAAATTTGACTACATATTTATATATTAATCATATTAAAAAAATAAAAAATAACCATGACAAAAAGTTTAAAATAATAATATTGCACAGAACAAAGAAAAAACTGTACTGACAAATATGAATCAACATATTTACACTCATTATACTTGTATGTATTTCTTTAATTTGTCTTTGAAATGTATTAGAGAAGAGTCTGGTAAAAAAAGCCTTTGAAAAATAATGAATTCATAGTGTTGCGGTAAGAACTGTACATAGATTTCATTTTTTCCACGAGTATTATAGTTATGGATATTTTTATTAAAAGTTAATTATTTCTAAAAATATTCGGGTGCCATGTTGTTAATTATTTTGAGTAATGGAATCATAGTTAAATAAAAAAGTCTTTTTTCCATTGAAAACCAATTGAGGCCCATTAACATTGAACTAATTGGGGTGAGTCGACTAGTTTTCAAAATAACTCTCATTCCACGATTTTGCTGTTTTTGCAGCATATTTATTTCATTCAGACTATAATTGTTCATATACTGCCATTTCTAGAAGTTTTCTAATTGGTGGCAGAGTATTTATTGGCCGAAATTCTTCAGCTTTAGTGGTATTAGTTACTTTTTGAATTGGTATGACCATACTAATCTTTAAATTTACTGGAATTTTACTCGTAACTAGAGATGTATTAATAAAATTCAAGATAACATATCCAATGGTTTCGAATACTTCTTTTAACATTCTGCAATTCAATGTTTCATACAAAGAAAATTTATTATCCAAACTGCTGAATATTTTTCGTAAATCCTTCATGGAGAGTTCCTCGAAGCTAGGGAATGACAAAAATAAGTTCATATTTCAGTATCATATTTCAGGATAATGTTCTGAATACTTCCAATAAAATATTCATTGAAACTATGTGCTGTCTCCCTACTATCTTTCGAAACTATTTGCCCATTGCCTGTGTTAAAGCTTATATGTTGTGGAATATTCTGTTTTGTATTCTTAACTATTTATTTTGAAGTTTTCCACATTTTCTTAGGGTTGTTTTTGAACCTATCTATGTTATCGTAGTAGTACTTTTCTTTTTTTAACTTAGAAGGTTCACAACACTATTTTTATGTTCTTTGAAACGTTGCCATTTTATATGTTTTTCATTATTATTGTGCTTTTACTCAAAGAAAACTCGTGAATTGTAGGAACTTTTATATCATGTCCAACTGACTCCCGTCAGATCCCCACATCATTACCTATGCAACTATATAAACAAAATCTACAGAATGAATACAAAATAAAAGCTTCAATTGCTGTTGATCCCTTTTCTTTCAAGTTGCATAGTCATCAAGGTAACCAGGTTTTTTGGAACACCTAGGACGAGCTGACACTGATTCTTCAGGGTGAGGTGATTCGCAGTTCTTCGTTGTTGCAATCGTTTCACAGTCTCCTGTTGAATCATCATGACCTGGTTCAACTTCTTGGCCTATATGAGGTGCTGCAAGTGGAACCCGACTGAAGTTCCCTGACTCGATGCTGTTTCCCAATTCAAATGTTTCCATTAAAATATCCAGAGAAATTGAATCATTATCATCACTTCCCCTACTAAATCTTCATCTCATCTGGATTGACATGTGATCGTACCAAAGTATGTCGACCACTCAGTAATAGAACATTATCCATAACATTGCCGATTCTTTCTATGACTTCTCCTGGGAACCAATCATATCTATTATTCCGATAGATTTTTACATAAACCATATGTCCTGGACAAAAACACTTATCAATCGATATGGAAGAACCGGGTTGATTTATTCTGCTGGGAAAATTCTGTTATGGAATATCTGAGGAATAACAATTCTATTTCCAAACATCAAACAACCTTTGACCACTGAAAGAGAATCTTTTCTATGGTAAAATTTCGTAACATTTTCACCTATCATCCTTGTATTTGATGGCCAAAAATTTTGAGTGTACTGAATGACTTCCTTCAAAATTTTGTCCTTTTCTGTTTCTTGACGGGCTAAATTATATAAGTGGTAATATAGTAATATACTCATAGTTTCATCAAAAACCTGGCATATATCTGTTTCAAAGTTGATTGAAGCTATCACATATTCTTCGTCTTCATCTTCAGATTTATCATTCAGTATTGACAAGACATCTGCGTGACCAAATTCAGTAGTTTTTATATATTCAATTTTGAAATCATATGCTTTCAAGGTAAGTGCCCACCGTTGGAGTCTATTAGCTCTGTAGACCGGAATGCCTTTTTTCGATCCAAAAATTGTCAAAAGCGGTTTATGGTCAGTTTGTAAAGTGAAATGTCGACCATAAATTATTTTATGAAATTTGGTTACAGCGAATACTAATGCTGCTGCTTCCTTTTCAATTTGGCTATATTTTTTGGGCTTCTGAAAGATTTATAGATGTGTGATATATGGCTTTCATCGAACCATCATTGAATCGATAGAGAATACACACTCCAAGTTCATCCAATGGTTGTCTAAAAATGTACATATTTTTGATGAATTTTCCGTAGTAGTTTATGGCACCAAGATAAGAACGGAGTGTTGAAACATCATGTGGAAAGGGGCATATATCGTTTTTATAGCATTTGTTTTTGAAGGATCTGGCTGAATGCCGTTTTCATTCAAAATAAATCCTAAATATTTTAGTTCCTTCACACCAAATTTGCATTTTTCAATCTTTAGATGAAAACCAAACTCTTGAATACGTTTCAGAACATTCATCAAATTTTCTTCATGTTCTTCGAGACTACAGTGAAAATATAGCTTGTCGCTGTATTTTCACGGTGATAAACCTGCTTAGTTTTTGTTTTACTATCTGTCAAGTGAAAATAATGATTTAAATTAAAATATGAGTACTATTGGTCTGGCAGAAGAAATGCTATGCAAGTTCTGTCAGGAAGAAGAGGAAACATCGGCACACATACTATGCCACTGTGAAGGCTAAGGTTTCTAACACTGGGAGAAGAAAAACCAAAAGCTCCCGGATACATGGGAGTTCTGAAAACTGGCCTATGGAGTCTCGTGACGAAGACAGGGCTAGATAAAGAACTCTAAACGAGTTCGAGGGTGAACACAATAGATCTGAAAAGGTCGCGGTGTTGATGCTTATGGCACGGAAGCCCCAAACTAATCTAATCTAATCATATGAATGGTTGCTACCTTGTATTCTATGAAAATTCTTTTGGAATTGGTTTCCATGACGATGTTGATAGGACTTTTCATTTGACACATTATTGACAGTGTCCAAATTATTCTCTTGAACGATGGAAAACAGCGACTAAAGTTTGTCTTTCAGTCACAGATGATCCACAACAGATTTTATGAATGTCCTATTCATATTTTCGAACTAAAATCAAAATATTCTCTTTCGATTCAATCATTGTATTGTCCTGCTTGATGTTTTGGATTCTCTGGCATTCTGATAATAAATCTTGAAGGGTTATGTTTTTTGAACCTTTTTTGGTAATTTTTGGTAATTTTTGATAATTTTTGATAACAGGTTAGTGCGGATATCAGCGTCTTTGCAGGAATGACTTTTGCAGAATCAGATAAAATTTTCGCATCTTCCGTGTAAAAAGGCTTTCGAAGCGCTTGTACCAAACATCAAATATTGAGCAAGATTCAGGATCATAATGAAATTCGGTGATTGTGTTTCCCAGAGTTTCCATCCTGAATTCTTCTCCTACATGACCAGCGTTTTTTTGTCGAGGCAAAAGTGTTTGCTAACTATCAAAAACTCTTGTTGATTTTTCATAAGTTCTTGTTGCTTCTGCATTTGCTCTTGTTGAGATTTGATGAATGTCAGTAAGGTTTCTTCGGTATTCATGATGAAAAATACCAAAATCCTCATCGCCAAATCTGTTGTGCTTTTACTCAAAGGAAACTCGTGAATTGTAGGAACTTTTATATCATGTCCAACTGACTCCCGTCAGATCCCCACATCATTGCCTATACAACTATATAAATAAAATCTACAGAATGAATACAAAATAAAAACTTCAATTAATGTTGATTTCTAACAATTATCAACACAAATTTTGTAGTCTTTATACGTCCCTATCCCGTATTTTAATCCTATCATATGCCTCATTGTCAAACCATGGAAGATTTGATTTATAATGGCATGTTTGAATTGGTGCAATCTCGTTAATAATTTTCTCACATTTTTCTACGATTTCTTTTTAAATAACTTCCACATCAATTGAGCCTAAGTTGAAGTTCTGCACAATCAGTCCAGTTTTAATGTTATTTAAATTTTCAATTTTCTAAATTGTTTTACATTATTATTTAGTTTTATGATATTGAATAAATAAACTGAGATAACAGCATGATCAGTAATTTTTGGGCAGTCATGTACAATCAACTAATGTTGAACTAGTATCAGTTGTACGAGTAGGTTCAGTTACACATTGTTCAATTCCATAGGTTTGTAATAGATTTTGCATTTTCTTACCATAAAACGAATTTGAAATAAAATCTATATTGAAATATGTATATATGAAAACTGATTCATGAAATCCGGAGCCGTAGTGGCCATTGTCGTAGGTGTAGCTACCGTTCACGCTGCTTAATACATACAACTGTTTACAAACTCTGCAGTTGACACGAGTGACAAACGGTATGTACAACTGCTATTGCGGTAGCTGCAAAGTTTATAAGTTGACACCAATACCTACAACGGTTTAGAAATTAGGCAGCTGATGAAGGTGACAAAAAGCCTCCACGGCTACAACAGCGTTATTGTTTCTTAAATCTAAACGTTAGTTTTTGTACTTTTTTGTACAACATATACTACCAGTATATAGTCAGAATTTAAGAAACGGCTATCAGTTTTCATTACGAAATACGAGTTGTTTATTAAGTTTGAACAGCACATTAATACTATATTATTGTCAATTCCAGATTTCCAAGCTGTTTCTATATGGTACAGTAAAGCCTACAAATTTGACAGATTTGGCTCTGAAAAAGGCTACGGAAAACCAGAAATTTAATGCTTTCATAACAATAACTCACGATGTTGCCAAATCCCAGTCAGAAAAGTCAGTGGAAAGATATGAAACTAAAAAACCTCTGTCTGAATTAGATGGCCTGCCCATAGCAGTAAAAGACAACTTCTGTACCGAAAACATTAGAACAACATGTGCATCAAAAATGCTGGAGAACTTTGTGCCATCTTATGATGCTACAGTTTATGAGAGACTAGCAAAATCTGGTGCAGTTTTAATAGGTAAAACGAACTTGGACCAATTTGCAATGGGTTCAGGTACTATCGACTCAATTTTTGGACCCACCAAAAACGTTTGGAGTAGTAAAAATAACAATTTTCATATAGCTGGCGGCAGCAGTGGTGGAAGCGCTGTGGCAGTTGCTTCTGGAACATGTTTTGCGTAAGTATTTGTTTGAAAAAATGGAGCAATAGAAGGTTCACTGAGGCAAAAAAATGGTCAACATCTTTTGTGAATACCTTTCGTACATCAGTCCATGAACCTATTTTTTTTACTTTCATTTGTTAGTGGTAAATCATGCTTATTAAAAACATAGCAATACACTGATACAGAAGGTGGACTGAATAGACGAATAGTATAAAAATATGGCAAAATGATCATATGTCTAATATCAGTGATATCAAAACGTAATTCATACGAGCCATTGGCCATCTCCTAAAGAATAATGACAAGCATGAAATCCAGAAATATTTAAGTTTTACTTTTCACTCTTTTTTTAGCAACCCAGGACTCATTTCTGTAAAATTATCAATTGAGTGAAATTGTCTAGCTGTGTGCACATTTCAGTATACTTGAAGGAAAAAACTTTCTATTTTGTGCACAAAATGGAATTTAATAAACTTTTTTTCTCATCCTTGCTCTGTTCAATTTGAGAACATCTGTATAAATATGTTTATAGTAGGCTTGCCTATTTGAAATAAAGTTTTCCTGCTATTTCTCACTGTATATCTAATCTCTCAACGAAATTGAGAAGTACATTTTCAATAATGAAATATCAAATAAAATGAAATTTGTGTTTTAACTTTTTTCCTCAATTTCTGTTATTGAAATTTGTATGTGTTCCTTCAACAGAGCAATTGGCTCTGACACTGGTGGTTCGACAAGAAATCCTGCCTCATACTGCGGCATAGTGGGTTTTAAACCAACATACGGATTGGTGTCTCGATCTGGACTGATTCCCCTTGTAAACTCTATGGATGTACCAGGAATCCTAGCCAGAACTGTTGATGATGTTGTGTCGGTATTAAATGTGATTGCAGGGTTTGACCCCAAAGACTCAACCTCTTTAACCAAGCCGTATCGAAAAATAAGGTGAGTTCTTTAAATTGAATTTAGGAATAAAAAATTTTAATTTTCTTTATTCTATATTCAAGCATTTGGAAGTCGTATGCCTGGTAATGTGGTACACATTCGATCCAAATTGTTCGTGTGGATTCAACAATATTTGTGTTCTTGTCAACTTAGTCTTTACGTCAATGTCTTCTAAATTGGCAAACAACATAGACTTGCTCACCTATTTCGGCTCAATTATATTTTTTCCCAAAACAGCACGACTCCGCAATAATCGCTTGTCTCTTTTCGTAGACCTATCAATTCGTGTAATGAAATATTTTATGTCCATACCATTCATAACGTATAACAAATAACTATACACTTCGATTCTCAATTTCTTTGATGAATACTTAATAAAATTAAAAAGTGAATACAAAATAACTTTACAGGGCGACGTGCAATATACCGGTACCGGTCGAATGGCATTGGTTTAGAGCGGACGGTGCACTTATATGCCGGTCTTCAAAGAGCGGGATTTTTTAGCAGGGTCGTGCGGGGAACGATTGTATTATCGGCGTTAACCAATTCGGATAATGAACACGCAAAGCCACTTGCATCATTGAGGCCTATAAAAAAAAGAAATAAGAAATCAAGAACACCAATTCCTACCGACTTTCCCTTTTCATGGGAACCACAACATAAAAAGAAATGTATGTACAAATTAAGATCTTCAGCATAAATGAAACTACAATTCACATACTTAAGACGGCGCCTCCGTCAAATTTGGCAATAGATGGCGGGGCAAGCGTTTTTTCTGGAAATGTTGAGTGTAAAAACTACTACATTCAATAGGAAACGCGGGGTACGGTTAAATTCTATAAAAGCATACAATTTTCCCGAGCTATTGTGTTCATTACTTCAACGTCCCCTCAGAGATTATTTTGTGATTAAAGGTTTGAATTGTCTAATGATTTACCGAGCTGTTGCCTACATTTCCGAATGAAATATTAGTATTATTGTGTTCAAGAGTTCATTCCTCATCGAGTGATGTCATATACATTATTTCACTAACTCGTCAATTCATGCTTAACATTTCCCAAAGAACCATTGTTTTGCCGCGAAAAACGCCAATGTGTGCTACTGCCATTCTACTGTAGTCTCAAACCCAAATAGGTGTGGACATTGGTGGACACATGTCGCTAGGTCAGTTCTTTGTAAGTCAAAATGAACCAGTATTCGGCAATATATTTGTTTTGGCTAATTTGATTTGGACGATTTCGTGAAAAAGAATGATAAATTGTGATTTTGGGGAAATATACGACGTAGTTGAAAGGAATAATAATAATACTCAATGAATCGTTAATTATTCAACATTTACAAAAAAAAAGTGATCATAATGTGAATGATCCAATGTACAGGGTGTTTCAAAATTTAGTATCAAAATTGCAGGGGCGTATCTTTCAGGTCAAAGTAAGCCTTTTTTTCCCATAAACATGTGTCCGCAATCGCTTTATTTCTGAGATACAGGATGTTGAAGTTTAACAAAAAAATCAGTTCTTTCTCACTTTCTCTAAAACCGCTTCGAGATTTTTTTTCAATTTTGGAGAGTGCAAAGTACACAAAAAAATACATTTTTTCCATAGTGAACGTTTTCTTAATTTAGATCAGTGGCGTCCCTGTTAATATACCTTGTAATAGTTTTGATCAAAAATGATGATACGCTTTTGTTTTTTTGTGAAATAAGTATCATTTTTATAACTGTCTTCAATCTTCCCATAAACATGGTCACTTAACTTTTTTCGTCCGACTGACAGTTTTTGATTAAAAAAATAAAAGGTCTTCATTTGCTTGTACCTAGAGGCGATTTTTTGTTTGTCTCATTTTGTTGTTTAAATCGAAAACTGTCCTTCGTACGAAAAAAAGTCGAGGGACCATTTTTGTATGAGTAGATAGAGGACACTCATAAATATAATATTCATTTGAAAAAAAAAAGACAGTGGCGTGTCATTATCATTTTTGGTAAATTTCAACACCCTGTATCTCAGAAATACACATGTTTATGGGAAAAAAAGTCTTATTTTGACCTGAAAAATACGCCCCTGAAATCTTGATACTTGATTTTGAAACACCCTGCATAGCTGGAGAAAAATTGTCATCTGTTAATTTTTCTGAATTATTGGTATGTTGTACAATACGACCTCCTCAAAAAAAGTATCTATGGGCTCAACTCAATCCTATGACTAGTTATCATGATACCGGGTGGTCTCGAAGTTGGAAAGTGCTCGTTTCTTTAAAGAAACATTGCTCTTAGGAAAACGCCTTGAATGCAAATATTGCTTACTCATAAGGCAATAATTTTATACTGGTTTTCAATAATAAAGAAGGAATCTGACTACACCACTGGATTCACGACATTTTTAAATGGTTTATGTCGAAATAGCATTAGAATGCTCCCATCATTAAAAAAACTATAATGGGATGAAATTTGAAAAATATGCTATTCAATCAACCCACCTCTTCAATTTCATAACTTTTATCAAAATTCTGATGAAACCATTGGATTCAGGAAAAAATTAACAAGGTTGATGACAGGAGTATTACCCATGGAGTTATAAGCGTTTATAACTTGGTCAGATGATGACACTGTTGAAACAATTACCAGCTTTGCAAATTGGAAATTGTTTTTTTCCCTCTATCATATAAAAAATAATTAATTGAAGGGTCTTCCAAGAAAAATAAACATAAATACTGCAATAAAATTTATTTGAAATTTGTACAATTAAAAATATATTTCAACATTTCTTCTTTTTACATAATGCTTTTTTTTGTTGTGCTTTTCTAATCGAATTTTTCAGTAAAAAATCACTCAAATTTTCCTTAGGACAACACATAACCACTAATCTGTGACATAACCAACAAATTTGGATATTTTTATCATTTTACATGTGGTGGGTTGGTAACTGCGCGCGCTAACTATTCAAATTTGAATCTGGGCTAATGTTTTTAGTGCTTGTAATTGTGAAATGTGGGTTGATTAGTGTGTATAGAAATGGGCTATCAAAAGAAGGAAAAACATTGAGTGATTTTTGACTGAAAAATTCGTGTTTGAAAACGGTCAATTTTCAATGTTCGGAGAGCCATATCTCGGAAAGTAGTAGAGAGCGCCGCAAAATATTTTCAGATTCGTGTTCAGGAGACAAAACTACGTAAGTAACATTACTTTTTTTTAATTTGCGTAGAAGCCCGATAAGCTTACCTTCACCATCACTATATAAGGTATTTCAAAAACCTTGTTTCATGAAATTGATATTATAAAAACAACAAGCAATCGAAAAATGAATCTAAACATCAAATCTATTTTTTATTTATAACAAAATCACAGAGGACTGATTCAATAAATAGTGTGCAATTCGAGAAATCAAAGGATTTGAATGTGCAAACAAATTCGAATAATCCCTTTTCCCGAAAACAGTTCATTCTTTTGAAAATGCAGGAGAGAAAAGTGCCAACATTTGCAAATTATCAGGAACTGCTCCAATTTTTTTTTTGAATAGCATTTATAGACATCCATAGATTTTTTCTAATGTGTACTTTGATAAACTTATTTTGCTTACTTTCCATCCAAACTTGTTCTTCTCAGCTTCCACGAACTTTTAGCACTCTTGGCTCTCCTATTGCGTTTGTGTGTATGAAAACGCCCCATGGTAAAATTTCACAATCACATAAACCACAATCCAATCTTATAAAGATTAATATTTAAAAATAACAATCAAAATTCAAAATAAACTTCACTGTTGACCACAATTCGAATCACGAATAACCGGAATAACGCAATGGACACGCCCGATATATGCAACAAGTCAAATCACATGACCAAAACAAAGACAGAAACATAGCGTGATGTCTGTGCTAGAACCATGAAACAGCAGAAACACATAGGTTTGTTCTGGTTTCGAAAATAACAAGTCCTGGGACGTCAGGAGCATGCGCAGTTCAACAACAGTGAACGAATATGAACCTAAAGTGTACACTTCTCAACAACTGCGCATGCTCCTGACGTCCTAGAACCAATAATTTTTAAAACCAGAACAAACCTCATGCCTTCAGTGTAAAATTGATAACACGCCAACCAAAACAATAGTTATGTCGATTAGAATACACTTTTTTTCACTATCAAAGTAATAAAATAATTCCGACTAATAGGATTTTCAATACATATAATGGAAGTATTGACTAGTTAAAAATAAGCATTTTATTAAATTCACAAATGACCAATGTATTGTTTGGCCATCTATTTTGAAATAGTGAAAGCTGATCTGCATCCGGCTAGACATGGGCGACATGGCTGTATCCCACTGTCGGGTTGGGACTTTGCTAATAATTCATTTTATGCAAGAATTCGCGACGGAAGCGCCTCTGCTGGTTCCCATTTAAATTATATGACCGCGGCGCCGTCTTAATAAATAAATTGAATATCTGACCTATATGTGATCCCTAAGGCACTGGCATCAAGATGGAGCTTCCATATATAACACACTTTATTTTACCATCGAGATCACCGGATCATTTATACTGATAGCATTACGTTTTGAAATTAGAAGTCCATGATTTAATGATCAAATGCCTTCGCTAAGTCTGTATAAATAGCATGAACCTGTTTCTTAATTCTCGAGAGCATTAATGATATAGTTTTGGTACAAACTTAAATTCCTACAAGTAGATTAATCTCGGTTAAACCCATTAGTTTAAGAGCACCCACATGAAACAATAGTTTATAATCGCATATTTACCAAATGGATAGTTTGCTAATTGTTTTTATTGCCGTAAGGTTGGTTAATGCCTTGATAATAATAATAATACTCCCTCATAAACACTCGTGGAGTGTATCTGAAGGCGTAGCCTTTGCGGGTATAGGACGGTTATTATCAATATTATTATTATTATTATTATTTGCCGTGGTGCTCCGGGAGACTAAATAGGCGATTATAAACTATTGTTTCATGTGGGTGCAGTGCATCAGAACAATCATAATATGCCCGATAGTATTACTGGCTCTCTTACTATATGTTAGCAATCCTATAAAAGTTTATTTGTTATCAAGTTATTCAGTATTTTTAGAAGTTCAGACTGTGTCATAACGAAGAAACAAATAATAAATCTTGACATTCTGTATGTTGGTATGTCTTTTGTAATTGTTTCTCCTTCATTATTTGGGTAAGGATCTATTTTATATCATGCTTTTGCTGTTACTGTGTTTGCCAAGGCAAATTATAATATTGATAGTCATCCTCTACTCGCACAGGCTATACCTTTGTGTACACTCTAAGAGTGTTTATGAGGGAGTATTATTATCATTATATCTACTATCTACGTAATTTTTTGTTATCACGAAAAGTCCTTCGATTCTTGAAACATTGACAATTAGGAACTTCTTTGTTTAAGATTGCCACCAGCTGGAAAAATGAGCATCAAAGGTTTGAAAATAGGCATACCTCTAGAATATAATTGCGAACATCTTGATGATGAAGTTGCCAATATTTGGAATGAGGTAGCTGCCTTTTTGGGTAATGAAGGAGCTGTTGTGAAGCAGGTAATTCAATTTGAAATTTTATGACGAATGACGAATAAAGTACTCATAGAAGAAGTATAGAAATAAAAAAATTACATTATAAAAAGGAACACAACAGAACTAGTTACCAATGATTAGGTTAACGAATCTCTAAAAAATTCTTGAGTACTATATTCTGAATACAGGCCTATCTTTTTGTTCAAAATCTATATGCTACAGAACATCATAACTTTTCTGGTTGATCTCCCGGTGAGTGTACCTAAAGTGCTTCTTTTTGTCGAACAGCAGACGGAGCGTTAATAATTTAGAAATGACCCTCTGTAAACTAAGGGGGCGTCCATAAATTACGTGAGGTGTTTTTTTTAAATTTTCTCTCCTCCCTCCCCCCCTGGTGGGATGTCGTAAGATTTTATTCAACCCCTTCCCCCATCCCCCAATCTCACTTGAGATTTTTCAAAATGTGGGTTTCTTACGTAAACGCTTTGGATTGTTTTATTGTAAAAAGAATCTTGATAACTCATTTTAAATTAGTAAGAGCATGCACTGAGTCGAGTAAAACATTTACAAGAATAAACAAAGCAGGTTGGAACCTGTCCGTGTGTCGCTGCCACTCAGCTCGTACGCTTCCATTCATCGAGTCGTGCGTTCGGCTGACAGTGACGCGAAAACAAAGGACGGGCTACACTGTACCGTAAATTCAGATTAAATTGAGCTATTTGGTATAAAACAAATATGGTGGATTGACAGTCAGTAGATGTATAACGTCGAAGTATGAATGAAATTATTTTCTTTCGAACGAATTAGTGAATGATCTTAATCGTATTACGATTATGCTTAAGATTATATCTTAAGCATGTACAATCTGGATTAAATGGACCAAAAAAGCATAATTTTTTTTTGTTTCAATCAGAAAAAAAATTGCGTGATATTTGCCGAGACCCTCCCTCTCTCCAACGTAAGATTAGATGAGATTTGACTCGACCCCCTCCCCCGCTTAAACATCTCACGTATTTTATGGACGCCCCCTAAGGAAAGTTCTGTTATTTGATTGAGATAAGATTCAATTTCACATTCATTTGCACACAGTAGATCTAGTGGTGTCTACATGTCTACATATCTGGTACTCTATCACGCTAAAACTACACAACTGATTGTACTAAAATTTGTCATGAACATTCATGTCCGTTTCAAAATGTCGCCTCATTTTGAAATAATGACTATTTTAATTGCTTGTGGTAACAACTAGATTATTTTTTTTAAGGTTAGTCAATTTTACTTGTCTCAAACCATTAGTTAATTCGAATTCAGAAACAATTTTCTATTTTTTTTCACAAGATATTCCTGTTTTGTTAATCCTGTAACTTACAGTTCCGTTCTCTTTTATATGAAGTTTTTTCTGATTAACTTAAAATGATAAAAGTATATATTTTTTTTATTAATGTACAGTGACCGCCAAAAAGTATGTACCATATGGGAAAAAAGTTTATTATTAGAGTATAAGAAAAAAAATATATTAAATTATTATCATATGAATAGCTTGACCATACTACAACATTTGTATTTCAATGATAATGACAAAACTTTCTCATTTTCTCTACACCAGTAAGCACTAAATTGAAAAAATTGGATTTTGTTAAAACCCTGGCTGTTACATTGGTTCGTATCTAACAGTTATATCAGAATTCCACGACCATTGTGATGACATGACACTCCAGAAACATGATGTTTTCCAGATTATAATCAAGTTTCGATGATAATCGTGCCAGAGCGTTTCACTTCGCATGCAATGTTGAAAACTCAAGCCTCTTTAATTTGACGCACTATTTTTAAGATTATGTGCGAAGTGAAACGTTCGTGCACGATTATAATCAAAAATTGATTATAATCTGAAAAACACGATATTTTTGGATCTCCCTATAATCGCAATAATAGTGGAATTGTGATATATCTATTAGATTAGAATGTAACAGCAAGGGTTCTGACAAAATTCAATTTTTTCAATTTAGGGCTCTCTGGTGTGGAGAAAATGAGAAAGTTTTGTTAATATCATCGGAATACAAATATTTCAGTATGGACAAGCAATTCATAAGAAAATAATTTGATATTTTTCTACAGCTAGAAAACTATATAAAAAAAATTGCTGTTTTCAATATTCCCACATAATTCTCTCAAACTTCGTATATGTGTAAATTCTAAGCAACTTTTTCAAATAACTTTTTTCGATATCTTGCCATTTTATCCGACTTTTTGACTAATCATGGTAATTTTTTTCAATTTGCCGCCATACCAGCGATCACGTGACATGTGTCAAAATCGATTTTTAGGTTATCGGACATGCACAAACTTTTCCCAAGAATCTTTTTTTCAATACTCTAATAATGAACTTTTTTCCCATATGGTACATACTTTTTACTGTATATAAAAATGATAAATTTTCAACCAGATACCCTACATGAAAGTGATAGTTTTTCACTCTAGAGATGAAAATTGATTTTTGACACTAATGACAGTCACTTCGTTTGACAGTTTATAAACATCTAAATTCTAAAAATTGTAACCTCACAAAAGAAACAGTATTTTCATCTCTTGTTGAAAAATATACTATTATTCATTCATAATCAGCAGACCATGTGGCCAATACAGAATCATACACAAATGCGTTGACAAAGTATATCTTAGTTAGTTGAACACTGTGATCTAACAATAACTAGAAGTTGTCATATGCTAGTGTGAAAGTGTGATAGGGTTTACAAAGAGGGCCCCCAGGCCTAATATTTACTTGCACTATTTGCACTGCACCTTTTGCCCTTTGCTTCGCGTCTCGCATTTCAAAACTACTTAATCTTCGTTCATTGATAAACAATTATAGCTAGTTGCAAAATACACATCTAGTGCATAAAACTCGCCATTTTGTAATGTATTTCTGAAATTGGAGCGATTAAGAAAATTGGTTGTTATATGGAGCATAATATGGGTCTTGGTGATGCGGAGGTAGTGTGCTCGCTTGCTAAGCCAAGGTAAGCTGATTCGATTCACACTTTGGCCCGTCGCCGACGCCGACGTGCAATTTTAAATTGCGCAACAGTTGTGCAACAGTTTGATCGCAGACTGTTAAAATGCGCCCACATACGCAACAAAATCGTTTGGTCTCCAGGTGGAAGCCCACATGCAATTAGTTAGTTTCAACATGGACATCGACAAGTTATCAACGGTGTGTAGTTTCTAGCTCAATAGATGGAGAAAAATGCTAAGAAAGTTATCTTTGGATGAAACATGACTTTTTATCATTAACAAATTTCTACAAATAATATTATATTAACTCTTCGTGACAGTGAAAAATATATAATATTGTAATAATTTTACTACATTTTATTTCAATTATTGACCACAAGCCCAGGCAACTTTTCAGGGGGTGATTTCATACACCACAAGTCATATATAATCTTGAAGTACTGATCGAAAAACAAACTTTAGGCACTAGCCGTCAATTTTCCGCGGTACAAGTGAGTGCACGGGTGAGTTGAAATGTCGTAAAAAAGGGGGTACTTTTTGATTACATTATACATGACGGCACTATTCTCGTTAAAGAGGCAATGAAAAAAACATGCTCTGAAACCTAGTGCCGTAAAAAAATAGCGGTACCGGAAGTCTGAATTTTTTTTAACCCCCTCCCCAGTTAATCGAATACTTGACGGCGTTGACCCAGTTAACATTGCATATCCTTAAAAAACTATAATAGATCTATGCCGTCAGAAAAGGGTCGTACATGGGGTCAGAAATCGCGAATCAAAACCCGATTTTTACCTCTTGTGGGGGTGGTCATTCAGAATTTGACGGCACCGATTTCTAACTTTAACATTTATTAAGTGTTCTAAACATTGTACCGTCAAAAAATTATGGTTCATGCAAAAATAAATAAAAAAGTAATAAAATTTTAGAGCAAAAAATCAATGTTTTCTTATAATTTATTTCAGGACGGCATATGGTTTTTTTTAGGAAGAAACTAATTATTATGGTTTTATAATTATGCCGTCAATAAATCATGGTACCCAATTAAAATACAGAATAAAAATAAAAATTAAAAAATTTAATAATTTTGAAAATTGCCTGCACATTTACTTCTTTAAACATTAAAAAACATAGAAAAATCGGTGCCGTCAATTTTCCCGTGTTATATTTTATGCATTTTACGTGAAATCTCTTGCTAATTTTGGCTTACTTTACCTACCATTTTGGTCATAATTTTGGTCAAAAATTATAGGACGGTTTTAACAATATAATATTGAACATATTAAATAGTAATTAAAAATTGTGGTGCTCAACATTAAACGTAAACTTTACGTCATGGACGTATAATACAGATAGACTCAGCATTACCATAACTACAACACGGATCGTTTTGAAGTCGCTCAGTTTGTGGGCGCGCGGGCTGCGGGGAAGAGAGAAGGTAGCGATATACTGTGACCTTCCCCCAACCAACAGGAGCGCACGCATTTGATAAAAATAGGGTTCCATTACAAGAAAAAAATGCTGATTTTGAAATAATGATAAAAATATAAACGAAAGTGATACAGTATACATCCGACGGGACTTCGTGAGATCGAAAAACTCATTTGACATATCAACATGTCATGAAATACTTCATTGACTGAGATAGTAAGTGTTTATTTATCATCATCGATCCTTAGAAAATTTGTTTAATGAAATTTCCCGAATAAAAAAATGAGACTTCCGTTTTCAATGAATGGAAAGCTGGAGACAAACGACTAAAAAAAAAGAAAAAGAAAATTACCAAAAAATGGTAATTTATATATTCAATAAATACATGTTCTTACATCGATATTATCATACATGAATATCGTGAAGAATAAATATTTCACAGCAATTTTCAACGCATAACATTCAAATTCAGAAATGCGATATTTTAATGTATTTACGACAATATACAAACTACCTACAAGGTGTAACAAAAACCGCAATAAAATAAAATTGAAGAATTTGTTTGAATTGTATTCTAGGTCCTTGATATGTGTGCCAAATTTCACATTATGATAATTTGAAGTGGATGAAAATAGAATTTTAAAATTCACATCAGCATTCTTATTATTATTAGTGGAATCAAGTTTTTTCAGGAAAGACCTCATCTGAATAATTTTTTTTATCCAAATCGTTAAAGCCGTCAGGAAAAATATATATACAAGAATTTCTCGTTAAGAGATATTTGATACTGCCACCAACTACTACTGCTCACTTTTTCTTTCGCAAAATCACAGGATTCTGTCCTGTTCTCTCTCCTGATATTAATTTTTCAATCAGTTCAGTTTCTGATGCAGTCATGGTGTGCCTGAAGAAGGTGATCCTGTAACTTTCCCATAAACTGGTTCATCAGTGACCATCTGATCAATTTCCTGATCAGTCCCAGTGGGGAGCTTGAATTTTTGACAATTTCCTCAAAATCCGTATCTGGGACTGTTTCAGTAGAATCAGTTGAAGATTTTCTTTTTCTGAAATCGTTCAATCTGAAACTATATAATATATTGTTTTTTTTTTAAGTATAAATCTCTATTGTTATTTGAAATAACTCATAGAAAATAACAATTCTAATGAATGATAAAAATTACCCTGACGTTAAAGTAGTTGACTTTCTTGGGATATACCATTCATTCTCTGGGTTTATTCTCAAATGCTGCATCTTCGAAGTGAAAGGAACAAACCCTAGCAGACTTTGGAACACATTCAGTTGAGCATTTTATTCCCAACTTCTTCAACCAAGCCGCTTTTACTGTCACATCAGCTGGAAACCTTAAGATAAATCCAAATTTAGATAAACATTTCTTGGACTTTTTCGCAACGTTTTTTCCTGATTGCATCATCCAAATGATTAAATGAAATAGTAAATGTTTCGTGAGGTGTGTATTTCATTATTTCCACACGTAAAGGTTTGAATACATATAATAATTTCATTTTGTTCGGCGAAAACAGATTGATATCCACTGTAACGCCTATGGTACTGACGAATGGAATCTGATATTCGGGTTGGAACATATGGATTGTTTGCAAACCTAGCAAGTTTGCACCATTATTACTCTCTGACCTCTGTCTATTATTACACTGCCACTAAATCACTCAAATAAGTTCGAAAAATACTATTTCAATACAATAATCCTACAAAAAAGCAATAACAAAATGACAGATCTGTCAGAAGTTCACTTTGTGGAAAACATAAACAATGATATTCAACAGCGTTGACAAACGATCAAAAACAACAAACTTTACACAGCCATTTGAAGATACAAGTAATGATTTTTTTCGATAGTTTGGATTTCGAAATGTGTAAGTCTTACAGGTGTAAGTTGTTTGATATACCATCACTATACTTAATTTTTTAATTGTTATCGAATGGAATACGTACAGTGACACAATTTTGTCTATGATAAAGACTTATCACCTACGCGATGTGACAACGCCCAACTCAATATCACGACTAAAGATTGTGACCATTCACGACTTCAGACCAGGATGTCAACAGCTAGGTCCAGTTAATTTATACGTCCATGCTTTACGTAATATGAGAATTTCAAAATTTTAACGATAATCTTGGGAATATTCGTTTTCTGTCCAAAAATCGAACAGCGAACTTTCATGCACCGATATGTGATTTATCATAAAAAAATCAGTATAAATTTTAATTTTTAAAATTTTAATTTTTTGACAAGTTGTCATGATCAAATAATCCGCAGACTAGCTTTCGATCAGATTGAATAGTTTTCTCCAAAATCTGCAGCAAAAATAAAAGGAATAATTCTGATAGGTAACGATTTTCACATTCACACTAGTATCGATATGAACTCTCATATTCACACTTGTGCTGGGCAAATATGACCGTCATTTTGACCTTCAAAATGTAAACAAAAAGTCGCTATATTGAAACGAGATTACAATAATACCTATTCGATCTTGAAATGTATTCTATGGTTTATTTATCGAATAGTTCAATTCAATGGAGGCATACTGATTATACAATGACTTTTATATTGGCACTTTTTATGTTGTGATTTTCATTAATTTCCTTTCAACTAGTCAACTAGCCTTCTGCTAGTAGGTAGCAAAGTAAAAGTCAAAATATGCTCTAGCTCAATTTATTGTTCATGTGTTATATTTTGTTTTCGACATAAACAACTGTTATGTTAATTACTTCAGGTTTCCATGCCCAATACAGAACATAGCATCGTTTGTTATTCGATATTGAATCAGTGTGAAGTGGCCAGTAATATGGCTCGATATGATGGTATCGAGTATGGTTTTCGTGCCGATGAATTTTCATCCACTGAAAAATTGTATGCTCTCAGTAGGCGTTTTGGTTTCAATGATGTCGTCAAGAATAGGATTCTGACGGGAAACTATTTTCTACTTTCTAGGTAAGATATTGAAAAAAGAAACAAAATTGTGTTATGAGACAGAAATACGAAGAAAAATATATTTTATCAATTTCATTCATGAGCATGTTAGCACTAATAATCTTCCTCATAAACTCTTTTATGAGTTTCCCCATATGCGGGGTAGAGGACGGCTATTATTATATTATTTGCCGTAGCTCTCCAGGTAGAGGTAGTAGTAGTAATTTATTGAAGTAGTTAATAATCTAAATTACAAACATTCATCTAATTATTATATATAAATAAAATAAATAACAATAAAATGATATAAATATGAAAAAGTATCACATCAAAAATTACTGAATTTTCAAAGATAAGTTTGAATTCAAACAAAGTCTGAAAAGTGTGCCGAAGAGTTTCAAATAAATGAAATTATGAATTGCAGTTATGTCCTCTTGGAAGAACATTGCACAAATGGATGTCAGATGTAATTCAATGTCCGTAGAGGGAAGTAGTTGTTTTCTGACGATATTTGCCTAAAGTTTTCCACTTTGTGGGATAGTGTGGAGAGAAGGGGAACTCGACTTTGTCGAAATTTTTCGTTTCATTTATTTGAAACTCTCCGGCATACTTTTTGAACTTTGTTCAAATTCATACATCAACTTTTCCTGGACTCTGCGCTACCGAGGAGTGTTTCTTGTTTTTGAGTTTTGGGTGTTATCGTTCATTGGGTGGGGCAGAATAACTCTAATATTGTCCGACCTATCCTTGTACTGATGAGTGGGAAACAAACAGTGAAACATGTCATGCCCAACCAATGGGGGATAATATTCAATTCTTAATTGCAATTGTGTCCTCTTGGAGGAACATTGCACAAATTGATGTCAGATGTAATTCAATGTCCGTAGGGGGAAGTGGTTGTTTTCTGAAAAATATTCGCCACAAACTTTCCTCTTTGTGGGATAGTGTGTAGAGAAGGGGAATTTGACTATAAGTTATTCATGCTTCGTTTGGAATTTGTTTTATTTATTTATTCACAGAAAATTCCCATTACAATTGTTATGTTATGAATTATCACAATTCCACCCCAAAATAATTTATTTGCAACTATATAATAATATGTTCAATTATTTCAACACTAACTATAGGTAACCACAATCACTGGACTTTTAACCTCCTCTAGCACCCAGTGTCACGTTATTTATAACTGGGAATAGATATTCCCGAGTTTTCTAGATTTCTCCGTATCCTTCTAGACTGCCTAATATCTCCGCTATTCTTTGGTAGTTGGCGTTAGCCATTCATACCGATTGAAATGTTCGCGAACTCCACTGATCGAGAGGGCTCTGCCCTTCCAACCAACGAATCGTTGTTGTATTGGGAGATTTACGGACCTGTTTACTATCGGGGCCAGTACCCTTATAAAACATAAATTTTTCAACCGATTAGAATGATTTTTTTTTCATTAGGTAGGTATTCAAAAAGTCCACTGGGATACTAAATTTCATGAATGAGTCTTCATTTTCAGGGCAAACTGTTCTTATGTTTCAAAGTCAAAAATCTAAAAATATAATCAGCCATTTTTCTAGAGAATATCTGACTCACTACTGGATCAATAAAAAAGTTATAAGGGAATATAATGTAAAATTATGCCGTTAAATCAACCCACCATTTCAATTTCAGAAATTTCATAAAAATTCTGACTACTCCACCGGATTTAGGATGTTTCAAAATATAACTGATTTTTTCTGAAATTTGATTTATCAACATATTTTTCAAATTTTTTCGTATTATAATTTTTTATCACCTAATTCCCAGAACTGGAGTAACCCCGAGTCTTAGCCCCTGAAAAAAAGGGAGTCGGAAACGTTTTTTTTTTTCTGATTGATAAAGGCATGTATGAATACAGATAAAAATAACAAAAAAAAATATTTCGAAAGTATTAAATGAATGAAAAGGATTTCCCCCAATTTTTGTGCATTTTTGATCATTGCCACCATCAAAATGAACGAATATTTTTGTGATCTTTCATTGTATTATTGAAGTCTATCATTTACTTAGTTCAACGTCATTCTCATTTTCCTCTTAAAAAACTCGGTTTATATGTAAATAATTACAAAAAAGTGTTGTTTTCACAAAATGGATTTCCTTGCATTATTCCATTCGAATTGGGAAATCTCCAATTTCACCAACGGTGACTAATAAAGGGATGTTTCAGTCGTCGACTAGCTAAAATTAATTATTTCTTACGATTCTGGATTCCGAAACAGAAATGAATTTCTTTACGCACCTCATGTTGCTCCTTCCATACGGCTGATAACGGGAAACGTGAAGAGTGGGATCATACAATTTCTGGTACAGGTTCGGATTTCGGATTACTTGAATATTCCCTGCGCCTAGACATTTTTATTGTGCTATTTATATGCCTACAACTACCGGTTATGATATTAAATGAAAGTACATTCCATTTAACTTGGTCGAAATTGTTTTCTCAAACTTATTCGGACATAAACTCTACACATCCACTATTTGTGGATTTAATCCGGGATTGGGAAAAAATAAAATTCACTGCTCAAATGGAACTCGAAAGTGGTTTATATTAATTAAATCAAATGGTTTTCAAGAAAATTGCGATGAAATTTTATTGATCACTGTTTCAATAGTGTTTTGTTTAATTTTAAAAATAATTTTGCAAGTATGAATTAATTTTGAGAAAAAATTTTTATCCACCCCGAAAAGGCCAAGGTGGAATCCTTTAGAGAATCAGACTATTAATCACAAAATCTTTTCGTCGTTTTGAGTTCATACTGAACAAGTCTAAGTATGAAAATTAGCATTTTCATTCAAATACTTGATTTGTCAAATTTTTATTATTCATGATTCTACATGTGATTTTCTGAACGCCCTTTTCTTATTTCCGAAACAGTTTGAATCAATTCATGCATTTTTAAAAACAGCTAAATAGTAATTTCGAATAAAATACAACCCCAGATCACAAAACACGTATAGCCTGCTTGAAATCCCCTAAATACCAATATTGTAGTTATAGAATTGATTAATGGATTACAGAACTCGTCCGCCATCTTCAATTGCTCAAATTTGACAGGAAAATCATAGTAATTGAAAATCCCTAAATACCAGTTTTGATGTTTTGAACCGAATCGGATAACGAATCAAAAAATGGATACTTACTTCATCTTGAAGACGCCATTCTGAATTCCCCGTTAAAAAAAAACATGATATTCGATCCCAAAAACTCCTAAATACCAATGTTGAATCGAATCGGACCATGATCACAAAACTTGAATGAAATCAGACCTTAATCACAAATATCGTCCGATATCTTGAATTTTTTATATGAAGTAATGAATACTTACTCAAAGTGGAGTTTCAGTATAATGAAGTTTAATGAAGTTAAGTAAAACTCAAAGTCGTCTCTTCAATATATATTTCACCCCAGAGTAGGGAGGTGTGATGTTGTCAACGCCGCTTTGACAATCACTTGTCAAAAAGTTTCAGCAAACATAAATCAAAAACATGTTTTCGAAACACTACATTACAATTATGAAAAATGTGAAAAACCAATAAATTAGCATATAAAGTCGAAACGAACCATAATCACAAAACTCGTCCGCCATTTTGGAGCCGTCATCTTGAAAACAATAATTTAAAAAAAAGATTCACAATCTCTTAGACCGAAAACTCACATATACTAATTTTGAATCGAATCTGACCATAATCACAAATCTCGTCCGCCATCTTGAATTTATTAATTTTGACAAACGATTCCTAATCTCCGCCCTCGAAAACCCTCTCATACAAATTTTGAATCGAATGGAACAATCAGAAATATCGTCCGCTACTTTGTGTTTTTCTCTGAAAATAGTTATGTATCAAGGGCGCAAAGTAGGCGTTTATGGCCTGCGGCGTGGATGATCACACGCCGAAAGGCCATAAACGCATACAAAATTGTACGCACTAGCGGTTCAATAGCGCGAATCACAAATACTAACTTGAATTCCAATGGTCTACACGTTATATGTTATGTATACAATAATCAAGAGTAACATAGTACGGGGAATGTGAAACTATAGTAGCTGAGGGCTTATGTATTGAAGAATCTATATCAAATAAATTGATCATCAGTGAAAAAATGGACAACGATTGTGCCGGAATGATAACAGAGAGTTATTTTGAACCAACCATCATCCACTTCTAAAATGAATACTTGTTCTTGTATCGATGCAGATGCTGTAACGACGCTTTCAATATGTTATAAATATGTTCAAAAGAAAATTTCATGTTCAACATCAGTAACTAAACCAACTTCATTTTCAATGTTCAGGCTCATGACTTAATTACATGTTGAAAAAATGTCGATTATGGAGAAATGTTAGGAAGAGTCTTACTCTATTGAACTGAAATAATTCTGATTCGTGTTAGGTCTTGCATCAAATGGTGTGAAGATATAGACAATTTGAGAATTTTGTCTACTTTACGGCCGGCGGGCCATAATGCGCCCGCGGGCGGTAAAGTGCCAATTCACGCTTGCTGAACCGCTAGTGCATTAAATATTGTAATGCATCATCACCGGAATTATGAACAAGTACTCCGATACAATTAATTGTGTTCAAATATAATTAAAAAAAAAAACTTAAAAAAATAATATACGATAAAGACTTCATACGCCAGCACTGTATATTTATGCTGCATGCATGTCATTAGCTTTTATCCAATATTCTAGACGAGATCATCGGTATATCTTTTTGCGGTATACTTACACTTTTCTTCCCAAAATTCTCATTAAAAACATCTTCGAAATAGTTTCCGCCCGTCAATCAATTATACCTACTATTTTTAACGCTTCATCTCTACAGATTTTCAAATTTTTTATTTTGCCTTCAATTTTCGATTCATTCTGTGACTGGAGCACAATATTGAATCTGAAATGCTCGTGCAAATTTTTAGGTTATCACGAAAGCGAATAGGAAAAACAATCACCGAATTATTTAAATCGGTTCATTACCGCGCGAGAGTTGAAAAGCTGGAAATGGGCGGAGTTTAAATTTATTCAATCGTTCGAACACGCACTGCCATCTAGCGATATAAGTTTCTTATTTTGACTGCTAAAGACCGTTAAATCAATATGAAAAAAAGCAAAATGAAAAAAAAGTAAGAAAAAAAAATTATTATCATTTTGTACTTACTTAACGCCCTTCCTGTTGCTTCCCTTGGCACTTTATTGGATAATGATTCCTTTAGGATTTCAGTAGGTCTTCGTTTAGGATGTTCAATTTGTGTAAGCCATACTTGCAGATGTGGATCCATCGTCAACGAGAAAGGTGTTCATGGTTTGTGTTGTAAATTTAGTTCTGGACGTTTCTCACGACACTCCTCTGTTAACGACCTAATCAAACGTGCTTTATCAACTGCTGACATTCCTTCTGTTTTGGAACCTTTAGGAGTTTTTCGTGATGGCGGTAAACGTCCCTTGGAGTCATGGAAAACCTCTAGTATGGGACTTCACCTGTGCTGACACTGTTGCTCCCTCCCATATTTTTTCAACTTCAAGATTTGCTGGTGGTGCTGCCGATTCTGCTGAAAAATTGAAGATAAAAAAATATTCCAGTTTAATTGACCAATATATTTTTTATCCAATAGCCATCGAAACCTATGGCTCCTTTGGTAGTTATGCTTCTGAATTTTTCAAACTCATTGGTCATAAACTTATAAATAAACCGACGATCCTAGAGCAAGGACTTTTCTTTTACAAAGAATAAGTATCGCAGTCCAAAGAGGAAACGCCGCATCTGTCATGGGTTCCATCCCATCCTCTCAAAGTCTGGATGAACTTTTTATCCGTCCGCAAACATTGAGTTTTCTGAACATATCTTCTATCAGTTCAGCATATCCGCTTCCTACTTGCCCACTTCCTCCGCAAGTTATGTCCAGCAACCTTAACTCAGGTTCGATATCACGCCACTATAACAAAGACATAAACTCAATTACAGACTACTCAGTAAAAGGTGTCAGTAGTGAAAGCAGCAGAAAGCCTGTGATACATAGTTCTGCAAAAACAGTAAAAACACTCGGTCTTAATGGGTTGAAAAATATTGGTAACACTTGCTTTATGAACAGTGTTATCCAGTGTTTGTCGAATACTAAATGGTTGCTGGAGTATTTGAAGAAGGACGCCTACATAAGGGATATGAAGGATACGAATGGAGCTTTAATCCAAACTTTTGCGAAAGTGGTCAAGGAACTGTGGTCAGAGGATTCGTTGAATCAAGTGGTTGGTACAGTTTCTTTGAAAAGTCAAATCCAAAACTTCTCGCCACGTTTCATCAATTACGCCCAGCAAGATGCTCAGGAGTTTTTACGATACCTGCTGGAAGGACTACATGAAGACGTGAATAGTATAACCGATAAGCCCAAATTCATTTTGACCGAGTTTGTCGAGAGTTTTAGCATCAGTGAAAAAGCCAGAGAGTCTTGGTCGAGATACTTGAGTATGAACAACTCCAAGATAGTTGATAACTTTGTTGGACAGCTGATATCTACATTGAAATGCTCATTTTGTGGTCACCGGTCAGTCACATTTGATACATTCTGGGACATTTCTCTTCCTATATCAGTATCATAAAGTTCAGGGCAACTTAATCTGTTGCAATGTTTGGATTCATTCATAAGGAAGAAACTATGGATGGTGATGAAAAACCGACATGTTCGATTTGCAAAGAAAGAAGGAAATGCACAAAATCTCTTATGATTCAGAAATTACCGAAAATTTTGATAATCCACTTGAAAAGGTTTTCCCAAACAGACAGACTTCGTGGAAAATTAGATGTCACCATTGATTTTCCACTTGAAGGATTAGATATGAGCAACTTCACAGCAGAAAATGAAGTGCGTTGTCGTTATAACTTATACGCTTTATTGAACCACAGCATATGTACTCTTCTATGAGCAGGAAGGCACTTAATCACACTTTTGAGATTATATTTAGTTTTATTTTATACATTTTATTATTGTTATTGTTATTTATTATTCATAATTAAAAAGGTTCATTCATTGGCATTGAGGTGTAGCTTTCCTACACCTAGTGTAATTTACTCGATGTATAGTATTCGTTTGCAGATTAATTTGACAACTCTCAACTATACTCGATTCAAAATGTGGTGTAAATTATACTACAACTACACTTTACTTTGATGCAAACGAATAAACCTAAAGTCTGGAATTCCTTTCATTCTGGTTGGAAAACCATGCTTTTCATGTAAATCAGGAGAGAAAATAACGCTGTCTTATGAAATACTGTATATTAGATAGTAGATGATAGATATTGTTTCACGAGATGAATATTACTTGCTTCTATAACTGCTTGTCTCCTATTCAGTTGAAAAAATTTACGAATAAACAATGAATCTTACAAATGATTTTGCAGGAATTACCAGAAGTATTTTGAACAAGCTCTCAAAACTCGTAGGTTAATTTCGAACGATTTTGACAATGTCTGGAATGATGTTAGCCTGCTACTTACACCCACTACTCTATCGGAGGCTCCTCTGTACAGCGAGTTTGTTCAGAAAACAAATAGAGACCAGTGTGCGACTCAGGATTATTGCACACAACCTGCTAATATGGCAGGTAAGTAATATTACACACTGGTATAAATTAGAAAAATTAATGAATGAAACAACTTGAATAGAGGCATGTTTAGGAAGGAGGTGTTAGAGAAGGAAGACTTCTCAAAAGTTGAGGCAAAAGATATGTTGAACAAGAATATATTATGAAGAAGTTGATTTGAGATGAAAATGCTGCCGCATAATCAAGAAAGTAACATTAACCCAACACACAAAATGAAACTACACATTAGTGAGACTTGTCTCACTAGTCTAAAATCGTTGCATATGGTCCAAAAAGGGTACTGGTTTTTGTTTCAGTATAACTATTTCATATCAACTAAATTATCCATGATTTTCGGATCCTCCGTAAATATCGTAGAAGGGTTATGTGAAGTGGAACAAAACACATTATGGGTACTCAGATACTCATATGTTATATTTGCATGAGGAAGTAGAAGCACAGAATAGTGGTAGAAGTCTTCAGGAACGATATACACTTTTTTTTCCTTCTGCGATAATTTTTAGCAAAGCTATGACAAATCTAATTTTCGGCTTTGCCGGAAATATCAGTGGCGGGTAAACGCGAGCCTGAAATTTGATATCGGCATTCAATCAGGTTTTCTTGTATATTGTAGTATATTTCTTGTAAAGAATTGAATTATTTTTCGCCTTGTTGAAAGCGTTGCTTGATAAATCTTATACTTTCCGTAACAGCAAAAAAAAATATAATCTTTTTAAATAAATTTCTTTAGGCTTCCCCTCTGATTTTTTGGTGAACTATTTTTATTTTAACAATTCAAGAAGTCATGTGCCGAGTTTCACAGTGCTACAATTCATCCTTCACTGGCTTACATTTGTCTGTGGTTACTGGACTAATGTTCCAAAATTTTAATAGGATATTAAATTATTGCGACTTTCACTTTGCTGCTGTTGCTGAAATAGTAAAATTAGCTAGAGTATTATACAGAATAATAAAACTACTAAGTTTTCTTGTGTTCTTAGACTAAGAATAATGATTTGTTTTCTTTTTTTTAATATAGATTGAATTTTCAACTAATATTGTCCTGGAAATGGGTTAAACCGTTGGGCAATAAAGCAATTTTTATTGTTTTTGCAGTAGTTTTCTACATTTATGTACAATTAAAGCAAACCAAAACACATTTAAAAAGAAGGAAAATAAAAGAAACACATTAATAAATCATTATGAAGAAACATGGAAAAAAGTCGAAACATACATATTTTTCAATGATGAGACCTCTGCCGTGATAAGACTCCTCTTTCTAATGAACCAATAAGCCCAAAAAGTTTACCATCTATCTAATGAGTTTTTGCTTTTTTCTTTCAGTGATAAATATAAAAAAAAACTTGTTTTAGGCGTTCCCGCCATCTCTGTACCTGTTAAATTATCTAAAAATGGCCTGCCTCTGAGTTTGCAGCTTATAGGAAAAAACTTGAGTGAACCACTACTGCTTGCAGTAGCTAAATATATAGAGAATGCTGTAAAATTTCCCCATATTTGTTATACTTTGTGAATCAGTCCTAGTTTTGTAATAATTGTTAAATAAAATGATGATTTATTGATTGGATTTAGCTTCACACCTATTCCTATGATTGTCAAAAGGAAAATAATAGTTATTTATTATACAAGGGAAAAAAGTATGACATTTTAAAATCTATTATTTTTCCCGCGTATAGTACACTATTTTTTTCTGTGAGGGGAAAATGACGATTTAATAGTGAAAAAATCGAATGACTACTGCTTAAAACCTTTCGGTTTACCTTGCGGCTTACTACTCCATAGGTACGTGGTTCAAAGAGACAGTTAGACATCTTTTTTTCATTTTATCAGCTTTTTTAGGAATAAGGTATTGAGTGTGAAGAATATTTCAAATCCACTCATAAACGAGATCCGAATGATCGGTTTGTCGTCTCGATACCCCTCAAGGAGTCCGTTGAAAGATTAAGTGAATCAAGAGCCTGCGCTAAAAAAAGATTCCGTAGTCTTGAGCTCAAACTTCATCAGAACTATGTTCTGAAGAAGCGATACGTTGATATCATGAATGAATATATTCGCCAATGGGCCACATGTCTCAAGTCAGTGATTGTCATGCAACCAAGTACTATCTTCCTCATCATGGAGTCTTGAAGGAAGACAGTCTCACTACTAAACTTCGCGTAGTATTCGACACCTTGTGTCACACCACATCAGGTGTATCTGTCAATGACATCCAAATGATTGGACAAGTTGTACAGGACGACATTATTGATGGATTATCCATCATCCTCAGGTTCAGACAACGCTCATTCGTTGTATCGGCCGACATCGCAAAGATGTATCGTCAGGTTTTGGTTTCCCCTTCCCAAAGGAATCTTCAACAAATTCTGTGGAGATCCGACCTTTCTCAAACCGTCGAAACCTATAAGTTTGAATACGTATGGCATTGCGGCAGCTAGCTTTCTGGCTACCAGATGTCTGGTTCAGATGTCACAAGAGTTCTTTGGAATCTTTCCCGAAGCTTCCGCCATCATAGCAAAGGACTATGTCGGCGATCTGTTAACTGGGGCGGATTCCATAGCTGAGCTCACTCTTCTAGCAAATCATTCACATCCTTTCAAAGGGTTGTTTTCCTATTCGCAAATGGGTATCAAATGATCCTTGAATACTAGAGCAGTCAGTTAAATCCTTGTCAGTCAGTCCACCTGCATATTCACACTGATTGACTCATCTTTAGAGATCAAATTTCAGAGTTGAACAGCCTTAAGATTGCTCGCGAAGTCAAGTTAAACAATGCTGTCTCCTTTGAAATATATGGGTTCTGTAACGCTTCTGAATCAGGCTATGGCTCGTTGCATTTACATCTGCAGTATTGATGAATTCGGGAATGTTCTAATCTTCTGTGTGCCAAATCCAAGGTTGCTTCGCTGAAAATGATCAGTATACCACGGCTTGAGCTCTGTGCAGCTTTGATCCTTTGATTTCCCTGAGATTCGATATAATTTTCTACTGGTCGGATTCCACGGTAGTCCTTGGACGGCTCAAAATTTCCCCTCATCTCCTTAATACGTTTGTGTGTTCTACTGAAATATCTTGTTGGCATCATGTAAGAGGACAGACGAGAATCCTGCTGATCTTGTATCCAGATGAATCGACCCACTGAAATTGAAATTCTCCACATTTTGGTGGCACGGACCCAACTTCTTGTATGTTTCTACAGACATCCATTCCACTCAGTTGTCAGATTTCAATATAGAACTTCCGGAGCTAAGACAGCCAAAAGTGACATCTTTAACTTCTATAGCCGTATTTAAATTTCCCTTAAATTTCCCTTTGAAAATTTCTCAAATTTCAGCCGTCTGAAACGTTCCTTTTCGTTTTTTCTTAGGTTCATCCATAATTCCTTAGTTTGCCTGAGGGGTACAAAAGGAAGGGTTGGTCCACTTTCTATGGAAGAATTAGAGGCTGCACTCCTTTGCTTACTCAATCCGAGTCCTTTGCATCAGAGCTCGAAAATTTACTCAAAGGTAAACCTCTTCCCCGCAAGTACAATTTTATCTCTTCATCCGTTCATCGACGAACAGGGTATTCTCAGGGTGGAGGACAGGCTCAGACACTCTCCCTATGATTATGCAAAAAAGCATCCTATTATCATTTCGGCCCATCATCACTTCTCAAAATTACTCTTTGACTATGAACACAAGAGACTTATGCTTGCCGGACCTCAGCAGCTACTTTATGCCATATGCCTATTCTTGGAAAAAATCTGGCACGCAGACTCGTCATAAGTGTGTCATCTGTTTTAAGGCCCAGCCAACCTCCAAGCACCCTCTGTAGCGACGACTAGAAGAATACCCTGTACGAGGATATCTTTCAGATTGACATTATTATTATAATTTTGATTGACATTGTCACAAAGATAAGTTATTCGATCTTCATTAAATATTATTGAAACCTCAAAGTTTATTAATATTCGACGACAAAATAAAAGTTATTTGACGACGATACATTAGATTTGACGACGATACATTGGTGCCGAAACCAGGGACCTTTAGATTTGAAAAAGAAAAGAAAAACTGATCAAATGGACGGCCGAAGATTTTCGACAAGACAGAATGCTGGCATGAACGGTAGAATGGATTCTGACTACATCTGGCCGGAGAATTTCGGAATTCGAGCTAGGATTCAATCCGAAACAGACGTACGAACCCAAAATGTTCGTAGGAATATAATAGGTCGTGAAGAAATTAACATAGCGAATACCTTTTGTCCACCTAGTCCACTAGAACCAGTAAGTCAAAAGGAAATTTCCATGGATAGAATTGATGTCATTTCCAATGGATCAAGACATACAAACAGAAGTTGCGAAATACAAAGAAAACGTCTAGCTTTAGAGACAGAAAAGGCAAGACAGGAAATCGAGATGAAACAGAAAGAATTAGCAAATAAAATGGCATTACTAGAATTAGAACGTGATGTTCGTGAAGCTGAGTTACGTGAAATTGAAGAAAATGGATCGATGAGGTCTACATCAGATAAAGGGGAAAGTAGAAATCTTTATCCAAATGTGAGAATAGTGAACCCATGTGAAAACCCCTTGTCGTCTCCTGTTTCAGAATGGGAAAAACCGGATGAGAACAGAAAATTGTCTGATATTCAACTGTTGTGTAAGAGCCTCGGCGACACCATCAGAGCAGTTTCTTCAAATTCAAATCGGGACCCGTTTATGGCGAGACAAACCGTGGAAAAAGATTTTCCCATATTTAGTGGAGATTCATCCGAGTGGCCGATCTTCATTTCACAATTTCGACGGATTTCTAGTATGTGTGGATACACTCAAGAAGAAAAAATGGTAAAGTTACAGAAGTGTCTCAGAGGTGAGGCAAAATTTGCGGTTTCAGGTATGTTGCTTTCTCCTACAAATATAGAATTAGCTTTGAAAACTCTAGAAATGAGATTTGGAAGATCTGATCAAATTATTGAGTCTCTCATTTTCAAAGTGAGAGCAATGCCACAATTCAGAGAAGGTAATATGGAACATTTGATTACTTTTTCCACTCACATACAAAGTCTTGTTGCTACTATCAAGTCATTAGATTGTCGAGGTCATTTAGAAAATCCACAAGTTTTGAAAGATTCTGTTTTCAAATTACCAGACAATCTGAAACTGCAATGGGAAGAAACAGTTGAAAATAAGGAAGGCAAGGTTAATTTGGAAGATTTTGCGGACTGGATATCGAAGAAGGCGAGGGCAGCCTGCTTCGTTAGTACAAATATCAAATCAAAGACGTTTTTTGTCCAAAATAGAAAAGAATCAAAAAATCATAGATTTTCTCCCGAAACAAGTTTATTAACAACTGATGTGGCAACAAGAACTGAGTGTTTCTATTGTAGATCAAAAGATCATAAGACTCATATGTGTCCCAAATGGAAAAATGATGACGTTGATACGCGTTGGTATACTGTCACAAAAAATAAACTTTGTTTCACGTGTCTTAGACCGAATCACCAAACTTTTAAGTGTAAATTAAAGAAAATTTGCGGAATTCAAGGATGTCAACGTCCACATCATAAAATTTTACATAAAGAAAGTTTTGAAACAGTACTAGAACCAAGTCAAATAAATGAGAATCAAAATAATATGGAAAGTGTTCTTGCAACTAGGAATAATAATAAGAATATTTTGCTCAGAATGGTCAGAGTCAAATTATATAATGACAGTAAAATCCTAGAATGTGTAGCGCTTTTCGATGAGGCATCAACGGTTACATTAGTTGATCAAAGTGTTGTCGATATTTTTGGCATTAAAGGTATTTGTAAGCCTTTGTGCATTCAATGGACAAATGATTTAGTTTCTCGAAGCGAGAATTCGATTGAATTCGATATTAAAATATCTGGAATAGGTGCCGATTCAAAAATATATACTTTGAATAAAGTAAAATCAGTTAGGAATCTAGCACTGCCACTTCAACATATTTCTCCTGAAGATTGGATGCAATATATACATTTGAAAGGAGTCCCTTTATACGAAATTCATGAAAGACCCCTAATATTGATCGGTCAGGATAATATACGACTAACTGTACCTCGAAAAATATGTGAAGGTCCCGAAAATCTACCTATGGCAACAAAAACGTGCCTTGGTTGGGTTCTTCATGGAAAAGTTGAAAAAACTGGAATTCAACACGACTATTCGTTTCATATTTGTGAACAAAATCAGTTTGACAATAACTTGCACCGCTTAGTAAAAGAAACATTCACTTTAGAATCCTTTGGAGTTTCTGTAAATCAGATAAAACCGAATTATATGGAAAATCGGGCAATAGAATTGATGGAAAAGACTGTGAGACGAGTGGATGACAGGTACGAAATCGGTTTATTGTGGAAAACAGATGATATCATTCTACCAGAAAGTAAAATGAATGCTTTGAGACGTCTAGAATGTGTGGAAAAAAAGATGTCAAAAGATGAACAATTTGGTCAACAATACTGCAGGAAAATTCAAGAATATTTGGATAAAGGCTATGCAAGAAAATTATCTAACGAAGAACTATTCCAAGAAGACAATCGATGTTGGTATCTTCCTCATTTCGCCGTTTCTAATCCAAATAAACCAAACAAGATACGCATAGTTTTTGACGCTGCAGCCAAGTCTCATGGAGTAAGCTTAAATGATAATTTGATTCCAGGGCCTGATTTATTAGCATCATTGACCACGATTCTTTTAAATTTTCGAAAGCGAAAAATAGCATTTTGTAGTGACGTGAAAGAAATGTTTCACCAAGTCAAAATTAGACCTGAAGACAGATGTGCTCAGCGATTCTTATGGAGAGACGGAAAACAAAATAAAAAAATTGAAATTTACGAAATGGGGGTCATGATATTTGGAGCGAACTGTTCACCGACTTGTGCACAGTTCGTGAAAAATATGAATGCAAGGTTATCAACAGATTCAAAATCAATTTTAGATGCTATAACTAAAAAACATTATGTGGATGACTATTTAGATTGTAAAGATACTGAAGAAGAAGCTATATCGACAATATTACAAGTTAGTCGAGTACAAAAAATGGGTGGATTTGAATTAGTCAATTGGATTTAGAATTCGAAAGAAGTGATGGAAAAATTAAACAAAAACAACGATATTATGAAAAATTTGAATTTTGATGGTCAATTGTCCCTCCAAAGAATTCTTGGGCTTTGGTGGGATGCGAAAGAAGATACTTTTCAGTTCAAACTGAGATTACCAGTAGACGAAAATAAAGTACCAACTAAAAGAAATATTTTGAAAATAGTAATGTCTGTCTTTGACCCCTTAGGACTTATAGTAAATTTTACAATTCGTGGTAGGATACTCATGCAAGATATATGGAAGTCAGGTATAGATTGGGACGAACATGTTAATGAGGAAATTCTAGAAACTTGGAAATCTTGGTTATATGATTTGAAACATACGCTTGTAAAAATACGTTTTCCTAGATGTTATTCTCTATTAATTCCATGGGCAGATAAAAAAGAGCTACATATATTTTGTGATGCAAGTAAGAGAGCCTTCGCCTCGGTAGCCTATCTAAGGATTATTTCCCACGAAAATGTTAATGTTTCTTTAATAATGGCGAAAGCGAGAGTTGCACCAACAAAAACGATTACCATACCGAAATTGGAACTTTTAGCGGCTGTTACTGGTAGTAGGATGGCCAACTATATTTTAAATGACATGGAACTTGATTTTGATAGAATTTATTACTGGACAGACTCCACGACAGTATTACAATGGATAAAAGGAGATGGAAGTCGACTTGGACAGTTCGAGTCCCACAGAGTTGGAGAAATTCAAGAAAAGACTAATTCTTCTGATTGGTATTGGATTCCTTCAAAATTCAATGTTGCAGACGAAGCTACAAGAACTTACACGAATTTACAGGAACATGTGGAATTCGAACGATGGATAAATGGACCCGAATTTTTGATGAACTTTGACGAGAAGGCGTGGCCTACAAAACAAATAAAAACAAGAGGTGCTATTGATATAAATACAGAACATGAAATTGTAGCTCTAACAGTTTTGACTGACTCAAATATTGATTTCGATAGATTTTCTAAATATTTGAGAATTTCTAGGACGATGGCTTGGGTTATTAGATTCCGAAACATTCTACTGTCGAAACTAAAACACGACAATTATAAATTTCCACAGATGCTCAGCGTATCAGATATTGAAAAAGGCGAAATTGAATTGATAAGACAGAGTTAGTACGAAAGTTTCGCAGAAGAAATCAAGGATCTTCTAAACGGTAAAGAATTGAACGGACGAAGTAGATTAAAACAACTTTCTCCTATGCTCAATAACGATGGACTTATGGTTCTGGATGGAAGAACAAATTTTTCAAGTGAGTTGAAATTTTCAACAAGACAACCATATATTTTACATCCAAAGCACAGACTCACGCGACTAATTCTACATCATTATCACGAAAAATACGGTCATCAAGGTATAGAACTTATCCTGAATGAAGTTAGACAGAAGTTCTGGATTATTGATGCTAGGGCAGCGATAAAATCAACATTTGCACGGTGTCAAATATGTAAAAAAAGAAGAGCGGCACCTAAAATACCAATTATGGGACAACTACCACCTGAAAGGATAACCCCGAACGTTAGACCCTTCACATTTACAGGCATTGACTATTTTGGACCAATGTCAGTTAATGTTGGGAGACGCCAAGAGAAAAGATGGGGTGTAATTTTCACTTGTCTCACTATTAGAGCTATTCATTTGGAGGTAGCACATAGTCTAACTACGGATTCTGCGATTATGGCAATTCGTAGAATGCTGTCGAGAAGAGGAATTCCTAAGCAAATTATCTCGGACAATGGGACCAACTTCCATGGAGCCTCTGAAGAATTGAAGAAAGCAATTCAAGAGCTGGATAACAGAAAAATGTGCGAAACAATGGTTTCCAAAGGTATCGACTGGAAATTCATACCCCCCGGAGCGAGTCACATGGGAGGTGCATGGGAAAGGTTAATCAGATCTGTGAAGGCAACTTTCAAAATTGTACTGAATGGACAAACTATCAGAGATGAGATACTTCTGACCTTATTTGCCGAAGTAGAAAATATTATCAACACGAGACCGCTTACTCATGTTTCGGTTGACCCTGTGGATTTAGAAGCCCTAACGCCAAACCATTTTCTGTTGGGCTCTTCAAATGGTAATGGACCTCCAGGTGTTTTTGATGAGAAATACCTTCGAAAAGATTGGAAGAAATCGCAAAGACTTACTGACGCTTATTGGAAACGGTGGACAAAAGAATACCTGCCTACTCTGACTTGTCGGCGAAAGTGGATAAAACAACAGCCAGACCTAAAAATCGACGACGTAGTGATAATTGTTGATGAATCTACACCAAGAAACTCATGGAAATTGGGTCGAGTGATAGGAGTATTTCCTGGACCAGACGGACGAGTACGCGTTGTTGATGTGAAGACACAGAAAGGAACTTATAGAAGACCTGTTGCGAAGCTATGCCCATTCCAGACGACGAACACTCCAGAGAAAACCTCTTGCGGAGCTGTGCCCAAGACGACGAACACTCCAGACACAACCCATTACAGATGATGAACACGGAGGGCAGTAAGAAGTTCCACCAAGGGGGAGAATGTAGCGACGACTAGAAGAATACCCTGTACGAGGATATCTTTCAGATTGACATTATTATTATAATTATGATTGACATTGTCACAAAGATAAGTTATTCGATCTTCATTAAATATTATTGAAACCTCAAAGTTTATTAATATTCGACGACAAAATAAAAGTTATTTGACGACGATACATTAGATTTGACGACGATACACCCTCTTATGGGTGATCTTCCAGAGTCGCGAGTAGCGCCGTCTCTTCCCTTCACAAATACATGTGTCGACTACGCTGGCCCCTTTAAATTGCGAGATATAGGCGCGGTCGGGGTTTCAAAACCTATAAGCCTATTTATATGTTTATGCACAAAGGCCATTCATTTTGAGCTAGTCACCGACCTGAGTAGTGCGCTTTCATTGCTGCCCTCAAACGATTTGCTTCAAGGAGAGGTAAACTGCCCGTATTTACTCCGATAACGGTACTAATTTTGTAGGTTCTAAGAATCAATTGTTAGAATTATTAGGAACATTTTTAAACAAACATAGTAGCGTGATCGCTGAATCTAGCCGTCGTCAAGAGATCTCGTGGCATTTTATTCCCGCTTATTCTCCGCATTTCGGTGGAATTTTGGAGGCCGGGGTGAAATCAATGATGTGTCATTTGCGCGTGCTATCAGAGGCCCTCCTCACTTACGAAGTTTTTCAAACAATTTTGGTGCAAGTGGAGAGTATCTTGAATTCCCGTCCTTTGACTCCACTCTCCTCGGATCCTTCTGACCTTGAACCTTTAACACCTACTCACTTTCAATTGGCCGCCCTCTAACGTCTATCTCAGCAGAATTTCATGGACACCCCACATAATCGATTGAATCACTTCGAGAGGCTCCAACAGTTGTGTCAACATCTCTGTAAAAGATGGTCCTTAGAGTATGTCTCAGAACTTCAAGGACGCCAAAAATGGAAAGAAAACAAGTACCAACTGAAGATAAAGGATCTGGTTTTAATCAAAGACCCCAACCTGAGTTCGGGAGTCAGTACCCTCACGAGACTCAGTTCAGACGCTAAAAGCCTATCTGTTAATTAAACCTGCTCAATTAGAATCTGCACATTGATGGTTTTGAAGTAGCTAGTTATTTTTGTAGATCAACTATGCAATGTGAAGGGGTTGGTATATGGGCTCGTAAGGACTTGAAGATGCAGTCTATTGATTTATCTAAGTTTTGTGCTGAGCAACACTTTGAAGTGTGTGCTACTTCAAATCACTCAAGCATTTGAATATTGTTTTAAATTGTTACAGATCTCCATGTGGGATTACTAAAGTATTTTTTAGTAAGGTTTCTGAAGTACTTGGTGAGTACTGGTGAGGTGGCATACCAGAGTAACAGAATACCACTTCTTCCATAATGAGGGTACATGCTGTTTCTGGACAATCACATTTCTGTTAATAGAACAATTTTTCTAGAATTCGACCTATTTATATATATATATATATATATATATATATATATATATACAGTGACCGCCAAAAAGTATGTACCATATGGGAAAAAAGTTTATTATTAGAGTATTAGAAAAAAGATTCTTGGGAAAAGTTTGTGCATGTCCGATAACCTAAAAATCGATTTTGACACATGTCACGTGATCGCTGGTATGGCGGCAAATTGAAAAAAATTACTGTGAAAAGGCAAAAAGTGGGGTAAAATAGCAAGATATCAAACAAAGGTAATTGAAAAAGTTGCTTAGAAATAAATTTTATTCACATATACAAAGTTTGAAAAGATAATGAAAATAGCAATTTTTTTAAAATATTTTCCTAGCTGTATAAAAATATCATTATTATCCTATAAATAGCTTGACCATACCGGAACATTTGTCATTTCTCTTCTCATTTTCTCTACACCAGTGAGCAGTAAATTAAAAAAATTGGATTTTGTTAAAACCCTGGCTGTTACATTGGTTCGTATCTTACAGTTATATCAGAATTCCACGACCATTGTGATGACATGACACCCCAGAAACATGTTTTTCAGATTATAATCAAGTTTCGATGATAATCGTGCCAGAGCGTTTCACTTCGCATGCAATGTTGAAAACAGCCTCTTTAATTTGACGCACATTTTTAAGATTATGTGCGAAGTGAAACGTTCGTGCACGATTATCATCAAAAATTGATTAAAATCGATAAAACACGATATTTTTGGATATCCCTATCATCGCAATAACAGTGAAATTTTGATATAACTGTTAGATACGAACCATTGTAACAGCAAGGGTTCTGACAAAATTCAATTTTTTTTTAAATTAGTGCTCTCTGGTGTGGAGAAAATGAGAAAGTTTTGTTATTATCATCGGAATACAAATATTTCAGTATGGTCAAGCTATTCATAAGAAAATAATTTGATATTTTTGTATAGCTAGAAAAATATTTTAAAAAAATTGCCATTTTCAATATTCTTACAATATTTTCTGAAACTTCGTATGTGTGTTTAAAATTGAATTCTAAGCAACTTTTTAAAATAACTTTTTTCGATATCTTGCCATTTTGCTCGACTTTTTGCCTATTCATAGTAATTTTTTTCAATTTGCCGCCATACCATCGATCACGTGACATGTGTCAAAATCGATTTTTAGGTTATCGGACATGCACAAACTTTTCCCCAGAATCTTTTTTCCAATACTCTAATAATAAACTTTTTTCCCATATGGTACATACTTTTTGGCGGTTACTGTATATATTTATTCACCCAAGAAACATTAATTGTTTTTACAGGGAAGTCAAGGATTAATAATTGGCAATATATAATATGTATATAGGATAAATGAAAATAAATAAAATTAAACTAAATTGTCAAATCTGATAAAATTCTAAAAAACTAAGAAACTAAGAAATACTCTTTTAGTTGTAATTTGAACTTTGATAGATGTTTTATATTTTTCAAACGGCTAGGTAATTGATTATATATTATGACACCATCATTAAGGTTCTAGAGCGAAAACGGAAGTGAAAAGAAACTTCAGTGAGGGTAACATTAATAATTTTAAAAGTAGTCTGGAAAATGAACACTGGGAACATATTTATGATATTAGGAATTTCAACAAAGCTTTCAATTGCATTTATGAAATCATAAATTACCACTTCAATACAAATTTCACTCAAAACGATTTTTCTACAAAGTTAATGATAAAAAATGGGTTGATGATACAGTTGTAAGCTCAAATAAATCTTTGAAAGATCTCTTTGCATTGAAAAGTGCATACAGAGGAGCTAAAAGAACACATTCTGCCTTGATGAAGACCAAAAAGAAAAAATACTATCATATTATATTCTCCCAATACAAATAGAGCTTCATGGAATGTTCATGAACAAACAAATAAAAAATCCAGACGTAAAGATATTGCCATTGTAGAATTGTAGTTGAAAAATGAACGCGCTGGTTGCACTTATTTTCTTTGATGAATAGATTACCAGACTGACTAGGTGTAAAATATGTACATTTAAAATGTATTGACATTTCGCTACAAAAAATTTGGTTTAAAATTCATGTTGGTGCATTCACCCGGCGTTTCTCTAAAAAACGGCTTATGCAAGCACCAAAGGGCCTCTTGGTTCATGGCTATTTAAAAATTTCCTTCCATTATTGAAACTTCGTAAGAATACAAGGTTGAAAATCTGGAATTTAGTTTCTCACATGTCGCTTCTGGAAAATGTTTCTTCAATAAAGTGGAGAGCGCCTCAATTGATACCTGTAGTTGTAATCTACATGAAGACTAACAGACCTCAGAACACTGTGGTGAAGTACCCTAGGATATGGTCAGTACTCAGGGTATTTGGCTCTGGGTAAATGAATAGAGGTCGGTTCAGTACAAACAACTTTACTTGGACTTGGTAGAGATCGAGTATCTTGGTATACTGAATCGTGGTGTATCAACGTAGTACATTAATCTAAAAATAATTATTAGTATAAACTTCAAATATAGCCAACAGTGAAACGTGTGAACTATTAAAAATGACAGAAAATATTACAAGTGCGATAAGGAATTGGAAAAAAAAAACCCAGCACGTCGAGTAATGTTCAGGCTTTCGAGAGAATTCAGATAATGTGAGACCAACAATAATTCACAAAACAACTTACCTAAAAGTGCAGGCCACATACACTATAACAATTTAGGCATTCAAAGCCAGGAAGCACTCGATAGATTGCAGACTAGATTGACTGAGACACGTCACTCATATTCTACACAAGTATACTGGGATCGGTATCATCCCATGATTCGTATCGATAATTCGTGGATTTGGCTGAGCCAGGTAGGGACACACAAAAACCATCAAATGAAATAAAACAGTGGCGGAGTTCGTAGGTCACGCTCCGCTACATCTGCCCCCGTTCTTGGGGATGGGGAGCTGCCGGAGGCTCCATAGGACCACAAGAAACAAAATACTTCTTCAAGTGAGATATATGAAACGTGCCTCGCTCAGTATCAGTTTCAGGGACAGACAAAATATAAGTTTTATCACTCAATACTTTCTTAATTTGGAATGGACCCTCGTAGATGAGAAAAAATTTCTTCGTCTCTCGGGGGGACGCCGACGAGATCGGATTAGCGCGCAGCAGTACCAAGTCTCCCACCGTAAATGGGACGATGGGCCTCGATGGTCGACTTAGATCACGACGAGCGGCTCGGGTTTGTAACTGCTCATGCGCGAGGAATAACTTCACATGATTATGATTGCTGGCCTCCCCAGGATATTTTATATGACTCCTGAGGGGGGAATACGCGGGTGTTCCGAACTGCAACTCCACGGGGGGAAAACCTGTAGATTCATGCACAATGTTATTGAATAAATGTACAATGTGCGGTACTTCCCAGGCCCATCGGGTATGCTTCGAGTGGCAAAAAGCTCGAAACAAACGTCCTAGCTCCCTCATAACCCGCTCTGAAGGATTTACCTTCAGGATGTCTGATCGAACTGTACACAATCCGAATGCCCACACGGTTCAAAGCGTTTTTCCACACTCCCGAAGTGAACTGTGTCCCCCGATCGCTCAATACACGTTGAGGTGTCCCTACACGTTTGACGTAATCAGTCATGAAATGCTTCACTACTGATTCTGCTGTGGCTCGTTTCAACATGTATAAGGCAACGTATTTGGTGAACACATCCAACACCACAAACAAAAATTTCACCCCACCACGCGATTGGGGAAGCGGCCCATATAGATCTACTACGACCAGGTCTCCGGGCCCTGTGGGAATAATTGGGTCCAAAGATGGCTTAGGTCTACTAGACGCTTTACTTTTTTGGCACATAAATCGTACAATTTCAATGTTCGCTTGACCAACTTATGAAGCCCACGGCACCAAATGTCTGATCTTAAAGCACACCAGGTCTTGTATACCCCGAAATGCCCAAACTCCTCATGGTAATACCCTATGAGTTCCTGTATTAAAGAAATGGGGATACATAAACAATACCTGTCTTCCGCCTGGAAATACAAAAGGTTTCCATTAAGAAGAAACTTGTCCGAAAACGACCCTTGTTCTAACCTTTCCAACTCCTTAGCGAGGTATATATCTGCGCGCTGGTCAGTAGGTAACCGTTGGAGGAAATCTTTCAATTTTGGAGAGTCCTTTGCTATGGCCAGAACCCGAAAAAGTTTGTCAACAGGGACTGGTAACCTGGCGGGAGGATTCCGAGAGAGGGCATCGGGAATTATGTTTTGGGATCCTGAAATATATTTCACGTCGAAAGAAAACTCCTGGCAGGCTAGAACCCACCTAGTAATTCTGGCAGACAATAAACGACATGACTTCAGAAAGGAAAGAGACTGGTGGTCACTTAAAACAGTGAAATGGCGGCCCAACAAATAAATTCTCCACCTTTGGAGGGCAAAAATAATCCCCAAAAGCTCCCGCTCTGGAACCGAATATCTGCGTTCACGCTCTAGCAACAGACGACTAGCATAAGCAACTATAAACTGGGAGTTGTTTTCGCCTCGTTGATATAACATAGCACCTAAGCCAATATCGCTACAGTCAGTTTGGACGATAAATGGCAACTCAGATCGGGGATTATATAAGAGCACTTCCTTACAATGCAAATCCTTGAGTTTACGAAACGCCTCGGCTTGCTCCTTCCCCCAAAACCAACGAGTGCGTTTTCTCATCAGAGTCACTAAAGGTTCTGACACCTGCGCGAACTCAACCGAAAAACTACGGTCGTAGTTACAAAGGCCCAGAAAACTTTGTAACTCCTTAATATTGTTTGGCTTCTGAAAATCACGTATAGCCTGGGTTCGAATCGGGTCGGCTCTCCATCCATCTGAGTTCAAGACGTACCCCAAAAACTTCAGTTCTTTCCTGAAAAACTCACACTTTTTCAGGCGCAGGGTAAAACCAGATATAGAAAGCCGAGTCAATACGAGATCTAAATACTGCATATGGTCTTCGAAAGACCCCGAAGTGATCAATATGTCATCCACGTAAACGTGGACAAACGTCTGTAAGAATGGTCCCAGAATTTGGTCAAGGCACCGGGTGAAACTAGATACCGCAGTCTTTCAGCCAAACGGCAGAACTCGGAATTGGTAGCACCTAGTTCCATATCGAAAAGCAGTGTATTTTCGGTGTTCGGCTCTTATCGGTATCTGCCAATAAGAGTGTGTGCAATCCAAAGAACTCATATATTTGACTTGCGGAATTTCCATCATAATTTCCTCAATGGTCCTCGGAAGTTCATTATCCACCTCCATAACGGAGTTTAGCCTCCTAGCATCCAAACAAACTCGTATGCTGCCATCCTTTTTGATAGTAGTGGCTAGGGGACTACAAAATGGGCTGGTGGATCTCTCTATGACCCCCCACTGTTCCATCTTATCTAATTCCATTTGCATTGCAGGCCTATGTGCAAAAGGAACTGGGTATGGCCGGACCGAAAAAGGAGTTGGATCGGATAAATTTATGTTATGTTCATAATGTGTTACCAGCCCAGGAACATCAGAGAACACATTCTGATGTTTCTGTAGTAATTATGTGAATATTTTGGCCTCCCTTGAAGTCAAATTAGCCTGCTGTACAACACTTTCAAAATCGCATGGTTCCACACCCCCAGAAGTAGCAGGAGGGTGTGACTGATTGATAGCACACAAACGGAGCGATTTGACCTTTTCGGAATTTGTCTCTATCCTATGGTTTGAAGGGAACTCCGGGACAACCAGCTCTCGATTGTCTAGCTTAAGCGTGACTTTGCCGTGTTCCAAATCAATCCTAGCTTGATACGAACGCAAAAAGTCAACACCCAAGATGACGGCATAAGCTAGATCGGGTATAACCAAAAACTCGAAGTTGAAAAATTGGTCTCCTAAAGAGAACGGAAGAAACACTTGGGCCGAAACTCGTCGCTGTTTTGCTTAGAAAGCACCCGTTATCCGAATACCGCTGACTTTGAAAAAAGTTAATTTAGGCAGACACCCTGTAATCTGCCCGAATATTTCGTCGGATATACAACAGACGTCGCTGCCTGAGTCTACAAGAGCGGGGAAATTCAGATGGCCTATATTGATCTCGACAAATGGTGATCGAGGTGCTGGTTTGTGGTGATCACTGTCACACTCCTCCAGCAAATCGTGAACTGGATAATTTCCACGTACCAACTTATTATGGTCAGTCCTATCCACAACCCCCACCAATGGACTAGGTTGATGGGTTGCGATTAGTTTTCCGAAAACTCCATCACCTCATCAACAGAATTCAAGGCAGACACATTTCTGGAAAATGGAGGCTCATCTGTTTGCCCATTTCTCCGGAACGGTCTATTATCCCGACGTGAGTTAACATTATCACGGTCAAATCTATCAGCTGGGCGAGAAATGTAGTCAGCCTGTTATGGCGTCCGCTACCGTGCCAGTTCCTATAGTGCCGCCGCCACAGATAAAGGAAAATGTCTAGCAATCATTGATATTAGAAGTGACTCGGAAATCTCTGGCTGTAAATACCTACATTTTGAAAGCAAATTCAAAAAATAATCTACATAACTACCATAACCAGAACGGTATTTACCCGTTTCCAAAAGACTACGTATCTCTAGTTGTCGGGAATCCCCCCAGAAATAACTGAGAAATGAGCGTTTTAACTCCGAAAATTCTTTAAAATTATAAAGCATGGCTCAGCCCACAACTTTGCCTTTTTGCGGAAAAGTGCATGACACCAGTGGGGTACAACATGAAAAGGCATCCTCAGTTGCCTGATAGAATACTCTAATTTATCTATGAAGAGAACTGGATGGATTCCCTCATTATCAAAAAACGGAATGAGTTTTGCAGCCTCTATAGTATTAAAATTTTCGGAATACGGCATGGGTTGGCAGTTCAAATTCCCCATCACATTACAACTGTTACAAATATTGGTACGGAGCGGTATATTTCCAGACAGACCCTGAAAATTAATATTATCAAAATATTCCTTACTGCGCTATAATTTGCCGTCCCACCCTGTATGGGGTGGTGCCCCTGAGTGGAAAAATAATTTTGTTCCCCCGGTATACGAGAATCAATATTAGTTAGAGGGACTTTGAAAAACTGATTTGGCATTTCAGAATAAGTACTGTTCTTTGAAATAGAACGAGAAATTGAAGGAACAATATCTTTATCACCCAGTAACAACCGAACATTATTTCGAGGATCACCTTGTAAACAGTAATTATTAGCCAACACGGTTTCATCATCAGCAGGTTGGAAGTGGGCACCCGTACTAAGACCACCCCGTACTCTATTAGACTCTTCAGCACGATACTTATTACCCGAAATCATGGTTTGGGCAGTTGTACGGGGGTCGCCCTGTAACAGATTTGTATTTGTCACATTCAATCTATTATAAGAAAGTTTAGGGTAGACACCCGTACAAAAGCCACCCTGTACTGTATTAATAGATTCAGTAGAAATGTCATTATCTAAAAATAATTGTGGAGGAACATTTGTCATCGGTACACCCTGTACATTGCACCCGAATAGCGAACTTGACAAATAATTTGGATTTGAATAGGAATCCGAAAAAACAGTTTTTGTGGAGGGCTTTCTAGATACAATACTATCAACTGGCCGCTCACTATCTAAAAAGGTAATGTTTTTTTGATTGTTGACATGTTTATCAGATTGTACTGGTTTACAACTAAATTCACTTTCACATGCCCCCGATACTAGCGTTTGGCTGTGAAAATTAACTTTTTTAGCGGCAGAAAAATTTTCTCGCAAACTATTTGAGTTATTGAAGCCCTGTTGCTCAATAACATCAGCAAATGATTTTTCTGGTGCAGTCTTTTCACTAGTTATTACTTGAGTTGGGATTCCACTTGCATTTAATTGTGGACACAACAAAGCTGAGGCTGTCCCCGGGTCTACTAAAATAGGCCTACCTTGACTCTGCAAAACCTCTAGCTCACCATCCTGACCTACTCTGCCCCCGTCAAGCCTTCTAGGGGTACCTGCGGCTGGGGACATGGCCCTACCTCGTCCTCTTGCTCTTGTTTCGTATTGATGCACTGGGGTATGCACCACCATCCTACCCTGGATTCAAAAGCCAAGTTTTGGGGTTGTGGAACTGGTTTCGATGAAATGGCTGTTATGAAATGCCAAATGGATACCAGGCCTTCTCGTTGGGCGACAAGATGTAGTGAAGTACCCTAGGATATGGTCAGTACTCAGGGTATTTGGCTCTGGGTAAATGAATAGAGGTCGGTTCAGTACAAACAACTTTACTTGGACTTGGTAGAGATCGAGTATCTTGGTATACTGAATCGTGGTGTATCAACGTAGTACATTAATCTAAAAATAATTATTAGTATAAACTTCAAATATAGCCAACAGTGAAACGTGTGAACTATTAAAAATGACAGAAAATATTACAAGTGCGATAAGGAATTGGAAAAAAAAAACCCAGCACGTCGAGTAATGTTCAGGCTTTCGAGAGAATTCAGATAATGTGAGACCAACAATAATTCACAAAACAACTAACCTAAAAGTGCAGGCCACATACACTATAACAATTTAGGCATTCAAAGCCAGGAAGCACTCGATAGATTGCAGACTAAATTGACTGAGACACGTCACTCATATGTTCTAAACAAGTATACTGGGATCGGTATCATCCCATGATTCGTATCGATAATTCGTGGATTTGGCTGAGCCAGGTAGGGACACACAAAAACCATCAAATGAAATAAAACAGTGGCGGAGTTCGTAGGTCACGCTCCGCTACAACACCTCTGATAGAATCTTTATTTTGACCTATTATACAAACTCTCTTACGTTTGTTTTTCACTACGTCCCTCCATTCATTGATTTTGGGGAGAGGTTCGGAAGCTCCTTCATTAACTAAATTGATATATTTATTTATCAAGCTTGATTTCGTTGTTTGACCAAGTTATGATAGGGACTACATTAATTTTGGTAATCAAATGCTGGGCACTAGAGTTACCTACCTCTTCCCCGTATCTGATGTTTTGGCAATTTTGTCCCGTCCAGTTTTTTTATTATGATTAGTCATTCCAGCTGTTGACACACTTTGTGTGTGAATGGACTCGTCTTTCAATATTTCAGTACATTCCAAACCTGGTTTTCGTAGATCATTGTTTTTATCTGTTAAGAACTTGACTTTTTCATCCAATAAATGTTTGTTCTCCAACATGATAGCAAATTTTTCATCCTTTTCTTTGGTAATTGATTTCAAAAAACCAATTTCTCTTGCCATACCTCTGATGATTTCATTACTGATTATTTTAAGCTTGATTCACTAGAGTCTTGTCCTGGTTGGTTCACAATCCCATCATTTTCACAGCAAATAATGCGAGTTTCGTCAATTACCTCATAGTTTTTGGTACATTCTAGACAACTTCTGCGGAAGATAAGACACCACAACTTTGTTTTGCACAACATTTATAAGATTTATCAGAGATCATCACCTGGTTTGCCCCTTGCTGCCATCTGGAACTACTTTTCAAATGATGATAATTGCCGTCCCCTACCCGCACAGGCTATGCATTTGGGTACACTCTACGAGTGTTTATGAGTGAGTGTTTGTATTATTATTATTATCAGTCATTAAATAACCTTCCGGCCATAGAAACCCCGAAGCAACCTATCTATTTGGTAAATAGGCCATTACAGTATTACCGGCTCTCTTACTACACAGGGTTTGTCTTTGACATTGTTATTCACAAAAATCCCTGAGTAATTAATGTAAATCTTTATTTTATATCATATAATAAACAGTTACAAAAAAAATACATTTACTATAATCAAAACATTCAATGATATTTCAGGGACTTTTTGAACTGACAAAAGATACTCCACCTAAAAATCTAGCAAGTTAGTTTTGTCCTGCAGAAATATCTATGGAGAGAATTGTGAAAATAAGTTATAGATTGCCTTTAAATATATAAAAGTAAAAAAAATACTAAACAATTCAATGTAAATGTACATTTAAAAGGAGTTCTACAAATAATTGTTCAAGAAACCAAAATCCATTATAAATCTGTATAATTCTAATTTTCATTGTTTGTTAGGAAAATCTTTTTCTTATCAAGTGGTATAGTCGATTTCTTGATTGAATTGTTAAGTCAAAAGTAGAATTGAAACCTGTCCTAAGTTACATCGTTTCATTTCGATTGCTAGCAAGCAACACAAGCATAATTACAGCTATCAGGAGACTACTTCTTATCTTCAAAATCACAGTCACCCCCTAAAGAATACAAAACTATCGAGTGAGTCAAAAATAAAACTTGCAAGAACCAAACTGGCAGTCTCGTTAGTCGATTCATTTAAAATATTCAAGTTTTATCGCTGATAAAGTGGGAAATACAAAATTCTACCGGCGTTTGAGGAAATGCTGAAAAAAAAAACAATCCCTTCTACGCTCAACGTGGAACCATATTGAACCTCAAAGTGCTATAGTGCCGATTTCCACTTGTTACTTGAAAATTCAGCCAAGGAGTCGATGGGATACTGTTCAGCTTTCACCGACATAAATACATGGAATAGCATAAATTCTAAGTGGTTGATTCAGTTAAACCTAGGGTATGTATTCTTTCAACGTTTCCAGTTTCTGTTTTTGTTCTGGGGTGTCGTCCTGAGCAACCAGTAAGGTGAAACACAATCCCATGGTTACGCTCGTTACTTTCATTCCTGACAATTTCGTAACCTGTAACAGAATTTTGAATATAAGTCGACTTTCGGTCATACGAGCCGGATTTTATTATTATTATTATATATAAAATTTGACAGACACATAGATTATAAAACAAAGAAATTGTATGAAAGTAAAAAACCAAATAAATATTGCAGAAAACTTTCACAAATATTCGTATACAGGGTGACCCAGGGTTAAATAGCCAAACGTTCAGTATCGGTTTTTTAGGTAAAAACAGCATTTTTCTTCATGTAGGCATGTGTCCCAATTTGCTTCGTTTTCGAAATACTGGTTGCCAAAGGTTTTAGAAAAACTCAATTTTTTTTTATTGCTGAAAAACCTTGGCTGATTTTGTTAAAACATCGCATGCTTATTTGCGGTAATAAGGAGCATCAAAATTAGTCAAATGTTTTTTGAGTAATGAATAGATAATTGATTTTTTCTAAAAACTTTGATAGCCTGTATTTCGAAAACAAAGCAAGTTTTCAAAAGCAAGGGGCAGATGCTTATATGAAAAAATCTACAAAAATATTTGGTAAAAATTAATTATTATTAATAACCTTAAATTAGACAATTCATATTTTAAAAGTGAGGTACTTTCATTTTCACTCTGCTTGGGACAGTTCTTCCGAAAAAACACTTAATAGTTTGACATCGAAATTAATCGCTGAAGAAGAGAGAAACAAGAATAGGGGCAACAGGGACGAAGGAGTAGTCGAAGCATTATCTGCAGAGAAATCGAACTGGAGAACAAAGTACCCCAGAAAGACTAATAATGAATTGAAAGAAAGAAGATTCGTGAAGAAAAAACATGATATGTAGTTACTGCAAAAAACGGGGTCATTTTGAACGTGACTGTTGGTTCAAGCAAAAGAAGGTGGAGCAAACACCATCTACATCATCAGTGAGGTCTAACTACGCCCTCATGTCTAACACGGATGATGGATCTAAATGTGATTGGTATTTGGACAGTGGTGCGAGTCATCATAAGACTTTAATAGATAAGGAAGAGGTACTATATCAGTCAACGTCCAAAAGAAAAATAATGATTCAATCAGATGTAGGCAGGAAGGCTAGAAATAGCCTTCCTATTTTGCAATTTTGCCTTTTTGTTTGAGTATTTAATAAGTAAAAAAAATCGTACCTCCTTTGGTGTAGTACTAGTCTTCTGCATGTCACCGAGACCGAGTTCTCCATAACAAGGCGAAGCCCCCCAAGCAATGACAGTCTCGTCTGCGGCAACGATTATGGAAGTGTATCCCGTGCCGATGTTTTTGATGTTCCACCCGGCCAAATCTTGGATGGGTTTGGGGTACATGTTTGCTTCTCCAGTCTTTTTTGTTTGCCCGAACATAAACAAACCATTGTATTCCGTCACAGCTAGGGAGTAGGTTGAGCCGCAATGAACCGATCTGACTCCTCGTGACTGGCTGTCGAAGTATTTGATCAGTCGTGGTACCTGAAAAGAAGAACAATTGAGTAATGACAGACCAAAATATTATATTTATTTAATGCCCCTTGTATATACAATTATAATGTAATATAAAAGCTATTAAAATGTTCAGGTTTTAGCCTTTATTTTTTTTGCACCTGTGAGTAATAAATAATTTTTCAATAGTCAACATGGATTAATAAGTCAAGAAATAGAAGCTACCCAAAACACCAAAACTACGTCACTTTCACTCGACGCGCTTAACCTTCTATTTCTTGAATTGTATTCATACCAAAGGTTCCAAACATCCATTTTCGATCAGTAAGCCTTCCAGGTCCGCGGAACGAAATCTTTACCGTAAGTACTCTACTAGGATTACGTTATTAGGTGCAAATATTTGGTTTCTAAAAAAATGTAAAAGTAATTTTGTTTTTTCGAAATTCATTCAAGTATCAGAAAAAGTAACCATGTTCGCAAAAAGAAAATTTCTTGATTTAGAAATCAATTATCATTACAGTAAATGAAGTATGCTTGACATTCGAGAGTATGACATTTACAAGAAACTTACGTATAAGCTTAGCATTAAGGAACAAGAACAGTGGGATGAGTTTCAGAGGAATTTATTCATAGCTATTGAAGCTAAGTACATTAAAAAAAGAAACACTTTGAATGGAAAACTACAAAGGTTAATAGGTGAAAGACCGAAAAAAAATTCCTCATTAACATTGTTGAAAACCTTTCCTCCCAACCCTTTGATGATGCAGAACTAGAGCTTTTAAATAAAGGTCTGAAATTTGGTATTAGTGTTCCCGAGCGGGATCTGGAGGAGGTGGTGGTGAGTGTTGAAAGTGCCATTCAGAACTTGCCAGAAACCTCTAAAGTTCGAGAAGCATGCAGGAATAAAATTGCGAAGAATATCTGTCAAATGTCAAAAATTTGAAAAACGAAAGTAAAGTCATGAAAAGATTGAAGGAAAAGGACATTTTCTATCTGAAAGCAGACAAAGGCAATAAAGTGGTGATTCTTGTTAAATCAGATTATCAAGAAAGGGTAGACAACCTCATTTAAACCGGTCCATACAAACAGTTGACTACAAACCCTAAAACAGCTCATATCTATTCGACTCGATCTAAACTTTTACTAATTCCTGTCCAACATCGAACTTCTCTTCATAAATAAAATCTGTATTATATGGGTTGCAAGGTCTTCAATAAATTAAGCTCTTTATTGCAATATACTCCTAATTTTGGTATTTTCAAAGACAAACTGACTTTTTCTATGTTAATGTACTGTATGTATTTTAATGGTGGAAATAAATATGTATTATTATTATTACAAATATCAACAAAGAAAACTTAAGATAGAGGTCGAATATTTAACTATATGTGAATATTTATATGAAGATTAAATCCAACATTAAATGAATACATAAGAAGCATACATTTGAGATTATAAAGATACCATCATATTCCATATCAATGCTTTAAATTTATTGTAGTTTGTGCAAATACATTTTTTACATTTTTTGTTGGATAGTTTTACAGTGCTTGATGTTCTTATTTGTAGAGGCAGTATATTAAAAAACTTTTGGTACCAAATATGTAATAATGCTTTGAGAGGAGTTTTCATTCATTATAGCCATTATCGAGTGTATGAATGCGATGTTTATAATTATAGCAGTTGCATAGATATTTCAAATTTAATATTTATTTTTAATTCCCACCATAAACATGTGATGTTTCTTGAAATAATAAAAATTATTAAACAAAAAAAAAACATACCATCTCATCTTTTTGTTCAGCATGGCCAAGTCTTCCAAAACCACCAAATCCCCAAGAGAAGGCCCTCTTCTTGCTATCGATTGCCACAGCGTGATTCTGACCACAGCTGAAATCAACGATTTCAGTGACATCCACTGGATTCACATGTCCATCTTTGCTCTTCTCAATGTACAGTACTATCCGCTTAGGGCTCGTCTGGTAGTTGAAACAAAGCTTGGTGCTGGTTTTAAAATACTTTCCATCGGTATTGTGGCCCAGCTGGCCATATTCAGGAAGACCAAAAGAATGCAGCCCACCCTTAACATCCAGGATCACAGAGAATTCGGCTCCTGCCCCCACCTGAATTGGAAAATGACGTATAACTAAATCAAAACACATGATGAAGAGTGTATATAGAAAAATAATTGGTTTGAAACATTTCATAGGTCCATCTATAATGGAACTCTTTTGTACCCATTATCCTATTTCTGTACCTCTATTAGCAGGTACAGTACAATTGGATTTCTGGTTGAAAGACAAAAATTACGAGATGAGAGAGACCACTCGCCCTAATCAGATTTCTCTTTTGAAACCTTCATCTGCTCTTACTCAGAAGTCGCTAATCTACCAAAGCAGGAAAATGTATAACCATCTGCCTTTAAGAATAAGAGATATTCGGGATTTCAATAAATTCAAGAAAGAAGTGAACAAGATTTTAGTTGAGAAGGCCTATTATACACTGGAAGAATTCTACCTAGATTCATTAAGTTAAGAGTCAGTATCAGTTTGTGAGTAGTATATTTTATTTACAAACCTATAATTAATTTATATTTTATATTGTTTATATATTTTTTCATATTTTTTCATATTATGCCCTTTCTTTATGGCCAGACAATGTGTTGAACTTTTGTCTTATATTTTATGTATATTATGTTTTGACTGCTATTTATATATATAATATATGTATGTATATGTTTATATGTTTTTATATGTCTGTATATGTGCTTATATGTTTACATATTTCATGTTTATATGAGCTCATTTAAATTATTAAATTATTATTATTATTTATTCTTGATCGCTTTCTCTATGAGATTTTTTGTATCTTCTGACAATAAAGTACTTTGATTGATTGATTGATCTGTTTGTAGGTTCGGTCTGATTTTTTGCTGAGTATGTATTCACAACTGATATTTAGTTAAAAGCTCTTTCTGACAACCTCATCATTGAAAGCCTTTGTACAAATCTTGTATATAAGTAACTATCTATAAATTATTCAAAAGTTCATTGGACTAGTCAAACACTAAGTTAAACATTTACAAAGTACATTAACAAAAATGTTTGTGTTGAATATTCTGAGAGGCCACTGAAATTAAACCCCTCGACAAAAATGAAGAAGCCCACAATCTATGTAAAACGTAAAGGCAGGTAATCAAAGAGACCAACAAAGGTATAAGCAATAACAATTGAAAACCAAATCAGGTATCGGAATTCAGTGAAAAAAGCGGAATCAAGGCTTAAAAAGTCACGTCCTCTATTAAGGTAAGCACAATAATCAGTCAGGCTCAAACAAAAGCTTCGTCAGTTATAGCTATTGATGATTTTATGAAGGAATACTAGATCATTTTCCATTCTTCTATGTATCAACGTATTCATATTTAAAATATCTAATATTTGTGGATAGATATAATCATCCCTATTGAAACCCATGCGATATATAAATTTTTTTTAAATGCATTTTGATAACCATCCAAAAGATTGGATTCACCTTTGTAACATGGTGACCAAATTATAGAATTATATTCCAAATAAATAAATAAATATAGACCTCACCTGTGCACAATATTATCTTTACAGCTGTATCGTACTAAATGTACTTGAACTTTTTAGTTTGATAGAAATAAGATAATTCGGTTTAAACTTGCAATATATTATTTTATTTCTTCTTGAAGAATATATTTCAATATGACATAAGTAAGTGAATAACAGATAACAACTTTTTAACTTGATTACTTGCATTTCGGACTTCCATTGTCTTAATGGTTGAGTATTCACCTGAAGACGATTGCAGATTCAAGCAATTGAAATGTAGTGAAAAAATTAAAAGTAGAAATTTTTTAACCATTAAGACGATGGAAGAAGTAATCATAGAGGCCACTGACAAAAAAATTGAATAACAGAGGTCCCACATTTTAATTGGTTTGAAACTGATCTCCCATATATTGGACTCTGGTTGGCTCTATCAAAGGCTTTAGAGAAGTAGGTGTAGAGTCAACTTGCTTTATTATAATAGATACAAGATCTTGTCAGTACTAATTTTGATTTATGCCTCAGATCAATTAAAAAAAAAACCTTAGATATGCCCGATGCCTAATATCAATATAATGTTGTGAACCAAAGATAACTCTCGTGGGGAATGTTATGTATTGGATTTCTGACAGTCGAACCAAAATAAAATACCTCCGGCACAGTACCGTGCTTTTTAAAGGGGATCAAAACCACTTTTATCCTTATTTTCGTGAAGAAACAAAGAAAGTATCTTGGTAAGTCTGATCTTGGGAGAAATATGAAATTTTCACCTACAGAAAAGCAATATATAAGCTACATCAAGTGGTTTGGCGTTTTTTTTTAAACGTCAATACATTCGCTGAGTTTTCAAAATCGTATGTGATTCCATCATCCATATGAGTTTTTTTTATGAAAAATTCATTACGGACAAGTGTTGTAATTTGATTTGGTTTTATTCAAAATCAAAGAATACAAAATATGACTTACAATTTTGATGCAATTTTTGGAATCCAGCTTATTTTTTCAAGCCAAATATCCATTACTATAAGTTGACTATACACTGAATAATTTTTCTCTACAGGTTTAACTTTTTAAGACGAACTCATTTGTTCACTCTTCTACACTTGTAAGGCTTTTCTGGACTTTCATTTTTCAGATATGTACTGTGGACTCATTTATCTTCCAGTAATAATCATTGAGTAAAAGGTATCAATTTACAAGTAACATAAAATAAGCATTATTCTGAGATTTACGCTATGTTCTACTTAATAGTGTCCAAAATCAAATTGGTTTATCACCTTCTCAAGTATTTCCTAGTTTTAATTGACTCAATAAGTATTTATTTTAATTCATATATACATATTTCAATGGCAAGAGGACAAATATTGTATGTCCATTGTCGAAAATGTGATATTATGATTAATAATTCAATCGTCGGGGGGAAATATTTATAAAGCTCTCATATTGTAGGACATGACAATCAAGACTTTTCCAGTAGAAAAAATATAAATTGATGAATCTATAAATTGATTTTACTTAAAACTACATTTTTGGACATACAATATTTGTGAATAATCAGACCTGAATAAAATTTTTGTAAGTTATTAGAAAACAAAAACAAAATTTATGTATCTTTCTGCAAGACCTATAAATTTCATCAGAAAAAGTTATAAGAACTGAGGGTATATTTACTTAAAAGGTTATCTTAAACAATAGAAAACTGAGATGAAAGTTTTTCTTTCAGCCACAGATAATTCCATAACTGACTTTATGTTCATCTTGTTCATATTTTCAAATCAAAATCACACACTAGCTGGGGACTTGTTCATGAGATATTATTTTTCAGGCAATAAAGAATATTTTGACTGACTAATTGATAAAAAGGTGCAACTAATTTCATCTTCTATGGTCCCTTGATATAATAAGGAGGTTGAATTAGATTGATGATGAGCTTCCAGTACACAATATGAAGCAATTCTACACATTTTTTAATGCAAAATACTGGACACCTTTTGGATACTGATTTAACTAAGCATACCTAAAATGAATAAGAATAAATACCTTGATAATGGGTGGACCACGATAATTGATCCTTGTAGGTGTGAGTATCTGTGTTTGAAGATTTCCAACTCCACACTGTCCCGACTTGTTGTCACCGCAAGCATACACAGTTCCTGTATCTGTGAGGAAAAGAGTGTGGTGTCGACCACAAGCTGCTCCAATGATATTCATGTTCTCCAGAGCAGGGACAAGCACAGGAGTGATCTGAGAGGTAGTATTATCAGTGCCTAGTTGACCATTTGGGTTGCGACCAAAAGTCATTGCTTTGCCTTCTTCTGTGACGAGGACACTGTGCCCTGCTACGCAACCACTCACAACAAGACGAATCTATCGAAACAGCAGAATAATTAGATGAAGTTTGCTGTTACAGCAAGTAGTAACAATGAAATTATAGGTGGCAAAAATTGGACAGCTTCTGCATACCATTACAGCTAAATTACTAACCCTGAGATTTGTAAACCTGTGAGGCCAATACAAATTAGGCAGAACCTTCTGTCCTTTGATTTCCCTCTTCCCCATCAAATCCCAATTGGGATTTCCGAAGAATATGAACTGACCAGCAGGTTTAATCATGGAATTAAGCAATTCTTTTGGCAGTGGGGTCGGTTCGTCGAGGACGTCGCCGTGTCCAGCTATCAAAACTTCGTCTGGTTGGACTCTGTTTTCATTATCACCACCGTCACTCATATCGGAGTCCACATCGAGATGATCTTTCCTCTTTCCTTTCTTGTTTGCAACTTTTTTTGCTGGGCCCCTCTTCCTTTTCGTCGCAGAGGTGGACACTTGAAGTGAGAAGGTTAATTATGCTAACGCTTACCTCACAAACAATTGGTTCAGGTCATTTCACCCAATTACTTACTTTTTTTTAGTTATTCAGAACAGTTTCTACTATAATTTAGTTTTGAAGCTTGCAGGATTGTGTTCTCAAAGAGCTAAATAATGGACATAAAAAATCGAAAGAACGTAACACTTTTTTGATGACCGGCTTCTTCAACACAAAGCAAAATGGCTAATCATAGCAAAAGGAAAGGAGAGGAAGAACGACGAACGTACAAGCCAAACAACTCGGTTCACTTTTCAGTGTTTTTATTAACGGTATTTTCATTGTGCTTTCATAGGCACAAATCACTAGATTACTACCAACATATAACTCGTAAATTCGAAATTTGGACAAGTGGTTCCTAATAGGAAATGTCATTAAACGTATGTCTTTTATCGTTTTCATGGAGCATGACAGTTTTATTCTTGTCTTGTCAATGTTTCATGGATCGATGAAAAAGCATTAAAAAAGAGTGATACTTTTGCGAAGATTCTCAGAGTAATGTCTTTTATTACTCTGAGCGAAGATCCAATAAAGAGTAGGGCTTAAGGATCATTCATACCCTTGCGAAAATTAGCATTTTTTTTTGCAAATCGCAAATCGGACAAAACCCATTGCATAAACGTTTTATACCTACTCAAATGGCAGAAAAATTTCGGCTTTTTTTGCATTTGAGGTTAGACATTGTTGTTTATTTATTTCTTTTTTTGAAATATCATAATCAGTTATTAAACATGGAGGAAGTTGTTCGAAAAAGATATTGCTTACTGTTTTCCAAATAATATTACATGTTTTAAATACAATTTGTGAAAAAGAGAATTTCCCAATTTTGTATATGCAAAATATATCGATGTTGCATATGAAGTTGTAGTAATGGATATCCAGGATATCTAGTCAGATTCAATGTGCATCCTTTATGAGACCTTTGAAAAAATTGAAAAATTATTTTTCTAAACAGCTGAGTTGGATAAGGCAAATAATACCCAAATATATATCTCAACTCAGTCACAGTAATAATCCTTTCTGCAGAAAGTCCGGTAACGGTTTGCTGTACCCTGTACTTGCATGAATACTATAGAAATGCCCAAGTTAGGTGCGAAAAACAAATTATTCATGTATTTTTAACTCAGTTCGCATTCTTGTCTATATAGTATCGGAAAGTTTTCATCGGGGTATAGACAAATCTATGCGAGCAACAAGGAACGCAATGATACGATAATACCACATAAATAAGAGAGACGCGCTACGGTCGAGGAGAAATTGTAATGCTCTCTCAACATAATAGCAGACTATTCTTTACGCTCGTAACAAAACCAGCATACCACCGATGAAAACTTTCCGATACTGTATGTTAATCGCGAGCGAAAATCAAATTCACACATTTTCAAATCAGTTTTTGCACTGAGCGCATGTGCGGTTTGAAGATTTTAGTTTTTTTACCGTGACCTAGAGAAAATGTTCTTTTCAGTTCCTCTAAAAATATTAATCAAAGAAAGTGGTGAAAACACAGTTTGTACTTTCTGCATATTCATCCGCCCATTTCTACATGACTATCACTGCCTACACTCGTTATATTGTACATTCGATTCTTGTTTGACGATTTGCACCCAAATCAAAATGTGGTGTACCATATGGATATGTTCCGTGAATCACCAACAGTAGCCAGAGTAGCCATTGGGGTGGGATTCTGTGTATCATAAAATTCTAATGTCGATGGAAAAACTGGGATTCTGTGTGCTATAGAATTCTATTGTCGATAGAAAAAGTGAGATGACATTATGATTGAATTCATGGGAGAGAAAGAGACATAGAATCCCACCCCACCATAGAATTCTATTGTCGGCAGTTTTGTCTCTTTCTCTCCCACGAATTCAATCATAATGTCATCTCACTTTTTCTATCGACAATAGAATTCTATAGCACACAGAATCCCACCCGTGCACAGAATTCTATTGTCGACTCTTATCCCAGTAAACCAGAATCGATCGCATAAAAGTTGCAAGGAGGTACTACGGGAATCTGCGACTTCGCAATATGGATACAAAAAAGAGGCACCCAGTATTTATTTGCGAGTGCTTAATGTCCGCAAACACGCACATCAATAGTATTTACCCAGAACTTCGCAAAATGTATATTTGCAGCAAAGTTTTTTAAACAGTTACAAAGCGATTTCGCAAAGCAATAATTTTTTGATATATAATATTATTAATATATATTTTTTAATATAAATATGCAAAATGGGAATTAAATGCACCTCCATGGAGATTAAATTAATGCACATTGGTAATTACTGTATGAACGTTTTAAAAGCATTCCTTTCATTTGTTAATTTGATCAAATGAATGTAGGTTTTGGAATTTCGATGGAATGAATAAATGGAAAGCAATTTGATTTTTTTCAACATCCTATTGAATCTCCATGTTAATCGAAACAGCGGAATTTTAGACCGTCAGCTAGTGTTAGATTTAGGTGCCGCATACAAACCTCGAATATGGTTGAAAGGACATATATTGATTTAGAGTAAAATTAAGGTAATATTACGAGTGGTTCCTGGGGATAACATATCGAAAATCGATTGTTTTTTGTTTCCCTCGTGTTTTCTAACTACGGTACCAAACTACAGATGGTGATTCGTCAGGTCATTTTAAGAAAAACGTTTCTTCTTTTCTGAGATACAGGGCGCTGAATTTTTTTTAAAACGCCCTGTATCTCAGAAACGAAGCAACTCCGGACATATGTTCATAGGAACTTTTTTCTTAAAATGACAACGAATCACCCTCTTTAGTTTGGTACCGTAGTTCGGAACACGAGGGAAACAAATAAACCCTGTTCCGAAAAATCGAATTCTCGGTATGTCATTCCCAGGAGCCACTCGTAAAAATATTTCAATTTTACTCCAAATCGATATACTTTCAACCCTATTCGAGACCTAAATCTGTCACTATCTGACGGCCTATTTCTGAAGTTCCTATAGACTGTAAAAATGGAAAAGTATACAGTGTGTTACCTCCACACTGTATACTTTTCCTAGAAAAATCGTTGGATTGGTGGATTTTCTTTTTTGACGGATCAATTTTTCCATTTTTACAAATGGTCTAATGTCTAATGGTCATATACTAGCTGAGTTCGGCTTGCTCACTCTTTTGACTCTCTTGATTTCAGCGTTCGGGTTTTGTGACGGGAGTGGATAGAAGTGACTCCAAAAGTACCACCTCGACCTATGAGGGCACAAGCTAGAGCAGCTCTTTTTCTCTCTGGGTCTCTGGTTTTAACCTAAAACTGTTATGCAGTTCGAGCAAGGTCAAGTCAAAACACCGATAAATCATTATTTGAAAATAGGTGATCAATTGTGTTAGTAGATATACACATTGATATACAGGTTCTCTTTATTATCAAAAAAGTCGTTCGGGAACTTCGGACACAGAAAACCGCAGTGCTTCAAAATTTGCCACCTGTCTTTATCCACTTTAGCTCCACTATCACTCCGCTCCAACTCCTTATAACCAATCCGAACTAGAAATAGCAGCACTTCTTCCGAAAAAAGTTGAAGCTGAAAGCTCGTATGGAAGGCCACATATATGAAGGCCACCTTTAGATCAGACGAAAGAATAAAACAAGAAGAAGAGGAAGCTGCTTAACTTCGTAGTAATCGTAGTTGGTTAGGTTTGAAAAGTTGGGTTAAACTGTTTTGAAAAAAATAATTTTGCATGTGAAAGCACTGAAAGCTAACGCAATAGATTTTATTACAAAAATGTTACAGAACGAGGAGGAATATTTTCCTCGAGGAGGACGAAAAGTCATTGGAAATCTAAAACGACCAAAAGAAGATGATAATGTAAGTACTTCATTGATTGTCAAATTTTGTGTTAATTCGAACTGTTTTCATAGCTTTTTTCTCATAAAACTGCCAATAAATCTAAGAAACAGAGGAAAGAAAAAAAGTCGCAAAAGGAAACGTTGAGTGAAGATGTTTTCCATTCAACATTAAAAATTCAAGGTTCTCTTTCCTACAATGTAAGTAGCTCAGAAGTCAAATCTAGTGATAGTACGGTAATGTCCGCTTATAAAGAACCTCAATGGACCGACAAAAAAGGTTCGCTATAAGAGAAGTTCATTATAAAAGATAAATGTAATTCATATGTACATGAGTTCATACCCTATAGATTGGTTCGGTTTAAACAGAAGTTCGCAATAAGTGGGTTCTTATAAATGGACATCACTGTATATTGGAATAACTTTATTGTTTCCAGACGATAAGGAGTGGTATGCTCATTTTGGGATGTATAAGGCAGACAACAAATTTTTCCATAGAAGTTGAATTACCTGGTTTAACTTTTGGTCATGTCAATATTACGAATATATCTGACTCGTTCACAAAGCACTTGAACCAAAAACTAGAAGAACAAGATGATGAGGTGAGATTATAACTAGAAAAATGTAGAATGAACTATCATGGGATGTTGATTTTATAATTTTCTTTAATTTACAGACTGCCACAATTTTAGGGAAAATGTTCAAAGTCGGGCAATTCATTTTAGTAAAGGTTCTGAATATTGAAAATAGAGAAAAGGGGGCTTTTGTGGAATGTACTATGAATCCCAGAGACATATATACTGAGAAATCCCATAACTCATTTGAAAAGGGTATGCTCCTATGGGCATCTGTTCAGTCTGTACTTGATCATGGATTTGAACTCAATACTGGTGTCAAGAACTGTAGGGTGTTTTTGCCCTCTAAAAATGTGGACATAGGAAGAGATTTAGGTAAAATTTCCTGGTTTTTTACGTGTTTTCAAAATGAATGAGTATTTTTTTAAATTATATTTTTAGCTGTTGGAGAGACTTTGTGGTGTACAATTCACAAATGTGACACTTCAAGTGCTGCTTCTACTTTGAGGGTTAGTTCTAAAGATCGACATTTGAAATCTTCAAAAATAGAAGAAATAAAAAGTTTGGACACTTTGATACCAGGAATGCAAATCGAAATGCTCATAGAAAAGGTGAGTTTTTTCCTGTTATCAAATATATTGAATGATTTGCTCCACATGTATAAGGTTCATACATTGTATATATATGAATTTGTAAAAGCTTGTATATAAAAAACAACTAAATACCTCTTTTCTAGATTACAACAAAGGGTATACAAGGGAAATTTTTAAATGATTATTTTGGTTTCATAGAAGAAAATCAGTTGAATAGCCCTTTGAAAAAACTAGGGGATTATAAAGAAGGCAAATTGATAACAGCATATGTATTGTATGTGGATCACCCTACCAAAGTTACTTATTTGACGTTACGTAATTTGGACACTGTTGTTGCTCCTCTGAGCAAAATCGGAGATATTATGTCTGCACAGGTATGTTCATAGATTAATACATTTCATACCATATCTTCTATACATAGAAGATACCGAGGGGGAAACAACTAGTCAGTTTTTGTACACCTAATGAATAATTACTTGTAATGAAAAATATTGAAAAAGTTCTATGGAAAAGTTCTATGGGCCAGGAAAAATTATTGAAGGGGCATGATATAAGATTTGACTACTTTGATTAGAGTAATTTATTCATGTAAACGTTTTCAATCGTAAATCTGTAATGGCCAAGCGGTGTAATGCTCGAGACAAAATGAGTAATGAAGTAATGAAAATATTATGATGTACACCTAATGAAATTGGTGTGAAGTTACCCACAGATTTCTGGCCACACATGCAAACGCGAACGATTTGTGGTTGGGAAATTCGGTTGTAAGTAACCGGACTAAAATCTGTGGCTGGGTTACTTATATGTAAGTATATAAATTAATGACGCTGCAAGCAAGTACATCAAATAAGTTATAAGGGATTCCAAATGGATTCATGTGGTGGAAACCATTTCTATGTCACTCATACGGATTTGGATTAAACAAATTTCTTTCGTTGAGACATATCTTCAAGATATCACACAGTATAAAACTTGTAACCCGCTGATGTACGTTAATAAAAATCTCACGAAATACGGAGGATTTTATGTAGATTACAATGGTGAAAACTGTTCCTCTGTCACCCATAAAGATATTGTATAAATGATTATTTTTTTCATTGGAAACTTTCTTCAAAACATAGCAAGGTTCAAAAAAGTAACCCGATGATGTTCGTTATAAAAATCGCACAAAATTTAGAGGATTTCTAGTTGATTACCATGGTAGAAACCATTTCTCTGTCATCCATACAGATTTGGTGAAGATTATTTTTTTATTGGAAAGTACCTTCAAGACATCACACAAAGTATGGAAGATTTTACGTAGATTATAATGGTGGAAACCGTTTCTCTGTCACCCATACAGATTTGGTGTAAATGATTTTTTTTTATTGGAAACCACCTTCAAGAAATCACACGGTAAAAAAATGTAACCCGATGATGTGCGTTCATGAAAATCACACGAAATATAGAGTATTTCACGTAGATTACAATGGTGGAAACCGTTTCCCTGTCACCCATACAGATTTGATGAAAATGATTTTTTTTTATTGGAAACTACCTTCAAGACATCACACGGTATAAAAAATGTAACCCGATGATGTGCGTCCATGAAAATCTCACAAAGTATAGAAGATTTCACGTAGATTATAATGGTGGAAACCGTTTCTCTGTCACCCATACAGATTTGGTGAAAATTATATTTTTTTATCGGAAAGTACTTTCAAGACATCACACTGTATAAAAAATGTAACCCGATGATGTGCGTTCATGAAAATCACACGAAATATAGAAGATTTCATGTAGATTACCATAGTAAAAACCGTTTCTCTGTCACCCATACAGATTTGGTGAAAATGATATTTTTTTATTGGAAAGTACCTTCAAGACATCACACGGTATAAAAAAATGTAACCCGATGATGTGCGTCCATGAAAATCTCACAAAGTATAGAAGATTTCACGCAGATTATAATGGTGGAAACCGTTTCTCTGTCACCCATACAGATTTTGTGTAAATTATTTTTTTTTATTGGAAACCACCTTCAAGAAATCACACGGTAAAAAAATGTAACCCGATGATGTGCGTTCATGAAAATCACACGAAATACGGAGGATTTTATGTAGATTACAATGGTGAAAACAGTTTCTCTGTCACCCATACAGATTTGATGAAAATGATTTTTTTTTTATTGGTAAGTACCTTCAAGACATCACACGGTATAAAAAATGTAATACGATGATGTGCGTTCATGAAAATCACACGAAATATAAAGGATTTTATGTAGATTACAATGGTGAAAACAGTTTCTCTGTCACCCATACAGATTTGATGAAAATGATTTTTTTTTTATTGGGAAGTACCTTCAAGACATCATACGGTATAAAAAATGTAATCCGATGATGTACGTTCATAAAAATCACACGAAATATAGAATATTTCACGTAGATTACAATGGTGAAAACCGTTTCTCTGTCACCCATACAGATTTGATGAAAATGATATTTTTTTATTGGAAACCACCTTCAAGAAATCACACGGTAAAAAATATATAACCCGATGATATGCGTTCATGAAAATCACACGAAATACGGAGGATTTTATGTAGATTACAATGGTGAAAACCGTTTTTCTGTCACCCATACAGATTTGATGAAAATGATATTTTTTTTATTGGAAAGTACCTTCAAGACATCACACGGTATAAAAAATGTAACCCGATGTGTGCGTCCATGAAAATCTCACAAAGTATAGAAGATTTCACGTAGATTATACTGGTGAAAACCGTTTCTCTGTCACCCATACAGATTTGGTGTAAATGATTTTTTTTTATTGGAAAGCACCTTCAAGAAATCACACGGTAAAAAAATGTAACCTGATGATGTGCGTTTATGAAAATCACACGAAATATAGAGGATTTTATGTAGATTACCGTAGTAAAAACCGTTTCTCTGTCACCCATACAGATTTGATGAGAATGATTTTTTTTTATTGGAAACCACCTTCAAGAAATCACACGGTAAAAAAATGTAACCCGATGATGTGCGTTCATGAAAATCACACGAAATACGGAGGATTTTATGTAGATTACAATGGTGAAAACTGTTTCTCTGTCACCCATACAGATTTGAAGAAAATGATTTTTTTTTAATTGGGAAGTACCTTCAAGACATCACACGGTATAAAAAATGTAATCCGATGATGCGCGTTCATGAAAATCACACGAAATATAAAGGATTTTATGTAGATTACCATAGTAAAAACCGTTTCTGTGTCACCCATACAGATTTGATGAAAATGATTTTTTTTTTATTGGGAAGTACCTTCAAGATATCACACGGTATAAAAAATGTAACCCGATGATGTGCGTTCATGAAAATCACACGAAATATAGAGGATTTCATGTAGATTACCACAGTGAAAACCGTTTCTCTGTCACTCATACAGATATGGAGTGAATGATTTTTTTCATTGAAAATTATCTTCAGGACATCACACGCAATGAAAAATGTAACCCGATGATGTGCGTTCATGAAAATAACACTAAATACGGATGATTTTATGTAGATTACAATGGTGAAAACCGTTTCTCTGTCACCCATGCAGATTTGGTGAAAAAGTTTTTTTTTTGTGACAGAAAAACGGTTTTCACCGTTGTGATCTACATAAAATCCTCCGTATTTCGTGTGATTTTCATGAACGCACATCATCGGGTTACATTTTTTTTACCGTGTGATTTCTTGAAGGTGGTTTCCAATAAAAAAAATCATTTACACCAAATCTGTATGGGTGACAGAGAAACGGTTTCCACCATTATAATCTACGTGAAATCTTCTATACTTTGTGAGATTTTCATGGACGCACATCATCGGGTTACATTTTTTATACCGTGTGAGGTCTTGAAGATACTTTCCAATAAGGTGACAGAGAAACGGTTTTCACCATTGTAATCTACGTGAAATATTCTATATTTCGTGTGATTTTCATGAACGCACATCATCGGACTACATTTTATATACCATGTGATGTCTTGAAGGTACTTCCCAATAAAAAAAAAATCATTTTCATCAAATCTGTATGGGTGACAGAGAAACGGTTTTCACCATTGTAATCTACATAAAATCCTCCGTATTTCGTGTGAGTTTCATGAACGCCCATCATCGGGTTATATTTTTTTTACCGTGTGATTTCTTGAGGGTGGTTTCCAATAAAAAAATATCATTTACACCAAATCTGTATGGGTGACAGAGAAACGGTTTCCACCATTATAATCTACGTAAAATCTTCTATACTTTGTGAGATTTACATGGACGCACATCATCGGGTTATATTTTTTATACCGTGTGATGCCTTGAAGGTACTTTCCAATAAAAAAAAATCATTTTCATCAAATCTGTATGGGTGACAGAGAAACGGTTTCCACCATTGTAATCTACGTGAAATCTTCTATACTTAGTGAGATTTTCATGGACGCACATAATCGGGTTACATTTTTTATACCGTGTGAGGTCTTGAAGATACTTTCCAATAAGAAAAAATAATTTTCATCAAATCTGTATGGGTGACAGAGAAACGGTTTTCACCATTGTAATCTACGTGAAATATTCTATATTTCGTGTGATTTTCATGAACGCACATCATCGGATTACATTTTATATACCATGTGATGTCTTGAAGGTACTTCCCAATAAAAAAAAAAAAACATTTTCATCAAATCTGTATGGGTGACAGAGAAACGGTTTTCACCATTGTAATCTACATAAAATCCTCCGTATTTCGTGTGATTTTCATGAACGCACATCATCGGGTTACATTTTTTTTACCGTGTGATTTCTTGAAGGTGGTTTCCAATAAAAAAAAATCATTTACACCAAATCTGTATGGGTGACAGAGAAACGGTTTCCACCATTATAATCTACGTGAAATCTTCTATACTTTGTGAGATTTTCATGGACGCACATCATCGGGTTATATTTTTTATACCGTGTGATGTCTTGAAGGTACTTTCCAATAAAAAAAAATCATTTTCATCAAATCTGTATGGGTGACAGAGAAACGGTTTTCACCATTGTAATCTACGTGAAATATTCTATATTTCTTGTGATTTTCATGAACGCACATCATCGGATTACATTTTTTATACCGTGTGATGTCTTGAAGGTACTTCCCAATAAAAAAAAAACATTTTCATCAAATCTGTATGGGTGACAGAGAAACAGTTTTCACCATTGTAATCTACATAAAATCCTCCATATTTCGTGTGATTTTCATGAACGCACATCATCGGGTTACATTTTTTTACCGTGTGATTTCTTGAAGGTGGTTTCCAATAAAGAAAAAATTATTTTCATCAAATCTGTATGGGTGACAGAGAAACAATTTTCACCATTGTAATCTACATAAAATCCTCCGTATTTCGTGTGATTTTCATGAACGCGCATCATCGGGTTACATTTTTTTTACCGTGTGATTTCTTGAAGGTGGTTTCCAATAAAAAAAAAATCATTTACACCAAATCTGTATGGGTGACAGAGAAACGGTTTTCACCATTGTAATCTACATAAAAACCTCCGTATTTCGTGAGATTTTTATTAACGTACATCAGTGGGTTACAAGTTTTATACTGTGTGATATCTTGAAGATATGTCTCAACGAAAGAAATTTGTTTAATCCAAATCCTTGTGAGTGACATTGAAATGGTTTCCACCTCATGAATCCATTTGGAATCCTTTATAACTTATTTGATGGACTTGCTTGCCGCAGGTACATATAAGTAGCCCAGCCACAGATTTTAGTCCGGTTACTTACAACCGAATTTCCCAACCACAAATCGTTCGCGTTTGCATGTGTGGCCAGAAATCTGTGGGTAACTTCACACCAATCCTAATGAATGAGTTATTTCCCCCTCGGAAGATACCTACTAGTAATGTCCAATCATTATATTTTCATAGTGTGTATTGCTACCCTTATGTACCTTGAAACGTTGAAGTGGAACTATAGATCAGAAATTAAAAAAGCCAAAAGACAATTGTAGATTGCCATAACTTGCATAGTGGTATTATTAAAGAATCTTTAGATATCTTAGTAGCACCATTAACCTCCTTAATGAACCTCATGTTCTGCACTGGCCAGTTGCCAGATGGTCTCAACTGTCGAAAGTTGTTCCTATCTACAAAGAAATGGGGATATATCTGCACCAGAAAATTATAGACCAATTAGTATAATTACAATATTTTCCAAAATTATTGAAGAACTACTGAAGGGCAGAATTTATAAATATAATTAATAAATTTATAAATACTTTAAAGAGAAACATCAGTGCAACAATTAGTGAGGGGCATAGTCGAGGGCCTGGAACATGGTGATCACACATTTGGTACTCTATGTGATCCCACCAAGGCCTTTGATTGTGTCTCTCATGATATTTTGATCAACTACTATTGAGTCAGGGGAGCACCTCAAAGAAGGTTGCACAAGCATAGAAATTCAAAGAACAACATATTTTCTTCGTTTTCACTCAGTGATCTTGTATCATGGCATAGTCCTATAGGGGGGGTCCGCTGATTTCATAAGTATTTTTAGACTTCAAAAAAGACTTAAAGAATAATATTCAAAGTTGGTCCTGGTGAACATTGTTGTCCCGTCTTCACAAAATTAGGGATAGTGCCACTACCGGTAATTCACATATTCAACATACTAATTTAAATCCATAGTCAGCAAGATTCCCTGTGTCTACAGTCAGATATCCACTGTTATAACACCCGTAATGCATCAGTGGTCAGAGCTCCATGGTTGGACTCGATGCTAGTAAGAAATACTCTCAGTTATAATCTATAGAATGTCCTTTCTGTTACTGTGAGATGCATTACAATAATTGGTCCATTTAGGACTTTCATCAAAAAATTTCTTACAAAAAACTTCTGTTATAATACCAATGAATATATTGCATCTGTAAGTGAAGTGGTGTAATAAAATTTTACATTATAGTCAATAAAATTTCTGTACATTTAACTGCCATACATATGCTGCCAGTTATCATTTAATAATCATAAAATATCATCATTATATTGTAAGGTTGATTTTCCAGGTTATATCAAAAGCTTATAATGGCATATATCTGAGACTTCCATCTGAAGAAAAAGGCTTTGTAACTAACAAAAGATTGATGAACACCCTCTCAAAGAATGCCGCCTTGGATATTTCAGATACAATTCGTTTGAAGTTTGGTGAAGGAACCAAGCACACCTGCAGAATAATGGATTACAATCATTTAGCAAGAGTGTTCATTTGTACTGTTGAGCAGTCTTTGATAAAAGAACAAATTTTTACCTCTTCAGACGTACAAATCGGCCAGCTTCTGAATGTCACAGTAGAATCTGTGAAGAATGAAGGTTTGGTAGTTTCTTCTGGTCATATACAAGGGTTCGTGCCTAACTTGTTCTTGTCAAATGTGGAGTACAGTGAGACAATTAAGAGAAAATACCAGGAAGGTTACAAGGCTAAAGCAAGGTTAGTGGATTGTTTCAATTCGTTTGTTGAAAATATCTAGCCCTTAAGTATGGTTTTTTTTACAGTACCTAGTAGAAAAAATACTGTAAGAAACTCGAGAGATTTTTTTTACTCACTTGTTACATAAATAACTAATTGGGGGTGGGGATTGGCGCAGTGGTTAGGCGCCCGACTGGTAATCGAGAGGTCGCTGCCTTGGTTCCTAGCTGGGGCAAGTTTTTTTTTTTTTTTCCAGATGTAAAAGTCTGAATGATTGAATCTTGTTGCCGGCTGGGAACAATTCTCCTTTCATTCTTAAAAATTGTCTTTTATGCTTACAGAGTCCTGAATATTGATGAGGGAAATATTATATTCACAATAAAACCGGGTCAGGTAGAATCCAAAAACTGTCTAACCAAATTATCCCAAGCAAAGAGAGGCGATCAGTATATTGGTGTAGTTGTTAATCTCAAACCAGCAGGAGCCCTGGTGGTATTTTATGGGAACGTTAGAGGATGGATGAGCAGAAAATATTTGGAAGGGCAGTATGATCCGACCCAGTATTTTTACAAAGGACAAGTGGTAAATTGATTATTATTCTCATTATTGTGGAGGTAATAACTATTAACACTTTTAGGTTAATCCTTGGGTACTGGGTGTCAAAAATGAAAAGGTTATATTGGGCTTGAAACAGCCGGGAGAGTTCAAAGCTTTAGATCTCAAAATAGGCCAGAGAGTTAGTGGTGTTGTTAGTAGAGTACTAGAAGACAGAATTGAAGTTAGATCGACAAAGAGACAAACCATAGGAATTATCCCTATTAATCATCTTGGTTCGACATTGTCTTTGTGTCCTGCTCTTATGAGTGAGTTATTTTTATCTCCTTTGTTTTTTGTTGAAACTCAATTTTGGTGTATATAATGTATATTATATTTTTTTTATTTCCAGAATTGTATAAAGCAGTAATAAATGTATATATATTTTTTTTCCAGAAATGTATAAAGAAGGGGATACCATAAACGATTTGATTTGTATAAATAACAAGTCTCACCCTAACTTGCTATCAAGAAGAGAAGCTCTAGCTATGAAAAAAGGATCGAGATGGAAGTTGAAAAAATTTGAAAAGCTGAGAGCGGGAAATGTTATAAGATGTTGTTATGTTTCGGATTGTGAATCAGGAATTAAAGTCCTTCCCTTGATTTCGGATTATTCTGATGAGATATTGATTAAAAACAAGGTGAGTTGCATTTTTTCTCACAACAAGAATTTAATTAATTTGTATTGTTTTTAGGATATTGTAGCAAAGGGGAAGCCACTACCAAATTTTGAGTTGCATCAAAGTATTGTATCTAAAATTCTGGATATAAATCATGATTTAAAAAAGATCCATCTTACAATCAAGTTCAGTGATACTTTCGACAAAAAAGTTCAGGTATGTTGCTTTTTTTAAATAAACAACGAATTGTGTTTTTTGCCTTTTCTAAATATAGTTATTGATTTTCAAAAATTCAACAATTTGCTTACAGTTCTCAAAACTTTGATTATGTATCAATTTTAAAAATTAATCTCAATCGTGATTTTCTAATTTTGAATACAAAAAAAAAATATTTTATGACATTCACATTGCATAAGAATATGCAACCAAAAAAAAATTGATAAATTGAAGATCTGTACTATTTCATGTTCAAAAATTTAAAAACAATGTAACTGTACCGAACATATTTCCAAAGTTGATGTAGTAAAGTATCCTCAACCTCAAGTGGCATAAAAAAAACTAAGAAAAATACTTTACAAATTTAGTTTGTTAAGAAACATTGTCAGTCCTAAATTCATTATAATTTTTTATTGTAGTCTCTTTCAGTTTATTTTGGCATATGGCATAATAGGTTGGGGAGTTTTAAAACCACTGACATCGATTCAAAAGTATACCTTGAAAATAATTTTTAAAAAACCTTTTGTTTATTCTTCTATAATATTTTGAATTCAATAATCATATACAACATAAATATGAACAAAAAATAAAATTAATGGTGAATTCCAACTAAAAAGTTATCTACAAATTTGATGCAAAAACATGCCATTTATTAGGTAAAAAGATTCATTTGAAAATTGACAGTTTCTTCAAAATAAAATTTTAAAAATAAAATCAAATACTTGTTCATGGTGGAATTCTGAAAATTTGGAAAATAATTTTTAGTGAAAATTTGACCATTAGGTTGGATTCATACATTGAAGTTCATTTTAGTATTTTTCTGTATTTGTATCTATATATATATTGGATATTCAATATGTTTGTGTATTATGATATATCATTATTCAATACATTGATTTCACAATATCATGAACAAGGTTTTAACTCATTTAATTATGTTATGCTATTGTATTTGTTATTTTTAACAATAAAAAAATCATACATGAAACATTTTTTTTACTCATAATTTTATTTCCCAGTCTACTGTTGCTTTTTTCACTTACCATCTGAATGAAATTAGAAACTTAAGAACTTTTGGTTACGAACATGAATGGGAATTATGCAAGTACCAACCAGGAGAAAGAATTTCTTGTCAAATAGAACAATTGGGTGATGGAGGAGGATGTTTAGTGAAGCTTCCCAACAATGCTACTGGACTGGTCAGTCCCAGATTATGCCCAGGTAAGTTGTAATAATAATGATTATTTCAGACAGACCATATTTAATATTTCTAAATAAAGAATATGAATTATAAAATAGTATACATATGTATCTTATTTATACGTGATTGCATTGTTCTTATGGATTTATTGTATTCTTTGTTGATTGTGGATTAGTCAGAATATAAAATAAGGTGCAGACATAGTGTGAGTGCAACATTTTAGATCTCAACATTATAAATTATGAAGTTATGATCTTTACCAGAAAACGAACACGTATTGACTATCCATACAACATTGGAGGTAAAATATCAACACAGCGCGGTTACAATAAATAATCAAGTGTTTTTCTCAATTCAAAAGTGTCATTGCCAATTGTGGCTTTTTTCAGCCAATGTTGAGGAAGGAGCATCAATTACTGGAGTATTTTTGTCCCAAAACTTCAAGGATAACTACTCTGAAATATGTTTGAAATCAGAAATTTGTCAGCGAATCAACAAAGTTCAAGGTAAGTGTCAATTGTTCGATTTTGATAACTAATCTATCATTCAGTAATTGAAGCCCAGCTGAAGATGTATTTGACATAGCAGAAACTTATGCTTAAGGATGCTTGTCACAATGAATCTGAGCAACCCAAACGTTTGTTCCAATTATCTATTGAAGTCTGTGGTTTCAGATGGATCCACACAATTAACAAATTTGTCATCATGCTTTATGGAAACTGTGATAATCAAACCTGACCATGTATTGGGTGTAGTGAAAGATGGAAAAGGAAACCGACAACTAGTGTATGTTCCCCTATATCTGAGCGAAAATGACCACGAAGGATGTAGAAGCTTCTATGAGCAAAACAGAGTGAAAATTACTATTATAGGGTAAGTTTTATTAGTCAATGAATTATTGTTTGGGATGAATTTTCAGCATAAAACAAAGAGCTTTTTCTAAAAACCAGACAGGTTTTGATTTGTTTTATAATTCTGAATCAATGTGTTTTTGTTGGTATGGTTACATAATCTTGTGTACTATTATTTTTTATTTATGTTTAATGATATTACAAATAATATTCCAAATAAACACTTTGATTGTAGTGTTTCACATTTATTTTTATTCATTTATTGTTGTTCAAAATATCAAATACAATGTGTCAATATATAATAATTACTGATAAAAGTCTCATGGAATCATGATCAAATAAGTTAAAAACTTGTCCATGATCGTGTGAAATTAATGTAGAAAATAATAATGTATCATAATCAGCACGTCAAAATACCTTCATTATAAAATTCTTGGGCTGTCAGTGAGCAGTGAGTCAGTGAGCAGTGGAAGCAGTGAAAAATGAATTACAAGTGCTGCAAACTCAAACCATTTGTGCATTATGTATGTACAAAATGCTCTAGTGTATTCCACAAGAGTTGTCTTCAACAGAATTTCAAGAAGAAAGTGAAGTTTGTGAAAGACAATAAAATTATTTGTTGTCAAGAGGAAAACTGTACAAGTGATCACGAAGAAGATATCAGTGTACTAGAGAAAACAATAAGTGTCCTTGAGGAAGATGGAGAATTGAAAGACAACTACATAAAAAAGTTGAAAGATGATAATCAGGCCATAATTAAACAAGCAGTAGAATCCGAAACTGAAATGAACTCACTTCTAGATGCCCAGCAAAAACTTATCAAAGATATGGAGTACGAAATTCAGGAGATGAAGAAAAAAATTGTGGAAAAAGTGGTTTCAGTAAAAACGAATGAAACACAAACAATTTCTTGTGAGGTGAGTCATCAATTTACAATGACTGAACCTACAATCACCAGCGGCGTACAGATGGGTGACTCAAATATGAACAAGATGAAGAAGGAAATCAGGATCAAAATAGGGAGATGAGTATAATAAATGAAGAAATGCACATTAGCGAGGGAAAATATGTGAAAGCTACCAGGAAATTAGTCAAAACAGGAGAAAAAAAGAAGAGTGCAAAAAGCGCCGTTAGTCGCAATAGTCATATCAAGAAATGTGATAAACAGCAAAAGAAGGCTAGTGAAAAAGTGAAAAATCTCACATATATGGAATTTTCGGAAGAACTGCTTCCAAATGACATAAACCTCCAAGAAGAGGTCAAACATTCGAACCGGCAGGAAAGGGAAAGTAATCTAGTAATATCTGAAGCTACGAAAAATTCATTGCTAGTTACAAATCAGAAAATTTTGAGTCAAGAAGAAATATCGGCTTCTAAAATACTAATTCTAGGCGATCAGTACGCAATAAATTTTTCTGCAGTATTGGAGAAATTTATTACCAGGCAAAATTACATCATCAATGAATTCATCAAACCAAAAATGGAATTATCATTGTTGACAAGCAATATCTTTGAACAAAGCTTGAGTTATGGTGAAGATGATTATGTAATTTTGATGTTCAATACCAAAAATATAAGCAACTACAAAAATCTGAATTTAGCATTAAGAAATGTCCTAAATATAAGTAAAACCACGAACCTAATAATCACCTCGGAGTGTGACACTCAAATGGATTATATGATAATTAAAAAGATAGAGATGTCTCTCAAAAGATTCTCACGTAATACCAGAAATCATTCTATTACTTTTCTCGTTGATAATAAACAACAGGGGAGTAAATTTGAAATCTGCAGTGAATTAAGAAATGTTTTCCATTCTCCAAAGTGTAATAACGTGGTTTTAAAATCGATACAAACGATCGAATTGGGCGATATAAATACAGAGGAACAGAAAGAGAAACCTTCTAATATGAGCCTTCATATAGAGGTACTCTCGAATTCAAACTCTGGTGTTGAAGTAGATCAGCAGTCTTTTTTAGAAGTCGGTACGGTAAAAGAGGTATGTCCTTAATTCTACTGAACATTCAGTCAGCAAGAAACAAAACAGATGAACTGTTCGTATTTTTAGAAAGCCAAAATTTTCCCAATATAGTATTGTTAACAGAGCACTGGTTAGAAATAGATGAATACATTTGTGTACCAAACTACATTTTGATTTCAAAATATTCTAGGATGAACTCCAAACATGGGGGAACCCTGATTCTCATTCACAAAGAATTTATTGATAAGTTTAATTTTACTGAATTGAAAAGTTATGATCATATGTTGGTTGAGAAGGAGTTCGAGTTTTCGGGCATATACTGTAAAAATATCTCCTTGTTCATTTTCTGTGTGTACCGATCTCCATTATTCAGTGAGAAAGTATTTCTGGAAAGGTTAGAAATATTATTAGCAAATATTCCTCACAATGCCTCAGTAATCCTCACTGGTGATTTTAATATAGATTTCAGTGATAAAACTTCAAAATCCACAATTTCGTTAGAGAACTTATTGAATAGCTCTAATCTAATAATGAGAGTCAATTCTGCAACGCGATACTCCAAAATGTCCAGTTCAATTATTGACTATGTGTGCTCCAACATCGATGATACTGAATGTGAAGTCATAAATTCGGGTCTGTCAGACCACGAAGCTGTTTGGTGTTATGTCCCAATCAATTCAAGAACTTCTGGTAGAACAAGTCATATAGGAAGAATATACAGCAAAACAAATTTCAATAAACTCCAACAACTTTGTACTGCTAATAACTGGAATGAATCATTGAAATGCATTGATCCCTTAAGTAAATTTCATTCGATGCTGTCAGATATGTTCAACATTGCTTTTCCTCTAAAGAACATTAAAAGTAAAACGGGAAAACCATGGATAACCAAAGGTTTGAAAGTGTCCGCAAAAAATATGAGAACCTTACATTATATTAGAAAATATGCTATGGAAAATGAAACATTCATTTCATTTTATAACAAGTACCGAAAAATTTATAGAGGAACTCTAAAAGCGGCAAAGCAATTGTATTATAGGGAAAGAATAGAAAATTCCGGTAATAAGCAAAAAGAGAGTTGGGCAATTATCAATGAGCTGAGGGGAAAACCATTATCTGTTCAGGTGAAAACAAATCTCGATTGTGGCGATATTAATGAATACTACTGCTCAATAGCAGAAAATATCTCCAAAGTAATCCACCCCTCCACGGACCCCATGAGTTATCTAGAAAAAACATCTGTTTTTGAATCATTCTTCTTCATGCCAACAGACATTGGAGAAATTAAGCGAACTTTTCATGAAATAAAAAATAAGAATGCATCTGGATACGATGACCTATCTACCAAAATTTTTTTGCACCTACCGGACTCCGCTCTAGTGATTCTGGCGGAAGCTATTAATTTTTCGTTTTCAGCGGGAGTATTCCCAGCATGTCTAAAAAAGGCGGTGGTGATTCCGTTACACAAAGGTGGGGATATTGAAAATCCAGCCAATTTTAGACCCATTTCATTATTACCGTCCCTCTCTAAACTAATTGAGAAGCTTGTAAAAAATAGAATGATGACTTTTTTGGAAAAGCATAACGTTATCCATTCTTTTCAATTTGGGTTCCAAAGATCTAAAGGAACTAGTGATGCTATTTTTAACCTACTACAGGATGTTTATCTCAATCTCAATGATGGAGATGTTGTGGCAGCGGTTTTCTGTGATCTAACTAAAGCGTTTGACTGTGTCAACCATAAAATCCTGTTGAAGAAATTAGAAAGGTATGGCTTCAGAGATATAGTTCTGAAGTGGTTTGAGTCGTACTTATCAGGTCGTACGCAAAGCGTGTCTCTTCAGAACAAATTATCGCAACAATTATTGATCAAATGGGGAGTACCTCAAGGATCAGTGCTTGGCCCAATTCTCTTTTTAATCTACATAAACGACCTAGCCTCAATGAAGATTACGGGAAAGTTTACTCAGTTCGCAGATGATACCACCTTACTTTGGAATAATAGAAATGACGTTGATCTGCATCAACAAATCAATAATGATGTTATCAAGGTAAAACAGTGGTGCGATGCCAACTTATTATCGTTTAACATATCGAAAACGAATATCCTCACTTTTAAAGGTCATCTGCCAGAACTGTATCTGGGTAATGAAGTTATTAGCAGTACAAGTACAACGAAGTTTCTTGGCTTGTACATTGACGAAAAGTTAAAGTTTGAGGACCATATAAAAAAGCTGGGTAGAAAAATAGCCTCTGGATGTTTTGCAGTTAGAACGACCTCGTGGGAACTTGGTAGGGATATGGCCAAAAAGGTATACTATGCGGTAATTGATTCTCATTTGAGATATGGAATCTGCTTTTGGGGGTCTTGTAGTGGATTTTTATTCGAAACTATTTTCATATTGCAGAAAAGGGCAATTAGATACTTGTGCAGAGCTAAATTCAGTGATTCTTGTAAGCCTTTATTCATAGAACAACGAATCTTGACCTTACCTTGTATCTATATATTAGAAACAGTATGCCTAATTCACAGTAAGTTTAGGGATCGAGGTTATGGCACTGCACAATATAGCACAAGACAAACCCTTAATATAACTTTACCAATTCCAAGATCTGCACAAATAAAAAACTCCATTATATATAATGGCATCATAAAAATGTTCAATCACTTACCTAACGAAATTAAAACGATTATGGATAAAAAAAATTCAAAGTTTGTGTGAGAAATGTTTTACTCGGCAGAGCATTCTACTCGTTGGACGAATTTTATTCCGTGAAATTTTAGATTTTTTTGTTGTTGGGCGTTTTGAATCTACTGATGTGCTATTCTGTTGTATTCTATTTTATTTCTTTTTTATTTTTAGCACATTTTAATTAATTGTAAAGATCTGAATTCTGTGTATTCCCTTCATTTTTATTTATACCTTTTTACCATAAATAACACCTCCAATTTTAATAAACTGACGTCTAGTAACTAACATTACTATTGTTTGCAATTTATTTTATGTATTTGTTTTTTGTATACATTTATAGACTTTTATTTATATGAATAATTTGACCTGTAGTAACCTGCTCTACAAATTTTATGTTATGAATGACATGGTAAATTTAATATATTTTGGAATATGTAACGACGTATGTATGAAAAATATGCATATATTCAATTGTTATTGATGTTTTCTTTTTTACTATTCTGTTTTTCACTTTGTCAATAGGAATTATCATTCTTCAGACAATAAAGTAATTTTGATTTGATTTGATTTGATACACAAAAATATTGAATATCGATAATATATACATACAAATAATGGTATGCATCCAAAATATTGGTTACATTTTGAATACATAAAAATAACAAACTTATTTCACATACGAATATTTTCCAAATATTCAGAATTCTCAATCGACAAGTATTTTATTTTGTTCTAAATCCAGAAAAATTATTTTTTTGCAAAGAAACTGGTAATTTATTATAAATCTTATACGGCATGTTGCATCAAAGTTGTAGAAAACTTTTCAGTTGAAATCCAACTATAGTCCAAATCGGTCTTATCGTACGGGTTAGCGCTGCTGAAAATTATTATTATTAACACATTTGTTTTGCTCATGTGACAATCGTACATGTGTGTCTCATGTATCATTGTATTTGAACGGGTATGATTCAACACAAAGGAATAAGAGGAAACTAAATAAATTGTCGGTGACTAAGTCTCACACCCACACGTTAAGACCGATTTTGACTATATCCATTTTATTTTCTGTTTCATATTAGTTATGTTGTACAATAAGATTAAGCAGTTGATGCTATATAAAACTATCATTTAACAGATATGATTTTATTTTGTTCAAAGAGAATTTTAGAAGAATAAAAACAAGATTTTTTAAAAATTATTTTCAAAGTATACATTTGAATCGATGTAAGTGGTTTTAAAAATTGTTTATGTATGAGAAAACTAATTTGGTAGTGATTGATGTAGTTCATATATGAGTGCCCTAAATGCAAAACTCTGTATTTGCATCTCAAGTCATTTCGAGTAATCTGCAAAAAACTCATAGTTCACTTACATATCGTCTTGTGCTACTGAAATTGGTCATGATAGATGGAGATAGAATCTAAGATCCTATGTTTTCTGTTCCACACATATTGGGAATGCTATGACTCCAAAAAAAGCGTTTGAAAATTGTAAATACAAAGTTTTGCAATTAAATAATACAAAGAACCAGTTTTGCATCTGAACAAATGAAACTTACCTAGTTTTGCATCTCAATGTAGTTCTACAGACATGGAATTTGTTCATAAAAGTCAAGAGTAGAATTTAAAAATAAATTTCATGTCAGGTCTTACAAAAATCACATAAGTGTTTGAGTTTTTATTGCGAATGATGAGTTAGTGAAACAAGAAAACAGAAACACTCGATTCAATACCATGTGTTCAACCACGTGATCCGTATTCCGGCACTCTTATTGGCTAGGTTACATATACCGACTTTTGCAAGTGAAACTCGCTTTTAAATAGAGAGTTTTGCATCTCACACGGATTTACATACATTACATTGTTTTGCACAGAGACGCGCCAAGTATTTTTGGCGCCGTCTTGCGGAATAATGATAGGCGCCGTTCACCAATATTATAATATTGTGCTAAAATTGCCACCCTTCTCTCATAGTTCGACATTTTTTGAGAAAACTATACTTTTTAGTACTGATGACTATACAGAGTGGGCCATTGAAAACGAAACAGCGGCTCTGTAGGTCGACAGAACCGAGTTATATAAAAACGCTCGGACACGTCAACCACATTTTCGAGGGGGACATCGTTCGCGATGAAATTCACCCGAAATACATTCCATCCCTCGGAGCTGTGACTGCCACCCCTAAATTTTTAAATGGCAACATATGGCAAGTGATACCTCATTTGAAAGGTATTTTCCTTCTTAATATCAAACAACAAAAATAAATCAATTCCATCGATTCGTTTTCGAGATATAGGAACTTGAAGTTGGGAAATCACTTTTTATTCACTCAATCAATAAAAACAATATCTGATAAAGCAACTGTCGCAATAATTATTATTGTCAATGAATTAAATGTTCAAACTGTCTACCACCCATTTCCATACAATAGTACAAGTTCTGCTCAAAATGAGACCTCACATTTCGTAGCATTTCCGGCGTTATTCGACGGCATTCTTCAATAATTCTACGTCGTAATTCTTCCAGAGATTCTGGTTCGGTTGCATAGATTTTGTTTTTCAAGTGACCCCACAGGAAAAAGTCGAGTGGGGTTAAATCTGGAGATCTGGCTGGCCACTCTATAGCGCCTCTTCTTCCAATCCAACTTCCAGGAAACATTCTATCCAAAAACGCCCTAACAGGCTGTGCATAATGTGGAGGTGCCCCGTCTTGTTGAAATTTCAAGTGGTCTTCATGGTAACGATTGTCATTTTCAATGATGTCTACTAATTGTGGATAAACAAATTCATTCAATAATTCCAAATAAGTTTCTCCTGTCAGGTTACCGTCGAGAAATACTGGTCCAATCAAACGGTCCCCAAAAATACCGGCCCAGACATTGAGTTTTTCGGGAGTTTGAGTATGGACTTCGTGGAAAACATGTGGATTGGCATCTGACCAATAACGACAATTATGACGATTCACAGTCGAATTCAAAAAGAATGTAGACTCATCAGAAAAGCAGATGTTGAAAAGAAAATTCTCATCAGCATCTATTTTCGTAGTCATAATTTCACAAAATTCCTGTCGCCTATCAAAATCATCTTCATTCAATTGGTGTACCAAATGTATTTTGTAGGGGTGAAGTTTATGATGTTTCAGGATTCGGCGGATACTGGTTCTACTAATATTGGTAACACTTGCCAATTTCCTTGTGCTCAATGTTGGGTCTGCATGAACTTGTCCTAAAAGTGCAATTTCAACAGGTTCATTTCTCACAGGAAATTCACGTTCTGGGTCTCGTTTCTTGTTGGCTACTGATCCAGTTTGACGAAACTTTTGCACTAATTCTAGAACGTATTTTCTTGCAACAAGTTTATCTGGATGCGTTTCATTGAACAAATTAGATGCACGGTTACCGCACTCATCATTCTTGAAAAAAATTGTTATTATTTCAACTCTTTCCGCGATCGTATACACCATTATTGAGGAAATATTCAGCAGCTGTAATTCACTCTAATGTCGTTCAATCAACGATCAGTTTGACATTGCCAGACGTCCAAAATTGCGATTTGGCGAAAAAAATTATCGCATACATGTTTTTGTTGTACGCGCATTGGAGTCGAATTCGAGAAAACGTCTTTTTATCGATTTTCAAGAACTTTAACATTTTTTCGATCAAGTAATTGAAGATGAAATAAGAATTTGAAACGGAATTGCATGTTATTTGTTGGTAAACAGTTAGATCATTTAATTCCTTGACAATGATAATTATCTTTAAACAGTTGCATTGTTAGATCTTATTTTTATTGATTGAGTGAAAAAAAATTGATTTTCCAACTTCAAGTTCCTATATCTCGGAAACGAATCGATAGAATTAATTTATTTTTGTTGTTTGATATTAAGAAGGAAAATACCTTTCAAATGAGGTATCACTTGCCATATGTTGCCATTTAAAAATTTAGGGGTGGCGGTCACAGCTCCGAGGGATGGAATGTATTTCGGGTGAATTTCATCGTGAACGATGTCCCCCTCGAAAATGTTGTTGACGTGTCCGAGCGTTTTTATATAACTCGGTTCTGCCGACATACAGAGCCGCTGTTTCGTTTTCAATGGCCCACTCTGTATATGTCTATATTTATTTGTGACAAACGAAAAGCATACAAAAAATATTAATAGACCACCGATTGGTTGAGGCAGAAAAAAAATTATATAATTCTTGAACACTTGAAAAACAATTTCGGTATATACGTAATAGCAAATAAGGTACCGTATATGTCTTATGCGCTGATCAGACAAGAATGAAAAGTCAACTTGCTACATCGATTACGAACACGCAAAATTTTGCAAGTTCAAACCTGCGCGTCGAAGGCTACGCGGATGTTTGCGCCCACACAGGAATAGGAGTAGAAAAATGTCGCCATTGGTACTGGTCGCCGATCGGCGGTCGGTATTGGTGAATAATGCAGTTGTGTTGAAAATTCAACGACCGTAGGCGCCTTTAAGGCATTGGCGCCGTCGTGCGCCGCACGACCTTGCCCATATGGACGGCGTCCCTGGTTTTGCAGCTAGTTCTGATGTTTATATGGTGAATATTGAAAATAGCTTTCATTTGGTACCAATATCTCCATTTTCGACATTTTGGCAAATACCGAGTTTATTTAGGCCACTCATATATTGTTTTCAATGTGATCATTTTTGTATTGAAAAATGTATCCCTGATTATAATACCCAAAAAAGACATTTTCTACCTTTGGCCTTAACTGGTTGACACTTCATAACAAATCATTGTGGATTTTTTACAGAAAATTTGGAAATTACTTGATTGGCATGAGTAAAAAACTATTCCTCACTCTTAATAAAACCAAACTACTAATTTCCAAAGAAAAAGAAATGCGGAAGAAAAAAAATAAACTTGAACTCGATCCCACTGTAAATTCTGAAGGAGAGTTTGAAAGTGAATCTGAAGGTGAGCAAGTCGAATCACAAGAGAAAAATGAGGAAGATACAGAGAAAGAAGAAACTGATGATGAAGAAACAGAACAGGCATCAGTAGAATCATCTAGCGAGAAAGAAGATAGTGGTGTTGAAGTATCTGAAAACGATCAGGAATCATTAGTCAATCAATCGAAACAAACTGGTGTGAAAAGAAACTTGCAAGTCACAAAAGATAACGAAGCTGTCTCTGACGATGGAAAATCTTCAGCTCCAGTTATGTCAGGAATTTCTTCCTTTTTTGCACCCGAGATTAAATTACAAGAAGACTCCTCTTCAGATGAGGAAGAAGAGGTATCAACAAATCACTTTTTCAAAATAATTTTTTAATTCTAATGTGTACATTTGCTCGTAGTCTACCGTCGTTAAGAAGAAGAGGAAATTGACGCCTGCAGAAAGGGCAAATTTGGCGCGGGAAGAAGAGGAAAGGATTTCTAAGATAGAAAAGGAATTAGCAGATTCCACAAAGGCACCTGAGAGTGCGGAACAGTTTGATAGACTGTTGTTGGCTAACCCAAATTCCTCCGAACTTTGGACAAAGTATATAGCCTTCCATACAGCAGTAAGTGTCAAATGTATCTGGTTTGTATTATGTGCTGAAATATTAACAATGTTTTTATGCACAGATGAGACAGATAAGTTTATGCAACTAATAGAAGTCCAACCATTCAGTTTCACTTTTACAATTATACAGATATCCAAATTTACAACTTTGAAAGTCAAAAAGATGTGAGAATCAGGATCTCAAGAAATATTTTTTTGAAGTTTTTTTTTTAAATTGTACAGACTGAGCATTTTAAATTCTCGTGGCAAGATGTTATACAGAGAATAATCTAGGTACAATTTTGTCTGATATGGTGAAAGTTTCTAGTATTGTGTTCATGAATCTGCGATTGTTTTGTTATGTCTGTTTTTTGTGAATTTCCATTATAACACAATACATTTATAGAGATGGTAATGACCTGGTTCCTAGTTTTTTGAAGTATTGTTGGGAGTGATCTCTGTGTCCAATATTTGCAAGTATTCTCATAAGCAATTGGAAATTATTCAAACCAAAGCAAAATATTCTTCTACACAAGTGATATTGTCAGGTTTCTTATATCCTACAAAGACCTGTTATTTGATTACAAAAAGCACTTATAAGATTGTCCTCATTTTTTGTTTTTTTTTCAATTTACCATATTTGCCAAAAAAGTATATCTTGTCAACAAAGCAAGGAATGAAAAGAATCCTAAGAATACATGTTGAAAAAACTACCCTAATAAATTTCTTAATAGATCAATATTTATATAATATAAGGAGCATAAAAAATTATTCAAAAGTAAAATAAAATATTTCTTAAAAGAATAACAATACACTCAGACAGTTACACTAAACTGGTATGAAGAATGTTTATAAACATCTCAAAAAATTTGTATTCTATAAATCTTAGCTCACTAATTTGAAGTAGAAAAACTAATAACAGATTATGTAATAACATAAAAAAAAAACAAGATACATAAAGAACAGTTGTTGGTAATTGCAAGAATATATCACATACTGAAAGTTTCTATTGCATAGAGTTCTGCAGTTCTGGATTGAGTTCTCAGGGCTCGAATAAAGAGACTTTTTTTGTCATAAGAGCATTGATAAGGCTGGAGAAAAACATTAATTATTCAATTGATGAATAAAAAAAGGTTGAAAAAAATATACCAATTGATGAGCAAAACACCTTACAGTTTAAGATCCATTTCTGCTTCTGATTGATGCTAAAGTCAGTGTCTTCGAGAGTAAAAACCAAATTTGATGTTCTTTTTGTTTCAGGCCACAGAATTCGACAAAGCTAGAGCAGTAGCAAAGAGAGCCTTGGAATCTATTAATATGACTCTCATTGATGAAAGATTCAATATATGGTTGGCATTATTGAATTTGGAAAATATGTTGGGTACTAAGGTGAGTTATTCAATTCAGAGTGAAAATGATGGTCACAATGCCTTGCAGTTTTGCAAATGAGTTAATAATTATCTTGACAACCATAAAGCAAATTCTGGATACAAAAAACCATTTTTTCATTTGAATACAGCAAATTTAGTATAAGCTTGTAATCAGGAATTCAGATGTTCTTAGTTAAAATAATTTTGATTAATAGATTTTGTAAAATACAGAGAATCTGTTATTGCAATAGCTTCAACAACACATTCAACCAATTAATTTATTGTATTGATTTTTTAGGATTCATTCGATCAAACATTCAACGATGCTGTGAGTCACAATGATTCCTTGCAAGTCTACCTGAAGACTATACAAATTTTAGCCGAAGCAGGAAAATTCGGAGAAATGGAAGAAAAGGTACGAAAAGTGAGGAACAAACACAAACAGGAGCCCACTATGTGGCTGGAAGTAGCTAAAGTGTATTATAAGTTGAATCAGTTCAAAGAGGCTAGAAATATGAAGGATGCGTCATTGAAATCTATCATGGATAAAAAAACTCGTAAGTACCAAACAAGTTCCTCAACTTTCCTGAATCGGTTCTTACCAAATGCCAGGAGTAATACTGGCAATAAGGGTTATTTACTTCATGTTTGAAAGCAGCCATTATAATTTTTCTCTAGATGAGGGGGTTGAGTTATTACAACCATGTGACTCATCAGTCTTCTTTCTCATGAATCCTCTCCTCTTTACTCTCATAAATCCTCTCTTCTCTTTTTTCTGATCAACTCTCTTTCACTGTTCCCTCCCCTTTCCACTCTTACCTCATACCTCTCCCTTCCTCTTCCTTCCTCTTTCTTTGTATAGTACAATGACAGTATTGTCTGCTGACAATGGTTCTTCATAAAATTCTGACTAGTTATTCTATAATTTTTTACATCAATATGATCATCCTGATGAAGTTGCCTTTCGAAAGTAACCCCCAATGGTTTAATTGATATACTACTTATTGTTTCATATTTGGAACCTTCAAAGAGTTAAGTTACCTCAACCCTACCGTTACCAAAAAGAACAGTTATTATTTTCTGATGATTGAGATGTAGATTATTATTGTTTGACCATCTAAATTTTTCTCCAATATAAGCAGCATGTTTCTTGGGAATAATAAAGTTATTATTATTATTGTCATCTTTCAATATTGGAATATACCAATACATCAGGAGTTTTCAACTTATCCAGATCCACAGCAACAATCAAAATATAACAAATAATATGAACATTCTGTACCCTTAGCATAAACAGTATAAGATCATTAACAAAAATGTCGAAAAGAAGATGGCCTAAACAGAACGTTACGGCACACCTTGGTCTACATCCACTTCTTCAGAGAAAATGTTATTTGTTTTCTGCTGTTGAGATATGACTCGATTAAAGGTAATAGCAAATCTCTATTCCATATCTCAGCAAGCAATCAAATTTTTCTCAATACTTGAAATGATCGTACAACTGATATATACTAGAAGTTTGTGTTGAGTTCCTTGGATGATTCCATTATGGTGGAAAATTAATTATAACATCCTAGTATGTCATTTAATAAAATACAGTTGTCTTCTTGTTGAAAAATCTATGTTAAAATCACCCCCATTAATGACTTGCTTATTAGCAATTGTTCTCAGGTTTAAAAATTCAATGAAGTAGTAAAGAAAGTATCATAATATCATGATAGTGGTCTGTAAACAAGGACTATTACCAAATCTTGTGAAAGTGAAACTGCAGCACATTCAAATATACCTTTCCTGCTCACAGAGTCTACTTTTACTTTTTGATAGTTTGTCTTCATGTTTTTTAATTTTTGTGAATGGCAATATTTTTTTAAATTTTAACTGAGTGAAATTTGAAATGCAATTAAATCTTTATGCTTAATAACACAAGTATTCAGTCTTCGAGTTGTAATGCTAAAAAATACTTTTCCAGGAGACGTCTGATATTTTTTATAGATGTACTTTTAAAATTAATGCAGGTTGTTATGATAGTCAACATTACAAATAAATTGTCGAAAAGAAAAAAACTCAATCATAAAATAAGTAAATGGTTAATTTTTCAGAGATGGAAATTATCGTTCGATTTGCGGTTATGGAATTCAAATTTGGCGAGGAGGAACAGGGTGCTGCTATCTTTGAAACCATCGTGACCTCTGATCCTAGGAAAGTCAATGTTTGGTCCACTTATGTCGATCAACTTGTTAAGAAAAACAACATTGATCAGGCCAGGTAAATGTTCTATAGTTTTTTCCAATGCATTTAATTTTATGGTAGAACTCCATTAAGATAGTTTGAGAGAGATTGTATTGTATTGTTGGCATAAACTAATAGTGAATGAAATACCATCTATTTTGAATTTCAGGAGAGTATTGCAGAGATCGGTTTGTCAACGACTCCCTCTGAAGAGCATGAAGACGTTATTCCTCAAGTACAGAATGTTTGAAGAACAGTATGGCACCCCAGATACTGTTGAGGCAGTGAAGGAAAGAGCTAAAGAATATGCTTCAAAAGTTTTCAATAAATAAGATGAATTGAATGTTATATCGTTTTGTTTGTTGCAACGTTATTTGTTGTGATCTGCAATGAATAAAGTGACTTTTTTAAATTTATTGCTATTTATTTAAATTACCCGAAAATGGATGGCTGTGGAGATTCTAAAAGTATTAAAAAAATGAAGTAGGGTGTTTTATGCTGTTATCTCTTACTCAAAAGTCAAAACGGCTATAATGAATAACGGTTGAATGCAAGTTCTGATTGAACACAAAAATCTCATTCATTTATGAAATGTGATTTCAAAATTACCGATTTACAGATATACAGAAATAATTGTATAATGCTTCTGTCACAGAATATATACCCACACAGAAACGAAAGCTCTTGTCGGCACTTTGATGTTCTGTGGTCAAAAATCAGAATCCTTGAAACCACTGAGAGCCACACTGGGAAACGTAAACGGGGGGAAGGCCAGTTATACAAATACACTAAGAAAATCGAGATTTGTTCCTATGATGAAATTCTCTATACCCCGTGTCTAAATATTCAAAAAATTATACTAGTAATGTTTTTTTAAGGAATACTGAGATACATAATGAAGTGAAAAACATTTAAAAAATTTATTCAGTTATTATTTTCAATGAAATATTTATTGATTACAATGTTTTCTATTCCTTATTTTTTTTATTAATCACACTTATGCACACACCTTCAATTGTGTATTTCAATGATTTCATGTAGTATCCTAATATTGTAACAGACTGGATCTTTGTCTACACGCCTATCCCAGCAAAGAGTTCATTCCCAAAATGTTTACCTCTGATGCCAATTCTAGGGTGAGGTTAGTTAGCTTGATCACCGATGACTAGGAATACAGATCTGATTGATATTGAAAAGCATGACTTTTTTTCCCCAGATATAGACTATTTGTTTGCTTTCCTTAAGGTTCAATTTATATCTGTATATATATTTTAATCAATAAATATCCTACCACCCATGTGGTCTGTATAAAAACAAGGAATACTGCAATCATAAAAACAAATTGATAATAACTAGTTCATTAGTATAGGTATATTAAGAAATTGCAATCATATTCCTTCGACTGTCTGGGAATGAGTCAATAAACAAAGCGGAAAGTTATTGTTCTCACTCGAGTTGATTTGCATTTGAGATATACATGTTGAAATACCTTCATATTATGATTGAATGCAGTTTTTGAACGTGACCTATAGACCTCTTATAGGCTTTGATGACTTTGAAAAGTATCGTCTTTTTTTTTCTAAAATACGGTATAAAATTGCTAATTTTGGAGTTCTTTCAAAATGTAGTTTCACCATGTCGGCATCAGTTACTTCATTCCGAAGGAATGAAAATTATTATATTTATTCAAATATATCAAATCCCAGCTCATCTATACATGAGTTATGGAATATTTTGAATAACAATAGTTACTTATTGTTGATTTGTATTCATTATAAACATAGCAGTTGAGCTTTATTCAGGTAACACATATTACACCTTAAGAGAAAAAATAATACTTACTTTTTCACATTGGTATTAGAGGAAATGTTTTTATAATCTTCCTGTCCTAACTGTGAGAGATGAGGTTAACAAATAACTTTTCAGACATTACTTATCAAATTACAAATAAAACAAGAGATCATAAACAGATATTTATATTTGGAAATGCTATTACATGGAATACATATATTGACATATCAAAGATGTAACAGAATTCTGGCTTTGGGTTTCTTTCCTTGTAATAGTGTCTGTGCTATTACTATTTCGGAAAATGGTTCACTCAAATACTTTTTGGACATTTTATGAAAATCTTTAATTGTGTAGTTTTCATCTGTACTTGGGTTTTTCTTCATGTGCATTCTTTGTTTATGAATATTTTTTTTCAGCAAAACAATTTTTTCTCTTAACTTCTGTTTTCTTGGTGAAGTAGAGGTCAAAGTGGTAGGGGTTTGTAATGCCACATAAGAGGGATTGCCAGGTCTAGGAATAATCCCTGAAACAAAACATATCTCAATTATCAAATTTGTTAGCAAAAAACTGAGTTTTCATCATTATATGAAGTAACGTTAGGGTATATGCTGAAGAAGGGAACTATCAAGGGGTATAACACATTGTTCGATTCCAAATTCAAATAAAACTGTTTTCTGTATTTCTACTCGTGATTGAAAATTATTTTTCTAATTGTAATATGAGCTGGTAACTTTATATAGATCATATTAGCGAAAAATTCAATATTGGTTACTTTTACAAATATCTCAGATCAACGAAACTTTTGAATGTTTTTTATGCACTTGTCTACACCTATATTACCTATAATACTATCAGGCTGTGCTACGAATGAAAATCGAATTTTTATTTCTCTGAACAGAATCACAAAACTTATTTTCAACTGAAGTCGACTGAAATTATTTACAATCGTCGACTTGATATACCAATGTGTTCTTCAACATTCAACAGCTTAGTAATGCTGCTTTCGCAAAATTAGGTGATTTATAAAATAATGATGCTTAAAGTTTTTAGGAGTGGAATTTAGAAAAATAATATATATTGCAAATAGCCAGTTTTGCATATAAAAAACAAAACAGTTTTTGCATGCTAAAGAAAGGGTTTTGGTGAATTCTGATTTTATCATTCAATTCCTCTGTAAAATTTGTACGAAACTCAAAAAAAAAAACAGCTTCAGAGATTTTTTCAGACAGCGAGTTTTGCTAATAATGATCCTCTTTCTTTTCTTGTGGTAGTTTTTGATATGTTGTATTGTATTTTAATGACTTTTGTATTTTGTGGTAGGTATTTTCAACGTGTTGTCGTTAGGTGGTTTTGTTTTCTGTATGTTTCTTTCTGTGAAGAGCGAATTGTGTGCTAATAAAGAGTTAAACACATAATCATCCCCAGTCTAATACTTACTTGAAACAATTATGACTTGGCTAGATGGATCTGTTTCACTCTCTGTCGTAGTAGATAATTTTTGAGGAAAGATTGTTGGGACAGCATTATCAAAGAGATGTTTCCTCGATTCACCCTGAAGTATGTATTTGTCCTCGAAATGCAGCTCACAAATCCTACAATTTTATGAAGTTCCTCCGTGTTTCTTTCAAGCAAATCTTCTCTACCTGCTGCCTTTAGCCACAATGCCAATCTAAAATATATACATACATCATGTATTGTATTCATCATAATGTGAAATTTGTGTACATACCTTGCAGGATCTTTCACAAGGGAAAACATACTCAAATTCTCACCGGTTTTCGAAGAACATCCCCAACAAATACAAACAGTTCCTCCTCGACGAGGCATTGTTGTCTCACAAAAAGATTTATAAAAATAGCGACACACAATATTAAAAATATATCAAGCAGAAGCACAATTCAACAATGTTTGAAAATTATTCACAGCCGTAATATTTATTTATTTATTGTCATGTCACTTTTCAGTTAATTTGTGTTTGTTCGTTTCGTGTACTCGGATTCCACAAACACCCGTTTTCTGTAGAAAACTGCACTTTAGGAGTAGAGTCATATCGGCGTAAAAACAACAAACACTACCCTCCTTATTGGTGTCCCACTTACAGAGGGAGTGGCTACAAAAATTTTTGGTATCTGCAAGGATCTGACATTAGCTTCTGTCTGGGTATATATTCTGTGCTTCTGTGCAGATGCAGAATTTGTTAAAAATTGATTTCAATTTCAAAATATTACTTGAATTCCTGGTGCGCCATCTAGTGAGTTTTTATGAAAATTGAAATAAAGGAATCTTTAACTTCAGGACTGTCATCGGTAAAAAAAAATATGTGTCTACTCAATTGAAGATGGCAAAGCACGCTTTGCGTCGTTCGAGTAACGTCAGTCGTATGCGGGAAAGGTACTCTTTCGGTACTTCGATAATATAACTTTTCCGCGTGAAAGTGACACTTTCTAAACTAAATTGCGTGGGGTTATAGGGTAAATCACGCACGATTGTAGAAAACAATTAATTCCATAATACCTACTACATTTCATTAATGCAATATCGATCAAAACTCGAAGTGAAATAATCGCCGATAAACCTCTCATTCCTTTGCGAATGAACTGGCTGTTTTCAGTCATGTTTGTAAGCTTTTTTCACCAATTTCGCGGCATTGTAGCGAGAAATAAGAATATACGTTTTGTAGTACTTTACTTTTACTTTCAAAATCTGTTTGAAAAATTGAAATTGGACTATCACTAGAGCATCCAGGCACGCTGCAAGATAGTGCAAAAAAATCCAAATTGCAATTGTCAGAGTTGTGAATTTTTTAAGAAATCGCAAAATTTTCCGAGTTTTCCAGTTTTTCTCCGTTACTAATAATACTATCGGGTCGTACAACATCTCATTTTTTTCGTATTTCAAATCTATACAATTCTTAACCAACTGCGATTGGTAAATGAATATAAATTTTTAAAAATTTTTTTTTACTAATAAAGATAAAAAATGTTCGTCTAAAAATCACGCTCTATTATATTTTGATAACATTTATACAGTATCGAAAACTTTTCATCTGGGGTATAGACAGAAATCTACGCGAACAACAAGGAACGCAATGATATGATAATACCACATAAATAAGAGAGACGCACTACTGCGTGCCTCTCCTGTTACCTCGCCAGACGAATTAACAGCTCACGTTGATTTCCCTTCCTCGAGTGAGTAGAGGAGAAATTGTAATGCTTTCTCAACATTATACCAAGCTATTCTTCACGCTCTCATAAAACCACCATACCCAAAATGAAAACTTTCCGATACTGTATATATACTTTTACCTGGAGTAGAAATAACAATGTAATAATATTTTCAGAAAAAAAATTGGATCATCGACATGGTTAAAAATTATATTAAAAAAAAAACATTAATTTTTCGATAAATGAAACTTGAACAAACTTTTCTGTAGGGTTGATTCATTTCTGAAGACTTTCAAATTGGGTTATTGAAAACAAAGTTTGACCAATCGAATTATTTGAGTTTAATGGTTACATATTTAACTCATAATTGAGTTGAAGTAGGTTAAAAACTTATGAAAAGTGAAAAACATTCTAACCAAAAATCTTTTTCTTGACTTTCCGAAATTAGCTTTACCTTAATTGTCTAAACCTTTGATAGCCAGTGACGCAATTATCAAAAATAGTGGAGGGGCACCACATTGGAAATTATTTTGAGCGAACAAAAACTACACGCTCCTACAAAAAAGTCCTACTTCACGAATTTGTATCATAAATAACTATTTTCTACTACAATCTCGAAAAATATTCATTTAATAAGCGTACTTCAATCACAAACAAGCACATTTTTGTATCAGTTGCTAGGCAAGTTACTAAGCATCAAATGCAAAATGGAATATATTTGTTTCTATAAAAACTTCATTGATTAAAATAGAAACTTACAGTGATATTGACCTAGATTTGACACCTCCGAACATAATAGGCGAAGGTAACAACACTGAATTTATTTCCGGAAACAGTCCATTAGCGGCGAATTCGGAGTAATGAAATATCAGTTTATTGATTTCTTTTAACGTTTTTGCAATGTATGCATGTATTAAACGTGAACTATAGGTTGGCGAAGAAAAAGTATAGTAAGTATGCAACTCTAAACAAAATGGCTATGTTGTACTCGTGGCCCAGCCGCCATTTTCAATGATTTGTTTATTGACTACGATTAAAATAGTTGTATAAAAGCTTTGAATTCGGTAGCCATGAAGTTTGTTGATTTTATTTTTATGGTTCCGAACGACGGAGAAACCGCTGGGGAATTTTGATGTTCATGTCTTGGGTATTAGTGGTATTACTCGGGTATTAGTCGGGAATTAGAGGCATTACTTGAACATTTCTGGGCATTAGAGGAATTACAGCCGTTTGAACCAACTTTATTACACGGGAAAGGGAGGTATTACTCGAGCATTACACGGGTATTACAGAAATTATTCGGAAGTGAGAGAACAATTACTTCGTTGAAAAGGGCAAAAAAGGTCTTCAAAACATGGGAATTAGAAATTACACGAATCATCCCAAAAATTAGTAGAAGCGGTGGCGAAAAAAAAAGATCTTCAGAATTGTACTTGACAACAAACCTTGTTTTTAAGACACGATTTTATATTTTTATTACTTTTCTGAAAGGCATTACTTACATTACTTGGGGGGTATTTATCGGGAATTACTTTGGTATTACTCGGGAATTACTTGGGTATTAGAGGCTTTACTTACGATTTTTGGTAATTAGTGTACACAATTTCCTCAGCAGTTTCCCCCTCGGTTCTGAATATAAACAAATGGAAAAAGTCAAGGATATGGAAGAAATGTTAACTGTACAATATTCATCTGTTTCTCAACAAATTATCAAATCTAGACTTGGTGTATATAACTTACAAATATCTATGAATTTTTTCTATGTGTTCATCTACAGAGGAATGGGACTTCAGACGCGTACCTACTGTACATTATAATATAACGTTATATGAACAAATTCTACTCAAAGAATGTTACAAATTCTAAGAGGCAATTCATTCTTCAAACGATATAATTACCATGAAGTATAAAACTAAAACAAATGTACTGATATATCCGTATTTAACACAGTCTCAATAGACATAATAAAAAATTTACATTGCGAGGTAATTTCCTACAAACTTAACAAAAATCGTACCAACTATACGAACTGACCACTGTAGGTACCCTAACTAGTATCTCATTGATTTCAAAATTTAAGTAATAACTTATTGATAACAGGAATTGCTAAACTAAAAACCTTCAAAACATAACTTATTCGAAACTTTTTGCCCTTGTTACATAATTTCTTTACTGAAGCGGTCCGTAGTCCTCTCCGTTGAAGCATGTTGTGTACGCCATGAATTTCAACATGGTCTAGCTTCAACTCTCTCGATAGCAAAATAGAGTATAGCTGTCGGTCGGGAAGCTGGTGACAGAAGGTGAGCACTAGGTGGTCTCCGACAGCTTTCAAAACCTGGATCGTACCAGCAAAGTGACTGTATTCTGGGTCTAGAGTTGATCCTGCAATAACAGTTAATGTAAATAACAAATATGGGCCACAAGACAAATGATCCGGAGTATTCGAAAAACTCTTCTTGAACATGTAAACATATTTATCTAATAATTCTGTTACTCTAGACTCGAGATTAGTCATCGGGTGTTCATACATAATAGAGGGTGTCACTGCCATAAGTACAACAGATAATATTCTGAACTAAATTCGAACGTTTCCGAGAAAAAAAAAAGCAATTTCATTGTTTGCGGTACTGAAGTTCACAGAAATAAATAACATCACACGCATTTTCACAGAGGACCCCTCAAATTTTCGAAAAAAAAAAGTGATATGATCCTGACATCCTTGTTATACCGTGTATCCCAGAATAAAGGGGGCAAACTGAGATGATAGAATCGTACAACTTTATACCTCCAAAAACAGGTTGGAAAAATTCAATGAGGAAGAGAAGGCCCGTCTCAGAAGAGGAAAATGTTGAAGAAACAACTGCAACTACCCATGTGCAGAGAAAAAAAACACCTCCCCCTCCTTCGATCAAAAAAAGCAAGAAAACTACGCCTGTCATCATTGCTGGTAAACCAGACAAGACATCCTTGCCGTTTTTCATGGGGCACTGACGAAAGTCAACATTCCACCAACACGAGGAACACCCAAGAAGGAACCAAAGAGAGACCCACATACGGTATTATGATTTCGGATGGAGCAAAATATTTCAAAGAAGTTCTTGGCAGCGTCAAAGAGGCTGTCTCAAATAACAACTATTCGAACGCAATCAGAAATAACAAAAGTACAAGGGAGGACAAACTTCTGACCATCGAAGCACAAGACAGAAATGGCAAGTAACACCACTCCCCTAGAAATAATCGTGGCCATTGAAAATACCACCGGGAATTGGACGCAGGAATCCAAGGTTGGTGAGGCTAGGCCTACATGGTTGCAGCAACAGTTAATCTACCATGGAGCATAGCAATGCTGCTAAGAAACCAAGAGTTTTTTTTAAAGTTCTGTTTTCCACGAAAAGGAATATATATTGACAGAAGGATGAGTGGATAGATCCTTCAAATGTTGGGCCTACGACCATGCTAGAGACACTTGCAAATGGCCGGATAGAACAGGATTATGCTAAAGATGCAAACATCCCGGTCATAACCACTCTATGAAGAGGGGTATAAACCAGGAACAACGAAATGTAGTGCCTCGAAAACGACACGGCAGCATAATGATGAAGGAAGATACAGAAATTTCTTAGCAAAGCGATAGGGCAATAGAGAAACTCCCTGGAGAAGTAGAAACTCTCGGAATCTTGGGGGAGCTAATAAATTCCACCCTAGAGAGTAACTGGATAGAAGACATAGACCATTTCAGGCGAAGATGATGCGCTAAATCAGGTGTAAATGCTTAAAATCCTACAAATAAACATAGACAGAAGGAGAAACGCAATCATCTACTTCTAAGAGCAGCGGAAGAAAATGATATAGATATCTTAAAACAAGAGCCAAACAAGTTCCTGGTCCAAAATAATCCAAATTGGTTGAAAGACCCTACAATCTATACCCGTATGTATTATGCAGAAATTGAAATTGCAAAGCGGTAAATCATGAAAGTGGGCCAGGATATATACGTATGAATTTTAAAAATTGGCTTTATAAAACTGCCCTGTTTAAGAAGAAAATTTGCATATATTCAGCTCAAGACGTTTGCAAATTCAAATTGATTTATGTTTGCAATGATTAGTAGTATCTCCAAATATTCCAATTTGGTGAAGTAAGGAATTTAAATAAGTATCTCATAACAACGATTTTGTCAGTTACGACTTCTATGCCTAACAGAGCAGTTATTTTTTTGAAGGTTGTAGACGATGTAGTAACTTGATGACTTGTACTTCGGACTTCCATCGTCTTAATGGTTGAAAGATTTCTACTTCTTTCAATTTTTTCACTACGTTTCAATTGCTTGAATCTGCAATCGTCTTCTCTTCGCCTTAGCAAACATTTGTCAAATCTACCCAGTCAACACATAATGGTCTAGGAGATGGTAGTAGGCTTCACATTCATGTTTCAGATCACACCAGTGAATCACAAACTGACTTCTATTGTTATCGCATAAACGTCTATTCGGTGCCCCGTTCGTATATAAGTTCGAGACATCAAAATGTGAACTAATCTGATTTTTCAAACTCAAAAATATAAAAAAATAAGAAATGATTTTTTTAGAAAAATTCTAACTACACCACTGGATTCGCGACATTTTCAAATGGTTCATATGTAAATTACGTTGAAATGCGTCAAAAAGTTATAAGGGAATGAAATTTGAAAAATATGCCATTTAGTCAACCCACCAATTCAATTTCAAAACATTTATCAGAACTTTGACTACACCACTGGATTCAGGGAGTCTTGAAATATTACTGACTATAATTTCATCTGTTGATAAATAAAACAAATAAAATATTATGATGTAAAATGACAATTTTCCTGAAATTCCATTAACATATTTTTAAAATTTTATTATATTATTTTCTTATTTATGAATACATTTCGATGAAACTTCGATCAATGATATATCAAAACCTGAATACAGTGGTGTATTCCGAATTTTCATAAAAATCCGAAATTGAATTGTCGGGTTGATTAAACGGCATATTTTTCAACTTTCATTCTCTTATAACTCTTTTATTGATTGACGCATTTCATCGTGATTCACAATTAAACCATTTGAAAATGTCACAAATCCAGTGGTGTAATCAGATTTTTTCAAAAAAAAATCGCTAGTAAAAATAAAAGCTTTCAGGAAATGAGACTGTCCATGGAGCGAGACGCAGATCCAGACACATTGGAGGAATTACCAGATAATAGCTACGAAGAGAGAATGTTGCTAGATCAGAAGGCGCTTTGGAAGAATACGCAATCTAGAGACCAACCCTGATATAATCGAAATAACTAAAGTGATACAAATTTCAGGAATATTATTCAAAAGTGTTTTTTTTTTTCAATCATAAAACCATATCAACCCGAACATTAACGGCAGTGCTTTCTAAAACATTAGCTCACCTCCGTTTTCAGGCCCGGACGTAATCCAAAATCCCGCTCGACTGACGTTGTACCTCATGTGGAACTCGGTGCTTTCTCCGTTTTCGTCCCAGTACAACCTCAAGTGCTTCACTGCCAGGTTCTGCCTGTCCAGATTATCGTTATAGTGCTGTCTCCTGGTTTCGGGGTAGTTGCCATAGGTGGTTTGTCTGTCGTATTCCGATTGTTCGTAGATTCTTCTGCGTATCTCTTGCTGCGATGTCCGGTCGTAAGCGGTGATTGGTCTTTGAGTGCCGTAAGCATGTCCTGGTGAATTACAAAAAGTTGTTATCAAAGGAAAGCTAACCTCGGTCGAAAGAATAGAATATTGTTTAATTCCTTTCAAGACAGTACATACAGTATGGAAAAATATAATAGGAAACGATCAAGCAGAAAAAAAAACAGTTTGTTTTGAGGAAGCAGTCTAATAAGAGATTCACACAAATGAAAATTATATCAATTGAAAACAAATGAATGGATTAAGAAAAAATGCATTCCTTGAGAAATGACGATCTAATAGTTATTTATGTATCAAGGGCGTAAAGTAGGCCTTTATGGCCTGCGGCGTGGATGATGGCCCGATAGCGTCAGCCGAGTGCCATCACACGCCGAAGGCCATAAACGCATTTTATACACGTAATACATACAACATTTTATGCACTAGCGATTTTATAGCGCGAATCACAAATACTGACTTGAATTCCAATGGTCTACAAGTTTCATACATTATGCAAACAATAATCAACAGCAATAAAGTATGGGAATGTGAAACTATAGTAGCTATAGGAGCTATATTGAAGAATCTCTTTCTAATAAATTGATCATCACTGAAGAAATGGCCAACGATTGTGCCGGAATGATAACAAGCATCCACTTCTAAAATGAATACTTGTTCTCGTATCGGTTGCAGATGCTGCAAGGAAGCTTTCAATATGTAATAATTCTCGATTATGTTCAAGAGAATATCCCTTCTTCAGCACCAATAACTAAAACAACTGCATACATGTTGAAAAAATGTCGATTAAGAAGAAATGTTAGGAAGAGTATTTCGATTGAACTGAAATAATTCTGATTCGTGTTGGGTCTTGCATGTAATGATGTGTAAATATAGACAATTTGAGAATTTTATCTACTTTACGGCCCGCGGGCCATAATGCGCCCGCGAGCCATAATGCGCCCGCGGGCGTTAAAGTGCCACTTTACGCTCGCTGAACCGGGCGGAAAAGTGTACTTTACCGCCAACTAGTGCATAAATACTCTTATGTAGTATTACAGCTATTCTAAACATGGAATTGTTTCGGTTTCTTTTTGAAAATATATATAGAAATATTGTTTTCAATGTCAACCGGCATCGCATTGAAAATGTCCTCCGAAGTTTGGATCATATTGAGTTATTCCAAGACGGGGGCATTCAGGGAAATGAGAACGCAGATGCCCTAGCAAAAGCAGGGCTGCCCCTGCTTCTCATCCTTATCTCTCATCGGACCGGAACCATCTTGTGGAATCCCGTTTGGGGACATTGAGCAGGACACGAAGAAATATAAATAGGTTAAGAACCACCATCAATCTTTTCAGGAGAATAGGAAAGATGATGATGGGACCAACGGACCGGCTCTCAAGACATATTATCGAACTGAGCCGGAACTCTCTTACGAAAGTGGTAGGACTCATAATAGGGTACTCTCACATGAGCATATGCAGATACACCAATACCAAACTATGCAAGTTCTGTGATGATAAGGAAGAAATAGCCTCCACATAGTTTTTGAATACTTTGAACACTGTAAGTGCAGACGATATCATCCCACAGAGAAACCTCGTAAGGAATCTCCAGGAGTTCATGAGAAAATCCGGAGTACTTACAAGATAGAGGAGAGCAGAAACCTCTACTTCGGCTGATAGCCAGCCTCGCCGAGCAGTAATAACAATAAAAAAGCGGCACAATAAACTTATCATTGTTTCGAGAATAGTAATCATGATTGTTGTCATTTTGATGGAAATATATAATTTTTCAAAACATACACATAAGTAGTGAGCGTATAACTCTTGAGAATGCTAACTTTGTTAGCGAAACGCGTGTCGAGTGAAAGTGACGTGGTTTTGGTGTTTTCGGTAGCTCCTATTTCTTGAATACACATACACAGACAGTTATAAAATATAAAGAGACGTAATAGTTCAGATCTTTAAATGAGTGTCTGCATGAGGTTCAAAACCTTATTCCATCTATGAATGATACGCTTTTGCGCAGTAAAAACAAAAACGACGCTGTCTACTCGCAGTCTACTTCCGACTGATGCATAATAAAACTGCAATAATTGATCGAGATTTAATGTTCCTCACTGTGGCGGGGATTGGCGCAGTGGTTAGCGCTCGAGTTACGTACCGGCCATCGCCCTATCCGTACCGGTCATCCATCCGGTCACCCATCCAGGAAGCGCCGACTTAGCGGAATCATATTATATTACATTTTATTGTTGCTTACTTTTTATTTTTTATTTCCAAATGTTAAAACATATTCTATTCAGTCTTGATGTAATCTCTGAAGCATAAACTTGTCCAATAAATTATTTTTCGTGTTTTTTAAAAACATTATTTGTTCTTTGAAATACGTATTTGGCGCAGTCGTTCGGATCTTGAAGGAATCTATCGATTAGATATCCTTGAGTTTCAACTCTTCATCGAGAAGAACCGGCAGAAAAGTTCGGGAACGAGAAAAAACAAAGTTAAAAACTGTGAAAGTACCATTATTGGATTAGCCACAGTCACAAAACCAAATTTGTTAGAGGAACCTCCTGATCCTGACGATAATTCATCTGACGATTCCCAAGAAAGTGCGAATAACTAACTTGAAGGACAACCCAGGACAACCCTTTCGACTGGGGACAGCAAAAATCAAAGTAGCTACCCATACGTTTTTACATTATATTGACCTCAAACCAATATCAGATGAAATCAATACATTAACTAAAAATTATAATATAATAAAATCATCGCTGGCAAGTCATAACCTTAGCTCTACATATCTAACATCTTTACACGAACATACTGAACAACACATAGATTATCAGATGAAATCAGTGAACGGAAAATTTCGATCAGTATACCCCTTAACGAACAGAAAAAAAAGAGGACTTATCAATGGGTTGGGAAACATTATTAAGTCTATTTCTGGTAACTTAGATCAAGAAGATGCTGAACGCTATGATGCAGCAATTGAAAAATTGCAAAACAATCAAAAACAAGTTGTTAATTCTCTAAATCAACAAATATCCTTGAATCACGAAATTCTAAAGAGTAATAATAAAACATTTTCACTTATGGTTCATAACCAAAATGTAATAAGGCAAAGTATAGAAGAACTCAATAACAACAATACATATTTCTTGACAATAGTAGATACATACACACAAATAAAATTCAATTTGGATACATTGCTTTCAATTCTCACAAGAATTGAAAATGCCATTTCATTTGCCAAGCTTGGTACCTTACATCATAGCATAATATCTATCGATGACATGAAATCAATATTCAACTCCCTTTTGGAACATCATTCTAGAGAACAGTTAGTTTACTCAGATACTAAAGATACTTATAAACAATTTGATATAACTCCAGTAGATGCATATCTTTCAAATGCCAAAATAGTTTTTGCGCTGCATATTCCTTTATAGTTCACCCTGATATCTTCACGCATTATCACCTCTACTCCATACCCACACAGAATTCCACAACAATTATTCCCAAAAATACCTTTTTTACAATGAGTAACGACCGATTCCAATATGACCCCGAGCCATGTCGTTACCTGAATCCAAACTACCTCTGTCAGAATAACTACCTGATCGATGGTACCCAAGAAAGTGATTGCATTTTCTCAATTCTTCAAGTGAAATATAACAAAGCCGAATGCAAAATGGCTAACATAGTTGTAAACAAGCCCCCAATTGAGGAAGTCAGCGAATCAAGTTATATCACAATTTTCCCTCACGAGGAGAAAGTCCAAACCCGATGTGACGAAACTGACTTTGTGATGCTCAGCGGTTCATTTCTCATCGAAATTCCATACCAGTGCAGCATCCTAACCTCGGGACAGGGATACACCAACGAAAAGGGAGCTGCAAATGGAAAGCCACTGTTCCTTCCCGAAATCAAAATTCATAAACAGATCATGGAAAAAAGCCAACTACAAATAGATGACATTTCACTGGACCAACTACACGATTTGCAATCACAAGGGAACCGACTTCAACCGCTGCTGATTGAAGGCCCAAAGTATTCCAGCCACCACCCTTGGACAATTCCATTATACACAATCGTCATCTTAGTAGCCATAATATTCACCCTGAATAAGTTCAGAAAATCCTGGAGGAAGACCAAAGAAGCCACACAACCCTTGCAGTCTCCTGAAGTTTTGTTTGTCCCAACCAAAACTTCATCTTAGGAGGGAGGAGTTACGTACCGGCCATCGCTCTATCCGTACCGGTCATCAGCCGCACCGTACGTCCCATCCAGGAAGCGCCGACTTAGCGGAATCATATTATATTACATTTTATTGTTGCTTACTTTTTATTTTTCATTTCCAAATGTTAAAACATATTCTATTCAGTCTTGATGTAATCTCTGAAGCATAAACTTGTCCAATAAATTATTTTTCGTGTTTTTTAAAAACATTATTTGTTCTTTGAAATACGTATTTCTCGGGTCTTGCGACCGAGAGGTCCTGGGTTCTGTTCCCGGCAGGAGCAAGGTTTTTTTCATTTTCAGATGAAAAGTCTGTATGATTGGATCTTGTTGCCGGCTGGGAACAATCCTCCACGATTCACTGTTGCGTTAATAGCTAACAGTGCTGCTCCTAAGGTGGCGTGTAGAGTTAGTAATAAGGCCTATCCAGAACACGTGGCTAATGACCATAACAGTCGATGCCAACACACACAAAAAAAATGTTCCTCACAATAAGACTTATTCTAGTTGAGGTGTGTATCGATAAGAACTTCACTCGAGTGGAGATTACATGCGATCCAAATGAAATACTTCAACAAGTTTTCTGGAGGTTATCAAATCGTAGGCACTGTGTTTTAACATATTCAATTATAGAAGTTTAGCCGAGAAACAGTTGGTAACTTCAGATAGATCGCTCTCATAATATTCTCTAATGAAATATTCGTGGGGATTGGAAATAATACGTGTGCCTACAAGCCCGCATAACAATTTGGGGAGGTCATTTGACCCAGCATGAAACATTTACAGAGCGATCATGCTATATGAAAAAATAACTTTAGGCACTATGCCGTCAATTCTGGGTGGTGCATTTGACTATAATAATAATTATTTTGAAAAAAAAATCAATCTCAAGAGAGAGAATGTTAGTATTTTGTTATCGAATATCAGAATTGGCAGATTCTGTAATAGTTGTGGAGAAAGGTATTTTCTCATATAGCAGCATCATGCAAAATGTTATGTGGGCTTGTAGTCTATATCGTCTGCGTACATTGTGGAAGATGCTGGCACATTGAAGGCCGATTCATATTAATACTTCTGAACCAAAGAAAATATGACTTTGTGAAATGTCTTGCAGTTCTATAGGCACAAGGGTCAAAAATGTTCGCTTGTGAATTGCACGAGGTATGGCCGAATTCATTCAAGAGGCGTACCCCTAATGTCATATTGTTAGAGTTTATTCAAGAGAATCGTGTGAATCACACAATCAAAAGCCCTGCTGCGATCGCAAAAATCCCAACATGGTATTCGCATGCCGAATTGTAACCTTCAATTTTGTGGTTGTAGGAATAGATTACAGTGGTTGTCGACTTCTTGAATAGGGATCCATGTTGATTTTCTGATTTTGTCTTATTTTTATCAATGAAGGATAAGAGACGATGTAAATAACAATAATACTCAAAAACCTTGGACAAACTGTAACAGACTGTTATGGGACGATGATATTGATTTCTTGGAGTGATTTTTCCATTCTTCAATATAAATGGAAATCATAGGCACTTCGTCGGGTCCTGTTGACTGTTGAGTAGATATTTATTCTTCAAATTGACTTATGTATGGGAAATGTACGAAAAGGAACAACAAAACTCGGTATTGGTGTGGAGTATGTAAAAGTGATACACAGTATAAATCAGTTGAGGCCAATAAATATTAATTTATAAACTTTCCAAAACATTGTCTTCAATATCGTAAAATATTAGTTTATTCATCAACGGACAGAAGTGCAAGATTTTTCCTAAGTTGCGATTTGTAGCTCGAAGATAAAGCCTGAGAGCTACAAATGCTCCGAGGGAAAAATTATATTATTTTTAACGCCGGCCGGCAAAAACACAAAAACCAAGAAAGAATAAATCTGTAATGATAATTAAGTAGGTAGTTTGTGAAATTCGTATCGTGACAACCGTGGTGACAGAAAATAAACTGAAATTTGTGAATAATAATAATATAAACTTCCTAGAGTGAAAACGGTAAAGGAAAAAAAACGAAAAAACCCTAAAAAAAACGAAAACAAAAACTGGAAAAACCAAAAAAAAAGGAAGCAAAAAAAAAACGGAAAAACAGGAAAAAACCGAACCGAAAAAACACCCAGGAAAAAAAATAAAATTGCTCCTCAAAAAATGTATGTATTAAATTTCCACGCACCCAAATGTCTACGCGAGGTTAGTTCGTTCTGGATAAATCCGACTAAATAGTTTTGCTCTTCTGTATTAAATTTTTACGCACTCAAATGTCTACCTAAGTTTAGTTCGTTCTGGTTAGATCAGCCTGACTAATTACTACTCGCAAAATGTATGTATTGAATTTCCACGCACTCAAATGTCTACGTAAGGTTTGATTCCTCCACGGTACCGAAGGGAAAGAAAGGAATTTTAGGATTATAGAAAGATAATGAAAGAATCATTTTCTACTCCTACTCATATTAGAAAAATCGAAAAATCAGTAGATATATAATATGTAAGTGCGTGGAAATTGAATACATACATTTTGCGAGGAGTAAATATTTAGTCCGCTCTAACCAGAACGAACTAACCTTATGTAGACATTTCAATGAGTTTTTATTAGGAAGGATGCAGGAAGCTAGTAGGACATAACCATATATACTAAACAGTTGTGAAATTAATTCAAATTTTAGGGAGTGAAATTAAATTAAATTAAATTAAATTAAATTAAATTAAATTAAATTAAATTAAATTAAATTAAATTAAATTAAATTAAATTAAATTAAATTAAATTAAATTAAATTAAATTAAATTAAATTAAATTAAATTAAATTAAATTAAATTAAATTAAATTAAATTAAATTAAATTAAAATTATATTTGATGGTCTAATTACTATGGATATAATGTGTTCTGGGTAGGCCTTGTTACTTACTCCATACGCCACCTCAGGAGCAGCACTGTTAGTTATTAACGTAACAGTAAATCGTGGAGGATTATCCTCAGCCAGCAACAAGATTCAATCACTCAGATTCATATCTAAAACTGAAAAAAACTTGCCCTGCCTGGGGATCGAGCCCGCGACCTTTCGATCACGAAGCCCCGGCGTTCCCACTGCGCCAATCCCCGCTCCTCCATCATTGCCATGCATGAACAGGTAGGTGGAGGAACTCGGCTATGGAAATAATCCCAAGAAACACAAGAAGAATTATTATCGCAGGTAAAGTGGAGGAACTCGGCGACACTGATATGAATATTATTCCGTGCGTATTTCAGTAATCGAAGAAAACTAGATGATTGTTATTGATGGATAGGTAATATATGTTTCGAAACTGTAAATGTATATTAATTATATACTCACCATGCCCATAGTTATACCCGTAGTTGTAGTCCTTGTGTAACGGATTGAACGTTGTCGATGTTCTCCTGTCCTCAGATATGTGGATGATTGGACAAGAAGGTTCTGCTTTGGTGTAATGCGTTTCCTCCAGATGATTCATTTTCTCGATTCCAAACCACATGCCCATGAGCTGAAGAAGAATAAACTCATTATTTAGTTTCAAATTTCATTAAGTGGTGGCTGTATTCATGAAAAATGCAAGGAATAACTTATCCAAAACACTTAAAACGCAAATTTTATTTAAATTTTTTTTTTAATAGAATTAGTACATACAAAGTGATTTGTTTGACATCATCGATGTTTCCATCATTTTGTTACGTTATAAAATTTTAGATAATATAAAAGCTTGTCGCGAGAAGTACCTATATTATTATATTTTTTAAAAATTGAATTTAAAATACCTGTATCACGGGTACTACTGCGCGCCTTCCCTGTTACCTCGCCCGAAGAATTAACAGCTCACGTCGATATTCCTTCCTCGAGCGTGTAGAGGAGAAACTGTAATGCTCTCTCAACATATAGCAAGCTATTCTTCAAGCAATCATAAAACCACCATACCCAAGATGAAAACTTTCTCATACTGTATGAATAATGGCTTTTTAGTGAAGATGTAGCCATCAGTGCTTGGCAGTAAAAGTGTAGAAGGCAGACTCTATGAAATATTGTTGATTTAATGGCGTTAACACAACAAAAAAATTCTGTTTGTATTTTATAAGATCCTGCACTCAGCCTCAAATTATGTAGGATATTTTTTTATTGGTGTAGGAAGTCTATATCTCATGTTTGGTATCAATAAAAAGTTGATTTTTTTTCATTTTGCCGAAACCAATGTTTTTACAACTCGTTATCAACAATGTTTTCACCTTTTTGTGATCACCGTCGTATCTCAATTTGGTATTTATCATTCAGTTTGTCGAAATTTGACTTTATTGAGTAATGTTGTTAAGAGGTCTCCTACAAGGAACAAATATGAATTCATACAGACGTAACTTGGTTCAATTTGTGGAAATATGACGTTGTTGTTGACAAGAGGTTATCCTATATGTGACAAATATCATTTGATAGAGGTATAACTTGGCCAGTTTATATAGGGTGAACTACGAGCAATTACAAAAAATTATACAGTATGTTCTCTCTACCAAAAGAAGTGGAAAACTAAGTGGAATTGAGAAATTTGGACCAAATAAATTAGCTTTTGAATATGTAGGAAAGCGACGCCTGTGGATGTAAACATGTGTACAGCAAACCAAACTAGCTGAACATGTGAAATTGTGCGTACGTTCATGTTTTGTCCCTTATCATTGGATATATTACGGACTAAAGTCCTTTGTCCGACGAGTGCGCATCACGTTTTTACGTTTTCAGCTAGTTTGTCGAACTGCACAGCCAGAGTGTTCCTCTTCCATCAAACGTGATACTAAAGCTGGTGATTTAATATTAAGTTTTGGCAGGACTCCCAATAGGAAATTGCAACAATTAATGATTTATTCAGAGTACTGCACAGCACAATATGATGATGAAGTGAATATGTTAGTGTTGATTCATGTACGCGAACACAATGTTCGTTTAAGCAGTTACATTCGAGGTATTATTGCCTTTGAACGATCTATTAACGAAAATAAATTGAAATAATGTAACACAATATTAACCTAAAAATTACAGACAGTGTGCATATTTGTAATAAGCGTGGAACCATGAGAATAACGATCAACCAAGGAAATTTACTATCGAGAAATTATTGTAAACAGAGAGCCAGAAACGTAGGTGTGTGTTTCAGTAGCAGGGATTCGAAGGTTGGCGATCAAAAAAATTGAATAAACAATCGTAGATTGCTCTTAAATTTTACAGGTGTGTTTCCACGTCATGATAGACTAGTTAGCCATTTTATTTTCGCCAACTTTTTTGCATATACAAAAAGTGTATCGCAAAGGGAAAACATATTATTTCTTTCCATTGTGTGACACCAGAGGCGCCCATCATCCCAATAAATTCATTAGAGATGTACATTTTGCATGTTCCCTTTTTTTGGGTTAGTTGCTTTACATTTTGTGACATCATTTTTTTTGGCACTGTGGAGTTTGTGCGAAATTTTAATGTTTTTCTATAAGTCTATTGAAATTTTCGGGTTGGTTCGTTGGTTAAAATCTGACGAGCGAAATACCGGGTTTACGCTAGGGGTTTCCCTTAACACCGGAACCATCAGCAAGGCTCTATTGTATTTTTCGGTCGTCGTTCCTAGTTAAATAGGCCTGTATTTTTCAACAAGTTTAGTGGTCAATTTTCTGGTAGGTAAATATATTGACGTACAGTAACTTTTCAAAATTAAATAATAAAAGGATGACCAGCCAAAACATTTTAATTCAAAAATATAGGTTAATAAAAAATTCAGTATTCCAATCTACTCGTGAAAAAAATTCATATATTTGTTTGTAAAATGCCTTTTTTAAATATTGAATAGAGTTAATCGATTCTAATAATTACCTGGTCGATTATAACATGATGCTGGGGGTTAATGTCTGCGCAAAAATAGTTCGAGGAAGGGAAACTGAATCCCCAACCAAGAAAAGACGCACAAAGCCCAAAAAACAACCACATCTTCGAATCAACCGTTGTCACTCTTACTTGTGCTCACATAAACAAACGAAGTTACGAAAGCGGAAAATTGTTTATTAACCGAAAGGACTATTATTCAAAATTCGAGATGCATTAATAAGTAGGTGGAATTACGTGTCCGCTTAACTTAATTTAAGCCACTTAAGTCTAGTCTGTTAGTTTGCCTGGCCTGGCATAACGAGCTGCTTATCTTAGTTAATTATCTAATGTTTCATACATCCTCATGACCTATACGTGATCCGATTTACATCGAGTAACGTAATTTTTTGAGGTTGTTTGAGGAAGACTCATTATAATTTAATTGGATTAAGGGGTGACTAATTTGGTTCATTCAAGACGGGTTATAAGGGAAATCCCTAAGATTGTGTTGTTGTTGAATGAAAAATGGGATAATGGACGCCTGTTGAATGTTTTTCCTTCACCAAACATTTTTTTATACATGTTTCTAGAGTGTTTGGATAAGTGACAGGATAGCGATATAGAATAATAATGTTTTTTTATTATTTCATTTAAATAAAAGACATACTTTGCGGTTGTCTATGAATCAGGAGAAATATTTGTTTGAATTGATAAATGAAAAATTACTTCCTAGCGAATATCATTGCACAATCCCCGAGTAAAATAGTTATTTACCTAACAAGTGCGGAAAAGACATTTTCCGTAAGAGTTAGGTACAATATTTGTCCATCTTATTTACGAAAAAACAAGGTTTTTAATAAACAAGTTTTTATAATAATGCTAAAAAATGATTAATAAGACAGAATAGTTACATACATCATTTAGCTAGTCCTAAATATCTTCATTTTCAACAATACAAAAATCGTGCGGAAAAGTCACTTTTCCGCACGCTCGTAGGAAAAAGAGGTATAGGGACTGTCAGGGCCCATTATCATTTTAGGTTTGAAGGCTTCGTGACATGGTTCATTGGGTGATTTAACCTTCCACAATCAGAAAAAAAAACTTTCAAAACAAAATCTTCTGATATCGTGCGCAAAGTTTTCAGATCGAATACGAATGCAAAACAAATAATAATAGTGATGTGAATTTGTGTTTCTCGCAAACGGCTCTAACGATGTGGATCAAATTTTGAATTTAAATGAGGAACGATATTGTCGTCTTCCTAAAAAACTCGATTTTAATTATAATAATAATAATGATGATGTGAATTTTTGGATCTCGGAAACGGCTCTAACGATTTGGTTGAAATTTTGTATGAATATGAAGTTTTGCATTTCAAGCTCATTTATATAGGCGTCTCCACTGAAAAAACGTGATTTCACTAATAATAATAGTAATGATGATGTGAATTTTCAAATTCTATTTTCACCCACTTCCAAATATCCAAATTATCTGAAATTTGACACACATATGAAAGACACGACATTACAAGACTTTCACAATGTTGATGTACTAATAGTAATAACAAAAATAATAATGAAAATTTCAAATTCAACTTTCACCCTCTACCAATCCTTCGAATAATCTAAAATTGGGCACACATTTCCAGAACCGACGACAATACAAGAATTTCATAATATTAATGATAATAATGGTATGGTGGACACACTGCTCTCGAATTTAAAAATCATACGGGCTTGCCGTAATATGGCAGAAATCTTAGCCGGACGAATGCAGAAGGCCGTCATCCTTCGTTCACTGCGTCTGCTCAGGGCACATGATTCTCGGACCCAGTAATCACTTACCCCACGGACGTGGGGATTGGTTATCTGGGTAAACGATCCAGCGCGCCCTCCGGATGTGTCGGGGCTTCGGAGACAGGGCCTGACTGGAACATCCTTTTAGGAAAATAATAATAATATTATTATGACATACAAGCAAATAGCCTGATGAAGTCTCTTCGACCATCAAAAAGTAGGACGATTTTCGCCAGTTTTCTGCTTCTAGTGAAACGAATATCGTCCGAATATCGACTGAAATAAATATGAAATTTATCGCTGTCTTTATATCTCTGTCATGACGCCATCAAAGTATTTCAAATCTATTTCAAAATTTCATTCACATAACCCTAAAAAGCAGAAAATAATAAAAGAATAAAAAAAATTAATGTAGCATATTTATATAACGATAACGGACTAACAAGTATAAAATAATTTCTCTAATACTTATTAAGAATAAAACCATACATACAGATTATTGGTTCTAAATTATCCTGAAAATTCATACTCCGCAACTTTTGATAGGTATTGAAATACTTGAAAGATTGGAAATAAAAACATGGGGCACATGCAATACATAACTGTAAAGAGTGTAGAGAGTAGCTTTTAATAAAAGAACTGCGGTGCAATTAAATTGTTAGTTGAGCTATTGATGCATCAATTATCTGCTGCATGCGCCCCATATGTTTTTCATTGCCAATCTTGCCAATTTTAATAGTTATCATATATGAATTTTTAGGATAATTTAGAAAAAGTTAGAAATCTCTATGTGGTTTTATCCTTCATAAGGATTAGAGAATTTATACTTTTTAGTCCGTTATGAAAACACGGTAATTTTTTTATTTTAATTTATTTCTAGAGATAGAGGCATGGTTACTGAAGCGAAATGATTCCCGTCGAAAAATAATTTTTGCAAAATTCTGTCGTCTGTCTGTATGTCCGTGCGACTGTGAGCACTTCAAACCTTTATAGTTTCCGAACCCTTGGAGATATCGTTTTGAAATTTCAACCAATTTTTTTTGCGATCGGAAAACCCGTAAAATCTTTACGGGATTTTTTCTGTGTTTTATACTTTTCCTGATAGGGGCTTTCGTTTTTTCGACTTCTTATTTCTCTGAAAAATACTTTTAAATGTGTACAGTTTTTAAGAAAACTGGACTTTTTTTAGCTCCTTGTGTTGCTGAAACGATCAAAGGAAATCATGATTTCAATTCTGCAATAGATGGAGATTGAACAGCCCCACAAATATCAAAAAACCGTTTTTCGAAAAATGAAAGTTCTTATTTTTGAAAATATCGAATATTTTGCAAATTTCCAAATTTTACAAATCCCCTTATTTGATCGACTCCAGAAAAACTACAAAAATTGAATATACATTTTTTTCATTGAATCAATAGTGCAGGACATATTAAAAAAACGGCATAAAGTTCGCAGCATATGGAAAACTATTTTATTATTGGCTTCTAAAAAAAAAAAAATCATTCTTGATAAAAACCTCTGCTTCATCCCAAACTTGAATTGCAAACACCAGAATAGAATTTTTTACGACCCTAGACATGGGAGATTGCTTTGTTTTTAAAAAGAAATTATCCCATCGCTTTATTTTTCACGGTAGAAGTAAAAGTCATGGAGAGATATTGTTCAGAATCGAATGCTGATTCAGAAATTCAAATCATAGCTACCTAAGATCAATTTAATTTTTCAACTTTTTTCACCATTTTCTTCTCATCGCTCTGTACAGGATTACTTTGCTAGACGGATGGTATATTATTAGATATGATGATATCACTCTGTGGATGTTCTCTCCTTTTTCCCTACAATTGGAAAATCACATTAATTGAAATATGTGACGGAATTTCACAAAATCTTGCTGCAAATAGTTATAAAAACTGAATTGTCTCCAAGGTATATAACAGAATGAAAATTAATTCTATTATTCTATTCTATTCTATTCTATTAATTTTCATTCTGGCATCATACCTTGGAGATACTTTAGTTTCATTTATTATTTGCAGCAAGATTTTGCGAAATTCCGTCAGATATTTCAATAAATGTGATTTTCTGATGGGAGGGAGAAAGGAGAAAAGAGAGTATAGTATTCCTTGTCGTACAGGGCGATGAGAAGGAAATGGGAAAAAAAGTTGAAAAATTAAATTGATCTTAGAGGTGGCTATGATTTAAATTTCTAGATCAACATTCGATTCTGAACAATATTTCCATTGTTTGGGAAGAAGCAGCTTTTTATGCTGCGAACTTTATGCCGGACACTGTATAAGAACCAAAATATCACACACTAAAGAAAAGTGTGTACGAACAATTTTTCGCCTTCAAAAAATATACAAAAAGTTTTGTTTTGTGTTTTGTGTTTTTTTACTTCTATTCATGAGTGAGATATGATTTTTTTTTAATTTATTCTTTTCGAAAAAAAATTGAGATTTATGTGTTTTAGTTCTGTTCACATAATTGATGTCCAATTAAAGTTTCAAACGAATTCAATGATAAAGACAAACAACCATTCAACAAGTTCCTATTAAAATCGTAGTAGTTATTCAAATCATTGGTGACCAAATATAGTTTTAAACGACAAGTTCCAATTGAAGTCGCCCACAGTCCACATTTATTTTTATTTTATTATTTATTCTATTATTTAATGTATTTTCTATATTGTTGTTTCTTTCCATCCTATAATTGGCAATCCATGCACCGGTTAGCCTTTGTGTTTATTCACTTTCAATCAACGCTATTCATCTGAGAGTTCCAATTTTTGTGTGTATAGTGAAAAGTGACAGTATTGCTATAAAAATGCACTTGTATCGGAACGGTGATCTCAGTGCTTTGGTTTTGTTTGTGCGGGTTATTGAGAACTGAATGGGAATAATATCCAATACTCCAGGCAAAAGTATTTTATTTTGGTGTAGTCTACAACTATAATATTGAACTCATTATCAATTACGAAAAAATAAATAAACAAGCAGACAAAATATTCAGGTACATCAAACTTATAGCTTGGCAAATCTCGCAAGGAATGTCAATGAACGTATGAGATCAGAATGAGAAATTATTCGGACGATAAACGGAGGGCAGTATAAATTGTACATTCAGTTAAAATGTATGATTTTTTGGGTTTATAACCTTCCACAATCTGAAAATGAAAACATGTTAATCCAAAGAAACGTCAACAATTTTCAAAAAAAGAGAAGTATTCTTGGTTAATTTGATCTCATTTTTTCAGATAGGCAAATTCAGTGTAGGGTACGTTACTGGCAAAAATTAATTTTCTTTCAAGACAGCAGTCTTGTGAACGCAGTAACTTATTTAATTAATTTGCCCTTCTACACTTGTACAGATTTCTTTGGATTAACATTTTTTCATTTTCAGATTGTGGAAGGTTATAAACCCAAAAAATCATGTCAAGAATCGGATTTCCTCCACAAAATCAAACTTTCAATCAATTTAATTTCATTTCATATTCCTTGCTAGGTTTGCCAAGCTGTACCTATAATATTGTCCAGGAGGTAGCAAATAAAATATTTGACAATATAAAAGTAAATAGTTGCATAAAAGCAAAAGGTTCAAATTATTATTCAGACTCCAAATATAATTTCATGAAGGAAAACATTCCCTTAGAATACACAGTTTAAAAGAACCAGGAAAAGCAAATTGTATCTTGTATAGCATCAGAACTGTTTTTTTGCCCTTTCAAACGCAAGAATTCCTTTCCACATCACTTCCCAATAGGCAATCCGCATGGACCAATCTAAACTACTATTTTAGTTGCGCCTGCGTGATGTGCGATGTAATTTTAGGTTGGGAATGTCGCAAATGAATTTTCATTCCTCACATTAATTTTTTCAATAATCTAATAATAATATTAGGATAATCCTTATTTAATAAGAAATTTGTGTTTCCAATATTATGTTTTTTGTGAAAACAAATAGTGTATGTGAGGAAGGAAAACTCATTTCCAACCTAAAATTACATTGCACATCACGCAGGCGCAACTAAAATAGTTTTGATTGGTCCATGCGGATTGCCTATTAGGAAGTGATTTGGAAAGGAATTCTTGCCTTTCAAACATGTTACAAAAACTCGGCCAAGGCGCCAAGATTCCTTTCGACATTCGAGAGGCAACCAACTCCACTGACTCACCGTACCAATCGTTACAGCGGATCGGACGATCAGGAGTGGGATTCTGTGTACTATAGAATTCTATTGTCGACAGTTCTGTCTCTTTCTCTCCCAATAATTCAACCATAATGTCATCTCACTTTTTCTATCGACAATAGAATTCTATGGTACACAGAATCCCACGGCAGCGATCAACTTTTATTTAAAACCTGAAAGGTTGACGGCAACGAAATCTAATTCAATGAGAAGGAGAGATGAAAAAACATTTTTTTTCCTTATTTTTGATAGTTCTATCCCCATAAAGAGTACTAGTATCCCATATGTACTTTGGTATCCTCTCTCATATTCCTACAACGATATTTCAATGCGAAATTTGGTACAATTCATCATTTGTACGAAAATATCGAATTTATTGAAAAATGTTCGAATTTTTAATAGTTTTTCGGTGCAAATTTAATATATCACTCTGTATATAAATATAAATATAAATATAAATAAATATCTTCATTAATCCATTTAGACGAGCTTAAAAAAGCTATTGGACAAGTCAGTAGGTACATATCAAAAACAAATATGCGTTTCAAATACTTATAAAACAAAAAATCATTAAAACAATAAGGTTAGTAAACATTTAATTCAAGTGGGAGTAGTAGATGGAGAGGGTGTTTTCGATTTAATACCGAGAGTTCCACCATCTGTCGGCGACGTCGTTTCGTTGTTTACAACTTGTCAGGACAGCTTTATATGGAGCTCCCGAAATAAAAACGAAATCATTCTGAATTAATACCTTACGGCAAAGACAATGATAATGAATAACTTGTGACATCTACTAGTGATTGTAGATATCACAAGTTATTTTTCATTTCTGATTGTACATCCAAGTGTGCATAACTTTGCAGTTGATTTACCGTATTGATAAGCAAGTGCGAAACACGTGTCTACGGTTGCATTTCCATTTGAGGGTTATACCCAATAACTTTTCCATTTATATTTTCATATATGGTCCCTCACTATATCCATATTAATTATATATATATATATATATATATATATATATATATATATATATATATATCTGCAGAATACTTCTCGAAAGTTCTTGTGGGTTCTTTCATGCACGGTTCGGCTGTTCGCATCTATATATAGATGGGTCTCGTTATTTCTCGAAGCATTTTGCAGTCTAGTCGATGACGTCACGCATTCCTAACGGTTTAGCGGTAGGTAGGATGATTCAGGCATATCTTTTACTCAATCCATTCTTGATTCTTACAGTATATTATTCATCAACGAGGGTGTACTAATGTCTGTTACACATGAGGATGAAGTTTGCAACAGGAGTCGTAGACGATCGTCGTAAATCATTCGAGTGAGTAACAGCCAGTACACTCAAATAGAATACTTTACTTTTTCTTTGACTATAACCATCAGTGTTCACCATTCAAATCAAATAGACAGTGCTTGACTAGAACTAGAACTGGAAATTATATAATGATAAAAATGCACTTGACTGTCTATGTAATATAATTTCAATGTTAAATAACTAATTAATTTATTTCAACAAAGTTACATTCATATGGAGTAATAAGCAACTCTGTATATTCCACTCTTGTTCGTTTGGTATGGTTCAATATACCGGGTGACCACGCCCCCCCAATTTTTCTATAGTTTTGAAGATATAGATTTCAAATTTGGTATGTCGCCATAGTACTTGAATACGCATATGTTGACACCACAGCTGAAAATTCACCACTTCTGTTTCAACCGGAAGTGACCCCAAACTATTTTTTCAAATGACATTCTGCACATTTTTTTTCATTATTCGGAAGTTGACGCAATTTGTGACAACACTATTTTTCAAAATTGAAAATCGGAGTTCATTGTTTAATCGAACAAAGTTAGCCATGAAATTCAAACTTAAATTATCACAACTGACAAACGACATCAGAAGTTACCAGAATTAAGTAAGTGCGATACAGTTGAAAACTGAGATTCTCATGTAATTGCAGCTCGTATATATTCCAACAATTATCAGAAATTTACTAAAAACCGTATAGTACCCATAAAGAAATGCCCACAACTACCATTTGTCAAATGGCAACATATTCTTTTCTCTTCGCCATGATGGAAAAATGATTACTTATCAAACCACTCGTGTCAACAGTTTTGGAGAATTCCGAAAGAAATCAAAAATACAAGATGTTTTATCATGAGCGTTCTCGAAATTAGATATTCTTCAACGAAGGCGGCCATGAACATGAAAGAGAGAAACAAAAAAGCAGCATTAATTAAAAAAGGAGAATCAAACTTTGACTTCGTTGAAATAAAATGAGATTTTGTGTACTGCTTTCTTGATTATGTTCTAAGCCGCCTACGATGATGAACATTCAATTTTAGGAACACTCATCATGAAACCTGATTAAGTATATTTTCGTTTCCTTTAGGAATTCTCCAAAACGTTTCACATGAGTAAACTGATAATTTATAGTTATCATTTATAGTTATCATGACAAAGTGAAAAGTACATGTTGCCATTTGAGAAATGGCAGTTGTGAGCGTTTCTGTATGAGTACTATTACGTTTTTAGTAAATTTTTGATATTTTTTGTAATAAATGGGAGTTGCAATTACCTGAAATGTATCGCACTTTAAAGCTTCTCCTGGTAACTTCTGATGTCATTTGTCAGTTGTGATGGTTTGAGTTTGATTTTCATGGCCAACTTTGTTCGATTGAACAATCATCTGTATCTCCGCCATTTTTCAACCGATTTGCAGTTTTAAAGATCGTTGTTATCACAAATTGCGTGTCTTCCGGATTATGAAAAAAAAACGTACAAGGTGTCAACTGAAAAGTTTGGAGTCACTTCCGGTTAAACCGAAAGTGGTGAATTTTCAGTTGTGGCGGCAAAATACGCGTATTCAAGTACTATAGCGACATACCAAATTTGAAATCTGTATCTTGAAAACTATAGAAAAATTAGGGGGTGTACCTCACCTCGTGGTCACCCGGTATAGGCTCTTCTGAAAAACTCATGATTCTTCTTATTTCACGGTATAGATGGGCCTCAACGATTTTCGAAATGCATGGAGCCGGTCTAGGCTGCTAAGATGAGGTGCATTTCTTTATGGGAGCAACCGCAGAGAACAATACGACGATCGCATGTATCGGACAGGTCAGGCTTCAGTTTGTTACATTGCCCCATTCTCAAAGTCATTGCGTTCCAAAATGTTATCCTTTGGGTGTCATACCTGCATGATTCTTTCTGTTTGGTCGTGAAAGATGTTTTTTCTCTCTTGAATGCCAGCTGCACCTCAGCCTCTTGGGCTTTTTATGCTTTGCGGGTTAGTTTTACAGCACCCACTCCGTAACTCTAGTCCCCTGTACAAGTGTGTACAGGTTCTTCACAGGTAGGCTGTTGCATTCTTCGGGAGTTAATCTGGGTTGCCCGAATATTGCCTGTCTTGCGGTCTGATGCCTCGCATTCTGACAGTACGTGTTTGGCTGTTTCTGTCCCTTTACCACATTGTCTGCATAAAAGTTCACCATTTTGTGCAGGTGTGTTCTCATTGGACTGTGACCAGTGAGAAGGCCCGTTATTGTTCTAACTTGATTTCTGCTCAACTTGATTAGTTCTTCAGTTTTGTGTTCTGACGGTCCTATAATGAATGTTTGCATGAAAGGGGCTTCGTTCCACCAATTCTTGCATCCTGGAATGTCAGATTTATAAATCCCGCGTGCGGGTTTTGAGCCAATGTATGGAGTTGATGAGCCCTCTCTGGCTAACTCATCAGCTTTTTCATTATGCTCAATACGACAGTGCCCTGAAGTGTTCTGAGAGAACATTAGTGAGTTCTTCTCGGCATTAATCCCCATACTATTCTTGATGTCACTTTCGGGTTCATAAGAGCCTTCAGTGGCGCCTGGCTGTGTGCATATTTTGATTCTCATACTGATTTCTCTCGCGCATTGCAAGATAGCGTACATCTCTGCCTGGAATACAGAGGTGTTTGTTCCTAGTGAGACGCTTATTTGGGAGTTTCTCCCCTCACTGTATATTCCAGCACCAGCTCCCTCCCTGGTTTTGGATCCGTCCGTATACCAGATCCTCTCTCCAAGTTTGTCCTTGATGTTGTCATCTGTCCATTCCTGTCGGTTTTGTATAATAACCTTGAAGTTAATGCTGAAGTAGTACCTAGGAGTCATGTGGTCCGTTGGTTTCATTTCAAGAATGTTGCCTCCCACTATATGTCCTTTATCTTGTTGTGATCCGATCTATTGCTCTTATTTTGTTGCCTTACAATTCCTATTCTTGCCTCTCCCATGATTGGTATGTCAATCGGTGGAAGGTCCAAAAGTGCTTCTATTGCTGTTGTTTTCTTAGCTTCCGTTATACTAAGGCATGCAAGTCTTTGTACCTTGCTCAACTCATCAGCCGCGGCCATTTTTTGTGTTATCTTTGTCCACAATACCAAAGATCCATATGTGATCATGGGTTTCACCACAATGTTCTATATTCAATACACCATTTTGGGATTTAGCCCCCATGTTTTCCCGTGTGCCCGCATGACTACCATTATTGTCGTATCGGCTTTCTTCTTCATTTTTGCCAGCTGTTGGTTCCAGGTGAGTTTTGAGTCTAAAATCACCCAGAGATATTTGACTTCCCCTGACAACTGTATGAGAGTACCTTGGAGGGTCAGAGGTCCTAAGCTCTCTAACTTTCTTCTACGGGTGAACGATATATACAATGATTGGTTTGAAGGGACTAATAGTTAGGCCCTCCTTATCTGTCCATCACCTTGGACCATAATGACTATATGTCATCTGCGTACCAAGTGTCCACCCTTTTCTAGTGTGATTAGCAGGTCCTCCACCACCAGGTTTCATAGCAGTGGGGACAAGACACCCCCTTGTGGTCAGCCCCTTGTGACCTTGGCTTCTTCAACTGTGACACCCCTCCAACCTCTCGATTCTGTTTACGGAGTTTCTGGAGTTGACCGAACTTTTTGGAGAACACCACAGCGATGCCCCTCGATATTCGAGTATATTCTACTACGCAGTGAGCTAGTGCATGTAGTCAGCATGTGCCTTGAAAATGTTTCGTGGCTTCTTTCAAGTTACCCTATGTAGAACTTTCTATTCGTTTGAGTACAGTGACAGGAACTTCTGGAACGTCACATGTATCATCCTCCGGTAGTCTTAGTAGTGTAAGGAGCCAAACTTTTGAAATTGACGACTCTAGGTTTTCCTTGGGGAGGCTTACGGATTCGATAGATGAGTTTATTTATCCTTTTCACAACCTTGAACCTTCCCACAAGTTACGCAACTTTGGTCGTTTAGGGTTGTATATCCAAACCAGGTCACCAGCCTAAAATCCTCTAGCATCGGTCTTGATGTCACAGGTCTCCTTCATTTTGTCGCTGGCACTCGATCTGGATGTTCGGACGGATTCGTTCATGAATATCGTCCATTCTCTACCGAAGCAAAGTCCTCTCCTGCAGTGTCTTGCTCTGGTGGTATCTCATCATGATACTAGTAGGGCTAGTTGACTCAGGCACTGCAGGACGAAATGTCATAAAGACAAATGGTGGCCAGAAACTATCTTGGATTAATGGTGGTTTATCATCCTATTCATCTGCTCCACACCATTCCATCGGCCTGTGGATGTAGAGCTGTTCTTGTCTTTTAAATGTTCAGCATCTGACACATTTCATGGAAAGTTTCTGCTTTGGTCCTATCTTCTGATTTCCTATCACGACGGTCTTCGATTACTCAATTTCTTCCAGCCGATGACTAAACCAAGATCTAGATCTTCATTTTGTCTTTTTGAATCTTGTTGTTATTCCAGTCATCATTTACCTACCACCGCTTTTTTACAAATTGTCTCTTCCTTCGCTTATGCTCGTTGGCAATGTGAGTAGTCAGTCATATGGACATGGTCGTCGCGAAAGGGAATCTGCATTCTCATAGCTGGTCTAAGCTCTATGTTTGATCTCAACCCGCTGGATTATTGAAAAGTTGAAGCCATTTGAGAGCTGCATGGTCAGTTCTCAACAGGAATATCCTTCCGTACACGTATTTGTAAAATTGCTCTTCCCCTTGACAACAGCCAACTCCTCCCGCCTGGTGACATAGTAATTGCGATCTGGTTTAGGAGTCTTGCTGAATAAACCGATGATTTCTCCTGCCCCTCGTAGATTGACACAGGACAGCTCGAAGTCCTACCTTGCTGGCATCCGTTTCCAAAATAAATTTTCCGTTTAGCAGAGTATAGCTCAAAACTGGTGCGTTGATCAATGATCCTTTTAACTTCCTGAACCAATTTCGGCATTCCTTAGACCACTGGATCTGTGTTTGTCGTTTCATGAGCCTCGTCAGTGGTTTACCTATATATTCAACCAATCAATATAGTTTATTGTCATAATGAACAAGTGAATTCTTGTGGACAAAGCACTTATGTACTAAATTGAAATGATAGGTAGCTATTAATGTAACGAGATATTTTTTTTTCTTGGTGTATTGGCATCGACTGCTATGGTCATTAGCCACGTGTTCTGGATATGCCTTGTTACTAACTCCATACGCCACCTTAGGAGCAGCACTGTTAATTAATAACACAACAGTGAATCGTAGGGGATTATCCCCAGCCAGCAACAAAATTCAATCACTCAGATTTACATCTGAAACTAAAAAAATCTACCACTGTGCCAATTCCAGCCCTGTAACGAGATTATTATGCGATTTATAATAATCGAGGTTGTTGCCAGGTGCCGAGGCGTTCTGCGCCGAGTCGCCTAGGCAACTTTCGAAATTCATTTAAATTGAATAATAATCAAGTTACAACGATATTGTGAAATTAAAATCAACAACTTCGGTTGTCACGTTATTGTCATTTAAGCGTGCCATTTGGTATCTAGTAACTAACGTATTATATTGTAACTGATGTATTATGTGTTGTTATGATGTTAATAATTTGTAATGAAGATTAACCATAAAGGAAGCTTAATATTCAATGATAAAATTTAAAACGTATTAAAATCTACTAGTCAAATAACAAATATGTAAACATATAACAGATAAATTGAAGAGATTTTTTGAAAATAATATTAAGATTAAAAGTATCAGCATAATACTCCCCAGCAAACACATCTGTAACATGTGCATGTAGCTTTAGCATAGTATGTTGGAAACACTGGGAGGTGTCACTGTCACTAGACACGTGCAACCGGAAGTCAGTTGTCGGTTGTCTAACATGTGCGTCTTGGCCTTGGTAATTAAAAATAAAAGTTATAAATGATCTTGTGAGTTTGACTATAATAATAATCATAATATTAAGAATATACTTACGACTAAACATAACAACATCACAGATATATCGCAGCGATGTATCAACGTGATGTTATTTTGTCCCACTCAAGCTTCATCCATGCGACATCCATGCGACATCTCTGCGACAAGTTTTACGATATAACAACAATACATTTTGGAGATGTAACTGCGATGTGTTTTTTGTGATGATACTGCGATGTGTTTTTGCGATATTCACGACATGACTGCATTTGACATCGCAGGTATGCGAACATATATGACACACAGGGATTCTTAGAAATCGTAGGAAACATTCTCAATCAGGAAAATAGAATAACATGTTTTCATCATCTATATTGTCTCTTTTCTTCTTTAGTAGTGTCGATCCTTTTGTATGCTTTTGATTCTAAACTGTAGCAAAAAAAATGGATGGAATTGCTTTAGTATCCAATTTCTTCCTTTTTTGACTGTGAATATGTGCAAATAAATATTCTTGCGTGACTTAGTGTCGGTTTATTTTCAATCCACAACTCTTCTGGTGTTCTTTCTACAGATCTACTAGGCAAACGGTTAAGTATATAGATAGACTGATGCATAAACAGCTTCGGCCCAAAAAACGTTAGGTAATTCTACATCAATCAGAAGACAAGGAGATTTTTCGATGATAGTTCGATTGAGTCGCTCTACTTTTCCATTTTGTTGAGGAGTATAAGGGCATATTAGCTGATATTTTATAACAGTAGTTTTGAATAAATTGTCTAGTTCTGTATTACAGTACTCTCCATTATTGTCTGTTCTGAAACACTTGATTTTTTGTCCAGTCTGGTTTTCTACAAAACTCATATATGTTTTAAAATGTTCAGCCACTTGATTTTTATTCTTCAAAAAATATACAGTTGTGTGGTGGGTGAAGTCATCCAAAAAGGTTAAATGACTGACTTCAAATGGCAAACGATGACTTTTTCCCATTATGCATACTTCACATGCAACATCTGATGTAAAACTGTTAGAAACGTTCACGCCATAAACAAGTCCATTTTACAACTTATTGAGAGTATTTGGGTTCACATAAGCCAATCGACGGTGCCATAATTCACATTCTTTTTCTGAAGAGACACTCAACATTGCAGAAACATATGCTGTAGGGACTGGTGCGAGGTCTAATTTGAACAAATTATTGTCATGTGTAGCGGAAGCAATCATTATTTTAGAAGAATTATACACTTTGACTCCATCAGAATCAAAAACTACTGTGTGGCCTTTACTGACAATCTGACTGACAGATAACAGGTTGACTTTCAACTTCGGAACGAAATAAACATTATTTATAGTCACATCTGAGATTTCCTTATTGAGTGATAAGGAATTAAAGCTTAGTATCACCCATGATATTTGTGGACATTTCTTCATAATTAGCAGTGATAGTAATTGTTAATTTCGAAGACTCTTTCTCATCTTCTAGTACTTCACGACTTGCTGTCATATGTGCAGAACAGCCAGAGTCCAAATACCAAGCAGTATTTTTGTTTTGTACTGAAAATGCTCCAAATAACGCTGAGTTATTTCTATTTTTATTTAACATTATTCAATAACATAATATTTTTACATTTTATATATATCACACTACATTATTTTCTTCTCCATAATTTTCTTGAATAGCTGATGATGGTTCTATATAGGACCGAAACATGTACTACTTCTACTTTTTGACGGCTATCTGAGTGATAGCGGTCATTCACCGTTTCACCATCCTTTTGAACTAGATGGGAAATTAAATTGTGGAGACGACTTTGCGTTTTACTGATTTGTATTTCTATTTTTGATTTTGTCTTTATTGTCTTTATTTTTATCACACTGGCTAGCAAAATGTCCGTATCTGTTACATCCGTAACAACGCACACCCTTCAACTTATTCCGATTACTCTCAGAAGATGCTTTGTTCCTGTCTTTGTACATTAACTTAGAGCCACTTGCACCATACATTGCAACTGATTTTTTATCAGAACTGGTGACAACTGAAATGTCCTGCAACAGCTTGGTTTTAATAGATATTGAACTACTATTTTTTAGTGTAACAGTTATCAAAGTACGCAAAACTCCAACTCGTCTTGTGAGTCCGGAATCTGCAAATGCTGATGCAAGATTGTCCCATGTTTCTTTTGCGTCTTTGATGTTCTGAATATGAACTGAATATGAACAATATTTTTTGATAACACAACCTAATTTATGATGTATTTTAACTCTCTCAAAATCGTTGATTAATGACCCCTGTTAATGAATGATTTTCTATTAATCAACGATTTGATTATATGCCAGCCAACATACATTGCTCTACTACATTTTATATTGGTTAGTATTATCTGTCATTATTGACACCAGTAGTTGTCACTTGAAATCATAGAATTCACGTGGCGTAATGGTAACGTCGTAGGCCAGACAGCCGAGAGGAGAGGTTCCACATGAGGTCATTTTTTAAATTTCAATTTAAAAAATAAAATAAAACTACCACTAATGAAAATTAAATTATATCTGAGTTAATATAAATAGGAAATAGTGAATGCTTTTTTCGTATCGTTAAATAAATAAACATTGATATCTCTTTTTTTGAAAACTACGGTCGACGGAAAAGTTTTGTGACAAACTCGTGAATTAACAATCTCGAACATAAATTATCTCGATCGTTAATCGCCCTTATTAATACACTTGTTCGTAAAATAACCATTACAGAATATATAGGTAGCCAGATATTAAATATGTATGAAAATTAACATCCGTTAAAAATTAACATAAAGCTTACAGAATTACCCCTAGTTCGTAATGAATTTATATCATTATCACTGCCTCATCATTTCCCAAGACTTAAAAAAGAAACTTATATTTCTCCAACAATCTTGTTTTTCTCAAATCTGCAATTTTGATGTTTTCTCGCTGCTCCACCAAGAACAAATGCAAAAACATGTTGAAATAATGTCTTCAGTATTCTGTTTTGTGCCAATAAGTTAATGAATCGGTCCTAAGAGAAAGATGAAAATAAACGCTTTACTCACTGTTATCCTGAGAGCACATGTGCCATGTGCCGGTAACATCCGAAGATTCGGAGCTACCCCAAAGCACAAACAATAGACGCAGAGACGCGGTCAACATGTCAACAATCAGTTTTTGGTTAGGTATGTTTAATGTTATGTTCGAGATGCACACGCATCCGAAAGCATCCAGAGATCACTTGAGCATAAAGAAATGGCCATATGCGCCTTCTTAGACATAGAGGGGGCATGCCCACAAGGAGGGGTAGTAGTAGTCTCGTAGTAGACGAACTACTAGGAACACTGACCGGGAACGGAGTCACTTGCTTTGAATATGCGGATGACATAGTCATTATGGCCAAAGCAAATTCGAAGGAACCCTCTGCGATCTCATAGAAAGAGCTAGAGACAACCAGAAGGTGGTGCCTTTCGGTGGGGTTGAGAATTAACTCATCAAAAACCACAGTAGTATCATTCACTAGAAGAACAAAGTTTCAGCACCTAAGGACTGTTCGCCTCGACGGAGCAGACTTAGAATGGCAGCAAGAGGTGAAGTATCTAGGGCTTAGCCTAGACTCAATACTACTCTGGAACAGACACGTAGAAAAGATCGCTAATAAGGCAAAATCATCACTGATGGTGTGCAGGAACATTGCAGGAAAAACATGGCTCTATAACACATCAGTACTGCGATGGATGTACACCATGATAGTAAGACCTATGATCACCTACGGAGCAGTATTGTGGCACAGCAGAACCGAGCTCGCCACAACAAAGAAAATCTTGGAGAAAGTGCAAAGACTAGCATGTCTTTTTATAACAGGAGCAATGAGGTCAACTCCAACAACAGCAATAGAGGTCATTCTGGACCTCACTCCTCTCCATATTATGGTGAGGAGAACTGCTTGGGAAGCAAACCTTAAGTCGGACTCAAAGGGACAGCACACGTTGTAAGGAGGTCAACCTCCACAGACTGTGCACACCTTGCCGATCTCCCAACTGTCGAAATTACCAGGAAATTTTTTCGAACGTAACTAAACACCAAGCGAGAATGGAACATAGAAATCCATTCGAGCACTGGGAAAGAATACCATAACATGGTACACGGACGGGTCCAAAACTCCCGAGTGAACTGGAGCAGGAGTCTTTGGGCCTCGCACCAAATACTCGGAACCCATGGGCCAGTTCCCCAGCATTTTTTAAGCGGAAATTCACGCCATAGAAAGGTGCATTCAGTTCAACCTCAACAGGAAGTACCGGAACAAGGAAATCGTTATCCTATCCGATAGTCAAGCAGCTTTCAAAGCGTTGGAGCTCTTCTAACATCAACTCGAAGATGGTTTGGGAATGTCTAGACAAACTTAATGATCTAGGCAGGAACAACAAGGTGACCCTCCTCTGGGTGCCGGGGCACGTCGGAGTGGAGGGCAATGAACAAGCAGACACCCTGGCACGAAAAGGCGCATCAACGTCATTGATCGGGCCGGAACCATTCGGCGGACTTGGAAAATTTTACTTCCGAGAAGAACTCAAAAAAGCTGAAGAAGCACTGAGCTAGGACTTCCAGGGCTGAGGCAGGACAAAGATCTCCTCGGCAGTTTCAACCGAGCAAGATCGAAGACACTGATTAACCTCAACAAAACTAGTCTAAAGACAATCACGGGATTTCTAACGGGGCATTGCAGACTTAAAGAACACCTAAGGTAGCTAGGTTTAGAGGAGGACAGCACCTGCAGATTCTGTGGGGAACATCCAGAAACACCCCACCATATAATGATAGAGTGTTACGCTATACATAATGAAAGATTGAATATACTGGGATCATACCAGCTGACTGTGGGAGAAATACCACGAGTATCCTAAAATTCCTGAAGGAATTGAGGCTTGAAGGGCTGCTGTACACAAGAACACCTTGTGATAGCAGAAGAAGATGGGGCACAATAGATCTAATCAGGTCGCAGCGCATCAGTCACCATTCATACCTACCAATACCAATACCAATGAAGAAAGATATTTATATGAAATTTATAATAACGTAAGCAAAATGAGAATTAGTATAAAGCAATATCTGGTAGGAATTAAATTTAATATTTTCTACATTCTCTGAAATATTCCATTATTATAATCTGCTTGTCTTCGGAATGAGTCATTCTCAACTCAACATAGATTGGGAATATTTTGTTATTTTGCAATAAAAATTAATCACGAATCTAATGCGCAAGTGCAATGACGTTCATTGTTGATATCGCATAAAACATATAACGACAACACCATTGCGGTGATGTAAAATATGTGATATCGCATCTGCGACATCTTAGAGATGACAAGTCTGCTTCTGTACAGCGCAGCGATGTCACGTCACATATTTGTTTGCTTCTTCATATCGCAACGAATCAACGTTCGTGATATTGCACTCTTATCTCATTGCGACATCTCAGGGATGTCATGTTACAGATGTGTTTGCTTCCAATGTATAATAAGGTCGGCTTCACAGCAAGAGATAAACAGCCTTTTTGAAGTTATCTATAATATTAATTTCTCTTATATACTCAGGTAAGTGGTTGACCCTCTTGCAACCATGCTGGCGGAACCTCTAGCACATATATGTGCTAGGTGACAGTGGATGCGTAAACCTAAAAAACTCCGGAGCGTATGTCTTATGCGGAATGGACTACTATTTTATTACTTTGATCTTCTACTCATCTATTGCCGCTTCTTCTCCAGAAACAATAACGTGGCCAAATTATCGTACTTACTTCTTTCTGGGACATCTACCATTTATTGGGACTAAAGTTTCAATCCGAAGTCACAGGATAATTTCCTCCAGGTTTTCATAGGGTCTTCGAATGATCTCTCGAATACAATTATGTCATCGAGATACACTAGATAGGTGTTCCATAGAATCCCTTACGAACTAGCCCAATCAGTCTTTCAAATGTGGATGGAGCATATCAGAGCTCGAATGGCATAACTGTGAACTACCACAATCCTGAGCTGATGGTGGAAGCAGTATTTTCACAATGTTCTGAAGCCAGTTCGACCTGCCAATTTTCACTCTTCAAATCTAGAGTCAAAAAAATCGTATAGCCGGCTAACATGTCCAGCAGGGTGTCGCATATTCATAAGCCATGCAAATATGTGTTGATCCGTACTTTTTCTACACCAGCACAACTAGAGAGTACCAAGGACTGTCAGTCTCATCCTTCCTGGCCAAATAAGTCTTCTAGCTGACTGTCTCACAGATTGGACTGTTGAGCTGATTCTATGTGACCTTGGTGCAGTTGGCAACCAACTTATATCTTTGTGGATGAGTTGTTGGCTTGGCTAAAATTCTTCAAGGTCACTGGATAGTAATTAACATGCATTACCATTACTAGCACAAATTTATCAACACGCAAAAGAGTATTTCCTGGTGCAATTTCTCGTCCAATTGTATCATCATGAAGAATGGGCTCGAACATCATCACGTCTCCATTGCGCGCACCCCCATCCAGGCGAGCCTATAAGATGGTTTCAGCCTTTTCAGATACGCTCACAATAAACGAAAGAGAGATATCTCTTCAGTTCTTCATTGAAGCACCAGCTCTTTCCCATTGAGAGGTAGGAAGTCGTATTTGAAATTCAACTCGGACACTCTGGAATTTATGATGTCTATTTTAATGAATGTATCGTCTTCGATGTCAGCTGCTAATGTCCGATGTTTCAATTTACCATACACAGTAGCTGTTCCTGTTTTCCTAATTACACCTGTATCCTGCATCTGGCATCATGGTGCAAGACTTGTTGATGAGACCGGCGCCGGCGTCTATGAATCAAATGATCCTTTTGTTTTGTCGTTGAAGGTTGGTTAGATATGCGTTGTTAACAGGGGCTTGCTGGAAAGCGGCCCATGTTGGATCCTTCTCATCATTACTCATCAACATTGGTGTCGACTATTTGAATGTTGGACATGGGTTACGCATGTGCCCAAGACATCTTACCAGTTCTTTCTCAGACACAATCTTGGTACCTACCAGTACTACCGAAGTAGTAACGCACGACACGAAAAGCAAAACAGTGGGATTGGGAACCATATAAGTTGGGAACTCACTTTTATCGGCGAATCGCGTCGACAATTCGCTAATCAGAATGTGTAACGCGGAACGCGAAACGGGAAAACGCTGTATTGGGAACACACCTTTACTTCAACCAAACAGACATAACTGACAAAAGTCACAAAAGTGGCGTCTCATACGTCATACGTCATAAATTGGTCATAAAATAAACTAAATCAAAATCATCAAGAAAATATGGCTTTTTAATATGGTTTATTTTTTCAGGAAGGGAAAAGCAATGAGTGGCAATGATTAATTATTATTAGAAATGAGAAATTATGTACATAACATAATGTAGATCAAGGATGAAAAGAAAAAGTTTCCTGCATACTTTATTTATAATTTATATACCACTGGAGTGGTATATACAAGTTACATAAGATTATAGACTACTATTCATTCTAGAAAAGAGAAACGTAATCAAATTATATTTTTGAACACTTCAAGTTCAAAGGACATGATAAAAATTGTTAATAGATTACTTCAAAAACATGAGAGGGTATGTGATAAAGCAATTTTAAATTTAAATGCTTGGATAACCAAAGGAAAAAACTTTGGTTTGTGTTGAATGAAAATTCAGCAAATTCAGAGTTATTAATTTTAATTGATTCTTTGAGTTACAAATATGAGCGAACAAAACAAAATACGGGTGGGTTCCAGAAAAAGTGAGGTAAATTGTAAGGAACATATTGAACTTGATTATTGAATAACCTTTTTTCAGCTTGCCCTCATACAAACTCGACATGTTATAGCTTTATTGAGAGACTGTTTTCCCGAAAAGGAATTCGAAATAGGTGAGAAATAGAATTAGAGATTATTGAAAGCAATTTGAGTTATACGAGTTACTTATATGATATTTTTCAGTTACTATGAGCACATTAGGTGATAGGGTTCTTGATATTGCATTACCGAAAATAGGCGAAAAATCACTATTCACAAAAGAACTTGAGACTGCCTTAGCAACAGGGTGTGTAGACTTTGTTGTACATTCTCTGAAGGATCTTCCAACAGCTTTGCCAGAAGGTATGGCTATTGGAGCAGTTTTAACGAGGTTGGTATATATTTCTAGGAGTTGTTAATTAGCTTTTCTTGTCTCATTTGAATGTTACATAAAGTGTATTTTCACAGAGAAGATCCTAGAGATGCTTTGGTTCTCCAAAAAGACTTGAATAAAGACCTTACCTTAGCAACTTTACCTCAAAACAGTGTGATAGGCACTTCCAGTCTAAGGAGAACTGCTCAGTTGGCAAAAAATTATCCTCACCTGATAGTAGAAAACATCAGAGGGAACTTGAATACAAGACTGAAAAAACTAGATGATTTAGGAAAGTATCAGGCGATTATTTTGGCAACAGCAGGTTTGGTTAGAATAGGATGGAAACAAAGAATTTCGAAGGTTAGTACAGATTTTATAACAAAACTTAAGAAAACTATCATAATTTTATTCACATAGACATCCATCACTTGATTTTTCGTTCGAGAAATGTATTTGTCACTCGGGTATATTTTGAGATGTTCTTTTCTGCTACACTGTGGAAACGACATAGCTTATAAGTATGTGTCGCCTATATATTGTAAATAATCCTAACACACAGGTATATGACATAATTCTTTGAACATCTCAGGATATTATCAAAAACTACCTTGAGTGTTGAAGCATATTATGTACTCGTCTATGAGTAACTGCAAACCAAATTATTCTTCACTGGGTTGCCATTCGTACTATTACTGTTATATTTAATAACATTGTTCAGAAGAAAACAATTTCTAACTGACAGAGCAGCAGTTAACATATATGCAAGATTTAGAGTGAACTTACAAAATGCAATAAATAATACAGTACAAGAACAGAAGAACAATATTTTAAAATTGCAATATTGAAATGTGAATGAGTAAAAGGTATTCAAACAACATTTTTTGGTATCAAAGATTTAATAGAAGTAAAACCTTGATACCGAAAGCTTCAATAAGTTTTGATAAGCTGCAACCTGCTTTTTCAAAATATACTCAGATATACTTTCTATTCCTTTTCAAATAATTTTCAATATATCTTTACAAAACAGAGTTTTTCTAGTTCAATTCAAAACCGGACAAATTACAGCCATTCATAAATCTGATAATACTAGTCAAATAAAAAACTATTGAGCTATAACTGACCTCTTATCATCATCTAAAAAATGTTTAAAATTAATATTAAATAGCATCATTATCCTTGTTGAGCCAGTTCTCATAAACGAATAACATGGTTTTGTCAGAAATAATTGAAGAGTCTGAATTTTACACTTTTTACTGATTGGTATGAAATTGTCAATTTCAACAACTTCCAGAAATCCTTTTGCCAATGCATGGGTACCACAAAGTTCTATATTGGGTCCACTGTTGTTCACAGTGTTTGTGAATGATAATATCTGCCTATTGTTATATTATGCAGATGACCTAAAAATTTACATGAAGATCAGCCGTGAAAAAGACATGAATAAGCTTGAAAGTGATATTGCTTTTGTCACTACATACTGCAAAGAAAACGATCTCACACCAAATGAATCAAAATGTAAAGCAATGTCCTCCATGAGGAAAAGGGGTTACCTACTCCCAAATTACTGCATTGATGGAGTTACAATTGAAGTTGTTGGGGAAATGAAAAAACATCATTCTTCATAATCTTGGGGTGATTTTCTCAAAAGACTTCCAATATACTCAACATATGAAAAAACTATTATTCAGTGCAGTAGCACTCTTGGATTCATATTACGAACAGGACAGAACGTTGCCGGAAAACACGTATTACATTATACAACCCATACCTTCGTCCCAAATTGGAATAGTCCAGTCTGATATGAAATCCACAAATGGTAATACATTCTGAAATAATGGAATGAGTTTGTGAAAAAAAGTTTTTCAGGTCAATGAATTAAAAAACAACATTAAAATTATCACTTTGAAATATAATTTGATAATGTTCATATAGAACGAAACTGCAGTAACACAAGGGTTACAAATATAAAGTGGTATAAAAATGGTGTGAATGTGAAACTCAAAGGACGGACTTTTTTATACAATATTTCACAGGGAAATCTCTAGATCTCTGATCGTCTAGAAGAAATTAATGTTATGTATAAGATTGTGGCTTTTCAAATCTTCAATATAGGTTCACCAATTGAATATACCTGTTTAATTTCTTATTTAGCAAGTTGCTAATTATAAATGTTGCAATGCATGATACAGTCATAAGTTAAAAAATATTCTATTCTAATGCCAAATCTATGGACTAATCGATGTATAAATAAAATAATTCTATATAAAAGAGTTGACAAAAACAGCTACTTGAAAATGACACTATAGTTAAACTTAACCTATATCACAGACTTTTATATAATGTCTATTGAAACCAGTTGTTGAACTTGACTTTTTAATATCATCGGGCAGTTCATCAGTATCTATCTAAATCCTGATTGATTTTCTGTTAAAAGTTGGTTTTGGTCAATGTGTTCGAATAGTTGACCGTACACCCAATTTTCCATGATCTTTTCCATTGAAACTAGCATGTTGGTCGGGCGTAGATCTGCGGCCTTAATCTAATTTGTTTTTTTTTGTACTGGTATGATTATTGAAACTTTTAACAGAGAAGGTACTACTCCTTGCTCTGGAGACAAATTTATTGAATGCAACAGTGGTTCTTCTATGCTATCATAAATATTCACTATCACTATTTTGAATCGGGTTTGAAGGCCGTCGTGGTTTGGAATACTTTACTAACGTTTCGCTAGCGCGAGTGGCTAGCTTCTTCAGAGGTCTGTTCATCTTCGTTCTACTCCAATGCGCATATGGGCCCCAATTCTGAGAAATGCGAGGGACAGGACAAGTAACGAATTAATGACAGCAGGTAATAAGGAGATGTTTTCGACTACCACAATAACAAGTGAAAATGCGACCCAGGTAATTAATACCCAGAACTACCTTACGACCCATAAATATGACTTGAGAGTCAGACCTAGCTCAGTCATCGGAGTAGAACGAAGATGAACAGACCTCTGAAGAAGCTAGCCACTCGCGCTAGCGAAACGTTAGGAAAGTATTCCAAACCACGACGGCCTTCAAACCCGATTCAAAATAGTGATAGTGAAAATTTCGGCCGCGAAAGCCTTAGCCAATTTATCAAATCATAAATATTTTTGAGAAGCTGAATGTGAAGTTCATCTGGGCAGTTTTATTAGAAAGGGAAAATGAGTTAGTCTTGAGACTTTTTTGTCAATTAACTTGAAATCAGAGAATACTGATTTGAATTGAAATATATTATCAACACTACTAACACTCTCATTGACTTCCTCTATATTGTCAACTATATCTTAAATACTTTCAATATAGTAATTATTGAGTATATCTGGCAGTGTACTAATTTTAGTGCTGATACCATTGTCAAACTCAATACTATTCATATCATTTTTGTTTTTATTTTTAGGCATCAGCATTTTCATCGCCTCCCACATTTCTTTTGTGTTATATTTACAGCCATCAATTTTTGCTTCATAATATTTCTATTCCTTTCATAATTAGTTATTTTTTCTTCTGTCAAATCAACTTTATACTCCTTATAGCTATCATATTATTGCTTCAATACTTCAATCACAAGAAAACCAATATAATGGGCTTTAACTTTGATTACCAAATTCTTAACCTCAACAGACACATTTTGGAATACAAAGAAACTACTGAATTCCTAGGAATATCATTGAATGAGAAACTGAAGTTTGACCAACATGTTTGTGAGTGGTCACTAACGAGTTAAGTGCATCAACAGTTAAAAAGGTCTATCACTCACTGATAGAATCCCACTTGAGATATGCTATAGCCTTCTGGGGTTATTGTAGCCAACAACTCCTCCATTCAGTGTTTGTTCTACAAAAAATAGCAGTAAGGTATCTAGGCAAAGTGGGTCCATGAGAGTCATGCAAACCATTATTTTTGAGTAAGGAAATTGTTACACTGACCTGCTTGTTCATATTGGAAACGGTATGCTTGATGCACAAAAAATATATGACAGAGACTACAACGCAAACTTACCATGCGACCCGACAAACAACAGAAAGTCCACCCTTACTAAATACTCTTTGTTCTACGAAAGTAAGAAAATATATAATCACGTACCCACCGAACTAAGGACAATTCAAGATCATAAAATATTTAGAAAACTTTTGAAAAAGGCTCTCTTGTAAAGCATATTACAGTATTGAAAAATTCTTTAATAAAACCCTGACATGACCTTATTATACAAGTCTATTAGTTTTATTATTATAATATGTTATACCTATGCTATGACAATAATTGTTCACCTCTATTTTTTAGCTGAACTTTTAAAGATGTACCGTTCTTTTAAGTCCTACCGCATTTTTAATAAATTTATTCTGTACCTTTCAAATATTTATATATATATATTTACTCTGATTTTATACACCATGCTTTGTCAATAAGAAATTCTGTTTCTTCGACATTAAGGTATATTTCTCTCTCTCTCACTCTCTCATCTATCATTTGTCAATCATCTCTCAATCATCTATAATCTCTCATCTCTCAATCATCTCTCATATCTCATCTCTCATATCTCATCTCTCTTATCTCGTCTTTCATCTCTCGTCTCTCATTTCTCATCTCTAAGCTTCGCTGCATTTTTATATTTTCATTCCACCAAGGCTTAAATCGTGGAGATATTTTAAGATTATTTTTAGGTGCCACTTTGTTCAAAACATTAAGTGTGCCTAAAAATGCAAATATTTCATATCAATGTTTTTTATATGATAACTCCAATTACTTTGTGACAATTTTTCACTTATAAGTTGATAGTTAATATTATTTCTTCTACTAGGTAAAAACTGTTGTTTTTTAAAAAGGTCAACCTCCAAAGTTATGATGAAATGATCACCAATTCTGGGAAACTTCTATTTTGAATTTTAAATCAGTCAAATTTGTAAAAACTAAATCAATAATAGTTCCAGATGCTTGTCTAGTTATCTCATCAATGATCTCAGTAGAGTATTTTTTAAGTCTACCTGTGTAAGTGGTATCAGTTTTCCAATTTATCGATTGATGTTATTAGGCTATTGTAAATCAGTGATAACGACATAGATTTCTCAATATGAAGAAAACTCAAGTATTATCAAACTTATTTGAATTTGAATACATTTTTTATCAATATTTTTACTTCTTAAATATGAGATCTGATTTTTCATCATTTGATGAAAATTTTGACTTTGATGAAACGAAAGAACACTCTTTTGTCTTATTTCCACTAGATTTTTATTGTTACGACCGGTTTCGGGTTTTATCCCATTATCAAGTATAAAAAATAACTAATACAATTGAACTCTAAGCCTAGTTATATAGGGAGTTTGCAGGTAGGCTAAAAACTAACTAATACAATTGAACTCTAAGCCTAGTTATATAGGGAGTTTGCAGGTAGGCTCCCTATATAACTAGGCTTAGAGTTCAATTGTATTAGTTAGTTTTTATACTTGATACTTGATAATGGGATAAAACCCGAAACCGGTCGTAACAATAAAAATCTAGTGGAAATAAGACAAAAGAGTGTTCTTTCGTTTCATCAAATAAACAAAATAATAAAACAAAATAAACAAGTCATCAATCACACAAATGAAAATTTTGATTTATTTTTTATATATTTTAGTGTTGTATTTTATCTAGTTGAATTTGTTAATGATCCAATTTTATAATTTTGATTTCATCCATATTATTTTTTACATTATTAACTGATGAATTCAAACGGTATACATGTTAAAGGTCTATCTGTTTGTATGCAATATAAAGGGCCCCATACATTTACAAACTTAGTTGTCAATTTTATTCGGAAAACTAGAATTGTGCGGGCAAGATTGAAGTGTCTGGTCAAAATCGCCTGGTAAATTGTCAATTTCAGACAACTAAGATTGTAAATATATGGGCCCTTGAATAAATAACTACAAAATGAAAGTCAGACCTGCGGTATAAAGTGTGAAATGCACAACACACTCAATTAATTTATTTATTTGTTGAAATAATTATAAAAAAATTATAAAATATAAAAAAGATAAATGAAACATTGGTCATAACTAAGAAAACTGAAAAGGGCTTAGATAGTCCCATTGCAGAGCAGGTTACAAACCCAATCTTCCCTATAACCTTCGTGAACTGAAATTAACCAGAGTTGATATTTTTGCAGGCTCTAATATTCTTTGTGTACAAGTGAAATTCACTAATTATTTATTATTATTATTATATTCGTGTTTGTTATTTAAATATGTTTACTATACATGATTACTTGTACTTCGGACTTCCATTGTCTTAATTGTTGAAAGACTTCTTCTTCTTTCAATTTTTTCACTACGTTTCAATTGCTTGAATCGTCTTCAGGTAAATACTGACAAATTTAGAATCTACACGATGTTTTCTAGGTCTGCCGGTAATTACGGTAATTACGTTGTAATTACGTGCGGTCTTGTAGTGCGCGTGCTTTTGCTTTCTCCCTCCAAAACGGTCCATTAGCGGTCTCCATACGTTTTTAATTTCCACGCTCGGTTGACTGAAGGCACCATTGACTTCGATATAGGCGGTTTCGATAAATTTGTCAGTATTCACCTAAAGACGATTGTAGATTCAAGCAATTGAAACGTAGTGAAAAATTGAAAGCAGTAGAAATCTTTCAACCATTAAAACGATGGAAGTCCAAAGTACAAGTATTCAAGTTACTACATCGTTTACAGCCTTCAAAAAAAATTTGCTATACATATTTTCACACATAGTGTTTTGTATAGTAGGCCTTACTTTACTTAATTACCACTACTTTTTTATGTGAATTACAGTTCAATTCTGTGAAAGCTTTTTCTGAATCTCTTTTAGATTTTGACTGAAGATGAAATCCTTTATGCTGTGGGCCAAGGAGCGCTAGCAGTGGAATGTCGAGCCGATAACGAAGAAATTATAAACCTACTCCATTCTCTCTATGACCTACAAACTGCCTTTCGAATTACTGCTGAGAGGAGTTTTCTCAAAACTCTCGGAGGAGGATGTAGTGCTCCCGTAGCAGTGAGTTCGGAGCTCAAGGTCGCTAAAGATAATGAGTATGATTTGAGCCTGAAAGGAGCTGTTTGGTCTCTGGATGGTAAGGAGGAAGTGATCGAATCCAGTAACACAATGATAACTGTCAAGCAGGACCTGAGGTGTTCGAATTGTCCCTATAGGGGTAAGTATATCATTGTGAAAATTGAATATACAGGACAATAATTCAATTATAATATTGTAATAATACAATCTTCATAAACTCGGAAAGATTATTCTCCACTTGAAAAGATTGGAGACAATACATCAACTGAAATGTTGTGTTATCAATTTTGACATCGTCTGATTTGAATATAATAGAAAAAAAATTACAATAGTTTTTTCAATTGGTGCCCCTTTTTACCTATACAGTGCGGCTTTTAATAGTCCCCCCCCCTGTTAAATTTTGGTAAGGTTGTTAAGGTTTAACGTAGAAACATGAAAAAAAAAAAAATCGTTTCGAGGGTTTCACCAATACTACTTTTTGAAATAAAAAATGGTGATTGCCCGACAGGTGGGGCGGGGGGACACATCAACTCAAATTTTTTAAATGGCATGGGGGGTCAAGTGGCACATCGTCGAAAAGGAAATTCCATTCTCTTTACAACCATCTAAATTTTTTTGAATTTCGTTAATATTTTTTTTGCAATTCAAATTAGAAATATCAAATATAAATGCGGATCTGAATACTACTCATACCTCGATAAATTTGAACGGTTTGATGTGAAACAGTGAAACTGTAGAAGATAATATATAACCTTGTATACATTTGTTTTGATACTTTCAATAGTTCATTTTTGATCTAGTGTGTCATATAATATAAAAAAGTTGTTCTTTGATAAACAAATATTGTCTCACGAATATTTTTGGCAATATACGTTTTTTCATCGATTATTATTAACTGAATAGGAAATTCACATTGGTCCTTCGATCCTTAACAAACACGCTATGGAGCAAAACAAGCCTGGAGAAAATGATCCTCCGAGTCTGAGTCTGCGAAGAAGTTCCAGGTGCAATTTGGGAATTCCTGCGAGAAGGTTTGGAGAACTATACAGTACAGAGATCAGTTGGAACGTGCCTTCATCTAGTACATGTGCAAATACTACTGAACGAAAAGGTAACGGAGTTTGTACAGATTCTCCAAATAATCTTATGAGGAATACTTTTGCCCATTCAGCAGCAGATGAAGAAGCAAGGAAATCGAATACTGAAATAGTTGACTCTAGCGAAAAAGGAGCAACTCAACTAAAGTCAGTTCAGTCAAAAAGGTCTGATATTTCCAAATTGAATTTGGAACTCATGATGTTGGAGCAGAAAAAGAAATTTGATGAAGAAGAAATGGAAGAACGTTTGAAAGCCATTGAAGCGTGATAATATGATGAGACAAATGGAGCTGCAGAAGATTTTAGAAACCAAAAGCTATTACGAATCAGATGTTACGTCTATTCAAACGTTGAATCTACAGAACAAAAGTCAATTTTTGGAAAAGTGAGTGGAAGAAACCAAAAAGTATGTTGGTTTGGTTGCTTCTGAATATGAACTATCTCAATCTACCCGTCGAATGAAGTGAAAAATGGTCGAACTGGAGGTACTTTCTGTCTCACAAACTACAGGTACAACAATTCACCAGCTGTTTCGGAGGTTGGAGGAAGACGCGGAGATTTAATAGATTTTTTTCAAACAGAGCTTGGAAAATACAGCTAACACCAACAGGTTACTGCTTCGTCAAAGACTGCGAGATTTGTGCCATTTCTCAGGGGAACTTACAGAATGGACTATCTTCATTAGTGAATTCAATAGAACAACTGATTTTTATGGTTTGACTGACGAAGAAAATCTTATCAGAATCGATAGATCCTTACAAGGAAAAGCCAGAGAAACGGTCAGAGCTTTACTGACTTCCCCATCCAATGTTCCTAAGATTAAAAAAAATGCTTGAAATGAATTTCGGCAGGACTGAGTGGATCATCATGTCTCTGATAGAAAAAGTAAAAAAAAACTATGTTACATCAAGGATGATAAGCTCGATTCTTACGTCACATTTTCAAATGCAGTAATTAACATGGTGACTGCAATGAAAAATGTTAATTCAGAGTTGTATTTACATAACCCTGATATACTGTTAAATCTGGTTGAAAAATTTACTCCCATTCTAAAACATAGTTGGGGAAAATATTTCATCCCATAACATTAGGAAAGTTCGCGGAATGAAACCATCTGGAAATTCAATTGTCCAGGTGCTTCCCATATGGCAGGTGTATGGGAGAGAATGGTAAAAGCGATAAAGACTCTCAGAATATCATTAAAGACAGTAAGACCCAGAGAAGAATTCAAGACCTCTCACCCATATATCTGTGGACCCTGACGATCCTGTGGCAATCACTCCGAACCATTTCTTACTTCTACGTCCAGGAGGTGTTTCATCATGTGCAGAGAATTCACTATCTACAAGAAAGCAATGGAGATTTGCTCAAGCTCTAGCAAGTATGTACTGGAAGCGGATCGTGGAATGAGAAAGCACCAACAACCGAATGTCTGATGGGACGTGTCGAGACGTATCTGGGGAAAGATGGCGTCATTCGAGTAGCGAAGGTTTTCACACAAAAAGAAAGCTACACCAGACCTGTGCCTAAACTATGCATTCTGCCAACTTCTACTGAGGATTAGTGAAGACTTCTTCACGGAGGGGAGAATGTAGAAGATAATATATCACCTTGTATACATTTGTTTTGATACTTTCAATAGTGCATTTTTGATCTAGTGTGTCATATAATATAAAAAAGTTGTTCTTTGATAAACAAATATTGTGTCACGAATATTTTTGGCAATATACGTTTTTTCATCGATTATACCAATTATTAACTGAGTAGAAAATTCACATGAAACCAAAAATTTTTTGAAGGATATTACCGATACTACTTTTTGAGAGAAGAAACATTGCAATTACTCGACAGACAGATGGCGCTGGGGGCACATTAACTTGAAAATTTTGAAAGGCATAAAAATCGAAATTGAGAAAAAAATTATGAACAAAATTCAAAAATATTTAGATGGTTGTAAAGGGAATTGAATTCTCTTTTCAACGATGTACCACTTGACCCCCCATGTCATTCAAAAATTTTGAGTTGATTGGCCCCCCCCGCGCCCCCTTTTGACCAATCACCATATTTATCCCAAAAAGTACTATTTGTGAAATTCTCGAAACGGTTTTTTATTAATGTTTCTACGTCGAACCGTTCAAAAGTTAACAGGGGGGGGACTATAAAAAGTAACACTGTATAAAGCACGTTTCAGCGTGTGCAAATCAAACTTTCAAAAAAAACGTGAAGTCTAAATGACAATTTTATGATTATTGATCTGACAGTAGTACCTTGTAACTGTAACCATACTTTTTTTTTCAAATTTTCAAATGACATCCTGTACAATTTTTTTTGATCATCCGGAAGAGCATGTAATTTCTGATAAAACTGATCTTCCAAATTGAAAATCTGTTGAAAAATGGCGCAGATACAGTTGATTGTTCAATTGAACAAAGTTGGCCATGAAATTCAAACTTAAATCATCACAACTAACAAACGACATCAGAAGTTGCCAGAGGAAGCCTTGAAGTGTGATACAGTTGAAAACTGAGGTTCTCATGTATTTGCAGATCCCATATATTCAAAGAATTACCAAAAGTTCCCTAAAAACGGAATAGTACCCTTAAAGAAATGCTCACAACTGCCATTTATCAAATGCCAACATGTTTTTTTCACTTTGTCATGATCGAAAATGAATAATTATAAGATTACTTGTGTGAAAAGTTTTGGAGAATTCTGAAAGAAATCGAAAATACAAGATGTTTTATTATGAGTGTTCTCGAAATTAGATATTCTTCAACGAAGGCAAAACAAAAAAACAGCATTAATTGAATAAGTAGAACAAACTGTGACTTTGTTGCAATAAAATGAGCTTTAGTGTCCTATTGCTTTCTCAATTATGTTCTAAGCCGCCTACGTTGAAGAACGTTCAATTTTAGTAACTCATCATGAAACCTGATTTCATCTTCCTTTCCTTTAGGAATTCTTCAAAAGTTTTCACACAAGTAAACTGATAATTCATAGGTTTTCATCATGACAAAGTGGAAAGTACATGTTGCCATTTGAGAAATGGCAGTTGTGAGCATTTCTTTATGGGTAATTTTTGATAATTGTTGGATGTATCCCACTTTGAAGCTTCCTATGCTAACTTCTGATGTCGTTTGTTAGTTGTGATGATTTAAGTTCGAATTTCATAGCCGACTTTGTTCCATTGATCAATCAACTGCATCTCCGTAATTTTTCAACCGATTTTAAGTTTTGAAGATCATTGTTATCACAAATTGCGTGCTCTTCCGGATATTAAAAAAAAAAAACGTACAGGGTGTCATTTGAAAAACAAAAAAAAGTTGTGGTCACTTCCAGTTAAACCGGAAGTCCTGATTTTTTAATTATAGCGTCAAATACTATAGCGACATACCAAATTTGAAATCTGTATCTTCAAAACCGGTATATATATTTTTCTACTCTATAATTTAATAATGACCAACAACGTCCATAACATATTTAGTATATTATGTGAATACTGTTTCTGGGTTCGCCCTGTTTTTATTCCTGTTTGCAAATAGCAAATAAGATACACTCATTAAAAAACATTTTCCCGCTGCCGACACTGTAATTAGTCCATACATGCTTAGCAACAAAACAGCTAAATGACCTATATTATTGCTTTACTAATTCATCTTGACAATGGAATGTAAATAGCGTCATTTACATGCCTAGGGTAATAATGACTTTGACAAGTAATACCTTCATCCTCATTCATATCAATTTTTAGGTTATGAGACTTTTTGAATATTATTGTTGTCTGTTTATTCGGTGTATAAATCATTGTCACTTGAATAGGAATATAGTGAAACTGAATTTGAGTGAAACACCTAAAAAACGTTCAGTAATTTTGCGAAATTTATAAGACAAAACAATTTCCATCATTTCAGGTTATGACCAGCTTCTTGGAGACATTGAAAGTTGTGGAGACAAATGCCCAATTTCTACAAATGAACCGTCGTCCAAAAGACTCAAATTGGACGATATTCCTAATGAAATTCTGGAAGACAATCCTCATGATAAGTGCCCCATGCAACTGCCTGTTGGTGTGGATTTTATGGGCAAATGCCCATATCTCGAGAACAAGCTAGAATCGGAGACAGGCAAATGTCCCGTTCGCGGCAAAATCGAAACTGCTCAATACAAAGCCTTTAACAAATGCCCTTTTCTACAAAACGGAGTACTGGTTATTCCTAGCAGTAGCGGGCAGAGCTCTAAAGAGTCGGATACTGACACCAAACTGTTTTGCGGGTTGGTACCCCATAAAGATGATAAGCTAGGAGGGTTGGATTGTGCTAGGAAGCTTGGGAAGAAACTGGCTGAAGATCTGATCAGCAGAGGTGCTTTGGAAGTTATGTGTAAGGCTCAGGCTATCATTCACGGAGAGGCTCAGGCTTTAGTTGGTGCTTATAGTTGATTTTACGTTTATTTAGGATATTTAGAGTTTGGGGTGGTGGGACTTAGGTTGAATTTCCTTTAGAATGAGAGTGGATTATTTGTTGGGTCAGTTAGGTGGGAAAAGTTATTAGATATTTTTATAGAACCATTTCAAAACAGGTGTTCAATATGATATTCATTTAATATGGTAAAAAGTAAAAGACATTACTTACAAAAACTAAAACTTCTACAAGTGAGAACATTCAAGACAATAATTCAGTCAATACCGTTTTCCCAAACTTCATTAATGTATGATGTTTTGTAAAGTCGGTGATTCTTCGCTTTCATTGCTTTCAAATATGAATATACTTTGAGTATTGATTGAAAGTTTGGTTTTGTCTAGGAAATTCGGTACTTGACATGGTTTTTTTGGGATTGTAACCTTCCACAGTCCGATTCTCTTGTTTAATCCAGCTTTTGTTATGATCAATTGTTTCAAATGCGGTACTAACGTCCGTATGCACTAAAGTGCCGGAATATACGAGATTTTATCTAAATATTTTATCTAATGAAACACCTTAATTACAATAAACTTTAATCCCATGATTTCCTATGTTGGGATTCAGCCCAAACTGCTCAAACAACCCTCTGATATTTGGTTGTCAGTGTACCTTTGTATTTCTCAAAAAACAGAAAAAATTCTAATTGTAGATGAAATATCATTGGAAGATGATAGAGATATATTGGTTTTATTAATTTTGGATATCCTAGAAGATTATATGATTGGTCGGAATAATTTGGACATGTCTTTGTTTTGGAGAACTTGGAAAAGACAACTCTTCTAGTTCTTGAGCAATTTGAGGAGAAATTCGAAAATGAAAGTCAAATAATATTAACTTTTCAGACGACATAAAATGAAAGAGTGTATTTACAAAAAAATGTTTGTTTTGAAAAATAACAAGTAATACTGGTCCCAGAATGGATGCTTATAGAAAACCAATGTAATTTTCCGCTCCATTGATCTACGTTTCTCTATAATTACTACTTGTTTTCTGTGCAATCCAATCATGTGAAACTCCTCCCTTGTGGACTTGTTGTTCCTAATATACAGGGTGCCCCTTATAAAACTCTGTGGGAAAATATCAGGAAAATGAAATAATATACTATCCATATTTCGTGAAGGCAGATTATTTCGATGTCAGAGGGTCCTTTTATTTATATATAGATGAATCACTAAGCATCATCCGTTAGGGCGTCGCGACATCAACGCCAATTTTTTTATATGGCGACCCAGATTTTTCAATGCTATTTTAGATTCTGCATCAAATTCTGAATTCAGCAATATAGCACACTTGAATACTGATGAAAAAATGCAATTTTAATGCATATCATAAAGAGGGCCATGAATGAGTAAAAATAAAAAGCACTAATATGAATTAAATTGATCCATCTGTTATAAGTATTGCATTGCCTGTTCAGTTTCACCTAGTTGTGTGTTTCTGTAAAATCGTAGATACTACAAACTAAAATTATTATTTCAAATTACCAAAAAATATTTTACTTTGACCAAAACTCCATGATAGTAATGAAAAAATTTAAGTGATAGCATAAATTATTTTAGTAAGTGTTCGAACTGCCTTCCTTCCTTTGTAATACACAAATTGCATCTTTTAATTAATTCTCGATTCTCATCAGCTAAATTGTCGCTCGCGATATGGAAGCACAAACATTTGTGATAATATTTTTTAATTCCTCTACATTTTGTGGACGTCGCATATATAAAAATAACAAGTCTTCAATACAGTGTGACCCATTTAGATGGAAGTACCCTTATAACACTTACATTTTTCAACCGATTGGAATGATTTTTTTTTCGTTAGGTAGACATTCAAAAAGTCTACTAGGACAGCAAATTTCATGAATAAATCTCTATTTCCAGGGCCAACTAATTTTATTTTTCAAGGTCAAAAATCCAAAAAAATTACTAGCGATTTTTTTAGAAAAAATCTGACTACACCACTGCATTTGCGACATTTTCAAATGGTTCATATGTGAATTACGTTAAAACGCGTCAATGAATATCCAAACTAAACATAGTTTAATAATAGTTTAAAATTTGCAAAACTCTAGACAAACCGACCAATAACAAGACTATGGAAATACATTTTGTTGACATGGACTTTGACGTCATAATAAGGCGCGCGTTTATCTAAATTAAATTTGCTGGGTACTTTAAAATATGGAATATCCAAAACTGTCAAAATTTACAGTTTACAAACAAAGTAGATGGTGCAAACAAAAATTCAAGTGATTTTAGTGCAATATAAACCACCCTTCAGTCCTCAGCTATCTTGAAGGACTTGTTCGATTGATTCAAGAAATAGAAGCTACCCAAAACACCAAAACTATGTCACTTTCACTCGTTAGCATTCTCAAGAGCTATATGCTTACTACGCACGATTGACGTTCTATTTATTTTGTGGAAATTCCTGTTGAATATAGTGTACAGAAAATTACTTTTGTCTGATTTCCACTACAACTTTTATTTGCGTTGTAGCTTACTTGATAATGGTTTAATAAGCCAAAATCGGTTGTAACAAATAAAAGTCGTAGTGAAAATTATACCAAAGTTATTTTCTCTATCCTATATCTCGAAGGAGTAGATAGATTGAGATGAACAAACCTGGGGATCAGGTAGATTGTGGCCCCGGGGATTAGGTAGATTGTGGCCCTGGGGAGTTATTTCTGACCGTTCGCAATATTAACGAGTACACGAGTAACGACTACAGTCTGAGTTAAGGATACTATATCAACAACATGCAGATAACATCAGAATATTCAGAATGTGACAATACGAGTACACGTTATCATTGCGAACTGTCAAAAATTGCATCTGCACCTGGTGTCAAGCCATAAAATCCCAACTCTACTACAGTGACTAGAATTGAGTTCCAACTTTTCTTTTGCCAAAACTCAATACCAAATTACCTTCAGTGACGCAAAGAATAATATGAATTTGCTGTAATGATCTGAAGTGAGTATGTGCAACTAAATTGTCAACTGGTCTTTTTTCTTCAAGCTGTTTATATATATACAAGACTGTTACTTTAGTTTATTCATACAATACAATAAAAAAGATTGTATCAGGTTATCTAGTTAACTCAGAATGAGGAGCATTAGTTCCAAGACTAACGGAAATTTGGACTAGAACCTTTTTGAGAAAATACCTGGTGACATTGTATGATTAGTAGGGTCCAATGACTAATGGACCACCTGATACCCATCAACGAACAATGGCAAAACAATACGAATTCATGTACATAAAGATTATACAATACTCTTCCAGATTGGGAAAACTATTGAACAAAGAAACTGAAAATGACAGTGATAAAATAATTAGCTAGCCAGGCCATGTATAGTATTTGTGATAATAATTATGACAACTGTGAAATTAAAAAAATTTCTCACCTTAGATTTTACATAAAAGTAAAATGACATACTAAGCAGAAAGAACATTCAATGAATTATGTACAATTGATAGATACATTTATAAACAATTTTATTGGGTTTTCTCCTGATGTACATATCTTTTTCATGATATGCCTTAACAGGTTTTTATTGTGTTTTATATAATTAAATATTATAAAACTTGTAATTGAGGCAAATCAGCTTCACATGAAGCCAAAAAGTTCTGAGATTTTTATCAGTGAGTAAGGTGCTTGAATGGGATAAATTTGGCAACCCTCAGACATATTTGGTTTCATTGTAGTTAATAATCCAGTACGATTGGGTTTTGAGACGAGGATCGATTGTAGCACCACCAAACTTGGTATGTTAGGTGTTAAAACCAGGATAAACACGAAAAAAAAAATTGTTTACCAAACTCCAGGGGTAGAACATTTTGTTTTCGTTTAAAAATAAATAAATAGATTTTTGCTGTAATCTCGGAAAGTATATGATTTATCGGAAAAACAACTCAACAAGGTGAAAGACAATTCAATTCTCCACAAAAATGATTCCTAGTATTTTTTTATGAAATGCGCTCGTTTTCTCAGAAAACGTGATTGAACCGCTTATTCATATCCTGCATTTATAATGTTTATTAATACTATTGTGAAGTGCAAACCTCAAGCTTGAAATGACATACTTCATTTTTTATGTAGGATGCGTATGAGCGATTATTTTCAACATTTACTGAAGAAATTGCCGGGATTATGGGTGAGTTGAAAACTGAGGCAGGAGTAAAACCCAGTTGTTTCTTTGGCATGTGTACTAGTCTAAAATAGTTGCATATGGTCCAAAGAGGGTACTGATTCCTGCTTCAGTTTAATTATTTCATATCATCTAAAATATCCATGACTTTCGGATCCTCCGTAAATATCGTAGAAGGGTTATGTGAAGTGGGATAAAACAAATTTTGGGTACTCATATACTCTCATGTTATATTTGCATGAGGAAGTAGAAGTCTTCAGGAACAATATACACGTTTTCTTTTCATCCTACTATAATTTTTAGCAATCTAATTTTTCAGCCCGCCGCAAATGGCAGTGGCGGTTTAACGCGAGCCTGAAATTTGATATCAGAATTCAATCAGGTTTTCTGAGAAAACGAGCGCATTTTGTGAGAAATTACTAAGTATACTTCTTGTGGAGAATTGAATTATCTTTCACCTTGTTGAAATTGTTTCTTGATAAATCTTATACTTTCCGAAACAACAGCAAAAAAAAATATATAATTTTTTTGAATAATTTTTTTTTGGGTTCCTCCCCTGATTTTTTGGTAAATATTTTTTTTCTATCAATACATGATGTCAAGAAGTCATGTGCCGAGTTTCAAAGTGCTACGATTCATTCTTCACTTGTGGCTTACATTTTTGTCTGTTGGTACTGTACTTTAAATTGTGTGAGTAATATTTATACAAATACTGCCCAACTTCAAAAATTCTATAAATACATTATACAGTGCTTGCTAAAAGTTTTACCCCCGGTATATTTATACATAAGTATCTTGAGTTCAAAAGGAGGTTATTTTGTTGCACATCATAGAGGTGATATGATCATTCTTTACTCAACAGATTATGGAAAATAAAATCAACGGACCCATTAAAAAAGTAAAAAATTCAAAAACTACAACTACACAAAGTATTCATAGTCAAATTATGTGTTTCATGGGGACACCTTGAAATTTGGGAAAATGAATTGCTTTTAGTGAAACAATAATATTTATTCAATCCCATTTCACCCTCATCTTGTTGCAAATCTCTTATCTTGTCTAGTTATATGTTACTTTTAGCAAGGCTAACTTGTATGATTACAGACAAAAAAGTTGTTGTTTCCTTTATTCTTTGAATTTAGACAAGCACTGTATGTATTACACAACATATAATAGAAACTACAAAAATTCTTTCTTTGAACAAATTAAATGAAACGATTTTTATTTTGCAGTCTTTGACTGACCTTTGTTAAATGTTGTTTATTTTATGTTAGCAAGTACGTATTACAGATTATATTGGTTATCATAGTTTTAATTGAGTGGGAAATGACTTTGATTATATGTTATTGTTGATATATTATTATCTTTTTATTTTTGATTAAATGTGGAGTCCTCAATTTATTAATGTGGTTTTATTTGTGGCTGCACTGGTGTTAGGTATTTCACATTGTTCTTCACGGGAGGACATGTCCATAATTGATATTAAAATTATTTGCCATTTTGTTGAGGGGTGTCCCACTTTAAAAAGTAGGTGTACAAATCGCCGAAATGTAATTAAAGTAAATACATGTGAGTACAAATATTGGAAAAAGTAGTTTTCAGTAATGAAAATCACCAATAAGTACAAAGAAGTTTAAAAAGGTATGAAGTACATTGAATTATGAAAATGAAGCATGGAGTAGTGTGTAGAGTGAGCATCAGCAACACGCTTGCATGATATACGAAGGGGGTGTTGAACATTGGCAAATATGCCTGATATTTGAAACTCTTATACTATTACAAACACAGGCCGTTGATGCAAAACCAGTCTTTGAATATAACCTCTCAGACTGTTCTAGGTTAATAATTGTTTTCAGACTGGTTTTACCAGTGGCTAAGTAAGTTGCACCATCAGCGTAGAACACTGATTTTAAAGTTTGACCTAGATTGATAGGCAAGTCATTGAAATAAATTATGAAGAATAAATATCCAAGTACAGATCCCTGTGGAACTACATGTTGCACAGTATGAACATCAGAGCTTTGATTACCATACTTAAATCAAAATTATTAATTACACTTGATTTTAATTATTAAAACCAACAAAATATTCTTGTGTGAGATATATGTCCAATAAATATGTATAAATTTAATTAGCTGTTGGTAGGGTGTGCGACGAACGTCGATTATACAAAAAAGGGCATGGGTTCAATTCCAAGCAAGATTCCTTTTTTTATAATGAAAATAAAAAAATTATTATTTTCAAACAGATATTAATTATGAATTTGACAGCTCAACCACACGCATGTGAATACAAGCCACTTTCTCTGGATCTGTACATCGCCATACATTTTACTTTCCTTGGTGGTCGTAGAAAAAATTCATTTTGAAATTAAAAATTATATCTGAATTTGAATAGAATTTTATTAAATTACTCTGACTAGGTGTACAAATGTGAAGAGGCACACTCTTCCCATTTTGTAAAAATCTAATATAAAGTTGGATTATTTCAGCTATTGATGAGCTGTTGTTGGAATTATTCTCTAATACTTTTTCAGACGCATAATTTGATGGTACAACCTTTACCAATACATTTTTTTATTATGTGATTGTTAATATAACCTTATAAATTAATTTCTTCCGAAGTTACAAAAGAATTATGAATAACCTAATAAGAGTTTCTAGCTCATTCAATAATCAAAGTTTGGTCAGCTGTTTGACAATCAGAAAATATATCAGCTCTGTCCACTAGTCCTTTTTATCCCTAACTTGTAGAGAACATTAGAAAATAAACACCTTATAGTTCTTTTTCATGTCACAGAGGTACCAGAAATCTTGCAATTTCAAGACAAATGAAAGTGTAATCACAAATACTACGTCCTCATTCCTATCCCAGGTGACTTTCTGAACATCGTGAAATGTTCCAAATACTGATGAATTGTATCTATTGGGGAATAAATCTCCTGCATCCTATTTTGCAAATACGTTGGAGGTGAAGTAGGTCCCGCCAATCCTAAGAAACCTTGCAGGAACTCCTTCAATAAGTCCCAGCACATAGCGGGCACCACACACGGTCTGTATTCCACTTCCACTAGAATTCCCTTGAAATTACTGCTCACTGTCACCGTGCCAAGTTTGACACAGAAGTCGCCAATTTCAAACCTAGGGCCTTTCGATTCTGATTTGGTCTGCTTCTTTGAGGTGTAAAAATGTGACATTTTCATCATCAGGAGATCGAAAAGGCCGTCAGTTGCAAGAGGAATGGTTTTGTTTCCAGTTTCAAGCAAAGAAAAAACTGTTGCTGGTTGTTCAGAGTTGTGTAGCACATGTACTGTTCTTTGGTGGCCTAGCTGAGGTACTGATGTGTATGTTTCGCAATCCACCAAAAACTGGCCTTGTTGTATTGCACCCAAAGCGGTAATTCGTTTGGAAAGAATTTCGATTGTTTGAGTTGCCGATCTGTTTTCAGCCTGATATTGGGTCAGTATAGTGACACCCATCGTAGGATATGAAAAAGCTTCAATAAAAAGCAAAAATAAAATAAAAAGTTCGGTAATGCTTCTCTCGTAAATCATACGATTCGGTAAAAAACAAAACAATTTTACATAACCCAGCTTTCTGGAATGTCACCAGAATTTTTTGAAATGTGATGTTGGTACAAAAGAGAAGAAGGAGATCTCATAAAAAGCAATGGTGGTACAGATGAAAAGAGATGAAATTACATCTAGTGACGTCATGTGACGTAATAGTACATGTCATGGTAAACGTCAGTACATGTCACTTGATGTTGGTACACTGAATACCCTTACCCACTATCTAGGGTTCTTAAAGAACCCTGACCCACTATACCTTATCTATAATCCTTGACCCTTACATTAGTAAGAATTCCAATCGACCGGACTTCACATAGGCGATCCACTTGGACCAATCAGAACAGTTGTTGAAGTGTCTCTCTTTCTCTTTTTCCCTATAAATTCTGCAGGGGAAACTGGGCAGTACTAGCTGAGTTCGGCTTGGTCACTCTTTTGACTCTATTCACTCGGTAAGCACCATATGCGTTCGGGTATAATGAAAAGCGTCCAAGGAGTGCGAATTTCAGCGTTCGGGTTTTGTGACGGGAGTGGATATAAGTGACTCCAAAAGTACCACCTCGACCTATGAGGGCACAAGCTAGAGCAGCTCTTTTTCTCTCTGGGTCTCTGGTTTTAACCTAAAAATGTTATGCAGTTCGAGCAAGGTCAAGTCGAAGCACCGATAAATCATTATTTGAAAATAGGTGATCAATTGTGTTAGTAGATATACAGGTTCTCTTTATTATCAAAAAAGTCGTTCGGGAACTTCGGACACAGAAAACCGCGGTGCTTCAAAATTTGCCACCTGTCTTTATCCACTTTAGCTCCACTCTCACTCCGCTCCAACTCTTTATAACCAATCCGAACTCACCTACTATGGACATCGGAACATGAGGATTGTAGTAGCCAATCACAGAGTGTATCGCCTGGCAACAAGGATGGAAAAACTAAAGGCCGATTCAGATACATGTGTGCCCACCCAGGGTTTTTCACCCTGCGTGATAAATTCCTCCGGTATTAACAAAGTTAATACTTCTGAACCAAAGAAAATGTTACTTCTTGACAGAAACGCAAGTAAAAAGAACGTATGTGAACTGTCCTGCAGTTTACAGTCACAGGGGTCGAAAATATATACTTGTAAATTGCCCATGCAGGGTTTTTGGAGCATGTGCAATTCACAAGCACATATTTTTGACCCTTGGGCCTGTAAACTGCAAGACAGTTCACATACGTTCCAAATGTCATATTTTCTTTGGTTCAGAAGTATTAAATTTGTTAATACATGCGGGGTCAAAAATCTCATATGAGGTCTGTGGTCACAAGTGTCTAGCGACAGCCCGGATATTTTGCTGGCGAGCATATTGACAGTAATTTTTCATAGTTTTCAACAATTCTGCCTTCCTCAAAACCCGTAAATCGCAATTTTTCACATTTTTTTGAACCATTCAGCCTTCTTTAAAAATAGTTTCTGTCAGAATTTTAAAATAACTGGTTGAAAAATTATTATTCATTTCCCATCATTAGAGTGATCTTTTCAGTGGCACAGCCAGGATTTCAGTTTGGGGGGGGCTGAACATACAATTCATTAGTTTTACCAGAGCTTTTTTTTTCGTCACCCGAGTGTTATGAATGGCAGTATTAATTTACTGGCTTGGGGGGAGGGCTGCAGGCCCAAAGCCCCTCCCCCTCCCCTGGGTGCGCCACTGCCTTTTACTTTCAAAATGAGAATAGTAATTAATAATGGTTAACTTTTATTGTATTTGTATATATTGTTCTCAGAATTTATGAAACTGAAAATTAAATAAAAATGCTGCCATAAATATATAGGAATGGTCTGCTATTTTTATTTCAACTTCAAAGAATGAAACCGAATCAAGGCAGAACCATTTCTATCGAACTCACCTGTAAAAAAAATCTAAGCTAGTAACGGCAACACAACTACAAAACTGGAAAATAGGTATCATTTTATAACAATAAAATAATAGTATATTCTTCAACTAGCGTATGAGGTTTCGTCATAAATTTATAAATTTTCGTGTAGTCGTAGAGAAAGTATAGTCTTCTACTAGCGTATAATGAGCATTATTCTATCGGATAATGTCTTTCTGAATCTTTATCGTCGAGAATAATAGCTATACCATTATACGCTCGTCGAAGAATATACTATTCTACTGCCGCAACTTACCACTGAGCCAAATAGGTACCTACTAATAAGATTTGAGAACAACATTTTGAAGAAGCTTGGTCTGTCCAAGAACTGAGATAGTGTAGAACATTCAGGTAAATATTAATTGTTCGACATACATTTGTTGCAAGAAGATTTCATCAGGAGCTAAAGTCAAAACTAAGAAATAAAGCAGTCTGTGATTCAATAATGAGTTATGATCTACGGTGTCTTGGAATCATCTTCATTCTTCCCAACTATTAATATCCCAGATAGCACAGAACGTCTTCGGGACGTCCGGTTTATGTCCATTTTTGGTCCGAATGTCCCGAGCTATTTTCAGGACGTCCAGAAACGGACATCTTCTGGATGTCCAAACATGTACGTCTCTAGTACGTCCATTAGAGGTCGGACATTCTTCATTTTTCCAAAATGAGTCGGAAGATATTTGTATGTATATGGAGTATTTATTATATAAGACTGATGTTTACCGATATGTTTTAATAAACGAAATTCATGAAATAAAAAAATATGTGATCAAAGTGAATTTCGAATATTAACATTTTTCTGTTGAAAAAAATTATGAAATGAGCAACGGTACCTCCATATTATTTTCGAAAGTTGAGATAATTTAAAAAAGGCCGCTTATTTTGTTGCCCCTCAATTAGTCACATATATCACAATTCCTATAATGGGAGTTTCGACTGTCCCGAGTCGTAACGAATGGATCCGACGTGTTCTGCGTTCTGCACGTAAATCAAGAAAACAGACGCTGGCTTTGGATTTTTCGGCAAGTGTGTAAAGTTAAAAGTGCGAAATAGTGTAAATGATGAATGTGTTTTTTTGTTTGTAGATATCAGGCAGTGACGTTGTATTTATGGGTGAGTAGAGATCGAGTTAGAAAATAGATAATAGGTATATACCTACTTTAGAGAAGAACATGATGAAACATAACCTCCAAAAACACAATACAATTTACTAACTTTCCTATTGTTTAAGTTGCTGCAGATAAAGCAGGATTGTCTCTGAATTATACTGCAACTGGAAAATCAATTCAATTGTGGCTGAAGAGAGCAACTGATGAGCGGATGAGTGCTGACCAGAACAAAAAAATAATTAGAATAGACCGCTTGATGTGATATACCGAGAAGAATATTTTTGATTTTTATTTATTTTATGTATTATGAGTACTTACTGTTCATAAACGTGTTATTCTTCACATTGATATAGAACAAATCCTGTAATTTTTCAGATTAATATATAGAACGTTTTGATCGTGATTTTCATTTTATTTGTACTTACTGGCGATTTTCGAGATCTTTTATTGATCAATTTATTGATCTATCAGTGATGTGTTTATCATATGTCCATAGGACCTCTTTAATGTCCGAAGCGAACGTCCTCAGGACGTCCATGGGACGTTCTTGTGCTATCTGGGATGTAATCACTGTAGAATACATCACCCAGTCCTAGCGATAGTATATTGTTTACCGGGTAGGAAGATTATTAAGTCGAGGAGCAAGCCGAGACTTGGGGGAATTCGTAATAAAATTACTTGGGTTACAATAGATACATATTAAGGTTGAATTGTCAAACTTGACCTTTGTTTAAAGATGAAATCTTCAACATTATAGGCCAATTATACAATGTTGAAGTGAACCCTTGCAAATAAAGACAATAAAGATTATCGGAAACCTGGCTTAACCAGATATTTTGGATGATTATGTAAACATATCTGACTATAATTCAGTTCGAATTGATAGGAGAAGTAGAGGAGGTGGAGTAGCTTTTTACATAAAAAAATCAATCAAATACAAAGTAATTGAAGTTAACGAAACGGCCACCTTGAAAAGTCTCTGGATTTCAGTGAAAATTGGCGGGATAAATTTATGTTTGGGAACACTCTATAGACCCTAGTACCAATTTCCCCAATTGTCTGGATGAACTTGAAAACTCAATAACTAATCTGATTCCAAAATATGATGTTATTTTATTTGGTGGCGATCTGAATGTTGACATGCTCGATGCTGAAAATTAAAACACGCGACTGTTCAAATATTTCCTAGATAATTATGGGCTGAACTTGGAAAACTCAAAACCATCTAGGATAGCGAATAACTCTCGAACGCTTCTTGATGTCATCATTTCATCGAAACCTGAGCTAATCACTGGATCAGCCGTTATAGATATGCATGGGGTGTCTGATCACCTATTAGTTAAATGTGATATTAAAATAAAGAAGAATAAGCCTGATTCCAAACTTTCAACATATCGTGATTTCTCGAACTTTCATTATGAGAATTTTTCACATGACCTCTCATCTATCAACTGGGATCACATTTCTTCACTGAAAGATATAGACGAGATGGTTGATTTTTGGAATAACAATATTTTATATCTATTTGATGTTCATGCCCCGATTAAAACAATAAAAATATCGAAACCCTCTGCTCCATGGTTGACTAGTAATCTCAAAACTATAATGAAAATCAGGGACAGAGCACATCTCAAATTTAAAAGTCTGGATCACCAGTGGATTACGAGGAATATCGAAGAATGAGAAATTTCGTAAATAGTTCGGTAAAAATGGAAAAAAGGCTTTCCTAATGTCAAAGTCCAAATCAGAGCCAAAAGTGTTTTGGAAAACTCTAAGTTTATTGAATATCACAAAAAATACGAAAAATAAATCAGTTGATATAAATCCACAGGATTTCAGTGATTACCTCCGTGACAGCATACCTGATATAGCTGACTCGGAAGATGATCTGGAGCTTCTTGATAAATATGACGGTGTTTTTAGTCGGGTGAAAGGTTTCAGTTTTTCTGAAGTATCTATGGAAGACATAAATAGAATTATACGCTCGATAAAAACGTTTGCTAAAGGCCATGACAATATTAATATAAAAATGCTAACAATTATACTCCCCCAATTAAGTGCCTACCTAACATATATGATAAATTTCTGTCTGAAAAATGGCGTATTTCCTTCGTGCTGGAAAACAGCACATGTCATTCTTTGTCCCAAAAAAAAACAATACTCAAGAAATATCACAGTGCCGCCCTATAAGCATTCTGTCCACAATATCGAAGGTTATTGAAAAGCTGGTAAGGGAGCAGCTAAATAGATATCTTGAAGATCATCACATTCTACCGGCCACTCAGTCAGGGTTCAGACCCAAACATAGCACAACCACAGCACTCCTCAAAGTTACAGATGATATATTTAGATTCACTGATAATAATGAAGCAACCTGTCTTATTTTGTTAGATCTTAGTAAGGCATTTGATACTTTGAATCACAATATATTACTCAAAAAACTTGGTTATTATGGACTTGTAGGAAATGCTATTTCATTTTTTAGGAGCTACCTCTCTGGTCGACAGCAAAGAGTCATTGTGGGAGACAAATTCTCCCAATTCCTAAGTATGAGTGTCCCTCAAGGGAGCATCCTTGGTCCGATACTCTTTTCAATCTATACTGCTGATTTTTCATCTTATATAAAACATTGCTTTGTTCACCAATACGCGGACGATACACAATTGTACTACCCATTCTCTACCTTCCACACTTTTATGGCTGCAGTTCACTTAAATCAAGACCTCGACTCAATCTCTCGAGTTGCCAGTGTGCATAAGCTGATATTGAATGAAGCCAAAACGGAAACCATGCTTCTTGGTAAAAACAGTGAAGAAATTTTGCTCGATCCAAACTTCACCATCTCTATCAATAGTAAAGCTTTATCCTTCACGAATTGCTGCAAAAATGTAGGGCTTTATATGGAAAATAATATGAAGTTTGACAAACATGTATCAAATTTACTTCAAAAATCTTATAGTAAACTAAAATTACTCTACTTGCATAAAGATATCCTTAACGATAAAATAAAACTCAATCTATGTGATGCCCTCATACTCTCCCAATTAGGATACTGTAATGTAATCTATTGGCCTGTTCTAGTAGGTAACCAAAAACACTCTCTACAAAAAGTTCAGAACGCGTGTCTTAGATTTGCCTTTGGTATAACAAAGTATGATCATATCAGTCCGGCGTTTGCCACATCTCAGTGGATGAATCTCGAGGAGAGATTTCGATATAACTTGTCCTGCCTCACTTTTAAATTGATTAGATCTGAAACTCCAAACTATCTATGGATAAAATTTAAAAAAATGAGTGAGATTCATAACCTATACTCAAGACACAGAAACTTGTACAGTGTGCCCAAACATAATTATGCCCAGTTTGAAAAAAGCTTCTCCTACACAGCACCTAAAATTTTCAATGAAATTCCTGATAGGATAAAAAATGCTCCCAGTATGTTTTCCTTCCGCAAACAAATCAAAAAACTGATCATGTCCAAGCGATAATCGCTTCGTTTTTTCTATCTCCTTTATTTGTTTATAAATATACAGGCACTTTCATACTTTTATTTTTTCTCTTCATTAGCTCGATTCGATTTTTTTTGTTATTTGTCATTATATTTAGCCCAGTATGTTAATCAATCGATGCAATGTGGCTGGTAACATGGAAGAGCGGCTTATGTCGAATGGCGCCCGCATGAATACAAAACTTTTTGTTAAAATATTTCTTTTCTAATAAAGACACATTTATTATTATTATCATTATGTTGGAACATTCCCCATGAAAATAGAATAATGAAAAATGTGATTTATTTGTAATATCTAACAGAAAACAACTACTTCCCCGGCTAAAGCCACGCGGTGAGACTTTGAAAGTTATTTTTTGACACAGACCTGTCTAGGCATTGCATTTTGAATTTTGTTTGAAATTATGAATAGAATATTAATAAAATCTGTTGTGGAATCATTTGCGGCTGAAAGACAAACTTTAGTCGATATTTTCCATCGCTCAAGATAACCTCTTGAGAGGTATTCATGTTCAAAAGGGGAACATTCTCCATGAAAATAGAATAATGAAAATGCAAATTTCCCTTTAAGATTTTTTCTTTTCAGTTAGACTCTTTTCACAATATCTATCAGATGTAGTTCAATGTCCAGCGTGGCTTTAGCCGGGGAAGTAATTGTTTTTTGTTAGATATTACTAATAAAACACATTTTTATGGCAAATAAATCTAAAAATGTAACCAGGAAGCTCCAGATAAAGAAAATTTAAAGATTAATGTTATTTACAAGGTTTTAAATTCCATTGAGATTACACATTTATTTATTTTTTAGATGGCTTTAATATTTGGTATTTCTGGGGCCTGTAGAATAAGTCCGAATGACTCTACACGATATAGAAGACCTAGAATCTGAGCTTTTAATTAGCATACCTGATTCGAAGACCAACAAACCAAAATCATTTGTAATTAATCAGATCTACTTGAATTTTTATCGAAAGTATGTTTCGTTAAGACCAGAAAATATGAACAGTGACTGATTTTTATTTAAATATCAAAGCGGAAAGGGTTGTAGACAAGTGGTAGAATTCATCAATTTAAAAAAATGCCTAAAATAGTTGCTAGAAAATGACATTTCCTTACAGTAAGGAAATGACAAGATATGATGAAACACGAGCCACCGCTCACTTTTACACTGGCCAATTCAGCTCGTCTCAGATAGAACTCCGCTTATAGCGTATGCTAAGGCAACCTAGAAGCATGATAAAGGATTGAAATGAACATTCGTTATTTCTCAAGTGAAGGAGCACTGTATCTTGTCAAAAAAAATTATAATTTAGACAATTTGTATAATACATCTACTATAAATTGAGTTTATAACTGACATGATTATTATATTAGAGTATTGGAAAAAAGATTCTGGGGAAAAGTTTGTGCATGTCCGATAACCTAAAAATCGATTTTGACACATGTCACGTGATCGATGGTATGGCGGCAAATTGAAAAAAATTACTATGAATAGGCAAAAAGTCGGGCAAAATGGCAAGATATCGATTTTTCTAGCTATACAAAAATATCAAATTATTTTCTTATGAATATCAATTTTTCTAGCTATACAAAAATATCAAATTATTTTCTTATGAATAGCTTGACCAAAACTTTCTCAATTTCTCCACATCAGAGAGCACTAATTTAAAAAAAATGAATTTTGTCAGAACCCTTGCTGTTACAATGGTTCGTATCTAACAGTTATATCAGAATTTCACGACTATTGCGATGATGGAGAAATCCAAAAATATCGTGTTTTTCCGATTGTAATCAATTTTTGATGATAATTGTGCACGAACGTTTCACTTCGCACATAATCTTAAAAATGTGCGTCAAATTAAAGAGGCTAGAGTTTTCAACATTGCATGCGAAGTGAAACGCTCTGGCACGATTATCATCGAAACTTGATTATAATCTGGAAAACACCATGTTTCTAGAGTGTCATGTCATCACAATGGTCGTGGAATTCTGATATAACTGTAAGATACGAACCAATGTAACAGCCAGGGTTTTAACAAAATCCAATTTTTTTAATTTAGTGCTCACCGGTGTAGAGAAAATGAGAAAGTTTTGTCATTATCATTGAAATACAAATGTTCCGGTATGGTCAAGCTATTCATAGGATAATAATATGATTTTTATACAGCTTGGAAAATATTTAAAAAAAATTGTTATTTTCAATTTTCTCTCATTATCTTTTCAAACTTTGTATATGTGAATAAAATTTATTTCTAAGCAACTTTTTCAAATAACTTTTTTTGATATCTTGCCATTTTACCCCACTTTTTGCCTTTTCATAGTAATTTTTTTCAATTTGCCGCCATACCAGCGATCACGTGACATGTGTCAAAATCGATTTTTAGGTTATCGGACATGCACAAACTTTTCCCAAGAATCTTTTTTCTAATACTCTAATAATAAACTTTTTTCTCATATGGTACATACTTTTTGGCGGTCACTGTATATATTACTCTTTTATCATGAAACATTGAAATAGTAAAAATGAAAAAAATACAGCAGGGATTCGAACCTGCGCCACACTGCTACACAAATTTGTGGGTGTGTTTCTCTATGCCTCGACGCGTTAAGACACAGATGATATTGATATCATTTATCAAAAACAACGATTTTCCGATACCAAACATTTATCGTGATGCAATAGAATATGAATACTTTTTACTGATACTATAATGTGTACTAGTTACTAGTTTATAGTGAGAAATGATACGCATTTCAAATAGGTCGAATATTTACGTGTACCTATGCACGAACAACGAACGAATCACACAAATTCGACAAATATACACTGAACGCGCATGTCTATCAGTAATGTCATCAAAAACCAGAGTTCAGGGATTTTTTAAAATATCAAAACCGTCGCCTTTCGCCAGTTTCGCCGTTGATCATGCGTAGTCGCAACAAAATTGGTTTGGAGGTCATGAAATCTGGTAGAGGTGGGAACACAGGATCAGCGGCAAGTGTCGCTTCTTGTTCGTGTAAACATAAATATTCTTTGTTGTGAGGGACAATTCTTCTTCATGGGTGGCACATAATTCAATATTGGAAGAGGAACTATACTCATCTTTACATATAAATGTCACTGAACTCTTCCTAAAAGGCTAGACCACAGCCTACTTAATCTCCCGAGGCGTGGTGAGAAAATCGGCAACACCGCATGGAAAGCAATTTGAAGTCCTACTCATTAATTCTTTGATGTGAATTTTTCGGCTTATTCGGAAAACTAGGAAAAAACATAGGAGAATGAATTTTTAGAAAAAAGAACGTCAAAATGCAGTTACTTTGAAGCAATTTTTAGGTAGATTAACAAATAATTCCAAAAAAAATTACAGCATGTACATAGATCAACGTTTTACCTACCTTTCTTTTTATACCAAATTCATTTCGATCGGGTAAATATTGCTACAAATTTTAATGAAAGAGAAATACCCCTGCAGCTACTTCGACTATCCATGAAAAGATTCTTGAGGTGCTGCCACAGACATAGTTACATATAATCAAACTTCCTCTAGAAGCCTATCCTTGTTTGAAATCGATACGACGAACCGTTTTTGAGTTATCGACTCTTTCAATCTAAAAAACGGCCAAAATGTGATCACGCTCATGTCCTCTTAAGAAACTACCATAAGTTTTCCAGTATTTACAGATAATATTTCGTTTCCTAGCTCAAAGGCTGAGTCAAGGTAGGGTAGTAGATATCGCATTCATGTATAAGTTGGGCACAAGAAACTGGGGTTCTTTATCTAAGTGCTTAAATTCTGCTCGACAAATGCCATGAGTTTCTTTTGATCTCTGTTGATGACTTTTCTTATGCTTGTCAGTTGTCAACTACACGAATGTTGTTATTTTCGTCTCGCTTTTTATTCGTTTCATTCAGGGCCGGCTCTAGGGTACTGAGCACTGAGCGCCCTCATGCAAGATTTTATTTGCGCTCTTTTTACTCAGTATATCGTAATGTGATGAACATATGATTAAGTTGATGAAAAGGAAGTATATGAGATGATGCACTTTCAAGTAAATAAGCTAGCCTCGGATATTTCTTTATATACAGTGTGACCCATTTAAGATGGAAGCACCCTTATAAAACTTACATTTTTCAACCGATTGGAATGATTTTTTTTTCGTTAGGTAGACATTCAAAAAGTCTACTAGGACACCAAGTTTCCTGATTGAATCTCAATTTCCATGGCCAACTAATCTTATTTTTAGAAAAAATCTGACTTCACCACTGGATTCGCAACATTTTCAAATGGTTCATATGTAAATTACGTTGAAATGCGTCAATGAATAAAAAAGTTATAGGGGAATGAAATTTGAAAAATAAGCCGTTTAATTAACCCACCAAGTCAATTTCAGAACTTTAATCAAAACGTTGACTACACCACTGTATTGAGGAGGTATCGATATATCACTAGTCAAAATTTCATCGCAATCTGTTCATAAATAAAAAAATCAGATAATAAAATTTGAAAAATATATTAATGGATTTTCAGGAAAATGTCAGTTTATCTCATAATTTTTATGTATAGACAGATTTCAATGAAATTATAGTCAGTGATATTTTGAGACACCCTCACGAAATAAAAATCATTCCAATCGTTTGAAAAATGTAAGTTTTATAAGGGTGCTTCCATCTTAAATGGGTCTCACTGTATAATGACGATCATTATGGTACTAGCTGTGAAGATTATCAGACGGAGTATCAGCCCAGTCTGATAGCACAGGTAGTACCATAATATATATATTCATGATATAAGGATCATAATGACGATCATTTTGGTACTAACTTTGAAGATTATCAGATAACACAGCTATTACCATAATGATTGTTTATGATCCGAATTTCATATAATGGTTTCAAAATGAGTATATGTTATTCAAATATTGGACCTTATTTTGGCGCCCCTTGGCAGGTGCGCCCTCATGCTGTGCATTAGCTGCATGATGCGTTCGGCCTGCCCTGGACTTTCATTCTATTAGGACCAGGGCCAAAACGATCTGTAATAACCGAATTCATGAAAGGTTCTTAGCAGTATGTGGGTGGTCGGAAACTTTAGGGTAATGAGTGAATTAACAAAAATCAAGACGACTCAGTAAAAGTTACGGAAAGGGGTTGCAGGCGCGTCGATAGACTTTTTTGTAGGGGGGTACTCAGAAGTGAACCTGGGATTATGGTGGTTTGGCTAGTATTACAGGGGCGGATACAGGATTTTTTTGTAGACACCTTTAGGGGCGTGGGTATTTTTATATATTGTATATATGATTTTTGGATATTTTGAAGTATTGAAAGTAGGTCAGATCACACCATAAAAACATAATTATAAGTAAATTATTTTATTCATAAATACCAATTATAATGAAATTAATGCAAAAACTCTAAAATTCATTGGAAGCTGCCATCTATAGAACGAATTCTAATTTCCTTTTTTTCTTGGCAAAACAGTCAATGACATTATCTAGATTTATTTCTATGATCCTATATATACGTACAATAATGTCATGCCGGTCAGTCTTTCTGCATTCTTTGTCGATCTCAGATTTGACTTCAACAACCTGAGACTCGAAAAACTGCGTTCTGCTGTTGCTATTGAATATGACAAACAAACTAGAATCTGAAGAAGATGGCGAATATTAGGAAAATCATTTCCCTGCAATTGAGATAAGCACCTATGGCAGTATCAATAGTTTGTCCTGAAAAACTTTGGGGTTGGGAATTTTTGTAAAGAAAAAATTTGCCCATAACTTCCGAAATTGATGGATGGTCTACCAGGTACCCAAACTGGTCAAGCATTTGCGAAACTTCCGCTCGCATAACGTGATGATCGGACATACTATGGAGTTTGTTTGGTATCAATATATTCAAAAGGTAAATGTTCTGAGTCTCTTCGGGAAACCTGTTTTTCAAATCCACAATAAAATGTTCCAATAATGGTATATAATCACTCTTCCACAATAATCTTTTGCTGCCAAGGAAAATCAGGAAAATTGCCTCTATGTTTTTGTTTAGAGGCAATACGAGGAATTTTCAATTCAACATCCAATGCTTTCATAATCTTGTCAGCCTCCGTTAAAATATTTTCGGAACCTGAATCAACTTGAGCTCTGTTATTTTCAATAGTTTGCAGAATACTTTGAATTGACTGCTTGCAAATCGACACTTTTTCTTGCAAGTACTTACTGAATATATATGTCAAGCAATCACAATATTTCAAAAGTAGTATTGATGAAACCCTCGAAACGATTTTTTTTATGTTTCTACGTCGAAGCGTTCAAAAGTTAAAAGTTAAAAGCCGCACTTGTATAAGCAAAACAACAGCGAATGATTTGATAGAATGTGGAAACGAAATATTATCATCACTGATTGAAAAAGTCAGGAAAACAAAACATTATTCGGTATTATTTGACGAAACCACCCCCCACATGTCTCATAAATCTCAACTAAGTGTTTCCATCAGATATATCTATGAAGATAAAATATTTGAAGATTTTATAGGATTTTTTGATCTCCATATGGACAATTTTGGTGATATTTCAGAAGATTAACAAGAGCTGGTTATTAGTGTTCTGTTAGGACTTATTGTTTCTGATCTAGATAGTTTTGGCTGTTAAGAAATGTCAGTTTGACTTTTCGCTGAAATGATTCGGCTTAAGAATTTGTATTAATTGTTCAATAAACAACTTGGAAATACCATTCTTTGTTTGCTAACAAAACATGGTGACAGCGGTAAAGCACTAGGAAATAGGCTAAAACCAACGAGTAGCGGAAGTTTTGCTAAATTATCCCTAGTAGCCAGTGGCAAAGATTTGCGGCAGTAACAATTTAAGAGAGGCGTTCCCTGAAACGGCTGAAATCATCCAGGAAAAAGAAATCTGCGGATTTTAGAAGTTGTAGAAAATGACATCAACTACAAATACGACTAGTAACAACACTTCTACAGTGGCTAGTGGATCTTACCCAAAAGTAAGTCATCCTGAGAAGTTCGATTTTTGTAATCCAGGAGCATGGTCACAGTGGCGAAGACGATTTGAAAGGTATATGTCCGTTTCTGGGCAAGATAAAAAGACTGATGAAGAGAAAATTGATCTCTTGTTGTACATTATGGGGGATGAATCAGAAGAAATTTTAGTTACTTTCAGCCCCAAACCTACTACTTATAATGCCATGTTAACCAAGTTCGAAAACCATTTTGTGCCGAAACATAATGTTATATTTGAGAGATTCAAATTTAATTCTAGAAGACAACTTCCAGGAGAGTCGATAGATAGCTTCATACGTAGCTTATACTCGCTAGTTGAGTCATGTTCATACGATACCTTCGACAAAAGTCAGGCAATACGTGACAGGATTGTGGAAGGGATGTCTGACAAGAAAACATCGGATCGCATGCAACTGCAAGCCAGTTTATCGTTGGAAGAAGCAGTGCGGATGGCAAAGCAGGCAGAAATTCAAGTCCAGCAGAGCAAAGAAATGCTGAATGGGCACAGACAAGTCTCGAAGATGAATGCTGACCCTTCACGCCAATACAGTAAGAAAAACGAAGAGAATGTTAAAAATGAAACTGGAAAATGTGGGTACTGTGGATTACAGCAGAAGCATGAGCGGGAAAAATGTCCAGCTAAAAAATCAGTATGTAACAAGTGCAAGAGAATTGGACATTGGGCAGTAATGTGTCGAGCTTCGAAAAAGGTCAGATCTATACAAGATAAGACTCCTGAATCGCCAGAAGATAACGATTTTTTGGGCTTACTTTCTATAAATACTTTGGATTCTAAAGAGTGGGTTGTAGACCTACATGTAACCGAGTTTAACAAAACCCTAGAGTTTTTGGTAGATTCAGGTGCCGACATCACTTGTGTACCAAGTAGTAGCATAGATAACTCTGTTTTGTCGAATTTATGTCCCAATGTTAAAACAATATCGGGCCCTTCAGGTAATCTATTGAATGTCCTAGGTACTTATTCTGTAGAAATCATTCACCAAAATGATATTTGTTCAACTGATATTTACGTTATCAAAGATTTGACTAAACCTATTTTAGGTCGTCCAGAAATTCGCAGTTCTTATGATGAAGTTGCTTCAGTTTGCTGATGGGGTAGAACTACGGTCTACGGAAAAATCAATCCGTGTTGTGCAGAGCACTGTCTCTTCACCCTTGGTTTTGGAAAAATATCCAGAACTGTTCAGTAGTGTGGGCACTTTCAAAACGGAAATGAAAATTCGGCTAAAAGATGGGGTAAAACCGTTTGCTCAAACAACCCCAAGAATAGTTCCCATTCCTCTCCTTGAACCCCTCAAGCAAGAGCTTGAAAGGCTTAAAAAGCTAAATATAATTGAGCCAATTGAAGATTATACTCCATGGGTAAGCCCTATAGTAGTTGTAAACAAACATTCCAAAATAAGACTCTGCGTTGATTATACAAAGTTAAATCAAGCTGTCTTGAGATCTTATTTTCCTATTGGGAAAGTAGAAAATATTCTAGCCAGAGTACGAGGTTCTCAGTACTTTTCCAAGTTGGATACAAACTCTGGATTTTATCAAATAAAACTTAGTGAGGAATCTCAACCTCTCACTACCTTTATAACACCTTTTGGTAGATACTTTTTCAAACGGGTTCCATTTGGGATCTCATGTGCTCCAGAATATTGTATAATATGTTAAATAAGATATTATCTGGTATTGAAGGTGTTATTTCTCACATGGACGATATGTTAATCCATGCTAAGTCATTGGAAGAGCACAATCGTATCTTGTATGAAGTCCTTGATAGAATTAAAGCCGAAGGAATTACTCTAAATAAAGATAAGTGTATTTTTTGTGTAAAATCTTTAAATTTCCTTGGGCATTCTTTATCAAATGAAGGAATTTCTATTGATCCATCCAGGATTGAATCCATTTCCAGGTTTCCACAACCATCTAACAAAAATGAACTTTTACAGTTTTTGGGATTGATAAACTTTTCTAGTAGATTTTTACCAAACAGATCCCAGGTTCTAGAACCATTGACATCGTTGTTGAAAAAACATGAACAGTTTGTTTGGGATATTGCTCAAAAAGAGTCCTTTGAAAAAATCAAACAGCTCTTGCAAAACAGTCCTTGTCTTGCTTACTTTGATCCGACCAAACAAGTTGTGGTTTCCTCAGACGCTTCGTCTTATAGTCTAGGTAGTTGTTTATACCAACTTTCGATAGATGGTAAAAAAGAAATTATTGCCTATGCATCACGTTTACTCTCTGCCACAGAATCCCGTTATGCTCAAATAGAGCGTGAAGCAGTTGCTATAGCTTGGTCTGCGGATAAGTTCAAAGAGTATATCACAGGAATTCCTATAATATTTGAAACGGACCATAAACCTCTGGTTGAAATATTGCAAACAAAACCCATAGATGAGTTGACACCAAGACTCCAAAGATTCAGGATCAGGTTAATGCGTTATGACTATCAAATACATTATGTACCTGGTAAAGATTTGACTGTTGCTGACGCATTATCTAGAAATTTTCCAAAAAACTCAAAAGAACCCAAAGATGATGAACTAGCTCATGAGGCTGAAGCGCATGTCAAAATGGTAATACAGTCTGTCCAGATAAAACCTCCATTTTTAGAGGAAATTAAAAAAGAACAAGACTGTGATCCAATTTGTCAAAAATTAAAGCAGTTTTCATTGTCAGAGTGGCCTGACAAAAGTAAACTGAATGTTGACTTATTGCCTTATTATCAGTACAGATTTGACATAAGTTTCCAAGAAGGATTTCTGATCAAAAACCAGTACCAGTACCCCAGAGTTTACAGCTGAAATGTATTGAATTTATTCATCAAGGTCATCAAGGTGTTGTTAAATGTCGTGAACGAGCAAAGGCATCCGTTTGGTGGCTAGGTCTTTCAACACAGATCGAAAATATGATAAAAAACTGTCCTGAATGTATAGAACATAGAATCAACCCTAGAGAGCCGTTCTTAAAGGAAAATTTCCCCGAACGTCCCTGGCAGAAAATAGCTCTAGATTTGGAAAAATGTAATGGGGTCTGGTACTTAGTGGTCACGGATTATTTTTCGAGATATTTCGAAATATTTAGACTAATTAAAATGACCGAGTCCGTCATCATTATCAAATTGAAGCAATTATTCAGCCGTTATGGTATTCCTGATCAAATTCGATCAGACAATGGTCCTCAATTTCAGTCAGAATTTAGGGAGTTTGCACGAAAATATGACTTTCATTTTGAAACTAGTAGTCCAAAATACCCAGCTTCAAATGTTGAAGTAGAATCAGCTGTTAAAACAGCAAAAACCTTGATCAAAAAGAATCCTAAAGATCTTGATCTTGCATTACTTTCTTATCGCACTACACCCCTTGCATGCGGACTGAGTCCAGCTGAACTTCTTATGAATCGAAAGCTGAGGTCTCACTTGCCAGTTCTACCTAGCATTCTGAATAAAACTGTTAATTCAGATCATATTCCTGAAAAAGAGAATGTGGCAAAGGAGAAATTAGCTCACAGATATAATAAGCGGCATAGAACTAGAGAATTATCAAAGTTGTTAATATGAGACAGTGTTTGGATTACTGATATAAGACAATTTGGTAAAGTTGTAGCTGTTTTAGAACAACCAAGGTCCTATTTGATCGAAATCAGTTTCGGAAAATATAGAAGAAACAGGTGGCATCTTATTCCAGCCCCTCATTACAACTCAAATGTTCAGAATCAAACACCGGCTCCTAGCTTAGGTTTAGATTGTGATCTTGGCCAACAAACTAATAGTAATGAGAATGAAAGTGAATCATGTGATTATAAAAGTCCGGCTAGTGTAGAAACTCGGGCTGAAGCAAGTACCTCACTTGATAAAAACAATTCTGTGCCAATTCGTAAATCTACTAGGAACATCAAGCCTCCTTCACGTTTGAAGGATTATGTTCTCTAAAAAGGGAAAGATGTTCTGTTAGGACTTATTGTTTCTGATCTAGATAGTTTTGGCTGTTAAGAAATGTCAGTTTGACTTTTCGCTGAAATGATTCGACTTAAGAATTTGTATTAATTGTTCAATAAACAACTTGGAAATACCATTCTTTGTTTGCTAACAAAACAATTAGTGAAATCATTCTTGGTGAATCGGTGATAAGAAAAATCAATTAATTGTGTTTGGATTTGAATTACTTGGAATAGCATGCGATGGTTGTTCCGTCAATATGCCCTTGACAAAAGGCGCAGCTGAAGAAATTCAAAGGAAAGGTGAAAATGCAATAATTTGTCCCTGCTACAGCCATACTTTGAACCTTTCTCTATCCAAATCCGCTGCAGTAAGGAGCATTATAAATAGCATCAATAGCAACAATTCAAGAAATCGTTTCTTTTTTTTACGCTTCGGCGAAAAGAGCTTTCGTTTTGAAAAAACATCAGAGCCATATCCTTAAAAGTCCATGTGAAAAGAGATGGGTTGAACGTCATAATTCCATCATACAGTCTCGGAAGAATTTGTCTCAGATTGTGAATGCCCTTGAGGAAATAACAGAATGAAACGATCAAATATCCAGTAAGGCGAACATATTGATGAAAGCAATTTGCGACTGGGAGTTCATTTTGACAATCTTCTCTTTATGCGAAGTATTTGGAACGACGATTATATTCAGTAAGTACTTGCAAGAAAAAGTGTCAATTTGTAAGCAGTCAATTCTAAATTCAAAGTATTGCTGCAAAGTCTTGAAGATAAGAGAGCTCAAGTTGATTCAGGTTCCGAAGATATTTTATTATAATTATTTTTCTAAAAACTTTGACACCTTGTATCTCGAAAACGAAGCAAGTTGGGACACATGTTCATATGAAGAAAAAAATCTTATTTTCATTTGAAAAACCGATAGTGATCATTTGGCGGTTTAACCCTGGGTCACCCTCTATATTGGATTTCTTTTCGATATATTGAATATTTTTTTCAATACATTGGATTTCTTCTTAATATATTGAATTTTCTGAATTTATAAAGTTATTAGAGCAGTGCGAGAGTAATTTTAATTTATATTTCTCTTTTGAATATCCAGAAAAGAAACCGTTTCGTAAAAAAATTGATAGCAATTTTGCAAGCTCTAATTTGAAAATACCTCAATACAGAATTTTGAATAAGACAGAGACGCAAACTTTTTAAGTGGAATACCCCATATACAGGGTGAGTCAATAGAATTTAATGTTTGTCGAGGTATTGGCTAAGGAAGTGGTTGTTTCTTGCCAGATATTTACCTCATGTTTTCCACTTTGTTCCAACAAAGTGCGGAGACGAGCATTTCAACTTCGTAGAAATTATTCCTTTCATTTATTGATACTCAGCACACTTTATCAAACTGTCCGATAAGCGGTGTCTGGTCCATCCGCCACCGAGTTCCACTCCGCGTTATCAGCGGCGGCTGTGTCACGGCGCATGCCGACGATCCGATACCACCTGTAGCCGCCGTCATTTGTTCCGATGCCGACTGCCGACTCGCCGACTGCGATTCAGTGGTTTACGGCGCGAGCTTTCGATCACTTTGGCGCGTGACTTGAACTTCGCGACGGTTGCGACTTGCGATTTTCAGCTCGTTCGTTTGACTTCCTCTACGACAAGTTGCGGTATTTGTAAACAGTGCATGAGATGTAAGAGTCGTACTTGGACCAGGGATTTTTCTGCCCAACTCGCTCTGGTTAGTCTTTTTATCTTTGATGTGACGATTGTTACCTTGATTTGTTTTATGCACCGATGTTTACAGTTGATTAGGATCGTTAGTATGGATTAATGAGTCGCGACTTCGCTAATTGTCAGGTATTTTGTCGACGGCTGTAATATGCTGGAAATAGGTATCCAGTTTGCGGATTTTCGGTTTGCGGATTTGTTTATGCCTTCGAAGATAAATTTGCGGTGTGGAAAGCGGTAAATAATATTATTTTGGTTTAATCCTCATTAGGACTCTCAACTAATTGAATACTCTTTTCTATGAAGATCTGAAATATACTTAACAACAATTGATTTGAAAATATAAGTGAAGCCGATGTTAATTTTACCGAAGCACATGTTGAAATTTCAATAGGTAAATTTTTGAAAATAATTTTTGATGAGATGATTATAAACATTTTGATTTACGAATGGGAAATTCAAAGACGAGCGAAGCGATTGTTACGAATCAATGGTTACAAAATACGAATAAATTAATATTTGGTGTAAATACAATTCAAAGCATAGAAACTACCCAAACAATGCGCCTTTCACCAATAAAGTTGACATCTTCAGGAACTCAAAGTTCACTTAACTACTTATGTTATTCTAATCCTATTTATATTACTTTTCACGAAATTAATACCGATTTTCAAAAAAGGGGCTCTGGTATCTGATAAATTGTATGTTTTGACCCCCCAAATGAAATCCTGGATCTGCGCCATTGACAAGTGGCGAACAATAAGCCAATATCTATTATTCTATTGTTTTCCAAAATCTTTGGAAAATACTTTAAAAAGAATACATAGATGTCAGTTTGGTTTCAGAAGTAAATTTAGTGCAACCAAATAATATGAACGAATTAATTATTCCATTCTATGTTACCTAATGAATGTGTGGCTTATGCTGATGACACAACATTACTATGTACTGCTTTCAACGCAGACAGTCTACCGTTACATATGACGAATTTTCTCGAAACTGCACAAAACTGGATCAATGCAAACAATCTGAAGTTGAACATTGATAAAACCCAAAATCTCGTTTTTCCACCAAGAAAGCAGGTGATGGCAACAGTTTAAAACTTTTTGGGGTTGTTATAATTGGATGACAAACTGACTTGGTCAGCCCATTAACTATGTAATAGATTATCGAGCTCACTGTATTTGTTACACAATTTGAAGAACCATCTATGTCTCAACACAGATCGAACATGTTATTTTTAATTTATCCTTGCTCACATAAATTATTGTGAAGGACTTTTACAATTTCACTTTGAAATTCTTTATTCAACACGCTAATTTATATACAACACTAACTATATGTAACCACATTCACTGGGCTATATTTATTTCGACAATTAATCTTTCAAAACTTCAATACTTTCCCTGGCGGCGTGTGACACGTTCTTATATAGTCGAAAACATTTCTTCTCGTCTAATCTGCTATTACTGCTATTCTCCATTAGATGGCGCCAGCCGTTCTGAAGTCTGAATTTTCGTGACATTTCCCTCTTCTTAAAAACATTTCGTCCCGACATAATGTCCTTGGAGTGTGTCGATACCTGCATGATTCCGTGACGTCCGATGGAAGTAACACTCCATAGTCTTCGTGTTCGGTCGTTGAAGATAGTTACAGCACACCAAAATCTTAATGCTGCTGGATCTGAATATCGTTTTCAACATGCTTCTAATGACTCTACAATTCAGCCCATCAAGCCCAAAGGACGATTTTGGGATTGCCAGGTCCATGAGATTTTGGTCCAGCATCGTATCTATCAAGCTAGTGAGGCTGCCCTAGACGTCTTCATAGGACGGTTTATCTCGAGATTGTGCTACCAGGTAGAAGATGTTTCTCTGGTCCTTCTTTAATTGTAACACTCCTCCAACTTCTGGATTCTGTTTTCGCAGTTCCTGGAGTTGACCAAACTTCTTTGAGAACACCACAGCTATGCCCCTAGACATTCGGAGGTCTACTTCCACGCAGTGTGCTAGCGCGTGGTCAGTAGGTGTCTGGAAAAGATCTTGTGACTCCTCTCGAGTTACCACATGTGAAACTTTCTGCCCATTTGAGTATAAGGCCATGAACTGCTGGAAGGTCTTCTCACCCTCTGGTGGTCTGAGGGTGCGATCTTGATCGTGATTTTCGGCATAAGGAACCAACCTATTGGAATGGATGACTCCAGGTTTTCCTTGGGGTGGCTTTTTGATCCGGTAGACGAGGTCATTTATTACTTTTATGATCATGTATAGACCGCGGCGACATTTGGGGTTGTACAGCCAGACTAGGTCACCTACTAGGTCTTGAATGTTCTAGCTTGTGCGTTGATTCTCTGCCGGAGTTCGCTAACATACTCTTCTCCTGCGGCGTCTTATCCTGGTGGCATCCCAAACACCAAGTCACAAGGCAGTCGTAGCTCTCGTCCCATAATAATACCTCCAGGAGTTTGGCCGCTTGACTCGTGCACTGCTGAACGATAATAGGCCAGGCAAAATAATAGCTCATCATACCTACAAGTCACGGAAAAATTCCGTAACGCCCATACTAGGTTGGAAAGGGTGGAAAAAGGTTTAACTAATATAGGGACAAAAATTCAACATCTGAATGCTTGCAGTCGAGTAGGGGTGGGGGATGAAAGGGGTTAAAATCGGTTTTTCACGATTTGCAGCGTAAATACGTATTTTATCAAAAACATTTGAATTTGAAAGTTGTTAATAATTAAAAAATTTACAACTTCGATTTCAACAAATTTTCCACATAACCTCAAAATTGCTGATTAAAATAAGAAAAACCAATATTTTCGTTTTTATTTTTTATTTTTTTTCTAAATTATTTTACGTTAACATAAATTGGTAGGATTGTAGTATTTTTCATGCCATGCAAGAAAATATTTTATTTTTGTCAAAAATTTCAGTGGTTTTTAAGAAATTATTGATTTTCGCGAAAAACTCGTTTTTTTCAAGTCCCTAAAAAAGCTGTAGAGAGTTTTGTGGGGGCAAATTTTTTTCGAAAAGACTTTAATTTTCATATAAAAGAAAAAAATGTATTACCTCAATGAAAAAAATTTGTGGAAATTGCAAAAAACTAAAAAATCGAATTCTACTAATATCGACTTTCTCACTATAGTTACAAATTTCATATTATTTCTGGGAATACGGCTCAGAAATTCACAACAAATATTAATCATAATATTATTCATGAATATTCAAGACTATTGAAGACTTTCTATTCATATAATTGAAATGAAGTGATGATTCAGTGAAAAAAAATTTACAATAACTTACCAATTACTATTTTGAAGTAGGCGTGTATGCTTCAATTTTTGAATCTTTCCCGTTCACGAGATATACAATCTCTACTAGATGAAGAAGTAGAAGGAGAAGAAGGAGAAGGAGAAGAAGAAAAACAGAAACAAGAGGAAGAACAAGATGAAGAAGAAGACGAAACAGAAGAGAGAGATCAACAGTGAGACTCTGTAACTTTTTCGTATAGCGATAACGAAACAAGCGGCATCTCTTTCCGGTACACCACAAAGTGATAGCGTGTGCTTCGTTTAACTTAATTTAGGTTCGCTTTGCAAAACAAGTTACAGAGTACCACCCCAGGAGTTATGCCCGCAAAGGAAAAAAATTAAATCGGAATAGAATTGGCACATAATTGTTTGTAAATCACTGAGTAGATCTGCCGCATCTCTTTGTTCATGGTAGGAAGGACATTATATCAGAATATGCTTTACATCAAGTTGCATTCGGCAACATACTAAGGGTTCCTGTTTGATAAGGTGTTGATGTGTCAGCCTCGTATGGTCAATGCGAAGTTGTGATATCATAACGTGTTGTTTTATATGTATCCCAATGTGTAGGATTTACATTTGGATTTAATTGGAATAATTCGTTGTTTACATTTCCACGTCATCTGTCACTCTATGTATATATTCAACCTGTATCTTAACTTTTTATGTCCATATGAGGGGTTTTTGTTACAATAGTGAAATGTGGGTTGATGCTGAAATTCTTAGCTACTGTGTCTACCTTCTCATTGCCAGTGATACCAATGTGAGACGGGATCTAAACCAGTTCGACGGTTCTATTCTGACTTTGCAGTTCGTGCAGTTTTTCCTTAATGCATCGTAGTAGTGTGTGTTTGGGGTAAATTTGTATTATATGGAGCTTGAAGAGTCAGTGAAGATATATTTTTATCGTTGATGTCTGTTGATGAATCAATGGCTTCAGCTATAGCATACAATTCCCCAGTGTAGATGCTGCAGGATGATGGTGACAATTCCCGGAGTAGATGCTGCAGGATGGTGGTGAGCTGAAACTATGACTGCTTTCATTGAAGATAACTGCTGCTCCGATACGTTCGTCTCCTGATGTTTTGGATGCGTCGGTGTATAGAACATTATAGGTTTCATTTTAGAGTATTTTGGCAGGGAATGTTGGGGCAGTATCTTTTGGAAAATCGGTGAGAGATTTATTGCAATGAGGTATATCTTTAAGCCAATGGGGCTCTGACGCTGGTGTTTTCGCAAAAGATTGGTTCAAGGTTATTAGAAAAGGTGAGTTGGGAAGTTGGAGTTGTCTTGGTCTAAAGAGATTTTCGTTGCATACGTTAAACTCAATAATTGTCTTCTGATTTCCATCGGGGGCTCATTTGCTTCGACATGTAGACTTTCGACAGGACTGGTTCGGTAAGCACCATTGCAAGCCTGATTGCCGTATCGTGAACAGTGTCCAGCTGTTTCAGTAAAAACCATTCTCAATAAGCATTTAAATTCCTTCACAAATAGTTTTGCGTATAATTCCAAATTGGGTTATGTTGAAGTGTTCCATCTTTGAAAGAGCATGTATTTCGTTTTCGAAAATGAAAACTGAACGCCAGTTTCAAGGCACCAAGTTTATAACTTTCATATTGTGGTCTGAAGCAATTTTTCGCTTCGAAATATCTTGTTGCGTTGTTATTTCGCATCCTTCGTGAATGAGAGAAGGTATTATGTTATAGTGTGTGTTGATACCTTTGATCTTCCTTATTTTGTACCATGTGTCGGTCATGGAAGTCGAACAAGTTATTAATTGTGGAGATAAACTGTTTCCAGGAGTTTCTTTTGATAATTAAGAATTATTAAGTAATTAGAGAATTATTCTGGAATTTAAATAGAATTGTTAGGGTTCTTTTCATAAATTTTTTTGAAAATAATATTGTTTAATATAATTGTAAGAGATTATAATTATTATCTTCATAGTCCTATCACAGAAGCCATATTGAAAACAGAAATAATCACTGCATTTATAAGTTATTCTGCATTTTCTTTTATTGAATCATTACTTCATTTCAATTAGATGAATAGAAAGTCTTCAATAGTCTTGAAAATTTATAAATAATATTATAATTGATATTTATTGTGAATTTTTGAGCGGTATTTCAGGAAATAATATGAAATTTGTAACTATAGTGAGAAAGTCTGGCCTGGCGGCGTGTGACACGTTCTTATATAGTCGAAAACATTTCTTCTCGTTGAATCCAGAGATTTCTACAATGTTCCATCCGCTTTCAGTCAAGGGATCACTCGCTCCACCGCTATTACTCTATTCTCCAGTAGATGGCGCCAGCCGTTCTGAAGTCTGAATTTTCGTGACATTATTATAGTATCTTCCTATGGAGGAATTCTTGTCACGCTATTAACCATATTCACCGTTGCCATATTGTCATGTGACAATACCACCTAAAAATATAATGTAGTGTAACAAAACCGTGAAAATCAAGAATGTTTTATTTGGTGCATAATTCATGTGCGTATTTGATGAGTTTCAGAAAAATTTAACTGAAGAAAAAATCGACGATAAGTGGGCAGATATCACTATCGGCATCAGATTTCACCTGAGTTTTAATAATGACAACATAGGCACAATAACTTAATAAAAATTTTGAATTTTATGTTTTTGCCTTATACATGCGGTAATAAAAAATGTGCTATTTTTGACACTACCTTCTGTCGACTTATATAATTTCGACAGAGTCGAAATCCCTTTCTCTTCACCCTATCCCGCAAAATAAAATAAATAAATAAATAGAGGTTTATTTTCCATCGTAACTGATTACATTTCACAGCTAAAGACATGTCATTTCAATCTTATTCACATTACCCAACCCAGGGGGGATAGGAAAGGGGTGAAAAGAAGGGCGCAGAAGTAGCAACTCTCCCTCGATCAGGAGAACAGGAGAGCGCCCTGCCAAACCGAACTTGGAACCCCCACAAGAGAGGGTGCCGTTGCCCGGGCACGCTGGTGGTAACGTGGGGCCAGACATTTCATTACCTGCGGTGATATTCTGTAAGATACACGCCTCCTGCTTAGCTTATGCGTGTAGTTAATTTTATTCAATGTACAAAATTCTAGGTGTTTTTGAGGCTGGTTATTTCGATGTCAATCCCGGAAAAGGCTGAGGCAAAAAACCGGTTCGAGGTACTTCGCGTTTTAGGTATTCCTTTCGTCTTGGTTCCCTAAGGAACCGGTTCTTCCCTTCGTTCTTGGAAGATATCCAACGCTTGATAAATGAGCCCGCCGTGTTTGCGAGGCTCATTATCGAACACTCTGAGCTTTGTAATGTCCTTGGCGAGAGGACTTTTATCGATGTAGTATTTATAAAACTTGTATGACAAGTTTCTAATATATGTCGGAACCGAGTCGACGCCAGCAAGCTCCCTAAGAGTTTCCAATCGAACGTATCTTCGGCTGTTGGTTATAATACGGAGTAACTTATTTTGCATCCTATCTAACCTCAACAAAGGGGTCATATATATTCGCCGTGATAGTTTGGAATTTTTATAATTCTTATTTAATAGTAAGAATGCTAAGAATATTATTGGTGAAACATTTGTATATCAGATATTTATAGGTTATTTTGCCAAAGAAAATGAGAACTGGCTTTATGACAGGATTTCATTATTATTCGGATCTGTCACTGTTGTTGCATGAAACTGCCGGTTGCCTAGCAACAGCCCTTAAAAAAAGTTCACTTTTTTTTACGCTTTTCCGTTTAATAATGAAATCGTATGTTGATAGTGAAATATTGTAATACATTACGCACATAAACCACACAAAAAAAGTGGACTTTTTTTGACAGTTGTAGAAAAATATCTTTTTTTTAAGATATTTTTGAAAATTACAGAATATTTTTATCCATGGACCCTCTTAGTTTTCATCTAAAAATGAAATCAACTTGATAATAAAGTCTACTGAACATTTTTTGAGAAATGTACTGTTTAAAAATATCATTTTTAAATTTTGACTGACGTATGGAATCAGTAAATTTGGTTTATTCTTAGTTGAGAACCCTGGGTAAGTGTATTGTCGCATGGCAATATGGTGATGGTGAATATGGTCAATTAGTGTTTTCAAAATGCAAAAGAAAGCAGTTTAGAATTATAGCTGATGTTGATTACAGGGAACACTTTCAACAAATCTTCAGAGATCTGATTATTAGGCCTGCCCCATCATAATTTATTATTTATTTATAATAAATACAGCGTTAGAGGTACAAAAAAACAAAAAAATCATTTTTGGCCCACGCTGATTTTCATGATTACCAAACTCGCGGTGCAACAGATATGAGATTTCCTCGTTTCCTTTTTGCCTGCTGAGTTCATGATTTTTGGTTTGATACTGTCGTAAATCGAAACTGAAACGACTCATTCTCATTCAGTATTTTGACTCCATTCACGAATATTTGAGAACACCTTTGTGTCTCAACGATACGGCCTCTTGATTACCTGAAACATATGAGACTGGTTTTTTTAAACATGTAGTACTGACTTGCCAAAAACATAATTGTAACTTGGTCAAATAAATCTATCCTTGTTGAAAAGGGGAACATTCTCTACGAAAATTGAAAAATGTGATTTATTTTTTTAATTCTTTCTAGTTTTTATTAAAAAAATCATTAAATAAATTAGATAAGGAGAATGTTATTAACAAAAAACATACCTAACCTAACCTCTTGGGAGGTATTCATGTTGAAAAGGGGAACATTCTCCATGAAAATTGAAAAATGAAAAATGTGATTTATTTGTAATATCTAACAGAAAACAACTACTTCCCCGGCACAAGCCACGCTGGACATTGAACTACATCTGATAGATATTGTAAAAAGACTCTAACTGAAAAGAAAAAATCTGAAAGTGAAAATTCGCATTTTCATTCAGATAGCTAATTTTTTTAATTCTTTCTATTTTTCATTGAAAAATCATTAAATAAATGTTTTTTTTAATAACATTCTCCTTATCTAATTTATTTAATGATTTTTTTAATGACCGTAACGATGGAAAATAGCGACTTAAGTTTGTCTTTCATTCGCAGATGATTCCATAACAGATTTTATGAATGTCCTATTCATATTTTCGAACTAAAATCAAAATCTATCCTATTCTATCTATTCTTTTCTATTAGTTTTATTACCTCCGCTCACATAGAATTTTCTACTTTAATTGTTTACTTTCAATCCATGATTCATCTGCTCTAAATCAATCTTCTATCAACTCGTTTTATATTTAATGACATGCATTCTTGGAAATTATTGACTAATAACTTCATTATTGAGAGGAGAAACATTTATTGTACTGTGAACTTGAACAATGGGGCTCTATGGAACTCAACACTTTTATACACTTCGCATTTTCTATATTATGAACGAATGCTTCGAGAGGTCTGTTACCATGAACCAGTATGATTAATTTCAAACTTGTATCGTATCCAAAGCATGTTTGGCTACACCTGATTTTTCTTGTCTCACAAATCGGATATGAGCCATGTGTTATTTGAAACGAACTTTTATGTCGCTTCTAGTTTGACCTACATACTTCTAGTAGTCTTTATAAAAGTGCAGTTCACAGAGCACACTGCTTATATTCGATTTTCTAGATTAGAAAAAATGGAGTGGGCCAACATGCTCTGGATCACGACAACCGTCTCTGTAAAATCCCCCGCTAACGCCCACAACCCACCGATAACTGATAAGGTGTCTGGTCCATCCGCGACCGTAATACCGCGCCGCGTTATCAACGGCGGCTGTGCCACGGCGCATGCCGACTATCCGTTACCACCTGTAGCCGCCGTCATTTGTTCCGATGCCGACTGCGATCAGTGGTTTACGGCGCGAGCTTTCGATCACTTTGGCGCGTGACTTGAACTTCGCGACGGTTGCGACTTTTATTGGTTTGACTTGCTCTCCATCAAGTTGCGTTATTTGTAAACAGTGCTACAGTGCACGAGATGTAAGAGTGGGACTTTCTGATTTGAACCAGGGATTTTTTCCGCCCACCTCGCTCTGGTTAGTCTTTTTATCTTTAATGTGAGAATTTGTGACTTTGATTTAATTTATGCACTAATGTTTGCAGTCGATTAGGATCGTTATTATGGATTTATGAGTCGCGATTTCGCTAATCGTCAGGTATTTTGTTAAAGATGTTCTGTAATATGTTGGAAATAGGTATCCAGTTTGAGGATTTTTCGCTCTTTGTTTATGCCTTCAAAATAAATTTGTGGTACGGAAAGCGCGGTAAATAATATTCTCGTTTGATCTCCATCACGAGTATTCAATTATACTATTTTCTGTGAAGATCTGAAATAGTTGACCGCAGTTGATTTGAAATATAAACGAAGCTGATGATGCATGCTAATTTTACTGGAGCGCATGTTGACATTTGTGGAAAATTCACACGGACGAGCAAAGCGATTGTTACGAACCAACGATTAGAAAATACGAATAAAATAATATTTGGAATCATCGGTGTGAATACAATTAAAAAATAGAAACCACCCAAAATACCAAAACTACGTCAATTTCACGCGACGCGCGTGTCGCCAATAATGTTGGCATCTTCAGGAGCTTAAATTTTACTGAACTACGTCTTATAACTAGTTATTTTAGTGGTTAATTGCACTTATTAATCCCGTCTATATCAAATTTTTTACTTTAATTGTTTACTTACTTCAATATCAGAATTTACCCGCTCTAAATTAATATTCTGCCTACTAGTTTCATATTCAATGATAATGGTAATATTCTTTATTCTGCGAAATATACAATTCCTAGTTTGGAAATGAAGATTGGCTGAAAAAGCGAAGTTCATCTGTTGCCTGGAATGCACAAGATGGTCTTCCACTTAACCCTTAAATCAGATTACAAAGTGAAAATAATAATAACAATAATAAAACGTTTTGTTAAATTCTGTTAAATTGGTGGTTCTGATGGTGGAATGATGGGGGCTGCTATCTAATCTAAAAATCATACCAGCTTACCGTGATGTGGCAGAAATCTTAGCTGGACGAATGCAGAAGGATTCTCGGCCTCAGTAGTTGCTCACCCCACGGACGTGGGGAGTGGCTATTTGGGTAAATGGCACCAGCACGCCCTCCGGATGTGTCGGAGCTCTGGAGACAGGGCCCGACTTGTATAATCCAAACGGATATATATAAAAAAAAATTAACATTTTAATGAGAAGCTTTTATACAAATGCTCTAAAAAGTTATAAATAATTTCTTTAGATGTGTAATGTAGGTTATTCTGTGGGTTTCAAGAGCTTGCCGCGCAAAATTTTCAGTAAGAATATGAAATATGAAGTTTTGGTGTTTTGGGTAGTTTATATATTTCTTGAATTAAAAAAATAATGGTTTAAAAAACGAAATAATACGCTTTACTTCCAACATGGACTAAAATGTAAAAAATAATTGTCAATTTATTTACTCAAATGTGCTTTCGATCTATATTCTCATATTTTTCACTTTGATTTAACAGTACTGAGCGTTCAAGAGCACAAGAAAACGTTGTTAAGCACCCCACGGTGACTAAAAAAATCGAAATCTCCGACCTCAAAAACCATACCAATTTTGAATCGAATCTGACCATAACTCGTCCACCGTCTTGGGCCGCCATCTTGAATACATACATTTTGACAAACAAATCGTAATCTCCGACCCCGAAAACCCTGACGCATTAATTTTGAATCTAATCAGACCATAATGACAAATCTCGTCCGCCATCTTGGAGCCGCCATATTGGAGAGCCGCATTTGAATTTATGAATTTCTATTTAAAAAAATCATAATCTCTGACCCCGAAAACTATTGAATACCAATTTTGGATCGAATCAGACCAATATCACAAATCTCGTCCGCCATCTTGGAGCAGCCATTTTGTTTTTTCTATAACCAAAATATATTGCATTTTTACCGGAATTATGAACACATGCCAAATTTCAGGTGGGTTTAAATCACGTTCAAAGTTTCCGTTACATACATACCTAAGCGTGTTAAAAATATCTTTCACAGGTGAGTTTTATACGTTACTGTTTCGAAGAGCACTCTCTTAATTGAAGTGGATTCATTCAATTCCAGTTTTACTTCACAGTCCAGTAGGTAATACATTTTGGTGCCGTCCGTATGTCAAAACAGGAAATAACAATAATACTTCTCTCCCTCATGAACAGCACTCATTTAAAACAAACGTCTTTGCGTATTTATAGACCTCTCCAAAACACTCGATACGGTTCACCACGGTTTGCTTTTGAGATCACAAGAAGACATAGGTGTAGGGGGCCAAAGTCCAAAGCTATTCTAAAATTTCCTCTCAAATAGACTACAACGAGTAAAACTTGATCAAGTTGTCAGCAGAACAAGAAAAATTTAATATGTAATACCACAAGATACTGTCTGGACTCATACTTTACATTTACGTGAACGATTTATACTTTCTTCAAAGTGGCGAATTTTTGCTTTTGCTGATTGTACGGCAATTTCGTATTCCGCTGATCCTCGGAATGAACTAAAAGTATTAAGTGGGTTGATTGAACGGCATTTCAACGTAACGTGAACCATTTGAAAATGTCGCGAATCCAGTGGAGTATTCAGAATTTTTCGCTAGCAATTTTTTTAGATTTTTGATCTTGAAAAATCAGATTATTTGGTCCTGGAAATGGAGATTTCATCATGAAATCTGGTGTCCTAGTGAAATTTTCGAATATCTTAGTATTAGGCTTTAGTTCGGGTTTAAGTTAGAGTGCCCATTCGCAAAAATTTTACTGACAGATACTATCCAAACTTTCTGTATTGCTTTACTTGGACCTAGTCTGCCACCGTTTTCATCTGTGACTTTTTTGATTCGGAGGCAATTTTTCCAAAAAAAAATTCCTAATTACGTCGTCCACCCCCTCGAACATGTTGAAAAAACGACCATGGGAAAATTCATTAATAACCAACTGCTTTTTTTCAGGATCCATTCATTGAGAGATATATAAAACAATATCTTCATATTGTCTGACACGGGGCGTTTTTCCAGTCTGACGCGTCAAAATGGTCGATTTCATGACCACAAAAAATTTAAAGATACTTTCTTCAAACTTTCTGTATGGCTTCATTGGACTTAGTCTGACACGTTTTTTTCCTCTGTGACTTTTTTTGTTTCGTGGGCGTTTTTCCAAAAAAAATCCGCAATTTTTTTAATGTTACCAAACTACGGTGCAGAGGGTTATTTGTTAGGTCGTCTTAAGAAAAAAAGTTCCTATGAACACATGTCCGGAGTTGCTTCGTTTATGAGGTACAAGGCGTTGAAGTTTTTTTTTATAAAACGGTATTCATAAAATCTTATAAATATTCTCAAACCAATTCAATTGAAATTTGGTGTAGTTATTTGAACTAATAAGGCGCTTATTCAGCCCCAACTAGATTAAAATTATTAGGGCCAGTGGCGTCTCAGTGGGCACAACAGCCAACAATATTTTGAAAAAAGTACACCACTGACTTTTTTTTTTTAGATCAGGCTACTAACAATACATATTTTTGGTCTCTTGTGTTTTCTTCATATCTAGCTTGGTTTTCGATAAAAAACACACTCTATTGCATATCATGAACTCCTGCTACACATTAGTTCAAATAACTATACCTATCCCAAACCGATTCGGTTGAAGTTTGGTACAGTAATCTGAACTTATGTGTAAAAAGAAACCTACTATCTCTGTCAGCTGGCCTCCAAAGCAAGTGTTAATGATATGCAATAGAATGGCTTTAATTTTTTTTCTCGAAAACCAAGCTGGATGAAGAAAACACAGAAGACCAAAAAGATTTATTTTTAGTACCCTAATCTGAGAAAAAAATAAAAATAAAAACCCACAAAAATAAGTCAGTGGCGTACTTTTTTTCACACAATTGTTGGCTGTTGTGCCCACTGAGACGCCACTGGCCCTACTAATTTCAATCTAGTTAGGGCTAAATGAGCACCTTATTAGTTTAAATAACTGTACCAAACTTCAACCAAGTCGGTTCGAGTATATTCATGATATTTTATGAATAACTTTTTTTTTTAAAAAACTTCAACTCCCTGTATCTCAGAAACGAAGCAACTCCGGACATATGTTCATGGAAACTTTTTTTCTTAAAACGACCTAACAAATCACCCTCTGCAGTTTCGTTATTTTTAATAATTATTATTACAAACTGGAAATAGTTATTTTTGTATTTAGTGCGCGAAATGTTACTTTGGTGATCGAGAACTGATTTTTTTTTAACAAGGCGCAGCCATTACTTCACGCATTACTTCGCGCACGGTGTCGTGGTAACGAAGGAAAATGAAAAAAAATATATATTTCACTATCAATACACGATTTCATTATTAAACGGAAAAGCGTAAAAAAGTGCACTTTTTTTTAACAGCTGTTGCTAGGCAACCGACAGTTTCATACAACAACAGTGACAGATCCGAATAATAACGAAATCCTGCCATAAAGACAGTTCTCATTATCTTTGGCAACTAATAACCTCTAAAAATATCTGATATACAAATGTTTCACCAATAATATTCTTAGCATTCTTATTATTAAATAAGTATTATCAAAATTCCAAACTATCGCGGCGAATATATTCAAGGGTAATATAATAAGTGGTATGATTATTACCGATAATTTTTTGGAATATTAAAGAATTGCAATCCCAAAGCTGAGTTATATTTTCTTGCATTGGGATTGCCAATGAATTGATATTCCAAAAAATTATAGGTTTTTAATAATCATACCACGAATTATATTTAGGGCGACAATATATCGATTTGAAATAAAGGAAAATCGTGTCACCTGGTAAATGATGTTTTACTTCTAGCCGTATTTAACGGAATATTCTTTTCCACTACCTCATCTATGATACCAATGGGCATTTGTCCCCAACGATCGCTCATATTGATAAATGAAGACAACTAGTCAAAACATATAAATTTGACGTTTATAATTTAAATCATTATTTTCACTTGGCAGATAGTAAAACAAAAACTAAACAGATTTATCACCGTGAAAATACAGCGACAAGCTATATTTTCACTGTAGTTCCGATTCTATTGGATGAATTTCAAAATTTGAAATCCACTGATTGGTTGTTAAGCAAGGAAATATATTGTCAAAATAATGGATACCTCTAAGGAAACTATTGGACCTGATCTACAGTAGGTAATCCAAGGTAGCTATGGCTGTTTGGCCGTCAGAAACTAGTTGACAACAATAATTAATGAAATTTGTGAAATTGGGCATCTATCCAGATAACGAATTCTTGATAACTATAAATTTAATTTAAGTAGAACTGAAAAGTGATGAAGATTGAACCGAGAAAATCGTGGATAGTGCAAATATGAGATTTCCTTGACATAGTTCAAAGAAAGAAAAAGGTATTCGTAGCTTCACGAGGATTGTTTATTTATTTTGAATACAAATCTAAGAAAATGAAAAGTTACTTCTATGGACTAGTTATTCGAAAGTCAAGTCAACATTAATAATAATGATATTGACCGCGATGAATATGTTATTTCAATATTCGCTTCAAATTTTTCATTTTGCTGGATAGTGTGAAGAGAAATGGATTTCGACTCTGTCGAAATTATTTGTTTCATTTGTTTGAAACTCAACTCTCCGGCATAGTCTTCGAACTTTGTTGGAATAATGAATCAATAAAAATATGCCAAATTCATTTCATATTTGCAAAAAATATGAATTGGTTATTTTTTTTGACAGTTGTAGAAAAAATACTATATGAAACTCGTGAGTAAAGTGTTTGTTTACCTGTAGGAATGCCGCACTCCGCCTACGTCAACATTTCCTACTCGTAAAAAAAAGTATCACTTTACTCACTTGATACATAAATTACTATTTAATGTGATAACTGAACGATTGCTTTTTTCGTCAGACTCTAGTTACGCTTCAATACGTGTCAGACACGTATGCCACATTTTAAGTACTGCCTTTCTACATATAATATTTCAATATCTGAAGTTTATCTATAAATTTTTTGTGGCCATGAAATCGACCACTGTGACGCGACAGCCTGGAAAAACGCCTCTGCACTGTGTCAGACAATATGAAAAGATTGTGTTATAGCTCTCAATGAATGGAGCCTGTGAAAATTAGCTGGTTATTAATACATTTTTCCATGGTTGTTTTTTCGACATGTTCGAGGGAGCGTACATCCGCAATGCCCCATGTTTTTTGTCAGAGAATTTTATTTTCGGGTTTCAGTTCAAGTTTTTAAGCTATTCCATTTGAAAACGACGTATTTAGGATTTTTTTTTTGGAAAAACGCCCCCGAAACAAAAAAACGGTGGCACACTAGGTCCAATAGAGCCATACAGAAAGTTTAGAAGGAGTATTAATTTATCTGTAGAATTTTTGCCGATGGGCACTCTATTTTTTATTCAACGTGCAAATATAAAATTCTCTTGACATACGTGACTGACAATTGGTGTGTGTCATGTCATGAAGTAAAAACAAGGTATTTACTGAACAATATATTATAAAGGGTGAACTGTTACAAAGTGTACGGAGTAGGAACTATCACTTCACTATAGTTTACGATTGTGAAGGCCATACACTGTCAATTTTGACGGACTGGCATAATTGTAGGGATAAAATTATGGAATGGACCGTGATTAAAATCGCCTGGTAAAATTGTCAATTTCAGACCATACACTTCAATCTTGCCTACACAATTTTAGTTTCCCGAAGAAAATTGACGACTAAGAATGTAATGTATGGGGCCCTTATAAGTCAAATCACTGTCTTAGGTACACAATTTTAGTTGTCCGAATTAAATTGACAACTACTGAGATACATATTAATAAGAAAAATTATAGACATTTATTCATCTTGAGATTGTCACGAAACCAGAAGAAACACAAAGGACCCTGCACATTTACTACGTAAAATGAGTTTCGGCTAATTTTGCTCAAATTACAGTATATTGTAGATTTCGGCATCCTCATCACATAGTCCAATTTTCAGGTCGATCCTATGACCAGTTTTCGAGCTACAGGGTGTCAAAAAATCGATTTTTGCTATTTTGGGTATTATGCATCGATTTGATTTTTGTGCTCTAATTCGAAATTGAAATGTCGTAGAAATGAACTTTAAGTTATTGCTCATGAGTTCCTTCATTCGGACAAAAATTAATATCTCACAGCATAGCAAAACAATGTTTATAGAAATAGATAAAAATCAATACCATAATCGTTTTAATTTTCATCCAATTCGTTAAAACTCGGAAATAAACGGCTATAATTCGCCGATTTTTTTCAGAAAGTATTGGTTTTGATCAACATATAATTGCCTGTCCAACAGTATATAGTTTTCCATGTACAGTGACAATTTAAATGCTATATTTCATGAATAAAATTATATATTCATTACGAATTGTCCATAACTGTTACTGGGATATAAAAGTTGAACTAAAATTTCTCATGGAACAATCCTTTCCATCAATCCTATCACCACCCATATTTCCAGCCACCCCCATCACACCCCTGATTTACTACCACCCTCTTTCAAATACTTCGAATAGAAATCTCTTATTGTTATACCTCATTGAAAAGCTGGTAAAATTGATCTATTCCCCCTCATATCAAACAAGTAATTAAATATTATTTTTGTGAACATCTCTGCTTACGGGAATGAAATAAAAAATGCATCCTATTTTATTTTCCTGAATAAGTATTTTCACATTTTAAGTACCTACAGGAAATTTATTAGATAAATCAACTTACAAACCTGAAAAACATTGGTTTTTACATTCTATATACAATTATTAGCATCTTTAGTTTCAAAAATAAAATATTAATAATTTTTTTTAGGACAAGCTTTTATTTAAATGCGCTGAAAGGCAAAAAATAAATTATTTAGATGTGTATTATAATATGAGTTATTCTGTGAGTTACAAATTCTAAAGCTTGCTGCTTTCGTATATCAACTGAAAACGTTGCCCGGCAAGCTTTTGAATCTGTAACTCACAGAAAAACGCATATTACAGATCTGAAGGAATAAGTTTGAACTTTTTAGCGCCTTTGAATAAAAGCTTATCTTCAAAAAGTTTTTTATTTTAATATTTTATTTTTTGAACTGAAGATGTTTTGAAGGTTTTGTAAGTTCATTTATCTAATATATTTTCTGTAACTAACAAGTTAGAATTTGAAAATTGAAAATGTAGCGGTTTTTCATTTCATTCCCATACGCAGAGGTTTTCACAGAAATAATATTTAATTGCTTGTTTGATAAGGAGAGGGGAATAGATCAATTTTTGGCATTCAATGAGGTAAAGGTATCGACTAATTTTTCTTAAAGAAACCATTTTATCAACCTCAACCATAGCAAGAACGTTGATCTCAGTCTCCTCATTTATGATAAACCTCTGTTCTGCCTCTCGATTTCCCCCCTTGCCTAAAACGATTCTCAACATACGGAAAATACTGATGGGATGGATGTTGCCGATTGGGATATATCTGAGCATACAACTCAGCAGCATTCCTTGAATTTCTGTGACATTCTCCAAACAATAACAACATACCTTTTTCACTTTTTCACTTTGAGTATACATTATTTTAACGGACAATTGAACTAAAATTTAACGAAAATAAAGAAAATTTTTCCTTCTGCTCTTAAAGCTTATGTCACTGTCATAATCTAAGTGAGTGTTTTGTTCTCCAAAGAAGACTTGATCGAAATAACTGCAAAATATTATGCATCATGCCTATCCTCGGCACACTTGAGAAAAGTAAATAAATTATTATGAAGTATTTTTCTCAGTAATATTTAATTTATGTTCTTATTTGTAATTCAATCGCAAATAAATTAGTATCGTTGGATTCGTCAAAATATCTTTTTTTCGGAAAGTGCTTGTCAAAAAATGGTCGCTAATTGAAAAATAATAGACACGAAAATGTAATTTTGCCAAATTGTCTTATTCATATCTATCATACTAGTCACTAAAACTTCGCGATTGTAATATTACCTAAGGTCCTTAGATTAGTTTACTTCCGATCATGGCCACCTAGATGTAATTTCAAAAGTGAAAAATTAAGTAGACATAGAAACTTTCGAAAATGTCACGTTCTGATCTAGAATTGTCTCAGAAATCAAAAAATGTTACAATATACAGGGTGTTCCATTTAAAAATTTAGAATCGGAGCCATTTCCGGTGGAATCGGAAGTGGCAGGAAAGTGAAAAATATGTGAAAACTCTCCTCTTCACATACCATTTACCTATACCAAATCTCATTTTGATACACCTAATTATCTAGAAGTTATGACTTGTCTAATAGATTCGATGACACCCGGTATACTGATGAATCCTTATGTAGTTGATCAATACCCATACTTTCTGAAAAAATTGTCAAATTCTAGTTTTCTTGTGTTAACGGATTGAATTAAAATCAAAACGATTATGGTATTAATTTTCATCTATTCCTATGAACATTGTCTTGCTATGCTGTGAGATATTAATTTTTATCCGAATGAAGGAACTCATGAGCAATAACTTAAAGTTCATTTCTACGACATTTCAATTTCGAATTAGAGCACAAAAATCAAATCGATGCATAATACCCAAAATAGCAAAAATCGATTTTTTGACACCCTGTAGCTCGAAAACTGGTCATAGGATCGACCTGAAAATTGGACTATGTGATGAGGATGCCGAAATCTACAATATACTGTAATTTGAGCAAAATTAGCCGAAACTCATTTTACGTAGTAAATGTGCAGGGTCCTTTGTGTTTCTTCTGGTTTCGTGACAATCTCAAGATGAATAAATGTCTATAATTTTTCTTATTAATATGTATCTCAGTAGTTGTCAATTTAATTCGGACAACTAAAATTGTGTACCTAAGACAGTGATTTGACTTATAAGGGCCCCATACATTACATTCTTAGTCGTCAATTTTATTCGGGAAACTAAAATTGTGTAGGCAAGATTGAAGTGTATGGTCTGAAATTGACAATTTTACCAGGCGATTTTAATCACGGTCCATTCCATAATTTTATCCCTACAATTATGCCAGTCCGTCAAAATTGACAGTGTATGGCCTTCACAATCGTAAACTATAGTGAAGTGATAGTTCCTACTCCGTACACTTTGTAACAGTTCACCCTTTATAATATATTGTTCAGTAAATACCTTGTTTTTACTTCATGACATGACACACACCAATTGTCAGTGCCAATGCTGTAATGCAACACCCTTTCTGAGACATTATTTTTTACTCGAATTGAGGGACTCAAGATCTACAACTTAAATCCAATAAGTTCATTTCTGAGACAGTTGAAGTAGAACAAACAAATCAAATCGATGCATAATACCCGAAATAGCAAAAATAGTTTTTTTGACACCCTGTAGCTCGAAAACTGGTCATAGGATCGGTCAGTAAATTGGATTACGTAATGAGAATGCCAGGACCTACAATATATCAAAATTTAAGCAAAATTAGCTGAAAGCCATTTTAAGTAGTAAATGTGCGGGGTCCTTTAATTTTGTCCGGCTAGATTATCAACATATCTCTCTGTTGGGCGTGTATGATTCATCTTGAATAACAGCATTTCTTCGTTCCGTCGCAATATTCTGGCTTTCAATAAAATTTCTTCCCTTCTCATTTTTCGATATGTTCCACCTGAATGGTGTTAAAAGATCCCGTAACTTATCAACCATTCAAGAAACGAACTTATTTTGAATTCGTTAGGGAAACGGCGGATGCATAAAGATAATAATCCACTCCAACTTTTATTTTATTTTGCGGATGGATCCAATCCAATTTCAGTTCCATGTCCCAATTCCCGTCGTCAAACAAGTCGTCCCAGTCGTAATTAATTGGATAAAAAAAACTGAAACAATAAGATAAAAAGGTTCGTGAAAAATATTGCAGAGAGAAATGAAGTTATTGTAAAAAATATGTTTTATGTTTCTGTTTGAAAAGTATCCACCACCGATATTTCAAAATCCGAAAAAAATAGCTACTTTGGAAATAAATATCAGAAATATTTTCATTTTATTTCAGATATACTGGAAACAAAACATGATCAAGAATAGTCTTCTTCCAGGATTCTACCCACTAAACATTAAAACATAACTTAAACATAAATGTTACATCACATTGTGATGTTGTTCAGAGGTATGCTTGACATTACAGATACGTTGTGTCCATGGTCCTTTGTGCCTCTTTTAAATATTACAATGTAACATTTAAAACTAAACGTTACAAAAATATATCATATTAACATGCATTCAATGTTGCTCAAAATATGTTTGTAATGTTGGTCAAAACATTTATGTAACGTTGCTCAAAACATTTATGTAATGTAATAACATTGTTACCATTCTGTATTAATATTTTGATTTGTAGTATACAGGGTGGAGTATATACTCATGGTATATCACATCTTTTCTGAATTTATACATACAATGCGGAATATCAATAGTCACTTTTTGGTAGGCGAGTAACTTCAACTTGAAAAATATAGAAAGAGAACATATATCATGAGCCACACTCGCACCCTGTATCTCAAATGGAAAAATATTGCTTTTGAACGTCTAACATTCAACTTGTTCCTTATTTTTTCATTTGAGATACTGGGTGCAAGTATGACTCATTGTATTTTTTCTCTTTTTATACTTATTAAGTCGAAGTTATTCACCTACAAAAAAGTTACTACTAAAATTCCAGAAATGTATCTATAAATATAGAAAAAAAGATAATATACCATGAGTATATGCTCCACCCCGTACACTACAAATCAAAGTATCAAAACAGAGGGAGGTAAATGTTAATAGGAGAATGATATCAAACAAAAAAAACTACAACTGCATTAAATATTTAATGGAATAAAAAAATATAAAAAATAACAAAATACTCTTAAAGAATAAAAGTAGAATTTTCACTGAATCAATGATCACGTGGTTTGCGTGTCACTACTCCTTCCTCTTCAGCCTCTACTTTGCAAACCTTATCCAATCCGTCACAATAAGTTCAAACTCAATTCACCTGTGGTTGAACGGAATGTCATTTACAGATCCTGAAAATATAGTAATTATAGTCACTGAAAACTTAAATCAATTTTAAATTTATATTGTCAACAAAATGTCAGTTGTGTGCTATGTAATAAGACTTGAAATATTTTTATTAATTCTAGAAATATTTTTGGTAATTCTTAAAATCACTAATAATTGCTTAAAATCCATTTATATTTCATTTTAATGGGTGATTACAAAATGAAACTCATGAGTATAGGTACCAGCTTTACAAGACAGGCCAGATTGCAATTTAATAGAATTAAATATTTTATTTGTTTATTACTATATAACTCATGCTTCATCAGTTAGCAGTATTAATCCTACGTTAGCTCAACAAAAAGCTTTATGCAAATGGGTAACAGAAAAACAAATCACTAATTTGTGCATCGAGTATTCGTAATCTCATACCAGTTCGGATAATTAACCTATTTTGAAGCCATAACTTGAAATGTATGGAAATATTAGATATACATTTCAGCATCACTTCAAATAATAACATTTGTTGGAATTGAAATAATTTTCTAACTCACCTCCGCCTGACCTGCATGCTAAGTTTATCTTCACTGGATGTAATGACTTCAGTATTACTCTAATTATCATTTCTTATTAACCTAAAATTGTTTCCTCAGCAGAGCTATTTTTATTTGTAAAAGTCAGACGAGATGGATTGACAACGCTGATAAGTTTCCTTTGTTCAAGAGCCTTAGCTTAGAAACCTGAAATAATCAAACATTAATACTTGTTGGGAGGAACTGGGAAAATCATAACCTTATAAACACTGTGAATTTTACAATGATATGATATTGAGACTGTATTTTTTGAATCCTGCTTTAAGAATTTCAATAATATTGCTTTCAATCACTGTTGGAAATAATATGTCGATAATAAGGGTCCAGGGCTTCTTTCACCAACATAGATGTTCATCTAGATACCAACTGTAGGAACAACTGATACGCTTCTAGTTTTCTATGAATTGAGCAGCATCCTGAAATTAATCGAACAGCATCCTGAAATGAATCAGTGATGTTTATTGAATATTTTTAAATTTCAATGCCTACCTCAAATATCTGCCAACAAATATCTGGCTGTTTGTTCATGTTTTTATTCTTCCTACCATACTTCAGCTGGTACGAAAATCATATCACTCGCGAACTGGTCAAAAAGTCATGTAAGAACTTTCAATCAAAATATAGAAAGGTATCAGATTATCCTACAAAAAATGCACAATGAAAATTGAAAGCACTCGCTCACAGCTTGTAAAATAAACAAGATGGATGAATGCCATGAACATGAACGGGAAAATTGCATTTAAGAAACATTTTAAGATAATATTAGTTTCAAAAGTTTTCAGTACACATGTGAGTAATGTTTTGAGGTGGTTAAACACAAACGTAGTGCAAATAACATAATCACTCTGTCTGAACATATCTGAGGAACATATACTCAACATTTTATATATCTTTTAATGAATATTATTTGTTATATTATTTCGATGTGACACAAACATATAGCTGAAAACATTATGTGAGAAACATCATGACAACATTATTCTGTTAGTTTGCCAATATTAATAAAGTTATCTCTGGTAAATGTTTTTATTATGTATCATGTTTAGTGGGTAGCGCTGGTAATAATTTTCCATGTTTCCAGGACTGGTCTGTCTCCGGCAATATTTCTCTTTCTCTCTCTCTCTCTCTCTCTCTCTCACACTTTTATATTCCACTACAGTAATCAAAATGGGTTGGAAAAAATTGCTTTATAATTGAAAGATTTTATTTAACTTGCAATGTTAGTGTGTGTGTTAGTTTGGGTCAAATCTTGCAAGCTGAATTAGAACCACTTCCTCTTATAGTGTGCAATTGAAATTTTACATTTTGGTTTAGTTTCGATGACAATAATACATTACTGTCAAATAAAAATTCCCTCCTCTCTTGCACCCTCCGAAAGTTAAATAAAGAACGCGTAGGGGTTCTAGGGGCAAAATCAAAATCAGAAAAATCAGTAAAAATAGTAAAAAAATTGTGAGCGTCGAATAATAAAGTTTCAAAAAATGTATGGCTCTTTGTCCTCCATTGAAAGCTAGATAGAGAACATGTACAAATTCGAAAAAAATCCCAAGAGTTTCGGACATGGAAAATTACGACGAAAACAAAATGTTTTTCTGCGGTCTTGATCCACTCTTCTTCTCGAAAAAAGTAGCGAAAATTACGGAAATCAAATCGGAAATATCTGTAAAAATTGTGAAAAATATCGGACAGGTAGTCGAACAAATCAATTTTAGATGATTTTATTTTACCTTCCTGACTCCCTGAAGGTTGGATTGAGAAAGAATTTTAAAATTATCTGATTGTTTTGGAAAAGACAATATCGGTCGTAGGGCTCAGACTATCCTACTTTTGAAAAAATTTGTGAAAATTCACGAAAATGAAATCCGTAACAATTGTGATAAACATCGAGTTGTTGAATATTGTTAGTAACTTGTTGTACATGTATGTATGTATCCAGTAAGGTGAGGAGAGAAGCTTGGCACCTGACGCACCTATTAAAACAGATAATTAACCAAATTCAGTGCTAAAATGTACAAAATTGAAGGAATAAAACAATTTTTAAAGGAAAGGTTTTATTTAAATGTGCTAAAAAGAGGAAAATAAGCTTTGGAGTGAGTCAATCTCATCATTATGTTACATAATCAGATTTCATACAGGCTACAGGCTTTTATATTATGTGAAATTTCATAATATTACAAAATAATGGTTTGATTTATTGAAAAGTTTATTTTTCTTTTTAGTCCATTTAAATGAAAGCTACGAAAGCGTCTAGGGGTCACACAAAGAAAATAAAATTATTTTCCCAAAAAAAAATCCAATATATTGGAATCCAATATATTGGATTTTTTTTCAATATATTGAATTAATTTCCAATATATTGAATTTATTTTCAATATATTGCATTTTTTTTCAATATATTGGATTTCTTTTCAATATATTGGATTTTTTTTCAATGTATTGGATTTATTTTCAATATATTGGATTTTTTTTTAATATATTGGATTTCTGTCAGGTATCGTAACAAAAAGCTCAGAGTTCTTCTATGAGATCGTTTAAGAAACGATAATCGTTCCCGGCCGATGTTTACCGACCCATTTTACTACCATCAACCTACAATGCTGTAGGCTATTATGACAAGTACCTGTTAGGGAACAACTACTCCCCTGGCTAATACCACGACGGGAATGGAATTACATCTAACAAAATACTTGTGCAATGTACCTCATTGCAGGGGAATCGATTGCAAGTGATCTTCTGTAACCAACTAGCAGAATTTTGTTCAGATTCGGGCAGGTGGATCACCTGCAGACAAGTTTCGAGGTTGTCGCCTAGTCATCAGTATAGGGTACGCCACCACTAAAATGTCTTGTGAGATATGTGACATATCATTCAATACCCGTCGTGGTATTAGCCACGGGAGTAGTTCTTTTCTAACAGGTATTTGCCTACAGCATTGTAGGTTGATGGCAGTGAAAAGCGTATACCATCGGTTGGCAACGACTATGGTTTATCAAACGATCTCCCAGAAAAACTCTGAGCTTTGTGCCCAGAAGAAAATCCAATATATTGGATTTATTTTCAATATATTGGATTTTTTTCCAATTATATTCAACAACATAATTGTGCAATGTACCTCATTGCAGAGGAAGCAATTGCAAGTGCTCTCCTGTAACCAATAACTAGCAGAATTTTGTTTTGATTCGGACAGGGGGATCAAATTTTGAGGATGTCGCCTCGTCATCAGTGCAGGGTAGGTCACCACTACGATGTATTGTTAGATATGTTACATATAATGAAATACCCGTCGTGGTATTAGCCAGGGAAGTGATTATTTTTCAACCGGTATTTGCTATAATAGCCTACAGCATTGTAGGCTGATAGGAGTAAGAAGCGTATACTATCGGTCGGCGATGACTATCGTTTCATAAACGATCTCCCAGAAAAACTCTGAGCTTTGTATTCAACTGATTTTTGAACTTCTTCATTATGAATTTGTTGACATATGAGCTAAGAAAAAAACCACGTCCAGTACCGCTCTGGTTCCAGCAAATATTTCATTATTTCCTTTTATGAACTCTGTCACTTCAATATTTTAGTGCGAGAATCAGCCTGAGTTTAGGAAGAAAACCAATCTGTAGGAGTGGGGTTGCCAAATCAATTGAAGGTATTGAATTTATAGCACACGATTGTTAATCAGATGTTTTAGTTATTTTTTATTATCCACATTGTATGTTATTCTATTGTTATGGATTACATGAAGAAACATTTTCTATACTCATTACTTGATACTTCTGAACAGTATTTACCATGTTAATTGTTTATTTTGCATCATTATCACGAGAGTAATTGTACATAAAAACACGGTAACAAATATGATTACATATAGACTACAAGCCCAGGCCAATTTTGTAGGGGTCATTTGACCCAGCATGAATTATATTCAGAATTATAGTGCCATACGAAACAACTCCTTTGCGCACTGTGCCGACAGTTGTGAGCGGTGCAGATGATTACGCAGGTCAACGAAACTTTCCATCCAGAGGAGGGATTTTTTGACAAAAGATTCTTGGACGGCATTTCTCAAGATGACAAGATCACTGAAAAATAATCAAGTAGGACCTAATGCCGTACAAAAAGAACGGTGCTGAGAGCCAGCAAATTCATTTTCCCAAATTTTTGTTATGACTTCAGGTGATTTATTACTGTACGGCATTTGTATAATTGAATTTGTATAACTACATAGATTTATTTTTTAGCAATGCCGTAAATATTTGCCGGTACAGGGACGGGGAGCTCCGCACTTAACCCCCTAACCCTAACTAGTATAGTTTGGGTCATTTGACACAACACCAAACTCAATGATCTTAATATTATTTTATGAAAATATGTCATTTTTTGTTATGCCGTACATTTTTCGTGGAACATGTGACCGCCCTGGAAAATTTATTTCCCTCTGGAAAGGGTAATTTTACGGTCATTTGTTTTTTTTACGGCATGAATATAATTTATTAGTTAGTATAGCAATAATCGTAAAAAACTATATGCCGTACAAAAAGAATATTGCTATACGACTGGAATTGGTATATAGTGAGAGTCAAAAAATTGCACCATATGGGAAACTTTTTTATTATGCACTTGTCAGAAAATTTTATTCTTCATAAAAGTTGGTGTTTCGCGAAAAACTTATATTTGAGTTATCAAACTTCTGAATTTCTAACCGGTGTACAGGGGAGAACAAAAAATAGTAATTTTGTTCAAGAGTAATCTACCCTTATTTTTGATATTATCAAAGAAGTTCATTTAGAAAAGTTGTTCAGAATCGGAAACAATATCAAGATTTGGAATCACAGCTACCTACACAACAAAAACAACAAAATTGTTTCCTAATTTTTTATAGTTCCAGTCTCATAAAGAGTACTAGTATCTAATATGCAACTTAGGCGCCTCTCTCACATTCCTATAACGATATTTCAATGCGAAATTTGGTACAATTTATCATTTGTATTAGAATTTCGACGTTCTTTGAAAATTGTTTGAATTGTTTTACTAGTGTAATAAATATCAGTGTGATTTTATGAAAGGCAAATTGAATAAATCAATTAATTATAGGTAAACGATTAAATAATATATTTCTGCAGGTTTTTACGATCACTTCATTCATAAAAAATTTAAATATACAATTTACGCTCTATATCTATTATTATAATTCCATCAATATTATGGAATCCTTGTATTACCATTGGTCCTTGATGAGTTTACCAAATTTCAGGTTATTCGAGCGATTGGAAGTGGGTGAAAATTAAATATAGAACTTCTCATCAGTATTTTTTTTATATGATAGGTTTATCCCAGTCGGGCCTCATCTCCGGAGCCCCGATATATCCGGAGGGGGCATGCTGGAGTCATTTACCCAGATCGTGGGGGTGAGTGATTACTAGGTCCGAGATTCATGTGCCCTGAGCAGACGGAGTAAACCAAGGCTAAGATTTCTGCCGCATTACGGCACACCGGTATCTCGTCTATACCAAATGAGTGTTGTAGATGATAGTACAACACTCGTAGCGCCGGCAGCGCCGCGTTATGCCTGTGGACATAGGCTGAGACCGCATAAGCTTGACACGCAGACAGCTAATGTACATGTATGTGCTATAGTTTTGACTGCATGTTTGGCAATATGGAGTCGAGAGTCCAGTGATGATATTAGCGACTGAAGGATCGAATGCGAATTTATTTTGCATGGCTTTCAAGGAGCTCAGGGAGTCAGAGCATATCAGAAATTGCTGACTGTCAGTAGCGAATTCACAGTAGAGGATAGCTTGCAGCGGGGTGGAGTGCCCATGGGTATTCCCGTTTCTGTACGACAAATGCACAACCAACCCCGTTTTTTGTTTTAGATCCGTCGGTGTATATTTTTGTGAAATTTACAAATGTTTCAATATTCTGCTTATATTCCAATATCAGCTGTTTTGTATTCAACTCCGACTTATTTTGTTCTCTCTCTATTGCATAAGTTTTGTTCTCTAATGCGTATTGCCATAGGTCTGGTGATGGTTGGCTTTGCAGAAAACTTATTTGTAAATGTCGTCATGGTCGTACAATATATCAAAATTTGGATGGTGTGGTTGGGCATATATTTTCATTGCATTCAAGTGGAGGAAGTGCTGCCATACAGTTTATTGACAATGTCGGGCTTGTTCTAGATGAACCAGTTGCCAGTCGTAGTGCGGTGTTCTAAATCCTATCTAGAGTTTTCAGGCGGCTTTTCCTGGCAGACGAGTAGATTGTGCATCCATAAGCAATTCTGGAAAGGGTTAGACTTTGACAAATATTCAGCAGTATTTCTTGATCTGCGCCTCATCTTATTCCAGCTAGTGTTGTCATGACACTAGCTGTGTGAGTGATTTTTGGCATTTCACCCTGAGATCGCTCAGATGAGGGCTCCATGTAAGTTTGGTTAAGCCTAGATCTTCAATCGAGTCGTGGAATTCTATTGGAACTTCATGTAGATTGAGATTTGGCACATATGATGTTTTCTTTTTCTGCAGAAATAAATGGCTTTAGTTTTAGAAATAGAGAATTTGAAACCTTTTTCTGTAGTTTCTCTGTAAAGGATATCAATGGATCTTTGCAGAATTTGTTCAGTTTCGTTGATGGATTTGGAGAAACGAAATATCACCAAATCATCAACGTAAATGATTTGATGAATCTCTCTTGGAATGCTTTCGATTATAGAGTTTATTGCTATTGCAAATAAGGTCACGCTCAATGTAGATCCTTGGGGTATTCCATTCTCAATGTTACGAGAATTCGATATAATATCTTCTAGTCTAGCCCTCAGTTTTTTCCACTCAAAAATTGCTGTGAAAGATAGGTAAGTTACCCCTGATTTTCCATTCATGGATTGTTTTCATTATACCATATCTCCACGTTAGAATATAAGCTTTCTCCAAATCGAGAAATATTGCCGAGAGGTGTTCCTCCTTCATGACAATTGTTTGTATCTCATGTTCTATGTGAGCTAGCGGGTCTATGATTTAGCGGAATTTTCTGAAGCCCATTTAAAACGTGGATAGTAGGTTATTGGTGTCAAGATACCAAACCATTTTTTCCAGTAACTCACTCAGACTGCTGCTGAGGGAGTGACTGTCAGGTTTGGTGGTATCTTTTCTAGGTTTCAGTATGGGAATTATTATCACTTCTTTCCATCGCTCACGAAATATACCGGAGTACCATATTTTGTTGAATATTACCAACATGTTTTCTTTCTAGTCCGTAGGTGTTTCAAGAACTCATAGTGGATTTTGTCTGAACCAGTTCGTCCATAGTGAAGGAATGGTTATATGCTAGGTTTTCATTTGTAGTAAAATGTAAGCTTACTTGTTCTGTTTGGGTTTTCATTTCTAGAAATGTAGGATTGTAATCTTCTCCAGAGTTGTCTGAGTGATAGTTGTCAGAAAAAATTTCGGCCGCGTCTATGGGGTTGTTGGAGATTACTTTTTCATAATCTTCCAACGTTAGGAATGCCGTGCTAGAATATTTTGTCAGAAAAGCACATTTTCAGATGAAAAATTATTATTATTATTATTATAGTCACCACCCAGAATTGACAGCTAGTGCCTAAAATTATTTTTTCATGTATCAGCATCGTTCTGTACATGTTTCATGTCCCCGAAATGTTATACGGGGGTTATACGGGGTATATTCACTATGCTTACATTTCCTAAAAACATAATGAACAATCTTATCAACTGTGAGAAATCCTTGAATTGAAAATGTACGGCATCATTTTTTGTTTGTTTTGGGATGCTGGATAAATCAAAAAAGCAATACTTTTCTAAAAATTACTTCTCTAATAAATAACAGTGAATTTTTTTTTCATTCATATTTTTATTTAGTTCCATCGATTATAACCTGATTATACGTAAAACGAAAATAGTTAGCCTAGAAACCGGTTGCCGTACAGGCATTTATATCCTCTCTTTGAACAATATAAGATTCAACCCCCCAAATGTAGGTAATTTTTATTCATTTTTTTTATTTTTTTTATGCACCAATATTTTTAGACGGCATAATTTCTGAAACTCATTTTATGTGTTGAATAATAATGTGGAATCGATGCCGTACATTTTGCAATGATCTTGAAATATACAGGTCGAAGTATGAATTTTCGTGAGGGGCTCCCCGCCCGTGTACCGGCAAATATGTACGGCATTGCTAAAAAATAAATCTACGTAGTTATACAAATTCAATTATACAAATGCTGTACAGTAATAAATCACCTGAAGTCACAACAAAAATTTGGGGAAAATAAAAAAAATTGCTGGCTCTCCAGCACCGTTCTTTTTGTAAGGCATTAGGTCCTACTTGATTATTTTCAGTGATCTTATCATCTTGAGAAATGCCGTACAAGAATCTTTTGTCAAAAAATCCCTCCTCTGGATGGAAAGTTTCGTTGACCTGCGAACTTATCTGCACCGCTCACAACTGACGGCACAGTGCGCAAAGGAGTTGTTTCGTATGGCACTATAATTCTGAATATAATTCATGCTGGGTCAAATGACCCGTCCAAAATTGGCCTGGGCTTGTAGTCCAGTTGTTTATCCTGATTATTTAAGTATAAAAATTACTTGCCGTAATGAATGTTTTTCAAAAAAACTATTAATACCTCTAATGAAAATAAAAATAATGAAAGTTCAACGTTACTTCGAGTATAATTCGATTAAACTCCGAAAAGTGCACCGGAGAGTTTCAAATGAATGAAATGAATAATTTCGAGGGAGTGAATAATTTGAGTTGAGTGTCTATCAGAAAACAACTACTTCCCCTTACGAACATTCAATTACATCTGACATCCATTTGTGCAATATGCCTCCAGGAGGAACAATTGCAAGTGCTAATTGCAATCAAGCACTGAATGAGTATAGAATGAAGGCTTCCACGGCCGGAAGTAGAATCAAGAAGTATGGTTTTCGGGGTTTGGGGCCGTGGTCGGATCACCTCCGTGGAGGTGGTTTCTATGGACGTTTCGCTCACAACTGCGGTGCGCATCTTCAGCTTGGATGTTGTCTTCTCGAAGAGCGACGTAAACCTGATACAGCGGTTGAAAGGTCTTTGCAATTAATAGTTACAGCGTCTAATTACTTTGTTTTGACTAATTTGCTTTTGTTCTGCTTGGGATGCACTGAATATTATCCACCATTGGTTGGGAACGACCATCAGCCATGACATGTTTCACGGTTCATTTTTCACCCACCAGTGCAGATAGGTCAGACAACATAAGAGTTATCTCAGCCCACTCAATGAATGATAACACCCAAAACTCAACAGGAAGAAGCACTTCTTGGTAGCACAAACTTCAGAAAGAGCTGATCCATAATTCGAATTAAGTTGGCCACTTTCTAGGATAAATAGGCGAGGACACGAAATTTTCAAAATATTTTTAATAGATTTTACAGCTTATGAACACTCTAGTGACAATTTTCTTTTTTTGTTGAGTTGTCTGAAACATGAAAAAAAATATTTAAAGTTCATAAATTCAAATGACTTCATTTCAGCGCCGTTGTGACGTACTACCCCGAGCAACCTCTCCCACTGTTGACAGTGTCAATTAATTTAGCAACGTTGCCTTACTTATGTTATGTCCACAAAACACAAATGCTGAAACGAAGACATTTCGAGATCTGTGGTCATGGACAAGTATTGCAATAATGCGCGTGCTCAAATCGGTCATTTTCCTTCAGTTTGAGTTATATTTATTCTATCATTCTGTGGTTGTTTATTTTCTATTAAGAAGTTGCTCTGTTATTTTTTGTATTAGATTTTTCAAAATGCCTCTTAAAGTTTGTTTCGTGCCCAAAAGTGTTTGAACAATAGTGAAAATAGCAATAAAGTCTTTATTTCTATTACTAGTGACCCGAAAACTCGGGCAAAGTGATTTTCAGCTGTGAATGCACCCATTCTTGGAAGAAAAGACATATTTTGTTGTGAAGACCATTTTTATGTGAGTTGATATTTTTTTCTGAGTAAAACAAAATAACTAGTAATATCAATTTATTTTCGTAGATGGAATGTGATGCCAAAAATTGGATGCATTATAAATTAATGGGATCACGAATATATATATATATGAAAGATGATGTGTTTCCCCACAAATATCTTGGAAAATCCAGGTCTCCCACAGAATCATCACAGTTCTCTGCATCAGCAAGAAAAAGAAAGATGAAAATGGCAAAAGGGCATGCTGACAAAGTGAAAAAATCTCTTTTATTGCAGAAAATGTCTGATTCACATAGTGCACATGAAATTCGAATTCGAACATCATTTTTATGGACCACAATAATTCACAATATTAAAACTATCGAGTTCTTTGTTTATATTCAAACATATTGCTTTATGACAGATCCAATTTCAGTTCGAAAATATGAATAGGACATTCATAAAATCTGTTGTGAATCATCTGCGACTGAAAGACAAACTTTAGTCGCTATTTTTCATCGTTCAAGATAACCTCTTGGGAGGTATTCATGTTGAAAAGGGAAACATTCTCCATGAAAATTGAAAAATGAAAAATGTGATTTATTTGTAATATCTAACAGAAAACAACTACTTCTCCGGCACAAGCCACGCTGGACATTGAACTACATCTGATAGATATTGTGAAAAGACTCTAACTGAAAAGGAAAGAAAAGGAAAGAAAAGGAAAGAAAAGGAAAGAAAAGGAAAGTAAAAATTCGCATTTTCATTCAGATAGCTAATTTTTTTAATTTTCTCTAGTTTTCATTGAAAAAATCAGTAAATAAAGTAGATAAGGAGAATGTTATTAAAAAAATATCACTCACAGAAATCGTTCATTTCTCTGAAGCAAGGTTCGCTTCTCTCGCATTTAATCTCCAATACATTTTGGTCGACAAAAATCTATTACGCTTTGCCAAGCTCTTCAGGAGGATTGATATAGGATAGGAATAAAACAGGCTCTTCAGAAGCATACACATCAGGGATGGATATGTGGGAAATATTTCTTGAATTTTAATAAATAGTTCAAATTTTACATAATGTTACAGACCTGAAAGTTGATAAAGACTTCTCGAATTGTTCGAGATCGTTCGATGAATTAGATGGAAAAATCTAGAAGCACTAACTTTTGTTCTGGATCAATCGTCGAACATTCCTATTTTGTTCTATTGATATCTTCATTTTTCTAGAACTCTATTTAAATATAAAAGCAATGCATTTGGATACAAGTATTTTGGTATCAGTTTTGACAGTGACGTTAGTATTGTATTGCAGTGTTGTCAAGTGAAGTTTGAATAATAAACACACTAGCGTACACTTATTTTTGAACCCGAAGACGCAACAATAAAGATAATTTTTTTTTGCCGAATTCGAGTTTTATAGTTTTTTTAATTTTCTGAGAAAATTTGTCACAGTAATGTATTTTTTTTATACCTTCAGAAAGTAGAGATTACAACGAACAAAAAGCAAGATTTTTTCAAAACGCAGATATTTCGAGGGAGAATTTTGAATTAAAATAAGCGTGCTTTTTTGACAATAAATCAATATAAGGGGAAACAATAAATATTTTGAATCCAAAAAATTACAGTGTGTTTGGGTCATAAAAAGGTAAGTTTGTACCAAACTCGTGAAAAAAAAATGTGGTAGAAAAAAATAAGAAACCAAAATCTAGGTTTTTTTGATTTTAGGGTTATGTGAAAAACTGTGGATACAAAAGTTGTGAATCTTTCATTACCTACATCTTTGCCACTCAACTTTTTTGATAGGACTTGTAATTTTGCCTGAAATCGTGATAAACCGTTTTCTTTCTTAAAATCACCCCCCGCCCCATTTCCGACCTCAAATCGCCCGTTATTTATTTTTACTTTTATTGTTGTTATATTTTCTTACTCCTCCAATGTGTATCATCCTGTTCTTATTTTCTTTGGTGTCAAAAATTATCGACCCTGGCCTACAAGGTAGGAAAATGGAAACCAATCGACATCGTATCTCTGCGGCAGCCAGATTGTTGTTTTTGCGCCGTTCTTGAGGAATACTACTCAAAATCGATTCTTAAAAGTTTGAGGTAATGAAGTTTTCCAACTCAATAACTTCAATTGACATCAAGTGGCCTGCAACCCAACAAATTCAGATATTGGAAATTCATTTTGGCGCAGCTCTTCTGATCAACACAAGTTTATATTCCGTTTTTATTGGCACTTGAATTGAATAGAGTAGGAAACTAATTAATGTATATTTCTTGTTGATATTTCATTTCTGAGAAGAAAACCAACCTATCCTCTCGGTAAGTGAATAGAAATTCACCGTTAGTCTCAATTTTTGTTTTCGTTCGGAAAGCTCACTGGGATTTATTATAACAGTAATGCAAATATTCGCGTCTCAGAAAAAGACTTGAATAAAAAAAAAATATATTCAATTATTTCACTACAATATTTCTGCTTGAATATTACCCAACATCATGAATTATTGCTCAATACTGAATTCAGCATAGTGTGCTAGATATACTGAACATGCTAGTATACTTACCGTTCTAAGAAACCTAACAGCGTTTAGAGATTTTATTAGAGCCTTTTCAGCGAATATATTCAGCAATATACGAAATTTAAACTAAACCCAAAAAATTGTTTACCAAAAAATCTGGGGTAGAACCTAAAAAAAATTAATTTAAAAAAATATAATTTTTTTTGTTGTCATTTCAGAAAATATAAGATTTATCAAAAAACGATTTCGATAGGTTGAGAGATAATTTAATTCTCCACAAGAATGATTTTCAGTAATACTTTATGAAATACGCTTGTTTTCTCAGAAAACGTGGTTTAACTCCGACGTCACATTTCATGCTCGCGCTAACCCGTCACTGCAAGTTCAGACAGGGCCGAAAATTAGATTTGTCATACATAACTCTGCTAAAAATTGTAGTAGAAGGAAAAGACAAAGTGTATATCGTTCCTGAAGACTTGTACTTCCTCATGCAAATATAATATGTGAGTATCTGAGCACCTAAAATGTTTTTTGGACCACTTCACATAACCCTTCTACGATATTTACCGAGGATCTGAAAGTCATGGATATTTTAGTTGATATGAAATAATTATACTGGAGCAGGAATCAGTACCCTCTTTGGACCACGTGCAACGATTCAAGGCTAGTGAGACAAGTCTCACTTATAAATGCCAAAGAAAAAAGTGGGTTTTACTCCTGCCTCAGTTTTCAACTGACCCATAATCCCTGCAATTTCTTCAGTAACTGTTGAAAATAATCGCTCATACACATCCTACATAAAAAATGAAGTATGTGATTTCAAGCATGAGGTTTGCACTTCACAATAGTGTTGTTAAATATATATATATATATGCAGAATATGAATAACCGACTATTTTCAACATTTAGTGAAGGGAATGCCGATTTTATGGGTAAGTTGAAAATGAGTCAGGAGTCTTTTTGGCATGTATAAGTGGGACCTGTCACACTACTTTAAAATTGTTCCATATAGTCCAGAGAGGGTATGGGTTGCTGCCTTAGTATAATAATTCCATATTTACTAAATTATTCATGATTTTTGGATCATCCGCAAACATCTCCGTGAAGTGCGACAAAACACATGAGTAGGAGTCTTCAGAAAAGATATGAACTTTTCCTTTTCTTTCTCCAATCTTTTTTAGCAGAGTTATGACCAATCAAATATTCGGCTCCGCCAGAACTTTCAGCGGCGGATAAGGGTGAACCTGAAATTTGATGTCGGCGTTCAATCACGTTTTCTGAGAAAACGAGGTATTTCATAAAAAATTACTAGGGATCATTTTTGTGGAGAATTGAATTGTCTTCCATCCTGTTAGGTTGTTCTTTTGATAAATCATATACTTTCCAAGATTCCAGCAAAAATCTATTTATTTATTTTTAAAGGAATAAAATGTTCCACCCATGGAATTTTGGTAAACTATTTTTTTTGTGTTTAACATGGTTCCAACTACTCGCGTACCAAGTTTGGTGGTGCTACAATCGATTCTTGTCTCATAACTCAATCGTACTGAATTATGTACTCTTAGATGATACTATAGAAAAAATGTCGGACAGACAAGAAACTCCATAAAAATGAGATAGAAAAAACACTTGGCACATGTAATATACGGAAATATACATGTGACACTCTATCTCTCCACTGGCGAAAGGTATTTTTGGATTTGGTAAATAATTCATTCGTATAAACAGTGATCAGCAGATTTTTGTATAAACATTTTTGTTTCGATTTCTCAGAATGTTTTTTCCGCATGAAAACTTTAAATTTATTTATACAACCAGCAGGTCTGTGGGCCTAATTACAGGTGTACATTATAGAAACTCACGAATTGAAATTGGATCGCATGCAACATCATTTGAAATAATACTATAATGATGATAATAATATAACAAACAAATGATAATGATACATTAATTGAAGATTGGAAGTAACAAAGGAGCTAAGTGCCAAAAATAAAGTCTTGAGATATTCAAGAAAAAAGTAATAAAAAGAACAATATTTGTTGGTGGCTCCATCTAATTATTGTTGTAGGAAGCATAATATTATTCATGGCACTTACTGCCTTTGTCAGGTCAGAAAGCATGTCGTTTAACACCGTTCTACGTTCTACGACAACATATCAATTTAGGAAATTATGGCACTTAGCACCTTTGTTACTTCTAGTCTTCAATTCGAATAGGTATTTTGAATTAAATTAGTTGATCTTAATACAGCACTAGTCGGAGAAATAATGAAGCACGTCACTAGTCATTCAGATGTTCGCCCAATATCAATAATCCAAGCATTATCAAAACTGAAAATAATTATTACTTGATAGATTACTTCCTATGTGATTTATAATTTCATTCATAATTCATTCTAGTCAAGACATATAGTACAGCTACAGCAATCACCAAAAATATATACTGAAGCTATTAGTGAAGTAAACGAAGAATATGAGAAGGTATGATTTCACGACCGGTAATCTGTGAACTTTTGGTGGTTTTCGGGTTGTAGGTCGTGGTCTCGTGGTTATTCTTCCGGATATTTCGTAGACATTTTTGAAGGCGGTGCGGTAACGGATGAAGCTTTACTGATTCGGTGTATGTGCCGCTTATTCTGATAGGGGCCGTGAGTCTTGAGTCTTGATTTCTCTTGCTCACTAAATTCCGATTCTTGTTTTTGTTTTGATCTCTTTCACCTACCTCCACGTTTTACTTAGATTAAAGGCTTCCTTCTCTTCGATTGAAATTCTTATGGTGTTTGACGTATAATCGGTATGATATAAAGGAGCATAAACACCTGCATAACCGAACACAAAAGGAACTGCAGGTATTGGCACTCCAAGAAATCCGCGGTTGCGGTTACCAACTAAGGACAATCATAAAATTAATGAAATCCAGGTACTGGATAGGACCGCAAGATCCACCCGGGAATATTCAGAGAGGCAATTGAAATTCCGAAACACTCTAAGATTTTCAAGTGAAAGGAAGAAGGCCTCAATCTAATTGAAACGTGGGTGAGGCTGGTAATCAGAGAGCTCAAAACAAAACTCTTTTCAGGTACAAGCAATGAAAGTCAAAAAAAAAAGGTAGATATCAGAATTCAGCAAGGGCGTCGCAAATTTTTTTCTTGGGGAGAGGCGGTGAAGGCTTTGATATTTTGGGGGGGGGGGTAAAGGCTTCAATTTTTTTTCTTGGGGGGTAAAGGCTTAAATTTAATTTAAAAATAATAAATATACTACCTTATAACTATTTTTGGGGGGGTATTAACCCCCATTATCCTTTCATATCGATGCCCTTGGAATTCAGTGGAATCAAGATTTAATGAAGTCACGCAGGGTGAGTGTAGTGTATGCATACCATTAGTACAGTGAGCGGAATAAAATAAGGAACCAGCACAGACACCGAATCAGTTAGGCTCATACAATCGACTCGAACGTTTCTTCCGATACCGCACCGCCTTTGAAAATGTCTACCGCAGATGTAGACGAAACGTCAGGAAGAATTACCCTGCGGCCACGAATAATAAACCCGAAAACCACCGAATGTTATACAGGAAATATTTCGTAACTCGAGAGTAGTAGATAATTGAAATTTCGGGGTTGTAAATTAGAGCAATCGGTGCAGCTTTCTCTGATATTATGGTACCCAATGAGGTAGTTACCCAATGAGATTTTTGTTCTCGATCACGTGACATCAGATTCAAAATTATCAAAGGGACAACCTGTATATTTTGGCATTTCTATGTTCCTCCCGATAAAAAGATTCCAACCAACTATCACACTTGTGGACTTAAATGTTAAAAAAGGTAAAAAGATAAAAAAAGTTAAAAGTAGAAAAAAGCAAAAAATAAAAAATTATTTTTAAAAACAAACTTTGATGTTGAGAAAGCGTGTGGTGCTTGATATCAGTTATCTTAATTTTTTACTGTTATAGCTCTTATAGTAAAAGCAGTGATAATGGAAATGAAGTAGATAAGTGATAAACAATTATAAAAACCCAACTATGCCATTTATCATGCGACTTTTCAGACTTTGAGACCAGTGACAAGTTATTGATATTGTGTACAAAAGATAAAAATATTTTTTCTCCGATCGATCGATCAGGAATGTATTTGTTATTATGGAAGTTACGTGATAAATAAAGCGTTATCAATGAACATAGGGAGATTAGGTCCATGTGATTCACTAAGTTGTGTCGGATTATACAAAAATTAAATGGGGAGGATTTTAACAATATTTGCATTCGAACTTCTGGATGTTGAAATAAATCCAATTTTTTTCTGAAATATTGGATAAATTTGTATACAATTCAAGGAATTTTCCGCAAAATTTTATTAAAACTGGGTAATCATAAAATGAAACACTTTGATTGTTTAACACATCGTATAATTCACCACTTTATACCTTCCGACATCACAATAGCTATTTGTATTACTAGGGAGGAAAGTGCCACTTTTCCTCCCGCAGGATGTAGTTTACTGACCGGCGCAAAGCGGAGGGCAGTAAACATCCAAGGGAGGAAAAGGCACTTTACTCCCACGTGATACATATGATTTTTCCTTCTACCCACTTAATGAACCTTTTTTTTGTAAATTTGAAACGCATCTCAACTACTTTTGTCTAAAACGAACCTATACTTGCATGATGGAAAGTATAGATAATACAGTCATGTCCATCTGAGAATCTGCAGTGGTGCAATGACTACCGTCTTGGGCTTGTAATCCGAAGATCACGGATTCAGCTCTTGACAATTACAACTTTTTTTTCAAGAACGTTATTTTACTTTTTTCTTGTTAATGATTTGATTTATTGGATATTTAGATAGCTTATACATTTCGGATTGCTATTGAGTGTTTTTCTCATAAGTAATGTGATGTGCCGATTTGAATGAAGTGTCGATAATTTTTTTTCCAAGAGCTGCGCTTGTAGAAAAAATAGTGTTTATTTCGAGCACAAAGTGTTATTGTCGTTCTCTAAAGATTAATCTTTTTGTCGAGCGACAATGAATCACTTTGCGCTCTAAATATACAAATAGCTATTAAAGAACTAAAGTAGAAGTAACATTCAATACAGGATATACAAGATGTTTTAGAAATTACGGAAACAATTTGATTATAATAGATTCACAAGTTTCATCGTTTACAACTTACTTGAAATGAGTGGGGAGGAAAAGTACTTTCCTCCCTAGGGAGGAAAAGTATGAGTTTCCTCCCTGGTTTGAGGGAGGAAAGTGTACTTTCTATAGGGGTAGGAGGAAATAATTATTGACTACAATTCTATCGCGTATGGACGTACTATCTTTCTTGTCAACTTACTTGCTAAGAACTTCATAAGTCATCAATCGCCTCGTCTGCCGGATGATTCGAAACAATCATTGTCACCGCATATGCACCATTTTTTATAAGTTATTTGAAAAAACACACACGCTAAGGTAATTATTAGTATAGTCAGTTGAAGACAAAGAAGAAATACGATCGAAATTACTAAATATAAAAAGATTAACATTAACTTTCGATTTCAACAAAATGATTCCTGACGACCGATGAAAATTTGTTGTACAACACTAATTATGTTTTTCATGTCTCACTCCACGACATCATGGTGATTACCCACAAGAACTATCTCAAGACTGCCCAATCACCTCTGACCCTAACAACTGGCGAAGTTTTCTACAAGAACACACTTGTTTCCTGGAACAACTGGCAAATAATGTCAATCAAAACAAGTGCCTAGTGTCACGGTTCTGCCGATCAGTGCAGACCCGCTCAGGACGGAGAACTACTTATTCGAATCCGTCATCCTATAATTAATTACCATTTGGTTTTGTCATAACTCGATAACTCCAGTACCTAAAGTAAGTAACAGAACCATCTATAGGAAGAGTCCATTTATATTACTTCTAAATTAGCCGAATAGAAAAAATGAATTATGAAGTTTGCCGACTGGAGATTATACACAGAGAAAGAGCTTTCAAATTCAAAAGAGAGCACTTAGTAGGGTGAGCTTCACCCCCAAAAACAACCCCTAAAGATCGATTCAGATACATGGGTGCCCACCCAGGGTTTTTGACCCCGCATGATAAATTCTTCCAGTATTAACAAAATGAATACTTCTTCACCCTCTTTATCCATGGAACAGAAACATTTCAATCAATCTAATTCTACTCCTTCCTATTACTCAATAAACAAGCAAAACAATATTAACCTACCAAGGCCAACTTCAATCCTAGTGAAGGACTCACTTATTTATAATGGTTGCAAGATGTAATATAATCTACCAGAGCATATAAGAAATATAAGCAATACCGACCATTTTAAAAAGACTGTGCAAGTGTTATTGAGTGATCGACTTTACTATACAGTCTTGAATAATTTTATTCTGACAAATTTTAATGTCTGACTCCCCTAGTCCTAATTATACTCCTAACTGTATAATCATATACGTTTACTGTTCTGTTTTCCTCTCTCTCAATGCCATGTCCCCGTTATATACTTATAGATATAAATTTTAGATTTATGTAAGCACTTTGTCCATAAGAATGTTTTTTTCTTGATGACAATAAAGTATATCTCTTTCTCTCTCTCTGAACCAAAGATAATATAACTTCTTGAGCGTATATGAACTGTCTTTCAGTTTACAGGCACAAGAGTCAAAAATATATACTTGCACATGATTAGAAAGCCCTGCATGGGCAATTTACAAGCATACATTATTTACCCTTGTGCCTTGTGCCTGTAAAGTGCAAGACAGTTCACATACGTTCCTTTTACTTGCGTTTCCATCAAAAAGTCATATTTTCTTTGGTTCAGAAGTATTAACTTTGTTAATACTAGAGGAATTATCATGCGGGGTCAAAAACACTTGGTGGGCACCCATGTATCTGAATCGGCCTTGATACGCACTGCGGTTGGTTTTCAAGTTTTTCTCAGAAACCATTGGTCGCGCAGGAAATTGTATGGTTACTGAAAATAATCCTCGTAAAATTTTCCACTTATTTTATTTTATTCAATGCATTTCGAGTGAAAAGGGGGTAGAAACGAAGAAAGGTCACCTTCCGCAGTATAGTCCCCAAAAGTGGTTTAACGTTCAAAATATACATGCGACAGATATAACACTGCAAAATATAGACAGATAAATGTTTTTTTGTATAATATTGTATATTGTAGTTTCTGTTTTTATAATATTTTAACCTATTTTATGTTTGCTGCTCGTTTGCACACCACTCATGAGGTAGATCTATCGGCGCTTTTTTTTGTTACTGGTGGTTTCTCCTATAGGCCTATTCCACTGAGCTAATCATCGTCTACAGTTTCTACAATGTTCTCGGTATTCATACAACTCTACCCACAACAGATTCCGCACCTCGTTTGCAGTTGCAAGTTATTAAGGATAAAATTGAAGCAAAGGCGGGCGCTTCTGTTGTATATGCAGGTGAAAGAGTGTTGTAAATTTTCTTTCAACCTCATAGGTCGGGTTCTAAATATTGTTCTCGCCATATTTGAACTGTTCGTCGGAAAGGTTGGTGGAGCTGCAGCTAATGTGGGAGGCAATTTTGAAAAAAATACAGTTCTGTATACTTATTAAAATAAGTGTATCTTTGCTCGCTGAGGCTACCTTCGGATAGTTGAAGTTTGAACAGTTCCGGTACCAACTTTTCTCCGGCTTTTTAAATTTCTTCAGAGGTTGTCCAACAACAAGTACTTGTTCGTTTTTCTTTGATATTATGGTGGCAGTACAAACAATCTATGGACATCAAAATTTTGTTAAAATTTTGTTATTACGAATCTCCCAGGTTTTCGGAGAAATCCCCTCAGGAGCAGAGCTTGTGCATCTACTACAATAATTGGAGCGCCGATATTCTCGCTATTCGGGTGTACAGCAAGCTGCGAAATAAGTCAATCTCTATTTTGAATAGTGCCCAGGAATTACTTTTCTGTTTGACCAATGAAGTATTGCTATCAAAAACAATCTCACGATTCGAACGCTTCAGCCATCTCTCGACGCATTTTGTGCTTGTACTGTTTTCGGAGTAACTTTCGAAAACCACATGAGTTTTTGACCATAGCTTTCGAATAAAAATGGTATATGCAGCATAAACACCCAAAGAGGTATCTTTATGGTCACTCGTGACATTTATTTACAAAAGATGTTTCTTTTGTGATGTTTGTGGTTAGAACAGATTTAGTATGATAGGATTCAAATACTTGTAATAAAACAATATTTACTACGAAATATACAGGGTGTAATCTAACCTCTTGCACTCCCGTGAAGGAAATTTTGAATTTTGTGGAAAATTCGGAAAATCTTGGAAATCGCTGTTCGAAATTACACAGTTTCTTCCATCCGGCAGTTCCACTATTATTACCGCTCTGCTCCGGTCAGCTGACGTTCGGCGGACAGCGGTTCCCAAAATTTCGACGAATTTTCCAACATAATTTAAATTTTTCAACAATTTTTTTTTTGAATTTTTCACACCTGCGATTCATTATAAAATGGCATTATACACCCGTCCTTCACGGGAGTGCAAAGGTTAGATTACACCCTGTATGTTACTGCAAAAATATACTACCTTTCTAACCCTTGCAACAATCAAATATTGATTTAACACCTTTGTTTGTATTCATTGAATTAAACTCATGTTTAATTTGTAAAGTCAGATGAACAAAACTTCGTTATAACTAATCTACGCTGAAAGCAACCCCTAACTTCGAACGGTCGTTGCTCCAAATTTATTGAATAACCGAAAATGAACATAAAATTTAACACGGAACAATTTTAATGAGAGAAGAATTTTTGGGGGATCAAGAGTTTTCTAGAAAAATGAGAAAAACCCCACCAATGCTTGTTAGGGGTGGTTTTTGGGGGCGAAGCTTACACTTCTAACTTCAGAGCTCTTTTGATTTTGAAAAGTCTTCTTTCGGTGCGTATAATCTCAATATATAAAAACTTTAATTTTTTTTCTAATTATATGCTAATATCAATCAATGGATTAGAACTGCAAAAAGCACTCCGACTAGGGCCCTGAATTCATCTTAAGCCTAAGAATAATAAATTTGAATACTTTAAATAAGGAACTGAGAAAACTAGGCGATAGGCCATAATTTCATAAAATGAAAATAGATTATAATTGATCCAACAATTTTCAAATTTTTGATACCATGGTTGCTTTGTTGGTAAGAATCGATACGACTGCTGATTTATCCCAGTCCAACACAAAGTTTTCCTAGAAGAACACTCTTTGCAATGCTTGCTGTATAACAACTAACAGATGTCAATCAAAACAGGTGACTACCGGTGTTGGTATCAGACAAATGAAACGCAAATATTAGGTCTTGGTGGGTGAACATGATAACCTAAGAAGAATCAACTTGTTCAAATATGTTCGTAGAAAAAGTATAATACATACCTTATACGCGTTAATATATAAACACTCGCTGCTCTCATGCTATAAAATGTCGTAACTTAAGGGACGTTATCAACACTTGTAATATAATGTAGTATTTCAAGTCGAAAAGGCAGTGGTAGTGGATAAGTCGAGTGGTGACGATCAGAAAGCCAAGCAACCGTCGGAGAGGTTATTGTTTGGATAGATGACCGGCACTCTTGAACGAACACCTTTTCAGGTGGAATTCTCTAGCGTGCTTGGGATTATACGTTAAAAGGTACGACCCTCGTTATTCCTAGCTCGCACAATTCTTCTGAGGGTTGCTCGGATGACGGCTAGAACAAATTCTGAACAAAAACAAAGAACAAAGTGTTACTTCTTTTGGAGAGATTTCGTATGGTTTCGCATGGTTTCGAAGACACCTATCAAAAGAGACAAAGCAATGGGACGCACTCTGTGATTGGTCACTATAATGTTAGGGAGATGCTGTCTCGTCATTTAAACTCCCCACCATTATAGTGACCAATCACAAAGTGCATCTCCTGGCAGCAAGATTGGAAAAATTAAGAACTTTTTTTAATTTTTATCGGGGTCTACGGGGCCATTAATCTTATATGTATAGTAGATATGTCTGCTGTCTAATCTGGCACATACAGTAAATCGCTGAAATTATCGTGAATTTTTAATTCAGTGCAGTTGCAACTGGAAATGACTTTTTTACCATATGAGTGGAGCACAATTCTCAACTTCAAAAAGATCTGTCGTTTGAGCGAATTGGTAGTTTCCGCTGTGACTAAACGTATGAATTAACAATGCTTATTTAATATTCTTTTTGGATGTTTTCTCACTTCTGATCAAAGTGAAAATGTAATCAAAGAGTTATGTCAACCTATCCTATGTTTTTACAATTATTAAATGACTTGGATCACAGGTCTATCATATTTTTCCCATGTGAAATAGTGAAGAATATGCGTTTTATGGCCCTGAGCTAATCCCACGAGAATGTTTGGTTCTACTTTCGCTTTGGTAGTTTATCATCTTGAATATGAATGTAAAAATCCGAAAAGGACAATCGGCACGTTCCCATACCCCAACTCGGTTGGAGAATGAGTGAAAAGTTTGGCATATTATGTCAATTATTGTCATTCTGATTTCTAAATAACACAAAAATAATCAACAATAATATATTACTTCACTCAACACCTTGAAAACTAGTTAAAAATAATCCTTTTTATAGCCAGTGGAATAATTTTAGGAGATCCAAAACTGCATGAATCAAAATGAATCAAAATTATTCCTTTTCTTTCATCCAGTACGATTGGGTTTTGAGGCAAGAATCGATTGCAGCACCACCAAACTTGGTATGCTAGTAGTTGGAACCATGATAAACACGCAAAAACATTTATAAATAGATTTTTGCTGTAATCTTGGAAAGTATATGATTTATCAGAAAAACAACTCAACAGGGTGAAAGACAATTAAATTTTCCAAAAAAATTATTCCTAGTAATTTCTTATGAAATGCGCTCGTTTTCGCAGAAAACGTGATTGAACGCCGACATCAAATTTCAGGTTCACGCTTACCGCGGAGCCAAATATTTGATTGGTCATAACTCAAAAAATGATAGGAGAAGGACAAAGAAAAGCTCATATATCGTTTCTGAAGACTCCTATGCAAATATAATATGCGAGTATTTGAGTACCTGAAATGTGTTTTGTCGCACTTAACGGAGATGTTTGCGGATGATCCGAAAATGATGAATAATTTAGTAAATATGGAATTATTATACTGAAGCAGCAACCCATACCCTCTTTGGACTATACGCAATAATTTTAAAGTAGTGTGACAGGTCCCACTTATAAATGCCAAAAAAAACCTCGCTTTACTCCTTTACGCCTCATTTTCAACTTACCCATAAAATCGGCATTCTCTTCACTAAATGTTGAAAATAATCGCTTATTCATATTCTGCATATATATATTTAATAACACTATTGTGAAGTGCAAACCTCAAGCTTGAAATCATATACTTCATTTTTTATGTAAGATGTGTATGAGGGATTATTTTCAACATTTACTGAAGAAATTGCCGGGATTATGTGTATCAACTTAAATATCCATGACTCTCGTATCCTCCGTAAATATCGTAGAAGGGTTATGTCAAGTGGGACAAAACACATTTTAGGTACTCAAATACTCACATGTTATATTTGCATGAGGAAGTAAACGTCTTAAGGAACGATATGTATTTTTTCTTTTCCTCCTATTATAATTTTTAGCAAAGTTATGACAAATCTAATTTTCGGCCCTTTCTCGAGTTTGTCTGTCGTTACTGGATTATTGGGCCAACACTATTCTGGCAAACATTTTCATAGATCTAGGTATCTCTTCTCTGAAAATGTTGTTGAAATATCACAACTTTTAGACGGATTCCCGAGTTCTTTAAAAAATTGTTCATTGGATGCAGAGCTGGGAAGTACTCAGTACAAATACCCGAATATTGTACTCTTGAGTACATTTCTGGTACTCTGTACCCGTTACCCAGTACATTTTATATAAAGTACTCGGTACTCGTACCCGTACATATCGGGTAAAAGTATCCGATACTCGCGCTTCTTATGAGAGTACATTTTTACGAGTACTTTAATATGCAACGCGTCTGCGCCTGGTCTGTCTGTCCAGTAAAGCATGCCTCACCCAGCAACCTCAAAACTCCAAAGGCTTTATAAATTATCGAAATTAGTTATTATGAACACAAACCTGGCAAACAGAATAAACCAGTTATGCCATGAATGAATGAATGATTATTTTGTTTTTAAATTTATTAATAAATACATTTCTAATGAACTGTTTCATTAATTTTACCCTTCATGGACTGATAGTTCATGATCATTTATAGGGTGCAAAATGTGGTGAAGGTATATAATGCAAGATTCAGAGAAAACCCAATGGGTAGATATATTCTTCAATTATTTTTGGACTTGCTACATACAACTTGATGAGAAAGTACTTCCAAAAAGTACTCTTAGAATTCGAGTACTTTTACTCGGAGTACTGTACTCTAGAGCATGTGTAACGAGTAAAGTACTTGGTACTCTGTACTCGTTCTTCAATTGTTGGATGTACCCGGTACCCAGTACTCGAGTACAATTTATCAGTACCCGGCCCAGCTCTGATTGGATGAAATTAACCTGAGTATAGGAACGAATTTCACGAGTTGATGAGTGTGAAATAAACGAGTTTATGGATGGATACATTGAAAAGTTGGAGTATTGGAACATACCCCATAACCTAGTTCTGAAAGGAGGACTCCACGAAAATCCGAATGGGATCTTTTTCAAACAACAAATACGGAAACCTGCAATAAACAGTAATTCAGCATGATTTTATATTTATATGTATATTTGTGACAATTTTCGAGCAAGAAATTTTTTGTCTTCCTTGTCTGTTACAGTAAATGACCGATGAATAGGAGCTCTCGTTCTGTTGAAAATATCCCTTCTTTAGTAAAGACGGATGCTTTTATCGATCCGTGTCGGAACATTTTTCCTTTAGAAATATGTGATCAATGTAAAGAATTTTGAAATATCAATAGAACCGTACAGAAGAATTGTAGACCTCATCATAGAGTGTTCAGCCTATAAACTATTTAACAGGTGCTTTCAGTTTTTTATTCTTTGAGGGTCGGTTTTTCAGTGTCGTGTTAGCGTTGTTTGACTGACAGCTGAATTTGAATGATGGTTAGAATGTGAATTTATTCCTTCACTTGAGCGAATATCATCTTCATTCTAACCACCAGTCCAATTTTGCTATTAGTCAAATTACGCTAACAGTATATTAAAAAATCGGTCCTGAACAAAATAACCTTCAAATGTGTTTGCTGTAGCAACTTGTTCAGAATTGTATTTGTTTTCATAGCGGTCTTTTGATTTTTCTGGAATTATAGCTGATATTCCGATATTATACGTCTCTTCAAATTCCGTATTCTTGCTTTCCGAATCACTCATCATATCATATAGTATCTATTATTAGAACAAAAACCCAACTTGTGTCTGACTACTCAATGACAGATTGAAAAAAAATCAGCTATAAATAAAAGCATTACGATTTTTCTAAGGAATATGACATGTTGATAAATTGCATTGAACACAATAGAAAATTCAATATTCACTAAGACTGATTTATGAGAATACTTTTATACAGTGTGACCCATTTAAAATGGAACCACCCCTGTAGAATGTGCATTTTTCCATCAATCTCAATTTTTTCTTTATTGAAATATTAAGCATGAAAAACTGTATCTTGACAATAACTTTCACAATTTTAGTTTCATTTCCAAGGCACTCTATGGTTTTTTTTGTTTGTCAAAAACGGCAAAAGTTTATTAGGCAATTTTTGTTTTAAAATTTGACTACACCACTGGATTCGTAGTCGTTATAAATGAAAACTGTCAAATTTTCATTAAAAAATATTTGTTAACAACGAAGTTACAACAACTTCAATTTTGGAAACAAAGTATTTGTTTGTAATTTTTATTCAGATTATAGACATATTTGAGATCTGACAACACTGTCATCACCAAGTAGAACACCAGTGAATTTGTACAGTGAAAATCCGAAGTCAATAGCTCAATCCGTTCTACAGTTATAACTCCTGAAAATATGGTAATGTGAGAGATTTGTGGTGCAAGCGTTTTGTAATAAAAATCTGACTACGCCACTGGATTTGTGGATAATATTCCCTTAAAATCATTCATTTAAGTGTCGATTATAAGTCTATTCAAAAATAACAGAAAATTAAAAGTTCATTTTCAAGTTACGCAGTAGTAGACCAAGTTCAGAATCTCATGTCATGGGATCTCCCAATTGCGCTTTTACCAAATCTTGATAAAATCTTGAAGTATTAATGGTCATACTTGTAAGCTTTTTGGAAGTTTCCCAATAATAAATAATGGTACTTTTGTAACAGCGCACCTGGAAAATCACATTTTATGAGATTCTGAACTTACTCTACTTTCTTCCATAGCTGATGAAAACAAAATGCATACAAACAAGTTTCAAAGTATTTATTCAACAATTAATTGCCTTTAAGAAAAACTAAACATTTAAATTTTTGTGGCTTCTACCAAACCTCCATTAAGTTCAATACATTTATCGTATCTCTTCCGAATATTGTTTACACTATTTCTTATTTGTTGAACTGTAATTTCGGCACAAGCTTGTCGTATCCTTTGCATGAGCTCAGCTCGATTCGTTGGTCTTGTTTTGTATACTTTTTGTGTCAGAATACCCCACAGAAAAAAGTCTAATATTGTTAGATCAGGCGATCTAGGTGGCCATTCAATTAAGTCACTACCTCGTCCTATCCAATGATTTGGAAACTGGTTATTTAGCCACTCTTTAACAATCCTCGAATTGTGCACGGAACAGCCGTCGAGCTGAAAATATAAATTTACTTGTTCCGCAAGTGGCATTTCATCTATTTCGTCCGATAATTGGTTATTTAGAAATTCCAAAAAATTTTGCCCGTTTATGTTTCCATCAAAAAAATATGGACCTATTATTCTATTTTGTACTATACCACACCAAACGTTAACTTTTTCGGAATATTGACTTTTACAATTTATGATCCAGTGCGGATTTTCCGTAGCCCAATACCGAGCATTTTGCGATGAAACTACCCCATTGGTGCTGAAAGAAGCTTCATCACTAAACATTATGCAGTATAAAAAATGTCTTCTATTCAGGTACTCGCCTTGTGCCCACAAACAAAATTCCATACGTTTCACTTCATCACCTTCCTTTAAAGAGTGAAGAAATTTAGGTTTAAATGCTCTCATTTTGTTTTGTTTAAGACATCGTCGAATAGTCTCTCTCGGTAAGTTTAAATCCAAACTGGCGACTCGTAAACTTCTGTTTGGGTGGTTTCTAAAATAATCTAAAACAGCACCTTCGTTTAAATTTCTTCTTCGGCGATTATTTTTTAAAATATGTTTGCTGACTGCACCGGTTTCTTTAAATGTTTTGTTAATTTTACTGACGGTGCTTCTGTCAATGGGAAGTCGATTTGGATGTCTGTTATTAAATATCCTAGCTGCTTCTCTTTCACTATGATAATTGTCCCCAGAAATTCTCACAATTTCAATTCTTTCTTCTAATGATAATTGCAAAGCCATTATTAAATTCACGTAACTAACAACTATTATTTTATTTATGATTAACTGTCAAAATCACAGCCTACTGTTGATTGATTATAAAACCTTTGCATAATGAGTTCAGCTTCCTCAAATTATTGATATGTCCTCTAAAAGATTGTTTTAGCTGAGTTATGAAGAATTTACAGGGAACAATTTTCGTCCTGCTCTCTGTTCTATTATTGAATAAATGATTTCCAGGCTTTAAATCAATTTGATTTTAGCGGCTATGCGGAAGAATGTACTAAGTACTGCATAACTTGAAAATGAATTTTTAATTTTCTGTTATTCTAGAATACACTTCTCGTAACCTACACTCAAATGAATGATTTTGAAGGAATATTATTCACAAACCCATTGGCGTAGTCAGATTTTTATTACAAAACGCTTGCACCACAAATCTCTCACATTACCATATTTTCAGGAGTTATAACTGTAGAACGGATTGAGTTATTGACTTCGGATTTTCACTGTACAAATTCACTGGTGTTCTACTTGGTGATGACAGTGTTGTCAGATCTCAAATATGTCTATAATCTGAATAAAAATTACAAACAAATACTTTGTTTCCAAAATTGAAGTTGTTGTAACTTCGTTGTTAAAAAATATTTTTTAATGAAAATTTGACAGTTTTCATTTATAACGACTACGAATCCAGTGGTGTAGTCAAATTTTAAAACAAAAATTGCCTAATAAACTTTTGCCGTTTTTGACAAACAAAAAAAACCATAGAGTGCCTTGGAAATGAAACAAAAATTGTGAAAGTTAGTGTCAAGATACAGTTTTTCATGGTTAATATTTCAATAAAAAAAAATTGAGATTGATTGAAAAATGCACATTCTACAGGGGTGGTTCCATTTTAAATGGGTCACACTGTATATGTCGGTCGTTCAAAAAATAATAATATAAACATCACGAACGGTATGATTTACTGGTTTCTGATAATTTGGAGACTTCGCTGCGCTCAGATTCCAAAAATCGTCATCAACCAAAAACATCCTTACCGTTTTTGATATATTCAATATACTATTTCGAAATACTCATCAACAAATGGGTTAGTTCATCGATCAATGAATTTTCAGTAGTAATGACCCAAGGAAATTAATAATTATAACAGATTTCGAAAGCTTGTTGCTTGTTTCCTATAAGCAACAAGCTTGAGTAAGTTGTATTCATCAATGTTCGAGGATTATTCGATAGAAAATTTTTTGCTAATTTATACCCCAAGAGGTTATCTTGAACGATGGAAAATAGCGACTAAAGTTTGTCTTTCAGTTGCAGATGATTCCACAACAGATTTTATGAATGTCCTATTCATATTTTCGAACTAAAATCAAATCGTGACATTTTGACATCATTAAATATTTGACATTTCAAAATCAATATAAATCAGAATGTATCCATACCAACGTAATGTGAGAGTGAAAACAGCCCATGGGATCTGTTTTCAGGGTTGTTTTCAGTAGTAATAACCCAAGGACATTGATAATTATAGCAGATTGTTATATTTATCAATGTTCGAGTGCTATTTGGATAGAACATTTCTTGCTAACCACTACTTTTTAACATTACAGTAGTAGCTTTCCATAGAAATTTGTTATTGTAAACAGTATATTTTGATATATCTGATAAGAACATTTTATTAATCGTACAACCAAATCATAACATCAACGACATTTTGATGTTATTGAATATTTGAAACTTCAAAATCGAAATAAATCAAAATATGTATATCCATAGCAACGTCCCTGAGAGTGAAAACAAACCGTATGGTTTGTTATCATTATAGTGTTGTTCTGATTGGTTGTATTCAATCACATGACCTCAGTTTAAATAATTTCATTGGATTTCCGCTTGAGCAAAACATTTTCAGTAGTAATAACCCAAGGACATTATAGCAGATTCCGAAAGCTTGTTGTTTGAAAACAGACCGACTGACGCCGAAGGCAAGCAACAAGCTTGTGGAAGTTGTTATATTTATCAATGTTCGAGGGTTATTCGGATAGAACATTTTTGCTAACCGATACTTTTTAACATTGCAAATGTCTATTAAAGCTTTCCATACAAATTTGTTATTGTGAACAGTATATTTTGATATATTTAAAACAAAAATTTCATTAATGTTCTCATCAGTAATACAACCAAATCGTGACATCACTGTGAGGTTGACGTTATTAAAAATTTGAAATTTAAAATCGAAATAAATCAAAATATGAATATCCATAAAACGTGCGAGTGGAAACAGCCTAGTGAAAACAGTCCTAGGGCTGTTTTCAGTAGTAATAACCCAAGGACATTGATAATTATAGCATATTCCGAAAGCTTGTTAATGCTTTTCTATAAGCAACAAGCTTGAGGAAGTTGTTATATTTATCAATGTTCGAGGGTTATTCGGATAGAAATTTTTTTCCTACCGATACTTTTTAACATTGCAATAGTCTATAAATGCTTTTCATACAAATTTGTTATTGTAAACAGTATATTTTGACATATTTGATAAGAAAATTTCATTAATCGTCTCGTCAGTATCACAACCAAATCATGTCATCACTGACATTTTGACGTTATTCAATATTTGAAACTTCAAAATCGAAATAAATCAAAATATGTAAATCCATAGCAACGTGTCTGAGAGTGTTAACAGACCGCATGGTCTATTATCAGTATAATGTTGTTATGATTGGATGTATTCAATCACATGACCTCACTTTAACAAATTTCATTTGATTTCCGTTTGAGCAAAAAATTTTCACTATAATGTTGTTTTGATTGGTTGTATTCAATCAGATGACCTCAGTTTAACTAATTTCATTGAATTTCAACTTGAGCAAAAAAATTTCAGTAGTTAGACTAAAAGTGATGGAATTTTCGCGATAATTCTGTCGATTTATTTCTAAATGAAACTGAATTGCATCGAGAAAACACCACGAGTCCGCAGGACAGACATAGAAAAATTCAATCACGAGCGTAATTTTATAAGACTATTTCACGAATAAAGTTTTTTCATAATAAATACGAACAATGTATTACAATCATAATCAAATTATTAAAATCATCAATATTATAATGTTTTGCTTCATACCTAATTTCATTTGAATTTGCACCGAAGCGACTCATTTTGACAAATACAGCATCTTTTATTGATAGAACTGTCAAACTTATTCTTCTCGTTATGGTTACGTTGTTGAAAATACCGAAGCTGATCCTCCAATCAGAACTGAAAGACAGCTTGTGCTATCGCAACAGGGTAAACTATGTTGTAAAGGGTAGAAAAGGATTTAATCAATGTGGGGACAGAAATTCAACAACTGAATGCTTGCAGTCGAGTAGGGGTGGGGGATAAAAGGGGGTGAAATTGGTTTTTCACGATTTGCAGCGTAAATATTGTGAACAGTATATTTTGATATATTTAAAACAAAAATTTCATTAATGTTCTCATCAGTAATACAACCAAATCGTGACATCACTGTGAGGTTGACGTTATTAAAAATTTGAAATTTAAAATCGAAATAAATCAAAATATGAATATCCATAAAACGTGCGAGTGGAAACAGCCTAGTGAAAACAGTCCTAGGGCTGTTTTCAGTAGTAATAACCCAAGGACATTGATAATTATAGCATATTCCGAAAGCTTGTTAATGCTTTTCTATAAGCAACAAGCTTGAGGAAGTTGTTATATTTATCAATGTTCGAGGGTTATTCGGATAGAAATTTTTTTCCTACCGATACTTTTTAACATTGCAATAGTCTATAAATGCTTTTCATACAAATTTGTTATTGTAAACAGTATATTTTGACATATTTGATAAGAAAATTTCATTAATCGTCTCGTCAGTATCACAACCAAATCATGTCATCACTGACATTTTGACGTTATTCAATATTTGAAACTTCAAAATCGAAATAAATCAAAATATGTAAATCCATAGCAACGTGTCTGAGAGTGTTAACAGACCGCATGGTCTGTTATCAGTATAATGTTGTTATGATTGGATGTATTCAATCACATGACCTCACTTTAACAAATTTCATTTGATTTCCGTTTGAGCAAAAAATTTTCACTATAATGTTGTTTTGATTGGTTGTATTCAATCAGATGACCTCAGTTTAACTAATTTCATTGAATTTCAACTTGAGCAAAAAAATTTCAGTAGTTAGACTAAAAGTGATGGAATTTTCGCGATAATTCTGTCGATTTATTTCTAAATGAAACTGAATTGCATCGAGAAAACACCACGAGTCCGCAGGACAGACATAGAAAAATTCAATCACGAGCGTAATTTTATAAGACTATTTCACGAATAAAGTTTTTTCATAATAAATACGAACAATGTATTACAATCATAATCAAATTATTAAAATCATCAATATTATAATGTTTTGCTTCATACCTAATTTCATTTGAATTTGCACCGAAGCGACTCATTTTGACAAATACAGCATCTTTTATTGATAGAACTGTCAAACTTATTCTTCTCGTTATGGTTACGTTGTTGAAAATACCGAAGCTGATCCTCCAATCAGAACTGAAAGACAGCTTGTGCTATCGCAACAGGGTAAACTATGTTGTAAAGGGTAGAAAAGGATTTAATCAATGTGGGGACAGAAATTCAACAACTGAATGCTTGCAGTCGAGTAGGGGTGGGGGATAAAAGGGGGTGAAATTGGTTTTTCACGATTTGCAGCGTAAATACGTATTTTATCAAAAAAAGTTGATGTAAAAGTTGTAAATAATTAGAAATTCTACAACTTTGATTTCAACAAATTTTTCACATAACCTCAAAATTGCCGAGTAAAATACGAAAATCCAATATTATCGTTTTTATTTTTTATTTCTTTCTTTTATCAATTTCCGATATCAGTAATTGGCATGAATGTAGTATTTTTCATGCCAAGCAAGCAGATATTTTATTTTTGTCAAAAAGTTTAGTGGTCTTTAAGAACTTTATGATTTTCGCAAAAAACTTTTTCAAGTCTCTGAAAAAGCTTTTTTTTTATTGTAGAGAGTTCTGTGGGGACGCATTTTTTTCGATAAGACTCCAATTTTCATATAAAAGAAAAAAATATACTACTTCATTGGAAAAAATTTGTAGAAATTGAGAAAAACTAAAAAATATAATTATGCTAATATCGACTTTTCACTATAGTTTCAAATTTCATATTATTTCTGGAAATACGGCTCAGAAGACTTTCTATTCATATAATTGAAATGAAGTGCAATTGAAAATGTACAATAACCTACTAATTACTATTTTAACGTAGGCGCATATGCTTCTATTTTTAAATATTTCCCGTACACGAGATATACATCTCTACGAGATGAATAAGTAGAAGGAGAAGAAGGAGAAGGAGAAGAAGAAGAACAGAAATATGAGGAAGAAAAAGATGAAGAAGATTTTTTAGTTTTTTGCAATTTCCATAAATATTTTCCATTGAGGTAGGTAGTATATTTTTTTCTTTTATATGAAAATTCTCTTCGAAAAAAATTTGCCCCCACAAAACTCTCTACAATGAAAAAAAGCTTTTTCAGGGACTTGAAAAAAAGCTTTTTCAGGGACTTGAACAAAAAACGAGTTTTTCGCGAAAATCAATAATTTCTTAAACACCACTGAAGTTTTTGACAAAAATAAAATATTTTCTTGCATGGCATGAAAAATACTACAATCCTACCAATTGCTGTTAACGTAAAATAATTAAGAAAAAAAAATTAATAAAAAATAAAAACGAAAATATTGGTTTTTCGTATTTTACTCGGCAATTTTGAGGTTATGTGAAAAATTTGTGGAATCAAAGTTGTGAATTTTGTAATTATTTACAACTTTTGAATTTAACTTTTTTTGATAAAATACGTATTTACGCTGCAAATCGTGAAAAACCGATTTCTACTCCTTTCATCCCCCACCCCTACTCGACTACAAGCATTCAGATGTTGAATTTTTGTCCCCATATCAGTTAAACCCTTTTCTACCCTTTCCAACCTAGTTGACTTGTAGGAATGATGAGCTATTATTTTGCCTGGCCTATATAGCGACTGCAAATTTTTCCTAGTTACCACGCATTAATAACTGGTAATACTTGACGATTTGGTGTTTTGCACTATCAATAAAGTGAATGTTGCCGTTAGCAACGTCATATTGACGTTTATTAATGACAGTTATATCATTGTAAAAAGTATTTGACGACTGTCAATAAACGTCAAAGGAAGAATCATCAAGTTTATTCGATGTATAATCGTGACAATACCACTCGTGCAAACGATAATCGATTATATTGGCATACTGACAAATAAAATATAATAATAATAATAATAATAAATAATTTTATTGAGTTGACATACAGAGCAACATAATATGACATTTTGATTTTAGTTCGAAAATATGAATAGGATATTCATAAAATCTGTTATGAAAATGCAATGCCCATGACAGGTCTGTGTTAAAAAATAACTTTCAAAGTGTTACCACAGAAGAAATATTTCCCTCATATCCATCCCTGATGTGTATGATTCTGAAGAGCCTGATTTTTTTCCGATTCGATCAATCCCCTGAAGAGCTTGGCAAAGCGAAATAGATTTTCGTCGACCAAAATGTATTGGGGATTAAATGTGAGAGAAGCGAACCTTGCTTCAATGAAATTAACGATTTCTGTGAATGATATTGTTTAATAACATTCTCCCTATCTAATTTATTTAATGATTTTTCCAATGAAAACTAGAGAAAATTGAAAAAATCAACTATCTGAATGAAAATGCGAATTTTCCCTTTCAGATTTTTTTTTCTTTTCAGTTAGAATCTTTTTACAATATCTATCAGATGTTGTAGCGTGGCTTGTGCCGGGGAACTAGTTGTTTTCTGTTAGTTATCACAAATAAATCACATTTTTCATTTTTGAATTTTCATATAGAATGTTCCCAATTTCAACATAATATGACATTATGACGATATGTCACTCAAATGGCAGAGTTCAATTCCACGATTAAATTGTTGTCATTTCAATATGAGAAACGTTACTTCAAAACAACAAGGCGAAAAGTGAATCACTAGTGCGAAAAGTGATTCACCGGAGCGAAAAGTGAATCACTAGTACGAAAAGTGAATAACCAGTGTGAAAAGTGAAATAATAATGCAAAAATCAATCGAACAGAACAAAATGATTGATAATCAAAGCAACCATTAGCTTCGAGATATTTCTGGTAAAAGTTTATTAACTGCCAATTTCTCCTCTTCTTCTATATCGGATGCCTCAAAATATTCGTATGATATATACCATGTATGTACGCAGGTCGGTGTACCGGAACCTCGATACTTATCGGTAATCCAAGAAGTAAGAAGAAAGAAAAGTTAGTTTCAGAATCATTCAGCAGCAAAAAAAATCAATGGGACATAATTCCTAACACCTTGTACAAGTACAGACAGAGATTTTAATCGAATCGAGGCAACTATCGACGAGCGCAAACTTGGAAATGCATGAATTTGTTTTTTCTCTTGTAACTGCACAAAAATCTCACCTGACCAAATTAACTCAGCTTACCTGTTCACCATGATATGGGAATAATATATTCTGCAACAAGGTTAGAATGAAAAATTCGATGCGAGTGGGAACTACGAGCATAACGAATTTTCATTCTAAACGAGTAATAGACTGTGCTTTCTTCACAACCACAAATTTCACAAATAATCGAATAGAAAGCAAACGAAAAATTATTTTGACATTTCATTTCACATCTTGTCACTATGATGCCAGTCAAGGCTAACGTAATTATTGCTACAACAATGTCAGCATATTCATTCTTTACAAGTGATTGAATGAAATACACGCAAAATGCATAAGACAGCAAGTGTTTTAGAATATTTATTCAATATCAAGAGCGTGATTGTTACCATTCATACATATATGATTTCAGAATTGCCAAATTCTGTGAAGGTTGTGGAGGAAAACACATTCACGCATTTTTATCTCACTTCTCCTTCTTGTATTGATACACATTCGAAAAAGTACCCTGTGTCGAACAGGCAAGCTAGGTTAGCTTGCTAAGGTTGGGTTTGTGTGTTAATCGCAGCGAGAAACAAAAATTCACGCATTTTCAACTAAGTTTGTTTTCTCCTTGTCTCTCATTTTGAAGATTTTAGTTTGGCATTTGGGAGCTCGTGAGTATCGAGACTATGGTAGGCCAAGAAATGTTCGTCGACGCTTGATACAAATATCCTGCCGGCGACTTCAGAGCGATCGAGCTGGTCCTGATCTGAAAACCGAATTATACCTATTACTATTCCAGCAGAAGTTGTGGTTACAACAAACAATAATTATTATTGCCAATTATCTAGATCAGGAAATATAAAATGTATCGGCTAATTCAATATCGAGTTCTCTGATTATGAGGAATCCTCATTGAAAACCCTAATTGGTTTTCACTTCGGATTACGCTTCAAATGTTCAACAGTTGTCACAGGAAGGGGAGTTGCAAAAAAAGAAGCCATTCTCTCGTTATAATTCTCTAATTGGATATTAAAATAACATGGAAACGTGTTCCTGTAGCCGAGACGCTCAGGGCCGTTGGGGATGTTTCTGTTTTCTTTTGATTAAGTTATACAATTTCGAAGGGTGGTCGGAAAATATGCTAAAATTATCATACCATCATCTGATGTTATGATAAGGAGCCTTGACTTGCATCTTACTAAGGGCGCTTGAAGGCACTTCACTTGATCTCTCTTGTACTATTTCTTTGTGGCGCACCGCTATCATATGTCCTGTTTTTTGCTTTATTTTAATATCTGGTGGTCGCTATCGTCTTCATATAAATGTGATCTAATTTACTATGTCCACTACCACTTATAAATGAAAATTTTATTTTTGTACGACAGTGCGTAAAAAACACCTGTTAAAAAAAATTGTTAAAATTGTTTTTCCGTTAACCAGCTATCGTCCCCTTACGAATGGCAGCCCTCAAAAGTCGAAACTTGTGCGAGCCAAGGATTAACGAGGTCTTACCTTTTAACGTGCGATTCTTAGCACTTTCTCGGGTCATCAGAATAAAAATCTGTATTCGATAGGATTTGAACCTACTCGACCAGCAGCATCAATGGCTTTGAATGCAGCGGTCTTAACCACTGAGCTACCTGACCCTCTGACCCATGCCTAAAATCATCAACTGTGCGTAATTGTATATTACATCACGAGAGTTGTGAGAAACATATTACGCACGACTAGAAAAAGTCACGCACGAATCAAAAAGCGGCGAGTGAGTAATTCTAGTAGTGCGTAATTGTATCAAAACTAGAGTCGTGTACTATACTTTTTCTACGACCGCATTCATTTCCATCAAAAATTAGGATTCCATTAAGTGAAAATATTTTTAATCAATCCATTGATTAACTACAAAGATGATTGAACGTCACTATATTACTTGGTACAGGTTACTTTTGATTGTATTCATTAACAATTATTACTATGAAGCTATTGAAAACAAGAGAGGGCAGGTATGTTCAAAAATAATGTCATTGTTTTCTCTTATTGTAGCAGTATTTATTTATGGCACATATAATTTTTGATGAGTTGGTAGTTATGTTTTTCACAGAATTATTAGGCTGTCAGATAGTGACAGATTTAGGTGCCCCATTTTCGCATACAAGCCTCAAATAGGGTTGAAAAGTATATCGATTTAGAGTAAAAAGAAGATAAATTTACGAATAGCTCCTGGGGATAACATACCTAGAATTCGATTTTTCAGAACAGTGTTTATTTGTTTCCCTCGTGTATCTAACTACGGTACGAAACTACAGAGGGTGATTCGTTAGGTCGTTTTAAGAAAAAAAGTTGCTATAAACATATGTCCGTTGTTGCTTCGTTTCTGATATACAGGGCGTTGAAGTGTTTTTTTTTTAGTCACATGCTAAGGTTTATATGAGCTAAGGAAAACAAGTCATTAGTGGTAATTCTGTAAGCTGTACATACGTTTATTTTTAACGCGTGTTAATTTTCAGACATATTCAATATCTGGTTATTCTGTAAAAAATATATAAACATAGTGGTATCTCTGCAAGGTGTATGGTCTGTATGTTAATGTTCACACATATTAACACATTATCTACATATTAACATATTTATTCTGCGAAAATTATATAAACGTGTAACCAAATATGTTAAATGGCTAAAAATTAACATAAAGCTTACAGAACTACCCCTACTGTATGGATATTATTACTCTCCTAGACGAATTTTTTCTGATACCGTTACAAAAATCATAAAATATTCAGAATACAGAAAACAACTACTTCCCCGGCTAAAGCCACGCTGGACATTGAACTACATCTGATAGATATTGTTAAAAGACTCTAACTGAAGAGAAAAAATCTGAAAGTGAAAATTGACATTTTCATTCAGATAGTTGATTTTTTTAAATTTCTCTAGTTTTCATTGAAAATTCATTAAATAAAATAGGGAGAATGTTATTAAAAAATATCACTCACAGAAATCGTTCATTTCATTGAAGCAAGGTTCGCTTCTCTCGCATTTAATCCCCAATACATTTCGGTCGACGAAAATCTATTCAAGGTCTTCAGGGAGATTGATAAAATTGGATAGCAGGCTCTGCAGAAGCAATTATACATATCAATGAAATGGAATGAACGATTTTTGTGAGTGATATTTTTTTAATAACATTCTCCCTATCTCATTTAATGAATTTTCAATGAAAACTAGAGAATATTAAAAAAATCAACTATCTGAATGAAAATTCCAAATTTCCCTTTTGGATTTTTCCTCTTTAGTTAGTCTTTTCACAATATCTATCAGATGTAGTTCAATGTCCAGCGTGACTTTAGCCGGAGAAGTAGTTGTTTTCTGTTAGATATTACAAATAAATCACATTTTTCATTTTTCAATATTAATGAAGATTGTTCTCCTTTTCAACATGGACTATTTTGTTCCATTTTCCGTTGTAGATTGTTCTCTATTGATTTTTACAAACTGATTATCGAAACATGTGGACACTATGATGCCTCCATAGATGTGATAAATCTCTATTCCACATAGTAGGAAACAAATTCGCTATGCACGTCCGTCTGTTTCTCCGCTTACTTTATTTTGATAAGGTTTTCACTGTCATCAAGATATTTTTTGGGGAAGGTTACTTTGTACAATACTTTCTAATGGAGTTTTTGTATTGTAGAAGAATTCAATGTTTTTTAATCAAGTTTCGATTTTCAAGCGCTTACATGGCTCACACGGGCTAAACCTTAAGAGATACATTAAAATGATGTATTTTTTCTTCAAAAGTGTACAGAAAGGTCCGCGATGGCATATGTTGAAATAAATATAATGTTTTCTTGCTAAGCGCACTTTTCGTTTGTAAATTACACCCGTGTGGGTCGCTATTTTCGACTAATCTAATAAAACCAGTCGGCTTTAAAGTATGGCTTTATCGCCTCGCGTTGGAAAGCGTCCTCACTTGAAATTCTATTATCAATCGCTACTAGGAGAATTGAAATTTTTTGCTGAATAGAAAAAAATCCTTATTACCACTCAATCGTACAAATTCCTTCAGATACAATTTCTTTTCACCTAACTTGATGATTTTTCATTTATAATAACACACACGAAAATGGCCGATTCACGACGCTCAGGCATTTATAACTCATTATATGCAGAGCTATTTCAGCTCGAATACCATAAACAACGACGACTTCAACTACAAGTAATGAGCCTTTCCACTCATTTTCATAAAAAATATATATATCGAAATATTGCATTCTCATGTAACTCGTATCCAGTTTTTGATTTTTTATATCCAGTTTAGAATTATTGAAGAAGACGCAGGTTTCCGTGTGATGTCAGTGCGCGAGAGATTGTCACAGACTGACGTCACAGATGAGTAGCGTTTAAATTTAACACATATTGAAATCACATTATTGAATTATAAATTAATAGAGGGACAAATGGCCAGTAATATTTTATGAACTCAATTACAATTGTATATTTCAATATACCGGGTGTCCATGGAAGGTGGCTCGCCCCTATAACTTTTTTGTTTTTGAAGAAATATACAAATGAAATTTGGATGATCCATATTATACATAAAATTGCATTTTTGACAAGTGACTCAGCTTCATGCAACTTCCGGTCTTACCGGAAGTGATATAAACTTTTGAATGAATGGGTAGAGTGAAAGTAATACTTCACAAAGATTTTTTACACAATACTAACATATAATGCTAACAGCTGTTTCGACACACTGTGTCATCTTCTGAGCCAGTTATAAACTGTTTATAACTGTTTATAACTGGCTCATTTAAAAATGAATTTAAAATGAATTTACACACATTGAACGCCGAAACCGTAGAACATAAACTTTTGATTTGTAAATGGGACACCCGGTATATTTTCACTTTTTTGTCTCCATATGATATTCTGAATACAACCATGTATCATTTGATACTTTTTGTAACCAAAAATTTGAAAAAATTGAAATTTACTTTTCAATCTAGAGATCTATGAATACGTTTAAATTATTAATGTTAGTCCTAAAGTATTGGGAAAAATACAACTTTACTGTTTTCGGTTAAAATGCATCTGCTGGGTAAAATTTAATTTTTAAATTATCATTACAATTTTTTTTCAAATGGCAACATAGTGGCTCGTCAGGTCAGAAAAAATTGCATTTCATTACGATTAATTTGGTACCGCACACTATTAGGTCTCGAAAAAACTTTCTTCAACAAACTTGAAAATATTACGGTATATTTTTTTGAGATTAAAATAATATTAAAATTCATCGAGTAACCTGTGACCAACACAAATGATATAACAAAACCATCAATCCAAAAACTTATATCTCCTTGCATAAATTATAATATTAACATGTTTTTCAATCACTAGCGTACACAATAGTTTATTAATTTAGATTTGGAGAAGTGAGGTGAGATAACATCAACAATTAATGTTTTTTTTTTCAAAACACCTTAATTACCTTGTTTTACCAGTTATGTAGGTCACAGGTTACCCATTTTAATCTGAAATGGTGTTTCATTTTGAGAAAGATCTTAAGTAATCTTCTCAAGTTTTTTTAACGAAAGTTTGTTTGAAACCTATAACAGTGAAGCGGTATCAACAAAATCGTAATGAAATAAAAAAATTATTAATACAAAAATATAAAATCGAATTGTATATACATAGCAGAAATATTACGACCGAAAATTATGAGAACAAAAAGTATTTTACCCCTTCACCACACACACATTACTAAACTGTGTTTAGTAATCCTACTGATGAAGGTAACTTTGTTATCGAAATGCGCATCTAGGAATTAAATTACTTGTGTGGTGAAGGGGTAAAATACTTTTTGTTCTCATTGAGTGACATCACAGGCGTCCAATATCCCATTTTCGACCGAAAATTATATTCCACAAAATTGTTAGAACTTGCTGAAGCTCCAATTTTTTTTCTGACCCGACCAGCCATCATGTTTTTATTTGAAAATAATAGTAGGAATAAATTGAAAATCAAATTTTACACAGCAGATACATTTCAATCGAAAACCGTAAAGTTGTATTTTTCCCTATACCTAGGTCTAAAATTAGTAATTTGTACGTATCCATAGCTCTCTAGATTAAAAACTAAATATCGAACTAAAAAGGAGGATGTTCCCAACAAGTAACAAATGATACATGGTTGTATTCAGAATGTCATATGGAGACAAAAAAGGTGAAAATATACCGGGTGTCTCATTTAAAAATTGAAAGTTTATATCACTTTCGGTGAGACCGGAAGTAGCACGCATCTGAGTCGCTCGTCAAAAAATGCAGTTTTATGTCTCATACAGATCCTCCAAATTTCATTTCAATATCTTCAAAACCAAAAAAGTTATAGGGGCGAGCCACTTTCCGTGAACACCTGGTATACCGTACGGTGGAGTCTTTTCATGACATGGGGAAATATTATGTATTCATATACATATGGCAATACAGGTCAAACCAGCGCACAGGCAACAGCGATGATATATTGAACAACGCTGTGCTTGCGGCCGCACGACTTTTCTGGGATCTCGATAGTGCTATTCTGAACCTAAATGCAACCCCTATTTGTCGCTGAACATCAAAACTTGAAACTCATTGAAGAGAATGGTTGGCCTTGGAGGTTATGAACATCACAAACTGATTCTCCTGATGTTCTTCGAAAAATGGAACTTTTTCTGCCGGGAACGGAGTCTGTCGGAAAGTAAAAATTTCCAGCCACTATTATCCAGGTTCATTCATTACCAAAACAGTTTCCTGATGGATGATCACTGTTTCGTCCTTCAGCTTCGTAGTCTAAAACCGTCCGAGAGATTGTTTAGCGGAACTTGTATAAACACAGTGTGTTTTATTTGCCTTTAATTACAAAACATTGCTAATTCGGGTAAACATAAGCATTTTTGCTTATTTTTTCAGTCATTCCACCGGAAACTTATTATTACTACCTTACTAAAAAAAACTATAAATAGATGTCTGAAGTAACCGTGAAGCAATTGCTGTTGACAGAACTCATGCCTTGAATTTGTGATCAGGATATCGTTCATAAAATATGTCGTGATACCAGAGAAGATTTGACGGGAAAACCCCAGTACAAGATAAAATTACATGAAGTTACACAAGATAAAATATATATAATATATTATAATAAGGTAAATAGACTACATCTACTTATAATCTAAAGTTAACTTAATTAATAATATAATCATAAAAGTATTATAACTAAATATTTCTGATTGATTCGGACGTTACTTGATGAAGATCCATAGTAATAATTGTTAATTGTATAGACACAAGTGTCTTAAATAAATAATAACATGATAATTTTTTTTTATTATTCAAGAAGCATTTGAACAAATATGACTCACAATTGATTAGTCTGTGGGTTTTATCAAATGGTGAATGGAAACCCCTGTTTAATCCGTGAAATTCCAGAACGAAAGTTGAAAGAATAAACTTGCCCGACTCAGCAAAAGAATTTTTATAGGTTTTCACGATTTTTCGAGAAATGTACAAAATCATGAATGAAAACTTAATTACAAGACGTTTTTCGGTGTATATTCTGAAAGTTCAGCTTCTTAGCTATCAAATCATATATATCTCCTTTAACAAATCTCTTTCTTTAATATCATTATGTCGACTGTAAGAATAAGTACCATAAAAATTGCTCGAGACAAAAATAAGGAAAATTGAGAAATTGGTTTCATTTTGGCCCAAGAGGGGAGGGATTTTGTACCTTTTCAGCTGGTTAATATTTACACGGCTTCAGTGATTTAGATATATCAGCGGAAAATTATAAAAATCCATACGATTCCATCGTTTATTTATTAACTATTAGTTTGTTAATACACGAATATCAACTAGAAACCTCTTCTACGGCACTTGCTAGCTGAATATTTCGAAAGTTTGTGGAATTTCCTTCAAAATGCAGTTTGATTTATGAAGATTCGTTAAAAAACAAAGAAGTTAGAGTGATTCTAGTCGAGCGTCAGGAGGAACCGTGTCATTTTTCGAGGAATTCGCGCGCAAATCTGGGACCAACGATGATAGCTTATTATCTCGTCCAGGAAGCATTTTCTAGAAATATATATGCATACATTTTTTGTCCAGGTTTTTGCGCTCTACAACTTTGCTATAACACTATAGCAAAATTCTCAACTCATTTCACGTTATTAGAAATATCGATTTTGGGATATTTTTCGGGAATTTTCGACACTTTCCGGAGCAGCCCGAATGCAGAACAATTTTTTTCTTAAAGTACTATCATTACTCTACCTTTGTGCCAAAAATCATTAGCATGAGATTTATTGTCAGGTTAAAAGCTCTGGGTCTTGGACTAGTAGATAATATGAAAAGGGAAGTTTAGCGGCAATTCAGACATGACAATGAAAAGTTGAAAAATTGAAACTGAACATTTTGAAAGGGGTTGGGGAAGGAGGAGTAAGGTTCACAATCCTACGACTGAAATTGAAATACAAAATCTATTCAACAGTCATTAACATCAAGTGTTACAAAAAATGTAAAACCGCAGGTCGTTGAGAGTTCGACTGGACCCTTCCTCACCGTACAGCTCAATGAGGATTTTCTCCCCGGCTTCACCTACTTAGGCAGGAGTCGTAGCTGAATTAGAAAAAACTGTAGCTTGTTCTTTGAGGTCAACATGTTTCTCTAGTATTTTGAGCTACTTGAGTTTCCCTTGACTAAAGAAGCCCGAGGTGGAATTACAGCCACTGAAGGCGTGAGAAAAAGGCATGAATTGACTGTCTGCAGATGTTGAGGTGGTGGAGAGGCTTTTCTGGTAGCTGTAGTGATGATAAGCATGTCAGCATCTTCAGCCGGAAAAACCTCAATGTGTTTGGCTTCAAAGGCTACCTTCAGTCGAGGAGGGATATTTTTATAGGAATGGGAACGATGGTAGAGGAGGGGGAACGGAGGGAGACGCCCTGGTTTTTTGTTGCCCACTGGTTAACTAGGGGGAAGAGATAACGCATCACAAGGAACACAGCTCAAAATCATCCTTGCTTACTTATTTCATCAACTCACTTATAATATCTGTTCCACAGAAATCCTCATAAAGTTTCAGTATGTCATTATGTCATCATTCAAAATATTTAAAATAAAACAAAGGTTGCTGCTGACGAGATTTAAGGGTATTTCAATAAAGAATTGATTTACTTTTCAAAACTGACAAATATTTTAAGAATTATTATTGAATTGATATGAATTATGTGAGATGTTGGCCAAATATTAGAGGCTTACTCCCATTGGGATTTATGTAAAGGTAAACATTGTTCATAGCCTCTTTCGCGATGATATCCCCTGGGCGTTCTCCGTTTCGTTCTCTTCGCCTATGGCGATCGCCTCGAAGGAGTTTTGTGTTTTGGGGAGTTGTGGAGGTCCAGGGTGACAAACTTTCTTTTTGCCAGTTTTCTTGGGGTGAATGAAGTTTTCTCTGTTTTTCTCCTTTCTTTCCCTTTGTTCTGGAAATCAAGCATTCGAAGGAGATTGTCCTCTTCCACCTCTTTCTGGTATTGTTCCCACCTTTTGATTTCCCTTTCCCAGATTTTCACCCAGGAGTAGTCCTTGAGTCGATCTTTGCCATCTGGTCTGCGAAGATTGAATATTCTGCAAATCCCCCTGAACTGCTGGAAATGGGAGTCTCTTCACGCCTAAGGATATGGTTCCTCCTGGGCTACTGGGAAATTGTGAAATCTGAGAGATGGAGGGGATAGATCTCCTTTTTTAAAGGAGCTTCTGCCTGTCCCTTCCCTGTAATTTGGTCGTTTCTCTATTCTGAACAGCTTGTCATGCAATTGTTGCTGTTTGATAGCAGCCGCAAATAGAGCCGGTTTAGGGAATATCTCGGGTGGGGATGGTGCCAGTGGTGGTGGGTATATATCCATGCTATTTAGGGAAATGTTTCCCTCGATAGTGTTGTTTGTCGACCTCTTGGGATTGGCTCTGTCATCCGCCTCTGTGTTTTCTGGGTTTACTTGTTTTTCACTCCCAGTGCGGGTTCCAGGTTTCCCACTTCCGGGATGTTCTCCTGATACACTAAAGCATGCATGCACTATCGTAGTGTTCTCCAGTTCGCTTCCAAGTTCTGATAACGCCCATGATTATTTTTCTTCGGAGGTTTTTCCTCAATTTCAGATGCATGTTTGGGTTCAATATTCTGGTCCACGTTTCTTTCATTGTTTTTCTGCTGTTGGACAATCGTTTCATTGTTCACCGAAATTTTGTTTTCTTCGTGGTTGCTCTGTTTTTTTTTTTTAATTTTCACCGACATTCTAGAACTCTTGGAGATGTTCAGTTTCGGCTTTTCGCTCCTTCTGGATTGCCTGGTATCCAGGATCATGGTGAAACATTTGCTTGTTTTGAAAAGGGGGGACATTCTCCATGAAAATTGAAAAATGTGATTTATTTGTAATATAACAGAAAACAACTACTTCCCCGGCACAAGCCACGCTGGACATTGAACTACATCGGATAGATATTGTGAAAAGACTCTGAAAGTGAAAATTCGCATTTTCAATCAGATAACTGATTTTTTTAAATTCTCTCTAGTTTTCATTGATAAAATCATTTTCACAATATCTATCAGATGTAGTTCAATGTCCAGCGTGGCTTGTGCCGGAGAAGTAGTTGTTTTCTGTTAGATATTACAAATAAATCACATTTTTCAATGTTCATGGAGAATGTCCCCCCTTTTCAACATGAATACCTCCCAAAGAGGTTATCTTGAACGATGGAAAATGGCGACTAAAGTTGGTCTTTCAGTCGCAGATGATTCCACAACAGATTTTTGAACTAAAATTTGCTTGTTTCTTGTAAACGTCCCTCTTTTTTGCCTGATTTATGTTTTTTGTCCCTCTCTTTGCCATCGCTGTTCTTAGAGGTCGTGCTGACTTGGGAAAGAGTCTTGTTCATCGCTTGCACACTAGCTCTGGAGCAATTTTTTATTTTTCCAAGATTCACTGTTCTTTTGGTTGGCTCTTTGCTGGTTCTTTAAGGGGTGCCTTCTCATTCTGGGAGAGCCCTGGGGGTTTTGTGGGAGGTGTTGTTACCCCCGGTGTGCTTGGCATTGTCCCTAGCTAAATGCTCAAATGACTTCTGTGGGAATAGCTGTTAGTCTGTTTTCGTGGCCCAAACACTCAATGTGGGCGGGGGCCTGGGTCTGTAACAGACTTCCAAGGGCTGAGGGTCGTCCCGCGCTGTTACACGGAGAATACACCCTTTCCCTTGCTCACATGTCCAGACGAACTCTTTTTTACGAACTTTTTTCGAATTTATTTAAATATGCCTTCGGTTTCGCAATAGACTTGTTTGTGAAAAAAAAAATGAAGGTCCTAGTATACGTGATATCGGACTGATATTTCAACAAACTGTGTGAGGGTAAATTTGGTGAGACAGAGGCTTTTCATATTGGAAATTCTTCGTATTCAAATATTCCTTTTTGAGTGGAAGTAGTGAAAAAGTGTAAACAAATTGATAAATGTATTTTCTTCCAGATATCACGACAAACCATTACAATCAGCCAGAAAAAGTGTAAACAAATGAACATACAACATAATGCAATTGCTTGCCTGGGACCTTGAAAATACTAATTATTATTAAACGATTTTGTTAGATAACCATAATTCATAATGACATCACTAATTGAATGTTTATTACTTCAAAGCACAAAGTTTCTCTGATGTTTCACTATTATAATTTTCGATTTCGACAATCCTTATGACTATTTTTTTTATAAAGATATTATTGTACTACCTAATTATGTCACGTAAGACATGTAAAATTCATCACGCACGGAAAGCAATAGGTGTTAATGTAAACAGCAAATTGGTAACTGTAAACACTATTAAAGATTTTATGATCGTAATCTTTATGTACATTATTTAGAACATATTAAATGTGTCGAGCAAAGAGTTATCAACAGTATTTTAAGTATACTCTTAGCGTCGGTTCCATTCAGAGAAATGGAATTTTTAAAGCATTTTTCCAGAAAATTTTCATGTAAAGAGTTTCAGAACATCACCGATTCAAGAGTGTGACAGCAGAGCTGAACGCAAACTATATGGTGAAATGTTTTCGGATATTGTTATCTCCTGAAGATGAATGATTTTTTGGTCAGAAATATTGCAATGATTGAAGTAAATATTGTTGTTATGAAAAATCACCATCAACGGTTCATCTGGAATTGTGATCATTAGGGGGTGAGTTTATGGGTTGGTTGAGTGGTTACAAATCATTTCGTGGTGTCTACCGTATCGAAGAGACATGAAGTGAACCGTATGTAGGAAAAAATTCTAGCAAAGGCAGTTTTGGGATATTGTTATCTTCTGAAGAGGTTGTAGAAGGGCGATTTTTGTGTCATAAAAGTAATTTACGAGTCCAGAAAAAACTGTTTTCGGACGTGTTGCGTACACTATTTTTTCGGGAACCGTGTAAAATAACAAATCAATGAGGCACATTTATTCTAAGAGACGAAGGTGGGGCCTACCTTCACCAATCTGTTAACCGGATGAAAAATACTTTTTATGAAGTTTCATAAATAGACAAATACACCTATAATGGCTTGCCTATCAAAATTACTTTAATCAGTGGGTTTCAAAATTTTTCCACTACATGGAAAACTTTTTTATAACCGAATTTCGGAAAATTTTAGTCCTCATAGAAATTGGTGCATTGCGGAATACTTGTATTCGAGTTAGCAAAATTCTAAATTTCCGGAAGGTGTACAGGGGGAACAAAAAATATAATTTTGATCAAGACTAAACTACCATGGCTGTGATTCCAAATTTGAATATTGTTTTCGATTCTATACAACCTCTTTGAATGAACTTTCGATAATGGCAAAAATAAAGGGTAGTTTACACCTTATCAAAATTCCTATTTTTGTTCTGCCCTGCACACTACTTGGAAATTTGTTATTTTGACAAATCATATGCAATTATTCTGCAATGCACCAATTTTTATGAAGATTAAATTTTTCTGACAATTCGATGGCAAAAAAGTTTTCCATATGGTGCAAATTTTTTAAACTCACTGAGTATAGTCTGGACCACATTTTGATAGGCAAGCCATTATACAGGGTGGGTCACGGTCGATGGAACCTTGGACGTTTACGGAGAACGGGACAAAGGATCATTCTGAAAATTTGGTTTCTCAAGTAGTTGCTCTTGGTCTATCGATCTAAAATATTTTCAGCAATGCAGCGTTGCCGCTTATACCAGAAAGTAGCAGCATCTTTGTTATTTCAAATGGGTCACCCTGTATATTACCCCATTTTTGAACTTGTCATTCCTTTCTGATTATTTCTGCCTCATACTCTCCTATACCTATCTCTAACGGTTTTTGAGATATTGGTTATTTTCCATATTTTTTGTCCAAAACATAGCTCGAATTGAATGTTTATTTCTGCGGTATTTGGATTCTTAGGAAGTTGCAATTTTCTGTTTAGTTCATCAAGATCATGTACATTGATTCTGTATAGAGAAGTTTGTTCTGCGTTATACAGGGTCGTTCAAAATTCATGATCTTACTGCTAGATACGAAAAGGGTTGAAAGTGCGTTTTTTTAAATGGAACATCCTGTATATTATGAAATATCCTGAAAGATGACTAAAATTCCCTTCGAATTGATATATCATGTTCCTATACCTAAATAGCCAGAATTCCGATATAATAGCAATTTTCACTTGTGCTTGAATTATTGCCGGAAATTTTTCGAGTACATGAATTTTCAAAGAAATTTACGGCAATTAATTCAAGCACGAAGGGGATTCGGTAAGAAAATTTCACACCGAGAAATGAAAATCATCCAACAATTCATAAGAAATAACTAACGATGGTTTCACCTGAACTATTTATAACCACTGAAATATTGATATGTAAAATACTTAACAAAATTTTCATCAATAAATGTGTTTAAATTCGGAACAAAAAAAATAAAAAATTATGTTCTTATTGTGGATTGAACCATCGACCTAGCGACTCCTAGGTCGCAACACTACCGCTGAGCTACGGGATTTGTGATAAAAACTTGTGATAAAAACTTGTGACAAATGGTGTATTGAACTTCTTCTGAAATATGATTTCAGAATTGACAATGTCTGTAATAATCGTGGAGAAAATATTTTCAGACACATTCCAAATATCTAGTAAATACATAATTATCTCCTTTCATATGAAAACTAGACCTCCATTTGTACATTAAAGCAAAATATCAACTTGTCACATGTCAAATGTTTGACAGAAAAATTTCCACTTATTAATTTCGCCCAGGGTACCCAGGAGGATAAAAATTTCCGGAAATTTTTAGGGTTGCCATGGTATCTAAACAAGAACGAATTGGGAGATTACAAGTGAAAATTGCTATTATCTCGGAATTCTGGCTATTTAGGTATAGGAACATGATATATCAATTCGAAGGGAATTTGGTCATTTTTCAGGATATTTCATATTATACAGGATGTTCCATTTAAAAAAACCCACTTTCAACCCTTTTCGTATCTAGCAGTACGATCATGAATTTTGCACGACCCTGTATAACGCAGAACAAACTTCTCTATACAGAATCAATGTACATGATCTTGATGAACTAAACACAAAATTGCAACTTCCTAAGAATCCAAATACCGCAGAAATAAAAATTCAATTCGAGCTATGTTTTCGATAAAAAATATGGAAAATAACCAATATCTCAAAAACCGTTAGAGATAGGTATAGGGGAGTATGAGGCAGAAATAATCAGAAAGGAATGACAAGTTCAAAAATGCGGTAATAAACAGGGTGACCCATTTGAAATAACAAAGATGCTGCTACTTTCTGGTATAAGCGGCAACGCTGCATTGCTGAAAATATTTTAGATCGATAGACCAAGAGCAACTACTTGAGAAACCAAAATTTCAGAATGATCCTATGTCCCGTTCTCCGTAAACGTCTAAGGTACCATCGACCGTGACCCACCCTGTATATGTATTCGTCTATTTATGAAACTCCATAAAAAGTATGTTTTATCCGGTTAACAGATGCTGGGTAGAGGTCGACAACTATTTCGTCTCTTAGACTAATTTATTTATTATATTTCTTTGTAAAACACAATTTCGAAAATTTTAGTTCTTATTTGTATTAAATATTGAAATTCGAACAGAAGATACGTACTAACAGAAACATTCTAATTTTTATTTACATTAATATTCATATTAAAATTTGAGCACTTCCGGCCGTGAAGTACTTTCTTTCCGGACTAGGCCAGGAAGTGCTATTTTCTCATAGAAAAAGCGTCCGGGAAGCAGGTACTTATGGGACAGTTGCCGAAGGAATATTTAAATGATTGGAGCATGTATAGTTGGTACTAAAGAATAATAGTTTTGCGTGAAAAAATCACCAGCAACGGTTCATCTGGAATTTTGACTTCTAGGGGGTGGGTTTTTGTGTTGGTTGAATGGTCACAAATCATGTTGGGATGTCTACCGTATCGAAAAGATTATAATAATATATAAAAGATTATAGTCCCTCGAGGAAGCTACTATAAAATTACTATGGATCTTCATCAAGTAATGGCTGAGTCAATCAGAAATAAGTTTTGGGATATTGTTATCATCTGAAGGGGTTGTAGAGGGATGATTTTTGTGTCACAAAATATTTCAATGATTGGAGCATGTATAGTTAGTACTAAATAATAAATTTGCGTGAAAAAGTTACCAGCAACCGTTCATATGAAGGGCAAATTAATTTATTTGCCCGATAAGTTACTGCGTTCACAAGACTGCTGTCTTGAAAGAAATTAATTTTTGTCAGTAACGTACCCTACACTGAATTTGCTTACCTGAAAAAATGAGATCGGATTAACAAAGAATAATTCTCTTTTTTGAAAATTGTTGACGTTTCGGAGGCTGTATCTGCCTCCGTTATCAAAACTTCTTGGAAAGACGCTGAAGAAACTGAATTTGAATTGCGGTTTTGGAAATAAGATTTTTCTTTGACAGAGTTAAATGAAATGTTATCCCCATTATAGAGTAAAAATTGCATTGTTGATATTTTTAAATAACACAATCAGTATATTAAATTATATATTAGTATATTTCGTTAGGGATCATCATTGCGAATCCATTTATACACACCAGATTTAATGGGATTATGTCAAACGCCTGCGAATATATCGGGCAATAGCTATTTGTGTATTCAGAGCCCGAAAGTGATAGATTGCCTCTCGACAAAGAGAATTATCGCGAAGCGTAACGGAGTGGCAATGACACTTCGTGCTCGAAATACATACAATATTTTTTCTACAAACGCAATTCATTGAGAAAAATTAGTTACTCGTTATTTCATTCATCATAGTCACATTATATTACCTATGAAAAAATTAACACTTAAAAGCTTATCCTAAATGTATTAGTTAGGATAATATTCAATAACTCACATCTCTAAAAAAAAAAGGATTGCCGCCGGCTGGGATCGAACCGGGTCCCATCTATTTGAATTAATTTGATCAAGCGTTTTTTCAATTTTTTCGCTCTAAAACGGAAATGTTTTCTAAAAATGACATTCCTCGGAAAACGACTTTTTTGCGTTGAGATCTGGAGGCATCAAAGGCTACTCGGTTTTACAATAGTATATTCTGTAACAAGGTAGAATGAAAATTTCACACCTCACTTTTTCAGCCAATCAAAAAATTGGTTTTTATTTAGTTGCCATTTAGTTCTTCTTCGAGAAAGTGTAAATAAGACCGACCATCAAGGCGTCCTGGTAGAAAAAATGGGCCTATTAGATAATCACCAATAATTCCTGCCCATACATTAACCGAAAATTGGTGTTGAAAATGGGTTTCGGTTATGGTATGGGGGTTTTCTTCTGCCCACATATGATTGTTTGAATAGCATTCCGAGAAAAATTTGCTTCGTTTGTGAACAAAATTTGTGACTCAAACTGCGGATTTAGTGCAATACTCTGAAGATACCACTGACAAAAGTTCACACGCTGTGGAAAATCTCTAGGGAGTAATGCCTGTACTCGTAAAATATGGTATGGGTATAACAAAAAATCAACCAAAATACGCCAAACAATTTGATGACAAATATTCAGAGTTCTAGCGATCTTCCTCATACTCGTCTCAGGATGTTCTTCGATTTCTTGCAGAACGGCTTCCTCAATTTCAAGAGCTCTGACGCTTAGAGGTCTACCTTCCGAAGTACCTTTCTTGAAACTACCAGTTTCCCTAAGTCGGCGATGAATATTTGAAAAGGTACGGCTATCTGGTAAGGCACGATTAGGATATCTTTCCTGAGTCTGGCTTCTGTTGCATTACCATCAGCGAGGCCATATACGTAATGCATTGCCGCCATTTCTGCATTCGTGTAATTCACCATATTTACCAATATTCAGAAAAACGGCGGACAACCAAAATAACTTCAATAACACACTTAAAAATCAAGTAAATAATTGTGCGCTTCGCTATTCCTATAGCTAACACAAAATGGTATTCATAACTAGTGAAAACACAATATTTATAGTGATTTGAAGAACAAAATGCTATTAAATACAGATAGGTAGCTGAATTAATATCGTAAATTTATTGTCAACAAAATGTTAGGTACCTACTGCGATATGAAGCAATTTCAATTTAATTATTTTAATCAAGAACCGAGCATCTGACAAGAATTACACATTTTTTTGGATTCCCATTCATTTTGGAACAAATCTGATCCCTCAATTTGCTTTCAGTCGATGCACAAACATTTCCACACCGCATCAGATTTTTGAAGAATTGATCCTGAAATGAAACGATTTTTATTTTTTTAAGCGAAAACCATGCGGCGGACAAAGAAAACTCATGAGATCAAATTTGCTCAAAAATAAATGAGGATCTCAAACGTATTTTTTTTTCAGGAGAAAGCGTAGTATTTTTTTCTCCAAAAATATTCAATGCAAAACCCGTACGGACGCCACTGGTTGAGAAAATGAAAATGTTTGTGCATTAAAAAATGCACCTTGATGCATAGAAGACATGCACCAAATTTTATAAAAACGTCTACAATATTATCTCAGTTATTATTAAAAAACTGATTTTTTTTCAAAACTTTATCACCCTGTATCTCAAAGGTTAGGACTTTTAGGACATACGTTTATAGAAAGTTTTTTCCTTAAAATAAGTCAAAGAATCACTCCCTCAAATATTAGCATGTCTTTAAGGAACACCCTGTATAAGGCTTTTTGCAAAATATCTTCATATTTATTAATTTATTCCAAACTTCATGGAGGCAGTGTCTAATTTCATCGTTGATAATATCTGAGTTTCATTTACTTCTATGGAACAAACATTACTTGCTTTAATTTTCGTAGTAATGAATACGAGATCAAACATAATTATTGCAAGGACATAATATCTTATCATGACTGGCACTGTGAATTTATTTATGATGCATAATTTAAGTTGAGTTAAATTATAGATATGCGATAATCACGAATAAAATGATTAACCCACCAGGAAAACGAAAAGGCTACTGTTGATTAATGCAGACAGAAAATAAAAAAAAATCGTAGACTTCATCAGTATAATCCAGTCATTGAGTATTTTTGTCTTACAAAAAGTGGTTTAGTACCAATTTTGTAATATGTCGTTAAGGTTTGTATTCCGACAAAAAATCCAAATTTGTGACCTTGAGGAGTGATCGCTCGGTCCGCCATCTTGGATGAAAGGTGCTAAAATCTGTTTTCTTCAATATAATACCTCAACAATTGATCCGAAAACGAGCAACGTTCAAGAGAATAAAATTTCACACATTATTTTATTCCAACATTTTTTTTTGTAAAATTCACATGCATCAAGTTATGACAGCGTAAAGATGATTTTTTTTTATAAAATCGCCACTTTTCTAATTTTCTGTTTTTTCAATATCATTATTTTGTTTCCATTTTTGACTGTCCGGGTTGGTTGATATTGATATCTTCTTTATGGTTTTCGCCCTCGATGTCATCTTTCAACTCAACACAATAGAGCACTTCATCCCAGCTTTTCTGCATCCAAATGCTCCACCGCATCCTTTTTTGCATTTGCATGGTATGAAATTCAATAAGGTCTCGGGTACTGGTGACTTTGTCATTGTAAATAAAGTAAGCCTGTTGGTGCCAAGTTTCCAACCCCTGTCTTCCGGATTTTCTTGGATTCCATACCATTTCTGAACCTGGTGATACGCCTTAAAGGCATGATGTCGTGTAGCATCCTTCGTTGAAGATGCAAGATTGAATTTGCTTTTTATTGTTGCTTTTACGAAACCTTGGTAGAGGACTGCTTCCAAAATTTCCTTTTTCATGTTGCCGCCATATAAAGCAATGAGGAAGCGATGTCTTCTTGTTGATCGACTCGATCTCTGAAGATACTAATAATATCATTGAGTGTTGTGTTTTTCTGTAAAAGCGATCAAAATTTCGTTTTTATTTGGTTGCAGAGGGACGACGTTGTGTCGCAACCACTAAAAGCATGTAGACACAAATTGTTTTCAGCTTTTGCTTCATGATTCAAATTATTTGCAGAATACAGTCTTTCAGTAGTTTCACACGGCAAAAAATGTATATCTAGCTACAAATCCATTTCAATTCTTTCCAAATTTCAATGGAAGCCCAATTTTTTCTGGGTACAAACAAAGAGTTAAAATATGACATTGAGGACGAAAACTATGACGAAGATATCAACATCAACCAACCTGGACCGCCAAAAATGAGAAAAAAGTAATGATATTGAAAATACAGAAAATGATTTCAAAGAAAAAATGAGAAAATTCGTAAAAAAATTGTAAAATTGACGATTTTGTAAACAAATTTTCATCTTTGAGTTTGTGTTGAACGTTTTTCGCCGTAAGAACAATTGTTGAGGTATTATATCGAAAAAATAATATGAATAGATTTTAGCACCTTCCATCCAAGATGGCGACCCGAGCGACCACTCCTCAAGGTCATGATACAAAACCTAAACGACATATTTCTTAATTGTTATTACACCACCTTTTGTAGGGCAAAGGTCTTTTTTATCGTTACCGACGGGATTAATACGGCAAGATTAATGAGAATGACTTCTTCAGTTTTCGCATGCTGCTTCAATTGGAAAAAGATAAACATGTAGGTTATTCTCGGCTACTGAAACAAAGGAATTTTTATCCATGCCGTCGCTTCCGGTTATCGTTATAGCCTTGATAACTGTTCATCGACATTTGAAAACGTCAATACTGTGATTAACTGGGCGTTGTTATATTCTAATTGACGTGTAGCCCATGCGAAACTATTGTATTATGCAAAATAGGTATTCGACGGCAATGATGTCAAGGTCAAGAGGGTCCAACCAGTACGTCAATTTCAATTATTGACCTGAATGCATACAGTGAGTTCGGACATGGCCGAATTCACGAATTTTTCCATTATTGACATTTTTTTTTCGAAAAAATTCCCATTTTTTTTTCTTTCATTATATCTCACACAGTTTTGACTCATCAATAAGTAAAAATGCCAGTAGAACTGAGTATCTAATATAGAGTTTATATTATTCTAATTGTCAAAGATCATTCCAAAATGTTTGGAATTTCGAGAAACAGGAGATATTTTTAATAAAAGACACCCGGACAAAGTTACACACTTAATAACAAACAGTTGAAAAAATACTCAATAAATTCAAAAATTGAAAATGTTAAAATGGAAATGTTAATGATGAAAAGAGCGTTAACCCTTAGTGGCAGATGAAGAGAATACCAAGTAATTCAAAAGAATTTTCGATGCGAAAAAGAGCTTCTTTCCTAAAAAACATCGTGAGTAAAATACAGTGTCGACAATATTGAAAAAGATTAAAGATTTTGATCGACGGTTTGAATTTTGTGGTTCAATCAAGAAATTTTATGAAATGATTATAGACTAGAATACCACGCTTATTTTCAAAAATTATTAATAACAGGCTGAATCTTCCTGAGTAGCTTCATTTTTCCGAGATGCCCAAATTGCCCAAGTGGTAGCTAATAAAGTGCGCAGGCGTCAATCATGTCAATTTGGTGAGTGCAAAAAAGTCATTAATAACAGTTAATTGCTTGGTGAACACTCTTCATTCGTTCGATAAATGGAAATCATTCCCCTAACGAACCTATATAATGTACTTGATCATGATATCAACGAAAGCATTCATTGATATCATTAACCAGTGGTCCATTTACATAACGATTGCGTTCATTAGACAAATATTGATGAAAATGTTGTTGAGCCACTTAACTTTTTCATAATGATCAATTAATCTGATGAATACAGTTTCATCAGTTGAACGCATTCATTGATATTATGAAGATCTGTATTCATAGTATGGATAACCAGTAGTACATTGACATAACGATTGCGTGCATTGGGCCAATATTAATGGAAATATTCAATGAGCCACCGAAATATTTCATTGTATTCAGGTACCAATTTTTTTCTGTTATACCTTAATTACTATTTGCCCCTTCTAGTTATTCTTATATTATATGTACCTATTAGCTCTTGCACTTTTGCTCTAAGATGTATTTTGGGAGGCAATAAACCGCATATGCTGGATATGCTGACGGAAATGCGTTACGGTCTCAGGTGCCCCGCAGCAGGCCCTGCATCCAATATCAGAGACCTCTATACAAATTGTGTGGTTACGGTAGACCAAGGCGTTTAATACACCATTCTGGCAGTCCATTATGAATCGCTCAGTATCCGACTTCGAACTTTTGGATAAGCTGTGGTCTTCGACGTTCTTGAAGACCTCATGCATAGGCTCATCCTTGTGCAGCTGCAGCTGAACTGCATTTTCTGCGGACTTCAAAAATGAATAATTATCAGATAACTCGTGTGAAAAATTTTGAAGAGTTTCGAAAGAAATCGCAACTACAAGATGTTTTATCATGAGTATTCTCAAAATTGGATATTCTTCAACGAAGGCGGCCATGAACATGAAAAAACGAATTTTCACTTTCAGATTTTTTCTTTTCTTTTCAGTTAGAGTAGGTTTTTAGGTAATTTTTGATAATAGTTGGAATACCTATATAGGAGCTGAAATTACATGAGAACCTCATTTTTCAACTGTATCACACTTCAAAGTTTTCTCTGGTAACTTCTGATCGCTTGTCAATTGTGATGATTTAGGTTTGTTTCATGGCCAACTTTTTTCGATTGAACAATCAACTGGATCTCCGCCATTTTTCAACCGATTTTCAATTTTGAAAAACAGTGTTATCACAAATTGCGTGTTCTTTCGGATAATGGAAAAATATGTACAGGGTGTCATTTGAAAGAAAAAAAAAGTTTCGGGTCACTTCCGGTTAAACCGGAAAAGGTGAATTTTCAGTAGAAGGGTCACTTCCGGTTAAACCGGAAAAGGTGAATTTTCAGTAGAAGGGTCAAAATATGCGTATATAAGTACTATAGCGACATACCAAATTTAAAATATGTATCTTCAAAACTATAGAAAAATTGGGGGGCGTACCTCACCTCGTAGTCACCCGGTATGTCTCTCCGGCATACAGATAACGTAGGATGCTTTCGTCTATGGTCTGGACGGTCTGGACGTCCTCTCCGCAATCTTCGCATAGTCCTCTTTTGAGATGGACCGTTGCACATTTGTCCAAACTCCATGCTGATAATCCACGGGTATTCCTCCACTACCCTCTGATGTTTGTATTTTATTATTATTATTAGTTTTAGTGGAAGTCCAAAACACAAGTAATCAGGATCATAATGTTTATGCAATGTTGAGAATAAGAGATAAACTGCAGAATGCTGTGAAAGACAAAACCATCAATTATTGCACATGTTTCATTATTAATTGGTTCATCTTTTTTAAAATATCAGGCACTTCCACGATAACCATTCATCTAAGTCTGAAATAACTTTAATTTCACCGGTCGGAAAGATAACGAATGAATAAAAATAATAGCTGCCTCAGTTCGGAAAACTGATAAATAAGGTGCACCAGAAATAGCTTGTAGTCGCTTTATTTTACGACTTTCAATTTATTACGGATTCTTAGAAAACTGTTGAATGATTTTCTTCGATTGAATTATATTACTTATTTTATTCGGATATTCGTGGATTGGCTCTAGCATTCCTATTTCGTGAGAGGTTTTCTCCCATTTCGTGAGGGGTTCTCCGAATTTTACTGATCTGAAGTTTTATCTTCTCAGGACAGGAACAACTTCAAATCGTGAGAGGAATCGTACTATTCAATACAAGTTCTGACTCCTCCAAAATACTCCAATGACCGCTTACTCACTTTCTTATATGCGCAGTTGGGCGCAGCTTCCTTACCTGAATACTTCTGACGTCTTCTGGGTTCAGTACTTACATTGTTCCTAAACACGATCTTTCTTTGATGCATCAGAGAAGGGATTTCTGTGAAGGCATCTTTCAGGAACGATCTACAATAGTACAGTAACCAGAGAGTTCTTCTGATGAAATTTGGTATGAGCTTAGTTTGACAATAGAGGAAAAGGTTTCCAAAAAGTTCCGGGCCATTCTTTGTGAAAATCGAAAGAAAATCCGGTGTAAACAACTTTTCGACGCTTTTATGGCTGTAACTTGATGAAACGTGGAAATTGAAAAAATATCGATGAATCAAAAATGAAGGTTTTATTAATTTTTTACAAAAAATCAAACATTTTCTCTGAAATTACTTTGGAACGTCATAACAACGCTCGTGTCGGAAACGCTCACCGTTTTAAATAAGAGGGAGTGTTTTCAAAATTAAAACTGGCATTACTCAGGCTCTGCTGAACGGATTTTGATAAATCAAACAAGGGATTGAAAGGTAAGACTTAAACTTTCAGAATCCGGGGTATAAAATATGTGTTTTCTAGAAGTGAAAGATGCTTGCGAAAATTATGAAAAAATTCTGGGATAATCTGAAATCCGTCAAGTGTCATTTGTAATTTTCAACATGTGAGTTGTTAATTGCAGGAAAAAAATCGAATAATTAATTTATTCAAACATTCAACCAAAAAATCTATATTTTAACTTATTCTCCTGGTTAATTTTGTATACAACTTTTCTGAATACGTTCTCGTTGGAAAATGAAAGATGAAGTCTCCCTCTTCAAATTCCATATAGTTTTTGTTCACTGGTTTCGAAAGGCGAGGTGTTTCTTTTGTGTGGTTAAGGGACTTTTGGGGGGGACTGAAACCACGTTTTTGAATAGCACGGACTGACGCGTTCTGCGCATGCCCTTCCCGGCTTCGCAGTTGTCTATTATAATAATAATAATAAAATAATATTAAAGTAAAACCAATCATCATACCATTTTAATGCTACGAATATATCGAATTCTCAATTTCTTTGGATAGTCGGCAAATATATTTTAGGGGACAATACGGAATCTGTTGTGCCGGGGTGGAATGGATTTATGGGGTCAGCGATCTTCCTTTCGAAAAAAAGCCGCGTTATTGGCTTACGGTTTGTGAATTCTACGCACAGTAATCGTAACACTATATACCGGGTGTCCACGGAAAGTGGCTCGCCCCTAAAACTTTCTTGGTTTTGCAGATATTGAAATGAAATCTGTACGAGAAATAAAACTGCATTTTTTGACAAGTGACTGAGATTCGTGCAACTTTCGGTCTAGCCGGAAGTGATATGAACTTTTTTTTTTACATCCCTGATCCATTGCCGGTCAAGGCCGACCACTTCTTCTGCGTGCAAATAATCGAAAATCTTAGAGATAAAATCGCCGGGTTTGACATTTCCCATGCTTGGAGCTGGCACTTTTTCGTTGACTGGAGTCGTGCAAAAAATAATTTTTGTATTAATAATTATTTAATTTACATCCCTGATCCATTGCCGGTCGAGGCCGGCCACTTCTTCTGCTTGAAAATAATTGAAAATCTTAGAGATAAAATCGCCGGGTTTGACATTTCCCATGCTTGGAGCTGGCACTTTTTCCTTGACTGGAGTTGTGAAAAAAGTTATTTCCGCGTTAATTCTTATCTAATTCACATCCCTGACCCATTGCCGGTCGAGGCCGGCCACTTCTTCTGCGTGCAAATAATCGAAAATCTTAAAAATAAAATCGCAGAGTTTGATACTCCCCATGCCTGGAGCTGGTACTTTTTCGTTGACTGAAGTCGTGCAAAAAACAATTTTTGCGTTTAATGTTATCTGATTCACATCCCTAAACCATTGCCGGTCGAGGCCGGCCACTTCTGCGTGCAAATAATCTAGAATCTTAGAAATACAATGGCAGAGTTTGACACTTCCCATGCTTGAAGCTAGTACTTTTTCGTTGACTGGATTCGTGCGAAAAATGATTTTTGTTGTAATAGTTACCTGATTTACATCACTGATCCATTGCCGGTCGAGACCGGCCCTTCTTCTGCTTGCAAATAATCGAAAATCTTAAAAATAAAATCGCAGAGTTTGATACTCCCCATGCCTGGAGCTGGTACTTTTTCGTTGACTAAAGTCGTGCAAAAAACAATTTTTGTATTAATAGTTATCTGATTTACATCCCTGATCCGTTGCCGGTCGAGGCCGGCCACTTCTTCTGCTTGCAAATAATTGAGAATCTAAGCGATAAAATCACCGGGTTTGACATTTTCCATACAAGTCGTACAAAAAATTTTTTTTTGTACAACTGTCATTAAAAATGACGTTTTTAATTCGTTGACATATGAAATAAAAACTGACGTTTTCACAAATTCATTTTTAACACTAGTGTTAAAAATACTTTTGAAACTAGTGTTGAAATTAAAATGACAGATGAGATGATGGATACTCAGTAATATAGATCTCTCTCTCATAGAAACACTTCAATCAGATATTATAATCAGAACACCTACTCAAGACTAATCATTTATAAAAGTTCACACATGCATTTGGCTGTTTGTGTAATTGATAATACTTAAATCCCTATGAAGTTAGAAACGAAGTAGTATTCAGTCCAACTGTAGAATGTCATCACTGACAAATAATGACATTAATAAATAAGGTGCGTTGGGGTTTATTCTAGTTGGAGCGTCTGCATTGTAATACAAAGATCGTGTGTTCGAATCCTTATGGATCTTATAATTTTTTTGTTTTTTTCTTACTAGCAGTAACTGTTGTACAAAAAAAATTGTATGATACATTTGTTAAAAGTGATTTTATTTTGCTTTATTTCCCACTCACAAAATAAAATGCCACTTTTAACACTTGTATCATAAATAACTATCTACTAAACTAAACTAAATAGTTATCTGATTTACATCCCTGATCCATTGCCGATCGAGGCCGGCCACTTCTGCGTGCAAATAATCAAGAATCTTATGAATTCAATCGCAGGTTTCGACACTTCCCATGCTTGGAGCTGGCCCTTTTTCGTTGACTAGAGTCGTGCAAAAAATTATTTTTTCATTAATTGTTATCTGGTTGACTAACCATTGCCGTTCGATTCCGGCCACTTCTCAAGGTTGAAAATAATCAAATGTTATGGTAAAAATATTGCGAGATTTGACATGAATTACTACTTCATATGCTTGGAGCTGGTACTTTTTTTTTATTAAAGTCGCTCAAAGAGTAATTTTTGCATTAAAAATTATCTTATTCACTCCCCAAAAAAATTGCCGGTCAAGGCTGGACACTTCTTCAGCTTGAGTTTGATAGAATGTGGTAAAAATATAGCGAGATATGTCATGAACAGCTACCTCAAATGCATGGAGCTGGCACCTTTTCTCTGATTGAAGTCGTTCAAGAAGTAATATTTGCATTAAAAATCATCTTATTTTATCCCCGAGTCATTGCCGTTCGAGTCCGGATACTTTTTCATGTTGAAAATAATCGAGTGTTATGGTCAAAATATTGCGAGATTTGAACTTGTTAAAATACTCCATTCCGTTATCGTAATTCTCATTTGATGGCTACCTAATAAACACAATCAACTTTAACTAGATGAAAAAAAAAAAACAGGATTCCTTGTTACCATGGTGGAATAATTGAGCTTGGAGCTGGCCGGCCGGGAGCTAACATGACCGATGTCTTTTTTTTGCAGTTTTGGTGATTTTTTACTCTGGGAGCTTTGCTAGAATGGGGATGATTTTGTTCACATGAGAAGCCCTGTCAATAGTTCACATGAGAAGCCCTGTCTCGTGTACCAAAAGAGAGAATTTTCTTTTTGAGTTTTTCTAAACTCGACCTGAGACACAGACACTGATGCGTCAGTATAACGTTAGGCATCCCATTTAAATGACAAGTACAACCACGTGGCAATAGACCATTACAGCAAATAAACAGAAGCCCATGTACTATTCAATCAGAAAGCCGCTACCGTCGCAGATGTCTTGGTTAAAGAGTGGATATGCCGATTTGGTGTCCCATTGGAGCTGTATTCGGACCAAGGCAGAAACGTCGTATCCAACTTGTTCCAAGGAATTTACAGTCCGTCGGAACGGTAGAGAGAATGGATAGGACAATAAACCGCCACCTATCCAAGGTAGTTTCCGCCCATCAAAAAGACTGGGACCAGTACCTTTATCTCTTCCTGATGGCTTATCGTTCAGCAGTGCACGAGACAACCAGCCAAACCCCTTCTAGTATTTTTATGGGACGAGATCTATAACTCCCTTGTGACTTCATGTTTGGGACACCACCAGGGCAAGACACCGCGGGAGAAAATTATGTCAGCAAACTCTGGCAGAGAGTGAGTCCGTTTGAATATCGAGAGTGTCAACATTCGAATGAAGAGAACCTATGACACCAAGGAAGATGCTGGAGCATTCAAGACCGGCGACCTAGTCTGGCTGTACAACCCCAAACGTCGCCGTCGTTTGTCACCGAAATTGCGGAGTTCACGGGAAGGCCCATAGAAGATCATGTACACTGTAATAAAAAATGACGTTTCATTTTTAACAAATGATCTTATCTGTATATACGATGCATGTAAAATCACACGACGATCCTTCTAATCTATTTCATATCGACTACAATTTAGTTCAAATTCCAAATTGAGATAGATTCAAACACCATATTTTCGCGGGATGACGTCATCAGTATTGTTCTACACACGTTTGTCCTTGAGTCCTCTGAGAATGTTTCTGCACGAGAATGAGTTGTTCCCAGTTTGAATCACTGTGTAGGTACTATTCAGTTGAATTTAATGGGAAGGCACATACGTGCAATATATGGAGAGACTTTGGGTAAAAAAGTCGATAACTCAAAAATGGTTCGTCGCCGTCGTATCGATTTCAAACAAGGATAGGCTTCTAGAAAAAGTTTGATTCTATGTTACTATGTCTGCGGCAGCACCTCAAGATTCTTTTTATGGATAGTCGAAGTAGCTGCAGTGGTATTCCTCTTCCATTAAAATTTGAAGCAATCTTTATCCAATCGAAATGAATTTAGTATAGAAAGAAAGGTAAAACGTTGATCTATGTACGTGCTGTAATGTTTTTTTGAAATTATTTGTTCATCTACCCAAAAAATTGCTTCAAATAACTGCATTTTTGGGACATTTTCGAGATTTTTTTGTGTGAAAAAGTTGATTTTGAAAATTCAATTTCCATTACAGCACGTACGTAGAATCAAACTTCCTCTAGAAGCCTGTCCTTGTTTGAAATGGATAAGACGAACCGTTTTTGAGTTATCAATAATTGACTCTTTCACCTTAAAGCGTCCCAAACGTGATCGCGCTTATGGCCTCTCAACGTCATCTATATTCGTTCAATGAAATACCGGTAATAGTTCGTGCGAAAATAACTAGTGTTTGAATTCTCCTAAATTTTTTTTGGTCAAATACAATCAGAATAAAAATTAAAAAAATTCTTTTTTACGCAGTTTGACTTGTAAGTATTTGATAAAAAAATTACTAGTGTATTTCCCTATTTAAAAGCCACCCCGAGAAAAACCTAGAGTCGTCAATTTTAGTAGGCTGACTCCTAATGCCAAAAATCACGATCAAGTTCGCACCCTTTTACCGCCGAAGGATGATATGACTTTCCAGAAGTTCATGTCGTTATACTCCAACAGACAGAAAGTTTCACATGGGCTAACTCGAGAAGAGTAACAAGACCTTTTTAAGGCACCCACTAACTACGCCCTAGCTCACTGCGTGGCAGAAAATCTTCGAATGTCCAGAGGCATAGCTGTGGTGTCGAAGAAGTTTGGTCAACTCTAGGAACTGCGGGAACAGAACCCAGAAATTGAAGGAGTGTTACAAGTAAAGAAGAGCCAGTCTGTAATAGGAATTGAGTGAACTCGAAATAATTTGAGAGTGACAGTTGTCAAGGTAGAAATTTGAACAACTCTGCCATTCACGGGGTGATTGATCACGTGGGTAAGGTGCATATTTGTCAGTTATTGGAAAATTAGGTTTTAAGAGATTAGGTTTGGTGTTGTGAACCGATTGTTACCACAATTTAATTCATGTATGAAAAATCGCATATGCCACAGTGCAATTGTCACTTTGACAGCGGCAAAAGTTAGCTTTAACTTTTACAGCGATTATTTTTTTACGTGTCAAAATGTGACGTTTTTGGTATTTCAACCAATAGCAGCGTGTTATTCTGGCCAATCATTCGGTTTTATACTGATAAAACTGCCTGGTCCCTGATAAAACGTTAGTTATCTTTGAACTGTCAAAACTATAAGGTTGCGTCGATTCTATTGAACTGGCTTATATACAAGGTTAAAATTATTAATAGTCATTCACTTTTCACTTTTTCAGCATAATAATAACAAACGAGACATTTCAATAAACACTAAAATTTCACACACGTAAATAGCTCATGAACATAACCAAGTTTATGGCAGGCAGAGGCAGATATCGCAAACGACGACTAGCCGCTGGTAAACCGATATTCCTGAACTCAAATGAAGATGGCGTACGATCAATTTTTGTTAAATTCAATTTGTTTTTTGTGGTTTGAGACGAAACCGTTGTATGAAGATCTTAATACAACAGCCTAACGAATAATTTTGTAAAATGAAGAGGTGTGGCAGTGGCGCCATCCCTTGGTATCGTCAAAAAGAATTACTGAGATTTGCTTTAAACTATCATAATTTCTAGATATCTATATCGTATGCACCGCATAAGCATCATATCTCTTCTGGATCATAGAAGGCCTATATCGTTGTTTGATATTTGAAATTTGGTGAAATTAAATTTCCTTCTTTTCTCCTCATGTTAATGAAATACTAATGAATTAAGTTGTTCTTCCTTTGATTTGTTCAATAAATAATATCTGCAAATACAACTCGTTCTTCAAATTTAATGAGATGAATTTTCAATTTCAAAACACTTTTTTATTCTTAGGCAAAAGCATTCAAACAAACCAAATTATATAAAATCACTCGTCCTACGGACTCTGATTTTATCAATCGGTTTGTTTCCATACTTTTGCCAAATAAAAAAGTTTTCGTGGAAATAAAAATTTATCGATAAAATTTGAAGGACTCGTGGTATTACCTTTGACAAATACACAAGTGGTTTTTTCACTAATTCATTTGTTTATCAATAATCGCGGTGTTGGTTTGACATTGATATGTTTCTGAATTTCCTATTAATTGAATTGTCCTGCCGAATTACACTTGAGGTTTGTATTGATATCGGGTAAATTTGTGTTGTTCAAATTCTAAACTGTTTCCTTTATATAGCAATTTGACTCGAATAACTGTCAACCTAAAAACACTCGTTATTCTCGTCGAATTGCTAGTAAACAGTTTCTCATAAACAACCCAAATTTACCCGATAAAATACACACCACTTGTGCAATTATAAGTGACAAATTAGCATGAAAACAACAATAACAAAGTGAAAACTAATTAATCGGCGCTCAAGTAGATTAGCATTACGAAATCTCAAACTTGAAATAATATGTATTGGGTTTTGTTATTAAAAAATTACACATCACATTTTTTTTTCTATTGATGATGGTGAATATTAATTGTCTTGCAACTGGTAAGAAGATAGATGATAGATGATACAAGATACGTGGTAATGAAAATCGTGCTATTGCTGAAAATTTGCACATCTCAATAATTGTCAATTGTTATGCCATAAATTCTCTTATCAGGCTATAATTTCCAAACACGTGTTATGTCTAGTAATACAAAGTATTTCATGACTTGAGTGTGATTAGTGTTCATTTGTAATTTGATAACTACAAACAAAATACTGTCAGCGATAAGTTCAATTTCCTCATATTATCAATCAATCATATTATATGTTTTCAATTCATAAAAATAGCTAGTATGTATGTATCCTTGGAAATTGGATTTCCAATGTTGGTCCGGAAGGTTAATAGTATAAACGTTGCTGGAGAGCCACTTATGAGGCGCCGTTCGGGTAAAAAGTGTTTTTGCAAATATGAATAAATTCTGTACATATATTTATTAATTGTAGCAATATATATTATTTTGCTTGCCGATATATTTATTTTCGATCAAACACAATATACAGAGTGACCCATTTGAAAGCGGGCCACCTCTCTAAAACTGTTATTTATTATCCGATTCAGAAGTTTTTTTTCAATAGATGGATCATTAATAGTTTCAGTTGAGAGCCAAAAATTCGAAATAAAAATAAAAATTTCAAAGGCTACTTTGAATTTTTTTTCAAGGTCAAAAATCCAAAAAACGTACTAGCGATATTTTTAAATAGAATTTGACGACGCCATTGGATTCATGACATTTTCAAATGGTTTATGTGAAAATTACGTAGAAATGCCTCCATCAATAAAAAATTTGAAAGTTATGTCAATTAATCAACCCAAAACTTCAATTTCAGAACTTTTATCAAAATTCTGACCAGACCACTGGATTCAAAATATTTTGAAATACATTTGGCCAGAACTTCATTGAAATCTATCCATAACTCGGAAAATTATAAAATAATAAAATTTGAAAAGAATATTGTTTGGTGGAATTTCAGAAAAAAATTATTTTATTATTTTATAATTTGTTTATTTATGAACAGATTTCGATGAAGTTCTGAATACTGTGGTGTAGCCAAAATACGGATAAAAGTTCTGAAATTTAAGTGTTGGGTTGATTTAGTGACATAATTTTCAAATTTTATTCCCATATAACTTTTTTATGAATTGACGCATTCCTACGTGATTTTCTCATAAACCATTTGAAAATGTCATGAATCCAATGGCGTCATCAATTTCTATTTGAAAAAATCGCTAGTATGCTTTTTAGATTTTTGACCTTGAAAAAAATTCGAAAATTTGAAACTTTGATTATTATTTCGAATTTATGGCACTTTACTAGAACCATTGATGCTCTATCTATTGAAAAAAAGAATTTCAGAATCGGATAATAAATAACAGTTTTAGAGAGGTAACCCGCTTTCAAATGGGTCGCTCTGTATATACATTTCAAGTGTTACTAATATACAAAAACGTGAAGTCTCATATATTTATAAATTTGATGTATTTTATGTCGTCAAGAGATGGCGCAATCGACGCGATTTGTGACACGTTCGAGCATATGGCAACATGGGAAAGAAGCAAAGTCATTAGTACAGAAATTGCCGAATAGATTGGGTCATTTAATCCTAGAGGGCCTTCGTTTGACCCACATACAGGGTCACTGAATATAAATAAAATGTTTCACATTGTATCTATCAGCTAGATACTACCAAAAAACAGATAAATACCTAGAATCTTGAGCATTGAAGTTATCAATTTGAGAAATATTGCCACGAAAACTTCTCGATGAATACACAAATTAATAAGTACGTCACCCTCTTATACTCTCAAGTACACACTTGAGAAAATAGCAAGTCTGAATGTCGGAATCACAGATCTCTGACCAATTAAGTGCCCCATTGTAAAGTAGAAAACTATACAATAACAAAACTGCCTGTGCTACTGCTATCTGTTAGCCACTTTATGTACTAATGACCGTCTAGTTGCCATGTTGCCACATGTTCGAGCTTGGACAAATCGCGTCGGTTGGGCCATCTCTTGACGACATAAAATAGATCGAATTTATAAATATATGGGAATTAACGTTTTTATATATTTCTAATGCTTGGAAAGTAAATATATCGTGTTTTATCGAAAATAAATATATCGGAAAGCAAAATGAAAATATTTGCTACAACTAATAAATATATTGAGACAAAATTAAATATATTTGCAAAAATACTTTTTACCCGAACGGCGCCTCGCATAGCCACTGCTGAATTTGGATATCTTTTCTAAAATTGTGCAATCGGTATTATAAATTTTATTCATATTTGAGTTTATGGGTTTTGGCTTTTGCATATTCAGTCGTAAATATGAGAGAAAATAATCAGTCTGGTAGGTCTGTGAAGATGTTGAAAACTGGTAAACGTGCTATGAATAGTAGTAATCCATAACCGAACACATTCGGCAAATTTCAAGGCAAAGGATGAACGAATTTGAAGATTGAACTGGATGCGTCGATTCCAGTAAAACGGTTATGGAAGAAATATAGACGCTATTTCAGAAGAACATAGAATATAAAAGTAGTTATTGGTAAAAGAGATACGCCATCTACCGGACAATGAGACAGCCGAGCTATGGATCATCAACGTCGTATTTCAGTTAGTTTGTGCTGAAGTTTCGTGTGGAGAATCAAATTTCCTCCACTGATTCAAACTCTCAATTGAAACATCATCGTTGTGTTTGTTCCCTAATGTTCATCTTCGGTAAAGAGAAACTCTGTGTGAAGTTTCTATGCGTTCGCAAGAGCAGCAAAAAAAAAAAGATTTGTGGGATCAAAGTTTGGAAACGAGGAGTTTGCTCTTTACATTTTGCTAAAAATTAATTTTCTTGGTGGGATAAGTGGGTTCCAATCCTAATTTTTTTATTCAAGAAAGGGATTATTGAAATTAAAATTATTTTTAGAGTCAGCCAGACGCTGACATAAATAGAACTTGTGTTAATAAATCGATTTGATTTCAATGAAATGGAGTACCCTCATTATTCCTGTGTTGTCCGACTACCCTGTCACTGACGAGAAGCAAGAACCTCGAACCGCCTCTGAAGGTGGTGTTCCCCAGCCAAATTAAGGTTAATCTACTGTTTAATTACAATGAGCATTTGCAATTGGGTTTTCTTGGAAGAACGTTGCACAAATATCTGTCAGATGTTATTCAACGTTCGTCGTAGTATTAGCCAGGGAAGTAGTTGTTTTCTGTCAGATTTTTGCTTCATATTTTCGACATGGTGGAAATATTTAGAGAAAAGCATTGTCGATTTTACTTTTCATTTATTTGATACTCTCCAGCAAAAATTCTTGAACCGTGTTGTTCGTGATGTCTTCCACTTGTGTTAGAAGAATATGAACATTCAGTAGTCTGTATTATCCTCCGATTTAATGCCATTTTACGGAAATACATGAAGAGTTAATTTTTTCCTGAACAAGCCACAGCGTCATCAAGGGTTGAAAGATGATATAAAAGAAGAGCTGTCGGTCATTTCACAAAAGATCTTTGGTAAATTAGTGAATGAATTGTCTCACATAATTGAATTATACTTATTATATGAGATGAGATGATTACCTTCAGTTTTGTTTTTCTCAGTGTCTCGATGTACATGAAAAAAAAATGACCTCTCTTGGCAAAACAATATTGCCGATCGTACCCGATTCATAAGTTACCATTTTTTTCTGTGACTCAAAAATGCAATGCCAGATAATCTTTCAGTTTTTCCGTTTTCAATTCTTAGTGCTCTTATTTTTGCATCATTTCATTTGATTTGCCTCCGTTATTACCTTCAATAACACAAAAATATCTGTCCATGCACGTATGTTTTCGCGTAATCATTCATAACAAGAGATAAAGATAGTGATATATTATGTTCAGTTTCCTAAATGAGTGGTATCGTTTTCAAATAACAACCTTTATGAATACAACTCATTAATATGGGTATGATAAGTCGAATTTTTATCAGGTGGGAAGTTCTCGTAGTGAAAGCCTGTATTAGGAAAAAGCGGTGATTCCTACTACATTAACATTTTTATTACAGCTATGTGCTGCCGAACACGACCTTGAGTCACACATTATTGAAATTGGCATAATTGTTTACGGCAGCAATTTAACGTACCTGTAACAACGTACTTGTTAATGTCATTCGTTTGTACCTGAAATAACTAGTGATCTTTACGTATACACTATTAGCTGAACGCATTATCATTTTCTTTTTATCTACAAATTGCTAAAATTATGGTTTAGCCGAATATAAACCAAGTTCCTCGTTCAAAGTTCTTGTGAATAACTGATATAAAGTGAAAAAATACTTTGATATATGGACGAGGTTATTTCATATTTATCAGTTTATAATTAGAGAACAGGGTCGGCATTGGCAGTTTGTAACCTCTTTTTTCACAAACGTGAAGACCTCTCAACAAAAAAGACAGCAGTCATACGTGAGCAGACCTCTGTAGGTGAACACAATAGGTTCAAAATTAATGTATAAATGATTATTAAAAAAAAACTTTCTGGAGACAAGCTTTCATTCAAAGTACTAAAAAGTAAGATATTATTTCTCTAGATTTTTGACGAATGTTACACATCAAGAGATTCGGAAGCTTGGCTGCGCAAAGGGTGAACTTGTTAAAATTGTTATTTCCAGCAACCACTACTATGACTACGACCCCACTGTGCAAAAACTAATAAACTAAAAATAAACGTTATTATATAGTAACAAAATTACATTGTCCCAATAACCTCCCAAAGATTATTTTAAAGTCGTTATATGCCCACCAACGTAACAAGATTGCAGGTACGTTAAATAAGAGTTGAATAGTATTTTCTGATATATTACTTGAAACAACTTCCTTATAGCAAAAGTACTTTCTCAAAGAGCAACAACAATAAGGCTGTTATGTCTTTCTTTCTTACGTTTTTGGGACGTTTTTTGAATTATACTAGCGATGACTCATTAACAAATCATACACCCCCAGAATATCAATATTTCAATTTTAAAATCTGCATCTGTTACCTGCCAAGCACATCCAAAACTTGTTCCAGATATCATTATATGTATTGTAGAAAATTAGACAAAAATGGAATTCTTCCCATTTATGTCCAACTCTATGATGAATGCCTGAAACAATTTCTGTATTTTCTTGAATGCTATGATGTGATTTGTCTAACGTTGTATAAAAGTGAACAATTGGAATTAAAATAATACACTTGTTTTCAATATGAAAGTAATAATAAAGTAATTATAATCAATTTCCAAGCATTCCAAAGTCTACGTAAGGTTGATTCGATTATACCAATTCTCAGCTTCTGCCTTAACATGGATAGTTTGTTGAACCATTTGTTGCAGACATTAGTTATTGTCTGCCCTATACTGATGAGGGCAAGAACCCAGAAATCGATCTATTGGTGGTCCAAATGTTTCAATGAACATATCCATGCAACTAGCAATTGCGGAGACATCCTTGTAGGAACTCTGCACGGAAATTCATTAGGTGTAATTCAACGTTCGTCGTGGTATTAGCAAGGAAAGTAGTTGTTTTCTGATGGATTTATATATGAATGTATTCAATTTCCACGCACTCAAATGTCTACATAATTACTCCACGCAAAATGTATGTATTTATTTTCTACGCACTCAAATGTCTACGTCAAGCTCAGGCTGCCTCATGCTGCGTAATGTAAACACGCATTCTGTTCGTGCTCAGATCAGCGTCCACACTATCCGAGCATTTGCTCGTTCGGTGCTCATGCGGAACGAATGCTCTAGTGAATACGCACCTTGAGGTTAGTTTTCACAAACTCAAATCTATTATTAGTGTGCCATTTTTGTATAAAATCATTTTCTCCTGTAGAAAGTGCTCCTTTTCCAAAACTTCTTTTTTTTACTGAATGCAAATTGAAATTTATCATTCAATCTGACCTTTTAAGGTAAACCTACAGCAGGACGCAAGTGCGAGGTATGAAATTTTAATTGCGGGACGCAAATGGGCAAATTTTCTTACTGCGTGACACAACCTACAGCCGACTGAAACATGCACAGTTACAATTATAAAACTGTCACAATCCAGTATGGTTTGAATCTTAAAATCAATAAAATAAATCAACAAAGTCATGAAGGCAACACCTTTTCTGTCATAAATCCGGAATATGAGATTTCATATACTTATAACATTCCTTTTCAAATGACAATATTGATGATATTTTTTTCAATTCCGTTGGTAGATTGTAAAACAAGAACAATATCCTTTACTTAATATTATTTCCGATTTCAAATTAGGGTGGAGTTAAAAATCATTAGTGTATTTCCTACGTGTATTATATGTAGGTATGTAAATCATGGGTATTACAAGGCCTGTTTTCTGATTTTTAACCTATCTAGTTCTTCAATGAGAAAGCCATCTAAATATTACCTCGTCATGGTACCGCCATCTTGAATTTATGAATTTTAACAAAACGATGATCCTCGACCCCAAATACCCCCACATACCCATTTTGAAGAGAATTGGACCATAATTACAAAACTCGTCCGCTATCCTAGATTTATGAATTCAGTTTTCACTCTAACAAAAATTCAATATTCCATTCGATTCCATTGTCACCGGAATTATGAACACCTGCCAAATTTCAAGTTAACTCATACATACTACCTAGCATAGCAAGTTGAATATAAGCTTCTAAGTAATAATAACAAAAAAAAGATATGTGATCTTTCTAATTTCCAAGTATCATCTTCAGCAGCATTGCTAGCATGAGCTAAAATAAAAGTATGTTAAAAAACAATTCATTTCAGATGTGTCATTTTTGAATGGATATATTTTAAATGAGCACCAAAATAATCATTGTGCTACAACATTACGTGCCAAATTCCATACCCTGAGTTCAAAATAATATTTGGCCACCAAATGTTATAAACGAGCTCCAAAAAACCTCAACCAGAAATAGAATTTATGATCATCTGAAATGTTAAAAATATTGAAGTCGTACCTAATGTAATAAATAAACACCAAAAACATTTTCGCACGCACGCATTTTCAACATGAGAGATAGGTTAGCTTCCTCAGGTTAGGCTTGTGTGTCAAGCGCGAGCGAAACACTAATGCACACATTTTCGACTCGCAAGCTAGGTTTATTTTGGTGCTCAAATATTTAGTGTTCAAGTAAGATTTGTGGTGTCGACAATAATTAGTTGCTGCTGAAATATATAAATAAACTTAAAAAATTAAATACTTCGAGGATCAGAAATAAATTATTTGGTAATTCAATTTTGGTGCTCAACTATGATTTTTGGTGACACAAGATAAATATTTGGAAATCATATCAATATTACTTCGGTGCTCGGTTAAATACCTTTTTATATTACTTATATTTTAAGCATAATAAAAAAAACTAGTTTTCAAGATCGGATAATAACAATAATAACAAATTCTTATTACATAGAAATTGACAATATTGATTAGTACCACAATTTTCTTGATATCAGTCCTTGCTGATTACTTTTCAAACGCATAGATACACACGATAGTGGCCACGTTTATACCGTCTCTTGGTAAGCTGACTAATGACTTTATTTCAACCAAATAGTCTTGGTCATCTTGGTGTATACAGTACGCTTGGTCAGGTAACCAGCTTGGTTTGGTACCGAAAATTGTTGCGTACCAGACCAAAATAGTTATATGACCAAGATGGTGTAAACACCTACGGCCTGGACTTTCCAGAAAGATGCAAAATTTGGTTTGAATTCTTGGTAAGCCCTAAGTCTAGTTTCTAATGTACTAAGAGTGCCCTAATATCCATTTTTCTAGCAACACAACGTCTAATAATAATGTTTATAATTTTAACTTGAATATCTAATTTGGATTGCCATTAATGTTTTTATGTCATAAAATATGGGTTAGTAGAGTTGCAAACCTTTTTATAGGTTAGAGTTGTGTTGTCTAAATGATTACCAAACAAACTAAATAAGAACCAAACCGTTTACTGATTAAACATGGTGTAAATAGGCAGTAACTTATTCCATTGGTCCGAATTTGCTAAAGTCAACTTGGTCAGAGTACCAAATTCGCGCACGGTATAAACGTGGCCATTATTTATTCTTTAGTTCACAGACTGTAAGAAAATATGTTATAGACGATAGAGAGTTTGTTTGCGTTACTGTACCGTAAATATATTAGTTTTTGTTTATATTAAATTTGTTTGAGCTATTTTGCATAAAAAGGTTGTGTTATTCTTGAAAAAAATATCAATTTGCCAAAGTAATGCGGGTCAGTCAATTTTACCATTGGATCATTTATATAGGCATAAAACAGATGCCTGATTTCTATACTGTTTTGATGATTATACAAAGTACGCAATAAATCAAAATGACTACAACCTCGTAAAGGAAAAATCACTTTGATTTACTTTAATTTTAGAGCTTAACAATTAAATAATTTTCTTATGCGTTATCTATTTATAGTAGATTAGTACAGAAAATTCCTTATTATGGACCCACATTCTAGTTTTGGTCCTTCTACACTGAAATATAAAGAGATTAGTGGTTTAATAATTTATTACTGAAATTCTTACAGTTCCTTTCAATGAAGACATATGCTGCATCACCATAGCTGAGCTGTGTGGATGACCTTCGATTTGGTTCCAATGTGTTTTGGTCTTTTGATTCATTCCACTCATTTATTAGGTTTCCGCATCGGGTTTTGCTAATTCCAAACCCTGGTTCTGGGCCTGTGAATGATTCAAATGCTTGTCTTGCAAGTTGGTCTACCTTTTCAATGCCTTCTAATTCCCTTTGCCCAAGCACACACACAAGTGTGACCTTGTTGTGTTTTGACTCTTTATTGAGGCTGTGGAGACATTCCCAAACTTGCCTTATCTGTACTGAATACAGAGCTTTTATTGCGCTCTGACAGTCAGATAGAATGTAGATGTGTTTTCTATTATACCCACTGTCTAGATTCATCTGCAAGCAGCTTGGAATACTGTGATGTTTTTACCAAGTGGAACTATAACGTTCCTTCTTGGCCTCACTCTACATTTTCCTGCTCCTGTTCGTACATCTGTTTTTGAACCATCTGTATACCAGATTATGTTTCCATGCAGATAATAGTGATTCTACTCCCGAGTCCCATTCATTTCACTTGAACTGTGTTCTGAATGTTTTTTTGCATGAGTATTGGATTAACATGTAGTCCGATATCCTTTCCATGTCGGTAATGTTGACTTCATTACTGTGATGTCCAAAAGTGGAAGGTTCAAGATGATTTCCAGAGCAGGGGTTGAAGTGCAATTCATAGCGCTCGTGATACTCAAGACAGGCAAAACTCTGTAGTTAACCAAGGTAAGTTTTTGATGTGATTCTGGATCTTATGATCGCGCTGGATAGCCAGTGCATGAATTTCTGTTTCAGTCTCCATATTTTTCAAAAAGTTCTTCTGCACATTATGAACGATAATTTGCTTTTGTTGATTACATATTGCAAATGCATGTTCCAGTTTAGTTTCATATCTGAGAATAGCCCTAAGTATTTCACATAATAAGCAACTTGCTTGTAGTGTCAAGTCAAAACATTTGGATAGTTTCATGTCCACCAAAACTATTTTGCGTGTAAAGGGACTGACTGAGTGTAGTTTTGCTGGGGTTTGTCCTCGCTCCGTCTCTCTTGTACTATTCCTCAACGGTCTTCAGTGCATTTTGCATTGGCTCGAAGGTTATTTGGGCATACTTTCCCTGTACGAGGACCACTATGTCATCCGCATAGCCTTGTGAGTAGCATACCTGATTGTAGATTTCAGCATTTCGTCTGTTACCATGTCCCACAGTGGGGGCATAGTATTCCCCCTGTGGGGTTCTCCTGGCAATTTCCAGGTGCGTGGAGTATTCAGACATCTTGGTATGGGACTGTCGATTTTGGAGCATTGAGAGTATCCACCTGCAGGTGGTTTCATCAAAGCTTCTACTCCCGGCCGCTGAGACCATACTTTTGAAAGATGTATTGTCAAAGGATCCTTCGATATCTGGATGGTGCTATTTCTCTTTCGGTCAGAGTGTCCTCCAGCTTGACATCAATTGGTTCAAAGCCGTTCGATTTTACTGTTAGACAGGAATGTTGGTTTACATGTAAAGGCCCGTCTATAAGAGTTGCGTCCCGTATGACCCTGTCTTTCAATTCAGTTCTATCAGAAGGAAGGATTTATAAACTTATTGGTCTATTATCCTTGGCCTTGTCGTATGAGTTTCGTCCAGTTTTCTGGATGAAGACCAAGTTCACAAATTTCCAGGGTTGTCGTATCCAGCCAAGTACAATGCTCATCCTGTAAAGTCTGCATAGTTCTGGTGCTAGATCTTCAATTCCGTGCTGCAGAAGAACAGGAAATATTCCATCTAGCCAGCCGATTTATATGGGCTGAAAGAGTTTATTAAGATGGACCTTGCATACGAATATACTTCTGGGACATTTCTACATATTTGCCCCATAATTTCTCATTTGAGACTTTCAACATTCTGAGCTGCAATCATTCTTAATTTGTGCCGCCTCTGAGTTTAAATTTCGAATCGGAAGACGAATTACCTTTAATCAAATACGTTAATCTCTTTTCCTTTTAATTGGGGTGTGCATCATTGTCATGACAAGGATAAAGGTATAAAGCAAATTTATTGATTCAAAGTTTTTGTTCTGGGAGTTTATTTTAATACAGGCCTTAGTATTAAATTTTTAGTATTTTTGATAACTCTTCATTGGATGATGTACAGTTTCTTCAGGTTAACATTTTTATCCAGCACCTATTTAAAATTAATACTTTTGCAGGATCGAGCACAATGTCCGAATGATACATTATATTCTTCAGTAAGAGAATAGACAAAAGTTCAGGAACGATATAAAATTACAAAATAACACTTTCTCAGAAAGGGAAAAGTTTTCTACCTGACTTTCAGTCAATCGGTGGCTAACAGTTGTTTTTTTCGATTACTATGAATAAACATATTTATTATACTTGCAAAAAAAAATTCAAGAGTGGCTAGTTATTAAGTTCTGTTTGGTTATTTATAGAGTTATGAGAATTATTTTCTTTATTAATTTACAAACTTTTTAACGGAGTAAATTTTATTCCTTTGTTTTCAAGTCCAGTTCAAAATTATCGTTTTTTGTGAGTAGATGAGCAGCAGAAGTTGAATTTGTTTTGCCTTTTATAGCAATTCCAATGTTCATTTATGCGGTTTTTGAAAGTTCTACCAGACTGCCCTAAATAAAACATTCGACAAGTACTACAAGATAATTTGAGGAGTCGTCAACTCCATCTTTATCCTCATTGTTCTCGATTTGTTTACTCAAAGTGTTATTTGTGTAAAAAGTGGTACTGAGACCTTGCTTCTTCAAACAATTCCCTATTGCGTACCCAGATTCTTCAATATACGTTATTGCTGTAAACTTCTGTTGATTTTTAATAGTAGAATGAACTTCTTGAACAGCTGTTTTATATAGTTTCCTAGATAAAATACTGTGTATTGAAGAATATTCATAACCGTTGTTGACTGTCATTTAATTTATATTTGATTCTTCATTGAAATCTCAGATCAATAAAAAACCGAAATTTATTTCACTTGGGGAAATGTTGATTAACATAATAATAACAATAATAATAATACTCCCTCATCATAAACACTCGTAGGGTGTACCCAAAGGCATGGCCTGTGCGGGTAGAAGACGGCTATTATTATTATTTGCAGTGGCGCTCCGGGGCGCCTTACTGATTTTTGGTGGCGTATTCACTTTTCAGCTGCAGGAAAACCCGGAAAACCTACAGCACCACCTCGGGTGGCCGGCGTGCACTCCAAGCTAGCACTAGCCGAGATTGGCATCTAGACAACACACAATACACTTGCTTTCAACAAGGACTGTGGTCGTCTATCGATTTCGATATTGGGTACTTGAGAAAAAATCCCTCGTACCTACATCAGGCTCCAACCGACTCTACCGCTATACTGAAGTTCTGAACGGCCTGCGCCTTAGACCGCCAGACCACCGACCATCACCCATAATGTATCATACTATTATAAGCTGCTACCTGTTGATATGGACACAGAGTAGAGAACTATAACTCTGTGATATGGATAGGTCGGGCTATTTTGTATTGTAATATTTGTTTGTGAAGGTTTATGAAAAATTGAATATTTATGTTAATTTTTCGATAGGATTTTTTTCCAATTTATTTACTGTGAGTGAGTAGGTTTATAATGAATTCTGCAAGTTTATTCATTTTGAAGTAGTATTTGAGTATTATTACTCACTTTACCGTGAGTATTGCCTTTATTCCTCGCATTCGATTTTGAAGTGAATGGAAAATAGTGAATTATTGGATGTTATAATATTTTTAGATTATTTTTTGAAACGACGGTGTATGCTCAACACGGATTGAAATGAAAATTGAAATGTGATAGATTGCAATGTCTTCCTCGATGTTACGGAAATGTTTGTGGATCATAACGAAGTGAAAATAAACTCTAGTCTGATGAAATAAACCGAGACGATCATAAAGTTAGCGATAGGAGAGTAAATGTTTCATACAAATTCATGGGAAATGGTGGTATATGGGTGATCTATTTGGTAAAAATCCCTCTATTTTTGCGATAAAAAGCATAAATAATAGAAAAATTGCGGTAAACATTTTTTGTTGACGGTTTATTGTTCGTTATCATATTCGGAAAGTACCTGAATTTTTCCATTCTATAATATTCATATTTAATTAGTTAAAATTATTGTTTTCGTTTAGGTCTCCGATCCGGATAACCGCGCGCAAACCGAACCACAGTTTTCACTCAATTGGAATTATGATTATTGATGGTACAGTTTCCTTTTTTTAATGAATTGTTTAAAACTTTTGCAATTTTTGCGAGCAGAATTTTCGGTCTCTCAAGAAAAATAGCCGTTGAGGGTTTTGAGATGACTTCCGCAGTGTCTCCACACTAGTCTGTCACTTTTGGATAGATTTAAGAAATAGAAGCTACCCAAAACAACAAAACTACGTCGCTTTCACTCGACGCGCGTTTCGCTAACAAAGTTAGCATTCTCAAGAGCTATACGCTTATTATGATAGAGAAGAAAATTTGCGCGTGTTTGTAAGACCTTTTTATCCACTTATACTTTAATATACTAAACTGACCCATTATTCTACCCACCTCAATTATCTACTCGAATTGTTTACTTTAAATCAAAAACTACCTGCTCTAAACTACTTGTTTCGTATTTGATGACACTTGGATTAATGACTATATTGATATAATAATATTTACTTTACCAACATATTTGAAAACGAGAAACGAGAATTTTGGACAGGAACAATGTTGATTTATTTATTCATTGAAGCATTTATAGTACAGTTTATTTATTTCCAATCCATAAAAACAGGCACGAGGTAGTCGTATCACTGTGAAAATATTCACAAACTGAAGGCATAAGAATAGAAAAAAAAATCCTGGAACCTACCTGGTCCACTCGAACACACACAAAAAATATCATCAAAATCGGTCCAGTTTGATAGGAGGAGTACAGTGACACACACGAACAGAAAAATAATTTATTAGATTTCTTAATATTGCAATGCCTCAAACTGACAGTAGTCGAGGTAAATTGAAGAAAAAAACAAAATCGAATCAGTTTTTCCATTGATAGATTTTTAAACAAAACACCTTTTTTGTGTGATAGAAATAAGTACCTATGTATCACAAATATTACAAACTAAAATCTTACAGTTCTTTCCTTAGCTAATATAAAGCCAAATCCTGTATCTTCTGGCAATTTTTGAAATTCCGACCTTTTTATTTTGTTTCTTTTAATATTCGGTAATGCAAGTTCTCGTTATTGCAAAAATGCCATTTGAATTTAATGCAATTCAGCAACACGATAAATTCTGGCCGAATGCAGTATCAAATTTAGTTTTCACCAGAGGAACTATATTTGACAGAGTTTTTATATTTCCAATCGAGGACATTTCTTTTTTTTAACATAACTAGTATACATACTTCCTCGTAGTAATTACTGTCGAATACAATTGATTTCCAGTCAATTCTTTTGTCACATAATATGATTCAAAACTACTCTATACGTTGGGTTCTCAATTGATTCAGCTCACATCATCCATAACAAAAGCAATTATTATAATATTCTCTATAGAATTTCGAAAATAATGGTATATAATAGTGGATAAAAAAGTCTTTCAAACACGCGCGATTTTCGAACAAGTGAAAGATCATCAGTTATCCACGAATACTTTACTTTCTTTTTTTCAAATGGTGAACGTTGAAATTATAAATACTGGTTCCATTATTAAAAATAATGAAAATAAAAACTTCATGATGTAAAATGGTTGAATTCGTGATGTGACCTTTCGTAATGTTTGAATAAAGGTGTTGCATTTGTTTGTAATATTTTATTTGACGTTACAAGTACTCCTGTATAATAAGTACACAAATGGTGGTAGTTTTTTGACTATTTTACTAATCTTAAAATTCTCACCTAATCTGACCAATCGGAAGCCAAAGACAACTCGTGTTATCGCGACAATTTCACTCACTATATGAAAGTCGCATCTCCTGCGATATGAGGTCCAATCAGAATGGGATTTCGCGAAGGTACACGCTTCCTTTCGCTTACTTTCTTTCCGATCCGGACAGACCACGTCGTCAAGTCAACCATAAATATAAACAGCAATGATATATCTTGTAATCTATTATGACATAAACGTCAGGTTGACAGACTTCATGTTTATTATTCATTAGTTGCAACTATTGAAGAATTCACTTTGTTTACTCGATCAAATTTCAAATAATAACTTGGTTGGTTCGTGAAATTATCTCAATAAATACGACTCGTGCTCACAATACAATCGATAGTTCTGTCAGAAATCTTTAACTCGATCAAATTGCTTTGAGGTAACACCACTCGTCCCTACGGGACTCAGCGACGAGTGGTGTTACCAAGCAATTTGATCTCGTTGATTTCTGACAGAATTATCGATAGTATTGCGACCACTCGTGGTATTACCCCCGATAACACCAGCTGTCTTGGAGGATCAGCTTCGGTTTGGCTTCGGTATTTTCAGCGACGTAACCATGACGAAATGAATACGTTTGACAGTTCGATCAATTTGGATCAATAGTAAATATAGCTGGATATGTCAGAATGAGTCGCTTCACTGCAAATTCAAATGAAATTATGAAACGAAACATTATAATATTGACGATTTTAATAATTTGTTTATGACTGTCACACATTGTTCGTATTTATATTAATGAGGAAACTTTATTCGTGAAATAGTGTAATAAAATTCAACTCGTGATTGAATTTATCTCATAAGTCTGTCTTTTATTTCTGAACTCAACTGAATTGTTTTGAGAAAACACCACTCGTCCTGCGGACTCGTGGTGTTTTCACGAAGCAATTCAGTTTCGTTCAGAAATAAATCGACAGACTTATCGCGAAAATTCAATCCCTCGTGGTATTACTCCTGATAATTTCAACAAGATGCACGAATCTTTGTTGCTATAGAAATCTCCCGAGTGGACGAAGTCCACGAGTAGGTAAAAAAGGGCACCAATTCAAAAAATATATAGTTACTTAAAAAAAATGCTCATTCTCTGATATTATGGATTTTCAGTATAATGGGCTCAACGGTTCAGTTGTGAGGTCGATGGACACACAAATTGCGATTTAGTTTAATTTTTGAGTGGAATAGAATCGATTCCTATAGATTTCCATCAAAATGTCACGTTTAATGTTTTTCAGGATCCCAATTATTTCTCTTTGGTCGCGAGAGACCAAAAATTAAAAACATGGAGTTCTCTATACTATTTTTAGGTTTTGAAGCAAAAACATTGCAAACAAAAAGTCTTTTTTTCATCAAAAATAAACTCAATATTTCCATTTTCAGGAAGTCAGTTATTGTTTTTCTTTATATAATATTGAAGAAAAACTATGATATCAGAAATGATATTAACGACAACTCATAAAATGTTTACGAACAATTAGTCTAAAATCCTAAGACCGCCCCTGGCGACAACATCTGTCGATGGACTAGTTTTCATTTTTTATTATGGATTAATTCTAAAAATGTGAGTAAAATGAAACAAAAATGTGAAAGAATCATTAAAAATATCTCTAGAAATGAAAACGTTATAGGACTTTGCAGTGCCGGATTAAGCCAGTGCGGGGCCTGTAGCAAATTCTCTCATGGGGCCCTTGGTTTGCTTTAGGTTCTCAAGTTTAGGGTATTAAATAAAACAAAACTATTACAAATAAACTTTTCTGGATTTAATATGGGCAAATTTAGAGATAACACTTTCAATATCGACTTCTTTAAGCAAATCATGCTCTATATTCATCAAAGTGAAATGATTAAGACGTTCTTGGCCCATCGTGTTCCTTAACTCATTTTTAATACGTTTTAATGTGGAAAAAGAACGTTCGCCACTGCAGTTAGTGATCATGAGAGATCTACATCATCTATACCTGGGAATGTGGGAATCCTAGGATATACCTTAATTAGTAGCAGTACCTATATCGATTTTCGGAGTCAATATCAATGATAAAGGAACATAACAAACAATTTGATAAATGCAGGTATTGCAGGTTGTGGGAATTGGGTTATAGGTTCAGGAGAGGACTATTGTTTAAATCGAGTTGTTCGTTGAGGATACGCTCAATTTTAAAAATGTGGTACAATTTTAAATTATTGTTGTAGATTTTGATACCAACGTTTGTAGTGGTAGGTATTAATTATTATATTTAGATTTTCAGGTGAAAGTGAAGCATAGCCTAAGAGCTTCGCGTTTAAGGCATGCAATATTTTACGGTCCTATCTAAATTTTAAATTTGTTTACGGTCAGACAGGTGTTGTGACGCGGGGCCCTCCAATGCGCGGGGCCCGTAGCATTTGCTACTCTTGCTACGTAGCTAATCCGGCACTGGGACTTTGAAGTTACACTTGGAAGAATAATTTCATAGTACGCAGCGCTCTAGTGTGTGATGCACTCCACTTGAACGAGGCGACTAGTATTATTCGCAGAGTGCTTACAAATATATCGGTGTACAATCACTTGCGCCGTTCGTGTCGTGAATTATTGTTCATTACACGATGGCTGAAATTAAAAAAATATCCTACAAATATTGTATTGTGCCTATGTGTAAAAGCACGGCAATTAAAAAACGCAATAAATTGTGTTTTCAAGTACCAAATGACATGAATAAAAGGAAAAAGTGGTGGAAACTAATGGGGCGTTACTTAATTGGACCTAAAAGTACTGCATATGTGTGTGATGATTATTTTGATGTAAATACGTATTATTAGTACTAGCTGCCTAATTCAGATTAATGAACATACTGAGCTGTAAGTAGGTTTGGAATAAGTTATTGAGTAAAAATAACTGACCTAACCTATATTTTTACAAGCTTCCAGTAAACTTGCATGGTATGTTTGTTTCATTAGATCGAATCTTACAAGTGAATTTTGACCCACTGCTAGTGGTCCGAATAACTTGAAATGTGGCAGGTATAAATGATTCCGGTGAGAATGCATTATGATTTTTTTTTACACAAGGCGGATAAGTTTTGTGATTATGTGATCCTATTCAAAATTAATATCTGGGGGTTTTTGGGGTCGCAGATTATGAATTCACTGTATGTAGATAATGTTTAGTTTTTTGAATTTATCAATATATTTTCTGGAAAAACGCGATTTTAGTAAAAAAAAAATAATAGTAATATATTATATATATTTCGGCTATCTCAGAAACGGCTCTAACGATTTTGCTGACATTTTGTTAGTAGATGGGGTTTCGCTTTTTGAGTATATCTATATGGGTGTATTTCCAAAGAAAATGTCATTTCCCGCAAATAATAATAATAATAAGACAAGTTTTGTGATTATTTTCCGATTCGATTCAAAATTAGTACGTGGGGGTTCTCGGGGTCGGAGATTATGATTCTTCTGTCAAAATTTGCAAATTCAAGATGGCGGCTCCAAGATAGCGGGCAAGTTTTGTAATTATGGTTCGATTCGATTCCAAATTGGTATGTGGGGGTTTTCGGGGTCGGAGATTATGATCGATTAGTATAACATCGCGTTTTCTCAGGAAAGACCCCTATATAGATCAACTCAAAAAGCAAAACTCCATCTACATATCAAATCAAAATCGTTAAAGCCGTTTCCGAGGTAGCCGAAATATATATAGATATATTACTATTATTATTATTGTTTTGCGTTAAATTGCGTTTTTTTCAGAAAAGAAACCTATATGAATGAACTCAAAGAGCAAAATTCTATTTATGTACAAAATTTCATCAAAATTGTTAAAGACGTTTCCAAAATAGCCGAAATATTTGCATATTATAATAATAATAATAATAATAATAATAATTATTATTATTATTATTTTTTTCCTAAAAGGATATTCCAGTCAGGCCCTGTCTCCGGAGCTCCGACACATCCGGAGGGCGCGCTGGATCGTTTACCCAGATAACCACTCCCCACGTCCGTGGGGTAAGCGGTACTGGGTCCGAGAATCATGTGCCCTGAGCAGACGCAGTGAACCAAGGATGACGGCCTTCTGCATTCTGCATGATTATTATTATTATTATTATTATTATTATTATTATGTTGCGTAATATCACGTTTTCTCAGGAGAGAAACATATTTAGATAAACTCAAGAAGCAAAATTCCATCTACATACAAGGTTTCATCAAAATCGTCAGAGCCGTTTCCGAGATAGCCGAAATATATACATCATATAACTAATATTTTTTGCGAATACAAGTCACTTCCGGTGAAACCGGAAACTCCACAATAACGAAAATATTTTAGTTGGGTTCTTCACCCATCCTACCAATTTTCAGAATCACCCTAATTTTAGTTCTCTATATAATCGCGTTAATATCGCGAAGCTTCTGGAGGGTGCTGTGCAATTTGAGAAAACGGTAGAATGAACCATAACAGATGCCCTGGAAGCTTCTTGAATGTACGGCAAAACTAATCATGTGAAGTTCTCGAAGGTTCGTTGATACTATAAAAGGAGTGAAGTTTTCGGCCACTGGGAAGGGAACCGTGGGGAACGAACTTTTTGGAAAATAAAAAAATATCTGGATTGTTCTGAAATCAACTTTAAAGTTCTGAAAAATTCTAGGAAACCTTGGAATTAACCAGAGAAGACTTCAGAAGCTTCTAAAACACACTGACAAGACGCACCGGAGTTCTCGAAAGGGATGAGTCGTGTTGGGTGGAATCTTTGTAAATTTCTAGAATATGAAAGAGAAAACTTTTTATGGATTGACGTGGCCGTTATTTGATGGAAATCCATAGTTATGACACTAAGGTAAAACACGATTTATATTCCCACAAAATTTATTGTCTTTGCGACATGTTTCGATACACAGTATCTTTTTCAAGCGAATGTAGAACATTAAATTATTCTTCATTGAAAAATACTTAAATACCTTTCTTATCCATCAACATAATTAGGGACTACCCATAATTATCGCAAATACCTAAACTCATACAACTTTAAGTTAAATTATTATATTAATTATACAGGGTGACCGAGGGTTAAACCGCCAAACGTTCAGTATCGGTTTAATAGGTGAAAATAAGATGTTTTTTTCATATAAGCTTGTGTCCCAACTTGCTTCGTTTTCGAGATACAGGGTGTCAAAGTTTTCAAAAAAATCAATTTTTTATTCATAACTCAAAAATCTTTCTGATGATTTTGATGCAACTTGGCATGCTTATTTGTAGTGATAAAAGGCTTATTTTATTGTACTTAGAATTTGAAAATATTTTTTTTCAAACTTTGACACCCTGTATATTAAAAACAAAGAAAATTTAGACACATGCTTACATGAAGAAAATATCTTATTTTCACTCAAAAAATCGAAACTGAACGTTTGGCGGTTTAACCCTGTGTAACCCTGTACATTAATATTAAAATATATATTAAATTTAAAAAGTTGAATTAAGTAGTAGCTACGTTTTGAGATTTCCAGGTATAGGACATTGTTATTGTCAAATTTATAAGTTGTACGAGTCTATGTATGTTTATGGATAAGAAAGGTATTTAGGTATTTTTCAATGAAGAACAATTTAATGTACTACATTCGCTTGAAAAAGATACTGTGTATCGAAACATGTCGCAAAGACAATACATTTTGTGGAAATTTTAATCGTCTTTTACCTTAGTGTCAGAAATCTCTAGAATTTTTACGATGTTTTTGGAATGCCATGTGAAATTCGAGAAAACTGTAGGTTTCAGAACGAAATGAAAATACAGTTAAGTGAAGTTCTTGAAGTTGTTTAAAATATAAAAGGATCTGTGACATGTCAGTACTGGGTACTGGTGAACTTTTTATAAAATTCTGGAATTTTCCAGAAAATAATTAAGTATGGAATTGTCTGCTGGAACATTCTTAGTGAAAATTTCATAAAATCACACATTTTCACCTCCAACTCTAAATCTAACATTATACAGGGTGTTTCAGAAAATGGGTTGTTATTTGGAACATAATGTAACCATAAATGGCAAAAATTTTCGTTTTTGAAGCAATACAAATTTTTCGAAATTTTTATTAAAATGTTTGATTCTCCAGGCCACAGCGTGTCTGCCCGCTGGCAGTGTTTCAGCGCGGTTTGCGCAGGAGATAGACTTCTGATCGGTGATTACCAAAAAAAATTGTGTAAACTTTAAACTTTAATATGTTCCAACATAATTTTTTTTCGAGTAGGTTAGTTAGTTAGACATAATTTGGCGCACATTTTGATGATGACATATTAAGTGCACAGAAAGTTTCATCAGTATAATGAGAATAATGAATCGGGTTTCGAAAAAGAATGAAGCGAAGAATTAATTTATATTGTAGAGTCCAATATATACTGGTGTGATAAATTATTGAGTGAATATTTGAATGAATTCAACATGTAAGACGGCAGCTGTTTGAACTTCTATCCCTAAACATAGGGGTCCATTTCGAGTAGAAATAACCATAATAATAATAATTGCAAAGAGCAAACTTATTTTGTTAGTTCGTGTCGAGTACTGGTGGTGACTGTGACTGGAATAATGAAGGATGTCACGTTTTTTTTGTGAATCAATTAGGGAAATTTTTTAATACTGTACCTACATGTGCCAGTTAAAGTGTACATTTTATTTCGAAGGAAATCGTATCTACATGAACCCCGATAATTTAATTTGAATACTGTGCGGATCACGCGTTTTTGAATTATATACGGGGTATTTGTATCAATAGAGTTACCCAAAAATTCAATTCCGTATTGCATTAATCTAGGAAAGTATACGAAATATACAATTTTTGAGGTGCGTCAAGCTGGTGATCCACATTTGTAACTTTTGTATTTGAAGGTTATGGGTATTTTGTGCCCATTTTGTGCCAATTTGTGCCGTATATTTCGAATTTTGTGCCCATGTAGTTTTTTAGATATTCACAATTTTTCATATGAGTCATCAACTTGACGCTGTGACTCACATATGAAAATAAAAAAAAAAAATTCCATCAAATTGTGCCCATTTTGTGCCAATTTGTGCCGTATGTTATGAATTTTGTGCCCGTATAGTTTTCGAGATATTTAGAGTTTTTTCTGTGGGTCACCAACTTGGCACTGTGACTCACATGTGGAAATTTCCAAATTTTCTTTTTCCATCAAATTGTGTCTATTTTGTGCCAATTTGTGCCGTATATTTTGAATTTTGTGCCCGTGTAGTTTTCGAGATATTTAGAGTTTTTCTTGTACGTCACCATATTACACCATACGTCACTGATAAAAAGGATATTTTGCATCAATGCATAATTGCATTGATTCAAGTCGATTGTATTCTTGAATAGGTCCAACCAAATATTAGTTTGATTTTTTGACAGAATCCTCTTGACCACTTGAAAGGAAACTGTTTTGAGACATATGAACACTTTCTTCACTGAATAATGAGAGTTGTTTGGTGTAAGAATATTTCAACTTTGATAATGAACACTATTGTGAATACTTTCTTTGTTCGATGGTGTGAGTTGATTGAGGCAAGAATATTTCAACTTCAATAAAGAACAATATTCTTCTTCATAATGCAATACATTTTTGATTCAAGATTATCTGCATTTGGAGGCTCAGTACAAATGTGCATTTGGTTATAAAAATATGACATGGAAGCCATGTTCATATGGTACAGTTCAACAAACAGAGAACAACTGCGAACAATTGAGGTATATTGGTTATATATGAGAATAGTTTTGTAATATTTTAATTTCAGAAACTATATAATCAACGTAGGTACCTCTTCGGTGACGCATAGAAATGCGATCGAATATAGAAACGACAGCGTCATTCGCCATTATCACACACCTGTTGAAAACGAAAATATCTTCAACCTACCTCCACAACTGGTCCATAAATGAACTAAATTCAAATCGTGCAGAAATAATTGGACCTCCATATTGCACTTCTGTAGCAGCACATTTGCACATAATCACTGTGTCAAATATAAAACTAACAACTTAAATTATGATTCAAACACAACTCCCAAACCAAACGCGGGCAAAAGCAAAACAGGATAGAGGTCCCAGTCGGCAGTCGCAGTGCGCGCTTTCGCGTAGGTTCGGGTCGTTCCGGTAGCGAGGTTTCGCCAAGAAATCATGTTCTTGAGTCGAAAGGAGCATTTTTTACAAGCAGGGTAAAGAGTTGGAATGTATTAATGCAAACAAATTCATTTCAAGAGAATTTATGTAAAGAAGCAAACAGTTCAATAAGTTGAAATAAGAGTATATTCATCAATTAGAGATAATTATTCTTTTCAGAAGATGATTCTGTTCAAGAGGATATATATATATATATTTGATTGAAGACATCCTTTTTATCAGTATATTCTTGCAGTTTTCGCCATAATACATTGATTTCTCTGGTGACCATCCTTATCTAATTTTCCGTAAATATTCCCTGTTCTGGCCATTTTCGTACCTGACATTTTTTTAGTTCACTTCATCATTGAATCTTATGAATGGTTGATTTTTGTAATATCATGAATTTTAGTGACTTTTTAAGAACATTTTACTTTTAAGTACATCGCTGGCCGCCACTTGATATACAGTTTGTCTCACTTTTAATGTTTCCATTAAAATCTTAACCCCTTAACTCTCAGAACAGATGAAATTGCTGGAAATGTATCTAATGGCTCGATGGTGTTGGCCTTAGTAATATACACTGCCCGCCACTCGCAATGGTACAACCTATTTTCACGGTAAATCATACTAGGGAATTAATTTTCGCTTCATCAGAAACACTGGTGAACAATAGAATAATAGACAATTATTGCAATCAGTAAGAGAAAACAAACGATACCGTTGATTTTCAAAGGTACATATTCTGACATTGTCGTGAGTAGACAGTGAATACATTTTTTTGTTAAAATAATAAAATATCACTAAAATAAATTGAATTGGACACAAGTTGCTTATTTTTTGGGGGAATGGAAATATTTCTCAATCAACACAAATCGTGTTAGCTTCTCTACTTTTCAGGAATTTTTTATTTTGTTTCACATTAATTTGCATCAGCCTGCAGAGCTCAAAGAAAATAATCTCAATATTCAGTCCGTTTTTCCTCCTCTTTTCGGGCGATGTTCATTTCGCCTGACGAAAATCGTTCTACTTTGTTGTATCTTGTATTTTGGAAACGAAGTAACGACACAAGCTTATTATAAAAAAAAATCTTATTTTCACCTAAAAAATCGACCCAAACGTTTGGCGGTTTAACCCTGGGTCACCCTGTATATCAGTAACGTCGTGGATGAATGTTGCACAAATTACCATGAAATATTTTTATTGCTGTCAGCACCTGTTTCTTTGAAATATGTCGAGCAGAACAGTACCGGGTATCGAAGTACAAGTGCAGTTGTATGGATTTATAATGTTAAGATTATATAAAAATAGTGCTTGCTTTGTTATTTATTTTGACTTGTGATGACGTGTTTATTAAATGCTTCGGTCTCATGTCGTTGATACAATGTTCTCTAAATTAAAAATACATGGAAATAACTGTTGTGAAATTTCAAGTCAATAAAATAATCTCCGCCTTTGGGCGGTGTATGTCAAACAAAGCGGCAAATTCTATTATATTTCTTTCCGTTTTTATTTAATTGAAACTGACTTTGGAAAGACGGCCTTCTTCAGATACATTCTTATTGTGAAGTTGATTCCGAATAGGTACCAATCTGTGTTTGGGGAAAAATATAATAATGCCTGGAAGGAAACGTTGCGAAGAAAGCGTTGCAATAGATAACGTTCTGTTGTTGTAACCTTCTCCTTATTTTGGAAATTGGGAGATCTGTGAGTGGTCACAGAACGTTACTCAGATAATGAATATTTATAGTGGTTACCAAATGATAGATGGAAAATGCGTTTCCCCGTAGGCGTTTATTAGACACTTCCAAAAGTTTTCAACAAGTTGTTACAGAAAATACGTTGTTATATGTCGAAGTTTTCTTACTAACTAACTAAAGTGAGTTTTTGCTAAAAGAGCACAAATTATGGAAAAAAGGTTTGATATAAAACTAGCATGAGAACAAAATGATAAAATGCATTACATATAGACAATATAATCGAGAACTCTATACTTGTTTCCTATTCTGAACAAAGAACAAGAAATTTGCTGAGATGAGTTGTATGTGCATAAAACAAGTCACTGGACTAATATTTCCTACGTATCAAATGAAGATTCGTGAGCTTTATAAGTTTCGTGGTTGATAACAAAAAGAGTTTCATATGTCTACTGAGAAAAACAAGTATTAATAATATAACCTTGCATTGACTAATAAAAATGAAAAGCAATAATTATTCTAGAAGCAGTATACAGTTTGGAATTACAACAAAGCAAAAATATATAGGTTGGTTTAATAAGCAAAAATATAGGGTGGATTACAACACCTCCCTTCTTGAAAAAAAGATTGAACGCCTATGTAGACGTGAAATCTTTTGTACTTCTACGACCTACGATTTGTCGTGCTTTTTCTGTAGGTGGATGGTCTAAATATTCTATAGAATGTGCTGATGTGGAAGCAGTTTCCGGAGTGTGAGAGAAATGAACAACCGGCTCATTAAATCTTGGATTGGCTGTAGTATTATTTATTTTTATGCAAATACCGGGAATTGCTTCACAACATCTTCTTCCTATTTTACATTTCTTGCAACAACAAAAACAACAAAATATAAAAAGTGAAATAATAAACAAAATGGATAATATACTACTACTTGAAGTTAACGAGTATGGCATCCAGAATGCATTTTCTAACTCTTCGTTGATTTCAGAGAGTTTTTTGCTGGCTAAGTTCAAATCATCTAAATGCATGCTAACAACTTTAAAATTTGGATCTAAATGTATTTTCGAATAATTAACTTGTTTGGTTCCTTCTGTTTCACAACAATCAAGTAGCAAATTTACAGCTGGAATGAAATTTTGGTTACTTTCGATTGTACTGGTATGTATTCTATGAGGAATTAAAAGTGCACTTTGCGTGAAAGCCTTACAGTATTCAGGCAAAGACAACATACCGGTTCCTTGAAGGAATTCGTTATAAATTTGACTTTTACAATTTATACTGATTCGTTCTGGTTCATTAAGAACAAAAATCCAAGTATTAGATAAAATTAGTTGATGCCATATATTCTGATATACTTAATTCAGTGAGTCTCTTATCGCAATTTTCTGGAATCGTACTCGTTGCATGAAATAATTTGACTTCGCAACTTTCATGTTGATGAGTCAACAATAGTGGAGTTTCTTGTTGACATATATAGTGTGATTTTAAATATTCAATACATGAAGAAAATTGTTCTTCAACAAGTAATAAATATTTTTGCTTAATACTATTAATAGCCAAATATTTACTAGATGGTTGGATAAAAATATATTTATTATCAGATACATGCACTGGTAGTGGAGTAAGTTTATAAATATCATATTCTTGGCTATCTGTCATTGGTACTGACAAAACATAAACTAACCGACCATCCTTGTAGAAAACGCTGAGTTTCACAAAATTTAAAAATATGTGTGCGTTCTCTATGGTTGGCATTACAGGAAAATGTAAATAATTACTTGCTGATATATTTTGCAATTCTAAAATAAGTTTTTCTGGAGTTAGTATGAAAGGATGTAGTTCTCCAGTTTTTGCTGCTAGTATTGCATTTATGAGCGACTGGGTTTCTAATTGGAATTGGACATAGAGCATAATGAAGTTAGAAAAATGTTCATTTATATTTAATCTTGCCTCTAAAAGAGAAATTTCACTACCTTCTCTGTTGAGGAAATTTTCTATTTTGTCTAGATTTTCTTTCAAAATTCGTTCATTGGTATTCAAAGTGGAAATTGTGTGATTGAAGTTTGAAATCGTTGTTTGTATCACATGACTTTGTTCTTTCAAAATGACGGCTAAATGTTGTTCGTTTTCATTGAACTGATTGATTTTTTGATTATAATATTCTGCATCGTCATCGTCTAAATTTCCAAATAAAAATTTTGAAGCTTTACCTACAAAATTGAATAAACCTCTTTTGGATCTTTTTAATTTACCTATTTGCTCATTTTCAATATTATGCCCTATCAATTGATTTAGTAACTGTCGTTCGTTCATGATTTTATCAATGATTGGTTTCGATGTTCTTATAAAATTGGAACACAAATCTTGTAGTTTTAGTTTCTGAATTCGGCTTTGACAAAAAGATACAGTTCTTGAGTGATAATCTTGCAATACTCTTAACTTTTCGTTATGTTCTAACATATCAACAAAAGTTATTAGCTCAAACAGATCGTTATATAACTGACAACTTCCTAAATTTTCATAATGTATACCCGATGACTGCTTGATCTCCGTGATAGAATAATTTCCGTGTTTCTGAAAGCTCTTGGTAATTTGCGAAAATATCGGTGTTAGTCTGTAACAAAAATATTTTGTTATTCGTGGTAAGGTTTTAATCTATTTTTATGTACTTTTATTTCATTCTTTCCACGTTTTATGGTACAGTTCACGTCCGAGTCTTGGAGTCTTGGAAATAATTTTTTACTACGACTCGATCTCAATGATTCATCCGTAAGCAAAACTTTATCATTAACTTTGTATGCGATATTTTTCGATTTTTTATCGTATGCAGTTTTACTTTTCTCCTTACGAGTTATTATATTATTTCGAGCTCGTTCTCTAGTTACTTGTAGCTATAACTTTAAATCGCTGACAAAATCATCATAGGAATATGAGAATGTCGGAGGTTGCATTATCGAACTCGGAATTCTCGCTTGTTTTCCGTACACTAATTCGAACGGCGTAAATTTCGTAGTACTATGCGGAGTAGTGTTGTACGTGAATACATTGAATGGTATCCAATTACACCAGTCAGATTTCGTATCATTTACAAAGCTTCTTAAATATTCCGCGACTGTTCGGTGACTTCGTTCTACGGAATTTGATTCAGGATGATAAGCTGTACAATTCAGTTTTTTTATTTTCAATAATTTGCAACAATTTGTAAATATTTCTGACATGAAATTTGAACCTTGATCTGTGACAATTGAAGACATTATACCGCGCCTACAAATAATTTCCGTAACTAATTTTAATGCTATCGTTTCGGCTTCCATGTTTGGAATCGGAATTGCCTCTAAAAACTTTGTTAAAGAGTCTTGACAAGTTAAAATATATCTATTTCCGTTTTCGCTTATCGGAAGAGGGCCAACAATGTCAATATAAACTTTTTCAAATGCCGATTCAGGGGTATCAGTTATTTGTAAAGGTGTTCGTTGTTTTTTGTTACTACATTTGTTTTTCTGACATAAAGTACATTTTTTAACATAATTTTTTATGTCTGATTTAAGATTCATCCAATTATATTTCAGTCTTATTCGTTTGTACATTCTACTTACACCAGGATGTCCTCCTGTTGGAATATTGTGGTACTCGTGTAAGATGCATTCTTTTTGTTCTTCTGTGATTTGATCGTCACAAATAATTTTATTATGGTAAATATAAAATTCAATATTTGTTTCTTTAAATAAATATCTTAACATCATTCGAACTATTTCCCATTTAATATGACTTTTGCCTAATTTTGGTATGGAAATTTTTGTAATCTTTTGTTGTATTAAAAATTCCTTTAAACACATTAGAGTATTGAAAATATTTTCATATTTTTCCCGTATTTCATCATTTTCTTTGATTGTTAGTAAGATTAAGAATTTATTGCTATTCAACGAAATACTGGAAACGGTTTCCTTGCTTAAAATACATTCGCTAACTCTGTTTTCGCATTTTAACGATTTTATCAAAAGAAGATTTGTTTCGTTCAGTGGTGTTTCTTCAGTCACTGGAATTGCTATAGAATTTGCAGTTGGTGACTTGATAATGTTATCGTTATATTCTATTATTGTGATATTCGGGAGAATATGCGATTTTACGTGATTACAAAAGTCGTTATACGAATTTTTGGTTTCATTTATGTTCATAACTATTCTTGAAAGTGCGTCTGCGTTAACATTTAACTTTCCTGCTTTAAAAATCGGTTCAAAATCATACTCTGCTAATTTTAATCTAAAACGCATTAACCTAGAACTTGGATCTTTAATATTTTTCAAATGTACTAAAGCCTTATGATCAGTACACACAAAAAAATGTCTACCGAATAAATATGGACGAAAATGGTTACATAGCCATACTATGGCTAACAATTCTTTTTCGGTTGTACTATAGTTTCGTTCAGCTTGATTCAAAGTTCTCGAAGCATAACATATTGGTTTATCTTTTCCTATTTCTCCTTGCGACAAAATGCCCCCAATGGCATAGCCAGAAGCATCTGACGTCACAATGAATGGCTTGGAAAAATCAGGGTATTGAAGTAACGGAGGATTTATTAATTTTAATTTAAGTTCTTCGAATGCTATTTGACATTGATCTGTCCAAATAAAACTTTCAGTTTTTTTCAATAAATTGGTCAATGGTTTGGCAATTTTTGAGAAATTTTCAATGAATCGCCTATAATACGAGGCTAATCCTAAAAATGACTTGATTTCTTTTGTGTTTTTTGGAACAGGAAAATTTTTAACTACATCAATTTTAGAATCATCCGGTCGGATTCCTTGATCACTAATTTTGTGTCCTAGATATAGTACTTCTTTTCTCAAAAATTCACATTTCAGTGGACTTAATTTTAAATTATAATGTCGTAATCTGCCAAAAATTTCTGTCAATTTCTCAATATGTTCTTTAAGAGTGCTACTATAAACACAAATATCGTCTAGGTATGCAAAAGCTTTAACATTTTGGATTCCAGACATTACTGTATTGATTAAGTTTTGGAACGTTCCCGGAGCTGATTTCAGACCAAAGGGCATACGACGGTATTCCCAATGATTGGAATTTGTACTGAAAGCCGTAATGTGTTGATCCGACGGATCCATTTCTATTTGGTGATATCCGCTGGATAAATCCAAAGTAATAAAATATTTTGAGTGACCTAGTTGGTCATAAATATCGGTAATATTCGGTAAGGGAAATGAATAGCCTATTGTATTTTCATTTACCTTCCTATAGTCTACTACAACCCTCCATTTAACTTTTCCGCTCGCATCTGTTTTCTTAGGAACAACTAATAACGGCGAATTGTAAGGACTATTACTTTCTATTATTATTCCGTCTTCGTGCATTTGTTTTATTTGTCTGTCAATTTCTTCTCTTTGGCTAAACGGTAACCTATATTGTCTAACATTTACAGGTTCTACGTTAGCTTTTAATGGTATTTTGTGTTTTACGGCACTTGTGCACGTTAAAAACTCACCTTCCAAATGAAAAATATCGGAAAATTCTTGAAGAATATCTAATAATGATGTTTTTTCTTCAGAATTTAGGTGTTCTAGTCTCAACGAATTTAATATTCTTTGAAACCTAGAGTCTGCCTTATTCACATTGAATACAGACTGTCCTATGTTGTCGATCTGCTCTAAAGCTATCGATTCTAAATTAACAGTTGGCATCACAATTTCTATTGGATGCTCCGTTATATTTATGAAACTAACAATGCATTTGCCGTTTTTAACCGTAGTTAAACAACGACTCAAATACACTCCTTCTTGTATAGTTTTACTGTCACAAAAATACGTGTCTCCATTTTTTCTGTCAACGTTACAGTCAACCTCGAATATTTGTTCTGCTCTTGCGTGTATAAAAATTTTCTTTTCGAATTTTCTGTTTGAATTTATTTTGTCGAATGCTCTGTTTCCTAAGTTTGTATTTTCTAGAGTAGTTTTTTCTAAGTTTGTTTGTTTGTTATTTTCTAAGTTAGTTTTTTCTGAGTTTGTTTCTAAGTTTGCTTGTATTGTCGGATTTTCGAAATTACAGAATTCAATCAGCGTATTACCATAGCGAAGGTGTTGATTTTCGTAACTAATGATCGCTTGATTTGCTTCAAAAAACTCGTTGCCTAATATTCCTACACTTTCTAATGGAAGCGGGAAGTCTTCCACCAAATGAAAACAAATTTGTTTTTCGTTTCCTAAATTCTCAAAAACGACTCCTAGTGTTTTTATTGTACCCTCAGTTATGCCAACTATATCAGTTTGGATGTTCGTGTAAATGAATTTATTTTGTTTGAGGCTTGAAATTTTCAAAACATTTATAGAAGCTCCAGTATCAATTAATAATCTAACTTTATTGAACCGTGTTATTTTCAACTCAAAATCAACGTATTTCAAATCTAAAGGTTCTTCTAGAGTTGATGTGTATACTTGAAATTTGGAATATTTATTTTTTGGATTTTGTACTTGAAAAAATGGGGTTGTGGCCTCATTTCTTACTTTTCCGCCGAATGGCCACTTGCCGACGGACGTCGATAGTTTTCCGACTGATTTTTATTTCCTTGTGCCTCATTATATATTCTTTTTCTACATTCAGCTATTTTATGTCCTGGCTTCTTACAGTATAAACAAATGAAAGATGATGGGCTTGTATTCATAGTAAATGATCGTTCTGGTCTATCCGTTCTTTTGTTGAAATTTTGGTTTGTGTTATAACTAGGTTTTTTGAAAAAACAATCTTTTTCAAGATGGTTAGGTTTTTTACAGTTATTACAGAAAAGCTGTGACCTATTGGAACTAGTAGGAAATCTAGTAGATTTGTTTTTATTGCAAAATAATTGTCTTTCTTCCTCACGAGCTAATTCGATTGCATCTTCCAAACTATCTGGATTTCTTGCTTTCAACTGAAGTTTAATTGGTTCAACTAGACCTTGTATAAAAACATTCAAAGCTTGTGTTCCTAATAAGTTTGAAATTTCGACGGCAATATTTTGAGGTTTGCCGACGGTAGATGCATCTACTAGATTGGATAAACATTTTTCTATCTTATTACTATAATTAGCAATACTTTCATTCGCAGACTGTTTACATTGATTCAATTCTAACTGCCAGAAACTTATGGATCGTTTTTCTGAAAATACATCCTCAAGATATGTTTTCAATTCTTCCCAAGTTGGAAAATTTCGATATTTGGTCAAAGATCTAGCTCGACCTACCAGTTTTGTTTTTATTATATTGAAAAGATTTGTTTTGCAATTTGGATCAGCAGAATTAATTGCTAATTCACAAATATCTATGAAATCATGGACTTTATCGCCCTGAGTACTACCATCGTATTCTCGAAGTAATTTTACTGCTGTATCTAAAGATACAAACGTGTTAGTTTGAGTAGATGTAGGGTTTTGGTTTTGCATGACTGATAAAAATATATATAATATTTGAAGAGAAAACAATAATAAAAATCACAAATTTTGGCTATTAATTTGTAAACAAAAATATATATTACTTACATCAAAATTAAAAGCATGGTAAAAGCCCAAAAATTTTCTCAGTGAGGAACTGAGCTTCACTGCACCCAGTTTTCTTGATTTTTTGTCTTGGCGATCTTGATTTCTTGATTGCTGGTATTGATGATCTTGATTTTGCTTCGGCTTCGTCTCGTTACAGTTGAGTGAATTCAGGAACACAGGAACGCTGCTGTCTTCTGGAACTGGATATACTTGGGTATTTTCGGAAACTTGATTTGGTGCTGAGATGTTGTTGGTTGTATGTTGAAAACTCGAAGAAGGCTGGCTCACTTTCCGTAGAAACTGATGTCCGTGGACAATGCTCACACCAATGGAATTCGCTTCTGGGTAACCACTTGAGTTCGTCAAACTCAAAATCAGTTTGAAAAAAAATCTGCACCGCTGCCACCACAAAATTTTCTGTTGTAACCTTCTCCTTATTTTGGAAATTGGGAGATCTGTGAGTGGTCACAGAACGTTACTCAGATAATGAATATTTATAGTGGTTACCAAATGATAGATGGAAAATGCGTTTCCCCGTAAGCGTTTATTAGACACTTCCAAAAGTTTTCAACAAGTTGTTACAGAAAATACGTTGTTATATGTCGAAGTTTTCTTACTAACTAACTAAAGTGAGTTTTTGCTAAAAGAGCACAAATTATGGAAAAAAGGTTTGATATAAAACTAGCATGAGAACAAAATGATAAAATGCATTACATATAGACAATATAATCGAGAACTCTATACTTGTTTCCTATTCTGAACAAAGAACAAGAAATTTGCTAAGATGAGTTGTATGTGCATAAAACAAGTCACTGGACTAATATTTCCTACGTATCAAATGAAGATTCGTGAGCTTTATAAGTTTCGTGGTTGATAACAAAAAGAGTTTCATATGTCTACTGAGAAAAACAAGTATTAATAATATAACCTTGCATTGACTAATAAAAATGAAAAGCAATAATTATTCTAGAAGCAGTATACAGTTTGGAATTACAACAAAGCAAAAATATATAGGTTGGTTTAATAAGCAAAAATATAGGGTGGATTACAACACTGTTAGCTCAAGAACATCTTTTTCAAAATGATAGGTCCATCCCTTTTCCGAGTGATCCTGTATGGAAGAATATAATAGAAGATAATAATTTGAATATTACTGCAAAAAACTTGTACACGCGTAGTTTGAGACTTTTGAGAAATTTACGTGACAGTGATGTTTATGTATTATCTAGTGTGTTGTCTGTGGATACAATGCTTACAATTTGGACAAAAAAGGTAATCTTGAAGTTTCAGTATAATATGGGTCACGGCGCAAGTTGGCGACCCATTCGAAATATTCGAAATATCTCGAAAACTGCAAAAATACAATCAAGTTGGTGACGTACAAGAAAACCTCTAAATATCTCGAAAACTACACGGGCACAAAATTCAAAATATACGGCACAAATTGGCACAAAATAGGCACAATTTGATGGAACAAGAAAATTGTGAAATTTCATAAATGAGTCACAGTGTCAAGTTGGTGACCCACAGAAAAAACTCTAAATATCTCGAGAACTATACGGGCACAAAATTCATAACATACGGCACAAATTGGCACAAAATGGGCACAACTTGATAGAAAAAGAAAATTTTGAAATTTCCATATGTGAGTCACAGTGTCAAGTTAGTGACTCATATAAAAAATTGTGAATATTTCAAAAACTACATGGGCACAAAATTCGAAATATACGGCACAAATTGGCACAAATTGGCACAAAATGGGCACAAAATACCCATAACATTGAAATACAAAAGTTCTAAATGTGGATCACCAGCTTGACGCACCTCAATTTTTGAGACCTGAAAATTTGTTTTCACTTGGAAAGTTATTAATGCGAATATTGCTTTGTTGGGTTTGGAGTTTAGCTGGTTTATGTGTTTCATCCAATTCACTTTTCAGCTTATAGCATATAGATAATGATCGTTAATCATCCAAGGAAATCATTTGTATCTAGACTTTCCTCGTTCAAGGTTACATTAGCGCTAGCTTGGAGGGCACACCGACCACCCGAGGTGCTGCTGTAGGTTTTCCGGTTTTCCTACAGCTGAAAAGTGAATACGCTACAAAAATCAATAATTCGCCCGGAGCGCCACGGCAAATAATAATAATAGCCGTCCTCTACCCACACAGGCTATGCCTTTCGGTACGCTCTACGAGTGTTTATGAGAGAGTATTATTATTATTGACTGATGTTTGTTTCCTTTTGGAATTTGAAGAACATACACTGCTAAACCAAATGGCGTTCTTACAATTAATTAATTTTGATAGGAAATTACTTTTATTTCAATGGAGTTTTATCAACAGATAACTGATTTTGGAATGGGAAATTATATGTCTCCAACTTGTTCAAATCTAGTAATGCAAAATGTACAAGCTATCCTAGCTTTCTTTCAGCGTTCACGCATATAAGAGATACGTTGATGATATTTTTGTGATAATCCCTATGGGAAAACAAGACGAATTTTTATTAATTGTTTTCAACCAATTTCATCCAAAACTCCAATTCACAATTGAACTGGAATGACTCTAGCTTTTTTAGAATAAAATTCTGCTAAATTGTTACCTCAATTGGTAGTTGACCATCACCCTATGAGACAGAAATTTAATATTGAACACAACTTGATGGATAGAATGATAAAGATCTGTAGTCCTGTTTTCATAGAGGATAAGGTCAAACAATTAAAACATTATTTAATAAAAAATAATTATCCAAACAGAATCAATAACATAATTCAGAATAGATTTACGACCGTAACTGACAAAAGAGATTAACCATTGTAAAATAAAAAGTATTTTAAAATACCTTCGTAGTCTTTCAGAAAAATTGAGCACTATATTGTAAGCAATTACTTCCCCGGCACAAGCCACGCTGGACATTGAACTATATCTGATAGATATTGTGAAAAGACTCTTACTGAAAAAAAAAGAGAAAATCAGAAAGTGAAAATTCGCATTTTCATTCAGATAGTTGCTTTTTTCTCTCCAGTTTTCATTGAAAAAATCATTAATTAAATTAGATAGGGAGAATGTTATTAAAAAATATCACTCATAGAAATCGTTCATTTCATTGAAGCAAGGTTCGCTTCTCTCGCATTTAATTCCCAATACATTTTGGTCGACGAAAATCTATTTGCTTTGCCAAGGCTCTTCAGGAGGATTGATAGGATTGGAAACAACAGGCTCTTCAGAATCGTACACATCAGGGATGGATATGAGGGAAATATTTCTTCAGCGGTAACATTTTGAAAGCTATTTTTTGACATAGACCTGTCATTGGCATTGCATTTTGATTTTAGTTCGAAAATATGAATAGGAAATTTATAAAATCTGTTTTGGAATCATCTGCGACTGAAAGACAAACTTCAGAAGCTCCATCGTTCAAGATAACCTCTTGGGAGGTATTCATGCCGAAAAGGGGAACATTCTCCATGAAAATTCAAAAATGAAAAATGCGATTTATTTGTAATATCTAACAGAAAACAACTACTTCCCCGGCACAAGCCACCCTGGACATTGAACTACATCTGAAAGATATTGTGAAAAGACTATAACTGAAAATAAAAGAGAAAATCTGAAAGTGAAAATTCGCATTTTCATTCAGATAGTTGATTTTTTTTCATTGTGAAAGAAAAAAGCCCTCTGGCATAGCTCCGAAAAGTGTTACGTAGGTCAAACTAAAAAATATCCAGAAACAAGTCTCAAAGAACATGCAAGAAATAAATTAACATTAAAGAACCCTACTTCATTTCATTGGTTGAGCATTGTATTGGAACCGACCATTACTTTGAACTGATCACACAAATGGTCAATGTAATGAACTAGAAGTTCGTCGTTCCCCCCGTTACTCCTTTATTTTACATATTACAAAAAAATGTTGAAAACATACATTTTAGGGTTGTATTTGATGTCTTTAAGTTTCATTCATTCAGAGTGTCTCAAAAAAGCGCAGCGACTTAGAAGTTTATTTCTTTAAATAGAACAACCTGTAATCATTGCATGATCGGTTTTCAGGGATGACCATGATGAATTCTTCAAAACCAAGTTTGATACTTACTTGACTACGGAGATATCGCCTATTATTTTATTATTAATTATTATTTTTTTTAAGCTTTGGCTCCCACGAAAAGGAAAATCCTGTAATCTTCAGATTACATCGTAAGAGCCGAGGGACAGTAGGTAGGAATTGGTGTTTTTCTTGAATTTCTGAAGGCTGTATGCCTCAGGGAATACCTCCCGAGGCAGCGAGTTCCAAAGCTATGCCGTTCGGTGGAAAAACAAGCCCTGGGAAACAGATGTTCGGCATGTCTCCAAAGTGACGGTAAATGGATATGAGGACCGAGCTCGACGAGTCAGTCTCGATGGAACCGCTAATCGTGGAACGATTGATGATATTTTAGAAGAGAACTGATAAGGTTAAAATAGCTGTTTCCAGTAATCTGCTGTCATCCCCCTACGAACGGCAGCCCTCAAAAGTTGAAACTTGTGCGAGCTGAGGATAAACGAGGTCTTATTTTTCAACTTGCGATTCCTTGCACGATGCGAAAAGAATAGATCTCGCAAGGAGGTCGTCCGTAAGTCTCCATCCACAACTCCGCATCGCGTTGCTTGGCTTTAGCTATCGATGACCGACGCGCTCTACCGCCCGACATGTGTCAAAATCGATTTTCAGGTTATCGGACATGCACAAACTTTTCCCAAGAATCTTTTTTCCAATACTCCACTAATAAACTTTTTTCTCATATGGTACATACTTTTTGGCGGTCACTGTATGTCTCGACTATGAACAACAAAAGAGACATTCTTGAAAGAATCATTCGTGTGGATTTTCCGGCACTGAATTTCCCGATACTTTTCCCTTGTATGGAAAAGGCATTTTTTTATTCGCAAAGCTCACGTCGTGAACGAATTTCTTATACTAAGTGTCAATCAAAACGGGTTCAGAACATATTTTGTCATGATCACATAGCATTTCAGTAGCGGAAAAACGGAAAATTTTGCTTAAAAGTAAAACCATTTTCCTAGGAAAATCGAAAAATCCATTTTTTTCCGAAAACAAATGATACTATAATATATTCCATGAAATTCTCTACAAAAAAGGTCTCCATATATTTTTTTTTAAATGCACCATTTTTGAGTAAAACGTGCTCGAAATTCGAAAAAATTCCATTTTTTCAATTTTTATAACGATATTTTCAGGATCACCTGATCCCAAATTATTCATATATGTCTCGACTATGAATAATAACAAAGGGGGCATTCCTGGAAAAATCATTCGCGTGGATTTCCCAGCACTGAATTTCCCGATACTCTTAAAAATAAAAAAAAAAAATTGAAAATTCAAAAAGTGCGCGCTTCTAGCGCGAAGTCTTTTGTTTACACGTATTTTCACTTGTTTAAAACACCTCGCGCTGTACTTTCCTTAGTTTCATTTCGCTAATAGGACGTCTATGTTTACAATAGTGTGCACAATGAGGGTTAAAAGTGAAGAAATATGTTTCGACAAAAAATTATGTGTTATTTGTCAGTTCTTTCAAGCACTGAAAATGGGAGACAGCGGATAAAAGAAGCTGCAAATATTCGAAAGGATATTGTGTTCAGTCGTCTGAGTACATTGCCTTGTAGTGGTAAGTAAATACATCGATGAAACAAATAATTTTAGTAGCATATTGACGTTGAAAAGTATGCTAAAATATAAGCGTCTCACTAGGAACAAACACCTCCGTATTCCAAGCAGAGATGTACGCCATCCTGCAATGCGTGAGAGAAATCAATATGAGGGAAATGCACATATACACAGACAGCCACGCGTCACTGAAGGCTCTCACGAATACGAAAGTGACATCAAGACTGGTATGGGAATGCCGAGACGAACTCAGTGTTCTCACAGAACACAACAAATTAACTTTGATGTGGGTTCCAGGACACTGTGGAATCGAGAGCAATAAAAAAGCTGATGAGCTAGCCAGAGTGGGCTCATCAACTCCATACATTGGCCCAGAACCAGCACTCGGGATTACCAAATCCGACATTCGAGGATGCATTTGGGACTGAGTCAAGCAAAAACAAAAGGAGAGGTGGAATGAAGCCCCCTTCATGCACCACGGGAAGCACAAGCACAAAGCACAAAACTGAAGAACTACTCAAGTTGAGCAGGAATCAAGTTAGAACACTAACAGGCCTTCTCACTGGTCACAGCCCAAACACCTGCACAAAATGGGGCTGTACAACGGAGAACTTTCCTGCAGACAATGTGGTAAAGGGACAGAAACAGCCAGACATATACTGTTGGAATGCGAGGCATTAGACCGCAGGAGACAGACAATTTTCGAGAAACCTAGAGTAACTCCCGAAGAATACAGCAGTCAACCGGTGAAGAACCTGTATAGACTGGTACGGAGTGGGAGCTGTAAAACTAACCCGGAAAACACAAAAAGCCCAAGAGGCTGAGGTGTAGCTGGCGATGGTACAGCATCCGAAGAAAAAAAAATGTTAAAATATAAATAAATGACATCCAATATTTTTTTTTTCAAATTATATAAGTGAGTATAAGTAAATAATGAAGATCAAAATATGAATTATGTTTTTTTTAGAGATTTACAAGTATCATACAAGTAATAATTGCTATAAAAACTACACGCATGTTCAAGTTCTTAAAAGAGTGACAGAATCAGAAAATGTCAATGGAGAGATTGAAAACTCGGATTCGGTAGTCGTTGCTAAAAAAAGAAAATTTAAGCTAAGGGAAAATAATTGCATTATTTGTCGAAACACATTTAAGTTTAAGCATCGTCAAGCTCCACATACGCTCAAATCGTTCAACAGAACTGAACATTTATTTAATGCTAGTCAATTATTTCTAGACGATACTTTTGAACGAACTTACACGTTTACTAGTATTCAATCACTTCTTGATTGTGGAATTAGAATGCACGAAACATGCTTGCGAGCTTGTGAATACAAGTATTATTATCACATCAGAATGAAAAATAGTAAAAATGAAAATGTAGATATTGATAGCTCTGATGAAGGGAGACACATATACATAATTTGGGACAAGGCGATCCTAAAAATATCAAGCATACCCTCCTTTATTTGTACATTATTTTCAAAAGTCCTGATCTGGCAACAGAGTTCTGAAATCTTCATCTACCATTTTGATAAAGAATCGAGAAAACAAATAATGAATCCAACCAAGCATCAATAATGAAAAGTTCAAACAAAGTTTGGTAAATATTTACCAGCGAATCTCAATTCCGTAACAAAACTGTGTACGTAATAACAACATACGTAAAGACATGCATCCTAATTATTATAGATGGGTGATCTTACTAGTGATGCAAAATTTAGTCCACAAGACTGAAACACGTGCCGAGGTGTTAAAATAGTGGCGTTGAGATGAAACTTCATTGTATTCAAAAATTTTAATATCGAGCATATTAATTTAATAATGAATAAATTATTATTTGGAAACTTTAGTGTGAATGCAATTCAAGAAATACTCAGGACGACTCAGACTGTTTTGTATCAGAATTGAATGGCCAGTTAGGCCAATCATCAGGTAGCTCAGTGGTTAAGACCGTTGCGTTCAAAGCCATAATACTCGCTCCGCAGAGTTCCCGATTGAAGCAGGTGTCCCGCAGGGTTCATGTTTGTCCCCACATCTGTATTCGCTACATACGTATGATCTCCCTTAGTGCGAGAGACCGGATATGGGCACGGCGGTGTACGCTGATGACACCGCCATTTTTGCCCATTCCTTCTCAAGCGCCGCTGCCCAATACAGGATCCAAGTCCACTTGGATAGGAAGATCATACCGTATTTGACGAAAAAGTATACTCACTCAAAACTTTATCGGAAGTTGAGAATCAATGACGAGGCCGTTGATAATATGAACCACGCGAGGTACCTGGGGGTACACCTGGACAAGCGACTCAATTTCGGACGTCATATCATCCTTGCTATCCAGAGGGCGGGAGCTGCGTTAAAACGCACCTATCCTCTGATAGCAAGGGGCTCGAAACTCTCAGTAGAGAATAAATTGCTTATTTACAAGCAGCTAATAAGACCTACAATGACGTACGCTTGTCCGGTGTTCTACAGTCTTGAGCCAACTCCACTGGCGAAATTGTATAGGATGCAGAACAAAGTACTCCGTACCATCACCGGTAGCAGACGATACCTTCGATTGGAAGCTCTTAGGGCGCTTGCAGGCGTCGACTCGATCCCGACAGTTATAAACAACTTGTCTTACAAGTTCTATAAGTACATGCTCTATAAAAGTCCCCTCACCAGGGAAATCACCAAGCTCAGAGTGTATGATATTGAGCCCCGCAAGCACGGCGGGCTCATTTATCAAGCGCTCGATATCTTCAAAGAATGAAGTGATGAACCGGTTCCATAGGGAACCAAATCGAAAGTATAACTGAAACGTAGAGTACCTCGACCCGGTTTTTTGCTTCAGCCTTTTCCGGGATTCAGCCTTGAAACAACCAGCCTCATAACCTGCAAAGAGCAATATCTGCATAGAATAAAAATTAACAACACGCTTGAGCTTTGCATGAGGCGTGTATCATGCCGAACTACAACCGTGAGTAATGAAATGTCCGGCCAGCGTTACCACCAGCGCGGGCGGACTACAGCGCCCTCTCGCGGGGGTGGCTATGTTCGCTTAGCAAGGCGCTCTTCTGCTACCCTGATCGGAGCAGAAGAGATGCTAATTTTGCGCCTATCTTCCCGTCCTTCCCCCAACAACCCCCTGGGTTATGTAGAGCGAGAATGATACATCAATGACATGTCATTACTCATGAAATGTACATATGTGACAATTTAAAATAAAAACCTTTTTAGTTAGTTAGTTAGTTCAAAGCCATTGATGCTGCTGGTCGTGTAGGTTCAAATTCTATCGACTACAGATTTTTATACTGTTGACCCGAGAAAGTGCTAGGAATCTCGACCTCGTTGATCCTTGGCTCGCACAAGTTTCGACTTTTGAGGGCTGCTCTTCGTAAGGGGATGCCAGCTGGAAAAAACATTTTTCAACAATTTTATGACAGTCTGTAGTTATATTTTGTTATGTTTTGGACACGCAACTGTCATTTACTAATATTTGTTATGAACATTTCAATACAAAAACGTATATTTTTAGTATTTTGCTTATAAAATGAAAACTAATACAGCAATCTGGTTGATCCATTGAGAATAATAAATTGTAGAGAATTGAAATACGAACAAACTGAGATTTTGTACTACCCGATCGGATGATTAGTAACGGAGAAAAACTGGACAACTTGGAAAGTTTTTCGATTTTTTAAAAAATTCACAACTCCGCCAGTTTTCAGGTTATAGAGTCGGCCCTTTTCAGGAAAATTGTGAATCAAGTGTTCTTCATTTATGCGCAAAACAGGCGCTATCGGATTATTACTTTTTGCACAATTGCAATTTGTATTTTTTTTGCACCATCTGTGGCTGGATCCTCTAGTGATAGTCCAATTTCAATTTCTCAAACAGATTTTGAAATCAAAAGTATAGACTACAAAACGTATATTCGTATTTCTCGCTACAACTCCTCGTAATGGGCGAAAAAAGCTTGCAAACATGACTGAAAACGGCCGAGCCCGCCTGAGCCTGAGCCTCCCCTCACTGTTCCTCTTTCTACGCGACTGCTTAGGCGGGCTCAGCCGTTTTCAGTCATATTTGAAAAGCTTTTCTCACTATTTCGCTGCATTGTAGCGAGGAATGAGAATATACATTTTGTAGTAGTATACTTTTACTTTCAAAATGTGTTTGAGAAATTGAAATCGAGGCATCCAGGTACGCTGCAAAATGGTACAATGGTACACATGATTCACTACTCTCATGAAAAGGGCAAACCCTATAATTTCAAAAATATCAGAGTTGTGGTTTTTTTGAGTTTTCCAGTTTTTCTCTGTTACTAATGATACGATCGCGGGTCAAACAAAATGTTATGTTGTTCGTATTTCAATTCTCTATAATTCTTCTCATTAGAGCAACCAGGTTGCTCTATTAGTTTTAATTTCATAAGCAAATAAGAAATATAATTTTTTTGTATTTAAATGTTTATAAGCAATTAGTAAATGACTGTTGCGAGTCCAAACCATAAAAAAATATAACTACGGACTGTCTTCCATGTGATGGCACAGTCGGTTTCCTAATTGTATTTTTTTTAAATCGCATATATTATGCTCTATTAATTGGTGTTAAGTTTCAAATCATATCGTTAACGTACGAAATTGAAAACAAAAACTACGAAAGCGCAAGAGGGTCGTATATCTAAGAGTTTTTTTTTCTTCATTTCGACTTCAATGTCAAGATTTCGACTTTTATGTTGAAATTTCCACTTTAGTGTTGAAATTTCCATTTTAGTGTTGAAATATCGACTTTATTTTCGAAATTTCTATCGAAAAGTCGAAATTTAGACATTACAGTTGAAATGATGAATAAAAATGTTGCCATTTTTAGATATTTCAGTAATTAAAAACGACTGAAATCATTTCCGAATCGATGTATAGAGGAAGGACGACAGCGCACTAAGATACATCCTTCGATGTTTCAGCATTAACAAAATGGCGGAATTTAATTCCTGCGTGAATCGACGTTTGTTGATCCAACGATTATTTGGGAGGTGAAAGAGGTTTGGTTTGGATTTGGTGGACAAACTGATTACGAAACATTTATTTAAGAAAATCCTTCGTAACTCTTCAAATTTTGAAAAAAAAAGAAAACCCTCCTGAATATATCTGTTTTCCCATAAGAACCTTGAGTTAGTCGTTGTTTCGTATTTTTTTAACCTTTAATGGTTTTTTTCTGTCGACTGTTCATTTATGATGCATTTTAACGCACTCAAAATCATTGATTAATGACCCCTGTTAATGAATGATTTTCTATTAATCACCGATTTGATTATATGCAACCCAACATACATTGATCTTATACATTTTATATTGGTTAGTACTATCTGTCATTATTTATTTGTCAATTTTCAAATAAAATTTTAGAAAATGTTCATTACACCAGTTGTCACTCCAATTTATATATGGTCCCGTGGCGTAATGGTAAAGTGCACCTGGCTTGCAACACTGAGGTCGAGAGTTCAAAACCCATCGAGGGTAATTTTTTTTTTTATTTCAATTTGAAAATAAATAATAAAAAATAAAATAAAACTACCACTGAGAAAAATTAAACTATCTTTGAGTAGAGTTAATATAAATAGGAAATAGTGATTGTTTTTTATCGTAACGTTAAATAAATAAACATTGAAAATAAGATATCTGTATTTTTGAAAACTTCTGTCGACGGAAAAGTTTTGTAACAAACTCGTGAATTAAAATGGCGATTAACAATCTCAAACATTAACGCGCTCGCTCCGCTCACGCGTTAAAATATCTCGATTGTTAATCGCCCTTATTAATACACTTCTTCGTTAAATAACTATTAACGAACAAGTGTATTAATAAGGACTATTAACAATCGAGATAATTTAACGCGTGAGCGGAGCGAGCGCGTTAATATTAGAAATTGTTAATCGCCATTTTAATTCACGAGTTTGTTACAAAACTTTTCCGTCGACCGTAGTTTTCAAAAATAGAGATATGTAAAGGTGCTAATTCACTAGAGCATTCGTTCCGCATGAGCACCGAATGTGCACCGAACGAGCGCTGATTTGAGTATGAGCAGAATCCGCGTTCGGTGCTCGGGCCGATCCGTTTTTTGTCGATTTGTTCGTGCTCAGTGTGAACGGTGAAAGTATGCTTGACGTTCTGTTTGTGGTTATTTTAAATTTAGTTTATTTATTTTTCGATACGATGAAAAACAATCACTATTTCCTATTTATATCAACTCTAATCAAAGATAGTTTGATTTTCTTTAGTGGTAGTTCTGTATTATTTTTTCAAATTTAAATAATAAAAAAAAAATTCTCTCATGTAGGTTTGAACTGTCGACCTCACTGTCACATCTCTCGGCTGTCAGGCCAACGTTACCATCACGCCACATGACTTTCTATGATTGTAAGTGACAACTGGTGTATTGAATTGACAAATAAATAGTGACAGATAGTACTAACCAATAAAAAATTCATTAGAGCAATGTATATGTTGGGTTGCATATAATAAAATTGTTGATTAATATAGAAAAGCATTGATTAACAGGGGTCATTAATCAACTATTTTGAGTACGTTAAAATACACCATAAATGAACGGTCCACGAAATGGTTATTTAACGAACAAGTGTATTAATAAGGGCGATTAACAATCGAGATAATTTAACGCGCGAGTTTGTTACAAAACTTTTCCGTCGACAGTGGTTTTCAAAAATAGAGATATCTTACTTTCAATGTTTATTTATTCAACGATACGATAAAAAACAATCACTATTTGCTATTTATATTAACTCTAGGAATATAACGTGCTAGGAATCGCACGTTAAAAGGTAAGACCTCGTTAATCCTTAGCTCGCACAAGTTTCGACTTTTGAGGGCTGTCGTTCGTAGGGGGACGACAGCTGGTTAACAGAAATAACAATTTTTAATTCTACTCCAAGATGGTTTAATTTTTCTTAGTGACAGTTTTATTTTATTTTTTATTTTCAAATTGATATCAAAAAAATATATTACTCTGGGTGAGTTTTGAACTCTCGACCTCAGTGTTGTAAAAATAATAATAAATAATAATAAATAGGGTTTTTATTCACAAATTCCATCATTAACAATTCACGTGCAAAGACAAGTCACTGTTGTCTGCTAGGCGAACTTTACCATTACGCCACATGACTATATATGATTTTGAGTGACAACTGGTGTAATGAAGATTTTCTGAAATTTTATTTGAAAATTAACAAATAAATAATGACAGATGTACTAAGCAATATAAAATGTATAAGAGCAATGTATGTTGGGTTGCATATAATCAAACCGTTGAATTATAGAAAATCATTCATTAACAGGGGTCATTAATCAACGATTTTGAGTGCGTTAAAATACATCATAAATGAACGGTCGACGGAAAATGGTTATTTAACGAACAAGTGTATTAATAAGGGCGATTAACAATCGAGATATTTTAACGCGTGAGATTGTTAATCGCCATTTTAATTCAAGAGTTTGTTACAAAACTTTTCCGTCGACAGTAGTTTTCTAAAATAGAGATATCTCACTTTCAATGTTTATTTATTTAACGTTACGATAAAAAACAATCACTATTTCCTATTTATATTAACTCTACTCAAAGATAGTTTAATTTTTCTCAGAGGTAGTTTTATTTTATTTTTTATTATTTATTTTCAAATTGAAATGAAAAAAAAAGTTTACCCTAGGTGGGTTTTGAACTCTCGACCTCAGTGTTGCTTGCCAGGTGAACTTTACCATTACGCCACGGGACACTATATGATTGTGAGTGACAACTGGTGTAATGAACATTTTCTGAAATTTTATTTGAAAATTGACAAATAAATAATGACAGATAGTACTAACCAATATAAAATGTATAAGAGCAATGTATGTTGGGTTGCATATAATCAAATCGTTGATTAATAGAAAAGTATTCATTAACAGGGGTCATTAATCAACGATTTTGAGTGCGTTAAAATAAATCATATCATAAATGAACGGTCGACGGAAAAAGAAATTAATACCCTTGATGAACGGAAATTGGTTTTTGACCGTTCGGTTTTATTTTTTTAGAAAATATTTGATACAAATGATTCAGTTCGTTTGTGAGAATTCGGGAACATAGTCCCCAAATTCTTGCGGGAATTATAAATCCAGAAAAAGAAAAAATCCTTTTTAAAATTATTAGTTATTGCGAAAAACCGATTCTACGATAAGGAAATATTTATTTATTTATTTATACGGACACAATTTTTATTTGCCAATTTAACTACCCTTGTAATTGACTCATTTTGGCCATAGTTTGTACTGTGATGAGGAACCATGAACATTTCTGAAATTCTTGATTAACATTCAGTTTAAAGAGTTCAATTAAATTTGGACAACTTATAGCTCCATTTACAACTTTGTGCAGAAATCTCAGCCCTTCGATGTTCCAAACTTGATAAGTTCGAAATATTCAAAATGTCAGAATATTCATAGTTTCTCCTCTGATATCCAAGTTTGTATGCGCATGACCTTAAACATTTATTTTGGATGACTTTCTCAATTCTATTGATATCCGCCTGATAAAATGGACACCATATCATACAATTATATTCAATAACTGATCGAACGAGAGAGCAGTATAATATATTAGAAGTGCAAAGGGAAAATTTATCTGAAGATCTTGCAATGAAGCCCAATAATTTAAATGATTTAGAAACAATGTTATCAATATGTGTCTTAAATGTAACTTTGGAATCAAATAATATGCCAAGGTCTCGAACACTATCAGCCACTGACAAATTAACATTTTTCACTTGATAAGAGTATTGAATTGGATTCATAATTCTCGAAAATGTGATTTGATAACATTTGTTTATATTAAGATGAAGCATATTTATATCGCACCAACGGGACAAATTGCTCAAATCTATTTGCAAAAATTTAGCATCACAGACATTGTCAATGACCCTAAAGAGTTTGAAGTCATCAGCAAACATCAAGTGGCAACTGTGTTGTATTACTTCTGATATATCATTAATAAATAACAAAAAAAGTAGTGGATCCATATGGGATCTTTGGGGAGCCCCAGATGTTACCGAAATTTCTGATGACACTGGAACCAGCATATTTGACACATTGAGTCCTACCTCTCAAATAAAAACCAATCGATTTCAAAAAGGAACCGTCAATGCCTAAAGCAGAGAGTTTTGCAATGGTTGACTCTATCAAATGCTTTTGAGAAGTCAGTATAGATAAAGTCAATCTTTCCTCTAAACTGTTTAAAAGAAAATGTTGATAAGTAATCAAATTTGTGTTAGTGGATCTTCCTGAGGTGAAGCCGCGTTGGTTTTCATTATGTTCCTGGTGTCATGAGTGAGTTTCTTAGTAATCAGACAGTCAAGTAATTTGGGGATTTCAGATTGCTTACACACAGGACGATAGTTCTTTATGTCATCTATATCTATCTCATTGGCACTATTTGCGTGGTTTTGTTACGAAAAAGTGCTTCGTTATCTACACTTTTGCTCTAAAATTTGACTTTCGTAATGATGCGACGATGGTGCCTCTTGATGATGAAATACAAGAAATCTTGGGTATTACTATATAGTTCCTAAATTGTAGATAGTGACCAATAGGTTGTATGGTTCATAATTCATATGAAGCAGGGCAAAAAATGGAACATAAATCAGGTCGGTACTTAGGTTTTATATCAAGTTTTACTTTGCCACTATACCCCCCCCCCCGCACACTTTCAAATCCCGTGAAAACCTGAAAATGTACGATGAATCACCATCTACAATTTAGGAACTAAACGTACTAAGTACTCTGAATAATTTTACTTTGCTTTGTGATATTATTTTTAGTTTCAGTTCGATCCTTATTGTACATAGAAGTGAAACCCCCAAATGAATGAATTAGTGATAAATTATGCAATGAGATCTCCATTGTATGATCCTTCCCCTTAATACATTCCAAGTCTTTTTCGATTACATGGAACGGACCACTGTCCAAATGAGAATTCGAATGGAGTCCGAAACTTCATCCAGTGAAATGAATACTTTCGACGATGGCAAAATGCCCTGCCCTGATTCTTTCTGTCAAACTATCATAAGCGCATGCGCAGCACATTGTGTCTGTTTTAAATATTGGTGGGAGAATGACTCAGGCTGGTTTCAGACTAGGAAAAACGCGGATCGCGGAAATGTAAAGTTTTAATTTTAAGCCAATCGAAACTTCAGAATTTAATCTCAAGCTTGGCTGGATTGGCCTAAATTTAAAATTTGACATTTATTACAAGACTTTTTTAGTTTCAGCTGTCCCGGCGTCTGTGTGTCTCTCTGTCTGTCTGTAATCAAATCTTGCAAGTTAAATATGACACACTGCTAATTGTTCGATTGATTTGAAATTGATTTTGAAACAAAAAAAAAAATGAAATGGGGTCTCTAAAATGGCGGACGAGTTTTGTAATTACCCAGTCCGCAGAAGCACATCTAAATGACGTCAATATCTAGTGATTACTGGTCAATAGACGTCAGTCGACCAATAATCGACGACATTTTGACGTCAGTTAATTGACGAATTTTTGGCGTTATTTAATCACGTCATATTGCCGACATTACTTGGTGATAGTGTGATGAATATTTTTTATTATTTCTACCGAAAATAACTAATTTTATATACATGCTTAACACGTACGACAATACATGGTCTGCCTTTTGTGTACTTTTCTGAATTTTTTCCAAAATATGGCATGAAAATATGGAATATCGAGGCCAACTGTATCAAATTACAAAACAAAAAAGTTATCGGACTCATAGCCCCACAAGCAAACCGCACGTAGACAGATATACACGGTTGGGCAGCGGTTCATGGGCAGCACAACGAAAATCAACATCGACTACCCAAAATTCGCGCCAAATTCCTTCGGCCTTCGTGCGTGGCGCGGACGGAACAGGCCGACAGGCGACGAGCTTGTTAGCAGTTGACGAGAATGACGACGACGAAGGAGATGAAGAGATGATTACGCCATTCGCCATTTTAATTTTTATCGCAAACGACAAACGAAGCAAACGTCGGTCATATGAAAATTTTACTGTAAACAAATGTACTTGGGTATTGAATGAGTTTTCTGGATTTTCTTATATTTGCTTAGGTAAGTAGTACCTTATATACAGAATAATTATGATAATTCCTTGCTATATTTGTAGGGTGTTCGTTGTTTTTTATAAAGGAATTTCTACAAATCAGGCTAGAAAGGAATTTATCTGCTTAAAATCACCTTGTAAAAACAAACCTATTATTGAAAGGTATCAAAAATTTTAATACTTTTTAATGTTTATTTTGAAAATCACGCATTTCTTTGCATGTCAAAGTGTATGCGTTTGTTTTTACAGGTTAGGTTATGGAGTGCAAGGTGTTTCTTTAGGATGGAAATTGTGGTTGATTGTATTAATAACTATTGCCTTATTGTAGAGCTTTCATCCCAATTATGGCATATGTGGGAGTAGAATTCTCAGAAAAGGATACAGTACGCTTGGTGCATTCTTCTTGGTTTACTCCTCTCAAGCATGAGGTTTTTTGGCCTCCATATAAAACTTCATCTGCTTTCAACAAAGCTTTGACATCAGCGGAAGAACCTGACCAGAGTACTTGGAAACTATCACAAGTCAAAAGAAATTTTTTTGAATGTGGTGTGTTTAACATCAATACAAATACATTTACAAATTCCTAAACCTTCACCTGTATTTTAAAGTTTTTTCAAAGAATATTTTATGAATTTAGAATTTTTGCTAGTAAACTATATGTGTATTTCTTTTAATAGATGACATCAAAAAGGCTCAGAAAAAATTGAAAAGATGTGAAGTGTCTTCTGATATACAGTCGTCTGATTTGGACAATAACAATAGGAAGCGAATTAGATTAAATACAAAAAGGTGGTCCTCGTCTAGCACTGATAGTGAAGCTGAAATTTGGTCTATTACTATTACTATTACATTTATGGCAAATGTATTGTTTCAACTTATAATAATAACAGTTTTGTAGCAATTCCTCTTCTACATGCATTTGTGTAAATTCAGTATTAAAAGAAGGTAGGTAAAAAGAAATAAATAGTAAATGATTTTTTTTGTTATGAGATCAAGCGACGTATCCTTATTGTACAAAAATAAACGCTTATACAATATATATTCAGTGTTTTATTAATTCAGAGTGGATTAGTGGATTTGGAACCTTTGGTGTGAATGCAATTCAAGAAAAATAAGCTACTCAAAACACCAGAACTACGTCACTTTCACTCGACGCGCGTTTCGCCAACAAAGTTAGCTTACTCTGTAGTAAAAATATAGCTCTTGAAAAAGCTAACTTTTTTGGCGAAACGCGCGTCGAGTGAAAGTGACGTAGTTTGGGTGTTTTGGGTAGCTTCTATTTCTCGAATTGGATTAGAGGTGAAAATGAAAATTAATATTTTAAGACGTGAAATTTACGTCATAATAGTTCTATGACGTGAATTTCACGTCGTAAAAATGACGTCAGATGCCTGTGACATTAGGAGGTCATCTTCACGTCATATTGTCGTTATACAGTCACGACATATCTGGTGATAAGTCACTAGATTATGACGTCATTTTGACGAGATTCTGCGGACTGGGACGATCCGATTCTTTTTAAAATTGGCATCTGGGGGTTTTTGGGTTCGGCAATTATGATTCTTCTATCAACATTGAAAAATTTAAGATGGCGGCTCCAATATGGCGGACTAGTTTGTAATTCTATTCAAAATTTATATCGGGGATTTTCGAGGTCGGAGATTATTATTCCATTATCAAAATTGGAAAATTCAAGATGGCGAGATCAATATGGTGGAAGAGTTTTGTATTGAATGACTCAGTTATTCAATTTTCATTTTTTTTATGCATCTAGGTATCCTGTGTCCCTGTGGCAAACTGCGTTTGGCAGTCAGTACATCAACTGTAAGTTGTTGTAATATATGATCCGATTCTATTCAAAATTGGTATCTGGGGGTTTTCTGGGTCGGAAATTATGATTCTTTTATCAAAATTCATAAATTCAATATGGCAGTTCCAAGATGACAAAGGAGTTTTGTGATCATGGTTAATTAATATGAGCTGGTTTTCGGGGTTCTTTGTCAAAATTCATAAATCCACGATGGCGGACGAGATTTGTAATTATCGTCTGATTCTCTTTAAAATTGGTATGTGGGGTATTTTGGGTCGAAGATCATGAATGTTTTGTTAAAATTCATATAATGGCGGACGAGTGAATATTTAGGTGGCTCCTCATTGAAGAGCTAGATAGTACAAAACTCACAGGAAACGGTCCTTGTAATAACTATGCTTTCTCTGAAATCCATAGATCATTGTAGTACTTGCCAGGTCAATAATGCAGTTTGGGAAATAGAGGCTCACTAGGCCGAGGTTTTCCATATATTCATGCGATATAAAACATTTAGAAATAATTTACACCTTTTTAGCTATGTAGTTCATTTAAAAACCTTGTTGTCAATTGATCTTGTGGGTGTTCAAATGCGTTTCTAGGAAAGCAAAGTACAAAAAATAAATAATGGAATGAAAAATTTCGACAAAGCGAAATGCCCTAAACTCCAACAAAGTGGAAAATATGAGGTAAATACTATCTGATAAAAACCAACTACGTGCCCTTACTCATTCATTGTTTTGTTACAATTATCACTTACATATTCTATCGAAAAACTCTTTTTTCCAAACATTAGCACAAAGTGGGAAATATTTATTTTAATAGTCTACTAGGAATACAGAAAAAATATAACGAAAATCCAACCAATATTAAAATAGGCATTGATGTTAATGGCTTGTAGCACACTGCTTACTTTATGTATTTATGAAAGTAAACAGTACAAAGGAAATTGAGATGTAATGTCTCGTTGAACAAAAATGAAACAGAAACGGAAATCTGAACGATTTTCCACAAAATCATTTATTTTATTATAGTTAGGTGCACTTTGTTGTTCTAGGGTTTAGACAATCAATATATTCTAGAAACTAGGTTTGAGATTGATTTTGATACACCTGACCATTCTGTGTTTTCAACAAATTTTGATGATCTTTTGATGATGATTTCAGCCTATTTCCATTTGACCTACTACAGATTGAATAATTGGAAAACAAAAAATAATCATAACTGAACCTTATCTTCACCTCATCTTTACCTTACTCATCAATGAACTTGATTATTAGATTTGAAACAGCTGTTCTGCACTCCTTGAATGCTGTTTAATACTGGATATTCTAACTAACTTTGATCATCTATGTCAAAGTTGATACAAAATTATTTCAATTCGAATTCCGAGACCTAAAAAAATCATTTTTCAACTGCCATGTCGTATGGACCACAAAATTGTTAGTGAATAACTAGATTTAAAAATGTTACACACACGACCCCTTCACTTTGGATAGTCATTAATAAATCTTCCATTTCTCAAGATACCCTTCTTCATAATGTCTCCATCTCTACAGGGATTCGTATTATTTTTTGATTTTGATTTGAAAATATGAACAGGATATTCATAACATTGTTGTGGAATTATCTGCGAATTTTGGATTGACGTGGCCGTTACTTGATGGAAATCCATAGTTATGATACTAAGGTAAAACACGACACAGAAAAATTATTTATATTTTTAATATCCAACAACCCTTGAAACTTCACCTCCCTGTTTGAATTTCCTCCGACCTTGACATCCCCTTCTGAATAAACTCCATCTCGAGAAATAATTAACTTCAATTTAGAGCGCATACAACATTCTTCGGTTCGAGTAATGCATGGGACTATTTGCTTCATTAAAGATTTGGAAACGACCGCGACCCTCTGTATTTGTTTAATTTTCCTTTGTAACGATATTCTTCTCGCCGAGAGAGATGCTAATCTCGATACCTCCGTGCAAATGAGTCTGTTTTATCCTGTAATTTTCTGGATGTAATTTTGTGATTGGAGAAAGTGGTCGTTTGTAAGGCTGAAAATAGGAAATAGGAGTGTTTAGTTTTTTGCTATATTCGTTTTTGAATAGTAACTGCAGCTTTGAAAAAACACTTGGTCTCGTAAATGAATACAGTCATGTACCCAGAAAACACCTTCAATTGTGAGGATTGATTTTTATCATACATAATACATTTCAAACGGTACTGCGCCAAATGATCGATTAATCACAGATTAACACTGTGTGTTTAATCCAAATTTTCAAAAACTGTACCTTGGCAACTCTATTCTTTAAATACATTACGTGTGGTTGCTGTTTAATGAAATAATAGTAATCAACTCTAAAAAGTTCAATTTTGTTTTAATATGAGTTCTTGGAAAAATTAAGTGGAGTAAAACACAGAAATGCTCTTCTATTGAATAATTCCACATTGTATAAGTTATACTGATACTGACTTTGAAAGATAAACATAACATATCAGTTCGTTTTTGGCAAAGACTTTTTCATAGTTACTTTTCACACTAATTTATTTATTTTTTGTTGCAGGAAGATTTGAAATGGTGATGACTGATCAACAATAAATCAGGTAAGATTAATATCTAATAGTATTTGTTTTTAAATTTTTTTATGCCGATCAAAAGTACCTAGGGTTTTATTGTGACTGAAATCTCAACACTGTTAGAATTGTCAGGATTGTCCTTCTAGAATAGAATTTCTACTGCGATTCTCGAGTTTTTGTAACTAGACTTTGGACAAAGACTTTTCGTCAATATTGTTCAATTTTTTATTACATTATCATAAACCTCAGATACGAAATCACAAATAACCTTATCACGAGACTCTCGAAAATGAAGAAGAAGAAGATTACGAAAACAATTAATTGATATTTTTAGTCTCATTCTGGTCTCTATACTGCACTTACTCTTGGGACCCCATGTAAATGTTTTATATATTGTAGCAGTACGAAAGGTAGCAGACAACTGAGAGTTTTCACCTATAATACCACTAGAGCATGAATTACTACCGGAAATTTTTTCGAGAACACGAATTTTCTAAAAAATATTCGTGTTCCAGAAAAAAATCTGTTTTTGATTGAAGATAATTCGTAAGAAAATTTAACACCAAAATATTTGGTTTTGAAATTTAAATAGTCTTCAGTGGTAATTATTTACCCATTTAACACATTTTGTTACCGGTTTATATAATTTTCACAGAATAAATAGATAATATTTTACTATATGTGAACATTAACATACACGCCATATAGTTTGCAGAGATATCAATACATTTAAATATTTTCTACAGAATAACCAGATATAAATATGTGTGAATATTAACATCCGTTAAAAATTAACATACAGCTTACAGAATTACCATTTTCGTATATTAATTCAAAAGTAATATAAGACAGAATAACAATTATACATGAAAAACTAAGTGCTGTGGGATTACAACTCAATCAACCTTTACGTCATTTTAACAATAAATGTCAAAAAAATTTCAGTGTTATTTCATGCTCCTTGCCCCAAGGAGGAGGCAAAAATTTCCAGAAATTTTATTAGTTGCTATGGTAACGATAAAAAATACAGGCCTTTAATTGGTCGGGTGTGGAATTTTCAAACGCATGATCATTTTGGTAAAGATTCTCGTGTGTTCTAATTTGTAAAATATTTGGCTCGTGGACTGGTTTACTTTTCCGTAACATCATAGAATAACAAAATTATAGATCTATTTTTCTTTAAAATGTAGTCCATCGTTGATTTAGTAATTTTATTATGATCGACTGAACAAATCCCGTTTTACCATTCAAAAAGCTTTGAAACTGTTTCATCTAAGTAGGCTTTTATCAAATTTTGCAACATGAATAAAAAAAATATACTTAATAAATATTTTTTGACACAAGCTTTTATTAATCAAATTGAACTTTAAAGTAAAAAATAATATAGTGTATAAAATCAAAGAACTTTTAATATTTTCTTCAAAGCTTGATGCTTTATTTTAAGTGTAACGAAGTTCCCTTCCTCAAATTTGTGAGAATATATAGAAAAAATTAACACTAATATTATTCTTTAGTAAAATATTTCATAGATAAAAGCTTGTTTTAAAAAATATTCATTACTTTTATTTTATTTAGTACTTTTTAATATTGGAAATTGTTTACATATTTGCCCTTCAAGGTGTGCCAGGTGCCAAGGGTTGGCTGGTACCATTGTGACAGGCGTTCATTTTCCATGTCCGAAATTATCGGATGCCTACTCGTTCTAGCCTTTAGTGGGATAGGGGATGATTTTTTTATTGAAATTAAATTATTAGACGGGTGTTTTCTCTGTTTTTATAGATTTTTCATTTTTTATTTTCGCGAGCTTTCTTAACTTTTTTCAAGAAGGGGGTCAGAGCCCTTGGACCTACAATGCTTTCCTCGTAATTTTCCACGTCCGAAACTCTTGGAAATACCTCCAAATTCCTACGCCTTCTCTATCTAGCCTATACAGGCGTTCAGTGAGGGGGTGGAAGGTGAAATTAAACTATTCGACGGTCCGATGTTTTTCAATACTTTTACGTATTTTTCCTTAGTTTTACTCTAGCCCTCGAGGGTGCGCGTGTTAAATTCTTCTAAAATTATTGTATTGTCATCGGTTCTTAATACGTGTGCAAATAAAAAAATATATTAACCCTCAACTGGTATGGTGATTTTAAATGACGTAACTGGTATGGTCGGGTCACCCCGACCCATTTAAAGTTTAAAGAACCTAATAAAGATTTAATTTTTCTCATATAACCAACTATTTATAGAGTAATCTAACAGTAATAAAACAAGTTTTTGTTAGAAAAAAAATATTTATTTTTTTATAATACTTATTGAAAGAAAAACGATTTCACAAAATTAATAGCTTTATTCATTGGCAAAAAAAACAAAAAAAATATTAATATGGCTCAAAACCAACAAAAAATAACTTAAATCAATAACTTCTAGGAAACAAAAAACATTTGAACTATATTTGAAAATTCTACCAGAGGCGTAACATTGGGACAGTCTAAGACTATCGTTTGCGTATTATTGTGTCAGATTTGCATATTTTTTTTATATTGTCAGTTAAATTTATCAATGAATATTTCATATGGACAAGTTTTAACTGACAATATAGAAATAAGATGAAAATCTGAAAAAATCATATACAAATTGACAGTCCTAGACTGCAGGCGAACAGTGTGTGAATCGACACATCACAGGCCTTCAGTGCATGAGGCACAATAATTTTGTATGAGCAAGTGTGGCTTGCAAAATGTTTTTTTACAAATTGAACAAAAGGTTGAGTGCTTTCTATCGATTGTTGAAGGGCATTCCAAGCAGCTTCTGCGCTTGGTCGGTGGTTCTTTTTCATGGGCTAATTCTTACTCAACTGGTATGGTTGGGTCAAAATTGACCCGCAACGACTACACAGCTCGAACGATAAACGGGAACTGAACTTCTAGTGTACTGCTCCGCAGTCCGCACTCCGCAGAGCAATGAATAGTGGGGAATACGTTCACGCGCGATATACAGTGATGCCTACTCAGGAACAAATTACATGCTTGAAGTTGCTCTGGGTCATCATTGACCCAACCATACCAGTTGAGGTTAAATTAAAGAGAATAAAAATAAGTTCAAATCCTTTGTCGTTTTTCTCACAGCCCCAACCATTGAGTCAGAATATTTTTGTTCGAAAGATTCGTTTGAATGTGTTGACTGTTATCTAGAACTATCGTACTTACCCCAAACCTGAGCGGAATAATTTAGTTTTCATTGACTTCCGCGGCTGTTTCACTCCCGACGCGCGACGTTAAGTACTTTACGATAATATCAGAAGATAATACAACAATGCGTTCGAATATAAACTACGGACATTGTTTCGTATCAAACTTGATCGTCTGTTCAAGATTTCCAATGGTGTCTATCTTAGTCGATGAATAAATGGTACATTATGTAACAGCTAGGACAGCTAGGTGTTATAAATGTCCTTTTAGTAACGAGTATTTTCAGCACGAGCGCATCAGCGTAGCGGTCGAGTGTTTAATAATCGATTTTCTGGAGAAGTTTATCTACGCGTTACATACCGTACTTTTTCAACGAACTCATATTCAAACAACAAATTTTCAGTTTTTCAAGTTGATTTTTCTTAGGTTATAATGACTTGACAGACCAAGAGCCAATAGTTGCGTTTTATTTGTTTTATATATATATATAATATATTTGAATTATTTATTTGAGGTCAATACCGAAGTAAACATAATCACGTATGCAGATGAAACAGCAATTGTTTACCCGGTTCAAGAATGAAACACTTTAAAACAGGTGGTAGAACGAGATCTGAAAATGATTGAATCATGGTTTCAGAGTCGATTGCTGACCATAAACACTACCAAAACTATGTATCAATAAAATCTACTCTGTAATTCTTTACTACTATAAAAGTTTCTGATGATTTCTCAATAGAGTCCACTCTTGAATTCAAGTACCTCGGTATGATTATTGACAGTCATCTCGAGTAGAATAGACATGTTGCACATGTTATGAAAAACAACATTTTTGATTTACAAACTGAAAAACCTCAGATATATTTCAAATGAAACTTAACTGAAAACAGTATACCACGCATCAGTAGAATCGCAGTTAACTTATGGAAAAGTAACTTGGGGAGTAGTCGGCAAAACTATACTCAATAATTTGGTGATAGCTCAGGAAAAACTCATCAAAAACGATCTAATACAGTGCAACGTTTTGGAGCCGGACCTGCCGCTTCGTAGCTGGTCCTCGTGAGTCGTGATAACACATTTATAGTATACGAGGCGAAATACGGACAGTTAGTAGACACGTAGACAAGTTAACCGGTGACATAGATGAATACATAGAAATAAATTACCTATAGTCAATTGGTGAAGTTAAATGAAACTTGCCTGTTATTTTTTTGGTTTGATAATGTTCATTACAATATGTTATTGAAGATGCTGAAGAATAGTTAACTTCATGAAATTCTTTCATCATGATTATTGACTGGGCATTTAATGGTTTATATTATTTTTTCACTGTCGCTATTAACTAGATCGTAACGGAAATCATTTTATAATCTTCTACTTATTCAGTGTGTATTTTTGCTATTAAATCGGAATAATTTTTTTTTTAATATTTGATATTCCTAGCTTGTAGGTAATCAAATTATCTTGTATTAGGAATGTTCATTCTTTCAGATATATAAAATTATTGATTGATTGGTATTATTTGTTTAATCGCGCTTAAGAGTGTAAAACTGCTATAAGTATCATATATAGGGTGTTAATTAAGTACGTTGATAAACTTCGGGAGGAGATTCTTTGAAAGTTTTCAAGACAAAGAGTGCAGATAAACATTTGTCCCAAGTGATAAAAATATTTTTTTTTTAGGTATTTTTTATTTCGGAATTTTTTCAGAATTTGAAAAATCTACGATGAATAAAAATTATAGAATAAAAAATGTAGACAAGCTTTTATACAAGTGCACTGAAAATCAAAAAATAATTTCTTTCATTGTTTGATCTGGGTTATTCTGTGAGTAAAAAATTCAAAAGCTTCCGCCGCGGATACAAAATAGATAATATTGTTAATTATTTGAGAAATGATTTATTTTGTATCGTGCGTGCTATTGAATGGATGGTACTTGCCCAATCTGAACTACTTATTGTCGAAAATATTGTTGAAAATAATGTATATTTATCACCCTGTATCTCGAAAACCAAGCCGTTGGGGACATATGTTTATGTGAACTTTTCGTCCTGAAAAATTTCAAAGAATCACATCCCGAAGTTTGTCAACGTACTTAATTAACACCCTGTATAGCAACCGGTTATGTTTCTTTGTTTTCTTCATATGTGGTTCTGAAGGTTTCCGGCTTCTCCTACAGCTGAATAGTGAGTACGCCACCAAAAATCAGTAAGTCGCACCGGAGCGCCACGGCAATTAATAATAATAGCCGTCCTCTACCCGCACTAGTTATGCCTTTGGTACACTTCACAAGTGTTCATGCATCGAAAAAAATGTGTGTATTTTTTTTCCACAATTGTTTGAAATTTTTAAACAAATTCTGTCTAGAATGGTTAAAGAAACAATTTTGCACATTATTGTTTATCTTGATTTGTTGTAATAATATATCCACATCGTGTATATTTCTTTGAATTCATTTTTACACCATATTGTTTAAATTGGGTAACAACATCGTTGTGTATAAATGTTACAGAAATTTTAGAGTTTTTTTTTGTACAATTCTGTTGATTATATAATTGAAAATTACAGAATATTGTGTTATCATTTTTCACAACAGTTTGTTTTTATTACAATAATTACAACATAATTGAAATTCAGAATGCACAATACTGTACACAAGTCTTAAAATAGCTGTTAGGAAATATAAATTTAAAATACTCCCTATTGTGTGAGACATTTACAGAATGAGTTTTTTGAATACAGTACGGGTTGTGACCTCTATCGGCGGGCAGTTTTGTTTGTGATTTATTACACATTTCGTGTTGTACCTTTTGACTTAAAATGTGTGAAAGTCATCTACAATTATGTATTACACATATTGTGTATAAAAGTCACAAAGCTGGGGAAAATTTCACCACAAAAATTTTCGACAATTGTATACATTATTTAAACATTTTTTTAACACTTTCAATGGAAAAAATCTACACAGGGATTTCTTTCCGTGTGGGGAAGTATTATCTTCATTATCATCATATTATTATTTTATTGATATTATATGTACATCTCGTTACAATTTTGGAATATTTTCCGGAGTATTTATTCGAACGCAATCAACATCAGTTAAGTGGTGTATTCTAGTTGAGTGTTTATACATGACTTCAATTAGGAAGAAACGTGTAGCTTTTCAAAACAATCTCGATGTCATGGGGTTGATTATAACTTCTGGGAGAGTGTGGCTGACTTTTCGGAAAAGTTAGAATTATATACCCAGAGCTATCAAGAACAAGTTGAATGTGGTCAGGTAGTGACCAAAATAAATGAAGGTCCTGCTACACAAAACAGTTGTTGTGCAACTCATTAGCAATCCCTATTCCGAACTTCTGCGGCTAGGCAGGTATTTCACGTCGCTTATTTTATACATTCAAGTTGAGAATAATAATAAAAATAAATCTTTTTTCACAAAAATATCGCAAAAAAATCGTAATTCAGAATGGTTACGTCAACAAAGCAGCATTAGCCGATAAGTGCGAGAGCACTTGTATTAGCATTAAAAAGATCAAATATTATAAAATAGTAGTAATATAACATACGAATAATAACTAGTTAGAATAAAGAATGTCACTGGGTCTGGTAAATGACTTGAAGCTTCATGAACGTGTAGCCTACATGTTGAGAAATACACCTGTTTTTGTTTCATTTAAATCAAACGAGTAGTGTTGAAATTACGATAATTTTAGTTTTCGTCCTATTCAAATATTTCGCGTGAGTGCGCCATGCTCGTATGACGTCATTTTACAACGCAACGATCTCACCATACATATAATAAATAATAATTTACCTGAAATAGACGTGTTAATGGATGCAGACTATTTTTCAGATAACTCGATTTCTTTGCCACCGAGATGAGAGGAGTGAAAATGCAAATGTATTACTTAATAAAATTTTACTTTTTATTACTAGTGTTTTAAAAATGTACTTCATACGTCATACGTCATATTAATACTATGAATTTGACATTAGGTGATTGCGAAGGAAGAATGCGCAGGTATTCGTAAAAGAGTGGGACTTATTAAAAACAATACTGTGTTACTGTACCTTCATAGTTTTCATCATGGACCATTTTTTTTCAGGTCAGTTGGTTTTTGGATCCAAATTTATGTGTAACAACTCCTTTTTCAAGATTTACTTTAGCTTCAACTAATCTATACTTTACGTAGTTCTCCATGCCTCTTTTAACTTGACACGCAGAAAAAATATATAATAAGAGAGAAAAAACTTTCAGTATTAAACCTGAGTACCTAAAAAGTAAACTTAGTCTTTGACAATGTTTAAAACCGACCCAGATGAATTACAAAAAGTGTATCCTTTTTCAAATATACTTAGACGCACGTTTATCACGAGTGAGTACTGCAGTAACATATTATACTTACATCAAAATGATTTTCGCAACAATAGACATACATTTTGGCTCTGGGAGGATCAGCCCTCTTCATGATTCGCATCCATTTCTTTCGACATCTGGTTCGAAAGAGACAATAAAAAACAACTTTTCGTGTACATTAGTAGTTGTGTTTAAACACTTTGGCACAATACACATTTTCATCAACTTTTGACGTAAACGTCATCAAAACAGGTCAGGAGCAGTGCACACACTGACCGACCGTTGTAAAGTGACGCCACAGCGGCCGATGACTGCGCGTCGCCGTCCACCCGATTAACAATCGTATCGAGAAAAAATAAAAATTACTGTATTTTTCATTTTTAAAAGATTGTATCGTGAGCTAAAAATCAAAAGTTTGTGATATTCTTCAGGGTCCTGCAACTGCGCTCCGGTGGTCTATAGCTTCTGAACGGCGCCAATTGAAAATATTTTTATAATGCTAGCATGTTTTCTTCTTGGGAGAGTATCTTTGAAAAATAGTGCACCAAACCCAAGTTATGTATTTTGTGATGGAACACACTATATTTCATCACATGGTTGAATAGAGTTTACTTCAAAAAATACCGGGTCATGTATTTTCATCAACTTTATTTTCGGAGATATATCGACATTACTTCAAAAAACATAAGTTATTCAACACTCTAACTCCGTGTGGAAATTTTTTTTTAAAAATTGATAGGAGGGGAAATGACTCCAATCTGGTCTAGTTTGTGTAACATGACACAAAGTTGAAATTTCAATACTTTAATAAAAATATCTCCATGTTTTTTAATGTAAACCAACATTTAGGACCGCTTAGGACCGCTATTAAAATGCCAGTTTAATCGAGTTTTACCTCCGGATGGATTTATGAATGGTTTAGACTGTGAATGACTTTCATTAAATGTTTGTTTAAGGTTCACATTCGCTCCATTAGCAGATTCATTTGGAGTTAAAACTAATATTACAATAATGGCCCTTAGTGTTTATGTTGTAACTTCAGGGGTGGGATTCTGTGTACCATAGAATTCTATTGTCGACAGTTTTGTCTCTTTCTCTCCAATGAATTCAACCATACTTCTCTCGAAATTATCATTTTTTTTCGGACTTTACTACTATATATTTATTGCATTCCTTCTTACATCTAATGAAATTTATGATGACATCGAAGTGCATTACAAATCATAATGCATGCATTTCATTCCTACGTTTACAGCTCCCGAGAGCTGTCCTATTCTTACTCCGAAACACAGACTGTTACAACTCCTTTCCTTTACCTTCCTTTTTGTTCACAAAACTATATTGCAACCAGTGGAGTCCCCAAGGTTCCAACTTGGGGCCATTGTTATTCTTGATATTTATTAATAATCTTTGCAAGAGAGACACTAGATTGCAATAAATTAATGTTTGCGGACGATCTGAAATTATATATTTCTGTTTCTAATGTGGATGATTGTACTATTCTACAGGAACATATCAACTCTTTACATGATTGGTGTTTGATCAATAACCTTTTCATGTAAAGTATTGACTTTCACTAGAAAATCTAATACTATTTTTTCCCATACTCAATTAATGATACAATTGTAGAACATGTTGATAATATTAGAGACTTATGAGTTCACTTTGACAATCAGCTCACATTTAACTGTCACATAAACGCAATTACCAAATCAGCATATCGTATATATGGTTTCATTTTTAGAAATTGTAGGAACTTTAATGATATTACTGCACTCTCATCTCTTTTCTTTAGTCTAGTAAGGTCTAAACTAGAATATGGATCATTAATATGGAATCCCATCTATAGTCAATCTGCAACAACTATTGAGAAAATCCAGAAAAAGTTTTTGAAATTTTTATGCTTCAAGGTTGATGGAGTTTATCCTCCAAGAGGATCTGATTATATGAACATACTACGCAGATTCGATTTCTTATCTTTAGAAAAACGCAGAAATCAAGCATCTATTATATTTCTGCATAAGCTGTCGAATGGCGAAGTGGACTCCCCAGTACTACTATCACAAATTGATTTTCATGTGCCGGCATTAGAGTCTAGATCAAATACCAATTCTAGTTGCAAGCACCAATTACACCAATTAATGTGATGTGTTCTAATGCTAAGAAAATATCAAATATATGTGATATTTTTAACTGCAGTAAGAGTGAATTAAGAAATAAATTTCGAGCACATCTATAAGCTATCTGGATGTCAATCATGGAATTTTTTTTTATATTGTATCCTTGCCATCTTTTGTATGTTGTTACACTATTACTATAATTCTAATATCATTTCATTAGCTATCCTTTAAAAATTGCCTCGTAAATGGTATCTGTGGGCAGAACATGATATATTATTATTTAATATCTTATGAAATATTAGTTGGAGCTGTATCGTTCTTCCTAACAAACATTGCGAATATTTTTCTTCATATGTCAATACAAAACAGAAAACCAGCACAAAGTGGAGCTGTCCCCTTCTTTCACCGAGGTCTTCAATTGCTGCTGATTCTCCGTATTCAGATTCAGATGCATCCATGTAAATCTGAATGTAGTCCTGATGTTCGGATAATATTTGGTTGAAGTTAGTGAGGATTTTGGAAGAAGTTTCGTTTTTGCTGAACTTCGATCAACCAAGGTGGGATATTATAGTTATTTATGCAACAAGTGCAAAAAGTAGGTGTTTATTGCACTCGACGTGAAATTGTCCGACGAGGCTGCCGTTCGTAGGTGGGCGACAGCTGTGTAACGGAAAAAACAATTTTAACAATTTTTTCAACATTTTTTTCAACAGCTGATGTTAATTCGGAGGCACATTTCTTAAAAATTCCATCAGATCCACTAGCTTTTTTGATGTTTCAGACTCCCAATAATATTTACACATACTTTTTTGGGATTTTCTGAGTACTTGAATTCTGAGATAAAGACAGATAATCTGATCTAGCATCGATCTTCGGATACCTGTTGACTCGCCTTGTATGGGTAGTGTCTTTCGGTTACCAGCTGAGACTATATAAAAACTGCGTAAACTTGGGACCGTAACTGCATTATATCTTCATGGATGGTTGAAAATATACACAACAAAGGATCCATTGTCGAAAGTCCCTGTACAAATATTCAACGTGCCTTTTCCAGTTTGCGAAAGTGTCGGAAGCGAAAGCACACGTCAGACGCACAACGGATATAAAGTTAGCTCTTACATCTCCTTTTATCAGTTCTATGCGGCAGTTTATTTGCACGGAAGCTTCCAGAACCGTTTGTCACTGAAATGATGAGCCTAAGAGAGTTTACCCATCGTTTGATAGTTGAGGAATGTGTGGAGTTTGAAACACCATTAGACCGTCTACGGAGAAAGATAATTCGAGTAAAGCAAATAAATAAAGCATAGATGTGTTTTTTATGATGTTCCAGAAGTTCATAGAAATGAAAATATGACTATGAAAATAATTAAACATCTGGAATTTTCACATTTGTCAACCGGACATTAGTTCACTACTGGCTTCATAAAACTTATGATGTGTGAGTTTTCTCCTCACCCAATCATACAGTGGGTCTGATTTAAAATGAAGACACTCGAATATTTTCGTAATTTTTGGAATCAAAGGACCCGTCTCAAACGTAATGATCTATATAGGATTTTTCTGAATTTTTTAGATTGTTTAGAGGAAGTCTTCACAAAACACATCATTTTTCAGAAATATTGGCCAGTATTTCCAAAACTCTTGGATATTGGACCATAGCTTTCGATCAAGAAGACTTCCTTTGAACAATATCCAAAATTTAGGTCATTCCCACATAGATCACTTTTACTTAACGTTTGATCGGGGTCCTTTGGGCTTTGGCACAATTGACGTCCTATATAAGGCATACATTTTGAAGCAACCAACCCAAATTTTAATAACAAACAGATAATGGCAGCCCTCCTAAACGATGATCATTTCCGAAATTTTGCTTAACTGGTGAATCCTTCCTCAACTCAGGCTAGTCTAATTTTCACCCAAAGTTCTTTTCGATTTCTAGGCCGAAGATTGAAAGTACAATTTCTTTCTGTTCAGCGCATTGGAAAATATTGTTCAGTCACAGAAGAAGAGTTCTGGAATTATGGATTGATGCACCATCTAGCTGGAAAAACATCACCTGTCGGACATTAAGGATGATCTTCAATGTCATGTCTTACTTCCGTATCAAAAAACAAACAAACAAATAATGAACAAATAATTCTGTTTTCTCGAGAATCATATGAGGGAATCTAATAATTCAAATAAAATATTTAGTATTAAATAGTCAGTTTCATTATCAACTCAACGACATATTATCATTGAGAGAATTGATTCAAAGCTTACTGACTGTTACAGAAGATCCATGACATAGAATGATTGAAATAAGAAAAAATTGTTAGATATAAAGATTTTTTTTATAATGCTAAGTAATTCCATTCTTTTTTTTACACGTAATGTCGGATTTTCTGAGTTATGAAATATTTGAAGCAAATACTGGCCATGCACGGTGTCACTACTGGTGCTATGCCCAGCAAATATACGATTAGCCTTGAATAACTTGCAACTTCTTCCACTTCTTCCTACGTATCTGCATATTGTAGACCCTCCAGACTAAAGTACCTGGGCCAATGGAGGGGCAATAACCTAGGCCCCTCCATCATAATGGAGGTCATAATAATTGACACGTTTGAGATACCGTTGGACAAAATGACTCTAACCTCAGAGTAATGAAAGACCATAGAGAGACCATCCTTGTCTTGAAGGCAACATTTTGTTTACAAGTGAAGGATTTGTACATGTGAAGTCCGTATTCAATCGGGTAGTTTCGTGTATGCCCGCTCATTTCATTCGGGTCAAGTTGTCATTCTTCATTTGTATTATGGTCCTTCTTACTCCAAATGTGAACAAACTGTCCATAACGTATCAGCACCCGTCACCCCCCTCGCCCAAACATTGTATAGTAAAGGATAGTTCATGTCCACTTCAAAACTTCTATTTGTGAAGGTATGGGTAGGGCATCTCTCTCTTTTATTACTCTGAGACTCTAACCTAAAACACGTCTGATACAATATAAAACACCATATAATACAAGATGAGGAAGTCACATTAAAGGCCATACCAATACTGTCAAATGCCCAAATATGGTACAAGACGAGCCATCGGGTTAGGGCGGGAATATACGGGGAGATCAAGGCAGGACATTAGTCGAAGCCTTGGTACTCAATCCTCTATATTCCAAGCCAAATTGATAGTTATTTTCGTTTAGGTCCTAAAAACTAATCCATGGTGATTATCTCCGACAGTCAAGCGGCAATAAAGTCGAAATACGCTTCTCTCCAATAATCCTGCAAATCTAGCTATGATATCTTGCAGAATACAGCTACTTACCTCCATTATTCTACGAAGGACATCGATCTACATCTGTCAGATACCTGTGCAACGTTCCACAAGCAAGACCTGACTGATTGCGAATGCTTCTATGAATAAACTAGGCTCTCGCTTGTTTTGGGTCGCAGAATAGTAGAGAGGTTTTTGCCTCTTATCAATGACAGAGAAGCTGTGTTTAAATGAATCTTTACGATACACCAGATATCTGACAGATTAGGTTCAATGCCTTCCGTGGTGTTAGCCAGGGAATTAGTTATTTTCTGCCAGAGTTTCCTCATTCCTAGTACTGCAGAATGGATGGAGATGGGTATACCGACAAACTCATAGGACTATATCCGATCTCCTATCATTTGCTAATCTTACTAATATTTTAAATGTGGATGTACTTTTGGAGGATTGCTTCTCAATCACGCAAAAACAGCGTAGCAAATTGGGATAATATTTGGCATACAGATATCTTATAGCCTAAATTAACACATATGTTACTTTTTAGACATGGCTTAACGACTGATCAATTGAAGGGTAAAAGGGTGAAACTAGCTAAGTTACAAATAACGATAACCGAGTTATTGGCATTTCTAGGTGACAATTCATCATAAGTATGTATTGTGTGAGATTTTTTAATTCGGTCAGATCTTGTGACTTGTCTGGTTATTCTCCTGACCTCTTGATCCCTCAGAGAAAGTAGATTATTTGCCATCAGATAGTGAAGCAATTTTATTGAAAATGGACTTAGCGGGTTTTCCCCTGTTCCAATTTATGTTAAAAATAGCTTCTTCCTGCGATTTTGCCAAAAATTAGTCCGTCAATAACATCAACAAAAAAATCTTGGAAGGGTTCGTCGGCGAATCAGAAATATTCACATCGAATGACATGTTGACGACAGTACAACTTATTCTCTAGAATTTCTCAACAACGTGGGAGTAAAAGGAGAGCATTCCCATAAACTGGAACTGAAGTTTAGCATCGCAGGGGTGGGACTCCGTGTACTGTGTAATTCTATTGTCGACTTTTATGTCTCTGTCTCTTCCATGAATTCAAACATTATGTCCTCTCACTTATCCAGTCGAAAATAGAATTCCATAATACATGGAGTCCCACTGCAGTTCTGCTGAAGCATCTTGATTGCACCAGCCTACGTTTCAGAAAGCTGGGAAGAAATGACAACAGAAGGCACATTAAGAGGAAGATCTTTAATTGAATCTCTCAATTATGTATAAAGTGAACTGAAGTTCATCATTCAACGAATTATTAAAAAAAAACGGACCAATAATTTGGTCCCTTCAAGAATTAAACAATGGGAATCATTAATTCAAATAAAATATTTTCTATCAACTAGTCAGTTTCATCATGGATTCAATGACATGTTTTTATTGAGAGAACTGATTCAAAGCTAACTGAATGTTATAGATCTATGACATAGAATGAGTAAAAATACGGAAGTTTTGTTACTTAGACATAAAGAGTTTTTTTCATAATGCGAAGTAATTCCATTCTGTGTTTTATCTAGTAACGTCGAAATAAAAATTTCAATTATCAGGCGTGCCTTCCCATAATCTGAAGCTAAAGGCGTCCCAGTTCTGCTGGTGCGTAATCAGAGTTGGGGAGGATATCATGAATGCCACTATTCGCTTCCCAAATGATTGGCTGTTTCAAGACCAAGACGAGACTGGCTCGGTCTTGGACTTGGTCTTGATAATTTTGGTCTTGGTCTTGATAGTCTTGGTCTTGGATCAAAATGCGTCTAGAAATTTGAATTATTCAATTCAATTGTAACAAAAACAGTTGAAGATAGGTATAGAATATTAATGAAATATTCAACCTAAAATTCAAATAGGTATGCATAAATATACAGGATGATTTATTTAAAATAAAAAATCGTTCAGCTGAAAGTGATATGAGAAGGTATGGACCACTGCGACCTTATAACATGCACCTATTTGTTGTAAACTGTAAAACTGCAATACTGAATTTGAAAAATATATTTTGGATTTTGAGTGAACAAAATTCAAAAACTTACCATCGGTCTCGGTCTCGGTGTCGGTCTCGATCTCGATCTCGGTCTCGGTCTTGGTCTCAGTCTCGGTCTCGGTCTCGGTCTCGATCTTGGTCTCGCGAAGCCCTAGTTCAAAAACACCGCTTTGTTAATTGAAGACTTGATTTCCCATATTATTTCAATGATTTTCCTGCCGAGTTGAATAAACTTTCTCATTTTCAATTTCAGCAAGAAAAGTCCCAGTTGATTTTTTGTTGAAAATTTGATTATGAAACGAAATATATTAAATATAGGGTGTTCCACTTACATAATTTCATTGCATTTAATATTATGAGAACGCGACTGTAAACTTATTTGTCTTCAGAATCGAGATGGCCCTGAAAAATACCATTAGTTTGTCAAAATGAAATAACTGAATTTGTGACAACAACAATAGTAATTTATTTTGATGCAACAGGCACTACAGTATATGGTATAAGTCATAGGTAGGTAAGTCATAGGTAGGTAAGTCATAGGTACAGCATAATTAAAATCGCAGAATTTCACTTAGAATTAATGAAATAAAATAGAGATTCCTTAAAATAAAAGTACATGGATTAAATCTGACACATGAGTCAAAACATACTAGGCAATTACAAAATACATATTCAAAATGAAATATATGGCAAATACATTAATTTGAAATCACTAAAGACAATCGCATAGTAAAAGCAGTGTCGATTCCTAGAAACAATACAATACAAAATACAATTACAATAGCAGAGTTGGCAATGGTGCTTTCTCAATTTGGAAGAGGCAGTATATCTAACCTCGAATATAATGATCTTACATGAAACACAGACCCTGCGGACATAAATTTTCATGCAGGAACGAAACGGTAACGACTTTTCACAACTAGTTGTTTTTTTGTCATCTTCCAGGAAATGTCTCCACAAGAGTAGTTGGTTTTATATTGCGAAAATGTTGACGAATATTCTATACGTGAAATTCAGAAAGAGATATATGGAAACGGGAATGACTTCGGATGAAACGCACGTCTTCGAATTTATCACTAAATGTAACATTTATACTATTTATTTCCACGAAAACACCGATCAGTCTTTATAACCAACTGTTGATGTTTTGCCGTTTCAATGGATTGTGTTATTTGTTACATATATTCGCGAAGGCTCTGAAAGATCCTATTTATGTTTCGACGAAGAAATATACCGTAGCTATGAAATTCGTTTCCTAGGCTTCCAATGTAAAATAATATTACCTATGTACGATTCCACTTTAACGAAGGAAAGTTAAAAAGTTTTTGTGAAATGGAGACAGACTGGCAAATTTTCTATGATGTTTCAGATACGTTAACGAGAGGATCGCTATGGAATATCAAGTAAATAGGTATAGTTCAGCAAACAACTGAAATCGTGAAAACATGCACGCCTATGATGCGCATTAGTCGTACGACCAACTATTGTCCGTAATATATCCAGTGATAAGGCACTCAACATTAACGTTCCGCAAGGAGTGGAGATTTCACAGGTTCAGCTATGTTTGCCGAACTGTAATAGTCTTACAGCTGAAACTTTGCATGTACATGATCAGTTAGGTAAGAAAACAATAAGTAGTCTGGTTGGATTTGTGTGGGTGCAACATTATCTCCCAAATTTTTGAAAATGTGAAATGATTTAAAAAATGATGTTCTTCCACGAAGCTGGAATTTGAATATAAAACTATTTCATAAAATACTTTTACTATGCTGAAATTCTAAGAAAATATTCTCTATAATGTACGTGGAACACACATTGAGAGCCAGATGAATTGCATGATTGCGAATACGCCCCAGATCAGTAGACAGGGTGAGATACCCCCATACCACACGGTATCTGGACGCCAAACAAATAATGTCAAAAATCTAACTGCTTCAATATAATATGTATATCGATTAGAGCTACAAGCAGGAATTATTTTGGATTATACCAAGTGGCTCAAAAATGAGGTACATCAAAGTTTTATAGGTGGAAGACCCTGTATTCAGTTACAAAAAAATATGATTTTATGTGATGTATTTCGCACCCAACGTTAACCGTTCTTGAGTAATTGATTTTTTTATGTAAATGCTTGGTTCAGATTGAAACATCGAAATCAATACAAATTATTCATTAGAAATTTTACCATTTAAGGGGTTCTAGGCTATTGATTTCAACTCGTTTCTCCATATTAAAGAGGACGTTCAAAGATCAATGTGATTTTTTTTTTATAATTTCTTCATTCTTTATTCGTTATATAAGTCTTACTGACAGCTGAAAATATTCACTATTCACGAAACATTTTAATCATATCTAGGCAGTAGTTTATTGAACGAAGTATACAATTTTTTACTCTATTAAAAAAAAACAAGCACTTATGAAACACAGAAAGAGGTAATTTAAAGTAGGTGTTCTATGTTGACCAATCTGTTGACTACATATATACACTTTCTGTTCTAAAGACTCGTTTGCAATTATTACTTTTTAGATATTTTCAACGATTGACGAGTTGAGAACAGTCTTTTTTCACCCAAAGGGTTGTTTTTTAGGGGGAAATCCTTTTTCACTAAAAACGAATTTATGTAGTTTTATGATGTATTGAGGCATCTACATTTTATGAAGCAAAATGTCCATGCTTGTTGATTGTGTAGAATTATTTTACACCGACTATACAACAGTTGAAATTGGTGGACGTTGTTAAAAATATTTGACTAAGATGTCGGCCGCCTGAATTTCATCTAGCAGTAGCACTGTATAGACTGACCGATAATGACACATTTTTTGAAGCGTTTTTTTTATTGCATGTTTTTTTCAAATCATGGTTATTATATTCTTTGAATGTCCTCACCAAATATCTGAGACTTCTGGCATGCAGCGGCGTTACTGATAACATTTTAATTTTAATTATTTATATATCTTCAAACGTTTTTTAAATGTATGCAAAGTGGTTTTTTCTAACATTTTGAACTAATAAACCCATATATTGCACACAGTTCGTTCGTGTAGAAAATCCCGGAATTATCAACTGAACATGTAAAAAAAGAAGGTATTCAAAAACTATTAAGGTTTGCTTTATTACAGGTTTATTTTTGGTGTTATATGGATAACGAAAAATAAATTGCATACGCTCCTTTCGTGTAGAAAGCGCTGGAATTATTTTGTCAACATACAATTATTTTTGTTTTCATTTTTGTTTGCGTCTTTACAAAATAGTTGCAGCGGTTTCCAAAAATAAGACTTTAAAAAAGCAGACTTTGAATAATCGTTCTCGAATACCTTATTTTTTACATGTTCAGTTAATAATTTCTACACAAGGGAAGAGTATGCTTTTTATTTATCGTGGGATTTTCAGTTCAAAGTGTCAGAAAGACCTCTTTGCATAGATTGAAAACTCGTTCGGAAATATATTTCAATAAATTTTAAAATTTGATTGGTTACGCGATATTTGGTATGGACACTTGAAAACCTATAAAATTGATAATAAAAAAATTCATACATTGACAAAACGTTACAAAAAATGTGTCATTACCATCCGGTCTAGTATGTTGGTTGAGACCCAGTAGAAGAAAAATAAAATCTCAAATGTATCGAAATGACATGGTTCGTTCGAAAATTAGTGTGATTGAGGCATTTTATTCTATCTTGGCATGAATACCGACCACCTGGATTGGTGCTGTGGGGTCTCATGGTTTTCCCACAGCTGAAAAGTGAAAGTCTTTCCGGAACGCTGAGGTGAATATATCAATATTATTAGCCGTTTCTTACTCGTACACGATATACCATTGGTTATAGGTTTTCCAGAAATATTTATGATCAAGTATTTTTTATGTAGTATTTCTGAATTAGAAGGTTGCAGATGTGTTACCTTTTTAGCTTCTTTTTGGTCTAAGCTAATAATAACGGTTACTTATATGATATGCAGTGAGAAATGTAACAATACGATTATCGTATTGAAGGTATCTCACTTTTTTCCAGAAACATCTTATTGGAGATGGTTCGATTTACTCTTTTTGGTATCTGGAAATCAACAGTCCACCAAATCGCATTCATTGACGCTTTTATTTCATCCCTCTCATGTGCCGCTTTGCTAAATACCAACTGAAATATTTATGGCTGAAACTGTGAAGAGCTGATGTGCTATTCCTGAGGATTTTATCCCGCGAGGTATTGAAAAATCTATTTCTGAATTCTCAGTTCACCTCACGGATGAATACACTTTATATCGATTGCTTCCAGGTATATCAACCTTTCTGCGCTTGAGATGATATGTAACTGGAAATTGTTTCTCTTGCATACTCTAAGAGACTCCTCTGGGAATTGAAGATTTGAATCAGTTTCCCATATATTTCCAGATTAATATTATTGAGACTGGACTAGATACGAGGGAGTGACTTTTTTGTGTTTGAGAGTGGTTGAAAATGTATTAGTGTGAGTAGAATTCTGCTGGACTTCCATTGTCTAGAAACAAAGAAAATTAATTTTTTGTTTTTGTTTTGAGCGGTATGAAGGGCACTATCATCAGTGACTGAAAACACACACAACCGTTATAGAATTCACTAATTCTGAAATCAAAATTGACACAGAATTCTTGCTCTTGATATTGAACAAATCAGGGTCCGGAGTGATAATTATCATCGATAATTATCAAGATAATTATCAAGATAATTATCTTGATAATTATACCTTGATAAATATCTTGATAATTATGAAAATCCACATTAACTCTAGTTGTATTTTGTATTATTAGCGTTTTCCACTGGACTGCCCTTTCGCACTCCAGTGCACTTGAGCGTAAGTTCGGAACGCACCCTCGTATCCAACCGAACTCACCGAACACAAATAACCTCAAAATTTGTGTCAAAACTGAAAACAAACGTGTTCGTTCGTATGTTAAATTAAAATTTAAAAATAATATACAAAAATGCCGAGAATTAAAGATTCCGTGTGGAGCCAATATGTGTGTATAATAATAATAATAATAATATAACTTTATTCAAAGAAAGAATGGGTTTACAAGAACACTATAAAGTGAATAAAGTAGTAGTAGGCGATAAGCGTTATTACACTTGTTTCGCAAAAAAATACAACTGAATCATATACAGTACCATAGAATTACTTATAAACTATTTGAATTTAATATAAATGAAAACACCATATATTGTACGAATAAAATTTGAATCATCCACAAAAGGAATTTCAAATTTAATTCACTATTTTAGGACACATATTACAATTACAAATTAAATGGAATATTAATTTGTTATAATAGCAATTTTGTTGTAGGTAAAAGTATGAAAGATAAAAATGATATATATATATATATAAAATGTAAAAATGTAATAAAATAACAATATTTGTTGAAGCGTATTCATATTCAACACATACGGAAATGGGATAGAGATAAAAAATTCACACATGTTATAACGAGGAGGTTTCTTGGTCAATATTGGTTGAAATTATCATTCTCAAAAGACCCGTACTTCAGATCTCTTTATGAAAGTTTTCAAGTGTTTTTTGAAATGGAGTAAGTTCGGTATAGTGCGAATTGTTTCAGGTAGAGAATTGAACATTTTTGGAGCGTTGTAAGAAAAGCTAGTTTTCAGCAGTGATTTTGTTATTTGCGGTATTTTGTAGTTATGTCTTTGTCTAGTGTTATAGGTATGTGTTGGTAAGTTTGACGAGTGTTTTGTTGTATAATACTTTATGTTTACATTGTAGAAATAGAGTTGTCTCAGGTCGAGTATCTCTGATTCTTGAAAAAGTAGATCACTTGGATATCTTGAGTTTTTGCCTAGAATAATTTTCAGGAATCGTCGTTGTAGGACTTCAAGGGGTCGGATGTGGGATTTTAGTGCACCTCCCCATGATAATAAACCGTATCGAAAGTGACTTTCAACGAGTGCATGATATAGTGTGAGCAATTGATGAACCGGAAGGATATTTTTCATGTATCTTAGTCTATAAAGGATACATTGTAGTTTTTTGGTGACGTAGTTGATGTGTGTGTCCCATTTCATGTGACAGTCTATTAAGACTCCTAGGTACTTTATTTTACTTTCAGATGTGATTGTAAGATTGTTTTTCCCATCAAGGATATTGAGCTGAGTAAAGTGAGGAAGATTCGTTTTATTACAACTGAACGGTAGGAAGTTGGTTTTTTGAAAATTTATAGTTAGTAGCCTGCTTTCAAGCCATTTTTTAATGATAATAAAGTCGGTTTCTACTATTTCCTTTACTTCTGTCCAGGTATCTGCTTCGTAGAAAATCGCGGTGTCGTCTGCGAAGCCGATAATGTTGCCCCAGTGGTATGTGGGCAAGGTGCCGGAAGTGCAAAAAGGAAATGCAAGGCATCCTTAATAGACTTGAAAAACATTCAAGTATATGAGTCCATCGACAGATACACCAACAGCGGCAGTATCTACTAACTTACAACCTGCAAATAATTCGTCTACGCCTGCAACTGCATCACAACCACAACAGTCACCAGCGACAGATTCCAGTAAACCAAACATAATTCAAACCAAGCTTGCAATTACAAAAAATACAGAGGTGATAGCAACTACAAAAGATTACGAAGAAAAAATTGATCTACAGATTAGAAAATATTTTTATGCCACTAATACAGCATTTAATCATGTGGAACACGAAGAATTTATAAAACTTTTTACACTGCTTCGGCCTGGCTACAAGCCTCCATCGGTTTATCAAATTGGTAATTCAATATTAAATAAAGTTCATAATGGAGCTACACAAGAAACAAGAAAAAAGATTAAGGGACAAACAGTCTCTATGTCGTTGGATGGATGGAGCAACATTCACAACTGTCCATTAGTTTGCTCAAGCATCAGCACCTCATGTGGTGAATCTATTTTAATTGACACGGTGGACACACAGAGCAATCCACATAGTGCTGATAATTTAAGTGTAGTTGCAATGAATGCTATCAAATCCGCCCAAGAAAAATTTGATATTAAGATAGGCAGTTTTGTAACGGATAATGCAGCCAATGTGTAAAAAATGAGAAGAGATCTGGCTGAAAAACAAAAAACAGATTTTGTTCACTATGGTTATTCCGCACACATTTTGAATCTGCTTGCCAAAGATTTAGAAATGCCTACAGTGACATCGTCGATTATGAAAGTAATAAAATATTTTCGAAATAAACAGGTTCCATCTGCTCTTTACAAAAATGCAGGGGGTAAAAAATTAGTTCTTCCCTTAGAAATTCGATGGAATACTATGAATGATTCATTGCAATCATATCTTGACAACAGAGGGATATTAGTGCAAGTTTGTCAAGACCACAAAGAGTCGATAGACAACGAAATTATTAAAATTGTGAATGATTCTCACATAACAATGAATTGTGTTGATTTGCTAAAATTACTTTCACCGATTGCAGTGGCTTTGGACAGAATGCAAAGAAACGGAACCACTATAGTCATAGCTGTAGAAATATGGAATGTACTAGAAAATGATTTAGCACATCAGACATCAACTGTAAAAAAAGCATTTCTGGCGAGAAAAAAAATGGCTCTGTCTGGAGAACACTATGCAGCCAACATGTTGGATCATCGATTTTTAGGTCGAGATCTGGGTAATGCTCAAAAAAAGGAAGCTTATGAATATATAACAGCAGCTGACAAAAACTTCACTTCCTTCATAATGGCATTGGTTGCCAAAACTCGTCCTTTTCCAGAATATATGTTTGGGGCTCAGTTCGCAATGAAAAATGTAAAAGATTGGCCAGATAAGGAAACATTTTTGACTTTTTGCGAAAAGCTTTTAACTGCAACAGCCGCCACAGCGGGGCTTGAGAGGCAGTTCTCAACATTTGGCTTGGTTCAGTCTAAACTCCGCAATAGATTAGGCAACGAAAAAGCTGCCAAACTTGTCTTTTTATTTAAATATTTTAATCAAAACCCTGAAAATCGAAAGAATGATTTGACTTGGATAACTTCTCCAGTTCCTCAATCTGAGCTGCCTTCAACATCTACTCCCACAATAATTTCAGTGGAACATGATTCGGATGAAGAAGACAACATTAAGGGCATTAAGTAATTTAACAAAGACTTAATATAAAGACTGATTTTAAAATAATAAATAATTTCCTTAACACGGTTAGAATGTGATACTATTATTTATTTTGTATTTTGTTTTTTGTTTAAGAAGTTTGGAATATTATTTTGTTTAACATATTATTATTTTAATTTTATACTACTAAGAAAAAGAAATTTTGAGTTATTTTTTTTTTATTTCATATTTAGTTTTATTCATTTATTTTTATTTTTGTAGTTTCAAATAATAAAAAATTTGATATAAATGCCTTTCTTATTTTTATACACAACATATTTGAACTGAAAAAATAATTTGTAAGTAAAAATATAACGAAAATAAGTTGTCTGTCAGTATGGATAATTGTCAAAAAAAATAATTATCTTGATAATTACGAACCCTGGAACAAATATTCTACAACACTTGCTGTCTTATGCATTTTGCGTGTATTTCATATCGTCACTTGTTAGGGAATGAATATTCTAATTCTGTTTTAGCAATAATAATGTTAGCCTTGTCTGGTATCATAGTGACAAGATGTCAAATGAAATGTCAAAATCATTCTTCGTTGGCTTTTCATTTGATTGTATGTAAAATTTGAGTTGAATTGTAGCAATAATAATGTTAGCCTTGTCTGGTATTATAGTGACAAGATGTCAAATGAAATGTAAAATCATTCTTCGTTGGCTTTTCATTTGATTGTATGTAAAATTTGTGATTGTGGAGGAAGCACAGTCTCTTACTCGGTTAAAATGAAAATTCGCTATGCTCGTGGTTCCTCACGCTCGCTTTCAGCTCGCGCTCGGAACTTCCCACTTGCATCGATTTTTCATTATAACCTTGTTACAGAAAATACTACTCGTTGTTTCTAGACAATGGAAGTTCAGAAGAATTCTGGTGACTTTTTTGTGATATACCTACCTACCTTCTTATGATTCACACTTTTGGTTCCACGAAAAGGTAAATTCTGTATTGTTCAGAGAAAATCGTGAGAGTCGACGAAAAATCTTAAAAATCTGCAGACTGTATGCCTCATGGAACACCTCCTGAGACAGCGAGTTCCAAAGCTTTGCCGTTCGTTGGAAGAACGAACCCTGGGAAAGAGATGTTCGGCATGTCTCCATAGTGCATATGGATGTGAGGACTGAGCTCGACGGATCAGTCTCGTTGGGACCGCTAACGGTGGAACGATTGATGATATTTCAGAAGAGCATGAAAATATCTATAAAACAGAGACAGACCGCCAACCTTTCTGCGGTGTGTTCCTTAACTGAAATGGCTTCAATTAAAGAACAGGAGTTATTTGGTAATCAATCCTTGTACAACCCTTTTTCGAACTTTGAAGTTTAGACAGCATACAATCGCTGTACAACACTTCATTGAATACAACTGTTCATAGCAAAAATGTTTCGACTAAAAATAATATTCCACAAAAATTTTAGAACTTGCTGAGGCTGTGTTACTTTTAAAAAATGCAGTTTTCAGTCGTATACAAATCCTCCAAACTTTTTTTCTGACTCGATCAGCCTCTACGTTGACATTTGAAAATAAAATAGTAGGAATAAATTAAAAATTAAATTTTACACAGCAGATGAAAACACAGCAGAAGAAACCGCAAAGTTGTATCTTTCCCAATACCTACTTTAGGACTAAAATTGATAATTTGAACGTAACCATAGCCCTCTAGATTAAACATTAAATATCGAAATAAAAAAAAAATAGTCAAAAAAAGTTTTATTCAGAATGTCATATGGAGACAAAAAAGATGAAAATATACTGGGTGTCCCATTTAAAAATCGAAAGTTTATATCACTTCCGATCTGAGTCACTTGTCAAAAATGCAGTTTTATATTTTATACAAATGCTCCAACTTTCATTTCAATATCTGAAAAATCAAAAAAGTTATAGAGGCGAGCCAATTTCTGTGGACACCCAGTATAAACCCCTCTTTCTCTGAAAACAAGATATGGAACTATGCATAGGAATTTAGAAAAAAATTCGAAAATAAATTTCAAAAACTCACGAAACTGAAAACGAATAAATCCGTAAAAATAGTGAAAATATAGGACCATCAAAAAACTCAATTCAAAGGAGATATGCCTCCTACCAATCTCTTTTTCGAAAAAAAAAAAAACGAAAATTCTTGAAAGATAAATCGGAAAAATCGGTAAAAATAGTGAAAAACATGGGATCATCGAATAATATAATTATAAAAAAATAATATTCCTCTGTTCCCCTAAGAGCGAAATAACGAACGCCGCCTAGGAATTTCCGACTGTTTCGTATGTAATAACATTCATATATTAATCTTTCAGTGGCTTTTTTATAATTATTGTCCAATGCTCTCCACCTTGCTTCAAAAACTCGATCAAAAGGGTAAGGAGTAAAAATGAATGATTTTTCACAACAGAAATTTACATGTAGGAGACATAAAATCTGCGTCCTCAGTTTCTTTTCATATTATGGGTGTACGATCAATATAGTGGAATGATAATAATTATTTTAATAATAAAGTTTATTTGAAAAAATAGAAAAGGATGGTCTACTTTTGATGAAAAATTTGGGCTATTCATGAAAAACATTTTAATTCTTTCAAATGCTTATATGAATGAGTAATGTAGTGTTACATTTTAATTTTTTTCAATCTAGAATAAGTTATCTTCCATAATATGTTAATATCAATTATTTTCAAAAAATGCAAAGTGGCAACATTGCTCTTTAATTAATGCAATTACTGACGTCATAACCGACATTTTCTCTTTATTCTACTTTGAAACCCAGGATAAACACATATACGCTTTGTTGCCAAAATGTATATTTTGTCATATTTTGCATTCACAAATCTGCTGTTGAAAAACATATTTGAAGATGTTCCGGAATGTTTTGATGGATGACATTTTGGGAAAATGTTTCTTTTTTATAGACCTAAAAGTGTGCAAAATCTTATGACCGGGAGCAGCTAGCCCAGAAAAGCATACCCTCCTTTACAAAAAATGTGTTATGACGAAAAACCAGAAGTCTAGGGCTGTACGTGGTTTATTAGCAGTATATTTAAAAATGAATATGGTGGGTGTTCATAACAAGATACAATAATTCTTAAAAATATAAATAAAAAAAAGGACAGAGTTGAATAGTGCAACCTCAAACGACTACGATTGCTCATTCCATTAAAAGTGCTCTTCTAATAGACTTGCGAGCCAAGCCAAATGAGTTATTGGGCTGGTGAATATTCATAGCCTTGCATGGCTTTGCGGAGAAAGAGGATTACGTTTTCATAGGTTTATAACTGACTCGATTCCGAAATTCTCGGTGGGATTCGAAATTATTAGCCCGGAATGAACCACAGCTACCACTGCCTATTCGAATAAATTTACAAATATACGCCGAATATAAACTCAGAATTTCCATAATTGACAGGCGTTATGCATTGTGCCGTACTTTCTGAATGATTGTGGTTGAAAATTATACAGTGAAGAAGAATGGAATACGCAAAGAAGCTGAAGAAATGTTGTACAACAACGGCCATAATGTTTGCAACAAATGGAAAACAATTTCATCAGCAGATAGGTACAAAAAGTAAGTATTTTATGAGGGGATTGTTTCGGTAGGTACATCGAAAAACTTAAAATCCTTTCAAAGTCTTTTTTTCAACAATCAGCAATATGTCAACAATTTTTCACAATAGATCCTTTCAGCCTTATCACGGCAAGCCGGTACAACCGGATTAGAGGGCAGAGGGTCTATCCATCATTCCACCAAGTACCTCTATGATCAGGACCACCGTTTCAACAGAGTAATTTGGTATTTTTTCCTCCTCTTTTCTGATGATTTTCGTTTCGCTAGGAGCCGAAAACTCTAGGACGAAAATCGTCTTACTTTGATGATCGAGGATGACTACGCCAGGCTTGTGAGATTGTATTTTCCTGAGAGGGGAATGAGTGGTTTATATTTTTGCTGTCAGTTTTATTGTTATTATTCTCGTTAACTTTTAGTTTATATATTGAAAGTGTTATTATTACTTTGCTATTCTTTTTATGTGAGATCAACTTACACTGCACTGTTTGAAACCTTTGGTGTAGTACTGAATATACTGGAGTTTTATCCCAACACCAATCCGCATTTTTTAACACCTCGACATTTGTTTCAATTACCAAGTGATTAGTGAATAATCTTCCTCTTGAAGATGATCACTTGGTGAATGAACGCCACGGCAAATAATAATAATAACCGTCCTCTACCCGCATAGGCCATGCCTTTGGGTACACTCTTCGAGTGTTTATGAGGGAGTATTATTATTATTATATATTATGAACACGTGTCGAGGTGTTAAAAATTGCGGTTTGGTGTTGGGATAAAACTCCAGTATAATTCATGTGAGATCCAGTCCAAAAACACTGTTGAATAGTAATAATTCGTCTTTTCAGCCATTTACTTTTTTTTGGTTTCATTTTGTTTTTTTACTTGTGATTGAGATCCTATTCTCATTACTATAATTAGTTTCATGTTCTTTTTTAAGGATTATAATATCTGTTGGAAACGGTAGGAGACTTTCTAGGGCAGAACAATTATTGATTGGCACTGGTATACTTGTATAGATATAATTATAACTACATTAAATTAATGTAACGAGATTATTATGCGGTTTATAATAATCACGCGCCCAGTCGCCTGTCCAACCTCCGAGATTCATTTAAATTGCATAATAATCTAGTTACATTCAAAGCTTTATTGTATCATTGACATTGACAAAGATGATGTGAAAATGAAATCAACAACTTTGGTTATGTCACGTCATTGTCATTTGAGCGTGCCATTTGGTATCTATTATAATAGTTATTTATGGTACTAGTGTGTTATGTTGAAAATAAGTCACGCGAGAAAGATTTATCAGGCCGAGTGGTATAAATTCTCAAGTGACTTAGGACACATAACACACGAGTGGCATACAATGTTTTATCCAAAAAGTGCAAGAAATCGTTTTTTATGAGATAATAATTAATAAGTTTTGAATACTAACTAGTGAATTATGGATTATAACACACTAGTGTATTATTTGATAGTTTACGTGAGTTATAATCCATAACTCACTAGTGGGTTATGGATTATATTACACTAGTGTGTTATTTGATAGTTTACTTGACTAAAATGACATTAATAATGACAGTCATAACTGTCATGTGTTCGGAAATGGATGTTTGGAACCTTTGGTGTGAATACAATTCAAGAAATAGAAGCTAAGGTATAATTTTATAATGTCTCGAAATTATGTCTGAAACAATAATATAATATATTATTGTTCATTTGGTATCGAATTCATTTTTATATAGAATAATCCTTATCATTATCCAAAACTGATATATTGTTCCGTTGTAATTGTGCGATATTATTCAAGAAATAGAAGCTACCCAAAACATCAAATCTACGTCAATTTCACTCGACGCGCTGTGCTAGAAAAGAAAATTCTAATCCTATTTATAGCTACTACTTATCTGAGTGGTTAATTGCAATTAACTACTCGTTGTTATAATATTATGATGTTAATAATTATTTGTAACACAGATTTAACTTGAAGGAGTTTTAAATTCAATGATACGATAAAAAATATAGTAGTTCCCTCTCAGATCATAAATATTATTATTTTCGGTGAAAAAATGTGTAGTGTCCGAAACATTTTTCGAAGCCGAAACGACGCGAAAAACAAGTTTTTTTTTAGTTTGTCGGTTTTATCGTGACTATGAAATATTGTGATTATACTATGGATAGAATCGTGCTCGAGCAGCAGACATTTTCAATAATTTGCATACAAAGCGGCATTTAAAAAATGTAATCAAAAAAGCTTTGGTATTGACATCGTTCAAAGCTTAATAAGTAAATATGTGCTAACATATATTCTTTCATCAAAATTGAAATTCTGTTTTGTACAGCTCGTGACTATTAAACGGAAAATATTTCGTTTTGTCTCACATATTGAAATTCGTAATTTCGCAGCGAATGACAGCCTATAATATCCGAATTCGAATACTGATAAAAAAGGGTACGTCGATTTTCCTTTACGGCGTGAAATGTGTCAATTATTTATGTGAATACGACGTTTCAAATCTAATTGAAGGGGCATTGGGGCGCTCTATTCAGGGTTGTCGCGTAAAGAGCCCGATTTCCTTTTTTTTCAATCAAGGCTCAACTCACTAAACGCTATCAACAACAAAATCCTCATCTGTCAAATATTTTTCAAGCTTCTATTTAGTTTTACCTTTCACGCCAGTGTCTGTGTGTAATCAAATCTCGCAAGTTAAAGACCCACTTCTAGTCGTCCAATGGGCGGGCGTATTTTCCTCACCGAAAACCCTCTTCTTCCAGTAAAAGCAAGGGTGTACGATAATCCTTCAGGTAATTTCCTCACCAAATATATCTAGGAAATTACCTCCGACTACTGCGATATTCGTTCTGGGTAGATCAGACTGAAGAATCAGTCGCAAAATTTATGTGTTCAATATCCACGTACTGAAATGTCTACGTAAGGTTAGTTCGTTCTGGTTAAATCAGACTAAATAATTTCTCCTCGCAAAATGTTGTTCAATTTTCACGCATTGAAACAGAAAACTTGAAATTTGGCGGGGGTTTATAATTTCGGAACTGATGTTAGAGAAAAAACAAAGTGGTGGCTCCAAGATGGCGGACGAAATTGGTAATTATGGTCAGATTCCATTCAAAATTGTTATGCGGAAGTTTTCGAGGACGAATATTTTCAAGATGTTGGACAAGTTTGGTTATGGTCATATTCGATTTAAGTTTTGTGTGTGGGGGTTCTTGGTATCGGAGATTATGAATTTTCTGTCAAAATTCATAAATTCAAAGTGGCAGTACCAATATGGCGGAACCGAGAGATAGATAGAGAACGCGCCCCCCCTATTTTTCTCGAAAAAAGTTTGAAATTGAAATCGGAAAATCCGTAGAAAGAGTGAAAATCATCTGACCGTCGAATAATACGGTTTCAAAAAGTTTTCTCAGCTTCTGTCAATAGAGTCGTATACAATAATTTCTAAGAAGCCGATATCATTTTTTGCACAATATTTTCAGTAGTTAATTATTTCGCGTTTTCAGAGCATGTCCTAGGGTTCGACGTCAATTTTGTCAGCCGACGTGAAGGAAAATTGATGAAGTTATTAAATTGGGACTTTGATTGAATGCCAATATTGTGGGATCGAACCTTTCAAAACAGCTCATAATTAAATCCGTATCACAATGTTTCGGATTTACAGGATCTTGGAGGACTTGGGAATGTTTCTTCATTACCCAATCTAACGTCAGTTTTCTCATTGAAGCTTTATTGAATTGGATGTATTTTTCCGTATCATTATGATTTTACTCAATTAGATGTCATTGACACTTGACCTACCCTTTACTAATGACGAGGCAAGAACCTCGAAACTCGTCTGCAGGTGGTCTTCCCAAACCAAGTGAAGGATAATCTGCTGTATAATTACAATAAGCATTTGCAATTGGGTCTTCTTGGAAGAACGTTGCACTAATATCTGTCAGGTGTACTTCATTGTCCGTCGTAGTATCAGCCAGGAAAGTAGTTTTTTCTGTCAGATGTTGGCCTCATATTTTCCACCAGGTGGAAATATTTGGAGAGAAGGGAACTTCGACTTTACTATTTCATTTATTTGATACCCTCCGGCAAAAATTCTTGAAATCATGTTTTGCATAAAATAACATGTATTATAAAATCTACTTGTGATGTCAAATGATCACATTCAACTCACCATTACTAATATTTTTTATTTTTTCGAGAAGAAATCCAGAATATTATTTTGTTTCCTTTTTTCTGACATAGTGAAGAAAATTAATTTGCAACGAAAGTAAGTCTCTGGATAATAATTATTAATTGATACCTAATTTGAGATAGATCACCTTTGTATTTGTGAATGCGTAGGAAGGCCACAAACAAGAGTTTTTTTCATCAATTCGACATTAAAGTCGAAATTTAAACATAAAAGTCGACATTTTGATTTTTTCTCGAAATTTCAACTCTAAAGACGAAGTAAAAAAAACATTTGTTGCCCTCCTGCGCTTTCGTACATTTGACACGAACACACAACTGTAGAAACGAATGTTTTTGTCCATTGAGTTAAACCATTATAGTGTTGTATAGATAGAAGCTGGTTAATTGTTTCAAAGGCCTTACTGTAATCGATCAAAATTAAGGAAGTAATTTCGTTATTATCCCAAGCTCTGACAACATAATCCAGTATTCGAAGAACGATTCCTTCATTTCTCATAATTCTTGTTCTGCACGGTAGCTACCTAGATAGCATGTCTACAACCAACGAAATGCGTTTTATTTTTTCTGCCATTAATATCAGGACGAAATGCTCGCGACGTTTATGTTTCCGTTGCGAAGATGACAAACCTAGTCGTAAAATTCGTCCTCTGACTCCGTACGAACAATACCGCACAGAAGTTCTCCTGTTGGCAATCTACCAGAATTGATATTGCATGTGGCGCTCAATTTTGCGAACTTCCACTATTGATCCTCGAATCTCTTTGCGTGTCTCTACATATTCCATTCCGTTAGATCCTGAGTATGTCATTATAGTTATGTTTGCCTCGTAATTCAGGACTCTTGAAAGTTTTGAGTTGTTCGGAAGCAGTAGAGGTCTGCAGGCGGGCGCTTGCATATTTATGAAGTTGGCACGATATTTTTGCTCACTCTCTGGAGGCACATCTCTTTATTACGTAACTCAACTTGGGGGATTGGTTTCAATAAAATTAGTTTTCTGACGAAAAAGTTAATTTTGCCAGAAAATCTTGCGATATCAATAGAGGCGAAATATGTCTGAAAAACATTCACACTATAGTCGATTTCATAAATAAGTAACATTCTTTTTGGATTCTGCGGTAGAGGTTGGAAGGAAACTACGATTTTAAGGAAAACCCTGAACTATTTATATGGCAATATAATATTCTACAAACTAAATAAGCCCATACATTCGGTGAAATTTTGGCGTTCCACAACTTTACAGCTGGAAGAAATTTGTAAATTGTTTTATTTTATTTTATACATGGTGTTTCGGAAATTGAAGCGATAAATAAAGTGGGAGGTAGAAGATGACAAAACAAAACGAAATGAAGGAATACTTTTTTGTCGAAGAAAAAAATATTGTGGGAGATATTGAATTTTAAAGTGTTCAAGACTTTTTTTGGTTATCACTGATCAGAGGTCTACACGCTGTGGCCTGGAGAATAAAACCAGTGCCTCCCAAACAAAACAAAGGTAACTGGAAGCGATTTCATGAAATTTTATACAAAATTTCTAACATTTTTGATTGCGTCAAAAACGAAAATTCATGCCATTTATTGATACATTATGTTCCATATAACAACCTATTTTCTCAATCGCTCCAATTTCGGAAACACCCTGTATACATCTGATAGGAACATTGAAGATACTGTCTCTCCTTTCCCGAAGTGAGCACTGGCGATCATGTTGAAAAAACTATGAAAAAAATTTTGAAAAGTGTGGAAAATTGAATTCTGCGTAGATTGAGGTCAACAGAAAATTCTGATAAAAATTTAATCGAGAAATACTTTTTCAATATATGTAATTTTTCACAAGCTCTTCATCTACATGCCCTTAACATGAAAGTACTATTGTTATTTGTGTAATAAGGATCATAACGATCATTATGTTAGTAGTCGTGAATATTCTAATACGGCGTGCACTACAATAATCATTTATGATCGGAATTACATACAAGACTTTATCTACTGGCGTCAATAAATATATGGAAATATTTTTTAAATTCACAGTTTAGTATTATTAAAACTACAGAAAGATTACTTTCACTACGTACTTCCATTGTCTGGATTGTAAATATGAGCACATGTGAGTAATTAGTTTTAGTTGTTTTCAATTTGTAGTAGTAATAACAGTTTGGTTCAAGGCAGGGATACAAAAAAATTATAATGACAATGACTTTCAAATCTACAGAAAAAATAATGAACAGTCAAGTAATATTATAGATACAACTCATAATCAACTTAGCAAAAGTTATCCATGTTGATTGAATTCACAATAATTAGGCGGAAAAATGAAATGATTTATAGAAAAATAAAGCCATTTCAGAATAGTTAACAGAAAAAATATTTCTTCATTCTATTCTTCAAAATCATCACTTTTAAATTTAATTTTCATTTCATTTGGGTGTGAATTGTAGATATTCATACCGTCATGGTAAAATTGCTGTTGCTAAACAGTTTGCTTGTCTTGTTTCATGATCATCTGTTATTAATTTCAATAGAATTCAAATTAGAAACTTTCTGTTTTTATCGAATAAAGTTCGAATTAATGAACGAATTTTTATTATGAAGGGAATTCAAAATTGGTAAATTAGGTTTATACAAGTTTGCTGTTGGTCAAAAAAACGGTAAGTTGTAAATACATTTCAAAGATTCATTTTATATACTCCGGCAACACCGGATATACTCCGGCAACACCGTTTGCAACCACAACGAATTGTGAGTTTCAAATCTTTGTTATTTTAGTTAGTTAGTTCGTTATTAATTAGTTTTTTTGTGATATAGTTAAAGTGTGAATAAATAACGAGACGATCATTAAATCGAAAGCACACTGTGTGATGAAATTATAGGTAAGCCACACTAAACGTAACCTATAATTGGTCAAATAGTGGCCCCCAGGCTGATAAACCAGGTCGAAATTATATGCGACGTTGCCAAGTTTCAAATAATACCCCAGGTTGAAGACCTTAATTATTGTGAAAATGTCAAAGGATATATGTCAGGGATGCACACTGAAGATACTGCCTACGCAGCCAAAAATAACTTGCTCAACCTGCTCGAAGAAATATCATGGTGGTTGTGTTAACATCACTGCGACTGATATACAATATTACAAGGATAACGAACAAACATGGAATTGTTCCAACTGTTTCACAAATCTCAAGCGTTCAAGGAATGTAAATATTGAATCTCCAGCTGGTAGTCAGCAAAAGATCATTAAAAAGACGGTACTACAAGATAACGAACCACTGAATATTTCCCATTTCAATAAAATAATGGAAAAATTGGCAAATGTCTGTGAGGTTCAAAAAGGACTAGCAGTAACTCAAAAAGAACTAGCTGATGATGTCTCAAATATCAGGACAACCCAGCAAAAGTTACACGAGGAAATAATAAAGTGCAATGAATCACAGGCGAGACATGAACATATTTTAACCCTTCAGGATGGAAAAATTCGGGACCTTGAAATGAAAAGCACTTCATTTGAATCAGGCTTACGAAACTTCGAACAAAAACTGGAATGTATCAAAACCACTGCTGGCAACGGAATCAATTTGAAGGAGATGAGGGATGCACTTAATAGGGAAAAAAATCTTATAGTCTATGGTCTACAAGGAGAAGTCAATACTTGCGTTCAACACATAAGTAATATAATTCAACTATTACGGAATGTCAATCCAACAGAAACTCCCAACTATCAAATAATCCACTGTCATCATCTTGGCAATAAAGAAGCTGGGAACAATAAACCATTGAAAATTTTCTTCAGCGACAGTCTGATGCCGAAGTTCTTGTTAAGAAATAAGTATCGTGTGAAGTCATTTGAGATGTACAAACACGTATCGTTCCAAGAGGACAGAACCAAACAGCAAAGAACCGACCTGAACAATTTGAGAGATGAACTGAATGCTAGAACAGATTGCGGTGAAATTGATCTAACTATCAAGTATATTCACGGCACACCAACTATAGTTAAAAAAAGTGCTCATGACATGACTAATCAACCAAGCAGCTCAGGAAGCATAGGCGAAAACCACCAGCAATCAGAGTCTGTCTCAAACAATGTTTCAGATCCAAAAAACTTATAAACATTTGTCACGTTAATATAAGATCCCTGATACCTAGTTTCGATACGTTCAGCGAAATAATGCTCGAAAATAACTATAAAATTATTGCAGTTACTGAAACCTGGCTACAGTCTGATTTTCCCTCTGAGCTCATTAGCATTGATAGTTTTCAACTCATTAGATATGATAGACCTACGAGAGGCGGCGGCATATGTCTCTATGTCCACAACTCTATAAAGTATAACATCATCAACATTGATTACGTGAAAAGAGATGATTTAGAGCAACTGTGGATATCTATGCTAATCAATAAGAAAAAGCTGGCCCTGGGCGTTGTTTCTAGACCACCCCTATCTAGTATTTCATGTCTTAATGAACTTGAAGAAGTCCTTTCCAATATATACCTGAATAATGAAGACATAATCATGCTTGGTGATCTTAACATAGACTTTGCCAAAAAAAATACGAATCAGTATAATCTCTTTATAAATATTTTAGCATGCTTCAACCTTATCCAGTTAGTCGATGAACCAACTCGAATAGGTAATACATCCGCAACTGTAATAGATATAATTTGTATCAGTAGTAACATCCCTGTTCATAGTGTAGGTACTGAGGATATGTTGAGCTCGACAGATCATAGACTAATTTTTTGTCAAATTGAATACGCCGCCGAACACTCGACGCCTAAAACTATCACTTACCGCGATTATTCTTTGTTTGATATGGGAAATTTCCAGAGAGATTCGAGCATGATAGATTGGAACCACATCAATAATCTATCAAACGTAGATCAAAAACTAGAGTTTCTGAATTCTGCTATAATATTCCTTTTTGATATGCACGCTCCAATGAAAACAATTTCAATTAAACATAAATATCGACCCTACATTACAGACACAATAAAGCAAATTAGTAAACTCAAACGAAAGGCGTACAAGAAGTATCAGAAAAATAGATCACAGTGTACCTTGCAGTATTATAAGGATCTCAGAAACTACTTGGTGCATGCAATACGGAATGAAAAAGTTGCTTATATACAGAATCAAATAAAAGAGAATAAAAATAAACCAGCAAAACTTTGGAAAGACTTCTCCCACTGGAATATTCATGGAAAACCCACCCGTGAAATTGATGCAGAATTACAGAATCCCAATTTTCTGAATGATTATTTTGTTGACTGTACAAGAGGAGTTGCCATAAATAATGATATCCTGGATTTCTACTCGAAAAACAAAAAAGAATATGTTACGAATATGGGACTAGTGAATCCAATAACGGGTGACGAAGTAGAAAAACTGTTGTACTCAGTAAACACGAATGCGACAGGAGTGGATAACATAAACCTCAAAATGTTAAAATATGTCATCAATCATTGTAAGTCTTCTATAGCAAACATCATAAACCATTCCTTCACAACTGGAGATATACCCAAATTATGGAAACAAGCCATTGTTCTACCACTGCCCAAAGTACCAAAAGCCGTCGAACTGAATGATCTTCGCCCAATTAGCATACTCCCAACAATGTCTAAAATATTGGAGAAAAAATTATCATTCGAACTAACTGTTCACTTGCAAGCCAACAATATTCTTCCAGAAATACAGTCAGGATTCCGAAAACAATATAGCACCACGACTGCCCTCATCAAAATTACCAATGACCTCACTCGAAGCATGGATAATGCACAGGTAACTTACCTTACTTTATTGGATTTCAGTTAAGCATTTGACCTAGTAAACCATAGCTTACTACTGGCTAAGCTCAATTTCTATGGCGTCAGTTCCAAAGCACTACTTCTAATCAAACATTTTTTAAATGGAAGAGTTCAACAGGTTAAAATTGGTAACCAGTTTTCTAAACCAAAACAGACATTTTGCGGTGTGCCCCAAGGGAGTGTGCTGGGTCCACTTCTTTTTATTGTTTTTACTGCAGACCTTCCCCCATGTATAGATCCGAACTGGAATTTGCATCTATATGCCGACGACAGTCAACTTTACAAAGCTTGCTCTCCGGAAAACGTAGATTCGCTGGTCTCAGAACTCAACCTAAATCTACAGCGGATAAGCCAATGGTCCTCAGATAACGGTCTCAAGATGAACGCAAATAAAACATTGACAATATGTATCGGGACGAAAACTCACACAAACAGAGCAAAAGTTCTACAAACTCGGGAAATAACTTTAAACGATACTGTGATAACACTTCGTGAGAAAGTGAGAAACTTAGGTATCATAATGGACGAACAACTAACTTTTGAATCGCACGCTACTAAGAAACTATGTAACTGCTACATGAAGTTCAAAGCTTTGTGGAGGTATAAATATGTGTTACCGTCGGATGTTAAGTGGCGTCTTGTTAATGCTATTATCTTGAGCTTCCTTGAATATGGCAGTAGTGTATATTATAACTATTTGAGCGAGTCCTTCAAAAATAAACTTCAAAAATTGCAAAACTCATGCTTGAGATTCTCTTATACTTCCATTGAGAGGAGGGACCACATAACACCTTATTATAATGAAATGCAAATTTTGAAAATTAATTTGAGGTTTGAGCTATACTTTGCTGTTCTACTGTTCACTTTAAAAAAAACTAAGATACCCTCATATCTATTTGCTTTATTGTCAAAGAGATCTGACACACATGCAGTTGCACTGCGTAACAAAGAAACATACTCAATACCTTTGCATAAAACTGAAAAATTTAAATCTTGTTTCGAGTATGTTGCTTGTAAAATTCTCAACCAACATTATGTGATGTATGAACGCTCAATAAATGTTAATTCATTCCGAAATATATTTAAAAAAGAACTGCTCATCTCACAAATCACACACTGCCGATAATGCCAATTATTTATTCTTTCTTAATTTAATTTTTCTCATTCACTCATTGTTCTAGAAACCCATCTGTATGCCATGTATGATCAATGATCAAGTAAGTTATTTATTATCCTAATCTTGTATTTCAAAATTGTTGATGTTTTTGTAAGGACCCGATTGTTAAATGCCATGTGCAATATCGGATTCCTATTGTGTGTAATTTGATGTATGTAATTTTAATGTAATCTAACGTGCACAATAAAAAGTATTTATTATTATTATTATTATTATTATTTTGTAGTTCTGTTAGACTGGGGTGGGATTCTGTGTACCATATAATTCTATTGTCGATAGAAAAAGTGAGATGACTTTATGGTTGAATTAATGGGAGAGAAAGAGACAAAACTGTCGACAATAGATTTCTATGGTACACAGAATCCCACACCTGACTTAATAGTGGTTTCCCAGATTGATATCGAATACTGTAGGTTTGAATGAATAAGACAAAAGTAAATATTTTTAAGGTATTCAAAAGAAACAAATTTCCTAATTTTGAACAGTATTCCAATAACTGGTTATCAGTATGATTATTCCATGATAGTTTTTCGACAATAATATGACCTAAAAATTAAGTAACTTTTGGTATATTTTATAGAATTAGATCCAAATAATAGCGAATGAATGAAATCGTGTTTTTTCTCAAGAAACAAACAAAAATGTTGATTTCTTGAAATTCAGAGTCTGTTTGAAACGTTGTAACCATGTTGAAATCTCATTTAAATCAATTTCTATATTTTCACATATCTCGCGAGTGGCAAAATATATAAATGTAGTATCGTTGACAAATAGTTTAATTTTTCCTCTCGATTCCAAATTTCCAAAGGAGTTCAAAGAACAACATGGTCTGAAACTTTCAAACAAACTACCTACAGATACATATGTTATTCCTAATAGAAAATAGTGAGAAAGCTGTGCACACCATTTTGTTGACATTGCAACAGCAAATTATCCATTCACGGACAAATACACACTGCTGTCAAGTAAAATTGAACGTTTGGTGGAGTCTTTGGAAATGGGTGATTCTGATGATAGTATATGTACAATGCAGCTTTTAATACTCCCCCCTCCCCTGTTAACTTTTGAAACGTACGACGTAGAAACATGAATAAAAAACCATTTGGAGGGTTTAGCCAATACTAATTTGTAAAATAAAAAATATGGTGATTGCTTAATAGGGGGCGCGGGGGGACCCATCGACTCAAAGTGGCACATTGTTGAAAAGAAAATTCAATGCTCTTTACAACTATCTAATTATTTTTGAATTTTGTTTATATTTTTTTTTCTAATTACGATTTTTATGCCTTTCGAATTTTTAAGATAATGTGCCCCAGCGCCATCTGTCTAGCGATTGCAATGTTTCTTCTCTCAAAAAGTAGTATCGGTGATACCCTTCAAAAAATTTTTGGTTTCATTGTTCCACATCAAACCGTTCAAATTTATCGAGATATGAGTAGTATTCAGATCCGCATTTATATTTGATATTTCGAATTTAAATTGCAAACATTTTTTTTACGAAATTCAAAAAAATTTAGATGGTTGTTAAAAGAATTAAATTATCTTTTCAACTATGTGCCACTTGACCCCCCCATACAATTTAAACATTTCAAGTCGATGGGCCCCCCCGCGCCCCCTATTGAGCAATCACCATATTTTTTATTTCAAAAGGTAGTATTGCTAAAATACTGGAAACGGTTATTTATTCATGTTTCTACGTCGAATGGTTTAAAAGTTAAGAGGGGAGGGGCTATTGAAAGCCGCACTGTATATACGTATATATGTGTGGGTCAAATCTTGAAACTAAATTTTGACCCACTCATAGTTGTCCGATCAGCTTGAAATCTGGCAGGCATAATTCCAGTGACAATGCATTATGAAATGTTTGTTTAAATTCATAAATTCAATATGACGGGTCCAATATGGCGGACGACTTTCGTGATTATGGTCCGATTAGATTCTAAATTGGTGTGTGGGATTTCGGGGTCGGGAATTACGATTTTTTTTTAATTCATGAATTTAAAATGGCGGATCCAAAATGGTGGACTAGTTTTGTGATTATGGTTCGATTTGATTCTAAATTGGTGTGGTGGGGTATTCGGGGTCGGAGATTATTAATTATTTGTCAAAATTCATAAATCTAGGATGGCGGACGAGTTTTGTATTTATTGTCTGATTCTCTTCAAAATTGGTATGTGGGAGTATTTGGGGTCGAAGATTATGAATATTTTGTTATAATTCATATGATGGCGGACGAGTGAATATTTAGATGGACCCCTGATTGAAGAGTTAGATAGATAAAAACTCACAGGAAACTGCCCTTGTAATAACCATGCTTTCTGTGAAATCCATAGATCGATGCGTACTAACTGAAAAGCACAAAATAAAAAAAATACTTTTTGAAGACAAGCTAAAAAGTAAAAAAATTATTTCTTTAGATGTGTGATGTGGGTTATTCTGTGAGTTCCATATTCAATAGCTTACCGCTTTCGGATTCAAAAACTTTGAGCGGCAAGATTTCGAAACTGTAACTCATAGAATAACCTAAATTACACGTCTAAAGTAATTATTTTGTACTGTTCAGCGCATTAAAAAAAAAAAAAAATTATTATTTTTTGTTTTTTTATGTCCACCATTCGGAAATTTTAAATATTCAATAAATCATATCAAAGTTTTCTGCAATGTACCAATTTTGTCATTTATAATTGCACAAGTGGTTTGTATTTTATCGGGTAAATTTGGATTGTTTAATGAGGAACTGTTTCCTTGCAATTCGACGAGAATAACTGTCAACTATCAAAAACACGACCCCGAAGGTGGAATGTTTTTAGGTTGACAGTTATTCGAGTCAAATTTAATGAACAAGAAATTCAGAAACATATCAATGTCAGACTATTCATTTTGGCAACCAACACCGCGATAATTGATAAACAAAGGAATAAGTGAAAAAACCACTAGTGTATTTGTCACTATAAAAGTTAAAGCTAACTTATGCCGCTTTTAAAGTGACAATTGCACTGTGGCATATGCGATTTTTTATACATGAATTAAATTGTCAAAAACAAAATTTTCTGACAAGGATAAAAAACGAGATTTCTATATGATGCAAACTTTTCAAAACTCACTCTATAGATATGTGTGCAGCTTGTACAATATTATCGAACAGCAGCAACCTACTAAGGTTTTTTGACACTAATTTAATGAATCGCTTGAGCTCGGACGATCCATTTTCAAACCGCCTCTAGGCAAATCCTCTTCGTGAATTCTAACAGGTGTCACTAAAGCTGCTTCGATTCTTTAGTGAATATGCTAGTTTTCACGGAGGCAATATACCAGCTTCACAAAGGGCTGGCTCCTCGGCTAGCTAATTGAAATCACTTTCGACCGGAAAAGGCTGCTGACAGAATACAAGAAGATATAGTAGGCGTTCGGTGAATACCTCATAATAGTGTTAAATTTGTAAAATCGCGCTAGCTTCGTGAAGTGAGGTCCAAATGTTAGTACAGTGTTTAACGGTAAAAAATGCTACTACCTCAGAATTTTTTCGGACTACACCGAATCGGGAAAGAAATCCTCATCTTACCCTCTCCTCTAAAAGTTATATGTTTCTAATGAGTACTTTTCATTTTTTTTAAGTTGAAAACTATTCACAAGAAATTTGAAAACCTTGCTATGAATTCAAGCGTTGATAGGGTGAAAATTTTAATTGATTATATAAAAAAGAATATAATTCATGTTATTGGACGTAATATATGAACTCTTTTATTGTTTAAACCCTCAAAAACCACCCTTATAAAATTCACTATTGTATTGTTTAAACACTCAAAAATCACCCTTCGCACTCTGAAACTCGGCACATGACATCTCGACGTCATGTAATATTAGAAAAAAAATTGTTTACCAAAAAATCAGGTGTGGAACCTAAAACATTTTCATTTAAAAAAAGTATCATTTTTATTTCAGAAAATATGAGATTTATCAAAAACCGTTTTCGAAATGTTGAGAGATAATCCAGAGGAATGATATGTTATTCGTTATACAAGGGAAAAGTATTAGATTTTTAGCTCGAGGTTGTGTTGTCTCCCGACGCAAAGCGGAGGGAAACAAGAACCGGAGAATTCGGCCGTGCTCTCGATTTCTTCGCAGAAATTTTCCCATGCCATAATTTTTTTGTGTGGCTCTCTGTACAGAGAAAAAACTTCATTGTATCCGCCGTACTGCCTTGTTCTATACACCCTGTTGAAGCGAGACCTGGCCCTTTTACTAAGGGGTTTCCATCAGCTCTCTGATCCAGAATTAGACAGTGCTCTTTTGTTTTTTCTCATTTGGAGAACAGCTTCCTTGGAAAAAGGAGACTATCGCATCCTGAAGACAGATTGCCGTCCACTCAATTCCCTCAGCTACTTTTTTTGGATAATTTCACAGACCCATGGTTAGCCTACAGAGGGTTTCTGTATGTCTTCTAATCGGGTTTCCTCGGGTTTCTGAAGAAGGTCAAACCTTCATTGGTTCCGCAGGTATGCATTCTTATGTGCCTATGGTCTGATAAGGACGACTCGTTGAATATGTACCAGTCTTTGATGTATAGACTGAACCAGGTGATGTTTATGACCTCCGATCTTACGCGGTTGGCAATAGTTGCTTTGTTACCTGTGCTCATATTTATCTACCGAGGGTTTCGTGTTTCTCCGCAGTAGGCCAAGATCTCTTCCAGCTCCTAGAGGATGGGCTTATAGGTGAAATAGGCGAAAATGTCATTGGCTTCTCTCCCAGAAGTCAAGAAGTGGTAAGTGCCTGATAGTGTATGTCTCTCACATATATGCATATGCATATCGGGGTTGCGATCGTAGATAAGCCTTCACAGTTCTTCTAGTTCTTTCACTTATCCCGGTCATGTCTACTGTTCAAAGTTTATCACACAGTCGCCATCTTCCTGGTTCCGAATCTTTGAGCTGTTGGCTGCCTGACCCAGGGTTTGTTTGACTGGCTTTACATTGTGTTTTTCAGTATTGTTCCTACGAGTGATCTTGGAAGCTCGGTCGATCCCAGCAGAGACGCTTGCTGGGACAAGGCTAAATACACCAGAAGGTTGCCTTATTTCTGACACCTCTGGTCTTTGCTTTAGCTACTTTTTGGGAAACCTTTGAGACGGAGTCCTTCTCCCAGCCTGCTCACGAATTGGTTTAGGGTTACCCATCCACTACGCAGACTGGCCTAACAGATACCTAACAATGGATACCTAACACTGGATAGTAATCTCCTTTTAATAATTCAGAACTTGAAACTGATATGATGTTACGTGAATGACCAATTGCAAGCGTTGTCTTGGTGGGGTAATTCATATGGCTTTTTTATTCTATCACATTTTTTTTCCTTCGTGTTTAGTCAATGGCAAACGATTGTGAGGATTTCAAATGTGTTTCAACAAAGGGGTTGAACTGTCTATAATTGTTAAATTAATCAATTAATCCATCTAAACCCCCAAAAAAATTGTTGGTTAAATAGGATTTTGAAATACATTCAAAACAAAGTGTCAGTTGGCATAATATACCATAAGAAGTTAGTAGTAACAATTATATTTCGACTTCATTCATGATGATGTCACCAGCTACCACTGAAAAAGGATTTTACCATCAATTGCTGTCCTACTTCAATCCTTCAGTTGTACATAAAATTAAAGCAAATATTAAACATTTACTCTGAAATAAAACGAATTTTCATGAATGAAATGAATTTCGTCCTTTCGAACATGCATTCATTGTTAACCGTTTAGAACTGAGCATAAAAGAGGCGATTTCAATTTTCGGTCTATTTTTGGAAATAATAGCATCGAGAATCGAATGAAGAAGTGAAAGGAGAATTGGTATTCGACATTGAAATGTTTTCCGTAGATATCCTTTGTATTTTGTTAGGAATAATGGACTTATTGAAATATTGATTGGGTTGACATTTGAACGAATGACTGAACGATACTTAAAGTCCATGAAATTTGGTATGGAGTTAGTTTATAGACGAATAGGGATCCAAAAAGTTCCGGGCCCTACTTTGTGAAAATATAAAGACAATCTGGTTCAAAGAATTTTCCGACGCTTTTCCGGCCGTAACTCGGAAATACTTGGAAATAGAAAAAATATCAAGAGACCAAAAATGAAGTTAGGAAAATTGGTAACAAAAAAACTTCCATGCACTTTTTCTGAAGAACCTCACGTTTGATCGAAAAATCAAAGAGAAGGAAAATAAAATTATCCACTCCGACTTTTGATTTCGCTTTTCATTTCGAAAATGTATTCTTTTTGAAAACGAGATCAGTAGGATAGAGTTTCGTTAGCTGAAATCAAATTACATAGTATGAGCTCCAAAACTGGTAAGGGACTGCATCAGACACTGGATGAATTTTCTGTATAGGGCCTTCAAAAATTATACTAGAAAACTCAATAGTTGTGGAAATTCATAGAAGTTTCTGGGTGATGGAAAAATGTATTTTATATTTTACACACAGGATTCTGAAAGTTCAAGTCTTACCCTTCAATCCCCCCGTTTGATGTATTGAAATTCGTTCAACAGAGCCTGAGTATTGCGAGTTTGAACTTTTTTTTAAGTAAGAGAGAGTGTTTTCTCTTATTTGAAAACGTGAGCGTTTACGACACGAGCGTTGTTATGTTTTTTCAAGTTATAGCCGAAAAAGCATTGGAATAGTAATTTACGTAACAAGTCCGGAAAACACTGTTTTTTTGGACGAGTGGACAATATTCTAGGACGAGCGTAGCGAGTTCTGGAAGTCTGCGAGTCCAAAAAAACTGTTTTCGGACGTGTTGCGTACACAATTTTTTCGGCAACCGTGTAGAATAACAAATTGAGACACATTTATTTTTTACTTATCACTAGTCCGGGAAGTGATACTTTCTCAAAGAAAAATAGTCCGGGAAGTACGTACTTCCCGGACGGTTGCCGAAAAAATTCTTTACACCAGATTTTCTTTCGATTTTCACAAAGTAGGGTCCGGAAATTTTTGGAAACCTTTTCCTTTATTGTCAAACTAAGCTCTTACAAACATTTATGGATTTCAAATTTTTTGAGCAGAAGAAATCTCTGGTTACTGTACTATTAAGCATACTTTGGTATCACAGGTGACTGTGATAGAGCTTTTTTCCCGCTGCCGACACTATAAATAGTCCATACATGCTCAGCAACAAAACAGGTAAATGGTCTATATCATTCGTTTACTAATTCATCTTGACAATGGAATGTAAATAGTGGCATTTACATGCCTAGGGTAATAATGACTTTGTCAAGTAATACCTTCAGCTTCATTTATATAGATTTTTAGGTTATGAGACTTCTTGAACATCATTGTTATCTGTTTATTTGGTAACGTAGTTACGCACACAAGCAACTTAGATTGAAATAGCGGAACGAATAATCATGAAGAAATGGTAAGAAAACAAACTTCAAATCAGGCAAATTTTGGGAAACGTCAACAAAGCAGCGGGAAAAACATAGTAAGTAAGTAACACGGAATGTATAGACTGTTAACATCCTCGGCTTTGCCTCGGCTCATACTCGCTCACCTCGAATGTTGACACGTCCAGTAAAAAATAAAAAATTTAATATTTCTAGCAGTTTCAACGCCCTGTCTAACAGTCAGGAGACATTTATCTTTTGAGACATATAGCCGTAAACATATTGTTACCATATTGAGTTTCGTGGCTACATAAAATATCTTTGCATTGTTGTAACTACGCCAAGAAATACTTCGAATAAAATTTTATTACTTTTTAGCGAATCATAAAACAATGTTGGTAGAAACTATTCAATACAAAGCACATGAAGTAGACAGTCCTCGTCAAGTACACGTGGACTAGTAGACAATTCTTTTCCATTCCACAGATTATTATTTTGAACTTTGAGAGTTCCGCCAACTTTGACATCGCACAATATCGTTTTGTTGTTGCTGTTAATATTTATCTGATGCTGCTAATGGTTTGTCGCCTCATATTACATACTTCGTGAATCTGACACATCGACTCAAAATACTGAAAAACTGATTAATTAGTAAGCCTGAAGAAGTAAGTTCCTGAATATATATCCAGGCAATGTTAATTATAATTTCAACTTTCCTGGAAATGAGTGGCATGTGCGGTAAGATATTTCCGAAGTTTGAGGTAGCTCTTACAGGTAATACTTGAGATTTATATTTCAAATATGGCACGTAATATTGAAGTTCTCTTAAGCACATCTGCGTGTAACGAGATTGATCCAGCAATTTTCGGTTATGAGTTTTAGCTAATGGATGACCTGTAATAAATCGAGATGTAGATATATTTTTAGAAGACATTGAAGAGTTTCATAACAAAAGCTATATTTTGAGAAAGCTTTTTGTCACAATTAATTGACAGATCGAAGTACAATATAGTTATTTTTGTATCTAGTGTACGAAATGCAAACAAAAGTTGCAAACAAAATTGTTTTCACAAATGTCAAAAAATAAAATTAGCTATTATAACATTTTTTCACAATTTGAAAAGTGTCAAAAAGCCTTACTTAATTATTGTTGAACAATCAGAAATTAATTATTTCTTGGATTTTTGCTTGACTGAGTACCATAAAGGTTAGAATATAAAAATCTCGAATGTATTTCGCGCACGGTAAAAATCTCATATAGTTTACAGGAATTTCGCGCACGGTGTGAAAACGGATCATTTCGCATATTGTCATCAATGCGCGAGCCTTGTCATTTTTTGACGTTTGTAGAAAAATAGTATATTGTGCAACAAGTGGGGAAATTTCAACTTTTCTCACGAGTGTGGAGGCTTGTGGCACGAGCCTAAACGGCAAGTGCCGCAAACACACGAGTTTCCCCACATGTTGTACACTACACTTTTTCTACAACTGCACAAATTTAAAGAATACAAATATTGTAACTTGATATTTGTTTTTATTGTTAGCAAAACTAAAATAGCAATAGAGTATCAAGATGTATATTAAAATAAGAAAAATAGCCTGGTCCGGGTGTCAAACCCGGACCGCCTGCGTGGCAGGCTGATTCACATTCCATTACATCATGGAGGCCCTTGACTTTTCATTTATTCAATAGTACATATACGTATCTAACAGAATTTGAAATAGAATGTTTCAAAATCAACTATGTTAATTCGAGGAAAATAGCGAAACAAATTCTGAAAATCGTTTACTTCTTTTTCAAAACACGAATAAAAACTACAATTTAAAAAACTTATTTAGGTAATCTGACAGTTCTTGACAGCTGTTACAACTATTTAAAGCTGCACAGCATCCAACTGGTTTTTGTCGATATTTGTTGATTCTCCATAGAAATGTATGTTGTAGGCAAAGTGCCGCGAGAAATAATATTTCTCACAGTATAAGCAAAACATGGTTTTGAAAGTAAGTAAGTTATGAGAAATACGCTTTTCATAGCGGTGGTAGAAAAAAAAAATTATGGAAACATTGGGCTCTCTTGTCAAGAAATTTGAATCATACCTCACAGAATTTCAGATGGTTGTCTTACCTTTTTTTCTCTATTTTGTTCTCTGCTGTCCTTCGACCATATACTGTATCTATTATTTTTGCTCTCACTGGCTAAATGTGGACCAGTCGCTAAACTTGCTTTGTTTACGAATTTAGCACTCATGACTTACTCTGTTCAACTCCGTTAATTATTTATAATAATACTTTTTTCTACAAATGTCAAAAAATGACTAGGTTCGTGCATTGAAAACAATAGGGTGAAGTGGGGTAAGTGTAATCAGAAAAACAATAGTTGGACTTTATATGATAAAGAGCTTCCTTTTAGATTTATCACAGTAGTACTACCTATCTGAAAGACAACTAACTGAGGTAACTGATTTCGTTCTACTAGCAACAGCGAATTTGTTATAAACAATAATAATAAGTTATGTTCGCTGATTACACTTACCCCAGCATTCGAGGCAAATATAATCACGGCTTGTAATTCTCATATGCATCGTATCCTAGAGTATTTGGGGCAAGGGTAATGAAGTATGAATAATACAGTTTCGACCAAAAAAAAAATTAGCCCCCTACCTCAATTTATAAGGAAGTTATAAACTTTTTTTGGGATGAATACACAATTGTCATATTTACGTTTAATGAAATAACTGAACAATAAGACACTGTACAATGCCGTTTTTTTTCCTTTTACATTTTTGACGTTATACGTAGCAAAAGATACTGGAAAAATCAATTCTCCTCTCCGTCCTAAATTTGGTTCAGGTAGAATCAACTCGATGTCTGAGACAGGCACCGAGTGATGATCTATCTGTTCCGGCCAATGAAAAATGGAATGTGCAGAGTTTTGGTCGGATTTTTTGAGAAACATAATTAATGGTTGCGATTCTTCATCGAATGCTGTGATTTGATCAACATAAAAAATTATATTTTTCTTTCCTTTGAATGCTACCAGAACCCAACTTCTAACCACAGGTGTTTTGATGCCAGTAAGTACCGCATAGTCTTCTTTCCGGGCAAATGTAATCAGTGATTACATTTACCCCAGTCTTCGTGATTACACTTACCCCATATGTACCTTTTGGTGGGGTAAATGTAATCACCACTATTTTGGTTTTTGTGGACATCAAAATCTGAGAGCAGAGTCGGATTCCCCGTTGAAAATAACCTAAGGAAGCAAATTATTGAAGCCTTAATGAATTATTTGCCATAGTAATAAAAACATCAAAATTACAATCGGCACTTGCATAACAAGTGAAAATGCAGGTGATCCATAACTTAACTAACATTTCGAACAGAGACCTTGAAAAAGATAACAAACATCATATCCAGGTAGAAAAAGGGTTGCAATTCCAAATTATAGTTGGAAAAATATTAAAAACGGTAATACAAGAATTAGAGAGTACCTGATTACACTTGCCCCATGATTACATTTACCCCACTTCACCCTATGCGAAGTGACACTTTTTTTCATTTTCCATGACACAGTGCGCTAAGTAAGGTGCGAAATACCTATTTCGCACACTGCATGTAAATAATATGGGATTTTCATATTTTAACCTTTATGGTCCTCAATGTAGCAAAAATGCTGAGAAATCAATGATTTCATGCATTTTTGTTTAACAATAATCAAGTCTTTTCAACACTTTTCAAATTGTGACAAAATTTTACAGTACCTAATTTTATTTTTTTATATTGAGCTAAGGATATAACTTAATTTAGAACAATATTTTTTGACGTTTGTAGAAAAAAAATTGTATACATCTCGTGCACGAAATACTTTTGTGATCTCGACTATTTTTTTTAACTCGGCTGTGCCTCGTGAAAAAAAATCAAATCTCGATCACCAGAATGGTATTTCGCTCATTAGATAGAAAGAACTTTTCTTTAACTCGACAATTCTGTAAAAAAGTCACTAGTTTGCACTGGAATTCACTCTATAGGGCAATGCTTACGATTTTTCAGCAGTAACTTGTTTTATAAGATCAAATCCTGGTATGAATTATTTTGTCACCAAAGTGCTGTTCATCGTGTCATTGATATGAAAAAACCCAACATTCGTTGCATCGAACGTAATAATTATTTCCTAAATAAACATCAATTGTCTCATTCACGATACGACCACCTTAAACCAACAGTTATGTCCAAATTGAGTTGAGTAAACAGTTGTTAAGTTATTTTCAAATTTTAATCGATACTAGAATGTTGAATTAATTTGTGTGAGAATTATTTTAATTGGTATATGACTCTTATTCAAAGTGTTTTTAATTTCTTTATCAAACATAATACTTACTAATTATTTTCTATTGGGTGAATTTGAATTCTGCTAATGAATGGAATATAACGCGTTTTTTCTCAGGAGTGGACTGGCTTAATAATTACATCTTACAAAATATTAAATACGGAAGTGACGGCCCTAGTTTGATACTTTAAAAAACAATAATTTCAATCGTTTGCGCTGAACGAAAATAAAAGCTCACATGGTTCCTATTTATAGTCATCTTTTTTGCGGAACTGACTATTAGGGGATTGATCGAACAGATTGATTCACATTTTTTATGTCTGTTTCATATTCTCGGTGAGCTTTTGGTGAGGGACAATTCAGAGGAAGATATTCGAGATTTTTTTTATGTTTTGGTTTAGGCGAAAAGGATAATCCTGCTGAAGGAAAGGTACGTAAGAATTGGTGTTTTGGTCGTATCTCTAGGTACTATCTATTAGGGACTGGTTCTATTCCGATAGCCCAAAACTTTGTTGAAAAAAAAAAGAATTGTTAAAATCGTTTTTTCCGTTAACCAGCTCTCGTCCCCTTACGAACGGCAGCCCTCAAAAGTCGAAACTTGTGCGAGCCAAGGATTAAATTAATGAAGTCTTACCTTTCAACGTACGATTCCTAGCACTTTCTCGGACCATCAGATAAAAATCTGTAGTCGCTAGGATTCGAACCTAGCCGACCAGCAGTTAATGAATCAAACACTGAGATACCTGGCCCACGTAAAGATAAAATAGATAATAATAATAAAATAAGGAGGATAACTCGAAAGCTCTATGATGCCTTCCCGGTGGTCTTCGGTAGTCTTCACAAAGGGCCCTTTTGAATGGAAAGGCGAGGAGGGTTTTCACTGAAATTTTGCTTGGTTATGTAGTAAAACAGGACGAGTGAGCACTCCACAATACTTTTGATTATGGACCGAGGAAAGAGCGTTTGATTAAAAATATAAGTGATAGGCCAGTAGAGATAAACATGAAAAATCGAAAATTTAACAATAATTCCAAAAGTCTTCAAACTTTGTTCAAGTGAATGGTACATCCCGAAAATAATAAATCTTAGTTTGCAACCTCTTCCTAAGTACGTAACATTGTCAAAATGGCAATTAACTTAAATTTTTTTGCATACTCATTACTAAAACTAAAAATTCCAAAAGTTCTGGAAACTTGGAGTAGTATTGAATATATTATTTCATATCACGAATCAAGTTTGCAACCAATTCAAATGTACGGAACATTTTTTTATCGACCTATAATATTTTTCTTTGATATACCATAAGAGAAAATTCCGAACGTTCTGCAAACTTGACAGATACATCGGAAAAATATTCCGAACAGCTGTGTAGATTTGAAACCTTTTACGTCGACCAGAACATATATTTTCTTAATTCGTGAAAATTTTTTTAATCAAGGTAGTCTCGAAAAAATTCACAAATCAGCAACCTTGTGTTGCAAAGGACCCCGCACATTTAGTACGTAAAATAGCTTTCGGCTAATTTTGCTCACATTTTGATAAATTGTAGATCTTGGCATCCTCATTACGTAGTCCAATTTACAGATCGATCCTATGACCAGTTTTCGTGGTACAGGGTGTTAAAAATTCGATTTTCGCTATTTTGGGTATTATGCATCGATTTGATTTATGTGCTCTAATTCGAAATTGCATTCTCTTAGAAATGAACTTATCATATCTAAGTTGTATCTCATGAGTTCTTCCATACGAATAAAAAATAATATCTTACAAGGGATGTTGCATTATAGCATGACAAGACAATGTTCATAGAAATAGATAAGAATCAATACCATAATCGTTTTGATTTTCACTCAATCTGTTAAAAATAGAAAACAAACGGCTAGAATTTCAATTTTTTTTTCATAAAGTATGGGCCTTGATCAACTACATGAGGATTCATATGATTGTCTGTCCAACAGTATATAGTTTTTCATGTACAGGGTGACAATTTAAATGCTTTCAACTGCTATATCTCATGAATACAAATTATATAATCATAACGAATTGCCTATAACTGTTACTAGGATATGAAATTTGAACTGGCTCAGGAAATAATCCTTCCCATCACCCCCCCCCCAACTCCCATCACCCCACTGATTTACAGCCACCAGCATTCAAATAGTCTCAATAGAAATCTCTACTTGTGAAACCTCATTGAATAGCTGGTAAAAAAATCCTTCCTTCTTCCTTTTCATCAAACAAGAATTAAATATTATTTTTGTGAACACCTTTTCATACGAAAATGAAATAGGAAAAAGAATTATCAATATTTTATTTACCTGAATACGTATTTTCATACTCTGAGTAGTTAGTTAAAAAATAATGTCAGTTATGTTAGTTAAATGAACTTACAAAACCTGCAAAACAATGATTTTTATATTATATATACAATTAGTATCTTTAGTTTCAAAAATAAAATATTAATAGAAGAAAAAATGTAGACAAGACAAAAAAAAAGTTTTAAATACAAGCTTTTACTCAAATGCGCTAAAAAGTTAAAAATAATTCCTTTAGATGTGTAATGCAGGTTATTCTGTGAGTAACAGATTCAAAAGCTTGCCGCGCAACGTTTTCAGTACGAATATATAAGCGGCAATCTTTTGAATCAAAGAATAACCTACATTACACATCTGAAATTATTTTCACTTTGTAGCGCATTTGAATAAAAGCTTGTATTAGAAAAACATTTTTTTGTCAATATTTAATTTTCTGTAGTAGTGTTAATACGCATTAATCTATAGATTTCTGATAATGAATGGTTATTAGGCCTGGTTCCAGAGCGTTTTGAGCTATCTAGCTCTTGAGCCGCCATCTTCAATTTATGAATTTTCACAAAAATAATATTTAATTACTTATTTGATGAAGAGGAAGAAAAAAGGAGCATTTTTTACCAACTATTCAATGAGGTATCACAAGTATATAGAGATTTCTATTGAGAGTATTTGAATGATGGTGGCTGCAAATCAGGGAGGTGATGGGAGTTGGCTGTAGGGGGGGGGGGGGTGATGGGGAGGATTATTTCCTGAGCCAGTTCAACTTTCATATCCTAGTAACAGTTATAGACAATTCGTTATGATTATATAAACCATTGACTGCTGGTCATCCTTAGCGACTACAGATTTTTATCTGCACAGAAAAAAATTGGTACCTGAATACAATGAAAAAGTTCAGTGACTCAATGAATATTTTTATCAATATTGGTCCAATAAATGCAATCGTTATGTCAATGTACAACTGATTATACATACTATGAATACGGATCTTAATAATATCAATAAATGCTTTCATTGATATCATGATCAAGTACATCAAATAGGTTCGTTATGGTAATGAATTCCATTCATCAAACGAATGAAGAGTGTTCACCCAAGCAATAAATTGTATTCGGTCAACTGATGAAACTGTATTCATCAAATTAGTTATTATTGTCCATTCTTCGAATGAATACTGTATGATTGATATAATGATTCAGATTAGTTCGACGATGGATATTTTTCATCAATACAATGAACGGTGATTATTAAGTATCGGTTATTCCTTGATTCAATAATTGATATACATTAAATCTATGTTTCAGTTTATTCTCGTGATGCTTTCACACATTGAACTAATTATTTTGTTTATCATTTGAATAAGTGGTATTTATTCAATCATTGCATATCATTCGGAAATGCAATGAAGGCCTCCCACTGATATTGAGCATACAGTGAGTTTTTGAATGATATACAAAATAATTACCATGCATTCATCAGAACATCGCAATCCTGATCGGAAAGCGTATCTCCAAGTTATCTTTCATTTCGTCTGGCTCCTTTCGGAGCTCTTCGGATGTCTCTGTAGTCTGTGCTACCTGAGAAGATGCTTCAACGATCGCTTGTGTCTGCTTAAGTTAACCGGCTCTGTGCAAACAACGAAGTCGTGCGGAGTGGCTAGTGGAGGCGCTGTGTACTACCAGCTAAAGCTAACTTGCCAGCAACGGAGTTTTCTATGCGAGGATTCGGCTGAACACATGCCAGCAAAATTTATGAGTATATTTAAACACGAGATGGCTTGGTTCGACATAAGGCTTATTATTATATTCATGAACATATTAATTACGGAGTTATAGAATGGGAGGAAAATGTTGCTTCAATCTGCCTAACAAAACTGGGACTTAGTAACTTCTTTACACCTTCTATGATCTTTCCATAGCCCCAATAAAACCTGTGTGTAGATCTGAAAATAGATTATCATTGATTTCGATAAACTTGGATCCATTGTAACAATAAAATCATCTCTGGGACCATTAATTACGTTCATTGATATGATGAACAATTTCAAATGGATTCAGTGTACCCCTTTCATTACCTCAATGAACTTTTCCATAGCAGCAACGAAACCTGTTAATAAATGTAAAAAAAAGATCATCTTTGATCTCAATAAACTTGAATCATTGTCCCGATGAAAAATGTATTGTGCCAATGAACGGAAAGGTAATAAACGGTATTCATTGATATAATGTACCACATTTCATTCATAAAATAGTATACATTGTTTCAATGTACTTCTTTCTTCATTTCAATGATCTTTTCCATAGCCCAATGAAACATGTTCATAGGTCTGAAAATAGATCATCATTGATCTCGATAAACTTGAATTCATTGTAAATAAAAGCATACATATTTCAGTGAATGGTCATTCACTGACTCGACGAAAAATGTATTGTGCCAATAAACGAAGAGGTATTCATCAATAAAATGTACCATATTTAATATATACATCAGTGCTCTGGGACCAAGAATTATGTTCATTGATGTGATGAACAATTTCAAATTGTATCAGTGTACCACATTCCTCACCTCAATGAACCTTTCCATTGCAGCAACGAAACCTGTTCATAAATATAAAAAACCATCAACTTTGATCTCAATGAACTTGAATTCATTGTATCAATAAATACCTTCGTACATTAGTAAATGTTTAATCATTATCACGTTGAAAAGTTAATTGTGCCAATGAACGGAAAGGTAATAAACGGTATGAAACGGTATGAAATAATATACATTGTTTCAATGTACTTTTTTCTTCATTTCAATAATTCTTTTTCAAAGCCGTAACGAAATATGTTCATAGGTCTGAAATTAGATCATCATTGATCTCAGTGTGCCCCTTTCCTCACTTCAATAAACTTTTCCGCAGGATCAACGAAAACTGTTCATAAATGTAAGATACGATCATCTTTGATTTCAATAAACTTGAATTCGTTGTATCAATAAATACCTACAAAAGTCAGTGAATATTTATTCATTGCCACGATGAAAAATGTATTTTGCCAATGAACGGACAGGTAAAAAACGGCATTTACTGATATAACGTACCATATTTTTTTCAGTGTGATGGCCCGACAAAGTTCTACAAAATAGAAGTTGAAAGGTAAGACCTTGCTAATTCTTGGCTCGCACAATTTTCGACTTGAGGGCTGCCGTTCGTAAGGGGACGACAATTGTATTCATAAGATATAGCAGTTGAGAGCATTTGAATTGTTACCCTCTACATAGAAAACTATACACTGTTGGACAGGCAATCATATGAATCCTCATGTAGTTGATCAAGACCCATACTTTATAAATAAATTGTCAAATTCTAGCCGTTTGTTTTCTAATTTTAACGGATTGACTGAAAATCAAAACGATTATGGTATTGATTTTTATCTATTTCCATGAACATTGTCTTGTCATGTTGTAATGCAAGACCCTTCGTGAGATATTATTTATTCGTATGGAGGGACTCATGAGCTACAACTTGGATATAATAAGTTTATTTATAAGACAGTTCAATTTCGAATTAGAGCACAAAAATCAAATCGATGCATAATACCCACAATAGCGAAAATCGAATTTTTGACACCCTGTACCTCGAAAACCGGTCATAGGATCGATCTGTAAATTGGACTACGGATTGAGCATGCCAAAATCTACAATATGTCAGAATTTGAGCGAAATTAGCCGAAAGCCATTTTACGTACTAAATGTGCGTGGTCCTTTGTAAATGTATCAGAATATATGTTTTCAAAATTTGCAACAAAGTTTCAAAACTAATTATTTCGAGATAATATTTTACTGATGTATCTGACAAGTTTGCAGAATTTTTGGAATGTTCTTAACGAGTAGACAGCAAAATTCAAGTTAATTGCCACTTTGACAATGTTGCGTACTTCGGAAGAGGTTGCAAACTGATATTTATTGCTTTCTTGATGTATCATTCACTTCAACAAATTTTCAAAACTTTTGGAATTATTATGAATTGATTGTCTATAACGAGTTTTTGGTAGTTGATCCATTCGGGATACAACTGAGTAAGAGGTACTAATGAAATGTTCGCACTTTCTAGGCAAAACAAAATTCACGAAAAGTCACTGCGGACCGACTATACAGGCAACATATCGGTTCGCGGAATAATGACAAAAATTAAATTAAATGAACCTCGGACTCTTGTCACAACAGGAACTCATTCCTTTTCCAGAAGTGGATAGGCTTTCAAAATCTCAATGCAATCGCGAGACTTGTGAAATAGGCGAACACTTGAAAAATAGTTATTTGTTTTACTAGGCATAAAAGCACAAGATTTAATGCCGCGGCTGGTGTTTCATATGAAACCAGCCAAGGCATTAAGTCTGCTTTTCTGCCGTGTGAAACATATAATTTTTTCTTCAAATTTGTGTCAATTCCACGCAAAATCGACTTTTTCATATTCAAATTGCGTTTCATTATCAATATCCAAATAACTAAATTATTTCATCAAAGGTAACTGGACCCTGCCCTACTATGTTTACCGCTGATGACGTTTGTTGAATTTTTTTGTTTACTGTTTCCTTTGTCATTGTCAATTTTGAAAAGTTAGAAATGTATTTACTGCAAAGTGAGGATGAATTGATGCAATTAACACCACTTGAGATAAGAGACCAGGCGCGAGATGTGGAATTTAACCTTTTACCGGAAAAATCAAGAACTGTATATGAACTCACATACAGCAGATTCATGGAATATAGACAGAAGAAAAATATAGGATCTTTCTCTGAAAATGAGCTGATTGTCTATTTTTCCGATCTTTCAAAGAAAATGAAGCCTTCAACGTTATGGCCTACCTATTCGATGTTGAAAGCTACCCTGAACATAAAAAATAACATTGATTTGGCAAAATACCTGAAGTTACGGGCTTTTTTGAAACGCCAGTCAGACGGTTTCCTTGCAAAAAATCCCGAGTTTTTCAAAGAGAAGAAATCGAGAAATTTTTATCAGATGCCCCAGATGAACTGTATTTGTGTACGAAGGTAGGAATATATTGAAAATGATCTATTATGGATTAAAGAACAAATTTTCAATTTATATTTTAGGTTGTACTTATTGTTGCAGTCGCTGGGGCTTGTAGATGTGATGAGCTTTTGCAAATGAAAACAGATGATATAAATGATATGGGCGACAAATTGCTAATTGTGCTACCAAATACTAAGACCAAAAGATCAAGATCTTTTGTAGTAACGGAATATTTAAGCTTTTACAGAAAATATGCATCCTCCAGACCCTCGAATTTAAATAATCGGCGTGTCTTCTATAAGTATGCGAACGGTAAAGCACATCATCAATTCATTGGCATTCACAAATTCGGTAAAATGCCAGAAGAAATTGCTACTTTTCTGGGACTATCCCATGCGAAAGAGTATACCGGGCACTGCTTTCGCAGAACTTCGGCCACGTTGCTGGTGCATTCTGGTGGGGACATAACAATGTTGAAGCAACATGGAGGATGGAAGTCTTCCGCTGTCGCAGAGGGCTATATTGAGGACTCGCTAGCCAATAAGTCGAACATCGGCAATAAAATATTTTCTGGCGTTTCCGGAGTATCAAGTGTTGATACTAAAGTTGTTAATTTTACTGGAAAGGAGGGAAGTGGACAGAGTTCAATTGTATTGAATAATTGTTCACAATTCACCATAAATATATCTAATAAATAAAAATTTCGTGTTGTAGTTTGTAGTTTTAATGCAATAAAACCAGTTTATTATCATCAGCATCATTTTGAGTTTTCTTAATGTCATTGTCTATTTTAATAACCAGTTTGATTTAAATTATTACTTGGAAGGTTGCCTAGCAACGAACTTTTTCTGCCTAGGCAGTAAAAGTGGACTTTTTCTGCCTTCGCATTAAAAGTACAACTTCTAAGCCTGCCAAGTGTCATTAAAAGGCCGCTTTTAATGTCATTTGGAGAAAATAGTAATTTATTATTCAAGGGAAAAAATAATTAGATTTCAGCTCGAGAGCTAAAATCACTATAACGCTATTTTCTTCTGTGACGGGAAAAACGACGATTTAATAGTGAAAAAATCAAATGTCTACGGCTTAAGACCTTTCGGTTAGCGAGATCTTTCGCCATAGGTACAGTTGTGTGCATAAAAAAGTCGTATAAGGCATTGCACTAATTGCAATGTATTGCACTAACTAATTGAGCTAAAAAAATGTTAAAAGTGCGTTACTGACAAAATTAGTTTGAATTTCGACTCTACTTGTCAAAGTCGATAATTTAATTAAGATTGACAAGTCTGGCTCACAATAGCCTTTAACTGCTGTACGACTTTTTTATGCACACAACTCTAATGTTCCAAAGCGACAGTTAGGCATCTTTTTTTCACTTTACCAGCTTTTTTTGAATTTAGGAATAAAGGTTAGTAGTATGCAGGTTGAGTGATGAAGGTAGGAAGTTGGTTTAGAGCCCCGAGCTGATCATCGGATGCGTGCGAAATCAGCTTTTGCAATAGCAGATATCTACTTTTACCTATGTATATATCCGGGAAAAAAGTAATTTCACGAAAAGTCATATTTACCTGTCAACAGAGATAAAATGCCAAACTTTTAATTTTCTTAGATTTTTATTCAAAATAAATAAACAATCCTCGTGAAGCAACGAATACCTTTTTCTTTCTTTAAACTTTGTCAAGGAAATCTCATATTTGCACTATCCACGATTTTCTCCGTTCAATCTTCATCACTTTTCATTTCTGTTTAAATTAAATTTATAGTTATCAAGAATCCGTTTTCTGGAAAGATCCCCAATTTCACAAATTTCATTAATTATTATTGTTGTCAACTAGTTTCTGACGGCCAAACATAGCTACCTTGGATTACCTAGTGTAGATTAGGTCCAATAGTTCCTTTGAGTATATGCTATTATTTTGAATATATTTGCCGCGATAGTTTGGAATTTTGATAATACTTATTTAATAGTAAGAATGCTAAGAATATTATTGGTGAAACATTTGTATATCAGATATTTAAAGGCTAATAGTTGCCAAAGAAAATGAGAACTGGCTTTATGACAGGATTTCGTTATTATTCGGATATGTCACTGTTGTTGCATGAAACTATCGGTTGCCTGGCAATGGCCGTTAAAAAAAGTGCACTTTTTTTTACGCTTTTCCGTTTAATAATGAAATCGTATGTTGATAGTGAAACATTGTAATACTTTACGCACACAAACCACACAAAAAAAGTAGACTTTTTTTGACAGTTGTAGAAAAATGGATTTTTCGACTTCTCTCGGAAAATCGACCATAAAAATTTTCCGGATGCTTTCACGGCTTATCATCCTCGAAATTCGGATTCGACGGGTCAAAATACATAAGAATAACTTGGGTGATCCCGTCGCACTTCATCGGCTACGAAAACCCTCCCTGCCACCGAACTAAAGACTGCAATAAAACTTTTGATGTTCAGTAGTAAACAAAACCCAATGCCATATAGAATTTATTTGACAGGTTTTGAATTACCTAATTGATTTGGAAACAGTGGAAGCTATTGACAATAATTCGCTGTCCTGTATCAAAATCCATTACCTTTCGTCTCCAACGTCAAAATATAACAAAAATGTCACCCGTGCATGTTTTGAATTATGAAATAACGCCGTGGGGAATCGGCAGCCCATAGATCTTTATCGAACGTCGGGGGAGATTCTAGGACGAGCGTAGCGAGTCCTGGAAGTCTGCGAGACCAAAAAAACTGTTTTCGGACGTGTTGCGTACACAATTTTTTCGGAAACCGTGCAGAATAACAAATCGATACACATTTATTTTTTATATTTCTTTGTAGAAGAAAATTCCGAACATTTTAATTCTTATTTGTATTAAATATCGAAATGCGAACAGAAAATAGGTACTAACAGAAACTTTCTAATTCTTATTTATGTAAATATTTATATTGAAATTCGGGCATTTCCCGGACTAGTCCGCAAAGTACGTACTTCCCGGACTAGTCCGGGAAGTGATACTTTATCAAAGAAAAATGGTCCGGGAAGTAGGTACTTCCCGGACGGTTGCCGAAAATAGTTATTTGTATACTAAGGCCGCAAAATGCTTTTTCGCGTTCCGAGAGAGAGATTATCGCCGAGGCCGCTCCGGCCGAGGCAAGGTAATCTTGAGGTCGCGAAAACATTTCGCGGCCATAGTATACACAATATTTTTCGTGCAACCGTGAAAATTACATAATTTCAATAAACATTATGTCTCTTTAGAAAAGACAGCGTTTCAACGCGAATAGAGAAAATTACACCTCAATATCACAATGTTTCTATGGAGATGAAATATTTAGCAATACAAATCAATTTGACATTTCTCGTGAAGTCGTGAAGGTGTCCGATAGCGATAGTGATATTTCAGTTACTTGCACTCCTCCTGAGCTGAGAGATCTCATAGACTCAGCACTTTCTGATTTGATACCCGAAAAATCTAAACGGAAATATGAAAAATGTTACAGCAACTTCAAAGATTGGTGTGTCAACCAAAATGTCAAGACGGTGTCAGAAAACATATTATTAGGATATTTGATGCAGCGATGAAAAGTTGTGAAGAGTTCAACTTTATGGAGCATTTATTCTATGTTAAAGACTATGCTTAACGTACGAGATGGAATTGACGTAAAGAAGTTTTTAAAATTGGTAACATTCCTCAAGAAAAAGTCAGTTGGTTATCGAGCAAAGAAATCAAAAGTTTTTACGCACGAGCAAATTGATTCATTCCTCAAACAAGCTAGTGATGCAAATCATCTACTGTGGAAGGTATATAAATATGGAAGAAAAGTGAAGTATGATGTTTTATTCATAATAATTATTATTATAGGTAGTTTTGATAATGGGAATATCAGGAGCATTGCGACGAGATGAATTAGTGAGAATGACCCTCGAAGATATTCAGGAAGACAAAACTGTATTGATAGTAACTGTTCCTGATACTAAAACTGATCAAAAGCGTGTTTTTACCATTACTAATCAAGATTATATAAGAATTTACTATAAATATGTAACTCTTCGACCAAAACATACTGCTATTCGTCGTCTATTTCTGAGATATGAAAATGGAAAGTGCTCGGCACAGGTTGTTGGAGTGCATACGATTGGAAAAATACCTAGTATGATTGCAAAATATCTCGGCTTACCAAATAGTGAGGCATACATAGGCCACAGTTTTAGAAGAAGTTCCGCCACGCTGCTTGCCAATACAGATGCTGATATATCAGTTCTTAAACGCCACGGTGGATGGAAGTCCACTACTGTAGCGGAAGGATATGTCGAGGATTCCATCCATAATAAGAACAAAATTTCCGATGCAATTTCTGGCACTGTAGCATCTAGTTCAAATGTAGTCAATCGCAAAATGTTAATGTCCAAAGAAAATAATACGTTTTTGTCTAATGTAAATAATGATTGTTCAGAAACAATAGATTTAGTTGCTTCATCTTCAGGGATGAATATCAGTAATAATATAAACAGTACAATCAATGTTAATATATATCAAAAATAAAGTGTGTTTCTGTTGTGAATTTGGAAATAGTTTTTGGTTCGAAATACATTGTTATTGTCATATTTCAGAAATGTCAAATGCTGTAGTGGCGTTCAGTTTGCCGGCAGTCACTATGGGAACGGCCGTAAAATTTTTTGTCGGCCGTCACTCTGGGTAACGGCCGCAAAATATCATTTTGCGGCCTCTGTTGCGGCTGCAAAATGCTTCTTTTGCGCCCGGTTGCACGAAAAAGTATATTTCTCTCCAAATGAAAGTCACAACATACAATCGTATCGATTAGATGAATAACAATTCTCAAAGGGTCCTTCTTCGTCTTCGAATTTCTTTGAACATCTCAAATAAATTAGTTTCTTCTGGAAAAACAATAATTTTCACACAGCGACTGTAATTCACGACGTGAGATTTTTGTTACTGATATCATTAAGACACGGCACTGAAGGAATATCAACACGAATCTAATTTTCCATCACAGATTTTAGTATGATTTTTTTTATCACACGGCCAAAAGTATAAACGAAAAAATTAAATGTTTATTCCCCAACTCCTTCCAAAGAATTCGACGTTAGGGTCCTCTTTCTCCCCAAACCTCACATTCGATGACCTATTTTAATCCAGTACGATTGCGTTTAGAGACGAGGATTGATTGTAGCACCACCAAACTTGGTATCACCAAACTTGTTGGTGAAAGACAAAAATTATTTCCAGTATTTTTTTATGAAATGCGCTCGTTTTCTCAGAAAATGTGATTGAACGCCGACATCAAATTTCAGGTTCACGCTTACCCGCTGCTGGAAGTTCTGCGGCGGAGTCAAATATTTGATTGGTCATAACTCTGCTAAAAATGATCGGAGAAGGAAAAGTAAAAATTTATATCGTATACCTTCTCATGCAAATGTAATATGCGAGTATTTGAGTATCTAAAATGTGTTTTGTCGCACTTCACAGAGATGTTTGCGGATGATCCGCAAATCATGAATAATTTAGTAAATATGGAATTAGTATACTAAAGCAGCAACCCATACCGTCTTTGGACTATATGCAACAATTTTAGAGTGATGTGACAGGTCCCACTTCTACATGCAAAAAAAAAAACTTTGTTTTACTCCTGCCTCACTTTCAACTGACCCATAAAACCGACATTCTCTTCAGTAAATGTTGAAAATAATCGCTTATTCATATCCTGCATATATGTTTAATAACACTATTGTGAAGCACAAACCTCAAGCTGGAAATTACATACTTCATTTTTTATGTAGGATGTCTATGAGCGATTATTTTCAACATTTACTGAAGAAATTGCCGGGAGTTTAAAACTAAGGCAGGAGTAAAACCCAGTTTTTTCTTTGGCATGTATAAGTGAGACTTGTCTCACTGGGTCTAAAATCGTTGCAGATGGTCCACAGGCGGTACTGATTCCTGCTTCAGTAAAATTATTTCATATCAACTAAAATATCCATGACTTCCTTATCTTCCGTAAATATCGTAGAAGAGTTATGTGAAGTGGGATAAAACACATTATGGGTATTCAAATACTCACATATTATATTTGCATGAGGAAGTAGAAGTCATCAGGAACGATATACACTTTTTCTTTTCATTCTAATATAATTTTCAGCCTAGTTATGACAATGCTCCTATCCCTGATTTTCCATGGTCACAGACCAAGCATTGAAGGGGATCTGAACTCCTGATAACTTTACAGGCTCCACCCAGTACCATTTTGTTATGTAGACACTCAAATCCCAAAAGAGCACGACCTCCATGCTGTCTGGGAAAGTACAAACGGGGAACGGACGATTTAGGATGCAAGATTCATCATCTTACGAGTTTTCACATCGAGTTGTCGCAGCTCCTCTTGAGTCCATTTCACCACTCCAAAGGAACGACAAGCACATTAGTTGCAGCAACTTTGTTCTTCCCAGACAGTCGGAGTTTGTGCTGATACTTGCCGCGGAGAGAGTTTTTAACAGTGAATTATACCATGTGCTCTGAGCAGACGTAGTGAACCAAGGATGACGGCCTTCTGAATTTGTCCGGCTAAGATATCTGCCATATTATGGCAAGCCGGTATGATTTTTAAGTTCGAGAGCATTATACCACCAAGGACCCCTATTTATAATCAGAACCACCATTTTGACAGAATGGTTTGGGTAGAGCCTTATTATTATTATTATAAAATATAATCACGTCAGCCAAAAAGAAAACAAGATGAAGAGAAAAACATAAAATTATAAATTTCTTTCAACCCACATTACATTGTTTTAGTTTTATTGGAAAGTCAGCTTATTGAAGTATGAAGACCTAACGATATTCTTATAAAAAGTAGTTGGCTTTTACAAGACTTGGTAATAAGTTATTTTCATATCGCATCATGCATATCACCATTTTTTCATTGGACCTTATTCCAACTTCTCATCTGTTATCGTAAAGTAGCTGTTTCTTCCCTTGAATTTCCCATAATTGATATGAGAAATTAGTATTGAAGAAGAAGACCTATCGTTATGCCGTTAAAATATTGGTCCGTTGGCAAGGTTATATCGACCTACTTCTAATGAATAGCTCTAGGAAAATGATTAATTTTTCAAGACCGTTCATGAGAAGGAAAGGTAGCGCCGATGGGATCAAAGGTTATATTATAACTAATGAAAATTTCAGATTTTGAACTGAAATGAATTGGTTCATAACAGATTTCGATCTTTGCTTTGCTTTACGATCCTATCATCTGAGTTTCAATAACACAGGATACATCCCCCTTCCTGTATCTCAGCAGGCAAATACTGAACATATTTTTAGTCCACTTATAACAGTTTTCAAACTCATGAATATTTGAAGAATTTTTTCAGTGGAGTAGAAATTATCAAAATGGTTTCAATATTAATATAATTTTGATATTTGTTCGAAAATATCAAATATGAATATCGATATTGATTGATATGTTATAGTTAGTCCAAATCATTCCAAACATAAAGTCCACTGGCACAACTTTTTCTATAGAATTGTTTCAACTTGTGTCATGCTGACAGTTCAATGGATCCGCTTACTAAGCCCCATGATCTTTTTGGTGTTGTCAGAAAACAATTTTACGTGCTTCTCGCTAGATGCCGCCAATTTGTTCATGAGATATTCCATAATATCAGCATATTCCTCCACTGAGAGAAAGCCCTCTCTGTTTAAATATCATATTATTTCCAAATTATACAAATAAACGAAAAGGGTTGCAACAGGCTTAATAAAGGAATAAAATATGCTTCTCGTGTATATTCTAGGCTTTCTGTCATACCCGTTTAGACATGTTCTGTTAATTTCAGCTCATTATCATATGATTCGTGCTGAATTATATACGCTTATGAAGATTACATTTGTGCACCTGTGGATTATCAATTTCGAGGTTGACTGATATATATTTGACTCCGCTAATTGATTTTATTTCAGTTCCCTTAACTCTGCAAACATTGTTTCTTCTCTGAAACTTTTGAACTCGTTTCGTGAAGTATTTGAGGAAAAAAGTATCTCGTTAAAATTTTTATCCGCATTATGTAAGTTATTTCCGGTTCCGTAGTGTCTTTTTTTGCAAATGACGTACTCGAACCATTTTTCTTCGGGAAAGAATAAAACGCTAACCATCAGCAACACGTTCATTGAAATTCAAGTTCTTGTTCTATCAGTGAATCAATATTTAAAATTAATTGCCACCATTGGAAAGACAAAAATCAGAAAGTACTTTTGTACTTTTTGTCTTTCCAAAATGAAAAATGGTTCGAGTACGTCATTTGCAAAAAAAGGCACTACGGAACCGGTAATTACTTACATAATGCGGATAAAAATTTTAAAGAGATACTTTTTTCCTCAAATACTTCACGAAACGAGTTCAAAAGTTTCAGAGAAGAAACAATGTTTGCAGAGTTAAGGGAACTGAAATAAAATCAATTAGCGGAGTCAAATATATATCAGTCAACCTCGAAATTGATAATCCACAGGTGCACAAATTTAATGTAATCTTCATAAGCGTATATAATTCAGCACGAATCATATGATAATGAGCTGAAATTAACAGAACATTTGTAAACGGGTATGACAGAAAGCCTAGAATATACACGAGAAGCATATTTTATTCCTTTATTAAGCCTGTTGCAACCCTTTTCGTTTATTTGTATAATTTAGAAATATTATGATATTTAAACAGAGAGGGCTTTCTCTCAGTGGAGGAATATGCTGATATTATGGAATATCTCATGAACAAATTGGCGGCATCTAGCGAGAAGCACGTAAAATTGTTTTCTGACAACACCAAAAAGATCATGGGGCTTAGTAAGCGGATCCATTGAACTGTCAGCATGACACAAGTTGAAACAATTCTATAGAAAAAGTTGTGCCAGTGGACTTTATGTTTGGAATGATTTGGACTAACTATAACATATCAATCAATATCGATATTCATATTTGATATTTTCGAACAAATATCAAAATTATATTAATATTGAAACCATTTTGATAATTTCTATTCCACTGAAAAAATTCTTCAAATATTCATGAGTTTGAAAACTGTTATAAGTGGACTAAAAATATGTTCAGTATTTGCCTGCTGAGATACAGGAAGGGGGATGTATCCTGTGTTATTGAAACTCAGATGATAGGATCGTAAAGCAAAGCAAAGATCGAAATCTGTTATGAACCAATTCATTTCAGTTCAAAATCTGAAATTTTCATTAGTTATAATATAACCTTTGATCCCATCGGCGCTACCTTTCCTTCTCATGAACGGTCTTAAAAAATTAATCATTTTCCTATAGCTATTCATTAGAAGTAGGTCGATATAACCTTTCCAACGGGCCAATATTTTAACGGCATAACGATAGGTCTTCTTCTTCAATACTAATTTCTCATATCAATTATGGGAAATTCAAGGGAAGAAACCCCTACTTTACGATAACAGATGAGAAGTTGGAATAAGGTCCAATGAAAAAATGGTGATATGCATGATGCGATATGAAAATAACTCATTACCAAGTCTTGTAAAAGCCAACTACTTTTTATAAGAATATCGTTAGGTCTTCATACTTCAATAAGCTGACTGTCCAATAAAACTAAAACAATGTAATGTGGGTTGAAAGAAATTTATAATTTGATGTTTTTCTCTTCAATACATTCTTATTTGAATTTTATCCATCATCTTGTTTTATTTTTGGCTGACGTGATTATATTTAATAATAATAATAATAATAAGGCTCTACCCAAACCATTCTGTCAAAATGGTGGTTCTGATTATAAATAGGGGTCCTTGGTGGTATGTTGCTCTCGAACTTAAAAATCATACCGGCTTGCCATAACATGGCAGAAATCTTAGCCGGACAAATGCAGAAGGCCGTCATCCTTGGTTCACTACGTCTGCTCAGGGCACATGATTCTCGGACCCAGTAGTTGCTCACGCCACGGACGTGGGGAGTGGCTATCTGGGTAAATGTCACCAGCGCGCCCTCCGGATGTGTCGGAGCTCCGGAGTCAGGGCCCGACTGGTATAATCCAACCGGATAAAAAATAATAATAATAATTATAATAATATTGATGGGTATAGAGGTCCCCGACACTAGATGCAGAGCGTGGGATATTGAATCCATTATGGAGAATGAGAAGTGTCGAATATAATGGAGCTACTCATTCCCCACCCTCAGGCAAATACAAGCCAATAAGCCTGATGTAGTCCTCCTCGACCATCAAAGCAAGACGATTTTCATCATGGAGTTTTCGGTTCCTGGCAAAACGAACGTCGTCCGAAAAGAGGAGGAGAAACAGACTAAATATCGAGGCTTACTCTTTGAACTCCGAGAACTCTGCCCAAACCGATCTGTTAAAATGGTGGTTCTGATTATAGGTGTCCTTGGTGGTATGATAGACACACTGCTCTCGAACTTAAAAACCATACCGGCTAGCCATATTATGACAGAAATCTTAGCCCGAGGAATGCAGAAGGCCGTCTGCTCAAGGCACATGCTTCTCGGACTCAGTAGTTGCTCACCCCACGGACGTGGAGAGTGGCTATCTGGGTAAATGTCACCAGCGCGCCCTCCAGATGTGTCGGAGCTCCGAAGACAGTGCCCGACTGGTATAACTCACTGTTAAAAACTCTCTCCGCGGCAAGCATCAGCACAAACTCCGACTGTCGGGGAAGAACAAAGTTGCTGCAACTAATATGCTTGTCGTTCCTTTGGAGTGGTGAAATGGACTCAAGAGGAGCTGCGACAACTCGATGTGAAAACTCGTAAGATGATGCATCTTAATAGGAGCTTGCATCCTAAATCGTCCGTTCCACGCTTGTACTTTCCCGGACAGCATGGAGGCCGTGCTCTTTTGGGATTTGAGTGTCTACATAACAAAATGGTACTGGGTGGAGCCTGTAAAGTTATCAGAATGTTCTATTCATGTTGAAAAGGGGGAACATTCTCCATGAAAATTGAAAAATGAAAAATGTGACTTATTTGTGATATCTAACAGAAAACAACTACTTCCCCGGCACAAGCCACGCTGGACATTGAACTACATCTGATAGATATTGTGAAAAGACTCTAACTGAAAAGGAAAGAAAAAATCTGAAAGTGAAAATTTGCATTTTCATTCAGATAGCTGACTTTTTTAATTCTTTCTAGTTTTCCTTGAACGAATCATTAAATGAATTAGAAAAGGAGAATGTTATTAAAAAAAATATCACTCACAGAATGTTCCCCCTTTTCAACATGAATACCTCCCAAGAGGTTATCTTGAACGATGGAAAATAGCGACTAAAGTTTGTCTTTCAGTCGCAGATGATTCCACAAAAGATTTTATGAATTTCCTATTCATATTTTCGAACTAAAATCAAAATGTTCTATTCATATTTTCGAACAAAAATCAAAATGTAATGCCCATGACAGGTTTATGTCAAAAAATAACTTTCAAAGTATTACCGCAGAAAAAGAGGCTGCTTTCAAATACTTCCAATCTCCCTGATGAGCTTGGCAAAGCGAAATAGATTTTCGTCGACAAAAATGTATTGGGGATTGAATGCGAGAGAAGCGAACCTTTCTGTGAGTAATATTTTTGAATAACATTCCCCCTATTTAATTTATTTATTTAATTCTCAATGAGAACTAGAGGTTATTAAAAAAAATCAACTATCTGAATGAAAATGCAAATTTTCACTTTCAGATTTTTTCTTTTCAGTTAGGGTCTTTTCACAATATCTTTCAGATATGGTTCAATTTCCAGTGTGTCTTCAGTCGAAAAAGTAGTTGTTTTCTGTTAGATATTACAAAAAAAATTATATTTTTCATTTTTCAATTTTCATGGAGAATATTCCCGTTTTCAACATGACAATATTTTTATGACTTCATAAATGGTCGATTACTTGGAAATCATCAATTTTTTGGAAAGCTTCGACTGGGATTTGGACGTATTTTATAATTAAGATTATCACAGATACAAATTTCTAAAATATATTGTATACAGCTCTGGTCTACTATTAGTTCCACTGAATGATTAAAATAATAAAATGAAGATGAAACATTATCATCTTTCATTCTTCCATTAATTTGGTATCGGTATCGGGTTTTGCTAATACCAATCATTAGTTTTGAGCTAGCGAATGGTGATTTAGTTGGTGGTCTTTTTTATTCATTTAAGTTCTAGTTCTCACGAAAATGAGAGGAAAAGGAAAGTAAGTAAGAATTGGTCTTCTTCTTGAATTTCCGAAGGCTGTATGTCTCAAGGTATACCTTTCTGACATGTCTCCAAAGTGACGGCAAAGAACGATTGATGATATTGTTACAGACCTGAAATTTGATAAAGACTTCTCGAATTGTTCGATGAATTATTCATAACACATGCGTTTTGAAGATATTCGATTTGTTTCGTTTTCGGTGCCCCACCCTGTATATAAAAGCAATGCATTTGTGAGATGATGGAGTTAGTTAGTGGGTTACCTTGGATACAAGTATTTTGGTATCAGTTTTGACAGTGACGTTAGTAACAGTGACAAGTATTGTATTACAGTGTTGTCAAGTGAAGTTTGAATAATAAAGGCAAGTCCACACTAGTGTACACTTGTTTTTGAACCCGAAGACGCAACAATATTTTGGAAGAGCATCGTCCGAAAAAATATCCACGACACAGAAACAGATCACCAAACTTTCTGCGGTGTTCCAGATAGTATTTCCAACGAGACGAATGGCTCTTTTTTGGATAGAATTCAGAAATTTCAATGTGTGTTTGGGTACTGCACTCCATATATGGAAACATTATTCCAGAACAGGTAGTATTTGCTCCTCATAAATCATAATCAGTTGATGAAAAGTAAAATACTTCTTGGCACGAAACAGAAAACAAAGTTTCTGAGAGACACTGTTTTTGAACTTAGCCTGAATCTGGGTGTTCGTCTGCTGGTTATTTTAATGAAATAAATAAATAGGTAAAAATTCTTTATGTGTACTTTTTATTAATCTTCATCAACCTTCTTTCCATAACTCAAAGATACAAAAAATGTATTATCTGGAGCGCTTCTATCGGGAAGCGCAGTTGTCGGTAGCGCAGTTGTCGGTAGCGCAGTTGTCGGTAGCGCTTATGCCGGTAGCGCTTATGTCGGGGCGCTTTTGGCGCGAGCGCTTGGGTACCTTGGATCTTTCCATGACCTTCGAGGTAACAAATATCAGTGCGATAGGTCTGTAGTTGCTGGGCATGCTCCTTCTCATTTCCTATAGCCTTCCTTATATCGATTGAAGAACATAACAACTCGTTCCGAACACATAAGGGCAAATTTGTTTGATCTACCGCGCTTCCTTATTCTTCATTATCAGTGATACTTCAGGTATCCCCGCCTATGACAGGTTAAACAAATTTGTCGATATGGGTTCGGAACGAGTTATTATGATCTTTAATTGATATTAGGAAGACTATACCGATAACTGGATTGCTGGATATTTGAATAAAACAATTGGTGTTTGGCAAGGATTGCACGTAGGTCTGTTGCAGTTCCCTATACTTGCAATGAATCTTTTTCTCCTAAATTTTGAGGGACACAGGAAGGATTCTTGGGTAATGGGAGTAAAATACGACTGAATAAGTATACTTTTCATAATAAATTATCCAAATATTTGAAGGGGTTCTAGAAGCGTTACCAACTCATAGGTGAATACTAAACAAGAAGGAGAAGGTTGCAGTGCACACAAAAATGTATCACATTGAATGATTGTGGAAACGTGTAGTTGACCGGGTTCAAATCTCGGCTAGTCCACATTTTGAGAACTGTTCTGTTTCTGTTTTTAATTTCTCATGTCCAAATTTCAGGCAAGATATTTCTTTATATAATTTTCCGATACCGAAAAGAGATTCCTCACTTCAGCACATGGAGTATCAAATTTCATCTTGTCACCCGGAAGTAAACAATCAAATCCTTTTGTTCAACCCCCTTTAATGAATCGTCCATGCCGACATACAGACTTTCAGATTATGAAACTTTCTATAGAATAAACTCGGATCTCAGATTTGACGATATTGAATTATACTCCAAATGGATTTCGAGAGTTCTCAGATGACACCTTTGTTAAAACAAGGGTATAATAAAATGAAATTACTGAAAGGGGATGAGATCACCGAAAACAGCATTCTGTGTCTTTTATCTTTTGTGATCACTCGGAGAAGGTGTTTCACAAAAAAACTTCGTAAAATTGCTTTCAGTTCAGTTATTTTTGTTTGATTGTGACACAATGGGACGGATTATTTTGCTGCGGGTGCTAGCTTGAGCGTAATAAAGATATTTGTTCAGTGGCATTTTGAAACATGCAGGGATTTTACAAAGACAGAAAAATAAATTAGTAAACGGATACAATTTCCTTCGGAATTTCTTTGTGCTTGTCAGATTATTCATAGAGGTAGAAGATAGAAAATATCTTATCAAATATAAAGATGTACTTATGGAGGTGGATCAAGTAGTTGTCACTTCTAGACAAAATGGAAAATTTTCTAAAAATCTCCGGGCCATCTCCGTCGAAACGACATGTGCCCAGCTACCATTTTATTTTATGCCAATTATGAGGCCGTATACTATTGCATACTATTGGTTTCGTAGTGTCAGTGCCTGACCGGGTTGGTAGTTGCTCACCCGCGGAGCCGACAGGTTAACTCAACTCCCAACAAAAAGAGTTGATCCCCAATGCCTTTTACCGTAGTACGGTATTGTTTTTCTATCCAACAGAACCCCTCGCCCCCTGTAGGCGAACATCAGTGGGAAGGAGTGCCAGGAAAAACCTGACGGAGCCGACTCCTTCCCCCCAGGTGTCCGTCTGCAGTTTTCACACAGTACTGCATACCCATGTCTGACGGGTTTCCTCCGTCCCACGTGTGATGGGTAACAGTTCGTGGCCAGTTACGAACCACTACCAGATTCACTCGGCGACGCCGAGGGTATATGGTGTATGAACGTCAGTTTAAAACTACGATAGCAGCAAAATGCTGGAATGATTGATACAGGCTCAACTATTGCGCTTTATGCACTCGCCTTGGACTTGGTACAAACTATTCAATGAGATTATAAAGACATGTGAAGCTACACCTGAAGCAACTTCACTTGGCACTAGTGAAATCCATGAAAAATGGAGACAACTTGCAATAGTTACAAGGCGACCTTTGATGCACTTTGGCCTAGGCCCACACTGGACCAACTGTAAATTCTCAAGAATCACTTGCCCCCCGCTAATGTGTGGTTATATGAAGATAAAACCTATGATTTTTGTTTCCGATTCTTCAGTTAAAGACGAGAGAGTGGAGATGATATCGCTACCCATATGTCCAAACGGAAAAATATATGGAATCAACTTCAAATAGAGATTTCAAACAGGGAAATCTTGCAGTTGCGACCTTCTTGAGCTTCTACTGATTTGCAAGATTTTGGACACACACCTGAGGAATATTTTTTGTTCAAATTGAGCTGGATGCTCATATCAAAAGCTGAAAGAACGGTTTGTCATCTAACAAATCAACTTTGTTCATATGAAAAATCTTTGAAGAACAAAAACAAAGATAGAAATAAGGAACTGCTAACAACATGGAAGCAGAATGTCCTCGATAATGACTAACTACAAAAAGGACCTTTTTGCAATTACTGGGAATCATATGGACACAGAGTACGCCAGTGTGATAAGTGCAAAGCAGATGGTAGACCACCAAAACCACAAGCTAAACAACTCCCAAAGAAAATCAGAAACAGAGTTTATCAGCTGAAACCAATACTGTTTTCGATTGGTGCATTGGTATAATCACTTTTAAAGCTGTTGGGAGAAAAGTGGAAGAAGATATTCAGTATGTCCCAAACATTAGGACCTGTTTTCTGTTCTTCCAGCATAGGATAGGAATCCAAACAGCGTTTTTATTTCAGAACCAGAGAAATTCCAACTGAAAGTCAATGGTCAAGTACTGCTGAATGGATTAAAGAGCCGTTATGGAATGTTGTACAAATTATGTGCAAGGAATGTCAAACCACACAATGACAATGAAGCGAACGTCATCTACAATGGAAATGTTTTGAAATTTCACCATGGAAGGCTTGGGCATCTGAACAAAAGTCGCATAAAATCACTTCTATCCAGATAATTTGGCATCAGTATTAAACTAGATAGATATGTGAGAGATGCATTTATGGAAAAGCACATAGATTAAAATTTGGTTCAAGAAAACGGGCTAATCAACCTGGAGAACTGTGGTATTCGGACGTTTGTGGGCCATTCGACAGATCGCAGTCAGGATTCAAATACTATGTCCTGTTTGAAGACGATTATAGCAGATATCGCTTCGTATACTTTATTAAGGAAAAGTCTGAGATACCAGATAAAATGAAAGTTGCATTGGAAGAGTCTAGAGCTATAGCAGTTGTTCGAGAGTTTCTGAGCGATAATAATTCGTCAGTAAACGTGTAAAAATTATTCTTCAAGCATACGGAATTTGTTAAAGACTAGTTATGCCATACACTCCGGAACAAAATGGCTGTTCTGATCGAAAAAACCGAACAGAACATAGACAGTAGGGACTTCGTACCATTCAACTAATGAAACATTACCTGAGAGCCCGTGTGCAGAGATGATAAATACAGCTGTATATAGGTATCCTTAATAGATCAGGCAACTCAAGTGTTTCTGATAAAAGTCCATTGAAGTCTGGACGAACAGAAAACCAGGCCTTGAGCATTTGAGAATAAGTGGGTCTACATGTTATGCTCACATTCGTAAAGTACACAGAAAGAAAATGAACAAAAAAGCAGAAAGGGCTATTTTGATTGGATATGACAATGATGATGGAGACCGTATTTGGAACAAACTAGACATCTGATCACGGGACTTTATTTTTGAAGAGCGACCTCAAACAAGTTCAGATAAGTTTTTTTGAAGGTTGAAGACGATTTAGTAAATTGATTACTTGTTGAAAAGGGGAACATATTCCATGAAAATTGAAAAATGAAAAGTAAGGTCAATTGTCATAATTTCACCTTATTTGATACCACGTTTCCTGAAACCTGATCAACTTTTCAAACATGAGATATAAAGCCTTCCGCAGGTGGAAGGACAAAATGCCCTAACCACTACAAGACATGAGCCTTCGGCCATGTGATTTCAATATTTTCATTAACCTCATTTTTGATTTTTTAAAATTATCATGCTTGTTGTGCATTGGACATAGTACCCCCCCCCTAAAATTTAAGTTATTTTCATAATTATATAAAAGGTATTTTTCCTCTCCTTAACTCGTATAAATAAGGCTGAAGATGGATTCTTGCTGAATCCGAAACATGTACCCCCTCCGAAATTGAGATTTGTTAGATTAAAGTTGTGGAGATAATTTTGTGATATTTCTTCCCGTTCAGTCTACACCACTCCACTTTGAGCAAAATGGACTTCTTCCAAAGATTACTCCATATATATAATGGCGATTTCTGGAGAAAGAGAAGATCCCATCGGCAGTTCATCAACTTGGGAGAAGAAACGATCTTTTTATTGGAAGTACGAATTATGAAGGCAGCATTGCAGTAGTTCCAATATCGCTTGTACGGGAAGGTCAGTACTTTGAAGCTGGATGTCTTGTTCTAGTTTCCTCTTGATGATGGTGAGGGATTCTTCTATGGAGACATTGGTATAAAGGCCCTTCAACCATTAAGACGATGGAAGTTCAAAGTTCAAGTAATCAAGTTCAGATACCATAATCAACCCTTGAAAATTCTGTTAAATTCCAAGCACAAGATGAACTTGAAAGAACAAATGCAGAAGACCAAACTGTCAATGATTCTGGAGGTGAACTGGATTTGAGTCAAGAAAAATGACCAAAAGTGTTTTAGGAACAGATGTATAAGAGTATGTTCCTAATGAAGAAAAAGTAGCAAGAATTTTAAGACAAGAAAATAAATCAATGAACCTCAAAGATTTGAAGACTATGTTATGAGTGCTGTAACAAAAATTAAACACATCCATGAGTCTGTGTGTTATAAAAAGGCAAAGATAGTGACGAAAGGCACGAGTGGTTAGAAGCGATGAAAAACGATTTTCAATCAATCGAAGAAGAAACGAGTTTATGAAGAAATTACTGATTTGAAAAAGATTTCTTATGTGATGGTTGGTAATGAAGCTGCCTTAAAATTAGCCCAGAATCCCGAATTTCATCGAAGAACAAAACATATTCGTACGAGGCAATTCTTCATAAGAGGATTGGTATGCGACGAGATATTAAACATTACGAAGATATCCCCTACCCTACAAGTTGCAGACGCTTTGACAAAACCTGTCCTGAGTGAAAGTATGGTACTAGTCAAACTGGCAAATGAGGGAAGGTGTTGAAGAGTGAAATATTCTTAGTTTGACTCTGTATATTCAGCGGAGTTCATTTTATATTCAGAGATGCTCGTTGTCAATATATTTTGATGCCATAAAAAAATATCTGTTCGTGTCATTCTTTCATTAGTAGTTTCTCACTATCTCATATACGATATTTGCCATACATCAATAAAATCAACATTTTCAATCGCGAATAACTAAAAAAATATTGATTGATAGATTATGTTTTACTTGGAATACTTCAGTCTATTAGTGCCTGCAGTTTTTTGGAATATAATAGTCACTTCCGAGAAAGGGTTGCGTTCAACCTAATGTTGAAAACACACTTATAGGCACTATATAACTTTTCTTCCTGGAGATATTCCTATCTTACTTTCAAATTCTACGTCAATCGGTTCAGTTCGAAATATTTCAGAACAAAAATTGTCAAACACCGGACTACATTTTTTCCTCTTGTCATTCAGTAGCAAATTCCAAGTATTTATATACATAAAGTGTCATTCATATATTAGATAATATTATCATACTATTATACTATTTAGTTGGAGGCCCATATTCAAGTTGTTTGAGAAAACTTCCAGATCCTCCATGTTTTTCTATTTAGTGAATATAGTTATCAATAATGGACGTTGTATGCCTGTGCTGTCTGCGCTACCAAGTATACACGGTTATTATTGAATACCAGCACCAGCATATACGTCAAATGAAACAGGATCTACACCGGAAAATCCTTGAAAGAGATGTCACGTTTCATTTGATGGGAGCTGTAATACTTGTTGAAACCCAGCTCGATGTATCGATCACTCCTCATCGTTATACTAGGTAGGTATTTCGTTACCGCTGTTTACACAAACATTCGCATTGATCGAGGCGGGATGAAAAACCACAGCAGTCGCAAAAGCGAGGATTTAAAATTCATTGGGCAAATATTGGTTTTGGTATGACGCGAATTAAATTTAACATACAACAAAGCTCCTCGGTCATGAGTTTTTGGTGTGTTGGCAGTTCTGGAAATATAACGTTTTGTCTTTAAATGCGAAAAAAAACGATGGTAATCTGGTTGAAATGTGTTGACTGTGAACAGCATGCGATTTTGAAGTTTATTTCAAGGCAGTTCTTTGAAAGAATGACTCATTCTTTTTTTCGTTATTATTTTTTATCCTACTTTTTTCACGTTTAACAAATACAGAAATTAATAAAGCCAAGCACACTTAAAAATTATCTATGTGCATTATTAAAACGTTTTATAAACTTATTTAGAGTTCAAAAGAGTGGCAAAATTTTGGTAGCCTAGGGCCTCAGAGGACCTGAATCCGCCTCTGAGAATGAGCCCTGTAAAAGAGATGTTCAGCACATATCCAAAGTGACGGCATATAGATGTGAGGACTCAGCTCGACGGGTCAGTCTCGATGGGACCGCTAACGCTTGAAATATTCATGTTATTTGAAAAAAGCATGAAAAAACCTATAAAACATACACGGATTGTCAACTTTGTGCAGTGTTCCAAAAAACTAAGCGAGCTTATAAGCGAAGCATCATTGACAATACGAACGGCTCTTTTTTGGACATATTCTGTCAGTGTGTGATTAGGGCTCAGATCATTAAAAAAAAACCTGGAGAGGCCTGATGCCAAATATACAAGCAATGTTCTGAACCGAAGATAACTCTTGTGGGACTGTTATGTGTGCGATTTTTGAAAATCAAACCAAAACAAAACACCTATTTGCACAAGCCAATTTTTTTAGGTGGGTCGAAACCACTTCTCCCCTTGTTTTCGTTTAGAAATAGGGAAAGTATCTTGGTTGAGTCTAGGATACTATGAGAAACCAGACTACCCCATCACATGAAAAGCAGTCCGCGATTATATTCTGGTACGTATGGGACTAGCAACTGTCATTTATCAATTTGTTATAAACAATAAATAATTTTTGTTCACGAAAAAAAAAAACTTATACGTCAGCAATATTACTGGCCCTGAATAGAATAATTTTAGTGAATTGGAATACTAACAAAGTGAGAGTGGGTAATACTCCATCGGATAGTTGGCAACAAAGAAAACCCGGAAAAACCGTTTTTTTTGGTAAATGAAATAATTTGGAGTACGCCCATAGAGCCTTTCGTCAAGAAAAATAAAAGAACTTTTAAGAAAACTTGAGTGAGTTGCTTACTATAAAAATACTTGTTTTCCGCATGATCAAATATTTAAGGTCCATTGAATAATTTCTGCTACAGTATTTAGTTTTGTGTTGGTAGTATTCTGAAAAATCAATTTCATCGTAACTTTGTACTTGATATTTCAAAATACAACCATAGAAGAGGTTCACAATTTCGGAATTCCATTGATATATCTCCACTCAATAAAATAACAGATAATCAAAAAATTCAATCGAAGAAACTTTGAAATATAGGGTGAATTCAATTAAAAATCATATTTCAGCCTTTTACGTTTATAATTTCTGTTGAATCACCCTGTAGATTTCTCCAAATTGATATATATATATATATATATATATATATATATATATATATATATATATAGGAGAGAGGTAGTCTTTGCTGACTCGTTAAGATCAAGCTAGGGAAACTTGTTGGGTAAGCAGCATGCAGGAAGTATACTCTTATAACACTTTATTTCAATATTTCGACAAGTATTATTGTCATCATCAGGGAAAGCTACAATAATGTTAAAACTATAGTGAAAACAATTGACAACTGTGGATTCTAAACTACTTACGTGTTGATGAGATTGATTGCAATAGATGATATAAAAAGACGTGTACAGTAATTAAACATATTAAAAAACAAGTTATGAGATAATCTTAAAGGTAATCGTCACACATTATTAAAAACTCAGTTATGCATAAAATCTAGTTCTATTCAATTTTATTCAAATGGATATCATACCGATGTCACACCGGTTGATCGGAAAGCGTGGAAAAGAAAGAAAATTTATTTGAGGTTATGTATACAAAGTGAAGTTTGTTAAGGTACGTTCCTGCATGGAACTGTACTAGAATCTGAAATTAGACAGATTGAACCACTCAGAACGAGAAAAGTGTACATCAAGCTTGGAACAAAAAGACTAGACATTGTTTCATGAAAATGACACATGACTATTGCAAAATTATCAGATCAGTATTCAATTTTAACAACGTTTATTAAAGTTTTATTTTAAAATTTATAACATGGATTGAGAGTTAAGCTCTCTGACATTATGTTTCTGCTTATCCAAGTGCAGTAAAAATGAATATATTTCACTTAAATGTTTTATGTCAGTTTTCTTGTTCAAACATGAGGATGATTGTGAGATGAAGGTCATCTCCAGAAAGGTTCTTTTATATTTGTTGGATTCTTTGGCTAAGATTTTTGCAGCCTCAAAGTTCATATTGTGACCTTCTTTTTGTACATGATTACTGAGTGCACATCTCTCTGGGTGCAATCTACAATCACTCTTATGTGAACAAATTCTGTCCTTCAACAACCTATTGGTTTGTCCTATATATTCATTTGTGCAATTGGAGCAAGGAATACAATAAACTACATGAGATTGATGAGTTAAAGGAGTTAAAGGAGGAGTTATATATATATATTCAGAAATAGTCTTCAATAAAATTGTATTTGTATTCGAAATATACAGGATGACTCAAAAATACTGGGAAAATTTAATCACCCAGTATGAGTTTGGAAGCCATAAGTTATTTTTGATCAAAGTTTGTTCATCATTTTCTAACTGGAAAATATTATCGAAGCCCCAATAAATGTTGTTTATCTATTATTTTCGTTTGAAGAATACAGCAATTCAAATCCAAATATTTCAATACACTTCACAAATTAGCATAACCCAAACATTCATCGCAAACTTCAGTTACGTAAATGAAATAGTATGGAAAATATGAGGCAAACATCTGTCAGAAAACAACTACTTCCCTGGCTAATACCACGACGGACATTGAATCATACAGTCCTGGTGTCTTTGCTGCCGAGGCTTGCTTATTGATTTCCACCACGGGTGGCGCTGCGACTGATTTTTTCTGTAAGTCGCTGCTTCATTTGTGGGGAAATATTAGTTATACATTGGATTATAATTCATGGGGCTGGGATAGGACGACTCTAATGTTGTTCGACCTACCCTGTCACTGACGAGCGGCAAGAACCGCGAAGAACGTCTGCAGGTGGTCTTCCCCAGCTAGATGAACGATAATCTGCTGTTTGATTACAATAAGAAATTGCAACTGAATCTTCCTGGAAGAACGTTGCCCAAATATCTATCAGATATAATTCAATGTCCGTCGTGGTATTAGCCTGGGAAGTAGTTATTTTCTGACAGATATTTGCCTTATATTTTCCACATCGTGGAAATATTTGGAGAGAAGGGTACTTCGACAATGTTGATTTTACTATTCCATTTATTTGATACTCCTAGGCACAAATTCTCTATTTCTGTTCACTTCTTGGTGTCTTTGCTGCCGAGGATTGCTCATTGGTTTCCCCACGGGTGGCGCTGCGACTGACTTTTACTGTAAGTCGCTGCTTCATTCGTTGGGAAATATTAGTTATACAGTGGATTATGATTCATTGTGCTGGGGCAGGACGACTCTAATGTTGTCCGACCTATCTTGTCACTGACGAGCGGCAAGAACTGCGAAACGCGTCTGCAGGTGGTCTTCCCCAGCTAGCTGAATGATAATCTGCTGTATGATTTTGGAAGAACGTTGCACAAATATCTATCAGATGTAATTCAATGTTCGTCGTGGTATCAGCCAGGGAAGTAGTTGTTTTCTGACAGATGTTTGCCTCATATTTTTCACATGGTAGAAATATTTGGAGAGAAGAGTACCTCGAATTCAGTTACGTATGATATCATAAATATCGTCACTCATTATATTATTCCGTTTGATCTATTCATTTACTTGGCCTTTATCGCGACATATATAATTTGTTAATAATTATTTTCGAGCATGAGTATATCCAGAAACCATTAAAATACTTCTGCAAGTGGCCTTTTATCTATAGAATGTCTCTGGAGAAAACGATAGAGCAGCAATAATGCTTCATTATTACTTCACTCTTGTACGAACAGCTGAGATTTTTTTTCAAATTCAACTTTCAATCAGGAAGTGAAGGAGAAGCAGTGGTATCATCTGGTCAAAATCGGTTTATGCTTCAACGAATACTCTCAAATTTTGAATTTTTCAGACGTGTTGTAAAACACTTCCTCTCATTTCAGGAAGTGGAATTCTTCAAGAAGTAATGATGTTTAATCTCCAGGTTGACAACTGCAAAGGAAACTCTCTTGAGTAACCGAGATAATCAATTTTTCCTTGGAGATTTCCCATCTCTAGTGACTTCCATTTCCGCAACAAATACTTACAAATCTTCAGCCCGGATGAAGGAATGACGACATTCTTAAGGAATACTCGTTTACACTATTTTCTGCCCATTTCTCCTTTTCCTGTGAATTATTTTAATGAACAACCTTTTCTCGTAACTTCTGAAACCGTCAAATGAAATTTTCCCGTCTAATTGGATTCCAACATCCGCTCCAACTTGTAAGAATCAGTTTATCTTCCTCTTCGGAACTTGATGATTTATTTCACTCAGAGTTTTTCTACATATAAATGTATTCAGTCTGTGTCGGCACAGATTTCTTTCAAGAATATAAATTTTGCTCTGAAATGTTTAGGTGTGATATACTGAATAAAATAATGCATTTATGTGAGAAAAAGTTTTGCTCTCCTAAAAACATCCGGATTCGTGAGGGTGGAATGAAAATGATGTTTAGTGTACTTGCTATTATTAATGCGATATAAATTTATGAAAAGGTTGTGATATTTGAAATTGTGAGAATGGATGAAGATAATGACAAAATATGAAACGAAATCATACATGAAATGAAGCTGAATTATACAGGGTGTTGATCAAATACGTTGACAAACTTCGGGAGGTGATTCTATGAAAGTTTTAAGCACGAAAAGTTCATAAAAATATATGCCCCAAACGGCTTGGTTTTCGAGATAAAGGGTGATAAATATTCAAGATTTTGCCTTGTTCGGCCTTCAGAATTTTTTTGTCCACCGTCACTGACATATTATGAGACAGGAATGATCAATATTGTTTCATTCAACATCTTTTTGTTCTCTTAAAGTTTTCCATGTACTTGTACGTTTCAGGAGTTACCACGAAAATATTAAAGCGAACATTTTCTAGTACTTATCGCATAACATAAAGAAATTTGAGAATCAAATATTCTCACAAACTCCGAAGGGCGATTCTTTGAATGTTTTCAGGACGAAAAGTTCATATAAACATATATCTTAAACGGCTTGGTTTTCGAGATACAGGGTGATGAAAATAATTTTTTTTTCAATATTTTTTGGAGTGGACTTCGACATTTTCGACAATAATCAGTTCAAATTAGGCGAGTACAATTCAATAGAACACACGATACAAAATAATTCATTTCTTAAATAATTCACAAGGTCTTGCTTTTCTGTGGGTATAAGATTAAATATCCGATGTACAGGATTATTTATTTTGTATCAAAGCTTTTGAATTTGTTACCCACAGAATAACCTAGATCAAACAATGAAAAAAAATATTTTTTCATTTTCACTGCATTTGTAGAAAAGCTTGTCTTTGTATTTTTTATTTTATTATTTTTATTCATCGAAGATTTTTCTAATTCTGAAAAAATATTTCTTCTAATTTACAATAATTGAAATGTTTTTTTACAATTTTTTTTAATGTTATGAAACACTGGAAAATGTTTGCATTATATTTTAGTTATAGCTCCTAAATGAAAAACTTCAAGAAAACAAAATGATGATCATTGATTATTCTTCTCTCACAATCTCTAACTGGTGGCAGAAGGGTTAAACAAATATTGACTCTGAAAATTAAGAAATTAATTATTTTGTATCGTGCGGACTATTGAATGGATTGTACTTGCCTAATTTGAACTAATTATTGTCGAAAATTTCGAAGTTTACTCGAAAAAGTCTTGAAAAAAATGAATTTTTATCATCCTGTATCTCAAAAACCAAGCCGTTTGGGACATATTTTTAAAAGAACTTTTCGTCCTGAAAACTTTCAAAGAATCACTCTTCGAAGTTTGTGAGAATATTTGCTTCTCAAATTTCTTTATGTTATGCGAAACTGGAAAATGTTCGCATTAATATTTTCATTGTAGCTCCTGAACCAAACAAGCGAATGAAAAACTACAAGAGAACAAAAAGATGTTAAATTGAACAATATTGATTTTTTCTGTGTCATAATATATCAGTGACGGCGGAAAAAAAAATTATGAAGGGTTGAACAAGGCTTGACTCTGAAAAAAGGAGTACCCTGTGAATTATTTGAGAACTGAATTATTTTGTATCATGCGTACTATTGAATGGATTGTACTCGCCTGATTTGAAATGATTATTGTCGAAAATGCCGAAGTTAACTCCAAAAAATTTTGAAAAAAATGTATATTTATCACCCTGTATCTCGAAAACCAAGTCGTTTGGGACATACGTTTATATGAACTTTTTGTCCTGAAAACTTTCAAAGAATCACCTCCCGAAGTTTGTCAACGTACTTAATTAACACCCTGCATATGATATAAGATTGACAAAATCTATTGTTTTCTCGTAGCCAGGTTGAATATTTTGATTAGAGTGTGATATCATACTTCATTTGTTGATATTGAATTATTGTTTTGAAGATATAGGTAGCTAGGTAAGTTCACAGGATACAGTTATTTTTTTCATTGGCAATGCTGCCTGCCACCTTCGGATGTAAAAAGGACAGTTTCCTAGTATCCAATCTCTTCTTGGCTGGGGTCACAGCTCTCTCGAAATAGCATTATTTTCGTTTCTAGAGACGCATGGGGTTATCAGAGACAACAAGCTGTCAATCCTAGTAGGCGAGGTAAACATTCTTCGTGGCTTGACATGTTTCGTGGAACAGTAAAATCACAAAAAAGAAACAAATTTTCTTTAAAAAAATGCTCTCAATCAGTACTTTTGACTGCGTTTTTTCTTATATTCTGGTTCATACGAAAAGTGCGGTAATGTTCAGGGAACATCGTGAGAACCAAGGAAGTGTTGAAACGAATTGGTGTTCTTGAAATCTGCAGACTGTCCAGGAAACACCTACCGAAGCAATGAGTTCCAAAGCTTTGCCGTTCGTTGTAAGGACGACTCCTGTGAAAGAGATTTTCGGCGTCTCCAGAGTGACCACAAATTGATATGAGGACTGAGCTCGATGGGTCAGTCTCGATGGGACCGCTAACGATGGAACGATTGATGATATTTCGGAAGAGAAACGTCAATGAAAATAACTATGAAAGTTGGTGTGTGTTTAGAGGCCACACTCCATACACGGAAATTTATATTCAGTTGACGTGAAACGAAATAGCTCTTGACACGAAACAGATATTCAAGTTTTTGAGAGACTCTTGGCAGTAGACCTCACATCATTTTTCCATAAAAGTTATCGCTAATTGTAATAACGAGCATTGATATTGAGGAATCATTGGTATGGATACTCATTACAAAACAAATCTGGCCACTCCGAGATCGGTCTTTCCAGTGAAAAGGCATGCTTGAATTTTACCAAGTTGTCAGATCCCTATTCTAGAATTCATGCAGAATCCATATTTGAATCGTTCATGTTCCTCCTCCGTTCTTCCCTATTTTCATCGGGCTGATATCTTCGGAAGAAAACGAGGTATGAAGGGTACTATCATCTGCACCTGTGCACTGGACATGGGGTAGTTCCCAATAAATTATTCAAATGGAGAAGAAACAGTGATGATGCTAGAATGGATCTCTGAGGAACACCGTCATCGAAAGGTAGAGCGTCGGATGACATCCTATCAACCACCACGGGAAAAGATTGGACAGAGATAGCAAGCAGCATAACATGGAAGCTTGACGATGATTCACTCATCATTAATTATAGATTCATCAAAAATATCGCTCATACCACCGATCCAACGCAAAAATTCTAACATTGACTACCAATCACACTTATGTATATTTTCTGCTAGACAAAAAACTATCAGTACACCCGAAGTGAAACCCGACAAAAGAAGAAGATTTACTAGAATTCGTGTCGGAAATCCATATTATTAAATACATTGTATTCAAGTGATCTTAAGGACCAATTATGGGTGATCTAAGACAAAATACACCTAATATATATTTCTCAATAGAAATGAATAATATGCCTTGTTTCATTATTTCAAATGTTTTAAAAACGAATAATCAACACGAATGATGAATCGCTGAGGTTCAGCTTCTTTTAAACCAACCTTGAATCATTGTTTAAATAAGGGGGATAGTTAGTCAATGCCTGTGGAATTGGTATGGGAGCCAAACGCGAGTGCCATCTAGCGTAATTATTTGCTAGCATGAATATGTGACGTCATTTTAGTGCTGTACTGATGCGCCCACTATAAGAAATGTGGACATTGAGAGGAACTACTAAAATATTGTGGAAGGTATTGATTGAAAGTTTGATTTTGTGGAGGAAATCCAGTGTAGGGTACGTTACTGACAAAAATTCAAAACAGCAGTCTTGTGAATGCAGTAACTTATCGGGCAAATTAATTAATTTGCCCTTCTACACTTGTACAGATTTCTTTGGATTAAAATTTTTTTTTTCATTTTCAGATTGTGGAAGGTCATAAACCCAAAAAATCATTTCAAGAATTGTAGAAGGTTTCTACACGTAAACAAAACACTTCCTAAAGTTTCCTTTTTTGCAATTTCAACACATCTTCATACATGTTTATATCATTTATTTTAAAGCAGTGGAAGCAGAGTTGGACTTGCCTAATGATCATGAAAAAGTTTTGAGAGCTATTTTGTTTGAACTTTTTATTGGATATTTTTCAGTCGAGGTAATTGTCTGTTTATTATTGAAACAGTATATTTCAGGATTGAGTGACTATTTTTGTACTTACACATTTCTTTTCGCAAAAGAACCTTAAAACAGATAAGTTACACACAAACCTAACCTGAGCAAGCTAACCTGGTCATCAAATATCACTAGCTTCTTCAGTGGGTTCAGCGATGTCTTGTACTTTCTCTGGGATATATTGTAAAATATTACTAGTTTACACAGGGGCACAGGGTACTGCAATGTAGCATGGCCAAAGTACATCTTTCTCTCCATAAGCCGATTGAGAGAGTGAGAGAGAATTTATTGACCCACCAGAAAAAGTTTCTCTCTCCCACTCATTCGACTTATGGAGAAAGTAATAGGTGATATCTGCATAGTCTTTGGAGATAATAGCATCAAACTTGGTGTTGTTGGATTCCTTATGATCGTCCCTAAACGATTATGCAATGATATACCGGGTGTTCTATTTAAAAAAATGATTGAAAATGGCGCTCAGCTGCCATTTTGAAACTTTTAGCTGGAATTTTCTCATGAAAAAGTGGGTTTTTATCTCCTATTTGAGCCTTCCAAATTTCGTTGCGATATACCATGTGGTTCAAAAATTAGTAGGGGGGGAACGGCTTCAGACTAGCACTGTATAATCTGAGAAAGCTGTTCAGGCGAACCTGTTAGCTTGATTTTATATTCTGGCATCATACCTATTTTTGAGGTTAGAAAGGGGTGATTGAAGATGAGGGCTGTTTCGAAATATCAATCTGAAATTAATTGAAGGCGATTACTTTGCAATAATGTTCAGTTGTAACCAGCTAGAATTAAAATAATTTAAATTAAGTTCCTCCTAATAATTAAACTAAAAAGTCAAAAGTGAAATTTATATATTCCTGCCACCATTTACCGCTGTCCAAATTGCTTTTAATTATCAGTTACATATTTAAATCACTTTACAGAATTCAAAACACAATATGACACAACAGAATAAATACTAACACATCTACTGAATCCACATTTCAAACCAAGAACTAAATCACCACAACCCTAATTATACCTACCTACTTTACGGTGTGATCCTAATTATAGCGGACACGGTCCATGAAAGATCAGAAGAAATAATTTTTTGAATTGAACCATATTTCTAATTTTATTGCAGTCATTGGTGCCACCTACCTACTCTATCTACAATTCATCACATGATCCGCCATCTACTTCTAATTCAACGTGACTGCCTAATTACGTATTCTGCCATTCAAGTTGAGACATGACTTGGATGCGAACACCACTGACGCCATCTACATGTCGCCTCCATTTGAATCCAATATTAATCCCATAAGGTTGACCAACTATCCTCATTATATTCAAACAATGCTTGAATGTACACACAATTCTACGTATTGGTGCAAACAGTGTGCTGTAGCTCCTGAACTTGATCAGGAGAATAATTGTCTGGTTGACGATATTTCCTCGACTAATTCATTAACAAATCTTGAACATCGTCATAGTTGTGTGAGTGAGTGATGTTTAGTGATAATTAGTTAAATCATCTTACTCGAGTATGTGATAATTAATACTACAAAACAAGTAGGTGGGCTGAGCTGGCCTGTAAGCTGTTACTCCGAGTCTCCGAATCGATATATCTTGATATTGGGAACGTGATATCTTGATGGAAATTCTCTTGGAATATATTTCGAACACATTCAAGGTTTATTTTGGGGAAACGAAGCATAAAGAGTATTATTTAACATGTAAATTCGTTATGTAAAACAACTCAGTCCTAAGCTGCTCAAGAGCGGGTGTTGAATATTCATAGTATGGTACGTTAATGTACCTACGGACATGGGGGCAAATATATAGTAACATGTCTAGTTCAAATTCAGTTGAGGACATTTCTATTCAAAAGTCATCGTTGGTGTTCGAAGTTTCAGTAAGGAAATGTTATACCGTGGCTCATTCAGATTCCACTCTGAATAATTCCAAAGTATATATTTATTGTTAGATGAAATTTAGTTGAAGTACTCAATAGTTAAGAGGGTATATTTCATCCCAGATATATCTAAAAATAATAATAACTTTTATGCCAACAGGAAGAGACATAATTCCATGCAGAGAAGTTCAGCATGGCCAATAACAAATCGACCAAATTTATTTGTTGCCTTCACTCATCACCTAATTAGCCTCGTCCCCTCAACTTCCCCAGTTCTTATCACTCAAACTAGCCTTTGACCTACAAATAATCATCGAATACAAATTCAATGTTTCTGGGAGATGAGACATGTCGTTGAACATAGGCCTTTGCTAAAGGTGTTCAGTTTGATATATGATAAGTTACACATTTAAAGCTATCGCTACAAACCATAAAAAAAATTCAGAGTGAATGAGTTTAATCTCAAATAGACGATGAGTCGGAAGGATCAAGACGTGGATCAAAAAATATGAAGGCTCAAGGGTCAGGACTGCCATACTGCCATCCTAAGCAAAAGTGCCGTATCTACAAAAATGTGAATACTGAGATATTGGTTTTTGTAGTCTAAATATCTTATAAATGTAACCTTTTACCAAGCGAAAATTACGTGAACTAGTTTAAAATAGCCAAAATTGATCACTCATTTGCCGTTAGTACACAAGTTTAAGACATTTCCTACTTGAGATGGTCGAAACTACAGAATCTCAGCTTCAGATTTTTAGCAGATACGGTGCTTTTGCTCAAGACAGAAGTGGACCGAATGTCTGAAGGTCACATATCAAAGGATCCAAGAACCGAGGGGTCATAACCACCACAGGCCGGCAAACTCAAGTAGACGAAATGTCTGAAAGTCACAGACGAGGAAAACGTATCATACAAAGTTTTACGATATTTATTATATTCGAAAACAGCAACTGTTACAATAATTTTAATGTTGATTGTTACGAAGTTTTGAATTCTCGTCGTATCATCAGTTGAAGACCTCCGAGTGAATTTTTTTACAAAATTGTGCCTTTCTAGAGTACGTGAATGTATGAATAGTGTGTTAAAAGTTACTATAGTCATAGTTATGTTTTCACGCACAGTTGGTTTTTACGCATTTCTGCTGAAAGGTAACTTTACTTACTATTTTAAAAAATAGCTATTTTGATAGAAGTTCATAAAGTAGAACTTCTTTGTATGAGCGGGTACAAACACGCTAGTACAAAAAAGCCTGTTGCAGAAGTCAATCATTCAAAGTTTTTTCTTCGATGGTTATTATATCGCTAGTATATCATTAATTTGAATGTTTTGTGTTATGAATTTTCGTCGAATTTTTAAATCCATGAACTTGATTTGACGCGTAAACACATTATTTATGGACTGTCTTAGAAAAGTATATTTTGACTTCACAATTTCATGCTTTCTTTAATCAGCGCTGCTTGTATATATGCAACACACACAAAAAAAAACACAACTGTATGCACACATTACTGAGGTATCGAAAACTCGTATCTGTTTCAAAAACATTCGTATATAATATTATGTTGATCTAGAGGTACCATCATATGGGGTTACTTAGACCAGGGCTCTAACTTGGGACAATTCACCCCAATTTCTTAAATAATTTATCGTGGCAACACTGACAACGCTAACACTTGATTTCCCGCGTGAACTGGGTCTCATGCTTGTCCTCAAACATCTAGTGTGTAGTGCGTTAAATATTTTGCCACGTAAGTATTTTTTTGATTCCATTAATATTATAGAATTTTAACACAAAAAATGTGCATCTGAAAACTTTGTCTGCCCAGCTTGAACAATTTGGTTTAGAGAACAAGACTCATTATACATCCTAACCTCAATGCATCATAATAACACTAGACTAGGTGGAATCGCAGTGTTGCCGTATTTATTAATTTTTTGGTAAACATATAAATCAAAAGTCACCTCACAGGACACGTCCCAAGTTACCCCATTTATTTTTTTTTCTATTACAGAAACTGCCAAGGCAATATAAACGGAAGATTGGTTGCAGAAAGTATAGGGATTTTACAGATGAGCAGTTGCAGAAAGCTATAGCTCAAGTTAAAAGGGGTCAATCGATACGAAAGGTTGCAGAGCAATATCAAATTCCAAAATCTACACTCAGTCAACATTTGCGTGGAAAACAAACGTCCAAATATGGCAGACCTTGCGTCTTAACAAGTGAGCATGAAAATGCGATTGTAGATTGTATTGTCCTCTGTGGCGAATGGGGATTTTCCTTAGGGAGCTACGATATACGGCTAATAGTAAAATCATTCCTCGATAGACGTGGTATGACTGAAAAAAGATTCAATAATAACTTACCAGGTCCAGATTGGTTTCGTTCCTTCTTCAGCAGATATCATGATAGACTTACCCAACGCTTAAGTCAGAATATAAAACGGGCAAGAGCAGGCGTTGACCGTGATATTATCAATAATTACTTTGCAGAACTTGCTACCACCATTGAAGGTATTAATCCTGAACTGATGATAAATTATGATGAGACTAACATGACTGACGATCCGAAGAGAACAAATGTCATTGTCCGCAGAGGCTGTCGTCACCCGCACAGAATTGTTGACTCTACAAAGAGTAGTACATCTGTAATGTATACACTACTTGGACCGAAGAGGGACCAAAAGGGACGGCTTACAATAGATCAAAGAATGGATGGTTCAATATGGAGTTATTTGAAGACTGGTTTAAAGTTATCGTATTGCTCTATTTCCGACATTTTGAAAATGATCAACCGAAAATTATGATTGGTGACAATTTGGCAAGCCACGTTTCACCAACAGTGATAGAAAAGTGCCAAGAATACAATATTAGATTTGTTTTGCTGCCATCTAATAGTACAGGGTTATGCCAACCACTGGATGTTGCGTATTTCAAGCCACTGAAAAGTAAATGGAGCAAAGTTCTGGCAGACTGGAAAACCAAAAACAGAAAGACTCTTCCCAAAGATGTATTTCCATGACTCCTAAACAGATGTTTAACGGAAATGGGTGATGAGAATACAAAAAAAAATGTCTTAGCAGGTTTCAAAGCTTCTGGAATCTATCCATTAGATAAAGAGCAGGTATTGAAGAGATTGCCCACTTCACTTAATATTATCGAGCAGAATAGAACAGGAGAAACGACGGAATTAGTTGAAAATTTCCAATTATTTTTAGAACGAACGCGAACTGCTGAGACAGTGCCATTAAAAAAAAGGAAAAAAAAATTAGATTTGTCCCCAGGAAAGAGTGTAGTTGAGGGAATGCTTAAACCAGAAGAAGAACCAGGGCCAAGTAAACAGATTAAGAAGAAAACAAAGAAACAAGGCATATCTGAATTGAATATAGAGAAGAAGAAAAAGAAAAGGAAAACAACGATTGTAACATCGGACGAAGAAACTTATTCTGAAAATTACTCACTCCGAGATTCTGGAGAGTCTGAACTTAATTTTTCAGATTTTGAACGAGACTTTGACCAGTTTGAATATAATATTGAAACTGATCCTACGGACGAGGTGACTATTATGGAACATAGAAATAATGAAACTGATATAGAACCTACAAATAATGAGACTGATGTAGAACCATGCAATGATGAGACTGGTGGTGCAGTGTCAAACACGTTCACAAAGGCTATTTGCTTAGAAAATATAAAAATTGACCAGTTTGCATTGGTCGAATATATTTATAACTAGAACACTAAAAAAGAGTAAAAAAAAAATTTGTTGGAAAAATTATCTCCATTACGCCTCCTGACAAAGCCACATTGAGATTCTTACGTGAATTTTACAAATATTTTCACTTTTCCTCCAGTTAATGACGAAGACGAAGTTGAACTATGTCGAATTATGAAAATTTTGCAACCAAAGAGCATTGTCCGAGGCCGGCATATTTTTATATGAATAGATGAGTTTATATCGAAGTTCATACTGTTACATGTAAAGAACCATTGTTCATTTTGTGTTTTTTTTTTCGAATAAAATTTGTTTTTGTTGACTATTCCGGGAAATTCTCCCTCAGGTATTTTTTAAAAAGTTTGAAAAGTGTCCTATGATGCCCTAGCCATGTTTAAAATGATATAACGGTAATAAAAGCGATGGGTTTCATGTTACCCCATCTTGCGGGTAACATGGAACACAGAAAAAAAAATAAAAAAAAAAAGTTTTTTTTTTATTCGGTGTAATACCATGACAAATGTGTAGTACGAATAGGTACTCGAGTTTTGAAATCAATACATCATTGAAGGGACGTATCGTGTGACACAGGCAATTTGAAGAACTTGAAAATTGTCCCAAGTAGCCCCGTTTGACGGTACTAATAATAAGTGATCAAAAAGAAAAATAATAGAAGGAATGAAATAGTAAAATCGACAATGTTGAAGTACCCTTCTCTCTAAATATTTCCACCATGTGGCAAATATGAGGCAAACATCTAACAGAAAATCATTACTTCCCTGGACATTGGATTACATCTGACAGATATTTGTGCATTGTTCTTCCAAGAAGACCCAGTTGCAATTGCTTATTGTAATTATACAGCAGATTATCCTTCATTCGGCTGGGGAAGACCACCTGCAGACGCCTTTCGCGGTTCTTGCCGCTCGTCAGTGACAGGGTAGGTCGGACAACATTAGAGTCGAGTAGAGTCGTCTCGCAATACAAGGGATAGTGGGACCAGGAATAATTCCAATGGAAAATCTGGAGGAGGCGATGAATCCTGTAATTTCTCTGCCTTCTTTCTGATATAATATTGACGTTTTTCAGTTGTTGTCCCGTAGTTTTTGGAAAATGAAAAGTGTTATCAGATGTTCTGCTCCATTTCGGTACATTCATTAATTTTGAGCTTCTTCGTTTCATTCTTAAAATTTTCGTGCAGAAATCAAACAAATATCAAAGAGTAGAAATAATAAAAGAATATCTTTTCTCCACAACCGATACATAATTTGCCAATTCTGGAATCAAATTTGATAACTGAATGGTAACATTCTCGCACTTGATATTGAACAAAATAAATAGCAATAAATAACACTTGCTGTCTTAAGCATTTTGCGAGTACTTCATTCCATTTCTTGGTCAAAAATGACTATTCTAATTCTGTTGTATCAATAATAACGTTAGCCTGACTGGCATCATAGTGACAAAATGTGAATTGAAATGTCAAACTAATTTTTCGTTGGCTTTCCATCATTATATGTGTTTGTGGTTGTGGAGAAAGCACAGTCTGTTACTCGTTTACAATGAAAATTCGTTATGCTCGTGGTTCATCGCGCTCGCCTTCGGCTCGCTCTACAGAACAGAAGTTCTGTAGAGCGAGTCAGAAGACTCGCATCGAATTTTCATTCTAACCTTGTTACAGAATATACTATTCCATTAAACGGCATATTTTTCAAAGTTCATTCCCTTATAACTTTTTTATTGATTGACGCATTTCAACGTAACATGGGCCATGTAGCTCAGTGGTTGAGACTTTCACGTTCGAAACCATTGACTGCTGTTCGGCTGGGTTCGAATCCTTAGCGACTACAGATTTTTATCTGATGGCCCGAGAAAGTGCTAGGAATCGCACGTTAAAAGGTAGGACCTCGTTAATCCTTGCCTCGCATAAGTTTCGACTTTTGCGGGCTGCCGTTCGTGAGGGAACGACAGCTGGTTAACGGAAAAAACAATTTTAACAATTTACCAATTTTAACAATTCACATGAAAACAATTTGAAAATTTCGCGAATCCAGTGGTGTGGTTGGACTTTTCGTGAAAAAATCGCTAGTAATTTTTTGAAGATTTTTTTACCTTGAATAATTGGATTAGTTGGCCCTGGATATGAAGATTTATTCACGAAATTTGGTGTCCTAGTAGCCTATTAGAGTACCTGCCTAATGAAAAGAAATTCCAATCGGTTGGAAAATGTAGTTTTTATAAAGGCGCTCTGGACTTAAGTTGGTCACACTGTATATCCATAATACATTAAACTTCTAACTACAGACAATGTAACGATGCCTCCCTTTTTTCCGACGACTCCACGACAACATAACTTCCCTCAGAAGATTTCCTTCAGTAGAAAATTCCTCTTTTCCGTCCATGCCTGTCTGTACCTTAACAAACGTACTTAACGAAACAAAACCAAACTAATCCATTCAGGTTTGTTGTGGAACAAAATCCTTTATACTTTGATGGAATTTCGAGCAACCTCAATCACTGATGCGCGTTTTATGCCCTCCCTTTATGTCACATCGATATGTCACATCGATTCTTCCAGTCGTTGAAGTTATATGACAACTTTGAACTGATAGACTTATAGACCGGGAGAGAATAACAGATTTAGGGATTCAATTTTACTCAGTATGCATTTTGGAGGACAGTATTGTCCGTATATCCTCATGGTAATGATGCATGAATTAAACAAGGTTTATCCGTCAGGATTGTTCCAGTCAGGCCTTGTCTCCGGAGCCCCGATACATCCGGAGGGCGCGCTGGTGTCATTTACTTGTCACTCCCCACGTCCGTGGGTGAGTGATTTCTGAGTCCGAGAATCATGTGCCCTACTAAGATCCTGGCTAAGATTTCTGCCGCATCACGGCAAGCCGGTGTGATTTTTAAATTGGAGAGCAGCGTGTCCATCATTCCACCAAGGACCCCTATGATCAGAACCAACATTTTAACATAATGGTTTGGGTAAAGCCTGCGGAGATCAAAGAGTAACTCTCGATATTTGGTCCGTTTATGCTCCCTCCTTTCGGACGATGTTCGTTTCGTTGAAGACACAATCCTGGCAGGCTATTATGAATCCCTTTGTCTCCGACTTCAGCTCACTTCACCTCGGAAAAGCGAAAATCAGATTTTTGGATAAGCAAAAATCTTCGATGTTCTTGAAGAAGACCCCATGCATTGGCTTATCCTTATGAGACCAAGTTCATCGGTTCCACCGGCAGCTGTCTTGAAAAGGAATGCTGCGATAACTGCTTTCTCATGGTCACAGACCAAGCAGAAAAGGGGATCTGAACTTCTGATAAATTTACAGGCTCCATCTAGTATCATTCGTACGTCTATCCGGCATCAATATTATGTAGGATGCTTCCGTCTAGAGCTGGATATCCTCTACGTACTCCTCGCATCGTCATCTGTTGAGATGAACCGTGGCACATTTGTCAATCCCAAAATCTATTCCGATAGCATGCGTGTACTCTTGCACCACCCTCAAGGACCTTTCTCCGGAAGCATATATTTTCAGCCACCCATGTCACCCATGTAAAATAAATGGGTGATATAGGCTCATATATCTGTTCATACACTGGGTCAACTGCGGAGAGTATTCGTATGTATAAGATACGGGTAAACAAACATCTTATAGCATGCTTTCAAGCATATTATCGGGCTGTTATTCTTTGAATCAGACAAATCTCCATTTTTGGGATAAACACTGTTCGCCCCTTGACAAACCAATCCGGAATCTGCTGCTCACAATTCAGCCATGAGTTGAAAACTTACTGTAATGTATCACCCTGTATTTATACTCTGTCTGCAAAAACTGGCACGAACTCGGCCAGTGCTTTTTTATAATGCACCTTAATTATCGCTGCTGTGAAAGGGATTCAGTAATATATAGGAAATTGAATAAATCGTTTCATTTTGATTCCTTTGAGACATTACAGTTTGGCGACGAAATGGGATTTTTTTTAAATAGTTATACTGCACCGGAAATTGTCGGTCAACCGTTAAACAGTATAGTGCCCGGATTTTTTATTTTTCATAGTGAAATAGTAAATAAAAAAAATAAAAAATGACATCGTTCATTGGACATTTGCGGGAGTTTAACCCAAGTATTTGTAACTGGCGTATCTTCAAGAAACAATTGTCACAGTACTTCATCGCAAATAAAGTGGAAGATGCAAATACCAAACGTGCATTATTATTAAATAGTTGCCACGAAAATAGTTTGGAATTGTTGGCGAGTTTGTGCATACCGTCACAGCCTGAAGAAAAAACGTATGAGGAATTGGTGAAATTATTTGACACTCATTTTTCTTCGACTCAGTTAGTTTTTCCAGAAAGGCAAACATTTTATTGTGCTGTAAAATCTAAGGATGAAAGTGTTCAAGAATGGGCAGCTCGTATAAGACAACTCGCTTGTAAATGTGAGTTTAAATCGATTGAACTGAACACTTTACTGCGTGACCGTTTCATAATGGGGTTCGAAAAAGGACCCATACTCAACCGACTTTTTGAGGAAAAAGAAGATGGGCTTACTTTCGAAAAGTGCATTGAAATTGCATGTAATAAGGAAGCAAGTAATAAAGTTCAGGATTTTGCCGGTCTGAAAATTAAACAAGAACCGGAAATTTTTCGAATTGGAGCAAAAAAGCAGCAAAGTGGTACTGGTAACAAAAAGGTTGGTGGCTCCAACCGTTTTTCTGCAACTAACAATGGATTCAATCATCCGGACATCCATTTTGATGGGCCCTCTACCTCCAGTGGTCAAAGTTCTTCAACGAGAGCTGAGTGTGGTGTATGTGGTAAGAAACATCCAGGCCAATGTAAGTACAGAAATTGTGTTTGTCATCTGTGCGGTATTAAAGGCCATTTGGCGTCAAAGTGTTGGAAAAACGAGAAAACACATCGTAAAAACAATAATAACAATTTCTTAAACTCCGAAACAATTGATCAACTTTTTGTAATGAATACTAGAAATTTTGAACCGATTTCAATACATGTAAATGTAAATGGTAAAAGTATACCGTTTGAGTTGGATACCGGTGCCAGCTTAAGTTTAATTTCTAAAGAATTACGAGATAAATATTTTCCTGAGGTTGAAATTGTTTCTACTGATAAAGTTTTTTCGACTTACACTGGAAATAAAATTTATCCTATTGGAAAAGTTCTTGTTGAGATTTTTTATAATAATATTAATGAACAAATATTTTTGTATGTTATTAATAATGGAGGTCCTCCTCTGTTAGGAAGAGACTTCTTCAACAAGTTTAATTTAAGTATAAATAAATTAAATGATGAGGAAACTATACTAAATAAATTTTACGATGAGTTTCCGTCAGTTTTCAGTGGTGAATTAGGGCTTTTCAATAAAGGACACATTCATTTGAAATTGAAGGAAAATACTCAACCCAAGTTTTTCAAAGCAAGAAATTTACCATTTTCTTTAAAAGATGCCGTTGAAAAAGAAATAAATAGACTGGTAAAATTAAATGTTTTGAGCCCTGTTGAATATAGCGATTATGGCACCCCTGTAGTTCCTGTACTTAAACGTAACGGCACAGTACGTTTGTGTGGTGATTATAGTTTAACTTTGAATCCGAATTTGGAAATAGATAAATTTCCTCTTCCACGAATTGAAGAATTGTTTGTGAAACTACAGGGTGGTCAAATTTTCACTAAACTCGATTTGTCGAATGCATATCAGCAAGTGTTATTATCGCCAGAATCTAAAATTTTAACCACTGTTACTACACATAAGGGTCTGTTTTGTTATAATCGACTCCCGTTTGGAATTCATTCTGGGCCCTCAAAATTTCAAAAAATTATGAATACCTTGTTTGATGGTTTGGAGGGCGTTGCTTGTTTTCAAGATGATGTGTTGGTAACTGGAAATAATTTTAATGATCATGTTGATAAGGTAAGGTCTGTTTTGATGAAATTAGCAGAAAATGGTTTGACTCTAGAGAAATCTAAATGCCAATTTTTTGTTGATAGCGTAACCTATGTAGGTTTTGTAATAGATAAAGAAGGTCTGCACACTTGTCAAGATAAAATTGATGCAATTGTTGGGGCTCCTGTACCACAAGACATTACTCAATTAAAATCTATATTGGGTTTGATAAATTATTATAATAAGTTTATACCCAATGCATCTACTGTATTACAACCATTATATAATCTTTGTAAAAAAAATGTACAGTGGAATTTTGACGAAAATTGTTCACAATCTTTTAAAAGGGTTAAAGACATTTTGAGTTCTGCTGAAGTTTTAGTCCATTTTAACCCTTCATTACCCATTTATTTAGCCGTGGATGCATCTCAATACGGTGTTGGAGCAGTAATTTGCCATTGTGTCGATAATGTATATAGACCAATCGCCTATGCTTCGCGTATGCTTAGCAAAAGTGAACAACAGTACTCACAGATCGAAAAAGAAGCTCTGAGCATAATTTTTGGTGTAAAAAAATTTTACCAATATTTGTTTCATAAAAGATTTGTTTTATTTACTGATCATAAGCCTTTAGTTGCTATTTTAAATCCAAAAAAAGGTATACCTATTTATGCTGCAAATAGGCTACAACGGTGGGCTTTGATTCTAGCAAATTTTCAATATGATATTCAGTACATTAAATCTCAAGATAATTTTGCGGATTTTTTGTCTCGATTGCCTCTGAGGAACGATACTGAAGACGATGATTCTTCATTTGTTTTGAACTTCGTTTCAAATAATCAAGATTTACCGATAGATTGCTCAGCAATTGCTCAGTTTTCTCAGGAAGATCCTATTCTTGAGCAAGTTTATTATTTTGTTAAAAATGGTTGGCCTAGAAGAGTTAATAGTGAATTGAAACCTTATTTTGATAATAAATACTCATTTTCTATCATTCAAAATTGTCTTATGTTCGGAAATAGGGTGGTAGTACCAGAATATTTACAGGGAGACATATTAAAAATATTACATGTTTCACACATGGGAATGGTAAAGACTAAAAACTTGGCTCGTTCCTATGTATGGTGGCCAAATTTAAATTTGGATATAGAGAAAACAATTGTTGCTTGTAATTCATGTTCAATGAGCAGAAATAATCCACCAAAATCTTCTCTATTGAATTGGGAGTATCCAAGTGGTCCTTGGTCCAGGATCCACATTGATTATTTAGGTCCTATTTTAGGTAAACTTATTTTGGTAGTTGTGGACGCTTATACGAAATGGCCAGAAGTTTTTGTGGTAAATAGTTCCGGAAGTATAAATACTATTCGGGCATTAAGAAGTTTATTCGCAAGGTATGGTTTTCCCAAAGTTTTAGTTTCAGATAATGCTTCATACTTTTCATCAGAAGAATTTAATAATTTTCTTAGGCTTAACGGAGTTGAAATCAAGCATAGTCCGCCATACCATCCTGCAACAAACGGGGCAGCAGAAAATTTTGTTAAAACAATAAAAAATTATTTGTTAAAGTCAAAAAATTCTGGTCGAAACACAAATGATTTGGATTTATTAATAAATAGATTTCTCTTAGATTATAGAAACACACCACATTGTTCAACAGGACTCACTCCCGCTAAATTAATGTTAGGTAGAAATTTAAGAAGTAGGTTAGATTTATTATTACCAGTAGATGAATTTAAAAGTAGTAATGAAATTTCCTCCAAAGTCAGTAAAAGCATGACCTCTCAACGAAAATATTATGGAGGAAAACGAAACAAAATTTTTCAAAATGGTGATTGTGTATTAGTTAAAGATTACAGAGGATTGAAAACTAACTGGATCAAAGGCATTATAAATAAAAAAATTGGTCCAAGAACATACATAGTTCATATCCCGGAGTTGAAAACATCTTGGCACCGGCATCTAAATCAAATTTTGGAATATTGTAATTTAGATTTAAGTACTCCTCATGTAAAAAAAACGGTGCGTCATCAGTGGTTAGTGCAGTTTCAGAAACTGGTAATGACAATATAGCGGAAGAAAACAGTGGTGGTGGAAAAAGTATAGAGATTAAAAGTGAAGTAGAGATAAAAAAAGATAATTGGGACTCTATGATAAGTTCTGAATTTTTTGATCAGGGTATTTCTCCTACTCGAAGTTCTGAAAATAATACAGGAGGTAATATTAGAAAAGGAACACGATTAAGAAAACCTCCAAGTCGTTTTCAAATAAAATTTTTAATTTAATTTAAAAAACTATTTTCAGAATTTAAAGGGAAGGATATTGTAATGTATCACCCTGTATTTATAGTCTGTCTGCAAAAACTGGCACGAACTCGGCCAGTGCTTTTTTATAATGCACCTTAATTATCGCTGCTGTGAAAGGGATTCAGTAATATATAGGAAATTGAATAAATCGTTTCATTTTGATTCCTTTGAGACATTACACTTACCAAATGGTGGTAGGTACTTGGAAATTTTTTCTACCAATATTCAACCCATCAGGGCCTGGAGCGGCGAAGTTCTTCGAGCCGTTGGCCACCACATAGTCCACCACACACTGGATGCGAGACGGATGTTGTCTTTATTATTATTATTATTCGTGTACGATTCGAATCAGGCTGCCATGTGTTTCGTGATGAGATAATTAAAGTAAAATACTCGAAAAACCGTTGGCATACCGTTAAGGTGGGTCCGAATAGCTGTTATGGTCACGGAAATTTAAAAAGGGAATTCTTTGCCCACCCTAACGATATGCCAATGGTTTTTTGAGTATTTCAGTTCTATTATTTCATTACAAAACACATGGCAGCCTGATTGGAATCGTACCGAAACGTATTATTTTTGAAAACATTATTAAATATGAAGAAACTACGACGAATCTTTGATTCATGCATTATTATTATCTAAAAAGAGGAAGAAAAACGAACCAAGTATCGAGACAGTCTTTGATCTCCGCAGGCTTTACCCAAACCATTCTGTTGAAATGGTGGTTCTGATCATAGGGGTCCTTGGTGGAATGATGGAACGCTGCTCTCCAATTTAAAAATCATATCGGCTTGCCGTGATGCGGCCGGAATCTTATCAGGGCACATGATTCTCGGACCCAGTAATCACTTTCTCCACAGCCGTGGGTGTGACTATCTGGGTGAATGAGACCAGCGCGCCCTGCGGATATATCGGGGCTCCGGGCCTGACTAGAACAATCCTGACGGAAGAACCTACAATGACTGTTTGATCCATGCATTATTATCATGAGGATATACGGACAATATTGTACTCCAAAAGGCATACTTTGTAAAATCTTATACCAAATTCTGTCACTATCCTCCGGTCTATGAGAATCGACGCATGAACACTGTTTTTATGATCTGTGAACAATGGAAATTGATGAAATTGCTCATTTTTCTTGACAAAGTGTTATTGGGTTTTGAGAGGCAGATGGGATTTGTTGCAAGGGTTTTTGTTGACGTAAATAGCGCAGATGGCAGTTCTTTGATGATGTAGGAGTTGCCTCCATTCCATCCATCATCATTTCACGCGGTTTACACTGGAACTTTGTAAAGAAAGTGATTACCTCCTGGAGTATAATGATGCGTATTATAGGCTCGACTGGATTGGGCGTGCTTAGTAATAATAATAATAATAATAATAATAATAATAAATGTCTTTATTAACAATAAATAAGAATGAATGACATTTTGTGCATACAGTTAGGGCGAGATTCAGTTTGTTTGTAAAATTAAGTATAATACAATATGAAATATGAAGTAAGAGTTAACATACGTCTGCTCTTCTATCTAAACCCAAAAGAAGTCAAAGACAGCAAATAGAATAATAAATAAATAATAAATCAAATCAATATGGGAAGAATGAGATTTTAGCGATTAGTTGCTCAAAGGAAGATAATTTATTTTTGAATAATGAAATTATTGTTTAGACAAATAGTAGTCAAAAAGAACTCGTTTGAGTTTATGTAGTGATGAGTAACTGAAGTCGTGAGGTAAGTTATTGAGACGGTTAACAATACAATAAGAAAACGAACGTTTGAAAAAATCAGTATGGTGACGAGGTATTGTAAGAGTATTTCTATGTCTTAGATTCAGAGAATGTACATCAGTTTTGTATTTTATTTTATGATATAGATATGGTGGAGAGTTTTCTTTTAGTAGCTAATATAAAACATGTTAGAATGCATTTATCGACGATTTTTCTTGTGTAACCATTTAGTTGTTTTGATTGTGTGACTGATATGCTCAAATTTGCAAATACCAAAAATGAGTCGTAGGCAGGAATTTTGCAATTTTTGCAATTTTTATATTCTATTTATATCAAATGAATTTAAACAAGAATTATATAAAATGTCACAGAAATTTAATTTAGATAATACTAATGATTCACAAAGAAGGATTTTGACCGATCTATCTAACACATGACGAGATTGAAATATTAGTTTTAGAGCTGCATAAGCTTTTTGTAAACAGTTACTAATATGGTGCGAAAATCTTAAGTTTTCATTAAACCATACCCCCAAGTTTTTGACTTTCTCTCTAAATTGTATAGAATGGCCATTAATTAAAATCTTTGAGGAGTATTCTTGTTTAAAAGCCTGTGAATCAACTTTATTTCCAACAATAATTGCATTGGTCTTAGATGCATTTAGTCGTAAGCAATGATTAATTGAAAATGTATGAAGATTATGTGATACTATTGGCTAAATTTTCTCAATGTGTTTTTAAAACGTACTATGTCTATCATCACGATATGGGTGTTCTTCAAAGAAGTGTACTTTTATGTCATATATGTGAACGATATTGAATCATCATCCGTATACCGTGAAAGAAGTGTACTTTTATGTCATATAGAACGATATTGAATTATCTCTATACCTACCGTGAATTCACCAAATTTTTTGCAGATAGTGACTGCAACTTTAGCTCTTGAAAAAATTAGGTAATTCTTGGAACGTATCATACGAAGACGTAGAAGGGCTTTATACATTTTTAAAAATATTTTCCAATAATTTCCGACTTCGAAGTCAAAATTAAAAAAAATTCCGACTTCGAAGTTCGAAAATAATAAATTTCGACTTCGAATTCGAAAAATAATAAAAATTCCGACTTCGAAATTCATTATTTTCCGACATCGAAGTCAAAATTTTATTATTTTCCGACTTCGGAGTGAAATTTTATTATATTCCGACTTTGTAGTCAGAATTTTATTATTTTCTGACTTTGAAGTTGGTATTTCATTATTTTTCTACTTTTGAGTCGGAATTTTATGAAATTTTAACCTCGAATTCGGAAAATAGTGAAAAATATAAAAATAATTGGCCCCTCTACGTCTTCGTAGTGACACCAAATGTTTGAGGATGAATAAACTCGAACTGAAGGTTTCCAAAACAAAATGGTTGCTACTGAATCATTTTTGTGGTTTTGGATTCTTGTTTCGTTGAATGAAAAATAAATGAATGTGAAAGGTAAGTTTCGAGTTCTTTTGGAAGAAATCTACAGAAATTGGATCAGCCCAGCGGATACAGAACCGGATTTCGTGATGTAGTTTCGATAAACGCTTCCACTTCTTGCAAAGAGTTGATTGATGCCAATCAATCCCACTTACAAATCAGGCGAGCTATAAATATACCCTTTTTAATGAAATTGGGCTAAACGTAGAAGCCGCAATCATTATTTTCCTGAGAGCTTTCCGAAGAGTGGAAACTTTTATTGGCTTACGGTTCCGCAGAAACCTCGTTTCTCATCAATGGTGGCGAATGTATTCCCACAACTCCATTGTTCTGAATTTTAAATTTAAATTTTAATTTTCATTTTCGAGGTAGAAGTGATACCTCGAGTACCTATAAACAATATTATTTTGAATAAAAACGGTAAATATTGGGGTGAATTTCAATGTACGAAAGATATGATACGAGGACAAGTAAAATAATGGAAGGAAATCATTTCAGGAACTAAAATTACTTTAATCCAGTACGATTGGGTTTTGAAACACGAATCGATTGTAGCACCACCAAATTTGGTATGCTAGTAGTTGGAACCATGATAAACACGAAAAAAAAATTGTTTACCAAAATTCAAGGGGTAGAACATTTTTTTTTCTTTAAAAAATATATAAATAGCTTTTTGCTGTAATCTTGGAAAGTATATGATATATTGAAAAAACAACTCAACAGGGTGAAAAACAATTCATTTTTTCACAAAAATTATTCCCAGTAATTTCTTATGAAATGCACTCGTTTTCCCAGGAAACGTGATTAAACGCCGACATCAAATTTTACGTTTACCCTTACTGAAGCAGCAACCCATACCCTCTTTGGACTATATGCAACAATTTTACAGTAGTGTGACATGTCCCACTCATACATGCCAAAAAAAAACTTTGTTTTACTCCAGCCTCATTTTTAACTTATACCCATAAAATCGGCATTCTCTTCACTAAATGTTGAAAATAATCACTTATTCATATCCTGCATATATATATATATATATATATATATATATATATATACATACTTCATTTTTTATGTAGGATGTGTATGAGCGATAATTTTCAACATTTACTGAAGAAATTGCCGGGATTATAGGTGAGTTGAAAACTGAGGCAGGAGTAAAACCCAGTTTTTTCTTTGGCATGTATAAGTAAGACTTGTCTCACTAGTCTTAAATCGTTGCATATTGTCCAAAGAGGGTACTGATTCCTGCTTCAGTATAATTATTTCATATCAACTAAAATATCCATGACTTTCGGATCCTCCGTAAATATCGTAGAAGGGTTATGTGAAGTGGGACAAAACACATTTTAGGTACTCAGATACCCACATGTTATATTTGCATGAGGAAGTAGAAGTCTTCAGTAACGATATGCACTTTTTTTCCCTTCTACTACAATGTCTAGCAAAGTTATGACTTTTCAGCCCTGCATGAACTCGCAGAGGAGGGATAGCGCGAGTGTGAAATATGACGTCGGCGTTAAACTACGTTTTCTAAGAAAACGAGCGTATTTCATAAGGTAAAGGTATTACTGAAAATCATTCTTGTAGAGAATTGAATTATCTCTCAACCTATCGAAATCGTCTTTGATAAATCTTATATATTTTCTGAAATAACAACAACAAAAAATTACAATTTTTTTAAATGATTTTTTTTTTAGGTTCCACCTCCGATTTTTTGGTAAACAATTTTGTTTCCAATAATACTTGATGTCGAGATGTCATGTGCTGAGTTTCAGAGTGCTACAATTCATTCTTCTCTTTTTGCTCGAGTTTGTCGTTACTGGATTACTTGGTGAATGTAACCGACGAAATGAACAAAAAGCAGAAAATATTTCCTCATGCAGAACGAATGATCTAATGAATACGTGGATTTTATTCACTATAAACACGCATTCTGTTCGTGCTTAAATCAACGTCTACTCTATCCGATCATTTGCTCATTCAGTGCTCATTCGGTGCTCATGCGGAACGAATGCTCAAGTGAATACGCACGTTTAATAGACCCATCGCTAATCGGAGTATCTTCAGCACGCTTTACGCATTATTTGTTTGAAATACTGGATGTCAGCATTTTTACAAGACTAACGTTTATAATTTTTATCAAGTAATGGTAAGGTCAGCGTCAATTCAAAATTTGCTGAAGCCTCCTACCCATAATTGCCACAGCCTGCAAGACACTCAAATATATTCTTAACTCATGAATAACGAATGATAACGTTGTTTTGCCTGTCAAAATTACCTACCCAGAAACTAAACCATAAACCAAATCATTTGTTCAAGACACCAACCCAAAGAATATTATTGGTCAGCGTTGTACACGTTATTTTTCTATCAGGCCGAATTTATACACTGGATGGTTAGGTTAGGTCTGAACGTGAGTGGACCCATATCAGGCCCTCCACTGTGGCCCATGGCCTATTGTGGCTCACCCTATGGTTATATTTCTCCTAGTATATTCAGTCTCTTAACGAAATTGAGAAATACGTTGGGATGTACATGAATGTGTTTAGCCTTTTTATCATTCTCCATGCGTAGGCGGCATTATGCATCTTGTGCTAAGCCGATTTTGAAGGCATGTGGAGTTTGAGTTTTCAGTGGCCAGTAAGCAGTCCTACTATAACTGTGAGCTGTGCTCTACTGAGTTCTAGCAGTTTGTCAGAGTCCTGTTTTTTTCTTGTACAAGCGATGAATGCTTTGGAAAAGGCTAGGCCCTGTAGACTACGCCAATACTCGAGTCTTTTATTGTCTGCCGAGGCTGTTATTACATTCTTGGCAGTGCTATGATAAACCGATAACAGGTTCTGGCCTAGTAGGCCAGGCAACATAATAGCGCATCATACCTACAAGTCACGGAAAAATTCCATACAGGGTAAACTAGGTTGGAAAGGGTTGAGAAGGGCATTACTAATGCAGGGACAAAAATTCAACATCTGAATGCATGCGGTCAAGGAGGTGGGTAATGAAAGGGGGTGAAATCGGTTTTTCACGATTTACAGCCTAAATACGTAAGTTATCAAAAAAAATTGAATGTAAAAGTTGTAGACATTAAAAAAATCTACAACATTGATTTCAACAAATTTTTCACAAAACGTCGAAAGTGCCGAGTAAAATATAGAAAATCGATATTTTCGTTTTTATTTTTTCTTCTATTTTAATTATTTTACGTTAACAGAAATTGGTAGGATTGTAGTATTTTTCATGCCAAGCAAGAAAATATTTATTTTTGTCAAAAAGTTCAGTGGTTTTCAAAAAATTAATGATTTTCGCGAAAAACTCGTTTTTTTCAAGTCCCTGAAAAATAGTAATTTACGTAACAAGTCCGGAAAAAACTGTTTTCGGACGTGTTGCATACACAATTTTTTCGACAACCGTTGCCGAAAAACTTTTTTTTTTTGAATTGTAGAGTTCTGTGGGGGCGCATTTGTTTTTCGAAAAGACTTCAATTTTCAAAAAAAATATGCTACCTCAATGAAAAAATTTGTGGAAATTGCAAAAAACTGAAAAATCGAATTCTGCTAATATCAACTTTCTCACTATAGTTACAAATTTCATATTATTTCTTGAAATACGGCTCAGAAATTCACAGCAAATATTAATCATAATATCTCATGAAAATTCAAGACTATTGAAGACTTTCTATTCATATAATTTAAATGAAGGGATGATTTTTCCCGTACACGAGATATACTAAATATACCTTACTATGGCAAAACTGGTGTGTCAGAGGCAGCGTATTAAAGTTACACAAACATGAGTGATATGGGAAGACCATGTATCAAGTACTTTTTACTGTAAATCCAGTACTTTTTACGGAAGCTGCTTCAGTAGGATCTTGTACCTGTCGAATACGCTATTGCGCCATAATAAATTTTTGTACGAATGAGTGATTTGTATATCCTTAATTGAAGTCTTTAAAAAAAAAATTGTCCCCACAGAACTCCCTACAATGAAAAAAAAAGGTTTTTCAGGGACTTGAAAAAAATAGTTTTTTCGCGAAAATCATCAAGTTCTTAAAGACCACTGAACTTCTTGACAAAAATAAAATCTCTGCTTGCTTGGCATGAAAAATAGTACATTCATGCCAACTTTTAAATTTAACTTTTTTGATAAAATACGTATTTACACTGCAAATCGTGAAAAACTACCTTTTATCCCTCACCCCTACTCGACTGCAAGCATTCATATGTTGAATTTTTGTTCCCACATTAGTTAAACTCTTTTCTACCCTTTACAACCTAGTTTACCCTGTACGTATATTTTTCAATCAAAAAAAGGTAATTCACCTGGTCTATAGTGAACGTTGCGACCCCCCTTTTTTCTAGGGCGTCCGCTATTTCGTTTCCTTTTAGGCCAGCGTGACCTGGTATCCATAGGGTAACGTTGTTGCTTTGTTCTTACTCTGGATGAGAACCGTGAAAAAATGTATTTGATTTCAATGTGATGTTTACCGTGCATTGTAAAGAATGCCAAACCCAACCTTAAGATTTCATGGGGCCTGTAATATTTATTTGTCATTTATAGAATTTATTTATTATAAAAATACACAAATAAGAAATTAAACGAAAGTAATATAAAATATAAAACAACAACAGAAATGAATGGTGACTTGATTGATTCCGGTGGCGCATTTGCTTTTTCAGCTGCAGGAAAACCGGGATAAACCTGCAGCACCACATCATCTGAAGATCCCAATCTCCCAATGTCCTCTCTCATAAAATAAAATGTAGGGCGTCTCCAGAGGCTCCAATAAATTTAAGACATCGTCAGAGCATTCAGTGACACAACTATCGTCAAACTTGAACCAGTCCGTTTTGTCTTTGTGATTATATGTAAGTATATGATCGTTTTAGATTGTGTTTATATTGTGATTGTGATTATATTTACTTATTATTTCGTACTATTTATCCAAATAAATGTTATATTCTCTATAAACCCCAATTTGTATTTTTTTTCATTCCTATAATAATTAAGCCAGTGGATACAATTTTAATCACTGAATGTTGAAGAGTTCATCAAAGCCCTAGTCTTGTAGGAGCTACTACAAACCTATCTCATTCTCTTTGAATTCAAATCCTCATCACGGAGGCTATAAATAGCTGCAAATGAATGAACTCAATAATATAATCGGAAAATATGTCAGTTATCTGGAAAACTGTTTGAAATATTGGATCGATACGCAATAACTTTTTCACAGAAGTTGATTGTAACTACTGGAGTTAATTTGCATTTAAAGTGTTACGTATCACTGGAATTGTGAATTCTAAATAATGTTTGAACTCGTTGAATCATCATCCAAACATAAAATGAGACAATCTAAATAATGATGTGACAATTTTGTTGGATAACGTGTTCACCGGATCTTTTTGAAGTTTTCAGAAATGTATAATGAATTGAATGCACAGGTTGGAAATTTCAACAGTCAGTAATCAGAACCCAATCAATTGTTCTTTTAAATATTCAAAAAAGTATTGAGAGTACATTTATTCAAAAATTATTCACGAGGTGGAGTTGTAACATAGCTAGTCATAATATGAATTATTCTTTTTATGAATGTGTCTATGATAGGTAGGTAGGTAGGTGTGAAAAATTTCTACACCAATAAAAGGCATTGGAATTTCCTTTGATAAACTGTTAGTACAGGTCCCATACTTCATAAACCACACAGGTCTGTTTTGGGGGACATGCATGGCTTTCAACCTAAGCAACCACCTCTTGGGTTTTCGCCTATAACTCTTTAACCGTTGAAAATACATGAAAAGAACTGATAAACGAATGCGGGAGCTCGTTCCTGAAAAAGGAAATCGATGTCGAAATTTTGTCAAAATCCCCATAATAAATATGTGCGCGAATTTTTTCATTTCAATTTTAAATAAAAAAAAAATAAATTGCAAATATAATCTAATTGGGTTTGGAAAGTGATAAAAAATACTTGCAGTCCTTATGTATAAGTATATAAGAAAACATTACTGCTTACAGCCCTACGAAAAATAAAAGGCTTCAATGTTTTTTAAGAATATCTTCAGTCATGGTTGGGTAGTATTATTTTATTGCACAAAAAGTACCTAGAACACAAAACTACTCACACATTTATAGTTATCATACCTGTATCGGGTTAAAAAAAACGATATTGGAAGGAAGCGCATTCTCTCTATGTAACATCTATTAAATTTCGATTATAATGTCATTTCACGCCTTAAGCTTTTAGGAAAATATATATATTTTTAAGTCTGTTGTTTTTATTGTTCTCATCCTATGAATATTGTTTTTTACTATTGAGTTCGAGAGTTTATTTGTACATATAAAAGCTTGTTTTCCGATTTTTTTTCACGAGTTTTTGCTATTTTTTGTCGAATAGGAGGGGGGTCCGACTTCTCTGGTCAAGATATTTTTGTTATAAATTTCGATGCCAGAAACCGTTAGAAATTTTTCCGAATCCATCTTCCTGTTTTGTACCCTTTTTAGGAATTTTTCAGATATCGTTTTCGTGGGTTTTCGCAATTACTCTCGAAAAGGAAGGGTGTTGAAGAAAATACTTGAGAATGGCAGAATGCAATGGAACTTTAATTGGATTTGTTGGTAAAAAACAAAGCGTGGCCATAAGTTGATCGTCCTCAAGATAGAAAAGTCATAGGAAGTAGATGGGTGCTGAGAATAAAATATAAAAACACTGGACAAGTTTAAAGACTGAAAGCTCATCTTGTAGCCAAGGGGTATAGTCAACAACCAGGAGTGGATTACCATGAAACATCATCACCAGTGTCAAGGCAGAGTTCCATACGTACAGTTATAGTATTGGCATCAGAATTAGGTCTAACACTCTATCAAATGAATGTGGTTATGGCCTACATCAATGGTGATTTGGATGAAATCATATACATGGAACAAGCAGAAGGTTTCATTGTTCCAAGAGAGGAAGATAAAGTTCATTCCTTGCAGAAATCAATATACGGTTTGAAACAATCTGCTAGACAGTGGTACAAACAGTTAAAACAGTACCTTCAATTTTTCGGAATGAAACCTTGAATGCTGATAAATGCCTTTATATTCGTCGTCAATCAGATTCTTACATTATCATATGTGTATATGTGGATGATTTGGTTGTGGCTACAAATTCTCACGACTTATATGAGAAATTGAGGAATTATTTGAATGCTTCATTTGAAATGAAGGACTTAAGCTTATTACATTATTGCTTGGGCATACAATTTCAACAAGATAAAATAACAAAATCTGTTTGCATGTATCATCGCAAATATACTTTGGACATTTTGGAAAAATTCAATGTGCAAGAATGTAAGCCCATTCAAACTCCGATCGATGCCAGCATCAAGTTATCCAAGGAGATGGAACCAAAGTCGAAAGAAGTTATGGAGATATGGAAGAAATGAGAAGTATTCTTTTCAGGCAAGTTGTTGGATCTCTCATTTACCTGACCGTTTCAACAAGAATCCCGCTAATGGACACTGGACAGCAGTAAAACATGTGTTTCGATACTTGAGGAAACAAACATTTTCGAAAATCTGGTTGTTCTCTCGAAGGATTCGTAGATGCTGATTGGGGAGGAGACTTGGATAATCGAAAATCTTACACAGGATTTGCTTTCACTTTTGCTGGAGCCGCAGTGTCATGGGAAGCCAGGAAGCAAAAATCATTTGCTTTGTCTAGTACCGAGGCAGAGTATGTGGCACTCACCAAAGCTGCAAAGAAAGCCATATATATGAGACATTTTTTGAAAGAACTTAGATATTTGAAGGAAAATGCTGGAGATACCATTTTATATTGCGACAACCAAGGGGATCAAAAGCTAACTAATAATCCTGTCTATCATTCCCGTACAAAACATATAGATATTCGCCATCATTATATCCGAGAAATATTTGCAAATGAAGAAATAGATCTGAAATATTATGTATCGAAGATATGACAGCTGATATATTTATAAAGTCACTTTCCAAAGAAAAATTCAAGAATCACCTAGGATGTTTGGGCCTTGAAGACCCTCATCGAGAGGGGGTGTTGAAGAAAATAGATTTTACATACTATATACATATTTTTTTTGCTATATTTCTTGTTAATTTCTTAAATAACTTGCCAAGTTTTCATTTTTGTTGGATATTATGAATGGCATATTCATAAAATCTGTTGTGCCAAGTGTTTTATATATTACAATTCACTTTTTCCTGTTCGTTTTACTCTCTCAAAAGCTCGTAAAAAGATGAAAAAATTGAGGATTGTTAAGAGTCATTTTTTGAAATATTTTCTTTTATAAATGACCTCAATTTTTATTTTTTGATTCCATTCACCACCTAGATTTTTTTTCAGCATCAAACTCATATCTTGAGATATTTTATTTCTAGTATAATTGTTTAAAAAACATTATTACTAAAATTTTTAATCTGTCATTTTGACAAATTTTTCAATAAGAGAGTCAATTCTTAATCTATACAGTTTAAAGTACTTCTAATCACCGACATTAAAAAAAATGAAGCATCAAAATCGGAGTAGTTTTAATCGGTTCCAACATGACTCATTTTTTTGTCTAACGCTCCTCAACTGGAAACCTGAAGTGAAAATTATTGTTTCGAATGGAATTTCGCTATCCACAATATCGCAAATTTCACGTCAAACACGTTAACTTGCATAATAATGTAGGGGTGAGATCATTACAAAAAGGGATCGTTAATGTGGTTAGGGTACAAAGAAGATGGGAAAATAAAGTGCCCGAGGGCACAACACGAGTTGATCTTTCGATCAAGTCTGAACTCGAAGTTGAATATTGCGGCGTACGAAACTGAGATAACTTTCTACAACACAAATAAGACCATAAAAAATATTCGCAAATATTTTATTGTTTTGAATGATCTATTAGGGTGCAATTAGCAAGAATATTGGGTTTCATCATTCCCTGAGGCCTGTGCTGGTCTCCACGAGTCTGTGAATGTGCACAATTTTTGCCTTTCGGAAATATTTCTGTACGATTAATGTGCTCCTGTATAGAGTGACACAATTTTGTAAAAAATCACAATTTCTTCATGGGATTTATAGTTTCGAAGCGGAAGTTACGCGACATGTTCGAATTTTGACAAATGCAGTAAATATCGATTCTTGCACACCAACTTCTACTCTTTTCTCATTCTGGCGACTGATGACAATATGAATAAGCACAAATTGCATAGGTTTTCATAAGTAGCTGTAGATTTTTCGTTGAAATTGTCAATACTTTGATATATTGCGACTTTTTATTCTTTTCATGTTTCTGAAGCTGGTCATTGATATTGTAACGCTTACCACTGGTAAATCGTTATTTTTTTAAAATGGACAGGACAAAAAATTAACTAGATCAAAAATAGAAGAAATCTATTTAACAATGAGCTAATCAAGTTCAACACTAGATGTCCTGCCATACCAGGATGCTCACTGCAATATTCCTATACGATATAGGAATATATTTGGGTCAAAAATCCATCAGAGAACAACTACTTTCCTGGCTAATACCACGACGAACGTTGAATTACATCCAATGAATTTCCGTGCAGAGTTCCTACAAGGCTATCTCCGCAATTGCTAAATGCATGGAAATGTTAATCGAAACATTTGGACCACCTATAGATCGATTTCTGGGTTCTTGCCCTCATCAGTATAGGGTAGGGTAGGGTAGGGTAGGGTAGCGCCATCCCACCCACTAGCCACACGCTCGCAGTTTGGTTAAACACCAATCTGCGGGTGGTGTTTCAGCTTCTGCCTTGAAATGGATTGATAATCGAATCATTTGTTGCAGACATTAGTTATTGTCTGCAGAGACCTACCCTATACTGATGAGGGCAAGAACCCAGAAATCGATCTATAGGTGGTCCAAATGTTTCGATTAACATTTCCATGCATACTGCTCGGTTCTGTTCTGTGGCAGAATCTATTGAAAAGCCGTTAGCAACAATGAAAGGAAATATGTTTTTTTTTTTCATTAAATTGATGTTCGAAGAGGACGGAACATTTTTGATTTTAAATAATTTACTTTTGACAACCTACCTATTGCTGCTGAGACCATATAAATGAGAGGTGAATATTTCAGTGTATTTAATTTACCGACCTTTTCCTTTCTTTTTGCCACTGCTCTGCAAGAAAATTCAGTCAGGGCTCAGATAGTTGAGAGAATAATGTTGACTCGAAGAGTATAGCACATAATGGAAGACAATTTGTACCTATGTCTACAAGGTATTGTAAAGCTTACACGGTATTGTAAAGCCTACACGGTATTGTAAAGCCTATTGAAGTACTGTAAAGCCTGCCATGGTATTGTGAAGCTTATTGGAGTGTTGAAAAGGCTGCTATGGTATCGTAGAACCTATTGGAGTATTGTTGAGCCTGCATGGTATCGCAAAGCTTATTGAAGTACTGTAAAGCCTGCCATGGTATTATAAAGCTTATTGTATAAAGCCTGCTACGGAATTATTAAATTTGACGGATCGTCGTAAAGCCTGCTGCGGTGTTGTAGAGCCTATTGGGTATCGTGAAGCCAATCAAATAAGCCTCTAGAGTTTCATTAGAGAAGTAGACCTGATACTAGAGATCTCCGTGAGGACTATGATTTTGGAGCCCAGACAGAGTCCAAGGAAGCCAACAAGTCGTGATATTTCTACACTATAGTCGTGTCAGGTTTGAATGCATTCAGACTAGGTAAGACAATGATTATTTTCATATTTAATATGAATCTTTTTCATTTCGACTCGGAGGACCCATTATTTTGGTAGCATTTTACAAATCATTCAGGTCCATAACTTGTTGCTTGAGTCTAAGTACTTGATTAAATTGTTATATGTTACTGTGTCATTTATTTGGAGTTGGAGACACCTTTTTTTCAGCACAATAAAGGTCTTTCTGCAGAGATCGGCCTGGGAATAAGTTTTTTGCATCCATTTAACACTGTAGATGGCGTCCCATTAACATCATAAATGAAGAAAGCGTATTCTTAGTGTCACTGGTCGGACCTGTGAGGAATATCAAGTGACGTCGTCTCACGCTCTTGTCTTCCAAATCAGATCAGCTAGCCGAAGGCAATATTTGTGCCCAACTAAGGGTTACAATATCAATCTATCATATTCTTTTTGACTAACGGGTTAAAGGTTCGTCCTTAGTTGGAACTTTCAGCAGTGATTTCCTTGTCTTCAATCCTACCCTCATTGTAGGTTAATGACGAGCCACACTCAGAATCAGTTTTTAATGTCTCAAATTCACGTCGATTTCATTATTATCGCCGAAATTCTCTTCCTCAATTTGGACATTAGTACAGAATTGGCCGTAGCAGCTTCCACAAATCATTCAACACTATTGTTTGCACTTCTTGTACGATATCGTTCTCAGAAGCTCTTCAAAGAGTTTATTAATTTAAACAATTTTTTCATATTGTGTGTCAGTAAAACTTATCCAGCAATACTGAAAATGAAGTTTGCTATGGTTATACCTCATTACGCAAGCATTTCTTCGGAGAAGAGGAGGGGGAGTGGGCATGTTCAGTGAAAATCATAAATCTTATCTAACAGAAAAATGCTTGAACTGAAAACAAAAAACAAAAAGATAGTTCATTTTTTGTTATTTATCTCTAGTTTTCATGAATACCTCCCAAGATGTTATCTTGAACGATGGAAAATAGCGACTAAAGTTACGTCCTGTTCATATTTTGGATGGAGCGAATTTATTTTTCAATTTATTTGACGATATTATTATTCTGGGCGACTTCAACATTGATATGTTGAAAATAAAGTCTACGTCCTATTTTAGGATGAATAACTTTTCAGAAGGAATGGGAATAGTTCAACAAGAATCACCATTACTTCTGTCACACAAATGGATCTAATCCTGACAAAAGAACATGAAGACACTAAGAAAAACGTTGAGGTAGCATCTGCATCTCATATCTTATATCATATTAGTTCTGGTACTTTTCCCGAGTTGTGGAAGACTTCTGTGACTACTACTACTACTAAAATTGAGATAGGAAATCACAGAGCAATTTCCATTATGTGTGTACCCTCTAAGCTTTTGGAACAAATTATATATACAAAATTGTACTACTCTACCAATAAATGCTTGGTTCCACAGCAACACGGGTTTGTAAGACAAAAATCTATCAACAGCAATCTTTTTTTATACAGCAATAAAGTATTTGAAACCATATCAAGCAAAGCACAACTAGACACAATATTCACCGATTTTTGTAAAGCTTTTGATAAAGTTAATCACGATATTCTGTTGACAATACTTGGTGAATTTGGATTGTCAAAGAGCTTTCTTTCTCTCTTGAAAGTTACTTGGAAAATAGATTATTTGTTGTAAAGCACAATGGGAATACCTCAGGGAAGTTTCACGCAAATTCTGGAGTACCTCAGGGATCCAATCTGGGACCACTACTGTTTGTTTTGTTTATCATTGATCTACCGTCAGTCATTAATTATTCAGAATGTCTGCTTTTTGCAGATGACCTTAAAATATTTAAGCGCATACAAACAGTGCGGGACTGTGTAATGCTACAAAAAGACATCAATAGCATTTTAGACTGGAGTTATAAAAACAAACTCTATTTTAATGTAAAAAAATGCTATAATTTAACAATAACTCGTTTAAAAAATGACATTAACTTTGAATATCAAATGGAAAATGAGGTCTTAGCACGCAAAAATGAAGTACGGGATTTGGGAGTATCTTACAACAATGTTTTCTCATTCACCAGTCATATTTCAAAAATATTTAGGGATGCAAATCGCATGCTAAGATTTTTAATTAGACAAACTCATAGTTTCAATAATGTAGATACAATCAAATCACTTTATTACACCTTGGTAAGACCTAAACTTGAATTTATCTCAGTAATATGGTTAGGTGAGCACATTACAATTTTAAAAGAAGTGGAAAAAATACAAAATAAATTTCTTCGATACTTATATTTTAAAAAATATCACCTATGGCCTGACTATAATTCAGTGCGCACGACACAACTAAGAAATGAATTCAAGATTTTAGCTTTAGAACAGAGAAGAAGCCTAGTAGCAATGATGTTTTTGTATAAAGTTATAAACAATGAAATAAACTCGCCCGAAATCATGGCTTTGATACCATTTAATGTACCTTAAACCCGCCGAACTCGTTATGCGAGACCGTTTAATATATCGTTATCAATCTCAGACTGCAGAGCTCCACTTCCAATCATTTTGCGACTAGCCAATAATCTTGATGAAATATTGAACCTCGACTGGACTCTAACTCAATCTGTCTTTTATAGATTGATCCTTACCCATATAAAAAACTTTTCCTCCTAAATAGCTAACATAGTTCAAGGGCCAAGATTTATGATTGTCTTGTATTTTTTCTATAATTATTGTTTTTCTCCTACAGTTCTGATAATGGTATAAGTAAACGTTTGTTATTGTGAAATTTTATATACATGTAATTATAAGAGTTGATCCATGTAAAAAAGCCAATAGGCTTGTGTGGCCAAATAAATAAATAAATGAGCTAATATACATTAAAATTAATTAAGTTGTATAGTCTTTCTGAAGTTAGTTGAATATGTTCACTTTCGAATTAATATAAAAGTAAGGTTCGTTCAAACTGATAATGTGTGAATAATGAAGGAAAACATGAAATTAAATATGAAGATTGGTCGATGTATGAGAAGGAATCGGCAAATTCTATTATATTTCTTTCAGTTTTTTCAGTTCATTCAACTGACTTTGAAAAGACTATAACATTCGTACTCCGGTTTATCTAGATATCATCTCAATCCATTTTATATAAAGTGACTGAAAATGTGTAGCTTCTCATGTCCTTGCGTAATAAAGCTCAAGTGAGATGGCCAAAAACTAAGTCACCTTTCCGTTATGAATATTACACCCCACGCTTTTCTACATTTGAGTAACTACATTGTCAATCATTTTATACTTTTCGGTCCATCTTGGAAGTAAAGCGTGTTCTTTAGTTTTTCCAAAAAACTATTATTTTTTTTATTACTGAAAAATCGAAGTATCCGACCCCGAAAACCCCCTCACACAAATTTTGAATCGAATCGGACCATAATGACAAATGTTGTCCTCCATATTGGAGCCGCTATCTTTGATTTATGAATTTTGACAAGAAATTTGAAATCTATGACCTATAAAACCCCCACATATCAAGTTTCAATCGAATCTGACCTCAATCACAAATCTCGTCCGCCATATTGGAGCCGCCATCTTGAATTTATGAATATTTACAATAAATTCACAATATATGACCCCGAAAATCCTTACATACCAATTTGAAATCGAATCGAACAGTTATAACAAATCTCACCCGCCATCTTGAAGCCTCCATTTTTTTTTCTATAACAAAAATGTCATATTGCATTGTCGCCCGAACTATGAACACCTGCCAAATTTCAAATTATTAGTAGTAGTAGTAGTGAAAATCGCGTTCAAAGATTACGTTACATACAAACAGATATAGATAGATAGATTCGAGTGAAGCTAATAAAAGCGTGTTGAAAAGAATATACTTTCAATATATTCTGCAAGGGGTCAGTGAAATTTGGAAGGACTTGTATCATATGGGAACCCAAAAAAGTCGTGCGTGTTTGCCAAATCATTTGAAAAACCTGAAGAACTTCGTAAGATCGTCATACTTCCCACGCTTTCAAAAATATTAGAAAGAGAAATTGATGATCAATTGTGACATTATGTATATCACCCCAATATTTTACCAGAAAATCAATCGAATTTCCGAAAGATTACCGTTATGAAACTGCCTTATGCCATAGGTATAACTTTTATCTTAAGATGAGTTGAAAACAAAAAACTTGCTCTATTGATTTTTCTGGACTTTTTTAAGCATTTGAACTCCTGGACTACAACTTAAATAAATAAATTTAAATTCATCGGTACTACCGACAAAACTGTCAGATTTTTCACAGCTTACTTGTTTGGGAGAAACAAGTGTGTCAAAATTGGAAATGATATATTTCATCACGTCCTCTTGAGTTGTCATGTGGAGCTTCACAAGGTTCCATTCGCGAACCATTACTGTTTACATTATTTATGTTTACATTTTATACCTGTGATTTCAAGAGTGTAATCGATCGCTGTCAAATACATTTCTATGCAGATGACACTCAGTTTCAATCAACTTTCTCTTCTTCGGAAGCTGCTGCCGCTAACAATAAAATAAATATAGTGATATAGCTTTTCTCTTAACATTCTCTAATAATCATTCTCTAAAAATTAATGCGGAAAAGATTTTTATGATGTTGTTTGGCACTCGTTCTCAAAGAAATTTACAGTCCTCGTGCTTTTCCAACCACTCTTTAACGTGATGGTAGGTTCTGAAGGAATGCTGTCTTGCTGCTGCTTTTGTTGGTGGTTCAGATGGAAGATTGGAAGCACTCTTAGAAATTGATTTTTGTGAAGCACTGAAACCTGCAGTCATTCGACAACCCAGGAAACACGATGACGTTAATTTTACGTCCCCAAATGGTGATTTTTCGTCGGTGACGTCGATCACCTTAAAAATAACCAATTAATAACGTCATTAAAAAACCAATTGACGACGTGAATTGAATGACGTTTATTTTACGTTATTAATTCTTCAGTGAAGAATATATATTACTAATTTTTCACTTACAACAAATGACATGGTGTAGATGTGAAAAATCAGAACTCCATATAGATACATTCCAATATTTATTTTTGAAAATTTCTTCGTATAATATAAATGATTTTTATAAAAGTAAATTTTTTGATTATTTGTGACTGTAATTGCCGCAGCACAAAATAAGATAGCTGGGGTACCTTTCCAGACCTTTAATCTTTGTTACCTTGTGTTGAACTTGAAACTCTAGTGCGCGGTATCTTCCTCCATTATTGACGATTCAAATATACGGCCATGCGCCATGGCCAGAATGGTTATGATTGGTCTGCAATCGTGTTTATATTCGGTGCACAAATCACAGTTCTGTGATCTGTGATTCGGTGTCGCGTACCAGTTGTCGTTGGTTTGTGCATTGTTTTTTCCTTATTGATTGTATGTATGTATGTATTGTATGTATTGCATGTATTATAATTGTTCACTACGTAACTTTCTGAAAGTGCGTCGGTCATCAGCGGTATTTCCAGTCTCTCCGTAGGTTAGGTACCTATCTACTGAAGAATGGTAACCATTTTGTTTTGTCATCAACCAAAAATTTATTATCTCTTATTACAACTTTTGTGAACATTCTCAACACTTGTAATAATGGATAGAATAATTAAAGTTGTCGGACAAAGGCAATTATTCAGAGGGATAAATAAAACAAGTTCATTTTTTGTGAACTAGAGGAAGACTTGACTTATGTGGCAGATGACAGTAAAGTAGTTAGAAATGTAGTTAGTAATAATATTAATCTCAGAAACCAGTGATACATAGAAGTGTTGGAAATCAGTAGGGATAGTGACATGTCTGAGGCAGTATATCCTTCAAATCTTGACAGTAAGAAAATATGTGAAAATATTAAACTGAATACCTGTGATGTTGAAAATGTTGTATAGATGAATGATTCTTATTAGTTATGGGAAATTCATTAAAGTTGCTGTAAACATAAAACAAGTATTATTTTTTATCCTTGATTACAGCTCCATAATTGGAACAAAAACTTTTATCAACAAAAGTAGGTAAAGCAGGTATGAATTGCATCACATAAACGACCTCATAAATTGGGCAATATTAAGTTACAATTACGAGTAAATCACGTCATGTTTTGGTCAATTTAAAGTCGTGAATAAAGCTTAGTTTCCGCCCCAAATAACGTCATAAATACGTAAAAACTGACGTTGTTATCATGTGACATAATGGCGTAATATTTACGTCACTTTTACGTCATATTATTAGGTGATTTGACGTCCAAGCTCAACAAAATATCACGTTAAAAATACGTCATCATGTTTCCTGGGAATGTGTCCCCGCTCGCTCCATAGAGTGCTTTGATGACAGATTTTCCGGATGCCTTAATCAGGTTTGAAGAAGCATTTGAGTTTCTTCGTACATGAATATTTCTTTATAACAACTTGACGAATTTCTGTTTTCCCTACATGAAAGATGCTCAAATTGTGTCGCGTCCACTGAAGGCGCGAAGGAAAAGTATGGCTTGGCAACTTCTCCTAAATGTTTGAACGACTTTTGTTTTGTTGTTTTGTTACTATTAGTAGTACGAGAAGGTCGACATCTTTACACACTACCATTTCGGGGTCATAGTCAGGCGATAATTTAATGGCGTCGCTCCACGAGAAATCCTTCAGCTAGAAATTGAGACGACGTAGGTGAAACATTCCTCCTGTGACATTTTTGCTGTCAAACATCTCAATAGAAGTCACTGATCTACGGAGTCATTCAGCAGATTCAGTACTTTTGATGTTAGCGTCATGCGGATTGCCGTCAAAAACAACTATGCTGTTAGCCTTCATCTACAGACTCCTAAAGAATATTATAAAACTTCTGTTCATGGTACCAGACCACATGATAGAGAAGGAATCTACTGTCTATAACATGTACCACGTTATCTGCATCGCCTTATAGATCATAATCAGTTGACGGGAAGTTTTGGCACGAAGCACCAAGTTTTTGAGAGGCACTTTTGGCAATGAACCTCACATATTTTTCCCATGAAAGGGTTCTGCTGATGTTGATACCGAGTATTGAAATTGAATATTTCATCGGTACCTTTCTAGAGCTTAGGTTTCATTCACATTGAATTCTACCAAGTTGTTGGATTCCCATTCTAGAATTTTTCATTTCGTTCACGATTCTTCCTCGTTCATTTCTGCTTTCAGTTGATATTGGAGCTTTGAAAGGGAAAGAGGTATAAAGGGTACTATCATCTGCAATGCTGTGCACTCAACATGAGGTAGCTCCAAATAAATCATTGATGTGCGGAACACCACCTTTCATTGGTGGTTATTGGTGTCGGATAATACACCATCGAACACCACGTGGAAAAATCGGTGGCAGAATATAATCTCAGCTATATGCCTATCAATGGGAATTATGTTCTGGGCTTGTTTTTCTAGAGAATCCTGCAAACGTATTGACAAACATATTGGCTTTTTTCTGAGATTTCGTTGGTTGTCAAATATATTGGCTTTTTCCTGAAATTTCTTTTTTAGTGTTCCAACTTCCTTATGCTACGGCTGTGACATATGACCAAAAAGATCAAGAGTTTTGATCGAATCTTGGTGTTGTAAGCTTCTTTCGATTGTCTTTTCGCACATGTTTCTTTTTCAACCTATTCCGATCTGGTTCCAGGGCCCTGATTTTTCAACCATCGACGGTATGCTGGAGCAGTTTCTGCTAAACCAGAGGTTATCAGATAATGTTCTTGACGTGTTAGGTATATATGATTGCATCCTCAGCGTTATGATTCCAGAAATTGTCTTGGCGCATTGTATTAATATCCCAAAGAGAAACAGACAGACAAACAGAGAAAAAACGCGAAGACGATTCCAGATGGCTGAATTGTAGTACCATAATATTATGAGCCTTCTGCCTTCTGCTGCTCAATAGTGTAGGAAAAAAGTAAACAGTGGAGATAAATGCCAATTTTTTATATTGAATTGGATAAGTTGAAGTTAATCACGTCATTGAAATCTACTCTCCACAAAAAAAAACAAAAACTATTTCAAATGAACGTGATTCATACAATTATGAAAAGAGTGTTCCTCATATCCTTTTTTTTTTCTTTTGGAGAATGATTTATTTCAAGATAAATTTGGAATTTCCACATTGTTCCAACCATTTTCTCATTATTTTTTTCTCTCTGTAAATGGTCTTCTTCATTGACTCAAAAATAAAATAAAACTTCATTGTCTCTAAATACTTGGAAAGCGTCTGAAATGTATACGCTTTCCCAGGTGTTCTTGAAAACAATGGTGTTTAACGTAAAATAAATAAACTCCGTTGGAAATAGGAGAGCTCTGCAAATAAAACCGCGCATTTCTGGAAAACTTCAATAGGCCGGATGATTCAGGAAAGTGTGGGCGATGTTTGGACAATTTTCATAGCTAGGAGTAAATATTGTGTCGATGGTGTCAATCAGCCGGAGGTTTTTCTATTTCCGTGAAGTGGTTTGGATGGATGAAGATTGGAATCAATATCATTCCATTAGGCTTTTGTCGTTAATGTCAGTTGTGTGTTAGTACAAGCTGAACAAGGAGTTCCTCTAGTGATCTGGTATTTTGTTACCAATCACTTAAACTCATTTATTGAGTTTACAAAGTATATTAGATTCACATAACATCGGATGGCATTGTAGGAAACATAGATTAGTTATTTTCCTAACAAGTGCGGGAAGTGATACTTTACCGCACGCGACTGCTGTTGACCCGAACGACTCGAAGAAGAGTTCGGGCCAACATGAATTATTTTTTCTACGACCGCATAAAGATTCAAAAAGCACATTGAAAATATATATTTTATTTCAGCCTACAAAATTTTCAATGAAAATCTACTAATATTAATGTTGAAAACACAATTTGTGGCATTCTACAAAAGAGTCAGAATAGCCGGTCCAGAGTAGTTAGTTGGTGGTAACTGTCTGAATTTTTTTTATTCAAAAGAGTTTTCTTTTGTTCTACGGAGTCCTCCGAATAACCTTCAGCAGCAACAGTTGACTTCCAGCCTTCAAAACGTTTTATGCTGGTTATCCGTTCGTCTCAATTTGCTAAAAAACGTTTCCGAGGATCGTCTAAAACTGTGACCTGAGTTAGGTAGGACCAAGTAGGAAGGTAGCGATCTCTGTCGGCATTTTTGTACCTATTTGTTAAAAAAAATAACTCGTTATTTTTCTGGTAATAGAAGGGAAATGTTTCAATTATTGTTCAGATGTATGAGAATGATAATAAGAAGCAATAAGAAACTTGGTGTTGAAAGATTTTGACATTTATTACTTATTTCATGCGAGCAGCAATTGTAAGTATGACATTCATTAAATTCATTCATTATTACTGTACTGAACGGCAATACGAGACGTGTCAGTTAATTAGTTCAAAAGCTTTGGAATTGGCAAAAGTAAAATTTTCTGTGAACATTTCCGAATAATGAATTTGTATTATTTTCTTTGTGGTCAAATTCAACAACAATTACTTATGTCATGCCAGCAGCGAATTGTAAGTATGACATTCATTAAATTCAACCATTATTACTGTACTGAACGGCAATACGAGACGTTTTAGTAATTTAGTTGAAAGGCTTTGGAATTGGCAAAAGTAAAATTTTCTGTGAACATTTCCGAATGAGGAATTTGTTTTTTTTCTTTGTGGCCAAATTCAACAACAATGCAGTTACCTACTTCATCTCACTGTTGGGGATAAAGCACTATCCAGCGTCACTGATTTCAACTGGTTTTCAGTCGTGCTTCTATCAGGAATGAAGTCGAATTTTTTGTCGAAAATTTTTTTCTCAACATCTCGACGTTTTTCTAGAATTTTGAATTTTTTTTCGAAATTTCGACTTATTTTCAGGGGTAATATAATAAGTGGTATGATTATTACCGATAATTTTTTGGAATATTAATGAATCGCAATCCCAAAGCTGAAAATACAACGAGTCCGCAGGATATTTTCTTGCATTGGGATTGCTAATGTATTGATATTCCAAAAAATTATAGTTGATTAATCATACCACGAATTATATTTAGGACGACAATATATCGATTTGAAATAAAGAAAAATCGTGTCACCATTTTAAATTGAAGTAATTTACAGAAATCAAAATCAAAAACTAACAACGTGAACAATAAAGAGAAAAATTAGGGTCATTTTATTTTAATTCGTTACAGTTAAAGGTTTGAATACTGAAGGTACAATTTTCGAAAAGAACGCGTGGACCTGTCTTTGTTGACACTTCGGTATTGGTAGTTGTAGCTATCACATTCTTTATGGAGTTAACCTTGTTTATTCTATTAGAGTCGAGACTAGTTTCCTCCATATTTCCTCTCATTTTGTTCACAACTTCCTCGTGAAGCTTAGGCTGTATTGCAAGGTATGGAGCAATGGAATTAGAATTACCATGACCAGTAAATTTGATAAGTTGCTGATCTGAAACACCTGCGTTTGCAAGCTGTGTAACTGTAGAAAGGTGACTATGATTAGTGATTTTCCTTCGCTTTGTATCAAGCCCAGCTTGTTCTGCAGTATTTTTAGTCCATTTGGACAACTCACAAATCCCCACGGGAGTATTTTTGTACCAACTTTTAGAATCGGCTAATTTCCAATTAGGATTTGGTGTAATGAACAGTCTGTCTGTTTTAATATGCGGCGGACGTTTCTCCATCAGCTTTCTAAATAAACGAACTGGACATATGTCTGGGTCAATTTCATTGGAGGTCAGTCATTTATTATTAGCACCTCCTTGGTTAGTCTTCGTAAATACTGGATTGTACACTATTCTTCCTGTTTCATTGCCGTAATTGTCAAGCTCTGTCCGAAAATACGATACTAAAGCATTCACTGCTTCGTTGCCTCTCCAAGTAAGTTCGGTAGCAACAATGTTGAAAAACTTCTTGCAACCCTGCAGGTGAATCTTCGTCCCAAGATTTTTGCAGAGATGACAGTTCCTCCTTAGTAAAAGCAGCAGCGCTTTGCTTACGTTTCTCCGGTCTCATTTGTAACTGTTATTTTTTGTAATCTCGTGCGTCCCTTGCACCTTTAAATTCTAGGTCACCAAATGGGTTGCATTTTTTTCCATAGCCTTTCAAACAACTTTCTTGTAGTTCCTTGGCAACAGTATTCCAGTGTGTTTTGATAACAGATTCTTTATAGTCTGTACCATCCAATTTCCGCATATTACAGGCATAATCTTTCAAAATATCAGATGTAGTTCAATATCCAGCGTGGCTTATGCCGGGGAAGTAGTTGTTTTCTGTTAGATATTACAAATAAGTCACATTTTTCATTTTTCAATTTTCATGGAGAATGTTCCCCTTTTCAACATTAATACCTCCCAAGAGGTTATCTTGAACGATGGAAAATAGCGACTAAAGTTTGTCTTTCAGTCGTAGATGATTCCACAATAGATTTAATGAATTTCCTATTCATATTTTCGAACTAAAACCATAACCCCTGTTTGTGCAAAAATTGTTGAATTGCCTGGTAATTGATACTTCATTTTTTGCCGTATTCAGCGGAAAATACTCTTTTCAACCGCCTCTTTATGATGTCAATGGACATTTTTGTCAACAATCGCTCATATTGAAAACTAAAGATAACTTTCAAAACACATAAATTTGACGTTTATAATTTAAATCATTATTTTCACTTGACAGTTAGTAAAACAAAAACTAAGCAGGTTTATCACCGTGAGCGACAAGCTATATTTTCACTGTAGTTCCGATTCTATTGGCTGAATTTCAAAATTTGCAATCCACTGATTGGTTGTTAAGCAAGGACATATCTTGTCAGGGGTAATATAATAAGTGGTAAGATTATTACCGATAATTTTTTGGAATATTAATGAATTGCAATCCCAAAGCTGAAAATAAAACGAGTCCGCAGGACGAGTTGTATTTTTTTGCATTGGGATTGCCAATTCCAAAAAATTATAGGTTTTTAATCAAAGCACGAATTATATTTAGGACGACAAAATATCTATTTGAAAAAAGAAAAATCGTGTCACCTGGTAATTGATGCTTTACTTCTAGCCGTATTCAACGGAATACTCTTTTCCACAGCCTCATCTATGATACCAATGGACATTTGTCCCCAACGACAAGCTATATTTTCACTGTAGTTCCGATTCTATTGGCTGAATTTCAAAATTTGAATTCTACTGATTGGTTGTTAAGCAAGGAAATATATTGTCAGGGGTAATATAATAAGTGGTATGATTATTACCGATAATTTTTTGGAATATTAATGAATTGCAATCCCAAAGCTGAAAATAAAACGAGTCTGCAGGACGAGTTGTATTTTTTTCATTGGGATTGCCAATTCCAAAAAATAATAGGGTTTTAATCATACCACGAATTATATTTAGGACGACAATAATATATCGATTTGAAATAAAGAAAAATCGTGTCACCTGGTAATTGATGCTTTACTTCTAACCGTATTCAACGGAATACTCTTTTCCACGGCCTCATCTATGATACCAATGGACATTTGTCCCCAACGACAAGCTATATTTTCACTGTAGTTCCGATTCTATTGGCTGAATTTCAAAATTTGAATTCTACTGATTGGTTGTTAAGCAAGGAAATATATTGTCAGGGGTAATATAATAAGTGGTATGATTATTACCGATAATTTTTTGAAATATTAATGAATTGCAATCCCAAAGCTGAAAATAAAACGAGTCTGCAGGACGAGTTGTATTTTTTAGCATTGGGATTGCCAATTCCAAAAAATAATAGGGTTTTAATCATACCACGAATTATATTTAGAACGACAATAATATATCGATTTGAAATAAAGAAAAATCGTGTCACCTGGTAATTGATGCTTTACTTCTAGCCGTATTCAACGGAATACTCTTTTCCACGGCCTCATCTATGATACCAATGGACATTTGTCCCCAACGACAAGCTATATTTTCACTGTAGTTCCGATTCTATTGGCTGAATTTCAAAATTTGAATTCCACTGATTGGTTGTTAAGCAAGGAGATATATTATCAGGGTATAATAAGTGGTATGATTATTACCGATAATTTTTTGGAATATTAATGAATTGCAATCCCAAAGCTGAAAATAAAACGAGTCCGCAGGACGAGTTGTACTTTTTTGCATTGGAATTGCCAATTCCAAAAAATTATAGGTTTTTAATAATACCACGAATTATATTTAGGACGACAATATATCGATTTGAAAAAAAGAAAAATCGTGTCACCTGGTAATTGATGCTTTACTTCTAGCCGTATTCAACGGAATACTCTTTTCCACGGCCTCATCTATGATACCAATGGACATTTGTCCCCAACGACAAGCTATATTTTCACTGTAGTTCCGATTCTATTGGCTGAATTTCAAAATTTGAATTCCACTGATTGGTTGTTAAGCAAGGAGATATATTGTCAGGGGTAATATAATAAGTGGTAAGATTATTACCGATAATTTTTTGGAATATCAATGAATTGCAATCCCAAAGCTGAAAATAAAACGAGTCCGCAGGACGAGTTGTATTATTTTGCATTGGAATTGCCAATTCCAAAAAATTATAGGTTTTTAATCATACCACAAATTACATTAGGAAGACAATATATCGATTAGAAATAAAGAAAAATCGTGTCACCTGGTAATTGATGCTTTACTTCTAGCCGTATTCAACGGAATACTCTTTTCCACGGCCTCATCTATGATACCAATGGACATTTGTCCCCAACGACAAGCTATATTTTCACTGTAGTTCCGATTCTATTGGCTGAATTTCAAAATTTGAATTCTACTGATTGGTTGTTAAGCAAGGAAATATATTGTCATGGGTAATATAATAAGTGGTATGATTATTACCGATAATTTTTTGGAATATTAATGAATTGCAATCCCAAAGCTGAAAATAAAACGAGTCTGCAGGACGAGTTGTATTTTTTTGCATTGGGATTGCCAATTCCAAAAAATTATAGGTTTTTAATCATACCACGAATTATATTTAGGACGACAATAATATATCGATTTGAAATAAAGAAAAATCGTGTCACCTGGTAATTGATGCTTTACTTCTAGCCGTATTCAACGGAATACTCTTTTCCACGGCCTCATCTATGGTACCAATGGACATTTGTCCCCAACGACAAGCTATATTTTCACTGTAGTTCCGATTCTATTGGCTGAATTTCAAAATTTGAATTCCACTGATTGGTTGTTAAGCAAGGAGATATATTGTCAGGGTATAATAAGTGGTATGATTATTACCGATAATTTTTTGGAATATTAATGTATTGCAATCCCAAACCTGAAAATAAAACAAGTCCGCAGGACGAGTGGTATTTTATTGCATTGGGATTGCCAATGAATTGATATTCCAAAAAATTATAGGTTTTCAATCATAAAACGAATTATATTTAGGACGACAATTTATCGATTTGAAATAAAGAAAATCGTGTCACCTGGTAATTGATGCTTTACTTCTAGCCGTATTCCACGGCCTCATCCATGATACCAACGGACGTTCGTCCCCAACGATCGCTCATATTGATAAATAAAGATAACTAGTCAAAATACATAAATTTGACGTTTATAATTTGAATCATTATTTTCACTTGATAGATAGTAAAACAAAAACTGAGCAGGTTTATCACCGTGAAAATACAGCGATAAGCTATATTTTCACTGTAGTTCCGATTCTATTGGCTGAATTTCAATATTTGAAATCCACTGATTGGTTGTTAAGCAAGGAAATACATATATTGTCATTTCAATAACATAGTACGATTGGGTTTTGAGACAAGAATCGATTTTAGCACAACCAAACTTGGTATGCTACTAGTTAGAATCATGATAAACACGAAAAAGAATTGTTTACCAAAATTTCACGGGAGGAAAATATTTTTTTTTGTTTTAAAATATATAAATAGATTTCTGCTGTAATCTTGGAAAGTATATGATTTATCGGAAAAACAACTCTAAGGGTGAAAAACAATTCAATTTCCAACAAAAATTATTACTAGTAATTTTTTTTGAAATGCGCGGATGATCCGAAAATCACGAATCATTTGGTAAATATGGAATTATTTTACTGAAGCAGCAACCCATACCCTCTTTGGACTATGCAACAATTTTAAAGTAGTGTGACAGGTCCCATTTACATGCCAAAAAAAACTTTGTTTTACTCCTGCCTCATTTTCAACTTGCCCATAAAATCGGCATTCTTTTCACTAAATGTTGAAAATAATCGCTTATTCATATCCTGCGTATATATATATATATATATATATTATAACACTATTGTGAAGTGCAAACATCAAGCTTGAAATTACATACTTCATTTTTAAGGTAGGATGTGTATGAGCGATTATTTTCAACATTTACTGAAGAAATTGCCGGGATTATGGGTGAGTTGAAAACTGAGGCATGTATAAGTGAGACTTGTCTCACTAGTCTTAATTCGTTGCATATGGTCCAAAGAGGGTACTGATTCCTGGTTTAGTATAATTATTCCATATAAACTAAAATATCCATGACTCCGTAAATATCGTAGAAGGGTTATGTGAAGTAGGACAAAACACATTTTAGGTACTCAAATTCTCACATGTTATATTTGCATGAGGAAGTGGAAGTCTTCAGGAACGATATGCACTTTTTCTTTTCTTTCTACTATAATTTTCAGCAAAGTTATGACAAATCTAATTTTCGACCCTGCCTGAACTTGCAGTAGCACGAGCATGAAATGTGACGTCGGCGTTAAACCACGTTTTCTGAGAAAACGAGCGTTTTTCATAAGGTATTAACAAAAATCATTCTTATATTTTATGAAATAACAGCAAAAAAATATATATTTTTTTAAATGAAAATCTTCTTAGGTTTTACCCCTGAATTTTTGGTAAACAATTTTTTTTCCAGTAATGATAACATGATGTCGAGATGCCATGTGCCAAGTTTCAGAGTGCTACAACTCATTCTTCCCTTTTTGCTCGAGTTTGTCGTTACTGGATTATTGAATATATGAGGGTAAGTTATTTTATCTTCCCCTAAAAAAATTATTTGATTGAATGTTTGAGTTAATGTCAGATGAAACTGCAAACATCAGCAGAAAGAAAAAAATATGTAGAGATACGTTGTATTTATATCGCGTTACCACTGTGAAAATTCAATATCAAATTACATCGAGATTATTTGCTAGTTAGTGGTTCTTCTTGATCTGTCCACTCGCTCTCTAATTCCATGTTCACATATATCTTATGCGACTGAGAAATAGATAGGACGTTGTCCAGTGCCATACTGTCGAACAAAGGGAAACATTAATCACCGAACAAAAAAGCACTGCTTACTCGGGGCCATTTTTATACCAGCTCTCGTTTCGGTCACTTGGGAAAATCCCATCATATATAATGCAAGGACAGATTTCTGCAATTGCACCGAGTAATGCTTCGATTTCGTTTCAGGGATGCAGTCGACGTCGATGTTGAGGTCTTTGAGCTCGGATTCGCCCCACGAAAGACGCTGGAAGCAGCGGTTCAGTCTCAGGGATAATCGGCGAAACGACATTGTAAGTGCACACGTATTATTTTCGAAAGAACCGAAATAGAACAGGTACAAAGCGGATAAAATCTTTAATGCGGCCATTCGAACGCATCGATAATACGAATGGTTTTAAATTTTTTCGAGGGTAATATAACAAGACCTCGTTTTTCAGCGAATACATTTTTCAATTTCAACGAAAACAATTTTGTTTGAAAATTTATCGAGTTGAATTCGGAGATTTATTCTTTGAATATAAATTTTCGATTTTACCGAGATGAATTTTCTGAAACAAAAATGTTTGAGTGTAAATTCCAAAATTTATTCGAATTGAGAAACGACGGTCGAGTTATATTTGATCAGATTATTTCCCAAATATGTCAATTAACCAATAACATTCATTCCACAACGTACGTAATCATTTTCATTAAATATATGAACATAATTATTTACGGCAATATGTCACACGACTTGTGAAATATGTTGCATACATTCAGGCAACTGTCAAGAAGGACCATGCAGTTTATTCGCAAAAGGAACTAAGAGGGTTTATCAGCGACAATTTAATTCATTCTCTAAAAATGCCATATGTCGCGGTGTTTTGTCATTATTACAGCAAAAAAAGTTTGCCTAACTTTTCCAGCGACAAAACGGAACCTAACTTTTGAAATCATGACAACCAGCATTGTAATAGTTATTTATGATACAAGTGTTAAAAGTGGCATTTTATTTTGTGAGTGGGGAATATTGCGAAACGAGCGTTAGCGAGTGGAGCAACCCCACGAGCAAAATAAAATCACTTTTAACAAATGTATCATACAAAATTTTTTGTTCAACAGTTACTGCTAGTAAGAAAAAAACAAAAAAAAAATAAGATCCATAAGGATTCGAACACACGATCTTTGGGTTACAAGGCTGACTGACAGATACTTCAAAATAATAAACCCCAACGCACTTTATTTATGAATGTCATTATTTGTCAGTGATGAAGGACATTCTACAGTTGGACTAAATACTACTTCGTTTATAACTTCAAAAGGAATTAGTATTACCAATTGCGCAAACGGCCAAATACATGTGTGAACTTTTATAAACGATTCCTCTTGAGTAGGTGCTCTGTTTATAATATCTGATTGAAGTGTTAGAGATATCTGTATTAACACTAGTGTTAAAAGTACTTTTAACACTAGTGTTAAAAGTGATTTTGTGAAAACGTCAGTTTTTAGTTCATGTGTCAATGAATTAAAAACGCCATTTTTAATGTCAGTTGTACAAAAACATATTTTTGATGACGTTATGTCACATATTCATTAAATTGTCCTATCAAATTACACTCTAGCTTTTTCTTGTCAAAGTAAACTTGACATTTATAATTCGAATGTTTTGTTGCCATTAGAATTGTCAGGCAACGAAATTCTCATTCCTACATGTCAAGTTTACTTCGACAAAAAAAACCTCTCGTGTAATTATTAGTGAAGAAATTTTGACAGATGAGGAAAATAATCTTCCTAAATATCACTCGACCATGACAATTATTTTCTATACTTCATCTCGAGTAACTTGTATTTTGAGACAATTAAATGAGACCACATGAATAACTCCCGACAGCTTCAGCTGAAGGATTATTCTATGATATGGTCTCATTTAATTGTCAAAATACAAAGTACTCTCGATAGAATTATGAAGAAAATAATAGTCGGCTATTTGTCATGGTCTTGTGATATTACCTACGACTATTTCATTCACATAGGCTGCACCTATGAAATTACGTAGTTGAAGTCACATGACATGCAATACGAGCGGATATTCAAGTAAATACAATAATTTAGGTAAACACGCTGATATTCACGTAAACAAACAAAGAAAAGCGTCAAGTTTGACAAACTCAAAATTGATATGTCTCATTTTCGGTTATCTTCTACTGCGGAAATTAGAGAACATATAAGGTAATCCATCACAGAAACCACCAAAAAGGAGTAAATAGAGAGAATTTATGTCTTTTTTTGAGCGTATATGAAGGTGCAAAAAATAGAAAAACTATGCACTTTTCGAAGTAGACCGTCTTATACAAAAATAAAGTACATCAAATTTCCTTCCTTAAATGTATTTTGGTTGAACGGTTTGGCCGTTAGAGCTCGCTGAAAAAAGGCCAAAATTAACTACTTTGTGGAAAACCCAGTTTTCTTGTAATGCTTTCATTTGTAACTCAAAAAACTATGCTTATCGTTACAATGAAGATTAGATTCCAGATCTGTTGTGGATAATATGGCAAGCATTGAGACCTATCAAGTATTCTCAGTTATTCGGTTCTATATAACCAGGTCAAAATTGAGTATGTGAGAACGAATTCAGAATGTGGACCTCCCATCAACATATTCAAAGAACCTCAGGTTGATTTAGATGCACTTGTGAGTGCAGGAGAAACATTTCTCCTTACTGTCTATAGGTTCTGCAAACAAACAACCTCCTCAAACAGATTGTTATATAGACTCTTCATAAAATCTGCGTTCTTTACATCGCCATATTCCTACCCACAGAGGCTGCAGCAAGGCAGCACTCACTGAAAGTCCACCTCTAAGTATACATGCGTGTGGTACAGACCCCTTCTGGGATGATGGAGATGATGGAGAACAGGACTACTCTTCAGCTCAACACCAACTCGAGCCACCTGCACCCGACAATCTGTTGCAGCTCATTTCTTGCAAATGCAAGATTTGCAAAGGGCATTGATAATATAAGAAGGCTGACTTTCATTGCTCCTTGCTTCGCCAAAACTTTAAAAGAAATTGAAACAATATGAAAATATATTTCGCTGATGACCAGTAATTGGACGAACCTCTAATCCAACACATTTCGAAAGAATATGGATTCCATTGCAGAAACATTTAAAATGTCGTCATCTCCAGTACCACCATCATATTGCCTTTAATTTTTCAAATTAGGTCAAATTACTTCGTCTTCATAACGCATCAGCAACGGAGTAGTTGCAGTTGGAACAGAAATACAATATTGGTACCAATTTTTCTTTCATATTCTAGAAGAGCAACTAGGACCCCCAAACGCTAAGCGTCGTGGACTATAGCTGTCCATCACCTTTTTTATTTATTGTGTTTTAATCTGATCAAATCGTATTTCTACCAAGAAAGATTTGGGGTAGTTTTGATTACTTCCATTCTCTATGTGTTTCGTGTTGCTGAATCCGAATCTGAGAAAAACAGGGGAATTTGCAGGAAATTTTATGTACTTTCATTTTAAATGGAAAAGTCATTCACGAAAAAATTAGAGTTATAAGGGAAAAATTGATTTTTTTCCATTTTTTGTATTTTTTAATGTTCCGTCAAGAATGTTCGTTAGCAAACTACAGATTTGGATTCAGCACTCCAAAAAACGTATGAAATGGAAGAAATCAAAACTACTCCAAAACTTTCCCACCAGGGGCCCTGTCGAATACAAATTAATATTTGAATACCCAAACATATTTTGAACAAAAGTTGATATTACTGATAAGCAGTGATTATAAAGACCAAGTCAATAGTAACAATATAGGTCTTGACTGAATTTTTGTTGAAGGACTATGGGGCTACGACAAAAGATTTCAACGCGCTCTACACGGTTTGTCCAAAATAAGCGATTACGGTGTGCAATTCGTAAGGAATTTGATGTAGTTTATTTAGAATCCAAGCATGTTTATAATGACTAGCATAGTTTTCAAGTTACAAGCGAAAAACTAACGAGAAAACTGGGTTTTCCACAAAGAAGGAATTTTAGCTTTTTTCTGCGTGCTCTAGCGGCCAAACCGTTCAGCCAAAAATACATTTGAGGAATGTTTTTCATAAGAAATTTAATGTTCCTTATTTTTGTATGGAATGGTCTACCTCGAAAATTGCGTAGTTTCATGATTTTTTGGCAAAAAAACTGAAAAAAGGCCGAACATTTTTCGCGATTCTTGTTATGAAGCCATATCCGTGGGAAGTAGCAAAGTTGAAATTGACCCTCTCTTCGTCGAAATTATTCGTTTCATTATTCAAAACTCTCCGGAACACTTTTAGAACTTTGTCCGAATTATGCATCATTTCTTCCTGGACTGTGCTACCCAGAAGTATGCTTGCTGTTGAGTTTTGGGTGTTATCGTTCATTGGGTGCCTAGGATAGCTCTTATGTTGTCTGATCCATCCTTGCACTGATAAGTGGAAAAATAATCGTGATACAGGTCATGTCTGCATGTGCTCATTACCAACCAATGAAGGACAATAGTCAACGCTTGATTGAAATTAATACTTGCAATTGTGTCCTTCTGGAGGAACATGGTACAAATGTATGTCAGATGTAATTTTATGTTCGTTGGAGGAACTAGTTGTTTTCTGATAGATGTGTGATTCAAATTTTCTGGAGATGATTTCGAAATTATTTGTTTCATTTAAAAAGATTTATGGTATCTTTTTCCACTTCCTTCAAAACTGATGTTGAATTTTTTTCATTCATGCTTTCTATCTACTTCATCTCTCTCCAACATCTAGCAGTAGGCTGCCATCATGTTTGCGTCCACCTTGGTATCTGCTCTCCATAACCCCAAAGCGCTCACCTTGTTCTTCTTTTACTTCACCAAATTTCTCATGATGGAAATTGCTGAGCATGTTATTCATTATATTTTAATCTGGGCTTTTCCTGTTTCCTAAAAAATGTTTACCACTTCTTTTGATGAATTCCAAGCGTTCTCTTCTGTTTCATGAACGTTTTTTTGAAAGTTAGCGTATTGCATTAACTTACTTCCGCCAGGGCCAACCTCCTTGCATCCGATAAATACTTAAATTTATCACATAAGTACTTGAGGAAGGTACCGTCTTCAGGTAGTGCCTTTTCAAATTGCTTGAAAATACCTAATTCAACAAGTAGAGGTAGCAGAATTTTTGAGCGATCAACTAGCGCCTCCTCACAACATTTTTAGTTTTAGTGGTTAATTATGCTCTTGGTGATCAATTTTTTTCCAAGTGCTGTGCTCTATTTCTACTATCCCATTCAAAAAGCAAGCTGGATATTTTGTATATCCTCCTTGTCAACCCAGAAGCATATTCAATATCATTGGATCGCCGCATATAGTCCAACCATGATCAGAGTAGGTACTTCATTTTTGCTAATACAAATTCTAAATTTTTGTAACATTCTTTTAAATGAATGGAAGAATCTACCGGCAAAGAAGCATATTTGTTATCATTATGTAGTAATAGTGTTTTAAGACTTTGTTTCGAAGAATCTATAAAATCTTTTCAATCATTTGTGTTATACATTAAACATTTCGAAGAATTTCCTTCTCGTGCAAAATATTCTATACCAATAAAAGCTCGTTGTAGGGCTCAGCAAGTTTTTTCTTTTAATCTTGAATAAAATAATTCCGCGGCATCTTTCAAATCATTCATTTCATTACCTCTGTTGTACTTATCATCAGAATCTGAAGTATCTTCTACAGTCACTTGAGATAATGATGATGACGTCCCGGCAGTACAACATGACTCTCGATCTCACAATCTTGATGTGCAGATTGAATAACAGAACAAACAGTAAAATGCGCCATTTCTTTTTTATTTTTAGCATCAAAGTTGAAAGCCTTCAGTCCTATTTTGATGGCTAATTATTATTAACAATTTAATGCTTTAATGTTTGTAGCGGTCGTCTGGCTCACAACTTGTACTAATAGAGAATAGATTAAAAGCTCCTTGAATAATTCAACAAATATAAATTGTTTTAACAAAAAATGGGACACAAAACCATGCAGGTATTTTCTCTATGGGTTCTCGGGGTCGCTAAATATGAATTTTGAGATACTTTAGTCTGAAAAGTTGACAGTCAATTGTTACTAACAATAGAGCACTGTTAGCTGACATCACAACATGGCGGTCATGGGGGACAAACAAAGCATTTGACATATGATGGAATGAAAATTCGTTTTTTGTGGGTGTTAGTGGATAATCGCAATTTTTATAAACTTTGTAGACATTAAGTGATTCACGTAGCTTTATGGTAAATGGGTTCAATGGGTTTGTTTTTGTTCAGTTTTGTTTGTTTTTCCCCCTATAACATTGTTCCGCAAATCAAGAGCTGAACTACAAAATCGAAAAAATATTATCATTATAAAAATTTCTACTGATCAAAAACGCGTATTTTAGTGGAATAGTCGATATCATCGGATTGCAAATATGTTTTCAAGATTAAAATAGCGAGAACCAAATTCGTTTGAGGTGTGAAACTTTACACTTGAAATAAAGTATGAACCTTTTGAGAAAAATATTAGAAAAAATTTGAAGTTCTATTTTTTTTTAACTTTTCAGTTAATTTTTTTTTTCATAAATAATACTTGGTTTTAAAGTTTCTTTGAGGTTTATTTTTACGTGCGATGGTCGATTTTTTTATACCATTGAATTTCAGGAATACGACACGTCATATCGCCTAATAATCCATCACATCAACTTGATTATGATTGACGAATTATCCGGATATTGCCTATCATCGAAATAATTAGTTTTAATAATGAGCGTTCAAGATATGGCGTTTTGAATTACTCGGATGAGCATGGGATATAATTACGCCAATCGCTTAATTGAAGCACTGTTTCATGAAGCAAACGACTCGATACGACATGCACGTGTTGTGGCTAAATCGAGGCCGAATCCTGATGATACAAGGTGTTGCTGAATTCTGACAAAAAATTAAATTCAAAAGAAGATTTTTAGCTAAAAATAATGAGGATTCTGTATTGTTGAAAATTTGGATTTGGATTTGGAGTTTTTTATTTTTATCAGAGTTAAATCGTGATTATTACATACACTAAACTAAATACGTACATAGGTAAATATAGGTATTTTAATGATATACCACTTCAGTAGTTAAGGGTTTATTCAACTGAAAACTATACTGACAATTCAGCAGAAACAGATTGAGAAAAAATGTCATAGTAATTTTATAAAAGTTCAAATGTTGAATGAAGTAATGTACAGTGTATTGCATATTTCAGCACATTCTTCGCCACTTAATTAAGAATGTTCTGGCTGGTCTAGATTCATTGTTACTATTTTCCTGTTCGATGCATGTTTCCTTATTCCTTACTGCTTCTTCCTGAATATTGGATTTGGGGAATCTCAGGGATTTGTGTTTTCAAAAAGTAAATTCACATCACCTCTTGGGGCCATTAGTTAATCGAACTAGAGCATAATCAGGATTAGCTTCAATGAGATAAGCTTCTTCCACTAACGGCTCATATTTCGAGTTCCTTACGTGCTTTTTCACTAGTACTGGTCCGAGGTAAGTAAGCCAGGACGGCATAGAAATTCCAAAAGATTTTCTTGCATGCTAAAACATTCTCTCGTGAGGCGTGCAATTGGTAGCAGTACAAAGCAAGGATCGAATGGAGTGCAGCGTTTGAGATAAAACCACTTCCCATTGATTTACTTCGAGTCCTCTTGATTTCAACGCAAGTAGAATTGATTTCCAAACAATACCATTATATCGTTCAACTTGTCCGTTACCTTCGGGATTGTAGGGAGTTGTACGGCTTGTCGCTATTCCTCTAGAATGTAGGTAGTTTCTCAACTCTTTGGACATAAATGAAGTTCCTTGGTCTGAATGGATATAGGAAGGCATTTCAAAAACAGTGAAAATTTGTTCAAGACATTTTGTAACAGTATTTGAAATCATGTCACGACAGCTAAATGCAAAGGGGAATCTTGAATATTCATCCACTACAGTCAGGTACTTATTTTCTGTGCATGTTGGAAGAGGCCCTTTGAAATCAATATTCAAACGTTCTAAAGGAGCCGTGGCTTTTATAAATTTCTTATTTGTGTTATGATGAAATTTTGATTTTTTGAGAAAGTATCACTTCCCGGACTAGTCCGGAAAGTACGTAAATGCTCGAATTTTAACAAAAATATTTATATAAATAAAAATTAGAATGTTTCTGTTAGTACCTATCTTCTGTTCGCATTTCGATATTTAATACAAACAAGAATTAAAATGTTCGAAATTTTCTTCTACAAAGAAATATAAAAATTAAATGTGTCTCAATTTGTTATTCTACACGATTGCCGAAAAAATTGTGTACGCAACACGTCCGAAAACAGTTTAGTAAATTACTATTCATTTCGGACAGTCTGATGATATCTTTCGAATATCTTCAACGGAATATGGAAGATTCCTAGTCTTTATCCAATGATTCGTATATACGGGTGATTCCAGGATGACAAAGGGATTGATGTAATTCGAAAAGAGAATTTTCAACGGCTGCACTACAAATCCTTGAAAAAGTGTCTGCAACAGTATTACTTTTTCCTTGTTTATAGATGATGTCGTAATTATAGCACGCTAATTCTAATCCCCATCTGAGAATTTTTTCATTTTTCATTTTACTTTTATGAAAAGTATTGGACATGAAAGAAACTGACTTCTGGTCTGTGATTAATTGAAAATGTCTACCTATTAGATAATGTTTCCACTTTTTCAATGATTCAACGATCGCATACGCTTCTTTTTCTACTGCTGAAAGCCTTTGTTCCAATTGAGACAGCATTCTGGTGAAAAACGCAACTGGCTTACCATTTTGACTCAAACACGCAGCTGTTCAGATGCATCCGCTTCAACCACAAGAGGTAAATTTTCATCAATGGTAGTAACAACAGAATCTGCTATCTCTCTTTTTATCTTCTCAAAGTCAGAAATGGCCTTTTCAGGTGAGGGAAATGTTTTAGAGTTTATTAGTGAATGGATTTTTTCAGAAAAACGAGGTATCCATCGTGAGTAGTGAGAAAACATCCCGACAACTCTTTGCAGTGAGTGTTTATCTCGAGGCACGTCTATATTCATAAGCGCTTCTGCACGCTCGTAGGAAATTGTTATTTACCTAACAAGTGCAGAAAGCAGTACTTTTCCGCACGCTACGGCAGTTCTACAATTGACGCGGAGCGGAGTGCGGGCAAGCTGTCAAGTGTGGTAAATACATTTTCCACAAGAGTTAGGTACAATATTTTTCCAAGTGTTTTTGCCATCTTATTTATGAAAAAAAAAAAGTTTTTGAAAAATAATATTTTATAATAATGCTACAAAATTACACATAAGACAGCATTGTTACATGGATCATTTAGCTAGTCCTAAATATCTCCATTTTCAACAACACAAAAATCATGCGGAAAAGTAACTTTTCATTACTAGTGCGGAAATGTAACGATTTTAAAATCATACGGAAAAGTGCAACTTTCAAAACAAAAAATCGTGCGGAACAGTAACTTTTCCGCACGCTTGTAGGAAACATTATTTGTTACAATAGTATAAACGCTCAATATTTTGGAATTACGATAGGAATTAATGAAAAAGTCATCAGTGACAGTTTCTTATTTGTACACCTGTCATTACACGTTGGATTCTTCGATATCAACAGATACACCGTAGTCTTTGTAGCTTGACCTCTCAACGATCCCATTAACAATCAATTATCACTCCAACTAGAGACCGCGGTTGATGCCGAACGTTTTGTTCGGCTTTAAACTGGTCTTTTGATACCGTGAACGATGTCCTGGTCATGTTCATGTTCGTCAAATTACGGACTATATTCACGTCGGATGAAGATCTCTAATGCAGCAGCCCTGGTAAAAGGTTTTCGCTGTCAATAATAACGGACATGTTCAACTCCCTGTTAGAGCCCTGCGCCATCGTTCCATCAGGGAGTCGAACATTGTCCGTTGATGATGGAAGTATAATAGCTTAACATTGCCTAGGAAAATAAAAACCACGTGCCTGACTTTCATTTACCGTTGTAACAATCATTTCGTTTGTCAGCATCTCATTATAGAGAGTGGCGATGGGATTCGAACCTGGGTAGCCTCTCGCACTACGACTACTTCTGCAATGCAGTAATAGAAAATTAACCATGGGAGGCAAACATTCAAAATGTTCATACATTTAGGAATTCACTTGAAGACAGAAAGGACCTCGCAAAATCCTTATGGAAAATGAATGAGTGAAGTGAAGAATTTTTTAAAATAGTAATTTAACTGTCACTCGTGGTTCGAACTCGTGTACAAAATGTTTTTTTTTGTCATTGTGGTTAAATAACTTTATATACCGTGGGGGCTACGATCAATTTCAAAAATAGGAATTTTAATTTTGGATAAAATGTTGTTTGGAGGAATTTTTAGATTATATATTACAGAAACAATTGTCTTTTATATTCCAGCACATTTCTATGACAGCTTGTCTTTAATTTTCTTTTAATATTTCTTTGTTTGCTTTCTAGTTAGTACCCACCAGTGATCCATGGATTTCTGATAAAGCATGGTTTTTAGAAGACCATCTAAATATTGCTTCGTCCGCCATCCTGAAGCCGCCATCTTGTATTTATGAATTTTCAACATAACATTCATGATTTTTGACTCCAAATACCAATTTTGAGGAGAATCAGACCATCATTATACAATTTATCCGTCATCTTGGATTCATGAATTTTGACAAAAAATTCATAATCGTCGACTTTTCAAATTTAAATATAATCGAATTATAATTACAAGTCTCGTCCTATATGTTGTATTTTCAATTTGTGAGTTTTGAAAAATTTATAATCTCTGACCGCAAATACCCCCACATGAATTTTGAATGGAATTGGACCATTATCACAAAACTAGTCCGCCATCTTCCAGCCTCCATTTCAGATTTATGAATTTTGACAACAAATTCACAATCTCCGACCCCAAGAACCTTCAAACACAATTTTTGAATCGAAACAATATTTCTTTGTAACAAAAATTCCATAATACATTGTCACTACAATTATGAACAACTGCTAAATTTCAAGTTATTCGGACGACTAGTATCGGGTCAAAATTCACTCGCAAAATTTGGCCCATACTTGACCCATAGCTTGTGAAAAAGTCATCAATGAGAGTTTTCCATCTTTACATCTATCATCACACATTGGATTCGTCGATAATAACAGATGTTAGTCTTTGTAGCTTGACCTCTTGACGATCCCATTAACAATCAATTATCACTTCAATGCAACTAGAGACCGCGGTTGATTACGAACGTTTTGTTCGGCTAAAGCTGGTCTTTCGATACCGTGCACGGATGTCATGGTCATGTTCATGTTCGTAAAATTACGGTCTATATCACGTTGAATGAAGATCTCTAATGCAACATCCCTGGTAATAGGTTTTCGGTGTCAATAATAACGGACAATGGTCGCCCCACTGTTGACTCTGTTTCGACCATGTCGTATAGATTCAGATACAGAGCATCAATCATTTTATAACGAATAAGATTACTTTCGTTTTGGCATGCTTCTTGACTACCATTATGGTAGTTTGGCTACTGAGTTCCGTTCCGTTTGGGAGGGGGTTGAAACCTAGGGAAAATTCAACAGAATTACAGAATATGCGACGTAATGTGTGATAAGTGTTGCCAGATTATTTACTGTTTGTTAAGATAGTACCAAACTGGTTTAACATTTTAGAAGGCAAAACGACATTTTAAAAAAGTTGAAATAAACTATTTTCAATTCATAATACTTTGTATGGAAATGCCAGACCAGATACTTCAGTTGATCTTTAATTAACTTTAGAGAGGAACTTCGGGATACATAACTGAAGAGGGTGATTTATTAGGTCGTTTTAAGAAAAAAGTTCCTATGAACATATGTCCTGAGTTGCTTCGTTTCTGAGATTCGAGATTCGATTTTTTCGACTCTAAAGTCGTAGTAAAGTAGTAAGGTTAGTTCATTCTGGTTAGAATAGACTGAAAAATTAGCCATTAAAAAGTGTATATATGTCCTCGAGCCCAAATATCTACGTAAGTTTAAATAACATCAACATTTAAAATTTCTGATTAATCTGAATTCTGAATAATCTCTTGATAGCGAAACATGTCGTAGTTAAATAGAAGTTTGTGAAGATCAGATCGTCTCTTGTCTATACAAAATTATTTCATATCAACAAATACGTCAGGAATGAAGCAAGTTACGAGTACCACAGGGACTTTCCACTTCCTGTTGTATATAAATGATACAGAATAGTTATTTATGATACAAGTGTTAAAAGTGGCATTTTATTTTGTGAGTGGGGAATATTGCGAAACGAGCGTTAGCGAGTGGAGCAACCCCACGAGCAAAATAAAATCACTTTTAACAAATGTATCATACAAAATTTTTTGTTCAACAGTTACTGCTAGTAAGAAAAAAACAAAAAAAAAATAAGATCCATAAGGATTCGAACACACGATCTTTGGATTACAAGGCTGACTGACAGATACTTCAAATATAATAAACCCCAACGCACTTTATTTATGAATGTCATTATTTGTCAGTGATGAAGGACATTCTACAGTTGGACTAAATACTACTTCGTTTGTAACTTCAAAAGGAATTAGTATTATCAATTGCGCAAACGACCAAATACATGTGTGAACTTTTATAAACGATTCCTCTTGAGTAGGTGTTCTGATTATAATATCTGATTGAAGTGTTTCTATTAGAGAGATCTATATTACTGAGTATCCATCATCTCATCTGTCATTTTACTTTTAACACTAGTGTTAAAAGTGATTTTGTGAAAACGTCAGTTTTTAGTTCATGTGTCAATGAATTAAAAACGTCATTTTTAATGTCAGTTGTACAAAAACAAAATTTGGCACCTCAATGCCTTAGGTTATGCTGACGTCATATCCGTTGTGATAGCAGCAATAAGTAAGGATTAATCAAACATAGATGTGAAAATGTGCTAAACTTCGCCTCAAACTTTTTCAGTAATCATAATCTTTTTTTGAACCCTCCGAAGACACAAATCATATTTTTCCATACAACCTAATATTGATAATATGTACCTACAATTAGTTTTTAAAGTTTGCACCATATGGGAAACTCATTTTATTATGCATTTGCCAGAAAATTTTATTCTTCATAAAAATTGGTGCATTGCGGAAAACTTGTAGGTATTCAAATTATCAAAATTCTAAATTTCAAAATGGTGTTCACGGAAAAACAAAAAATTGGAATTTTGATCAATCCTGAACTACACTTATTTTTTATGATTAAATTGAAAAATTATTTAAATTTGGTATTACAGCCACCTGCGCAACAAAATGCAGTATCGGAAAGTTTTCATCTTGGGTATGGTGGTTTCATGAGAGCGTAAAGAATAGCTTGCTGTATGTTGAGAGAGCATTACAATTTCTGCTAGACTCGCTTGAGGAAGGGATATCGACGTGAGCTGTGTGTGGTGTGTCGCATTCCACGTGGTCTGTTAATGCTTCGGGTGGGGTAACAGAAGAGGCGCACAGTAGTGTGTATCTCTTATTCATGTGGTATCATCATATCATTGCGTTTCTTGTTGCTCGCGTATATTTCTGTCTATAACCCAGGTGAAAAGTTTCCGACACATGTTTCTTCTAATTTCTTGGCCTCAATAAGAGTAATATTATTTCATACACACCTCGAGTTCGTATAATAATATTTCAATTCAAAATTTGGTCCATTTTATTATTTGTATTAGAATATCGATATTTGCTGAAAATTGTTTAAATTTTTATTAGTATTTTGTTGTAAATTTGATATTTCACCCTGTATGTATGTCCACAATAACTATCAGTATGATTTTATGGACGATAATTATCGAACATATCAATAAATTAATGCTACCCATATTGGAACAATATTGGTACAGTATTATGAAAATATTCAAGTAATAATATTGGCGAGAAAAAAAATGTGAACATTCGGCGATATTGGTCCAATATTTAAAAAATAATATCGGTCTGATATTCTCGAAGTAATATTGGCCTGAAAATGTTAGGCGATATTAGTACAATATCGCTGTAGCACACTTACATTGGAATAATATTGGTAAAATATTGGCAAATATTAAAACGTGATATTGGCGAGATAAAATTATAATTATTTCGGGATATTGGCACAATATTACTTGGACATTATACAAATAATATTAGTGAAATATTGAGGAAGCAATATTGGCCTCAAAATATTTAGGGATATTGGTATAATATCATTTGCATATATTGGTAAAATATTCAAAGTGAATATGTTGCCTTGGAAACATTGATGAAATATTTCCAGAAAATGTCGAATAATTTAAAAATTCTACGATTTCGTTTCTGCTTCAATTCACTTTACTTCAATTCACTGAGTAGATTGACTTGTAAACGCATTTTGAGAAGCCTTATTTAATATATGTTACTATGATTCAGCTCTTGTTCTATATGTGGGGCCACCTAGCGGTTTCTCACCCAAGTTTAATCATGATTCATTTCAATATTGTTTATTGAATATTCGACCAATATTCAAATTTCAATCCTACCTAGTGATAAATGTATTTTGTAATATTGTATCAATATTGTCTTTCAAATATTGGCGTATTGACAATCTCAATCAATATATAGGGTCAATATAATTTTTAGAATATGGATTAAATAATATTCCACCAATGTGCCAGCAAACTTGGATATACAGTATTGTTTTTTATCTCCAAAATCGATATGAGAGTAATATTGAAATCGCAATATTGGAGCTAGATGCTGGAAACAATATGTAGGCAATATCGCTCTAACGATATTGGTGAAAATTATTGAACCAATATTGACCTAATATATCATGAAACAATATACATTCAGAACAGGTTGCGCCAATATTCCACCAATATTATTAATGAAATATTGTTTTTCCAATATGAACCCATATTGGTTCAACATCATTTTTACATTTACAATATATCCATAACAATTAAATAATACAAATCTGCAAGTTTACGATCATTTCAATTATAAAAAATGGAAAAAATTATTTTGTTCCGTAGGTGGCTGTGATTTCAAATTTCAATTCTGAAATACTCTTCTGAGTAAATATTTTTGATAATGTCAAAAATGTGGGGTAGTTTACTTTTCTTACTCATATTCCTATTTTTGGTTCTCCCCTGTACACAGTTTGAAATTTGTTATTTTTACAATTCACGTGCAAATTTTTTGCATTACAACAATTTTTATTTATTATTTTCTGACAAATGAATAATAAACAAGTTCTCCATATGGTGCAAACTTTTTGCAACTCACTGTATAACGCCAATATGTGACGTTCGTATCAGTGTGAAATATCAATGAACATTTGAACTGGCAAGACTATTGTGACAGACCGATTACCGAATCGAAGTCTGTTCAATACTATAATACAATGAGCAGGCACTTCGAAATATATCGGTTATACATACATCGATAACCTGTTTTGTAATTGTACAGGAAGTTTGAGATGTATTACCCTGAAATATTTTGAGGTACGAATTGTATTTGATGCGATTATTTTTTGAGTGACACAATGGTACGATGAGAAAATGTCAAAACTTTACGACGCGCTTTGAATGTAGCGGTATGAAGTTACTCTACATATAATCAGGGGTAATATATAGGATAACCTCTTGGGAGGTATTCATGTTGAAGAGGAGAGCATTTTCCATGGAAATTGAAAAATGAAATATGTGATTTATTTGTAATATCTTACAGAAAACAACTACTTGCCCGGCAAAAGCCACACTGTTTGTCTTTCAGCCGCAGATGATTCCAGATTTTATGAATATTCTATTCATATTTTCGAACAAAAATCACAGATCGAGTTAAATTACTTACCTATATGAAAGTATGAGAAAACCACTGAAAAATAGCAAAATCACAAATGAGAGTTATTATACAGGAAAGGTGACTGACTCAATTGGATGTTCCGATTGGTTTAAAATCATACGAAAAAATAATCATACATTTTTTGAGTCAATTCTAACTATTCGAAAGCCTCTCTGTATGAAGGCTGAGATTCTATCGCAAAACGGCCATTCCGTATTCATAGTGCATAACTGAATATCGATTCGATAAAAAAAAAACAAAATCCAATCCATTCAAACTGTCCTGGAGTTATTAAAACTTTTCCCATTGGCTTGGTTCGTTCATGGATTATTGGATATGAAAGCGTGAAAATGGAATCATTACGTTAACAGCGACAATCTGGCAAACACAAAACGAGAAATATCCCAGAACATATGAATACTAAAGTTCAAAGCAGGGTGAACTCGTGTAATGCCCTATTTTCCGTTCAAGAGAGCTACTTTATTCCTGCATCTTCGCAATTTGCACACATTTACCATCGCGGTTTCTTGCTTCAAGCTGAGATTGCTGTTTGTTGAGTCACTCAACTTTCGAGCTCAAAGTGGCTTATACACTCGAAGTTTTCCTGGAAGTATGACTTGTGAATTTTCAGTGTTTGGTGGATTATGAGAATCAGTTTTTTTTCAATAATTTTGAAGCTGAAGACTTTCTTTGGTTCTAGTCGGCTCGTCAATATGCATTTTTAGATTGAAACTAATGAAAATATTTTGTAGGATATTGGTGAAATTTTTATTTCGAGAGGAATCTAAGTATATTAAAATATCCTGCAGGTATTATTTTTGGTTTGAGTGGTAGACAAGATAAAAGTATTTCCAGTCTTTCAAAAAATGTTTATGAATCACTTGTTGCACCTGAAGGCATTCTATAAATACATAGTATACCGGGTAACAACAAACTCATTGGCCAGAGCGACATTCAGTCGTTGTTCAAGTTGGACTTTCGACATTTGGAACGAAAGTCCAAATTTATTTTAGATGAAAAAACAATTGAATATCACGGTTTTACCGAAAATAGGCTCAGGTCGAGAATTTCAAATGGAAACCAGTAGACTTTTTTTCTGTATGGTTTTTCTTGGTTTGGGTTCGTGCGTCTTTTTCCATCATTATATCATCCTCGTAAAATAGTTCGTATTTTTTTTTTCAGATTTTAAATTGTTTTTCCTTTATGAAAGCCTTTATTGGTGTTGCTCTTGAATATGTGGAGGCTGAGTACATCAGAGAGATGGAAACAAAAATAACAAAAAAGCCATTATTTTGAGGTCGACCATGGTTTCGATTTTAATTCCACAAAAATCCAAGATACAGAAAATTCACTCAGCAAACGACTATTTCTTGAAATTTCCTATATTGAAGACAACAATAATAGTGTAAACTTGAAGACCGACTGCAACGATTTGAATAGTATTTATATATAAACATTTGACCACACATAAAACCAACTTTGGATAAAGTTAATCAGGCCTTAACATTCGAAAAAAAAAAGAGAAACTTCATTTCCACACGGTCTTTAATCACGTTAAAAAGAAAAAACAAAACTTATATCCATTCTAGATGATCCAGTCGTTTGGGTATGATCTCGAACTTCTGCTGTGTATTGTTCCAATTTTAACACTGATTAAATTATTATTTACAACGTTATTCCTCTTTTGGCAATTATGATTTCTCATCAAAAATCATATCTTGATATTTTCGAAAATATTTCTCATAATTGACACTTGGATTGAATGAAAGAATCATCATATTTGAGATTGTTTTCTGTCGTATATTTTGGACCTTTTATATTTCACTTTTGTTCCAGTTTTACAGTATTTTATCTATACACGATGTTATGCACACATAACAACAATTTAAATATGTATGTAGATTGTATATGTTTTTATCTGTTGTTTGTTTTCACGCACACTTTTTATTGTTGCCCTGAGAAGACAAAAATTTCACCGATACGTTGGCTCGTGATAATCGAGCAACAATAATCTTTGGACGTGAAAATATATACTGATATAGCATCGACATAATCTATCATTCTACTCAAATCTCTCTCAACTTCACTTTTTAATATCTCCCATGATTCATCTTCGTAAAATATTGCCGTGTCATCTGCGAAATTTATAATATATCCGGCAGTTTGTAAGGTAAGTATAAAATGCATGTATATAATGAAAATATTGGGCCTGAAACTGTTCCTTGAGGAACGCCATATTGCACAGTTATTTCTTCACTCAATACATTGTCAATTTTTACTGGCTACTTTCGCTCGGTTAAATAGCTTTCGAAGAGTTTATTCACATTCCGTCTGAAACCGCGGGATCCTGCAAATCCCTCATAAGTTGTGCATACTCAACAGTATCGAAGGCCTTTGAAATATCTAGGAAAACGACTAGAGGACGTTTCCAAACTATTATGGATTTTTGAGGTCAGTGAGCTAATTGCATCGTTCGTGAATTTTCCTTCCATAAATCCAAATTGTTTTTCAGGTGACAGTTTGTTTTTATTCAGATAGTTTACAATTCTGGCATTTATTATTTTTTCGAATATTTTCGAATGTTACTAACAAGAGTAATGGGACGATAGTTCAAGATTTCATCGTGCTTACCACTTTCAAATAAGAGTTTTATAACACCCAGTTTGAGCACATCCGGTCATTTTCCACCCTCAAAAATTTAATTGATCAAAAACGTGAGAGGTTCCGATATCTCATTCCTTTTCAGTATTTCGGACCGGATTCCGTCAAATCCGGGAGCTTTATGATCTTTCAAGCTGTCTGTTGTCCTAACTATTTCATTTTTTGTTACAGGCGATAGGAATATTGAAGATTCTACACGATTCACCTTCAGGGGTGAAGTTGTAGGGGTTACAATCTAACCTGCAAACTTCTTGCATAACGAGGTGTAATGTTTTGCAGCTGATAGGTCTTTGACTATATTCTAAATTATTTTATTGTCATCTTTGCTGTTATCCATTTTATTTCTATAATATTTGATTTTAGTATATTTACTATGTTTCGGAAATTAAGGTACTCATTTTTTAATGCCTTGTTATTTTTATTATTTTCATACTGTTTTTATAGTATATTTCTATGATTATTACTTTTGACTAAACCTTGCGTTATCCACTTTTTCCTCTTTACTTGATTATGTTTCATGTTGCATAATTCAGAGTAGTTTTTCAATAGAACACACGTATCAACATCTTGCTACGAATAAAAGTGAGTCCAATAATGATTTCTCAATTTATTCTTTTATTCGTCATAATTGACAATAGTGAAGGTATTATTTGTTTTCATTGGTGTGTTTAGGTGTTTTAACGACAACTCCAGCAGAGTACCAGTGTGGTCTGTTACATCTATTTCTAAGACTGCAGATGACAAAGCAATTTCATTTTTTGAATTTTTATAGAATATGTGATTCAAGCATGTATTACTCTGTCATCTAGTTAGGCAGTTTATGAACTAGGACATCGGGTTCTTGTCTGCTATTAGAAAGACTGTCCTTTGTTAAGAGTCTAAACCAGGCTGCTTATTGCTGGGCTCAAATGTTAGTTATTCACCAGGTGATAGGGGTTGAAAGAAGAAGGTTGAAAGTGATACAATATCCTTGTACAACCCTACTAGAGGCTTCGCGATTATGCAGGAAACGCATACGATGTGGCTGCAAGAAAGGTGTCAATGTACCGCTCTTTGGGCTTGTGGTAGTCTTTTACTCGGTGATATCAGATATTTATTGTAATTTATTATGTTTATCCAACATATGACAGTTATGACTGTCATTATCAATGTCATTTTAGACAAGTAAACTATCAAATATCACACTAGTGTTTATAGTGTTATATTCCATAACTCACTAGTGAGTTATGGATTATAACTCACGTAAACTATCAAATAACATACTATCAAATAACGAACTATGTTATAATCCATAACTTACTAGTGAGTTATGGATTATAACTCACGTTTATATTTAAGACTTATTAATTATTATCTCATAAAAAAACAATTTCCTCCACTTGTTGGATAAAACATTATATGCCACTCGTGTGTTATGTTTCCTAAGTCACTTGAGATTTTATACCACTCGGCCTAACGGCCTTGTGGTATACGTCTTTACCATAAATAACTATTTTCTCTATTAGTATTTTATACAGTGCGAACAATGCAGTATTAGTATTTCCATTAAAATTTGTAACATATAATTGAATTTGAACTGTTCTGTTATGCAAATGCAAGTGAATAGGTACTTTTAATATTTCATTTTTCGTTTTCATAATGAGATTCCATTACTCATGACTCAATTTCACTATCACTGTGTCACCATGTAACTGTTTCATTCAAATGCATCGACTTCTTCAATAATCGTGATTCGCATATTCACATCGAGGGGAAGTACATTCCTCTCTCAATAATCAATAATTTCTCAATCGACACATATTTAATCTTGGCAACACCTCAATATTAATATTCTGCAGGTACATAGACGTTCAATCGTCCCTTCTGAAATTCATTAACTGCTTCAGGAATATTCTTTCATAATTTCCTTGAAGACATTGGTAACCTTTGTTACCTAATACATATTCTCATAAAATAACTCGGTATATATCAAAATATTCTTGAAATTTGCAGCTGAAAAGTGAATACACCACCAAAAATCAGTAAGTCGACCCGGAGCGCCACGGCAAATAATAATAATAGCCGTCCTCTACCCGCACAGGCCATGCCTTTGGGTACACTCTACGAGTGTTTATGAGGGAGTATTATTATTATTATTATTATTATCTGTTTAAATTTAAAACTTATTCAAGTCTAAGAACCAACGAAAGGCATGTTGGGGTTATAAGGCCATGTGGATATTTCAATTGAATGAAAACCAACTAGTGACTGTCACGGTTATCAGATTGGTACAAACAGATAAACTGCAATAAAATTTGAATGAAGAATTATGAGGTATACAAACATTATTGACAAAAACCTGTTACCTTGTATGATTAAATTAGATTTTAGATAATGTACTAAATAAACTTCATAAATCAATCTATAACAAATACTTTTCCTGGTTCTGTGATACTAACACAATTTCAGATATTGATTGTCAGTTCTACCAATTCTCGTAACCACACAGCCTACTTACTTTTTGAGCAAAATCGACATCCACGGTCTGTTTACATTTAATTAAAGCAATGACATTTGCAGAAAATTATGATCAAAATAAAAAACATAAGGAACATAAGGAAAAATTATTTTTAATCGTAGAAGAAGATACTATAAGTGGCAATTTAAATTGAAACCTTTTATTTGGTTGCTATAGGTACACATTTCTTGACATATTTTACTTTACGCACTAGTGCGTAAAGAGTTTTACTTTACGCACTAGTGAAAAAAAGTTAAACATTACGCACTCCAAAGCATGCGTAAAGTACGTACTTTACGCACGGTAGTAGAAAAAGGTATTTTTAACACTATATCATCACATACTCTCTCTCTCTCATACTCTCAAAACTTCAATCATCTTACCCTTGCATTGTTTCATTCACACTAACGTTTATGTATATTAATTTTTATATTTGCTATACTCATAGTTTTTCTTTGGGTCATTTTATTGACGGTCCCTGCTATATAAAAAATATGTTATTTTTTATGATTACAAAATCAATAGTTCTAGGGGTGAAAGTCAATTTCTTTCTTTGCACTGAAAGTGAACGTTTCCGTGTCTTCCATTTCTAGGATGTAAGTGTGTGGTATAGGTACATAAACTTTGGGACCACATTGTAACTCCGATTGGACACAACATTATCCCGAAATCGGTTCAACATTCCTGTGACAGGAACAACAAATACAGATATGGTAAAGGTTTCATCCTTCGTAGAATGAGGTAAAGAATTATAGACCAATCTCATTATTATCAGCTCCTAGAAAATTATTTGAGGCTATCATTACTTCTGAGTTATTTTTCTGAACTAAAAATCTTATCGATGTAAACCAACACGTACACGTACTCACTAATCTTGCATTCTTTACTCAGAACATATTGAACAAAATGAACGAAAGAAAACAGGTTGATGCCGTGTATACCGACTTTTCAAACGCCTTTGACAAAGTTCACCACAAGTCACTTATCATAAAGTTAGGAAACATCGGTGTACAAGGCAACTTACTGAGATTGATTGAGAGCTATATAACTAATAGCACCCAGACTGTAACTATAAACAATTGGTCTTCTGAATCAGTGTATGTTACATCCGGTGTGCCACAAGGGTCCCACCTTGGACCATTCCTGTTCACCCTATTTATCAATGATATTGGTACTTCTTTTAAATATTCTGGCTTCGGTCTGTACGCGGATGACTTGAAAGCGTTCAATACTATCAACGATGTCACCGACTGTCATAAGTAGCAGTCTGACCTTAACAGGTTACAAGTTTATTGTGTTACTAACAAACTACATCTGAATACTAATAAATGTTATTCTATTACGTTTTTTAGACTACACAATAACGAATCTTTCGACTACACTATCAGCAATAATAAACTAGAGAAAGTCGAGGTCATAAAAGACTTAGGTGTCCTATTGGACTCTAAATTAACTTTTGAGCATCATATTGAATTAAGAGTTAGAAAGTCTATACGTAATTTAATTTATTTCACGTGTAATCAGGTCATTCACAAGGCCCACCTCATTATTTACTTTGTATAATGCATTGATTCGTGTCCATCTTGAATTTGTTGTATAATTTGGAATCCGTATTACCAAAAATACATTGATCGAATCAAGAGGATTCAGAAGAAGTTCATCGATATGTTGAATTATAGATTCAATAGACAACAATGTCGTCAGGATTACGAAGTAAGCTTGATACACTTTAATCGGCAGAAACTTTCATCAAGACAATTGGTTTCACATGTTATTTTTGTCTACAATATTGTAAATAACCTTGTTGATAGTCCTTATTTATTAGTTGTCTCAATTTCAATGCTAGACCCTATGTCACTTGTTCATCAAATTTGTTCTACACACCAAACACCAATACTAACTATGTAAAAAATTCACCAGTAGTTGCGATTCAAGCAATATATAACCAATACTTCATCCACATCGACCTTTTTTGTCAATCACTTGCAATAGTAAAAAATCAGGTTTATCGTGTTCTTGCTGTATAATTGAAAATTCATTGCTTACTCATTTTTAGAACTGTACTTAGAATTAGTTTTTAGTTTTATTTTAGTTGAATTATGTAAATTCACCTATTTATTGTCACACTTGTTTAGATACACGTGTAATTCTGTTATTGGAACATCTGTTCTGTTGAATTACCTTATACAAAATAAAAATAAATAAATAAACACACGAAAAAATAAAGCGCTAAAATTAGCCTTGCGTAGGTCCAAAAGCTCGATATCATTTTGACTATTTAGGCATCCAATAGTGACCTAATTCCATCTCTTTTCAAGCAAAAAAAAATTAAATCACTGCAGATATTAAAGATTATCCCCTGTATGCATCTATATTTATCAACTTTTTCCTCAACTTGGCTTACTTACTATTTTCGCCTACTGAAAATATCATCATCATCCATATATTATAATACGTGAAAAAATTGAACGCTGAAACTAGACCTGAGTAGGCCCAAAACAGCCAAAATCGTCCTGAATATCTGGGCAAATATTTACAGAAATGACAACTGTTTCTCAAATATATGCCAAATTGGCTCGCTATTTTCACTATGGCGTATCCACTGAAATTATTATTATCAGTAATAATATTAAGTTAAATATTTTCATTATGAGGGAGAAATGTTAATAACTTATCCCTTGAAGATCAAGACAGGGCTCCTCCTGTCGCAATATGGGGTGTGTTATATCTGTTTTCACTCACAAGTACATACACAGTATCGGAAACAATTCATCTGGGGTATAGACAGAAATCTACGCGAGCCACAAGGAACCACATAAAACAAGAGATGCGCACTACTGTGCGCCTCTCCTGTTACCCTACCCGACGCATAAACGGACCACGTGGTAATGCGACTCACTGCACACAGCGCACGTCGGTATCCGTTCCTCGAGTGAGTCGAGGAAAAATTGTAATGCTCTCTCAACATATAGCAAGCTTTTCTTTACGCTTTCATGAAACCACCATACCCAAGATGAAAACTTTCCGATACTGTAGACTCCTCTATACAAGATTAATTATGAAGAATTAAACTTCAGCACGAAGTACGGCGCATCTACCAAATGTCATAGTAGCACTGAAGAGAAACTCGTTAGATATAACAAGAAAATATAAATGTTTTGATTCAAATAACAATTGAACAAAGTTATACATACACAATAGGATAACTCTAATGATACAAGAACATTTCTTAGCATACAATATTAACACCACTTACTACTACTTGGTGCAAGATCCAAAAGGGCCAGACCCTTAAGCTTCACGCGCACTTAGCCGAAGCGTTGCGAACGGAAGCAGCGCGAGACGAAGCGTCATTTAACTAATGTCTGCGCACTTGGGCAAAGCTTCAAGTTTAAATACTACCATGGTGTATTTCAATCTGAATACCAATTTTTACAATCATATCAATAATAATTGAATTACCTTTGTAATTAATGTCTGTGTATCACGGCTAGATACTGCAAAGGAACAAAATTCGCCACCAACTTTATCACCACTTCCTACCAAATATTGCTAAAAACTGAAATATTAGACAAGAATCAACAAATATATATATAAATATATATATATATATATATATATATATATATATATATATATATAAGACGGGTAGTCTCTTGACTGGACTAGTTGAAAAAAACTAAGTTTTGGAAAGTATCAAAAAAGAAACTTTTCCTTGAGGTTGCAGTCAATTGGGAACGGCCAGTGGATAGAAAAACTATTTGTTAAATTATCAAGCTTTCGAAAAGTATATTTTCTTTATCAAGATATTAACTCGAGGTTGCTATTAAGAAGATCACAGTGCACTTCATAATTAAAAAATCTTACACATTAGTTTGTAAAAACGAATAAAATATAAACATGAGCTTATTCGAAAATCAAACATGATTTAAGAATATTTCGGTCGGCACCATTAAGACCAAGAGCATGCAGCTCTACTCACATCTTGTCACACAATGGCCATTGCCATATATATATATATATATATATATATCTCTGTCTCTCTGTATCTCTGTCTGTCACCGCGCATTGAGGTGAAGCGTCAAGAGAAAGGAATTCTAGTTGGTGTGAAGAGAATTCGCGCGTCAACTGACGCGCATCTTCGCTTCGAGCCGCCGTAGTGCGCGGGCTGCAATATAACATAATGTCATTTTCTCGGTCATCTTCTACGGAATCGTGGAAGGGCCACTATTTTTGTATTTTAATTTTTTCCTTAATTCCGAGTTGCAACTCGGAAAATTACTAAATTCCGAGTTGCAACTCAGAAAATCACTAAATTCCGAGTTGCAACTCGGAAAATTATTAAATTCCGAGTTGCAACTCAGAAAATTATTAAATTTCGAGTTGCAACTCGGAAAATTATTAAATTCCGAGTTGCAACTCAGAAAATTATTAAATTTCGAGTTGCAACTCGGAAAATTACTAAATTCCGAGTTGGAACTAGGAATTCCATCGAAGTTGAAACTCGGAATTTAGTAATTTTCCGAGTTGCAACTCGGAATTTAGTGATTTTTTAGGGAGAAAAAATAAATAAAAAAATAATGGCCCTTCTACGCTTCCGTAATCTTCCGTTCGCGACGCTTCGGTTAATTGCGTGCACTCTTAATAAATGAATCAACAAACTGACATGAGTCTTGGCTGAATTTTTAATGCCCTCCCTCCATAAATAAGTCTTCATTTATATTAGTGTTGTTTACATTAGGCCGATAGATACAAGTGTCACGGTCAAGCTGTCATCAGACTCATTCATGGACGGGCATGGTCAGTGTTGCCAGAACTGATACTTTCGTACTAGTTTCAGTACCTTTTTACTTTATCTAGTACTCTGGTACGCCGAACGCAAAATTGGTACGTTTTCCACGTTTTGACTCGAAAAGTATCAAACATTACCGAAACTATTAATACAATGTCATTCATCCAAACATAGTTTTGACTTTTGTGTTCAGGTATGTTCATATAGGTATTACATATTAATATTGTCATTTATAGATTGTCGTCGCTCATGACGCTAGGTGCACCTGATAGATCATGCTTATAGCGTATTACTTTCAGATTGGCTGCTGACTGAGAACATGTCGTCCTCTATCATAACGTGACCACTCAGAAAACAGAAAGCTGTCATATGAACTTGGCATTATTCATGACCAACGATTGTTACCTCAGAGTAAAAAAGGACAGAGAGGGCTTTTCCATCCTTGTCTTGAAGGCGACCTAACTTCGTATACAAGCGAGGTCCTTATACATGCTAAGTCCATATTCATTCGGGTAGTTTCGTGTATGCCCGCTCATTTCATTCGGATCAATTCGTCATCCTTAGTTTGTATTATGGTCCTTATTCCTATACTCAAAATGTAAACAAACTGGCCATAACATTTCACCACCCGTCACCCCCTCGCCTCCAAATTGTATAGAAAAGGATAGTTCATGTTCATTTCAAAACAGGTATTTGTGTAGGAATAGGCATGGCATCTCTAAGTCTTTCATTCCTCTGTTACTCATTCAATTCTTTCATTGTTGTTTATTTACGCTGTTTCCTTACTTCAACGGACGTTTGAATGAAAATCTAAACTAGTACCTTTTTCGAAAACCTATTACTTTTTTCGGTGATTTTCTAGTACATTTTGAGTTGCATGGCTGGCAACACTGGGCATGGTTCCCGGATTGATCAATAAATGGTATCATGCCAATGACCGAACATTTCGCACTCCGGCCATACACAGGGTGCTCTTGCCATTCTTGACAATATTATAAATTAAATATGACATATATTATTTAAAATTGAAAACTACCTGCAAAAAATATGCGAATTCTGAGATGGCATCGTATCCAAGTTGTATACTTATATAATTAAAGGCACAATTATATCTGCTGCACTTTTTCATTCTGATATGTCGTATCAATTCCAACGGAGATATGATTGATAAACTCATTACTGGAACTTTCTTGTGGGAAATGAAGAGCCATAATGATGACAGGCGATTCGTGCAGAAATGCTACAGAAATTTTCAGGGAACATGAGTACACTGCCAGAAACTTCGACAATACAAGAACAAACTTCTGTTTCGATAATATATTCATATCCGAGAAGGTCAGGACTGAAAGAGTGTTCACAATCGATCCAGAGCTCTTAGAACACCTGCGGGGGTGAAGTCTGAGTTTAAAATGGTTACATTAACTTCTACCATGAATCAGCGTGTATAGACCAATTATAGTCGGGGATCAACTGAACAATCACTTTAATTTCATTATTTTTGATTTTTTGAAAAATCCTGTCTAGAAAATTATCACATATAATATAACAAAAGCTTAAATTATCTTCTATTTTCTTGAGGGGCACGGATATTTTGAAAGAGATAAGAAGAGAGGATGGGTTGGAATTAAAGCAACATTTAAATCTTACTATGTTTGTAGATCCTACGTTTTAAGAAATATAAATAATAATAATAATAATTGAACAAATTTGTGTTTTCTGTTTAATAAAACTTTATAGCGAATAATAAATAATAATTTTAGTTCGAAAATATGAATAGGAAATTCATAAAATCTTTTGTGGAATCATTTGCGACTGAAAGAAAAACTTTAGTCGCTATTTTCCATCGTTCAAGATAACCTCTTGGGGGGTATTCATGTTGAAAAGGGGAACATTCTGAATGAAAATGCAAATTTTCACTTTCAGATTTTTTCTTTCCTTTTCAGTTAGAGTCTTTTCACAATATCTATCAGATGTAGTCCAGCGTGGCTTGTGCCGGGGAAGTAGTTGTTTTCTGTTAGATATTACAAATAAGTCACATTTTTATTTTTCAATTTTCATGGAGAATGTTCCCCTTTTCATAAATAATAATGTTCTTATAGAAATTTTGCATTATTCACAGGTATCTGTATCGGTATATCTACAATGTTTAACGGTTGTAGATCATTTCCCTTATATTATATAAGCCAATCAAAAGCCATCTGATTTCAAACCAACGAGAACAGTTCTTTTTGAAAACACTGCCTCCAGCCCAGTTATTTTCAAATCTTTGTTCCGCTGATTCCATATATATATATACGTTCTCATAAGTACAATTGTGGTGTCCACTTAATTTAATAGTTTAGAGGATAGAAAAATAAATGTATTGCAAAAGAGTCTGAAAATGTATTGACAAGTAACAAAATTCAATTTTCATAACAACCCATGTACCTAGATTAGACACAAAATATATTTAATGAATTACAGTGTGATAAACAATATATAACAACAATAATCAGGATAAATGTATAAAAGTCAGTTTGACGGCTCAATTGACATTAATTACACAAAATGAACCGTTTCTGCAATAATTCAGTCCATAGATGTATTCGTGAAATTGTTTGATTCATATACAGGGTGTCCCGTGAAGACTACGTCGAACATAAGGATAATTCAAAGAGTACCCTACGTGCAATAAAAAAATCCTCTCCAGAGATTTTTACCCCTTTCGATTTTTTTTATGAAAAGATAAAATTTTTGTCCTTCCCAGTATTTTTTTCTGTGATGTTAGTACAATTTTAAACTATTCTAATTAATAATTTTCATTAAAATATTGTATTGGAGTTCTATTGTAACTTCTGAAATAAAAAAAAATTCCGACAATTTTAGAGGGTACTGTTAAGTTCATCTTCTAAAACATTATTTTGGAATTTGATTGATGACAGAGACTAGCACATTGGCTAGTAAATGAAATTCAGCGCTTCCGCCAATATATGCAATTAGAGTTTTCGCCAAAATTTCATAGCATTTTAATCCAGTAACGACATACAAACTGGAGCAAAAAGTGAAGAATGAATTGTGCACTCTGCAACTCGGCACATAACATCTCGACATCATGTATTATTAGAAAAAAAAATGTTTACCAAAAAATCAGGTGTGGGGAACCTAAAAAATTTTCATTTAAAAAAAGTATAATTTTTTTTGGTGTTATTTCAGAAAATATAAGATTTATCAAAAACCGATTTCGATATGTTGAGAGATAATTCAATTCTCCAGAGGAATAATATTCAGTAATACCTTATCAAATAAGCTCGTTGTCTCAGAAAACGTGGTTTAACGCCGACGTCACATATTATGCTCGCGCTAACCCGCCACTGCAAGTTCAGGCAGGGTCGAAAATTAGATATGTCATAACTGCTTAAAACTATAGTAGAAGGAAAAAAAATTGTATATCGTTCCTGAAGACTTCTACTTCCTCATGCAAATATAACATGCGAGTATCTGAGTACCTAAAATGTGTTTTGTCCCACTTCCCACTTCAAACCCTTCTACGATATTTACGGATGATCCGAAAGTCATGGATATTTCAGTTGATATGAAATAATTATACTGGAGCAGGAATCAGTACCCTCTTTGGACCATATGAAACGATTGAAGGCTAGTGAGACAAGTCTCACTTGTACATGCCAAAGAAAAAACAGGGTTTTACTCCTAAAACCCGAAACAAATTTTAGGTACTCAAATACTCGCATATTATATTTGTGTGAGAAGGTAGGAGTCTTCAGAAACGATATGAACCTTTCCTTTTCCTTCTGCGATTATTTTAGAGTTATGACCAATCAAATATTCGGCTCCGCCAGAACTTTCAGCGGCGTGTAAGTGAGGAATCACACTGATCGACCAGGACCGACCGTCCGCGACCGTCCACCTACGACCAAAAGTAGAAGTAGATCATTGAAAACTTTCAAAGTCACACTCATCGACCATCCACGACCGATCACTAGAATAATTTTGTAAATCTGACATTAATTTGACATTCGAAAGGTTATGTGAATTGTCTGTTCATTTATTGAAAATAAGTTAAATTCATAATATCAATAGTTTTGCTTTAAATAATGAGCAGTAGTGATACTGAAGAAGAACATTTTATATTTCCTGTAGGAAATATTCCTATTTACATGAGTTTTGTTGAAGTCAAAATCAAAAAGTCAAAAAATTTATGATGAACATAAATGTTTGTCAAAATGACATTACGTCAGGATAGTGTGACACCGACCAAAATTTCCAGCAGACTACGATTTCGAACATGGTCGTTTTGAAAAACGGTCGAGGACGGTCAATGACGATTATACAGTGTGAGTTGTGCGATAAGAATATACGTGTTGGAAATTTTGGTCGTAGGTGGACGGTCGCGGACGGTCGGTCCTAAGTCGATCAGTGTGATTCCTGGCTAAGGGTGAACCTGAAATTTGATGTCCGCGTTCAATCACGTTTTGTGAGAAAACAAGCGCATTTCCCAAAAAATTTCTGGGAATAATTTTTGTGGAGAACTGAATTGCCTTTCACCTTGTTGAGTTGTTTTTTATACTTATACTTATACTTTCCAAGATTACAGAAAAAAATTATTTATTTATTTTTAAACGAATAAAAAAATATGTTCCACCCCTGGAATTTTGGTAATTTTTTTATCGTGATCATTATGGTTTCAACTACTAGCATACCAAGTTTGGTGGTGCTACAATCGATTCTTGTCTCAAAACACAATCGTACTGAATTATTTACAAAATTTCATAATATCATTCGATTATGATAGCTCCGCGTTTTTTCCTAGAACTTTTATTGGTTACTTTTTCCTATATTGGACGCTTTATGCTTTTATTATAATGTTATATGAGAAACAACATCAAAAAGCTACAATGAATCTGGCGGCACCGGATTTTAAATGAGCAAGATATACTTTCATAAAATTAACTGAAGGTAATTAAAGGTCAATTCATAAACTTGACGTTCGCCGTTGCCGTTTGCGTTCGCCGTTCCGTTACCAGTTCAATACACTAAAATGCATAAGATCATTCATGAACACCGTTGGCTGTTCTGCGGAACTACGATCGGCGGCTGAGTTTATCTCGGACCACGATCCGATATTCTTTTCAGTCTCGGGAGGACAACGAACCCAAAACAAAAGAGAACTTTTTGACTACTCAACTACGGACTGAAAAGAGTATCGGATAAAGTGGACGGATAGAGTGGACGAGGAGACTCAGAAGCTGGTCAACAGCATTAGGGAGGCCCGCGACGTCACCACTAGGAAGAGGAGGGTTAGAGAAGACAGAGATCTTCTCCCAGATTACATCACAGAACTCATAAAAATGAAAAACTCCGAAAGGAAAAAGTGGCAAGAAACCAGAAGGCCACAACATAGAGAAAACATGATGGCCCTGGGTAGGGAGTTAAACGACCTTATCCAGGGTCACAAGGATGTGATCTGGAAGAGGAAACTCGAGAGCCTGAATGTGGGCGACAATTCCCTATGGAGGATGAACAAGAGCCTCCAAAAGAGGTTCAAGGATATACCGGCCGTGGGGAATGGTCGCAAACAAGTGTTTTCAGACAGGGGGAAAGCAGAGTTATTCGGAGACTACTTCCAGGAAGCTTTCAGGACAGGTGCCGACTCAATGCGAGCGCATGAGTCAGTTACTAGGGAGGCCAGCAAGATCAGAAAGCGACCCAAAGAAACAATCGACAAGAGAACCTTCTCGAAGTTAATGACTAACTTCGAGGAGGTCTAAACCGTGATAAAAAGGCTCCCTAGGAACAAGGCACCTGGCATGGATGGCATTGATGCGATTCTTCTGAGGAACCTCCCAAAGAAGTCTCTGGTACAGCTGATATATATCATTAATGCGATAATAAAATGGCAGCACTACCCAAAATGCCTAAAGCAAGCGGAGATTGTCCCGATCCTGAAACCAGGTAAATCCGACGCGAGGGTGGAGAGTTACCGCCCCATTTTGCTGTTGAGTACGCTCGCGAAGCTGGTGGACAGGATCCTTCTGAAGAGAGTTGTCGCAATTGAGGAAGGGCTTAGGCTCGTCCCGGAGGAGCAGTTCGGCTTCCGGGGAGGACACTCCACGTCCTCCCAGGTGGCCAGGATTGTCCACGGGGTGAAGGGGGCCTTTCAGCAAGGCCACAACACGCTTATGGTCCTGCTGGACATCAAGAAAGCCTTCGACACAGTTTGGACGGAGAGCATGATAACGAAGATGTCAAGGGCAGGTATGCCAATGCATGTAGTGAGGTTGTTAGACTCCTACCTGGTCGGCAGGTCCTTCCGGGTGAGGGTCAATGGCACTGGCTCATCGATGAAACCAATCGAAGCGGGTTTACCGCAGGGGTCGAGCTTGTCTCCACTCTTAAACTCGCTATATACATACGACTTCCCCATGTCCAACCTAGTGGACACGGCCATCTACGCTGACGACACAGCGATATACACGCATTCGAGGTACAGCGCGGTGGCCGCGTCCAGGTTGAAAACACTTGGAAAGGGCGGTCGTGCCGTATATGGCGAGAAACAAAATTGAGTTGAATCCGGAAAAAACAAAGCTTATGATCTTCTCGAGGAGAAAATTGAATACGAACATCAGCCTCCCCGGGGAGTTCAGGGTTCTGGGAAACCGGATAGACGAGTTCGACGCCGTGCGGTACCTGGGGGTGCAGCTGGACAGGCGTCTGTTCTTTCACAAGCACGTCAGCTTGGCGGTTCAGCGAGGGGCGGCCGCGCTCAAAAGAGTGTATCCGCTCATCGCGAGGACCTCCAGGCCGAGTGCGGAGAACAAGGTACTTCTGTATAAACAGGTTATCAGGCCAGCGATGACTTACGCCTGTCCAGTGTTCTGCAGCGCTTCCAAGACCCAACTGGGCAGATTGGAGGTAATGCAGAACAAGGTACTCCGTATCGTCACCGACAGTGACCGATATATTCGGCTGGTTGACTTGCGTGAGCTAGCCAAAATCGAGCCAATCCAAGACTTCATCAAGAGACAAGCAGATAAGTTTTATCGGCACTTCATCCGGGGGAGCCCTCTGACCAGGGACATAACAGCGGTGAGGGAGCACCACAACATGCCATGGAAGCATGGGGGCTATATCTACCAGGGTTTGGATATTTTCCAGGAGATTCCAGAGGACGAGCATTAGCTCTTAAACCGATGCAACATGCACTAAACCGGTTTTTTCGTTGTTTTTCCGGGACCTAACCATAACTTCAAAATATGATGGATCCAATCGCCTGATGTATTTCACATATATACACACGATCTCCCCCGCATAACTTGCAGGAGGCGGGGACAACACCCGAGGGGTCTGCCTCAGGGCAGGCGAGTAAGGTTCCACCCGTCCGCTGGAAGCCAGAAGGGCAGGTAGGTATACATGAGATTTTTGTTAGTAACATTCGATTTCCGAATCTTTTGAATGGGACTTCTTCCTTAAAATTTTGATAATTTCTATTTGAAATACGTTGATTAATTCTGAAAAGTTAGTTTCTGAATATATTGTAGAGAACTGTGAATTTTTAAATTTTCAGATGGTGTTGGATGGATTTTTCTTTGTTCAACTGTCATTAAAAATGACGTTTTTAATTCATCGACATATAAACTAAAAACTGACATTTTCACAAAATCACTTTTAACACTAGTGATAAAAATACTTTCAACACTAGTGTTAAAAATACTTTCAACACTAGTGTTAAAAGTTCAATGACAGATGAGAAGATGGATACTCAGTAATATAGATCTCTATAATAGAAACACTTCAATCAGATATTATAAACAGAACACCTACTCAAAAGAAATCATTTATAAAAGTTCACACATGTATTTGGCCGTTTGTGCAATTGGTAATACTAATTCCTTTTGAAGTTACAAACGAAGTAGTATTCAGTCCAACTGTAGAAGGTCCTTCATCACTGACAAATAATAACATTCATAAATAAAGTGCGTTGTAGTTTATTATATTTGAAGTATCTGTCAGTCAGCCTTGTATCCCAAAGATCGTGTGTTCGAATCCTTATGGATCTTATATTTATTTTGTTTTTTTTTTCTTACTAGCAGTAACTGTTGTACAAAAAAAATTGTATGATACATTTGTTAAAAGTGATTTTATTTTGCTCGTGGGATTGCTCCACTCGCTATCACTCGTTTCGCAATATTCCCCACTTACAAAATAGAATGCCACGTTTAACACTTGTATCATAAATAACTATTTCACAATAGAATGAATTATTCTAGATGAGCATGTCGTTAACCACGTTACTTCACACGACATTCAGAAATAAAATGAAAGTGTGTGGTATGGGGAAAATATTTCATATTTTGTCAGATAACATGGCTATCAAAATGCGCTTTTTGAAGTTATATGCAAATGTATGGTGAATGAACAACACAGTCTCTGTTTTCATTGTGTGATATAATTAACGATGTTCAAAAACTCATTTTTCATTTTCAAGTTGAAATAATTCAGAAAAGTGATCTGACTGAAAAATATTATTAGAATATGAAATCATGGATTTGTTTAGCAAATGTCTCAATGTATTGCAGTTTTCTAAATACAAAGTTATTTACACTGGCAATTATTTTCAGGGCTCATTTTGTTTTATAAGAACGGCAATTGATGGCAATATGTGGAACCCGAAGGTGGCTTCTGCATATGTTTTCAGTTTCATTATAGAATATCCTGTACACCTTCATCTCTGCAGATCATCCAGAGATATTTCTTAAAATCCACCCGGAGTAGAAATGAGTAGATTTTAAAAAATTATAAGTTTAATGTACATAATATAATTAGTTTTATATTGGTGAAGAGATATACTATATTTAAATCTCATAGTAACTTGAGCACACGGAATAAAAATTCTTTCGTCATACCTAGACTCTCATCAGCTTGCTTCTCACGAAGCTTCATGTACAAGTCTATCAAGCACTTCAACTCTCTTCCCAATGATCCTAAGCTCTACACAATTCTCAACTTTGAGAAAATTTGAAAGATTATCTGATATCTGATGGTAAATAAGAATGTGAAATTACGATGTCAAGTTGATGATAACGTAATGCTCTGTAATTTCACATATTTCTTTTTTCAGTGTAGATTCAGATGATCTTTACGCTTTCAACGTCATAATATTAAAAATATTCTGACAATCTACCAAAGACAAAGAGTCCAGAGTAATCCCATGTAATGGGACACTTTTCTTTGAAGTAGGATTGAAAGTATCAAAAACAAATTACGCCATATGACTTCGGCATCTCACAAAGCTCGAACTTATAAAAGCCCACGCTACCTCATGAAAAACTTTAATAATTCCCTTTTCCTTCCACATTTCAATCGTGAAGAAATTTCTTGTGAAGAATTTCCCGACAATTTAATCCATCGCTAAGAGACGAATTAAAATCCTTCAGGTAAAACTTTAACAAAGCAACTTCAATGCAATTCCTATCAGTGTCTGCTTAATTGGAAAATTCGCACAATACAGGGATTAATTGTGAAAGGCGTCTGATCCCATAAAACAGGACAAGATGTTCTCGTCATTAAAACGAAAAAGGGTTCAGGAAACGGAAGTGTTGGAAGCTTACGCTATTCCGGGAAAGCGAGTTGAGAATTTTTACGGAAAAGGCTTAGAGTTTCTTGTTCATTTCGAGGATGTCGATGTGTTTGTCATTTTCTTTGGGGTTTTGGAAGGCATTTGTAACGTCTTTGTTTCGAAGGTATGTGGCACGATAGAGTTTTCACATTTCTACCAACTTCCTTAAAGTAACTTGAACGGTACTATAAGGCGGATAAAGAAAAAAAATTTAGAGGAAATTTTGAATTATGTGATAAGATATTTGAGAATAGAAAGAAAGACACATGATAATTATTCAAATATTGAATATTGCTATTACTAGTATCGGTGACACAATCAATCAACTTTGTTGACTAATTATTTGCATTCTTGATGTTCATAAAACTAACCGATACGATGATGTGAGAAAGCTTGTTGAGTACAAAAAATTTACTCTAAATGGGATGATAAAACCATTAAACAGCTGACGGTAATTACATGAATCGCAATATAGGTAAGTCGACAATAAGCAATGTAGAATTTCTCTCTGTCTCTATTATGGCCCTTGCTTCCAAAAAGGCCCATTTGGCCACAATGTAGAATTTGATTTATATAAATAAAAACAAGTATAATAAATAAATGATCTCAACAATTTGTTTCTAAATATTATTGCAATGTGGCACATAAAGTATAAAAAAAATTCTAATATTCATACAGTAAGTTTTCTCAATGAAAAGTCCATGCCACAAATATTTTTTTCATGCCTACAGCTGTTACTGAAATAAAGCAAATATCTACGCGAACAGCTCTGGTGGAAGCTACAAAAGCAAGTTTGAAACGGATTGTTATTCCTCTACACAAAGGTGATGATACCAATACTCCTGCTAACTTCAGGCCTTTTTCTATGCCTACCCTTTCTAAAACTATAGATAAACCAGTTCAAAAAAGAATTATATTGTTTCTCAGTAAAAATAATATTATTAGTTTCGGTCAGTTTGGGTTTCAAAGATCAAAAGGTACGGAGATGATATGTTCCATCAGCAAAAAGATGTTTTTATGCATGAAATCCTGCTGCAAAAACTGGAAGTAAATAGCCTCAGAGGAGTATCGTCGACTATTAGAACGTACTCAAAGAGTCACACTCCATGGCAACATATCACATGTTCAGGCCGTAACAAGTTCCACAAGGATCGGTTCTTGGCCCAATTATCTTATTGCTATATATATATATATATATATATATATATCAACGATCTATCTTGCATCAATTTATCTGCAAAGATAACTCAGTGCAGATGACACTGAATAAGTTTAGCAGAAATAACAGAAAAATAAAAGAATCGTTTGTTGCTAACCTTTCATCATTCAACATCGCTAAGTAGCATTTTCATCCTCAAATACACCAAGCTGGAAATTCAACTGGGTACTCAGTTAATCAAAAATAAGGAGCACAATTTTTAGGATTGCAAAAAGACAAAAGTTTGGATTTTGCGACTCATATAAATAACCTTCGTAAGAAAGTTTATTCAGCATGCTTTGCTGTCACAGTATCAGCAAATGAATTGGGCACTATTGCCACCAACAATGTTTCCTCTGCTCTGATTGATTCCCATCTGTGATATGAGATCGTTCATATACAACGGCATACAAATGTTAAATCTCATGGCAAATCAAATTGAAAAAAAGGCTTATTATTAATCAGACAAATTCTACTAAGATAGAAATATCGGCAGTGGATTTTGACTTTGACTCTAGATCAGTTATTTCTATAGTAGGTGGTTTTGCTTCCATTTTAGACGCATTTATTTTTTTTCTTTTTATATTTCAACAGACCTATATATTCTCAAATGAGTATATTATTTGCAGGTATTCTATCTATAGTCACACCTTATATTTGATATTATATTGAATATAAATTTCATTTATATTGATCTGACTTTTCGATTCTTGTACCAAATTGTACTTTTCAGTCATATTGAATTGTGATTGTTATGTTTATATGTTTTATATGTTCTTTTATATTTTTTGTGACTACGAATCTTCAATAACGTGATTGTGACTATATATACAGGGTCTCCTAGAATAAAGGGGACAAACTCCGAGGGTAGAATCCTCACTTCATTTAAAGGCTGAAAGTTCCAATAAACATATACCCTAAAATGAGTATTAACCGAGTTACAGGGTGTTGAAAGTGACACAAAAAATATATTTTCCCGAATAACTCCATAACGGCTTAACTTTTCTTAATGAAATTCAGTATGTCACTTAACAGCATTCAGTTTCATATTTCAAGGCAAATCATGTGTTTGTAACTCTAAACAGGGGCGTACGGCAGGAGAGTACCCCTATTCGCCCTTCCCCAACTTTCATGCCACTGGAATAATATCGATTTCGTCTTCTTTTTCTTAATCCCCAATATTAACTATACAAAAAAGGAATACGTTTCGTTTCACAAATGTCAACGGTTTTCGAGATATTTGAAGTTGAATAAGGAAGATTTTTTTAAATAGAACTTGAGGACGTCACTGTTTATGAATAAACAAATTATAAATAATAAAATAAAATATTTCTAAAATTCCACTAAATAAAGTTCTTTTCAAATTTTATTATTTCATAATTTGTTTATTTAAGGATAGATTTCGATGGAATTCTAGCAAAATATATTTCGAAATATTCTGAATCCAGTGGTGTAGTCAGAATTCTGATAAAAGTTCTAAAATTGAAGTTTTGGGTTGATTTATTGACATAATTTTAAAATTTGAATCCTATATTACTTTTTCATTGATGAACGCATTCCCACGTAATTTTCACATAAACCATTTGAAAATGTCTTGAACCGAGTGGCGTCGTCAAATTCTATCAAAAAAAATCGCTAGTATGATTTTTGGATTTTTGACCTTGAAAAAATTCGAAGTAGGCCTTGAAACTTCTATTTTTATTTCGAATTTATGGCTCTCAACTAGAACTATTAATGCTTTATCTATTGAAAAAAAAACTTCCGAAAAGGATGATAAATAACAGTTTCAGAGAGGTGGCCCGCTTTCAAATGTGTCACTCTGTATATAATTATATATACAGGGAGACCCAGGGTTAAACCGCCAAATGTTCAGTATCGGTTTTTTAGGTAAAAATAAGATGTTTTCTTCATATAAGCATGTGTCCCAACTTGCTTCGTTTTCGAGATACAGGGGGTCAATTTTTTTTGAAAAAATAATTTTTCTATTAATTTCTCAAAAACCTTTTGGCTGATTTCGATAAAACTTGGCAAGTTTATTTGCGGCAATTAAAGATTAATTTCAGTTTACTTAGAATTAGTTTTTTCTAAAAACTTTGACACCCTGTATATCGAAAACGGAGCAAGTTGGGGCACCCTGTATAATTAACAAACCAATGACTCAGTTAGTAAACATGTAATTTGAATGTGGTGTTTTTGGTGTTTTGATAAGATTAACTCCTTGAATTACTCTAGATAAATTAAAACTATTCTACATTTATCTTGTATTAATATTTTATCAATTTGTGTATCACCTTTACCATAGAGATATGTGGATAGATGTTGATAGACCTTTCTGAGTTCTACAGCTTTCCTATAGAATGCAAGCTTTAAAAAATATCTGTTAAGGCAGCGTTCGTAAAAAACGCATTCGCCCGACAGTTGTTTCGTCGACTTTAGTTGCGAAATTGGTCGCCACGAGAAGCCTTCTTTTTCAAACCAAATAAGATTTAGCCCTATGTCCATCCTAAAAGTGCATTCTGTAAGAATTTTTGAAATCGGATGAGTAGTTTCGAAGATTACCTCACCTCTTTACATATAATAAGAAACCACTGCTACTCTCCATCTGACATCGTTTGCAGATATTGGGTCTAATGAATAAACCTTGAGCAAATGCTTTTACTCAGATTTCTTGAAACAGACCTATCCATTTTATTAATTAATGAGAAAGACACACCTATAGTAAAAGCTTTTGCTAGCTTTTATTCATAACACCCATTGATTATCTCTTTTTGTTCGGACATACTTATCTTATGTGGAAGTTTTAAGTGGAAACCCGTGTATACCTAGATCAACACAATTTTCGATTTAGGCACAATTTAGCGATGTATTGGTTGTTGGAAACAATTGTTCAGCTAGTTCTCTCATTTCGCCGTTTCGATCCAAACCTGCGATTGAAGAGAATTTAAATATACGATATTGAAAGGCTGACGCTGCTATATATTAGGTACTCTTAACTCGAGTTCTGTCTGTTTCTCATTATCTCCAGGGCACCCTAAATTGCTCTGCGAACCGTAAAATCACGTAATTTTTTATTTTTCGAATACAGCGCAAGTTTCACATGATGTGACACATGATCCTTACGTGATTGCGCAAACACAATTCATGAATAACTACGAGAAATAGATCACGTTTCGAAGGATGCGATGTTCCTTAACAATGTTAGAAGGGTGGATATCCAGAAGTTAGACAGTCGCTAATAATTTATAAGCAAGATTGAAAATGTAGCGAAGATGGTTGGAATATAACAAAGGATTCGGTTATCCCCGTGGGCGAAGGAAAATATAACGTGCCGTGAAGTCGGATTGAGGTCGATATCTAATAATATTTTCTTCGTCAAATTGAGTAAGGTAGAATAGTTCTTCCACACTTTCGAAAATCTGTTGACTATTTTATGTACTCTTCTGGTTGATATATTCTAATTCCATCACATTCAACTTTCTCCATGTTGAAACTAGTTTCAATTATGTATTGAAATTTTCTTAAATTTATAAGGTTTCTACGATTTTTGTTGTGATTTTCGAAAGTTCTGACGAATTCTAATGTTTTAAATTACACTCACAATAAAAAACCTAACGAGTTTATATTTGATAAAATCTGAGGTCTCATATTTTCAGGTCAACTTTCATTTTTTTTTAACTAATCGTGGATTAAAAAACTAATTTCAAGTTGCATATCTAATGCTTTGTTAAATGCTTGCGTAATGGTCCTAACACAAGGTTAATGAGGTTTTGTATAACTCCAATATTGAAACATCTTGTGGAATAAATTCTTAGCCATATTTTTTTCAAAGTACCAATGTACGTTAAGAATTAGATCCAATATTTCCTTATAGGTGCATATGTTACTGCTGTGACAATTTTCCTCATATTATATAAACCAATCAGATGCAATCATTTTCTCATTTCAAACTAATGAGAACAAGACTTTTTGAAAACACTGCCTCCAGCCCGTGGTTTTTTAAAATCGCAGTTTTGCTTCTTCCTTGTGTATACATTTCCATAGGTACGACAATCTTAGTAAATATAGAAACGTCAGCAAGCTCTCGTGGTATTTCTAAGCAACACAGTTTTCGTGCCAGCAAGGTGAAAGTATACAGGGGTCTCTCTGGGACTGCATCGATCAATATCCCTATACAAAACTATAGGTGGGACAAATTTGAAAATTTGGAAGTTCACTATTGTTGATAAGGGTTATACGGCTGAAATATTTTCAAGAATGTGGCACTACCGATTGTACCGGAAGTGGACCCCAACTTGTTCTTTTTAAATGGGACACCCTGTATATGAAGTTTTATATTGTACGCATAATTCTGAATATGTTTCATGTTCAATATAATGTCCTTTACCCATCAAGTCTACCCGTTTTCTTCATTTTTGATTGTCTATCGATTTATTCTTAGGAAAGGACCCAATTCAGCAGAATTTTGATATTAATTCGCCCTGTGTTCGCCAGAAAATGATATAGAATAGATGCGGTTGACAAAATTATTATGAATCCATTTTTTTCAAATGGAAATCTCCCAATTCGAATAAGAAGCTTACTTTGAATATGGTATATATGCCTATACTCAACAGTTTTTGAAATATTGACGAATTAACATGTCTCAGTTCCAGAAAATCTCGTATTCTTGAGTCAACTGTCATGGAAATGTTATTGTAATTAAACATGTCGGCTCGTTTGAATTATTCGAATGAAGATTACTCAAATCTTGCTCAAATATATTCATTATTTATGATGAATGTGGTAGGGTTATCTCAAGAACATGTGATATTTTGCTATTCGGTATCAGCAGAAGTAGAAGCCCTCACAAAACATTATAGAAAACTTCAAAAACATTCCATCTGCTGATACAAAAATGTAGATAAATAAATTTTAAAACAATTCGAATAAAAGATATCAATTAACGATATTGATAGGTATACAATAGTAATATACGTAACAAGTCCGGAAAACACTGTTTTTTTCTAGGAAGAGCGTAGCGAGTCCTGGAAGTCTGCGAGTCCAAAAAAACTGTTTTCGGACGTGTTGTGTACACAATTTTTTCGGTAACCGTGTTGAATAACAAATCGAGACACATTTATTTTTTATATTTCTTTGTAGAAGAAAATTTCGAACATTTCAATTCTTATTTGTATTAAATATCGAAATGCGAACAGAAGATAGGTACTAACAGAAACATTCTAATTCTTGATTTTAGTTCGAAAATATGAATAGGAAATTCATAAAATCTATTGTGGAATCATCTGCGACTGAAAGACAAACTTTAGTCGCTATTTTCCATCGTTCAAGATAACCTCTTGGGAGGTATTCATGTTGAAAAGGGGAACATTCTCCATGAAAATTGAAAAATGAAAAATGTGATTCATTTGTAATATCTAACAGAAAACAACTACTTCCCCGGCACAAGCCACGCTGGACATTGAACTACATCTGATAGATATTGTGAAAAGACTCTAACTGAAAAAGAAAGAAAAAATCCGAAAGTGAAAATTTGCATTTTCATTCAGATAGCTGACTTTTTAAATTCTTTCTAGTTTTCCTTGAAAAAATCATTAAATAAATTAGATAGGAGAATGTGAGTGATATTTTTAATAACAATGTTCCCCTTTTCAACATTCTAATTCTTATTTATATAAATATTTATACTGAAATTCGGGCATTTCTCTGACTAGTCCGGAAAGTACGTACTTCCAGGACTAGTCCGGGAAGTGATACTTTCTCAAAGAAAAATCGTCCGGGAAGTACAATTGCACCCGGAATGAAAAAATCACATTCTATTCTTGTTTCGGAATTGACATATGTTTTTTACTTACTATTTAAGTTTTCTTGATAAAAATGCAGTGCGACAATATGACTTCCTATAGCACAATAGACATTGAACTGGCAAGACTATTGGAAATTCAGTTCCCAATACATGTTGATTTGAGTCACTCCAATAATGGCAATTATGTCGGTGAAAGACACCATTCTTGTTCAATTTACCTTCGTCTGTCTACATGATATTATCCAATAATGATTCGTTCCCTTGGGACCAAGTTAAAATGAATTCAAAAAATCCCACTTTCCGTGGAAAATCTGTTTCTTTCAGGGGCTTAACTACAGAAAACTTATATGGGTGAAATTTATATTTACGCAGTATTCTGTGTACCCACTGAGTTTTTTGACAATCGTTATTCTCTTGCACTTGTCTCAAAGATATTGTGGGATAAGCGGCAAAATATCCTAAAATGGCAATTTCAATTTCTTCATCAACAATTGGCTTGTTTCTCTGAACTCTTGCTTTGACGGATCCAAAGAATTTGGATCTTTTATTCGGATTGTTTCAGAATTTATTTATCTACATTTTTGTATGAGCAGGTGGAATGTTTTCGAAATTTTTTATTATTCGTTTAACAGTGTTTTGTGAGGGCTTCTGCTTCTGCGGATACCGAATAGCAAATATATTACATATTCTTGAGGTAACCCTATTGCATTCGCTTTCGAGAATTTTTGCCAGAGAGTAACAAATAAATGAAATATTAAAATCGACAATGTCGAAGTACCCTTCTCTCCAAATACTCCCACAATGTGGAAAATATGAGGCAAAAATCTGATAGAAAACAACTACTTCCCTGGCTAACACCACGACGAACATTGAATTACATCTGACAGTTGTGAGGAAATATTAGTTATACAGTGGATTATAATTCATTGGGCTGGAGCAGGACGACTTTAATGTTGTCCGACCTACCCTGTCACTAACGAGCGGCAAGAACCGCGAAACGCGTCTGAAGGTGATCTTTCTTAGCCAAATGAAGGATAATTGGCTGTATAATTATATTAAGCAGTTGCAACTGAGTCGTCTTGGAAGAACGTTGCACAAATATGTCAGATGCAATTCAATGTCCGTCGTGGTATTAGCCAGGGAAGTAGTTGTTTTCTGTCAGATTTTTGCCTCATATTTTCCACATTGTGGAAATATTAGGAGAGAAGGGTACTTCGACATTGAAGATTTTAATAATTCATTCATTTGATACTTTCCGGCAAAAATTCTCGAATTCTGTTCACTTCCTGGTGTCTTTACTACGGGAATCGCTCATTGGTTTCACCGCGAGTGGCGCTGCGACTAACTTTTACTGTAAGTCGCTGGTTCATTTGTGAAGAAATATTAGTTATGCAGTGGATTATAATTCATTCGGCTGGGGCAGGACGACTTTAATGTTCTTCCCCAGCCAAATGAAGGATAATTTGCTGTATAATTATAATAAGCAATAGCAACTGAGTCTTCTTGGAAGAACGTTGCACACATATATGTCCGTCGTGGTATTAGCCAGGGAAGTAGTTGTTTTCTGTCAGATTTTTGCCTCATGTTTTCCACATTGTGGAAATATTTGGAGACATTGTCGATTTTACTTTTTCATGTATTACATTCGCCTTAAATAATGAATGGATTTAAGGTGCGTATTCACTAGAGCATTCGTTCCGCATGAACACCGAATGAGCACTGAAGGAGCAAATGCTCGGATAGTGTGGATGCTGATTTGAGCACGAACAGAATGCGTGTTAACGTTACGCAGCATGAAGCAGCCTGTGCTTGAATCGAGCAGCACATGTGCTAATTCGGTGCTCATATGGAACGAACGCTCTAGTGGATACGTACCTTTAAGTAATCTTTATTCGAATACTTCAATCGAGCTGGCATGATTAATTACATTTCCATGGTAGTTGATTGTTTCCAACGCACAGCGGGTGCCATGGGCAACTAAGAATAAGTGAACTCAAGAATACGTGCGATTTTCTGGAACTGAGACATGTTAATTCGCCAATATTTCGAACTGTTGCGTGTAGAAATAGATAACCATATTCTAAATTAGCTTCATTCGCAATGCCGGAAAATGGATTTACAAATAATTTTTTTAACCGCATCCATATTCATTTCTGGCTGAATTGGGTCCTCTACTACGAATAAATCGATACACAATCAAAAATAAATGGTTAGTCCAGAGAATAAAAAAATATTTTCCGGTCTTCAAACGCAATTTTCTGCATTTTGCCGGGATATTAATACTGATTATTCCATTGTTCGCCGCAAATGTTTCGATTTTTGATAACACCTACTTCATAGTCAGAACGCTGTGAATAATATCGGTAGAACATTTGTATATTATACAGGGTGAACTATGACCCCTCAAAAAAATTATATATTGTTCTCTCCCCTCCAAAAGAAGTAAAAAATGAAGTGAAATTTGGAAATCTGAACAGGAAAACTTACCTTTTGTAAGTGTAGCCCCAGACAAACACACTTAGGAAAGCAGAATCAGTGCTGATGCATTCCTGCTCCTTGATTAAACTGAAGGTTATTTGAAGTAAAATTTTATTATCACGACTCCCAATAAAAGGTTGTAAAATAGACGATATTTGAAGAACACAACACACCACATGACATTTAAATTACGTGAATATGGGTATTGAACGAAATTTCCGTTTACGTGAGCACAATGTTATTTCGAGCACAAATCACGTTTGAATTTTATAACTGACATTGCTATGTATTTATGGTTTACCCTGTATAATTTCACTTTACTTATGATAATGTGATAAGTTTTTGTCCAAGGAAATATTATTTCATTTCAGTTGCATTTCGTATATCGAAATAATTCATATCTTTTCAATGTGTTTTAAAACTTCGAAGCGAGACCGATTTATTATAACATTATGAATGGGCGTTCTGTGTTACAATGTATATTTGGTACACCGAGTCTCGGCAAGAATAGTTGTTAGATCTCCCAGCCGGAAACTGGAAGTTGGCATCTGGCTGCGGAACGAAAAACGTCGGGAAAGGCCAAATTGTCGGGTAATCGGCTATAAATTCAAGATATGATGTATAGTTATTTTTTTTGTTTGTTTATATTATATTTTCAGTAGTGAAAATTTAGTGTGTAAAAATATTGGTTGAAATCGTTGTCAAATCGCGTAACGTTGGCAAATTAAAAAGAAAAGTGGTTCTTGAAGAGTATAGAGGGATAACACCGGATAACACATAGTTTGTCGCACAGTAAGAAACCCAGTAGTTTGTTTTTTTAGGAAACTAACCTCTTTTATACTCTAGTAAAATTCAGACTTGCCTCTTTATTATTTTTATTTCAAGTTGTGGTCCATCAACTTGATTATGGACGTTCATTCTTTCCAGAACAAGCCAAGCCTATTAGTAATAATATAATTAGAGTTCCGTTCAGATAATGGGGAATTCTCCTCAATTTGGGTTATTGGTGAAAATACAAGTTTGAACAAAATAAAGTTGAGTTTCATTCATAAGTTTTTCCGTTTCACTGCGAAAAGTATTCAAATTAATTTTTCAAATGTTGGGTTTTAAATATTAAAGGGATTTGTTTCTAATTCACATGTTGGCAACAGCGCCCACACAGCGTAAATCAGAGTTGGGGTTAGTAGTATGCTAGAAGAAGAAGAACACAATAGTCAATATCTATCTTTGTTATGATTTCATTCAACTATTCACACCTCGTTTTGTATTTGTCAATATAACCTAACTCTTTCTTTTATACTTTGTGTATTATTGGTTTAAAGTCATTTATATCGTTAATTCAGGGTAAGTACAACAAAGAAATAATCATATTTCGAGTGATAATAATCTTTATCAATTATTTACAGGATTGATCAGTAGATAACTATGAAGAAAGCGTGTTTTGTACCCACTTGTCTAAATTCCTCAGAGACTTCACCTCATAAATATTTCATTTTTGTTCCAAGAAATCCAACTACAAGAAAATCTTGGTTTCAGCCAGTAGGACTTGAAGTTGTTAAAACTGTGAAATACTGCTGTGAAGATCATTTTAATGTAAGTAATGTTATTGTTTCTTGAGTAAACATATATTATTAATAGTTTTGTTACAGCTAAAAGAAGATTCAATAAATTTTTCTATGTATAAAATAACAGGAAAGACTCCTCGTATCAAAAGTGGCATTGTACCTCATTTATTTTTAAATGCTTGCAATACCAACATAGATTTTTCACAACTTGAGGAGACACAAACAGAAAAATCATCTGAGAGTGAAAATGAAGTCGAAATTAGTATTCCTCAGCTGATGGAGGCAAAGACACAAAGTTCAACGGAAAGTGAAAGTGAGGAAGCTGGACCTAAAGTTGACAATGTAGAAGAATTATTAATGGAAACTAACATATCTGAAAATACTAGTGCTTCTTCTCAGTTATTCTCTACATCTACCGAAGAATCTCAAGTAATTAGTGACTCAAGCGTGAACAAAACAGACAGACAAACAGATTTTAAAAATTTAAGTAAGAAGCGAGAGATTCTAGCTGTTGAAATGCATCCCCGATTTTATTTAGGATTGACAAATGATGTCTATCATTTAGTAAAGATCATTTACAATACTGAACATATTTTAGAGAGAGATATTTTAATTGTTTTAAAAAAAATTAGACTAGGAGACTCATATTTTCGCTTAGGTTTAGATTTTGGTCTCAGTTGTTCATTTGTGGGTAAAGTTTTTACAACTAATGTTTTAAAAATGGAAGATATAATGAAACATTTCATTTTTTGGCCTGATTCCGTTGAAGTTTTGCAGTTCCTACCTATACCCTTCAGGTTTAGATATGATAAAGTTATTTCAATTATTGATTGCTTCGAGATAAGTATCGAAAAGCCTTCCAATCCTATTCACCAGGCGATGACTTGGTCACAGTATAAAAACTGTAACACTATTAAATATTTAATATCATCGACACCCTATGGTTTAATAAATTTTATTTCTGAGGGTTATGGGGGTCGAGCTAGCGATTTGGTTATAGTTGAAGACTGCGGTTATTTAAATAAGCTGCCGCCTTCTTCAGCAGTATTAGCCGATAGAGGATTCAAACATTTAGCGTCTATATTGAATGCTAAAAATGTCAACTTAATTAGGCCAGCCAGTGTATCTGCAAATGAACAATTAAGTGAAAAAGAAGTGAGAGAGAGTAGAAATATTTCGGCCCTCCGTATTCATATAGAAAGAGTAATAAGTAGAATAAGGGAATTCGCTCTATTATCACCACATTCTAATATTGATATCCATTTTCTTGGACATTTGAATGCATGTGTGACAATAGCATGTGGCATTATAAATTTGCAGCCTGAATTAATTAAAATGACTTATTAAATTGATATACAGTGTATTATTTCCATGAAACATCTTATTAATCAAATCTTTTACTTTATTGTCTGAAATAATAAAAATAGGTCTTCCGCTGTAGGTTTTCCTGCAGCTGAAAAGTGAAACGCCACCAAAAATCAGTAAGTCGCTATGCCTTTGGGTACACTCTATGAGTGTTTATGAGGGAGTATTATTATTATTATTTCCCATAATATAAATGTAACGAAAAAAGTACACAGAAATGGGAAATTGTTGAAGATTACGTGGTCATGCATCATGTATGAATACACAATACATGAACCTCTGTTATTTGTCAAGCAAAAAAATATATATAAATATAAAAAACAAACAAAAATTATAATTTCATACATATCTGGGCAAAGTCCAAAGTACATCTTATTGATATATCTTGCAACATAAAATTAAAAAGTAAGTTGTGCCTATATACAGGGAGTTTCAAAAAGTTTGCACCATATGGAAAACTTTTTTATTATTCATTTGTCATGAAATGTTATTCATGATAAAAATTGGTGCATGGTAAGAAACTTAGATTTGAGTTGTCAAAATTCTAAATTTTTGAACGGTGTACACGAGAAAACAAAAAATAGAAATTTTGAATTTAAATATCATTATAGGAATATGGAGAAGGCGCCTAAGGTGTATATGAGATACTAGTACTCTATACGAGACTAGAACCATAAAAAATTAGAAAAAGTTTTTTGTTGCGTAGGTGGCTATGATTTTAAATCTAAATATTGTTTTCGAATCTCAACAACTTTTGTAAATAAACTTATTTGATGAAGTCAAAAATAAGGGAGTTATATTCCTGATCAAAATTCCTTTGCTTCTGATAACTCAAATACAAGTTTTTCGCAATGCACCAATTTTTATAAGGAATAAAATATTCTGACAAAGTGATAATAAAAAAGGTTCCCATATGGTGCAAAATTTTTGACACTCGGTATAGAAACAATTTAAAAGGACAATACACAATATAGTCAGTAATTAACCCAAATCATACTTACTTTTTTAGATACACATACAAGAGAACCAAAATTAATTTTCAAAGTTATAGTATGCCTAGTATCTAAACTATATACAATATTGCAGGGCAATGTTTTTTATTAACAAATAATCATTACAGAAATTTAAATACAAAAAATGGATCAACTACAAATATACTTAACCTATAGGAATTACAAACTGAAAAAATGTACATTTATAGACCTTAAAAAAGACAAGAGTTTTATTGAAAGACCTGTTATCAATTAATTTTTGAAAATTTTGTGTAAATATGTGTCACCCAAAATTTAAAAGAATCTTTCATTAATTTAGTACACATAACGTCATCATATTGAACATATTTAATATACACCTTTTTATTTTCCTCAAATTGTGGATCTGCCACTGCAAATATTCCTTTATTTCTTCTGCACATCTTCATTTGCAGTTGCATTTGTGCTTGATACCGCTGAACAATCACATCATCTTTTATAAAATTTGAAAGTGATGTATTTGGGCATTTCACTTCTATAATATACTCGTCAGATATAGCATCAGGTGAAGCTCCAAAAGTAGGTAATAATGGATGTAATACCAAACCACATCTCTGCGTTTTTATTTTGCATAATTTTTCAACACATTTAATCACTTCATCTTCAAGCCTCAATCCTCTCTGCATAGATTCCGTTGGCAAAAACTTGGATGCCCCAAATATATTTTCTACTAATGAACCGTCCGTTTTACATCTACTTGTTTCAAAAATTTTTGAAGCGGTAATTCTACCAAATCTTAGTTCATGCCATTTATTATTTTTAGATTGGTCTTTCGTTGTTTCAGCTGCGTCAATACAGTCACTTTTGGTCATTTTTTTAGAACAATACTCTAAAAATGTCTTGGCACTCAAATCATTGATATTTTCTTTTTGAAAACTAATGAAAAGTTGGTGAAGAGATAAGTTCCTATAACATGGCCCTTTCTTGAGATTTAATACTAAACTATTTATATTTTGTCCGTCGCTGTCCTCGCAAAACTTTTTAAAAACTAAATGAGAATTTGTACCAGAAATTTTATTTGTAGAGACAATTTCTGTGAGTTTCATGAATTTTTTGCTAGATCCTACTTTGGACAATTCAGACTTCTTCCAATAACATAAAACCTCAGTTGTAGATGGTTCTTCGCTTCTTCGGTGTAACCAAAATAAAAATGCAATGGCATGTTTACAACCTCCTTTTGAAGCTGCACAATCTTGACAAACACATTCATCCACTTTATTATCATTTTCGGTAATTTTTGCAGAAACTGAATATGCTTTGGCATGCACTTTATCTTCAGGAGTTATTTTCCCTTTTACTGTACAGGTATTACCATCATGTTTCAGTTGGACATACCCAATGGCAGAATCTCCATAAGACTGTCGTGATGATCTACAAATAAAATTAATATATTAAATAGTGATATCTTGTAAGGTGATGATTAAGTTTTATAGACATGTTTTTCAATCTACTCAGTAATCCATTAACAACAACAAAAAAAACTACTTTCAGAAATCGGTGAATTTGATAATATTACTTCAGATTTCAAGATATTTTGTAATTCATCCAAAAGTTTCCATATTATCAACCATACAATATTTACCTAATATGCTTTTGTCCGCGTGATTCAACACTTGAAAATTGCTTATTTGATATAAAATAGTCTGTAATCATCTCGGCTGTAACTCGAGGAAGATTACTGGAATCTGCTTTCGTGAAACCTGCTTCAACTTTACCTGCCATTCCTAAAAATATTTTACAATGAGTACAATATCAAGTTGAAATAGTTTATACATACCTATATATTGTACTATGAAAAATGAAACTGTCTTTATAAAACAATTTAGGCAAATATAAATTATAGTTCAACACCAACTGTACAAATATAAATATAACACTGTGATCTGTGATACTGTTTTATTTGTTTAAAAGAAAAGTAGGTGTAGGTAGGGTTAGGTACTCAGTAAACAAGAAGAAGAAGAATTTAACAGTCACAGAATCACTTGGAACTCGGAACAGAAATAAACAGAATAGCACGATTCTGAAATATAGTCATCTCTGTTTAACTAAGAACTGTAACAGAATAGTTGTCCTTTATTATCTATGACATCTGCAGCCGATGTTGCCAAATAGTGAAATAGAAACAAATCCCTTTAAATTTTAAATGCCCAATTTAATTTTTCATTTTAAGTACTTAAATAATTTTTTTAAAGAAAAATGTTGAAATGGTAAGTTTAAAATGCGGTGTTTTATACATCTTTCAAAAAAAATACTTGATTGTCGCCAGGAGGAGAATTCCCCATTGAAGCTAGATAGGAAACACCTATGTACCGTGGATTTTGATGGTGGAGTTTTTTTTTTAATGGTGACGAGTAGAGTTTTGTTGTTTCCTTTATTTTTGCTCAGGGAACACTTCACTGGTATTCTCGGGACCATAGCCTTTGGCATTAATATCTACACTTCGAGATGGTTACAGATGCTGCTAATAATACACAAAAATACTTAATAGAGTGGGCGACTTAGAAGTGGTTGTTTGCTGTGGTTTGAGTTTGGATTAGAACCAAAAATGATTTGACAGACCCACCTATGGTCGCGTATTACATGATCCAAGCTTTTGAGCCTTTTGAAAAATCGATTGAATGAAAATACACCAAAATTAATGTCACCTTAAACAGGGTGTGTAGTAAACCGAAACATGAAATGACATTGAAATTGTAGATCGGAGAGGCAAAATGGAGTTACTTCATTAAGTGGCGTGGTTGCGAAATTTGACGAATGAAATAATTATATAAATGAACTCGGATAATTCTAAAATATTACAGCTGTATTTTTACATAATAGACTAGTACCCCATCAAATTTTCTGTGAGTGGTGGTAGTTCACACTGTATATTTTATAGGCTATTAATTGCTACAGAAAATAAAAACTGACTCTTTGACAGGATTCCTTCGTTATCGTATTTGTCATCGCTGTTGCATACATTTTTTGGTGCCTAGTAATAACCGTTTTAAAAGTACACATTTTCAAGCTTTTCTGTAAAATTATGAAAACTTATTTTGATATTGAAATATTGTAATACTAGGCACACAAACTTCACGAAAAGTGGACTTTTTTGACAGTTGTAAAAAATAAGGAAATTCATTTATGCAAAGTTAGTAGCTCAATAGCTCAATATTTTATATTACCATCGCTAGCTCGCTCATACTATTCAATAAATTTAGGAATAGCGTCTTGAGGAATATTTTGCCATTCCTGCTCCTGAGCTGCATCGCGATCCTTGATTAGTCCACCAAGCATGTCTCAAGTCTATGTGGCTGAGATCAGGCGAACATGCTGGCCAGTTCATTTTGTTGATACATGGATTAACACACATTGCTATATGTGTCCACGTATTATCCTGCATCAAGATAAATCCATCGCCGATGAATGTACTTTTCATAGTATGAAAATGTTTTTTGTGATACTTCATTCACAAAAAGTCTACCTAATCATGATCAACAATCAGCTGTATGTAATGAAAATATGAGTATCTTGAGGAAGAACAAGATTATAAATTTCTGAGCGAGAGCAACACATTAACTATTTTAGGAATGTTTTGATTGGTTTCAAGGTTTTGCCCTGGTCTTCTTTGGTTAAAATCCTCACACGTTTCAACTCGAACTACGACGCTCACTTTTAGTGGCGTGATCAGAATACTCTTCTTTACATGGTACCAGGGTTGATTCAGTAGCACGTCTAAGGAGGTTGGCTCATAGAAAAAATAATAAAACCCTAACGGATTACTCTGAATATTGTGAACTTCACAATGAGTTTTTTGCCATATCTACTTCGATCCCTGAAATAGTATACTCAGTATTAGAATGAATTATTTATTTCTCTTTGGGACATCGTACCAAAGAACCCGTGACTTTCTGAAAATCACTCATGAATATTTCAAAACAGAATGGCATATTTATACCGTCGTGGAAAATTTGTCGAAGGCAAATAAAACAAAAGTGAAAGATAATGAAAATGTCTTTAAGAATACTTAAAGTTTGTTGAGTGGTTTTCAACGCTCCAAACGGGACGCTTTCAATTATTTTGTTGTTTATAGAAAGAAGTGCCAATTAGCTTGAGAGTAAAAACGGGACAAAAATTATATGACAATACGGTGGTTTTCGATAGATATGGAATAATTTTTACCTTTTTACATACCTTGAATCATTTTCATTTGTATACATGTAGGTATTGCATTTTCTTGCGCGATATTCATATGCGCAAGAGTGACATGCCAAAAACGATACAAGTCATAATTTAATGTTCATCTGTGAAAAAACAAAATATCCTGCCAGGACTGCTCATTGCAATAATCCTACGCAATGGAAATAATTGGGTCAAAAATGCATCAGAAAACAACTGCTTTCTAGGCTAATACCAAGAAGAACGTTGAATTAATTACATCTGATGAATTTTCCTTGCAGAGCTCCTAGAAGGACCACCTTTAGATCGATTTCGGGTTTTTGTCCCTCATCAGTATATGGTAGTTCTATGCAGACAATAACTAATGTCTGCAATAAATAGTACGATCACATTTCCATTTCGAAGCCTCAGCTGAAACCGCGCCCGCAGAGTGGATAAATCTAAACTGCGAGCGCCATCTCAACCTAAAACTTTCAACCAGCAATGCCTACTTTCGTGGTCAGGACCACCATAACAGATTTTATCTGTTTTGGAACTCTGCACGGAAATTCATGAGATGTAAATCAACATTCGTCGTAGTCCCAGCCAGGAAATTATTTATTTTCTGATAGATTTTCAACCGAAGTATATGTATAGGATTATTTCGATGAGCAGTCCTGGCCAGACATTTGATTTCTTCACATTATAAGGCTCATTGTGAACAATTGTAGATTTGTTTATAATTTTGAATTTTATCATTGTTTTTGAAAAACCTTCCTACACAAATCAAGTTACCTAATTATTTGCATTACCCGAAAAAAAGTTCTGATCAGAGCTGGGCCGAGCACTGATACAAAATGCTTCGAGCACTAAGCACTCTTGAAAAGAGCTCCGAATTCTCGAACACTAAGCACTTTTATTTATTGATAATAATAATAAAATTTAATAAAAATAATAAAACTTAAAAGTAGGGATTAATGAATATAACTGCCAAAAATGGGAAATGTTACATGCTGTTACGATGTTCAGTTCTGAATCCATCATTAATTAACCAAAATTAAATATTGAATATCGACTATGAGCGTTGAAACTTGACACTCTTTTGAGTAAAAAACGGGTTATCAGAAGAAGTATTGATAAAGTCGTGAATTGGGGAATGAACGAGTTAGACGGGTTAGGTTCTTCTTAAAGGCCGTCCCACAGACCTAGAGGACTCTCAGAGTTTACAGACAAAAAAACGAGAAAGAGGGAGATTCGTAACGCCGGAAAAGGGGATTAGATCTGCAAATTTTGTCGGTGGCCTCTTGGAATATTAATTCGCTTTTTTGGTCATACTTTTGGCATTGATAGTCATAATAATGTTGCGTCTTCGGGTTCAAAAATAAGTGTACTCTGGTATGAACTCGCCTTTATTAATCAAACTTCACTTGACAACACTGTAATACAATTCACTGTCAAAATGCTTGTATCCAAGGTAACTCAAGGTAACTTTCTAAATAACTTCATCTCGCAAATGCCTTGCTTATATATACAAATAAAGTTCTAGAAAACTCAAGAAATCAATAGAACACAAATAGAATGTTCGACGATTGATCCAGAACAAAAGTTAGTGCTTCTAGATTTTTCCATCTTATTCATCGAACGATCTCGAACAATTCGAGTCTTTATCAAATTTCAGGTCTGTAACAATAATTTGATAATGAATTTACTGTGGCTAATGATCTTGGTGATTCAAAACGGCATTTTTCGTTTAAAAATTCAATGTGTTCCAGACGAATCTGAATTGAATAAGCGGCTGAACGTTTCAAGGAACATAAGAAACGTAAGAAACATCCAGCAATCGTTTTTTGTTTCCTGAAAGCCATATTTTTCTTGTGAAAAGAGAAGTTTCCTTTTTTTTTATACCGGTGGCAAATGATTTTGAGTTTTTGTGGATATCACAATTGCAGTGCTTGCATTGAGGTTGGGAAGCCTCCAATTTGTAATTTGTAAATTAATTAATTAGATTTTACAAAATTGCATGAAGTTCCGGGTCGTGTACAAGGTTGCAAATGTGTGAATATGCATCAGAAAATATGCTTTCAAAATTTGCAACAAAGTTTCAAAACTTTTGCAATTATTTCGATATTACCTTGATTAAAAAATGACCACGAATTAAAAAAAAAAATGGTTCCGGTCAACGTAAAAGGTTGCAAATCTGCACAACTGTTCGGAATATTTTTTCGATGTATCTGCCAAGTTTGCATAACTTTTGGAATTTTCTTAACGAGAATACAGCAAAATTCAAGTTAATTGCCATTTTGACAATGTTGCGTACTTCGGAAGAGGTTGGAAACTGAGATTTATTGTTTTCCCGATGTACCATCAACTTGACCAAAATTTAAAAACTTCTGGAATTATTGTTGAATTTTCGATTTTTCATGTCTATCTCTACTGGCCTACAATTGCTCGGAACAAACGACCGACCAAGCTTGCTCAAATCAGATTAGATCAATGTGAGCATGACATACGAACACCTTCATTTTACTCTGACATTGTCTTCTATTCAAACTGAGTACTTAGAGAAGAATTGCTGGATTATATCCACATATTTGCTCACTTTTTATTCTTTGTGTAATTCCATTTCTGATCATCTAATATATATTGTTATTTTAACGGTAGAGTATTAGTTTACAATCCACAACACCTGAAACCCTTGGTACACATGAATCAAGATATCGGGTAATAGAGACACGGTCGTCGCATCCGCCATGTTTGTGACGTCAATGAATTATAATTTTTGTTAACATACGTCTCATATTTGTTTCTAGAATCCTAACAAAAAAGGATTAACTTTTTTTTTGGTTTACGGTTTGTTATTGTTTGAGCTGCAGTGGTTTGAGAGTAAATATATTTACACCCTTATTATTTAAAAAGGCCGAATCAACTGCGATTTTTTTAAATTTGTGCCAACGAAGATGGAATCAAACATCCAGATCCATTAATTGAAGTCGAAATAAAACAGTATAGACTGTATACCTACTATTTTACTGGGAACGGCCCCGATACATCGGGAGGGAACGCTGTGTCATTAACCCAGATAGTCACTCCCTACGTCAGTGGGGTGAGTGAATACTGGGTCCGATAAGACTGTGCCCTGAATAGACTTGGTGAACCAAGGATGACGGCTTTCTACCTTCGCCTTGCTGAGATTTTTGCCGCATCCGGTATGATTTTCAGTTTAGAGAGCGCGTGTTCATCATTTCACAAAGTACTCCTATGAACAGAACCACCAATTTAACAGAGTGGCTTGGGTAGATCCTGCGGAGTTCAAATACTAAATATCGATATTCAGTCTGTTTTTCCTTCTTTCACCCAGACCATCGATGTTCTTGTCGGGGGTAATACCACGAGTGGTCGCAATACTATCGATAATTCTGTCAGAAATCAACGAGATCAAATTGCTTGGTAACACCACTCGTCCCTACCACAAAGCAATTTGATCGAGTTAAAGATTTCTGACAGAATTATCGATTGTATTGTGAGCACGAGTCGTATTTATTGAGATAATTTCACGAACCAACCAAGTTATTATTTGAAATTTGATCGAGTAAACAAAGTGAATTCTTCAATAGTTGCAACTAATGAATAATAAACATGAAGTCTGTCAACCTGACGTTTGTGTCATATTAGATTACAAGATGTATCATTGCTGTTTATATTTGTGGTTGACTTAACGACGTGGTCTTTCCGGATCGGAAAGAAAGGAAGCGAAAGGAAGCGTGTACTTTCGCGAAATCCCATTCTGATATCATATCGCAGGAGACGCGACTTTCACATAGTGAGTAAAATTATCGCCAGAAGCCAAAAACTCAATGACGAAAATCATCTTACTTTGGTGGTCAAAGAGGACTACAGGGAAACCAATCTAGCGATAGATTTTGAATTGCGCATTCGATTATGTTGAGTACCTTATCACTGGATTTATTACGGACTATAATCCGTTGTCCGACAAGTGCGCAACACGTCTAAAGCTAGGCTGGTTTCACTGTACATCAGGCTTGTTAGCTTGTGGGGAATAAATAGTTCCAATAGATTTACAACGGTCTCAATATCCTCCAGAGTATTATAAGTCAACACCGGCATCTCGTCTATAGGCTGAGACCGCAAAAGCTTGACAAGCTGGTTTCAGGAGATCCACGACACGCTCTGCATCTTTATAGCCATCGCGCGACTACGGTAGAGTGTTGAAGACACCACACTGGCAGGCCATTATGAATCCTTCCTTCTCCGACTCCAGCCCACTTGACCTGGTAACCAAAGGTCAAATTTTTTGACTTATCCTGATGTAGCTGCAGGTGAGCATGTTGCAGAACTGGCTTCAACTCGGTGACAGAGTTTACCTAACCTAACCTAACCTAACCCGTTCAAAGTCGAAAACAAGACTAACGTCATCGGCTTCATGGGCTCCTGCCTAACAAATAACAACTGCTCCAATTTCTGCTTCACTCTACTTTACAGGCTCCATCCAGTACATTCTGTTATGTAGACACTCCAAACTCAAAAGTCCACGGCCTCCCTGTTGTCTGGGGAAGTATAACCGTGGAACGGACGACTTAGGATGCAAGCTCATATAAAGATGCATAAGTTTGTGAGTTTTCACGTCGAGTGTTATTATTATTATTATCATTATTATTATTATTATTATGATAGAATAATTCTGGTCTCTATAGGACAAAACGATACAGTTAATTGTCCTCAGGTGAAATAACGTGGTGCATAAACATATGTCAATCAAATCGAACTCACCGATGTAGCATAAAACTAATGGCAAAATCATGTCTTTCCATTTAGCCTTTTCCCGAATAATAGAACTTCAATTACGCACAGCTCACGAAGTAATATTGATATAGCCGATACTTGATGAAAATCCATGTTAATCTCTATAATGAAACTATAGTTCAAATGATTTTCACATAAAGAGGGTTTACAAAACCACGACAATTGTATAGAATTATATGAATTTTTTTTATTCTGACACACTTTTGGCCGAAGGACTTCGGTCGATGGCCATTCGATACATGCCGATAAATACAATTAGTACTACTATCTACTATGAGAGAAAAAAAAGAACCGAATATGAAAGAAACAGAAACGAAGGAGAGAAATGGTTAGAATGGACAAATGAGTATATGTGCTTAGCAGATATGTTGTTTATGTAGCTTTCATTTCTTTTGGTAGACTGAAATTAGACATTTGTAACAGATTGTTTAGCCAGGCTGCAAAGTTATGCAAGAGTGACCGAGTGACTGAATGATGTTTTAGGCAACCAGAAGTCCAGATGATGCCTAAATTGTTTTTCAACTAAATAAACAAAAATTCAACATAACTGAATCTACTCCACAACAAACTGAAGAAAATCACATTAAATATCACAAAAATAAGTATCAGTTGTTCATAATTCGCTCCCTTATAACGTAAGGGTGTGTTCGATTTCTTATTATTATTTTTAACAGAACAAAAATGGATGACAAGATAATGTGAATGATATACACTCAAACTCTCTAACATAATTTATTCAATACCAGCAAAATAATTAAAATACTTCGTACATTTATTGACAATTCACTTAACTCTAATTTACATGCATTTCGCTTCACTGGACTATTTATTTCTTCTCTGCAATCCGAATTCAAACTTTCTCCAGCGACTGGCGCGACCTTATTTACAGATGGTAGAAATCTATCGAGATTATTCTTGGTACTTCTATTGACTTCTAGATGGCTTCGAGTCGCTGTTCGAGAGCCAGTTATTGCTAGTGGGGACGCCCGATGATTCATACAGAATGGAATGTTCTTTAGGAGTTGACTGGATTCCGTTATGATTTATTTCTTCACCGGTTTCGGTTCAGATACACCACAGTACTATATTTCAAAATCATATATCTCACGATCGAAAATGGATGTTTGGAACCTTTGGTGTGAATACAATTCAAAAAATAGAAATACTCAGATAAGTAGTAGGTATGAATAGGATTAGAATATTGTTCTCTAGCATAGTAAGCGTATAGCTCTTGAGAATGCTAACTTTGTTAGCGTAACGCGCGTCGAGTGAAAGTGAAGTAGTTTTGGTGTTTTGGGTACACAGAAAAAAATTGGTACATTGGTGAATACAATGAAAAAGTTCAGTGACTCAATGAATATTTTCATCAATATTGGTCCAATAAACGCAATCGTTATGTCAATGTACCACTGGTTATCCATACTATGAATACGGATCTTCATGATATCAATGAATGCTTTCATTGATATCATGATCAAGTACATTAAATAGGTTCGTTATGGTAATGAATTCCATTCTCCAAACGAATACAGAGTGATCATCAACTGATGAAAGTATATTCATCAGATTAATTATTATTGTTCGTTCTTCGAATAAATGTTGTATGATTGATATAATGATTTAGATTATTTCGACGATGGATATTTTTCATCAATCCAATGAACGGTGATTATTAAATATCGGTTATTCCTTGATTCAATAATTGATATACATTAAACCTATGTTTTAGTTCATTCTCGTGATGCTTTCACACATTGAACTAATTATTTTGTTTATCATTTGAATAAGGTATTTATTCAATCATTGCATATCATTCGTAAATGCAATGAAGGCCTCCCACTGATATTGAGCATACAGTGAGTTTCCGAAAGATATGCAAAATAATTAACATGCATTCATCAGAACATCGCAATCCTGATTGGAAGGCGTATCTCCAAGTTATCTTTTATTTCGGATGGCTCCTTTCGGAGCTCTTCGGATGTCTCTGTAGTCTGTGCTACCTGAGAAGATGCTTCAACGATCGCTTCTGTCTGCTTAAGTTAACCGGCTCTGTGCAAACAACGAAGTCGTGCGGAGTGGTCCCTCTAGTGAAGGCGCTGTGTACTACCAGCTAAAGCTGACTTGCCAGCAACGAAGATTTCTATACGAGCATTCGGCTGAACAGATGCCGGCAAAATTTATGAGTATATTTAAACACGAGATGGTTTGGTTCGACATAAGGCTTATTAATCTTATTATTATATTCATGAACATATTAATTACGGAGTTATAGAATGGAAGGAAAATGTTGCTTCTACCTTCTATGATCTTTCCATAGCCCCAATAAAACCTGTGTGTAGATCTGAAAATAGATTATCACTGATTTCGATGAACTTAGATTCATTGTAACAATAAAATCATCTCTGGGACCATTAATTACGTTCATTGATATGATGAACAATTTCAAAAGGATTCAGTGTACCCCTTTCATTACCTCAATCAACTTTTCCATAGCAGCAACTGAACCTGTTCATAAATGTAAAAAAAGATCATTGATCTCAATGAACTTGAATCATTGTCACGATGAAAAATGTATTGTGCCAATGAACGGAAAGGTAATAAACGGTATTCATTGATATAATGTACCACGTTTTATTCATAAAATAGTATAATTGTTTCAATGTACTTTTTTCTTCATTTCAATAATCTTTTTCATAGACGCAACGAAATATGTTCATAGGTCTGAAAATAGATCATCATTGATCTCGATAAACTTGAATTCATTGTAACAATAAAAACATACGTATTTCAGTGAATAGTTATTCGCTGACTCGATGAAAAATGTATTGTGCCAATAAACGAAGAGGTATTCATCAATATAATGTACCATATTTTCTGAAAATATATACATCAGTGCTGTGGGACCATGACTTATGTCCATTGATATGATGAACAATTTCGAATTGTTTCAGTGTACCACATTTTTTTCATTAAATAATATACATTGTTCCAATGTACTTTTTTCTTCATTTCAATAATCTTTTTCAAAGCCGTAACAAAATATGTTCATAGGTCTGAAATTAGATCATCATTGATCTCAGTGTACCCCTTTCCTCACCTCAATAAACTTTTCCACAGGAGCAACGAAAACTGTTCATAAATGTAAGAAACGATCATCTTTGATCTCAATAAACTTGAATTCGTTGTATAAATAAATACCTACAAAAGTCAGTGAATATTCATTGCTACGATGAAAAATGTATTTTGCCAATGAACGGAGAGGTAAAAAACGGCTTTTATTGATATAACGTACCACATTTTTTCAGTGCAGCTTCTATTTCTTGAATAATATCTTACTATTACAACGGAACAATATATCTTGTTTCAGTTTTGGATAATGATAATGATAAGGAAGGATTATTCTATATAAAAATGAATTCGATACCAAATGAATAATAATATAATATATTATTGTTTCAGACATTATTTCGAGACATTATAAAATTATACCAATCACGAATGGTTCAAACTTGTCTGTTCGAATATACACGACATATGCAGTGATCTTTCCAATACGAGAATGGAATATAATATTTTCCTACGAGCGTTGAAAGTTGTACTTTTCCGTACGATTTTTACTTTTCCGTACGATTTTTACTTTTCCGCACGATTTTTGTATTGTTGAAAGTGAGGATATTTAGTACTAACTAAATGATCTATGTAACTATTCTGCCTTATTAGTCATTTTGTAGCATTATTATAAAAACTTGTTTATTAAAACCCTTGTTTTTTCATAAATAAGATGGACAAAAACACTAGTAGGAAAAATTTTGTACCTAACTCTTACGGAAAATAAACTCCGCTCCGCGTCGTTCGTGCAACTGCCGTCGCGTGCGGAAAAGTACTACTTTGCCCATAAGAAATTATATTTCAGGCGAGTCAACAAGTTTCCCAAAAAATAGAAGGTTGCCTCAAATAGAAATAGCGGCAGTATCCAAAGTAAAGTGTACGATGGTATTCATCCATGAATATATACAGTGACCGCCAAAAAGTATGTACCATATGGGAAAAAAGTTTATTATTAGAGTATTGGAAAAAAGATTCTTGGGAAGAGTTTGTGCATGTCCGATAACCTTAAAATAGATTTTGACACATGTCACGTGATCGCTGGTATGGCGTCAAATTGGAAAAAATTAGTATGAAAAGGCAAAAAGTGGGATAAAATGGGAAGATATCAAAAAAAGTAATTTGAAAAAGTTGCTAAGAATTAAATTTTATATACATATACAAAGTTTGAAAAGATAATGAGAGAAAATTGAAAAATCAATTTTTTAAAAATATTTTCCTAGTTGTATAAAAATATCAAATTACTATCCCAAGAATATTTTTTTCAATACTCTAATAATAAATTTTTTTCCCATATGGTACATACTTTTTGGCGGTCACTGTATAATTCATTACCTATTGTTTCGCAGATATCTGCGTTCTCTAATATTGAGTATTGTTTTTAAATAAATTAAGACTTTGTCTCTCATATCCGGTTTATTTGTTATATAACAAAGATGTTATCGTCTGATGAGCAATTGTCCAAAATTGAATCAACAACAATATAAAAGATGTGTCCCATTCAAACCTTTGACGAGAATGTCATTTTTGTCCATTAAAATGAAGCTCATGATTTGACATTCCATCTTCTGCATTCAATAATAACATAACGGAGATGTATGGCAATTTATCTTCAAGAAAATCAATAGTACCAAACAGTGGGTATAAACAGTGGGTACAAAACAAATCTCAAGAGTGGTGGAAAACCCGACCAGGATTGAGACAGGCCAAGGAGTTCATCAAAAGACGCTCGCCAAAATTCACGACGGAACTCCTCAGCTATAAAAGGAGGATCGTCTGACAAGTAGTAGGTCTGCTGACAGGCCATTGTAGGCTTAACAGACATATCATCATCAGATGTTCCGAGACATTCAAAATACAGGGTTATGATAAAGTAATGCACAAAATTCATAAAACGTACATCGATCACTTTTGAAAAAAATGCAAAACACGTCAAACTGTTTTTTTTTATTCCACATCTTTTGACATAAGTTACAAAAATAACACGTCAAAGTTGTCAAAGTTATGACGTCATCAACAATTTTTTTTAATGGGAAGCTAAGATTTTTATTACATTATGTGATAGAGCTTGTGTTTTTACACAAGGGAAAAATAGTTGCAGTAGGGCTCACATAAGAAAAAAAACGAGAAAATGAATAAACAACGAAATAAACGTAAGTTTCATAATAACTTTTCAATTAACTAAACAGTCCATTAAACCAAAACTATTTCTTATAGGAATTTACTGACATAGGCCAAGACGATGGTAGACCGCATTTATAGAGTTTTCGATCATCTGCGGAGTTATACGAGTCATTTCGTGTCTAATTCGTTCCATTAAGTCTCCTAAATTGTCTGGCCGGTTAATGTAGACCCGACTTTTCAAATGTCCCCACATAAAAAAATCAAGGGGGGTTAAATCAGGTGACCTAGGTGGCCACTCCATTGGTCCACGTCTTCCAATCCACCGTCCTTCAAACTGGTTATCCAGAAACCTTCGAACAGTATGACCATAATGTGGTGGTGCGTTGGAACCAAATACTGGGATCCAAGTTGTCCAAGTTGATGTTCCAAATATCGTTCAGCTGTTAAATTCCCGCGAAAGTAATAAGGACCAATAAATCTTCCCCGGACGATTCCTACCCAAACATTAATTTTTTGGGGACGCTGGGTGTGTTTTGTCTGCATCCAGTGGGGGTTTTCCCGAGCCCAGTAGCGAGAATTGTGTCGATTTACATATTTACAGTTTTATGAATTTTGTGCATTACTTTATCATAACCCTGTATATACAGTGTACCAATTGTTACATTGACACTTCAAATGCTTATTGTGAAAAAACATATTAACGAAATTTAAAAAAAATTAGATGGTTGAAAAGAGAATCAAATTCTCTTTTCAACGATGTGTCACTCGACCTCCCATGCCATTCAAAAAAATTAGGTTTTTGTGCCCCCACACGCCATCTATCGAGCAATCACAATGCGTTATATTTCAAAAAGTAGTATCGGTGAAACCCTCGAAACGGTTTTTTTTTTATCTCTCTACGGCAAACCGTTCAAAAGTTAACAGGGGGGGGTCTATAAAAAGCCGCACTGTATAATGGATACATGAATATTCTTTAAATGAAAGAGAAAGATTGAATTGAAACGATAAGAGCCTCGGTTGGTAAATCTTTTGATCGTGTTGATGAACTTTATAGTGGTATCAAACAAATAAAAATAATATAACGAGTACTTTCACGTCTGAGTTATAGTATATTCATTATATTATTGCTAAATATTAAAACTCGTGCCGAACTCTTACCGATAATTCTGTTTGATCTGCCGATACCTCATTCAAGAGATGATTTATAACTCTCCAGCTTCGACACGCCCCTCGATCAATACAAGGCGTTCAACCGAACGATTCGCTGTTTTAATTGGTTGAACAGCAATCAATTTTTCATTTTAACACACGTTCAGGTTCACGTAGACAGCATGTTGCAATTGATAATGGATAAAATATACATTGCCTAAATATTTTACAGATATCATTTCAATCATGTCACGATATACGTCACGATTTCACAATCCCCTTACCGTTCAATCTACCGTCATATCAGCAAGAAAATTGAGAAAAATGCATATTTTTGTATGTTTTTTCTGATATGAGTATAAAAAAGGTTGTGACGAAGACGATCTTCAATCGAACTCCATGTTCCGTTTGTTTTTGTTGGCAACGAGCAAAAGCGAATAATAATCAATTTGCATGTCACTTTTTTCTCTCACGTATCTGCTAAAAACACTTCCACAATATATAGCTATTCATGATGAAAGTTCGTAAAGTAGGACTTTTTTGTATGAACGTGAAGTTTGTTGAATGAGGCGCAGCCTAGTTCAACAAACACGCGTGTACATAACGCCCTTTACGAAAGTGCATCATTATTATATTGCCAAATTATAGCAATTCGCTGATTTCCTGAATTTGAAAATCTATATCACTGAAATTTTCATATCTCAAATATATCGAAATGAATATTCGTTTAATTTTTACGTATTGTTTTTCGCCAAGGGCGGGAGGCAGCGACAGAAAAATTGCACATAAGTATTTCTGCAATGTTGGTTTTTGAATAAAATGAGAGTCTACCACTCCAATGACGTTTCGTTCATATTCAGTGAGTTTCAAAAGTTTGCTCCATTCGAGAACTTTTTTATTATCGATTTGTCAGAAAATTATTTTTTATAAAAATTGGTGCATTGCGAAATAATTGCATATGAGTTGTCAAAATTCCAAATTTCTTAACAGTGTATATGGTATGTCACAGCCACTTCGGGTACTTTTACAAGAATATACATTTAAACATATCAAATATAAAACTTAAGAAATGAAAAAATTTGGGCACTTACTGGATAGATCAATGGACAACAACCCGACGGCAAAACAGAATTATCGCGATTTTTAAATTAGTTAATTAACTTTTTTTTCTACTTGAATGTGAACATTTCAAGTGTGATAATTGTTTATCTATAAATCTGAGATTTTTTTCCTTCCATGGAGCTATTCTTGAAAGGTTTCAGAATAGATCCTCGTTGAATAAATTATACTAAATAAATTTTCAGTTTTTCATCAACAATTTACGTGGTTGAAAGATTGAAGACAAATTAATCATTAATTTTTTTTTAATATTGTTAATGAACTGTTTTTTTATTATCAAAAGCTGAATGAAAATGATGTTTCACACCGTTTATCTGCTATTGTTCAAAATTTATTATAAACAAATGTATTGTTTAGAAGATAATTTAAGTATTTTATTTCTCAACTACAATTGTTGATAAAAAAACTCGTTAATAAAAAATTTTCAATTTTTCCAATGGGGATCTATTCTGAAGCCTTTCAAGAATAGCTCCAGAGAAAGAAAAAAATCTCAGATTTATAGTTAAACAATTATCACACTTGAAAAGTTCACATTCAAGTAGAAAAAAATTGTTTGTTTGTTTGAAACAAAATCTGTTTCGACTTCCCCAATGAAAAAATTGTTTTTTACTGGAAACACAAATAATGTCATCTTCCTCCTCAGAAATGAAAAATGATACAGAATAACTGGAATGTGATGCGGAAAATGAAAAAATCAAAACTTTGGGTTTGAAAAGATTATCCGATGTGAATTTTCTGATCAACTTGTTAGGAAATGAATCTGGCATGAGCCATGTACAATTTATTGATCAAACAACTTCGTTTGAATGATTCATATGCCCGCCTAGGATAAGATTTTGGATACTCTTCAAGTTATTTATGTAAGATTTTTAACAGAAATTTTACCGAATTAGTTACTCCAAAAGCTTAATTTTATGGCCTGAGGCCAATATGATCAATATGAATTCAACTATACCTTTTTGGTATCGATACGTAAAGGTTCAAACAATAATTATTGATCATTATCAAGCTCTTACATGGTCTGATTATAAAAAGGCGAATATTTTTAAATGCTTCCACACTATATGGTTTTGTTAATTTTATATCAGAGGGATATGGGGATAGGATATCCGATCAAGAAATTTTTGAAGTAAGTAGGTTTTTGGATGTTTTTCCAGATAATTGTGAAGTTAAGGCAGATAGAGGTTTCGAAAATATCGCCTATTGCAATCAAAGAACTGTGGTTTGGTGACGGACTGGACACACAAAAAAGTCCTTTTTTTGTCACCAAACAGCATCTGCAAATTTATTTGCGCATAACATTCGTTTGATAATTTCCTGTTGTCATCTATATAATTTGTCATAGTGGTTCTTCTATAGGGGCACTTGACTCCCAACACATATTCTTTCGAGATGCTGGAGATGCTCCTAATGCAGGATAGTTTCTATTCAAAATAAGTCCAACTTTAGTGCAAGATATATTTTTCCGATGCTCATGAATTTCAGAGGCTGTGATCAATCCTTATTTCATTTCATACCGCATTGAATTGTTATGATTGTTCTCTAATAAGAAAAAATATTTTTCTACAACTGTCAAAAAAGGTCCACTTTTTGTGTTTGATTTGTGTGCGTAAAGTTTGTTTTTAATTTGACAGTTTTTCTTTGATAAATATCTGAATTGTTGTATGTTAATGACGCCGTTGCTATCAAAATGTCTTGATCTGCTTCCATTATTTGGTTATCCGCTCATCAGAATTCGAAGTTGCCAGATCTAGTACGCCAGCAGTGAATATGAGGAAATTCCGAACAAAGTATTTTAGTAACTGAGAAGTAATTTTTCTTTCACGACATCCTTGAGCAACTTTCTCCAAAAAGTTCGTTTGTGGAAATCATATTGTATTTCATTAGTAGTTTCAGGTTTCAAAGCAGATGCTTTGATGTATTTCAAACTCGTCCCAACATTTGCAAGTTTTGGCTTTTTCCAATATAGGCCGTCAGATAGTGACAGATTCAGTTGCCCCATTTTCGCATACAAGTCTCGAATAGGGTTGAAAAGTATATCGATTTGGAGTAAAATGAAGATATTTTTAAGAGGTGATAACATACCGAGAATTCGATTTTCATAACAGTGTTTATATGTTTCCCTCGTGTTCCTAACTACTACGGTAAAAACACACAGGGTGATTCGTTAGGTCGTTTTAAGAAAAAAGTTTCTATGAACATATGTCCGGAGATGCTTCGTTTCTGAGAAACAAGGCGTTTAAAAAAAAAATGCAACGCTCTGTATCTCAGAAAGAAAGCAATTCTGGAAATATGTTCATAAGAAGTTGTTTTCTTAATACGACCTAACGAATCACCGTCTGTAGTTTCGTACCGTAGTTAGGAAACACGAGGAAAACAAAAAAAAATTGATTTTCGATATGTTATCCCCAGGAGCCACTCGTAAAAATATCTCCATTGTACTCCAAATCGATATACTTTTCAACCCTATTCGAGGCTTGTATACGAAAATGGGACACCTGAATATGTCATTAGCTGACGGTCTAATAATACTCTTAGGACTCTTAGGACTCTTCTCATCCGTTCGACGAAGTAACCAATATAAAAAAGCAATAGGGTGAAGTGGGGTAAGTGTAATCAGAGAAACAATAGTTGGACTTTAAATGATAATATCAAGAGACCCAAAAGAGCTTCCTTTTAGATTTATCACAGTAGTACTACCTATCTTATAGACAACTAACTGAGATAACTGATTTCGTTCTACTAGCAACAGTGAATTTGTTATCAACAATAATAATAAGTTATGTTCGCTGATTACACTTAGCCCAGCATTCGGGTCAAATGTAATCACGGCTTGTAATTATCATATGCATCGTATCATAGAGTATTTGGGGCAAAGGTAATGAAGTATGAAAATTGCAGTTTCGACCAAAAAAAAAATTAGCCCCCTACCTCAATTTATAAGGAAGTTATAAACTTTTTTGGGAATGAGTACACAATTGTCATATTTACGTTTAATGAAATAACTGAACAATAAGACACTGTACAAGTGTACAATGCCGTTTTATTCCTTTTACTTATTTGACGTTATACATAGCAAAATATACTGGAAAAATCAATTCTCCTCTCCGTCCTAAATTTGGTTCAGGTAGAATCAACTCGATGTCTGAGACAGGCACCGAGTGATGATCTATCTGTTCCAGCCAATGAAAAATGGAATGTGCAGAGTTTTGGTCGGATTTTTTGAGAAACATAATTAATGGTTGTGATTCTTCATCGAATGCTGTGATTTGACCAACATAAAAAATTATATTTTTCTTTTCTCTGAATGCGACCAGAACCCAACTTCTAACCACAGGTGTTTTGGTGCCAGTAAGTACCGCATCGTCTTCTTTCCGGGCAACTGTAATCAGTGATTACATTTACCCCAGTGTTCGTGATTACACTTACCCCATATGTACCTTTTGGTGGGGTAAATGTAATCACCACTATTTTGGTTTTTGTGGACATCAAAATCAAAATCTGACAGCAGAATCGGATTCCCCGTTGAAAATAACCTAAGGACGCAAATTATTGAAGCCTTAATGCATTATTTGCCATAGTAATAAAAATAATCGGCACTTGCATAACAAGTGAAAATGCAGGTGATCCATAACTTAACTAACATTTCGAACAGAGACCTTGAAAAAGATAACAAACATCATGTACAGGTAAAAAATGGGTTGTAATTTCAAATTATAGTTAAATAAAAGTAAAAATATTAAAAACGGTAATACAAAAATTAGAGAGTGCCTGATTACACTTGCCCCATGATTACATTTACCCCACTTCACCCTAGCATGTTTGCATCCACCTAAAAATACGAAAATATATGTTGAATACTCGAAAAGGGAAAAAAACTGAAACTTATATTGAGATGCTACAAAACTCTAACAGTCGCAATTTTTTATTTCGTCATTACTTTCGTCAGTAGTAACAACAAAATATGGTTTGCTCCGTACTTTGTGCTCAGAAACTATACAGCACTTTATGATACAAATACTAAATAGAACCTTCCCATTTCAGCTGCACATAACAAAAAACAGCATCATCACCATATCCCGATCTAGCAGCCCTATAAATGAACCTTTTAGGAAAAGTGATACATGCCATCAGAATGAGTTCTAAATAAATAGTAGGTAAATAGTAAATAGACGTTCATGAAAATGAGTATTCTGCGGTATTGTCAACTTACTTCATATTTTTCAATCCTTTCATCTCCACACACAAAAAGTTGTATTGCCAGAAAAAATTTCGTGGATCATTACATAGTTCACAGGTTTCAAATTTTCACTGATAGCTTTAGAATAGTACATTCCGTAACAAGGTTAGAATGAAAATTCGATGCGAGTGAAAAGTTCCGAGTGCGAGCTGAAGGCGAGCGCGAGGAACTACGAGCATAACGAATTTTCATTCTAACCGAGTAACAGACTGTGCTTTCTCCATATCCACAAATTTTAAATATTATCAAATGGAAAGTGTTGTAGAATATTTTTTCTCCAGAATTTGCCAATTATGAAATCAAATTTAATAACGAAATACTAAGATTCTCACTCTTGAGATTGAAAAAATATTCTACAACACTTGCTATCTCATGCATTTTGCTTGTATTTCATTCAATCACTTTTTAAAGAATATTATTCTAACATTGTTGTAGCAATAATTACGTTAGCCTTGACTGGCATCATAGTGACAAGATGTGAAATGAATTATCAAAATAATTTTTCGTTTGCTATCCCTTTGATTAAATGTAAAATTTGTGGTTGTGGAGAAAGCACAGTCTCTTACTCGGTTACAGAATATATTATTCTATCTCAAGATAGAGAATGTTAGTATTTTGTTATCAAATACGATTTCAGAATCGGCAAATTCTGTAACGGTTGTGGAGAAAAATCTGTCTCCATTTTCACAAGTTGTAAAAATAATATTCTAATAAGAGTTTGACGACTAAACGGAACAATGTCAGTAAAATGTCAGCGGTTCAACTGTTGTTAGATTTATATTCGTACGATCAACTTAGGTCAGCAAAAATTACTATAATTTAGTGTAGGCGTTCTACGTCAAAAGAGTATAGATATTCAAATATTTCTAAGTTTCAAAGGTTCTAATTTTTTAGGGTTAGGGTTTTTAGGGTTGAATCGTTCTCATGGTGACGAGCCAATGCAAAGTGGGTTCTAAAATAGTTGTTTTCCTAACAAGTGCGGAAAGTGATACTTTCCCGAATGTGACGCAGTCAAGGGCGAGAAAGACACTTTACTCATGAATTAGGAACATAATCTTTTTTACGACCGCATAAAGATTCAAGAAGCACATTGAAAATGAATATTTTATTTCAACATACAAAATTTTCAATGAAAATCCACAAATTATTATTATTATTGATGTTGAAAACACAATTTGTTGCATTCTGCTCTCAGAATAGCTGGACCGGTTGATGACAACTTGGTTGTCATAGGAAATCTTTGGTTACCACAGATTAGTTTGATTGTTATGTAGATTAATTTTGAGAAATGTTTAGGGTAGAAATAGGTATAACAGTATGGCAATTTTTATTTCACTCCAACGAATGAAAAATTTGCGAAAACAAGAAAAATATTTTGGCTTAGATTAAATATTAAAACCTATATTAGTTTGAATGGTAATATACCTACAGGTAAAATTTATAATATGTACATATATGATTACGTTAGATGGACATATTTTACTTTCCTGCACTAGTGCGGGTAAGCGATTTTTCAAACAGCGAATTGTATCACTAATTTAAATGTTTTATGTTATGAATTTTCATCGTATTATCAAATTATGACTTTCTAGTTATATTTATTGTTGTGTTTTCGATAAAAAAGGACTGTTTCTGACTGTTTTTTGGAGATGAATAGATGAATTCAATAAAAATATTCAAGGAGCAATTAAAGAAAAATAAGAGAAAAATCATGAAATATGAGCTGTGATTTCCTTACCTTGAGGTGCTGAGTTTTTCTAGAGTGGAGAGTTTTTCTAGAGAGTCGTTGAGCGCTATCACCAACACACCTCATGCTTTCTCGAGATTCGACTTCTGCGCCCTCATGGCTGATGAGGTTTTCTTGGTTGCACCTTTCGCGCGTACGAGGGTCTTTCCATAAGTTCCGGAACAACAAAAAAGAAAGTACAGCAATATCGCGCAAAAATTTAAAAATAGTAATACTAATAATGAAAAATGATAACAAATTCAGACAAAACAAAATACAGAGAAAAGTGATACAGGTGATTTTTTACGCACTGGTGCGAAAGAGTATCACTTTACGCACTGTCAACAGTAAAAGCTTAGTTTATCCATTGTCGTAGAAAAAGTATTTCTTGCGAATGTATGACACTTTCTGTGTTTATCATTCGTTCTTCAAAATTCGCTGGAATTGAATGTTTCGGAAACATGGCATCTGTAGTCAAAAGCGAATTATGAATCCTATCAACAGATTTCTCTATACGGAGTTGAATGTAGCGGTAGTAGTAGTAGTTTTTCTCCAAATAAGTAGTAAATTTACATTTCCACAGATGAGAATAGCAATCTAAGCTGTTTTTGTGTTGAGGAACACTCTCTGATTATAAAATCCAAATATGTATCTACATGGTGAACTATGACCACTCCCTACCAGAAGAAGTGGAAAACCAAATGAAATTTGGACATGTGGACCAACAAAATTACCATTCATAAGTATAGAAACGCGTCGCTCCTGGATGAAACTAATAAGGGGACAACCAGAATCCCTTTCTCACTTCTTTCAATGCAGGTGGTGGTTTGAAATCGAATTTCAGTATGACTGTAGAATTAATGACTTTTTTACAACACAATATTGCACCATGAGTTCTAAAGTAAATGTTGTACTGTTGTCGAATGATCTGCAACCATATTACAATATCACCATATCACTGACACTGAAGGTTACTTATTTAAGATGAAAGTAAAAATGAAATAACTGTACACGCTATTGCAAAATCAAACTCCATTTTATGAACACTGATGCATATTTCGGGCGTGGTGCAATATTAGACTAATGCTACACCACACCGTCACCTCAAAAAGAATATGAGCATCTCATTATGAACAGAAATTCTCACAAATTGATTACAAACGCTTTATGTGAAAAGAAACCTGAACAAATACACCAAATTGGGTGACAAAATTATATTCTATTGGGGTACGAATTTCTTACACCACCCTACCCTCTGAAATATTACGTCCACTGATGAAATGAATTTCAGGTATCTCATCTTCTCCTGAATTTATTACACTGCTCAACAAGGTTGAAAATTATTTTGTTTGGTCAATTCACGCGAGTTATGTGTTTCAATTCGAGTTCCAATTTCTTACACCATCCCCCACTATGAAAAATTACTTCTAGTGATAGAATGAATCATATGTAAGATAGTTTATCTACATTTGAGTTTATTACACTGCTCATCACGGTTGAGAATTATTTTATTCTGTCAAATCACGCGATTTATGTGTTTCAATTCGAGTACCAATTTCTTACACCACCCCAAACTATGATAAATTAATTCTAGTGATGAAATGAATCATAGATATCTCATCAACTCCAGAATTTATTACACTGCTCAATAAGGTTGAAAATTATTTTATTTGGTCAATCCATGCGAGTTATGTGTTTCAATTCTAGTACCAATTCCAAAAATCACCTGTGCGTAAAATCATCAACTGTAAAGTACATTTTTACACACTGTTCATACATTAGGAATTTTTGATAATACAGTATTTTCTTCACTTTTCTCTGTGTTTTTTTTTGTCTGAATTTGTTATCATTTTTCATTATTAGTATTACTATTTTGCTGTACTTTCCTTTTTGTTATTCCGGAACTTATGGAAAGACCCGCGAAAGGTGCAACCAAGAAAACCTCATCGACCATGAGGGCGCAGAAGTCGAATCTCGAGAAAGCATGAGATGTGTTGGTGATAGCACTCAACAACTCTCTAGAAAAACTCTCCACTCTAGAAAAACTCAGCACCTCAAGGTAAGGAAATCACAACTCATATTTCATGATTCTCCTCTTATATTTCTTTAATTGCTCATTGAATATTTTTATTGAATTCATCTCAAAAACTTTCGACTTGAACCAGACAATTTTCAAACTCCTGAATCTCCAAAAAACGGTCAGAAACAGTCCCTTTTTTATCGAAAACACAACATTAAATATAACTCGAAAGTCATCATTTGATAATACGACGAAAATTCATAACATAAAACATTTAAATTAGTGATACAATTCGCTGTTTTCCGAAAACTCAAACTAAATATTATGCGCGAAAAATCGCTTTCCCGCACTAGTGCAGGAAAGTAAAATATGTCCATCTAACGTAATCATATATGTACATTTCATTAATTTTACCTTTATATTACTATTCAAACTAATATAGGTTTTAATATTTAATCTAAGCCAAAATATTTTTCTTGTTTTCGCAAATTTTTCATTCGTTGGAATAAAATAAAAATTGCCATACTTCTATATTTCTACCCTAAACATTTCTCAAAATTAATCTACATACAATCAAACTAATCTGAGTCAAGTGGTTTGGTGTGGTAACCAAAGATTTGCTATGACAACCAAGTTGTCATCAACTTGTCCGGCTATTCTGACTCATTTGCAGAATGCAAAAAATTGTGTTTTCAACATCAATATTAATAATAATATGTAGATTTTCATTGAAAATTTTGTATGTTGAAATAAAATATTCATTTTCAATGTGCTTCTTGAATCTTTATACGGCCGTAGAAAAGATAATGTTCCTAATTCATGAGTAAAGTGTCTTTCTCGCCCTTGACTGCAGTCACATGTGGAAAAGTATCACTTTCCGCACTTGTTAGGAAAACAACTATTGCATTGGCTCGCCACCATGAGAACGATTCAACCCTATATTCAGTTATAAAAAATTAGAACCTTTCAAACTTAGAAATATTTGAATATCTATACTCTTTTGACGTAGAATGCCTACACTAAATTACAGTAATTTTTGCTGACCTAAGTTGATGGTACGAATATAAATTTGACAACAGTTGAACCGCTGACATTTTACTGACATTGTTCCGTTTAGTCGTCAAACTGTTATTAGAATATTATTTTTACAACTTGTGAAAATGGTACCAATTCCTTTACCAAATAAAACCATTGTCAACCGTGTTGAGCTGTGTAATAATTTCGGATGTAGATAGGATATATTGAATATGGTTTATTCCATCACTAGAAGTAATTTTTCATAGTGTGGGGTGGTGTACGAAATTGGTACTCGAACTGAAAAACATAAATCGCGTGGTTTAACATAATTCTCAACCATAATGATCAGTGTACTAAATTCTGGAGTAGATGAAATATCTGAAATATGATTCATTTTATCAGTACACGTAATATTTCGGAGGGTGGTGTAAGAAATTCGTACACCAATAGAATATAATTTTGTCACCCAATATGATACTTTGGTGTCTTTGCTCAGGTTTCACAAAGAGCATTCGTAATTAATTTGTAAGAATTTCCGTTCATAATGAGATGCTCATATTCTTTTCGAGGTGAAGGTGTGGTGTAGCATTAGTCTAATATTGCACTACGCCCCATTTTCCAGAAATCCACGCCTGTAAAAATATTGAGTTTTGTTGTAATAAATTATAATCAATGTGATTCAAATTCCCACGTATTTTTTTTTTGTGTGGGCTACAAATGCTGGTTCAGCATTAGGTACATTTCGTCCGTGAACAACGTGTTGTGTTAAACATGACAGATTGCATAAACAGTTGTAAACAGCGTAGTAGTTGTGGGACCATAGAAATTGAACATCGCCAGATATCGTAGGAAGAGAGTTGATACATAGGCGGTTAATTCAGTAGCGCATCTGAGGAGGTTAGAGAATACAAAAAGAAATATTCATCGCGGATTGCTCCGAGATTTCACAGGTGTGTGTTTCCACTTGACAGACAAGTGAACCATTTCATTCTCGGTCATTGGTCTTAGTTCACCCTGTATATAAACGGTAAGTGTCTGTAAGTGAAGACATACATTTCAAAAAGACCACCCACTGCCACCTAATTCGTTATATAATCACTACTAGATGAATAATTCGAGTAATAAACAATTAACTCTCATATATAGAATCATGCATTATATTTCATATTACCAATATGAAAATCGAGTATGAATCACTTTAATTTATCGGTTCAAATACACAGTTAATGGAAAATACTTCGATTTGCACAATAGTATCTATCATACTACATCATCGAACAATTTTGAAACAAATTTACATATAACGTTGGAGTACGGCTATCCCCCGATAAGATATGAATAGAATTTACGAGTAGAATCATATATCTAGAAGTCCCGGGTGTAAACCACAGTCAGAACTGAAATTTTTTCAATTTCATTTTGATAGATAAACTATTTAAATTGTGTTACTCGACTGAGATGAATTCTGGCCAATTCACTGTTGCATTCAAACTGAAGTGCGGTGCTACCAACACCTGAAGTTGGGTATGGAGCTAGTAACGAAGCTTACTCAGAAACAAACTGGATGGAAGATCTGGGTCGATGGCCTTGTGAATCCCATTGCCTCAACTGCCCCCCAAAAACATTGCAAAAATAAGCAAAACACATAAAAAGGAAAAATGTTCATAAAAAGAAAACTCATTTTCATTATAATATGATTATAATCCGATACGCAAATTATGTTATTCTATCAGTTTAGTCAAGACTAGATTTGAGAAAAAGGCTTCCGTTACGAGTCTAGAAGCAAATCATATAACATTTGAGTTGAAGGTGTTTCATAGGTAATTCGACCCTGCTGAATCTGAAATGCTTGTTACCAACTCAAAATCCGGACCGGAAATGAGATATTCAAGATGGCGGCCTATTTTTTGCAGTTTTTTGCATATATCTGGAAAACTATGAGGTTGAGCGCAAAAATTGTTTCATACAAAAATAATCTACATAGAATTTTGGAGGAAAAAGTTCCCAACAAGTTTTTTCTGAAAATGAATAGTGGCGGAGATATGGGAGGGAATAAAATTTGAATTTTGAAATATCTTGAAAAATATAGTTTTTAATAATTGTACCAATGAAACTATATATTTTAGTGACTCAAAAATTCCATAATGAGATATGTACACTGTTTATAATATAATATGTAGCTCATAAAAATTACCTATTCATACATATTAGTCAGGACAAGAAATCTAAAAAATCAAGATTTAGAAGCAAATTAAATAACATTTGAGTCAAAGTTGTTTTCTAGCTAACTCGACACTGCTGAAATCGAAAATGCCAGTTACCAACTCAAGATCCTAACTGAAAATGAGATATTCAAGATGGCGGCAAAAACGGAAATAAACACATTTTCTGCCTTCAATGACCTAAGAACGTGATTCAAACATATATGTTTTTGAGGACAAGAAATTCGCACATTTACCTAGATGAAAACAGCATTCGGAATCTAAGAGAACATTTCAATCAAGAGAAAATGACACAAAAAAACGAGTCAACAAATATAATCGCTATGCGAATTTAAGCACAGTGCCCGGCATTTACATATCTTCATGCATGGGTCCAATCCTTTTCTGCACCGGCACTGGTTTGTCTGGCACATTCCTTTGCAACCACATGCATGAAGAGCATCGCAGGAGGCAGGAATAGGCGGCAGCCTCATGAGGATTGGTTCGAGACTAGTGCCGTCAACTCTCCAGCCACAGTTCTCCGGGTTGGGAACACTTGGTTTGGCGATATGGGCACTCTGCCAAACGCACACCTACGAGAGAGAAGAAAAGTGTGTGATTTTCAAATATGAATATGGAATGCCATATTTACCTTTGAATATGCAGGCGTAGAGCATCGGAGGTTGGAGGCAAATTCTCGGGTTTCTTTACAGCACCAAACAAAAAACTCCTGTTTCGATTTCTGGGCTAATCTGTAGGGAAACAAAACGTAACTTAAAAAATAAAAAAAAACAGCGATTCTGTTTTTACAGACATGTATGTACCTTGTACAGTTGGACGACGAATTTCTCTACTTTTGCAATTACTTGATCTCTTAGAGGGATTGACCCAAGACCTTCTAGAAGTGAACAAGCATCTCCTTTGAATACCTTCCATGCAGCTTTTTTTGTGATGGAGGAAATCTTCGATGTGCTGTCTCACCCGGTGATGGCATGAAATGAAGTGACTTGCTCAGGTGCCAATCTCTCACAGACGTCATGGATTGGTATGAATCTGCGATCCCTTGCTGTACCACTCATGATCCACAACTTCGAACATTTCATTTTCGAGAAGTGGTGTAAGAAAAGCAAACCGAAACCGAAACAACAACACAATCCTCATCATCAGGCTTAATTGTGTTCAGAATACGTGAAATAGCAATGCTATATTGACAGTCGTACAGGACTTTTCTTTGTTCTGCTCTTAAAAGAAGTATTTCTTTGCCACTAGTCTTGATAGATGACAGTTTATCATTTTTTTTTCGATTTGATTGACAAATTATGCACAAGTTACGATTTAAAGCATTGGACATCGAATCGCTACAACTGTCGTCATCCATTATCTAAAAAAAGTATACCATAGTACAGATTGCATGAATGCATTTCACTAAATATTCATAATAAAAAATACATAAAATCCATCCACTTACCACTCAAGACACAATTCCAATTCACACCAATCTTATCTTCGAAACAGATCCAAATAGCAGATCAAGTTCGAATCAAAGCAAAGGTCGTTCCTATTACGATTCACAAAATAACTCAACAAAAAAGCAGCTAGCGTCTTGGCTCTCTGCGTCTGCGCTTTGCTCGCTCAGCGTCATTTTCCGCAATTGCGTGGCGTTATATTGTGCAGCCAATCAGGGACAACCCTACCATAAGCATGCCGTAGCGGACTTTTCAATATACAGGAGTAAATCAATATCTTTAAAGTTTGTAAATAACAATTAAACAAAGCATTTGTCAACTCTTCATTTTAGGTTTTGTATTGCTTGCTTGCTTGTATATACAAATAATGTTTATAAGATACATACATCGTCATATACATATGGTAGGTACACATTTCATTATAAGATTTTTAAGTCACTAACATATATAATTTCATTGGCACAATTATTAAAAACTATATATTTCATGATATTTTAAAATTGAAATTTTATTCCCTCTCATATCTCCGCCACTGTTCATTTTCAGAAAAAACCTGTAAGAAACTTTTTCCTTCAAAATTCAATGTAGATTATTTTTGTATGAAACAATTTTTGCGCTTAACCTCATAGTTTTCCAGATATATGCAAAAAACTGCAAAAAATAGGCCGCCATCTTGAATATCTCATTTCCGGTCCGGATTTCGAGTTGGTAACAAGCATTTTCGGATTCAGCAGGGTCGAATTATCTATTGAACACCTTTAACTCAAATGTTATATTATTTGCTTCTAGAACTTCAGTTTTGCGATTTCTTGTCCTAAGTTTACCTTTCGACACCATAGTTCACCTTGTGATGATGACACTGGGGTGACAAGGACATTCGTTAGACCAATTCCTTATTGGAAATAACTAACGTTTTAACTTGAAAATAACAAATTTGTGTACCTCAAACTTTGTAATCATTGAAATTATTTCTTCCAAGGAAATTCGCGAACTCTCGTGTTTTCACTGAAACTTAACTTACAAGTTTATATTCAGTGTACATAACTGCCATAGTTCGCAGCGTTGTAATATCAATTACTGCACTCTGTAGTTCCTACTTTGACAAAGCCACCCGCGGCATAATATGTTCTCTTCAGAATATACAAATTTAAGTTTCAAACTGCACCATCTTTACTGAAAAGATATAATTGTAAATATACGTTTTCTATAGAATGTATGGTTGCCTTCCATATCGGATTATTCAGTATTCAGAAAGTATTTTCAATTCCGTAAATGCTGGTAGTCAGACGACTTGTTCGCTCTTTGAACGAACAAGAATATTTTTGTTCCATTCCAAAAAGGACAAAATGACAAAAGAGTTGAGTAGAATCCAATGGCATGCATATTTATAGCAACAAACTTCTTTCCCGCCAGTTCTGATGATGCATTCTGTCGGAGTTTGTTTTTATAATTGCAGAGAGTTTTGAACTGTACCATTAATTTTAAATTACTATAATATTGTTTTTAAACAATTACATTAAATAAAGTAATGAACATAATTTGATGTAACGTATTGTTGAAATGGGGATCAATCATTGAAAATCCAGAAATTCCTATTATAAAAATTATTACGTAGAATTGTATAAGTGAGGTTAGGTGAGCAGGACAAGGTCAGTAAAAAATAATTTGAACTTGCATGTTGACGTCTTGTTCAGGGTCAATAATACAAATACCTAATGTCAACATGTGGAATCCAAACTTGTCCTACATAAGTCAATTCAGAAAAATAATACCAAAATGAAATCAAAATATGACAGTCATTATATACCTACCTACATAACACAATTTTATAATCAGTGACAAGTTGAAATTGATAAAATGTATAAAATGGAATGATAAATAAATGAATAAACCATAAGACCTAACTACCTATCTTTAGTTGTTCATGAAAAAATTGTTGAAATTACGATAAACTAATTCATCGGAGTTGCATATCATTTCTCCACGGATTGGTAATTCAACTACATTGATTCTGTGCGTCAACGGAATTAATAAAAAAATAAACTGAATTGGGAAGTTTAGTTTGGCTTTTTTGATAATTTGTATTTCGATAAATTGATGATATAGAATCGAAAACTGGGGGAACTGCGCTCACCTAAGCAAAGTATTTTTTTGTTGCTTACTTTACTCACAGGTACACCTACTCTTTTGATATTCACATACACGAACATTAGAAAATTTTAATAATTTTTTTGGTTTTTGACCAAAAATTGATATATTGACTTTGAGCGCAATTGTCCAATAGAGAGGGGTAATTCTGATCAAAATTTTTTTGATTGATATGGCAATACTTCACTGCAAAAATATGGTAAGTGAAGTTAACGCTGTTTTTCTATGTACCTACTTAACACATTTGTGCAGTAAAGCATGAAGAATAGAATATAAAACTGCGAGCTGTTACAAAGACTCATAAATCTAAAACCTAAGAAAATGAAAACAATATTAGTCACAGTTGTCGCACTTATAGCCCACAGCACTGTCGAGTCGAATTGCTCCTTTCCGAAACAGTCAACACAAACGGTCAGAATTTTTTTTTAGGTTAGGATAAATACGCAAGCTTTGCATTAAAATGATTCTATAAGATGTTACATGCCCTAAAAAAATATCTTACAAATGTGAAATAACATAATAAGAAGGTATCTTCAAATATATGAGACACTGAAATTATATGAAATGACAGCAAAACACGTAATCGTCTATCAAACATACTACCCCAGGTAGCACCTCATATTGACTGAATCTTGATTTCATATGGGGCCAATATGGCCCAATATTATTCCAATGTTAGTGTGCTACAGTGATATTGTACAAATATCGCAATATTTTGAGGGCAATATTGCTTCAAGAATATTACACCAATATTATTTTTGAAATATTAGACCAATATCGCCGAATGTACACATTTCTTTTTCTCGCCAATATTGTTATTTCAATATTTTGCCAATATTTTTCCAATATTGTACCAATATTGTCCTACGAGATCTGTATTTGTGACTAATTTAGATGAGTTTGGCGCCTAGCAGAAATGCAGTGAAGGCCAGTGGCGTCTCCTAAACACGAAAAGATACTTGCACTGCACTGTTTTGAACTGTCCGGTATAGTTATGAATATACTGGAGTTTGATCCCAACAACGAACCGCTGTTTTTAATACCTCGACACGTGTTTCAATCACCAAGTAATCATCTTCAAGGGGAAGATTGAATGTTTAATTTTCCTCTTGATCCTGATTGAAAGACGTGTCGAGGTGTTAAAAATAGCGGTTTGGTGCTGCGATAAAACTCCAGTATATTCACGAAAAGATACATAAAACTCTGGTGAGCGCCATTCCCCACTGAGCGCCATTCTCACCCCAAGTAGCAATTCAACGTTGCGGCAACGTGTTCGAAAAAGTTGTGCAACCAAACATAAGTTGCGTTGCCGACGTCAACACAGCGTTGTCACAACCCTGTTTTACACCAATTTGGTCATTTTTGCGTTTTTACAACGTTTCTGCAGCAACTGTAGGTAGCAGTTGGTCGTTTTCTAAACGTTGCTGAATTTACTTAAGAACAACTGCACACCAGCGCCCTCTGCTCAAGCAGCAATGACAGTTTATTTCCTATGGTGTTCAGAAAATAGTTGATTTATCAACCAAATAATTACTGATGGCCAAAATGGACACCAAGAAAAAACTTTCTGGCAACTACTACCGCAAGTTAATGTTGAAATATTTCATGCTCAATATTATCGAAAAATAACGATTACGAAACAGAAATTGCCAACGCATTACATTTTACTGTCAAATATACCATTGTTTCATGCTAAAAAACACGTGTGCTTTCAATCTGTTGCGAAGTTTTCAAATGTCAAGAAAAAGAAATATATTTTCATAAACAATTTTCAATGTTAATATCGATTCAAGCGTGAACTAAATATGAAATACCTATGAATTATTTCTAGAGAACTAAAATGAGGCTTTAAAATCCTTTCTAAATGTTCGTTTTACATCATCCCAAGTTTTAATGGCCGACCTTGAATTACACTTTCAATATGGCGTAGGAGTCAGGTAACTAAAAATATACTAATTTTTAACGTTAGTCTGCCATACAACCAACTTTATACCCGAAGCGCGACTGGAGTTAATTATCGGACCAAAAACTGAACCAATTCCAACTAACGAATACATTCCGCTCCACATTTTGTAACCCGTCTCTTTCGCGTTTTTCCCTCAGTTCTTCCAAATTATTAAACTGTTGTACATGGTCATAATCAAGTTGTTTCTCCTGGCTATAATACAGTTGTTCCTCTGAAAAAGTAGTAGCTTTCCTCAATATCTCTTTATTCAGGTAGGCACTTGTTCCTTAAGAAACTAAACTTGAGATTTCCAAACTGTCTTCATGTTAGCTTTTGCCCGTGAAGTTTCTTCACGACTTTTTTTTTATCTGTAAGGGAAGACAGTGAATTTGTAAGCACTTTTCATTTCCGATTTGAAAGTTAAGTTAGGATCATTCTAGTCCTTCTTCCTTTACTATAAATAAATTTTCTGTCAAACAATTCAGCAAACAATGGTTGTTGTCACTGAATTGAAAAATATATAATAAATCGGGTAAATAATTATTATCTAAATTTGGCCTACACGTCCTCTGAAGTAAATATTTGAAGGAAGGTTAGTTGTGAAAATGTTTTCACCTTAACTGAAAAATTACCCACTGCTTAGTTGAATCTCACAAGGTCACTTTACTGTCGGGAAAACGTTTAAAATAACTAAAGTTGTCAACTTAAACGTTTTTAGAACGTTATTACCATTCCCAGAATATTTACAACTTGTAGTCGGTTGAGTAAACGTTATGACCACGTCGTAGCTTGACTGATGTCATGCTCAACGTTAAAACACCGTTTACCGGTGGTTTAGAGAGCGTCGTTTCATAAATGACTAATTTCTACACCAACTACAACGTTAATTTTGGTGTATTATATGGTTGTCGTCGCCAAAATGCTACTTGGGACACTCTCCCTTCCGAATGCAATATTTCCGAAAATAACTGAAAAGGCTCATTTACAGAAGAAGCCGTTAATATAGCTTCCACCAACCAGCGTCTACCGTGTACTCTCAAGTAATGATTCAGACTGAAACTTGAAACTTTCTTGATGAGTTTGTGCAATCTACATAATCCACATCGTCAGTGCAGCATTGTACATTCAATATGCGTAGGTTACACCTGACCTGGCCTTTGTGGCGTATGTGATTTGCTGGGATTGCACATTAAATCAGAAATTCTCTTTGGGAGCTTCGATATAATCATAATAATCCTCATCACGGTTTGAGCGGGACCATGGTTGGTAATTTGCAATCATCCATGGATAATGAATCGGGTCAATTAAATGAATGACTATTGCACTCCTCTTAAAATTTTCACATAATCTAACCAATCACAAATCAAAGACTATTAATTTTGATTGGTATATCAGCGTTGGTGTTTCTGTTGCAATCTATCCTTAGGAGAAAAAGCAAAGTTTGACATGGTTTCGGGGGTTTTAACCTTCCACAGTACGGGAATAGAAAATCATAATAATTCAAAGAAATGTTTACGAGCGTAAAGAGTAAATAATCCTCTACAAAATCAAACTCTCCATCAACACTTAGAAAGTTTTACAGGTTGTAGCCTTAGACGTCAGAATGAATCGATTCGGTGCAACTATTTTGTATATTTTATAATAAATTGTCTCACGCTTCATGAAATATTATAGCCGAATACCACCCGAAAAATCAAATATTATTGATTATAATTTCCCCCTAACTCAACGTATATCCTTGAAATACCACTGGACCCAACGCTTTTTCACTCGTTTTATAAGATCCTATTTTGTAAAATATATTTTTATCGAAAAGTAGCTTATGAGATAAAGTCGTTCTATTCTTCGTTGTGTGCAAAAATATTTCAGTGTGTTCGATTTTATTTCAAGAGACTCCATAAAGCCTCCCTGACGAGTGGGAAACCACGAAACAGCTGTCAGCTGTCCAAGGGACTGATTTTCGTAGAAGTCGTGTCAGAGGCTCCGCACATTCCGCAAACCTAGGGGTAAAGTTACGGTCGTAGTTATCCAGACCTAATTTTTTTTTATTTCCTTCGAGTTCCGGGGCACCCCGTAGTCACAAATGGCCTGGATCCGATCAGGGTCAGGGCAGATACCCACTGGGGATACCCGGTAACTTAAAAAGGACATTTCTGTCTGAAAAAATCGACACTTGTTAGCCCTGATAGTCAAACCAGCCTGCTGCAACCTAGAGAAAACCTGCTCTAAATGTTGTAAGTGTTCTTGAAAGGAAGGCTATCAAAAATCGAGAAAATTCTTCTCCAAAAATAGTACGAACAGCGCGAGAAAAGGGCGGTGCATATGCCGAAAGTGAGGACGCACCACTGGTAAGTCTTAGAACCTACCATGAAACCGGTGTATTTCCTATCCTTTTTTCGTATAGGTATCTGCCAGTAACTTTGGGTGAAGTCTATTCTTGAAAGATAAGTCTTTCCATTTAGTGACCTAACTATGTCTTCAATGCGCAAAGGTAATTCCCAATCAGGTTCCATGACAGAATTTAAGTGTCTTAACAGATACGGATGTCCTTATTTCTTTTCACCGTAGTCATGGGGGGGGGAAATATAGGGGTTTGATGCCCGTTCAATCACGCCCCATTTTTCCATTTGCATAATAGACTGATTAACCGCATCCCGGTGCGCCACTGGAATGGGATAAGGTTTTATGAAGATTTCGTTATTATTTTTTAAATTAATTTTGTGCTCATACCAAGTAGTGCTACCAGGGACGTGTTCGAAAATATAGTACCATACTTTTCTATTAAATGTTTTAAATAATTTTTCTCCTCCTCCGAAAGTAACAAACAATGTGATAACATCTCAGATGAATTGACAATATCTGATTCCACGCTTACAGTACATTTATCAATTTGTTCGTTGTTATATGTCTTATTAACTACGCCTGAGATGCCCACAGCTTCTGGGTTTCTCAAGTCATGACATGAGTCTACTTCCGGAATAGAAAACCACTTATTTTCATTCACTAACAAAATTGTTTTTTCTTCCAGGTTGATGACTGCCTTATTTGACCTTAAAAAATCAAGGAAAGGTCAGATCTGGTATCATCAGAAATTCTTGAACAAATTCTCCATTACCTATTTTAAAACTGAAATATAATTGGGCTTTTACATTTCTAAATTTACATTTGAAAGCACCGATTACCCGTATGCCTGTGCATGGGAAGAAAAGTATTGTTACAGACCCGATATTTGATAAAGACTTCTCGAATTATTCGAGATCGTTCGATGAATTAGATGGAAAAATCTGGAAGAACTTTTTGTTCTGGATCAATCGTCGAACATTCTTATTGTGTTCTATTGATTTCTTCATTTTTCTAGAACTTTATTTTTATATAAAAGCAATGCATTTGTGATAAAAGTAAGTTACGTTGAGTTACCTTGGATACAAGTATTTTGGTATCAGAATTTCAGTTCTGACAGTGACTTGTATTACAGTAATGTCAAGTGAAGTTTGAATAATAAAGGCAAGTCCATACCAGTGTACACTTATTTTTGAACCCGAAGACGCAACAGTATATCTTGTTTGGTATCAGAAAACTGCGTCCAGACATCTTCTGAAACTGCGCTAATTGTAGAACCACTATCAATCAGTGCGGGGTAATTGTAACCATATAAATTTATGTTAATAATGGGAGAACGTATTTCTGCAATTCCATGAACGAAATCACATTCCTCCATCAGTTGTTCCAAGGGGTTATTTTGAATTTTGGAATTTGGAATTTTGACCCTATCTAAAACTGCTCCAATGTTCGAGCCTAAACATGGAGGGTTTCCTTGTTTTCCGACTCCTCAACTCCATCGGTATTCAGCGCTGATATATTTTTTGTAATTGGAACTTCTTCGTGGGGATCATTTTTGTTTTGAAAATTATATCTATTTTTTTGAAAAAAATTACTATTTGTTTTATTTTAGTCATACCCATAGAAATTATAATATATATACTTACTCTAGAATGCCAATCCCCTCTTCGTGGGACACTGAAAAGTGTTGTAAAATTCCAAATGTTTTCATCAATGCGCATGCCCATAACCGGTCTCCTAGCTCTGCAGCGTTGACAAATTTCAGAAAATTTTATCTTTGTAGTCGAGATTCTGTCGAAAATAATCTAACATTACTGTGAAACCTACCCAAATTTCCGTTGACTTGTTGGGATCGTGCAACAGTGTTATCAGTTTTCAATTGTCGCAGAGGAAGGAAGGTAGTTTGCCAGAGCCGGTTTGGGTTAGTTTGGTGGTTCAGGCGATTTGTGTTCATTGTGAAATTAACCATTAACGTTATTTGTTTATTTAGATGTACTTTTCTTATTACTGTTGTTTACTTCAATTATTCATCGGTAGTGTGTATGTTGGTTTTCAGGTTTTTCTGTAGTGAAATTTTAATTTTGACAATGTTGACAAGCACGTCAACGTTCTTGAATATGAATTGTTGATGGCAAATCTAATAAATAACATAAATAGAGCAGAAATAACTCCCATCTCTTTAATAAAACTGAGAATAGGAACATAACATTCCGCACTGATGTTCATCATCTCAATGTACGTTATAAATCAAGACTAACCCCACCTCTACATAAAACAGCTCAATTTCGATCATCTTTCTCGTATCAGATAACCTGGCTATACAACACGGTTCCCGATGAAATGAAGACTCTACCAATAAATTTATTTAAAAAAAAGATACAGAAGCTTTTGTTCAATGAAGAAATGTTTTTTAATTAGTTTCTTATTTATTCACACTTTTTTTTTTTCCATATTCTTTATTATTTCTTTAACGAAGTAATATGAGATGGTTATGCATCGTAATATAATGTACTATTTTTTGTATTTGTATTTTTAGGATAGCCATCAATGATATTTTGTATTTTGTCTCATATATTTTTAATTTACTTTCCTTTCTTTTGTACGGTTGAGTGTAAGAGAGTACTAACCTGTCCTAGACGGGTGAAGCGCTAACTCTGCCTATTGATAGTTTCTGTAACCTGTCCTTCTATCAATAAAAGCAATTTATTATTATTATTATTATTAATATTAATCCTTTCTTTACGTTTGGCTTATATAAATCATTTTAAGCTTGACGCAAAAGGCATGACATGGCATGGTGATCCAACAAATTCACTCACAAGCTAGCTCACTCCTCCGGAACATCGCAGAAAGGTTGGTGATTTGTCTGTGTTTTATAGATATTTCCATGAACGATGCTCTTCCGAAATATTATTACTTAATCGTTCCACCGTTAGCGGTCCCTTCGAGACTGACCCGTCGAGCTCCAGTCCTCAGCACATCCATATGCCGTCACTTTGGAGACATGCCGAACATCTGTTTCCCAGAATATCAATTCCTACCTACCTTCCTTTGGTTCTCACGATGTTCTCTGAACAATACAGGATGTTTCTTTCCGTGGGAATCAGAACTTCATCAATAGTTTACCTACTCAAGATACATTTTTTCATTGTTATTTTATTCGATGAATTTCTCGGATATAATCAGTTTCACAACATAGGTATGCCCACCAAAACTTTTCGTGTCTCATAGACTGCCCTGACACCAACGTATTATTAAATCGATTTTACTCAATATCATGAATCATTTAAAAATCGCACTGAAACCCACCCTGGTATGAATGAAAATGTTCCTGATCATGCGCACTAAATAATGCATCGAACTTTTTACAACACCCCCATTGAATTGGCATTCTAGAGTAAGTATATATTATAATTTCTATGGTCATACCTGTGATATGTATCACCGGTTGGATCAGGAGTTATTTGACTATGTTTGTGGAAATAGCTATCAGCCTGCCGCAATCGTTCAACCGCGGAGGCTAAATCAGTAGCGTCGACTAAAACACACGAAATGTGCGGGGCAAAATGTCGAGCGATTATCGCGATGAGGTGACCTTAAGAGAAAGGCAATTGTAGATATTTTGCCATTACGACATACTTATCAATATACTCCACCAAACTACCACTATTCTCAGCATACCTGGCTGATTCTAACTCAAGTTTGACTCTTAGTTGTTTATCTGGGCCTCAAAAATTATCAACGAAATTCTTCATAGTTTCGCGATGAATTTATAAAAGCATCAAACCATTTTTTGAATAAGCAGCTAGTAATTAAAGCAAATTGGTTCATATTTATCCCATTTAAATCAATAAAAGTTTCAATAAAGTTTGAAAACTCCAATGGGTGCAACTCATTTTCTTTATCGAAGGTAGGTAGTGACTGAACAGACTTTAAGATTTTGGAATTTCCTACCATTAAATTATCCCTATTGTGGTACAACCTGTATACTATTTGTGTTCTGAAAACCAATATTATGTACCTGGAGACTAGTCAAACTATTTCCATTACTGATTGAACTCCAAGATGGCATTTTGGCAGTTCTTTGAGTTTGTGCAAAAGTTTGTTGATTGTTGCTATTGTTAGTAGCAGACAAATTTTCTGGGGGTAATGAAATTCGGTTATAGTAGGAATTATTTGTCGTAGGTAACCTATTAATGGCTTTCGACACTTCATCACTAATCAATTTTGTTAATTCGGATTGAGAAAGAGTTATCATTTTGTGAGGATCATATTGTTCACTATTTCTTGATTTTTCAGCCGGAAGAGTCTGTGTTGAAAATATTGGCAAAGTGGCTGCTTCGTCTTGTAGATTCGGCAACAGTGAAGCATTTTGCGATTCAAAAGTAGGTAAAGAAAATTCCTTGTACCTTGTACAAGTCCTTCATTACTCAATCTTACTGTTTCCATGGATGAATTCGCGTTCAGCGACCTTCTGTTTGTGTCCTCAGGTCTTCGATTTCGGAGATTATAACTGGATAATGATTGCGGAGTTTTACCTTATCTTCTCTGGCCTCGAGTTGGTCGACAAGATGTTGCAAAACACTCTGTAATCTCAGGGTTTTTTGTTCGGGTTCACAGAGTGAAAAAGATGTGGCACACAAAGTGGCGAAAAAAGGTTTATTTCTAACGGGTCCAACAATGCAGTTCGGAAAAGGCCGTGAGACAAATCTAAAAATGATAAACTATGATAAAACCTAATTTGTTAACACCATGCCGGACAGAAAACACATAACACAACAATATACACTTCGATAATAAATTACAGGTATAGAAAAAGCAGCCACCTACCTAAAAATGCAGGCACCGATTCAGAACACGAAATGGAGTGTTTGAAATCATCTAACCACAAGCAATTCGTGGATTTCTCACTGGTGAAGTACCTAGTGAAGTTTCGTAGTACGTTAAAATATGATTTAACAGCCCTTCTACGAATCGTCTTCTCAAAAGGAAAGAAATGGAAAAAAGAACTCATAAAAAACTGAGTTCGAGACTAGCGTCTAGCGACAGCCCGGATATTTTGGCTGGCGACAGTGTTGCCAGACAAAATTTTTGAAAATCTTCAGACAAATCGACTAAAAATCCCTAAAATTCCTCAAAATATAATACGATGATGTGCGCATGCGTTGAAAATAAAGACAGCTGCATTTTCACTTTGCGCATGCGCGAAAACCAAGGTTACGAAATGTTCGATGCAAAATTTAAATATTTTCCTGGTTCTATAAATTCCTTTTTTAAAACTACGATGTAATATATGAATAAATTAACTTTTATAATTTTTAGGTACATAAGTATAACAAACGTTTGGAAATAAATAAACTGAAAGGACTAGATATTCCAATTGAAAGTGAATCAATCCGACAAAATAATGAAACCTGATAGATAGCCAAATTTTTACTATACGCATGCGCAAAAACCAAGGTTACGGAATATTCAATGCAAAATTTAAATATACCTAATACAAAAACAAATATTACATTAAAATATATTCAGGTATTTGTTCCTGATTATCCTGTCTCATTATATTATTGAACCATTCAAAGTTATTTGTTTAGTATACTTTTCGAATAAATTAATATTTGGAACCTTTGGTGCGAATACAATTCAAGATTTAGTGTTTTTTCAACAAATAAATATTATATTTATTAGTAAGGTTATTCTGAACTTCCATTGTCAATGTGGACAAAGAAAAGAAACATGATCCGCTATCCCTGATTTCGTTGTTTCTCCTCGTTGAGTGTTTCTTTTGTGTTCAGCGAGTCTCACTGCGAATGGTGTTACCTGACTTGAAACATGTGTATTTTGTACTTCGACCCAATTCGTCTTATTAGCGGATCATGTTTGAACGACCCAACACAACATCAAATGGACGGAAGCCGAAGTCATCCACAAAGAGAAGAGCTGGTATAGAAGGAAGTTTAAAGAGACTGCATATATTATAAACAATAATGTCTTTAGTCAAGCGAGCATAGAAATCCGTAATGTGTGGAAACCCTTAATTAGTGGTATGGATCAATTGAAATTACGATAAAAATTAACAATGCTATACCAGAGTGGGCTTGGCACGGTATTCAACATACGTACCTGGACACAGACAAATTACCCTCAGGCAAATTACCCCCAGGCTACTAACACAAAGACCACCCATATATAAGAATTCTTGAGAATGTCGCATTACACTTGAAAACGACTGTAGATCTCGACAACTAAAACGTCGTGAATAAAAATTGCAGATAATTGCATTATTTCTTTTCTTTGTCCGTATAGAAAATGCAAGTCCAGAAAAACCTTACTAAAAGTGAAACATTGTCAACCACTTTGATTTTAGTTCGAAAATATGAATAGGAAATTCATAAAATCTATCAGATGTTGTTCAATGTCCAGCGTGGCTTGTGCCGGGGAAGTAGTTGTTTTCTGTTAGATATTACAAATAAATCACATTTTTCATTTTTTAATTTTCATGGAGAATGTTCCCATTGTCAACCACCTTCAAACAAAATTATATTTATTATTAACCTCTATCTTCTCATAAAAATGATTTTTTTTACTTTTTTTCATCCGCCGAACAGTTTTCAACTCAAAAAACAAAATGCATTTCATTGAGACTAACAAAAAAAGGCATAAGTGGAAGCACAGCATTTCATTTTTTGAATAAAAAATAGTTCGCCGGTCGGAAAAAGGCAGAAGAAACCATTTTTATAAGAAGACAGAGGAAATTTACAAAAATAATATTTATTTAAGAAAAGACAGGGACGTCACTGATGAATATTAGAAAAAAATTTGTCTTGGAAAAAACTTCATCTTTGAAAAAAATTATTTAACAAAATTGAAAGAAAAAATGGGTTTCAGAGATATTGGGGAGTTACTGATATTTTTGTTGAATTTCAAGATCCTGTATCTCAGAAATAATCCGGTTGCGGGCCTATGTATATATTAAGAGTTTTTCTTAAAATCATTCAAGGATTATCGTCCTTCAGGATCAGCATTCAATTATGAAACACCCTGTAGTGAATGCAGCTATAGTGAACATAATTTCAATCGGTTAGTTATATTTTCCATTCAGTCTTAAGCTTTCCAGACAGGTTTGTGTGCGAACTACATAATCGAAATGGTCACAGCTTCGCAACGACATGCAAAGGTAGTGACTGCGGTGCACTTTGTGGCTTCTGTTAATGCCAAAACTAAACGTCGCATTAGCTATTCCCTTTGCTAAATTCTACATTCCATCTACGAGTCTGAGGTTTCGAAGCCAAATGCACTTCCGTTCGACTGTACGTTCTCAACCACTGCAATCAGGATAGTTTAGTCGTGACAAAATGTCAAAGGAATTGGCCAATTTGCACAAAATCCTCCATAACTTGCAGTCACTTGAAGTATTTTTATGGTTCGTTCTGATTGCAGGAAATCCGACACCTGACCCAATATGACAAACTTACGAGCTAATAGGAACTGCCGAATTGAAATAATTATACGAATTTACTCACTTCGAAAGGTGAAACATAAAACTGAAATTGTCGATGGTTGGAAGTATGGAAGAATCAATTACTCATGAAAATTTCACACCTCACTTTTTCAGCCAATCAAAAAATTGGTTTTTATTTAGTTGCCATGGCAACCCAAAAAATTTCCGGAAATTTTTATCCTCCTGGGTACCCTGGGCGAAATTAATAAGTGGAAATTTTTCTGTCAAATATTTGACATGTGATAGTTACCATTTTGCTTTTATGTACGAATGGAATGCTATTTTTCATATGAAAGGAGATAATATTTCATAATTATATATTCACTAAATATTTCGAATGTGTCTGAAAATATTTTGAGAACTTGCATTTCTACGATGAATAGGTCCATCGGTAAAAAATGTATATCAATCAAATCTATCTATGCTTGACTTGATGAACTTAATATTTGAAACAATTTTATTCAACTTATCTTTTCGTGAATACTCGGCTGAAATTTTCAAGAATTCCTTTCCACATCACTTCCCAATAGACAATCCGCATGGACCAGTCAAAACTATTTTAGTTCTGCGTGATGTGCAATGTAATTTTAGGTTGAAAATGTCGCAAAATGAGTGTTCCTTTCTCACATACAAACACCGCCACTAATACCAACGCGTAACTGTCATTATATCAACAAAAACCATTCATGGCCCACTGATGTTACAACTTGTTTTCTCTCAGAATAATCTACAAGTCAGTTGAATTAACCATTAATTTAATATATTTTGGTGTGAAATTTTCTTACCGAATCCCCCGCGTGCTTGAATTAATTGCTGGAAATTTATCTCGTACATGAATAATTTTCAAAAAATTCATGTACTCGAAAAATTTCCGGAAATAATTCAAGCACTAGGGAGATTATAAGTGAAAATTCATTGTCAATGTACGAGTAGTACCGGAAATGATTGTTTTGAATTTGGAGTCGTGGAAAGGGTGCTAAAAAAGGTGGTGCGCAGAAAGTTAATCACAATTTTTGATTTGAATGAAATTCTGAACAGTCATTATATTAGATCTGGTTGTTCAAAAATATCAATTTTTGAATTAGTTAAAAAAATGATAAGATAGGTAATTGGTGTAAGAATGATTACTAAACCAGGGCCAATAATTTAAAAAAATCTCAGCAGTATCTGGATGGTCGGAAAATTTAAGTTATGAGGAAAAATCAAAACGACTCAGTAAAAGTTCCGGAAGGGGGTAGGGGTAGCTAATATACGTTTCAAGGTTTGGATATTGGTTTCTACGATTTGTGACTGAAAAAGTTCAATGAAAATTATGTAGATTATTTAATAAAAAAAATTAATCAAGAATTTTTTAATATAACCTCGACATCAACAAGAAAAACGCTAAAATCGCTTTTTTTTTCATCTTTCGCAAAAAATATTTTTTTGTTCAAATGAGTTTTTAATGAGCTATAAGTTTTTCACAGCAAAATAGTTATTTATCGATTGTATACGAATTTAAATAATTATTTTCAATTGAAAAACGTGGATAACAATTTTTCAACTTTATCAGTATTCAATTTCGACTTCTTGGTAGCATGAAAAAATATGGAAAAGCAAAAAACTGTAGTAAACTGTAGTAATTTTGAGAATTTCTTATTTTTTATTGCAAATAAGCGTCAGAATTTATTAAAAAGATTGATTTTCATGTGAGAGAGACATATAGCATCTGTTTTCAGAGTAACTTGATTCCATACTTTTTAAGCAACGAAAGAACTCAAAGTACTTTCAGGAAGGTATACGGAATGCAGAGTCTTGGAATGTATCACGCCTACTTTTACAGAGAAAGAATCAGTTTCCGAGAAATTGCTGAAAATTATCCGCTATGATAGGAGACAATAGTAGATGTCGCCATATCGTCGTGCTGAAAAACCGTCTAACATAAAACTATTTCAATTTAGAACTAAAGAAATCGAAAGATTCGAAGAGGACCTCGAAGAGAAAGAAAGCTGCATTATTATTTTTACTCAGTTTGTGAATAGAATAGTAAAAATTGTGAAGGTATAGCCATTGTTCACTGAAAATTTTCCTCATTCGATAATTTTTCGAGCAATGTTTTCGGTAATTTCAAAAACATTAAGAAATAACTGGATGTAAATGAAATTATATCATGTGGAAATTCATATTTTTCATCAATTTAAACGCTTATATGCAATAAAAAATACGGGGAATTTTCAAGATTTTATGAAAAAGTCGTTTTTTTGTTTTTTTTGCATTTTCAATGATATTTTTCCATCCGAACAATATATTTTGTGACACTATTGTGAAGTCTAGGTTTCAACGAAGGAATTGAGCACTAATGAAGTTAAAAAATTTAAAAAAAAATGATTTGTATAAAATCGAAGTATTAATATTTCGCTTTGAAAATATTACAAGGTTTTATATATTTTTTGTTCGGTTTTAGCGTTTTTCTCTTTAATTTTGAGATTACATTGAAAAATAACTTTTTCTATATATTTAATTTTTCCCAGTTTCTAGTCGATTACTTCTCAGTGTTGTGAAACTTCGAAACACTTTATAGGTAACCAGCTCTCACAGCTCTAGGAACAGATTTCCAGTGGTGATGATACAGATGTGAATTTATAGAACATTTATTATTCCTGATATTCCATTTCGAGTTTTCAGTATTAAGAAATTTATATTTCGGTGCCATGTTGGAAACTTAATAAACGAAATGGAGAAACAATCCGTACTTAAATATGGACATTCGTTAATCGTTTCATTTTATTTGAATGCGTTATTAACAGAAAACGACAATTTTTTGATACTGCTATATTTGTCAGTTTATTGGAAATATAAAGCAAAAAAGTTAATTGATTTGTCTATATTAAACCCACTACAGTCCACAAATATAATTTTAGAATACAAAATAGTCTTAGCAACAATTATAGAATGGGTATACAACAACCTGGTAGAATTCAATACCAGTAGAATCCTAGCATGTCTTTTCCTTATAAAGACTGGTATCACAGAGGCCAGCGTATTCATTTCGGGAGCATCCATACCAATATAGTACACCATTTTGTTGTTTGATATCATCATCAGCAGTACCCCTTTTTTTTATTACACTATTCAACAGATACAAGATACAATTACAGAATAGGAGTATACAGTAAAGTATACAACATAACTTTTACATATCAATATTAAATGGTAAAAACAGAACAGTCCAGTTTTTTTAAAGAGGCCACACTGCAGCAAAACATGTTAATGGTTTCATTCATCCTATCATATGTGGAGCACATTTTATATACAGGCTCGTATAACTTAACGTTTGTGTGACAAAGCGAGAGATAGAAAGTATTATTTCTTCGAGATGTGAGCCTAGGAATATGAAAGTTTAACATGTCCAAAATATGATATGTCAAGATCTCATACCTGGTAGACAAGAAGATGCCCACGAATTCCTGTTTTTTGGTAGAAGCTATGGAAAAAGCTTACTTCAGCCGTTTTAATGATTTTTCTGTTTTTGATTCCAAAATTAAAGAGACCACTCCATTCAATCAAATATTGGGGGGATTTTTGAGATCAGATATGAGGTGTCTGAGGTGTAGTCACGTCAACTCAACGATTCAGCATTTCCAGGACTTGTTGTTGGACATTCGGGAAGCCGAGACCCTGAATGAAACTTTGAAGAATTTTTTTCAAGTGAATAGTTTGACGACGAATGCTATCGGTGCGATTGGTGTAAAAGAAAAGTCAGAGCTACAAAACAATTTTCTTTGGAGAGATCCCCTATGGTGCTCTGTATCCAGCTGAAGAGGTTCTCATTCGGAAACATAAAGATAACTAAACATTTAATGTTCAGACAGAGGCTAGATCTGACGGTGTACTCGAGACAACACATAAATGAACCACTAATCTATAGGGTTGTCGCCGTTGTGTCCCACATAGGACCCACTTTGAGTTGCGGCCACTATGTTACCTTAGCGCAGACACCGACTGGTAGTTTTTTTGAATTTGGTGATGACATCGTTCGTGCAGTCTCCCATGAAGTTGTTTTCATCACAAATGCATATATTATGTTTTACGAGCTGGAATCTCCTTAGTCATTGCCAGACAGATTGGATGTTTTTTTTTACTTTATGTTACCTTTTTATGTATTTCACCTTGTACAAGATTAATCTTGAATTTAAATATTAATTTACAAAATATAACATGTGACCTGTTTCGTCGAGATTCAAGTGAATCCACTGAAAATCTAGAAAGAAGTTTCTCATGCGGAAACCCTACTGACCTACTAACATATGAGAAATATAGTGGTAGAAACGTTTTTTCATTTATTCCAAAATCTTTCGTCACTCTGATGATGAATCCTAATGATCTATATGTTTTTTTAACAGCTTGCTGTATATGATTTCTAAAAGAAAGTTTTTTGTCAAATATTACTCCTAGATCTTGGAGGGTTTCGGGGTGGTTCAATACAACATTTTCCGTTTCATAATTGTGAGGAATTGGATTCACCTTGGCGGTGAAGGACATAACAAAACATTTGGAGACATCAAGGAATAAGTTACAGTACAGTACAGTCCTCTCTGGTGATGATTTTATGGTATATCTTAAGATCATCGGCGTACAGTATGTGACGGACAGTGAGAGCATCAACAATATCATTAATAAACATTATGAAAAATAAAGGGCCATGATTAGACCCCTGGGGTACACCCGAAGTTGGAAGGATTTCAATAGATCTGTGACCATGGAAGTAAACATACTGCTTTCTCTCATGAAGGTAGGAATGGAATAAAGATGTGAGACTTGGAGTTAGCCCAAAATTCGATAGTTTGTGAAGAAGGATTCCATGGTCCAGCCTATCGAAGGCCTTCGAAAAATCTTTATAAATTATATCACATTGAGAGCTTTCTTCAATAGTGTCAGATATATGTTCTGTGATACACACTAAATTTGTTACCGTTCACCTTCCTTTGAAGAAATCATGTCGACGAGGCGTGATTTGATTTTTAAAATGAGAATAAATAACGTCATAAGGTAGAATTTCAAAAGTTTTCGAAAAATTATCAATAGCTACTATAGGGCGGTAGTTGCAAATGTCTGATTTATCTCCCTTCTTGAAGACAGGTATGATTTTTGATTCTTTACATAGTGTAGGAAAAGTATTAGTTGAGAGACATAAGTTGAACAATGTTCGAAGCGGGTCTACAAAGGCAGCTGCAAAGTCTCGTAGCACAAAAGATGGGATATTGTCAGGTCCACTAGTCAATTTGGATTTAAGTTTTCTCAATGCGACTAACACTTGCTCTTCAGTCACTTTAGTTATTGCCATATTAGGATTATTATTAATTAGATCGGAGTGAGTGATATCTGTGGGAGCTGAATAGGACTGCTGAAGCAAAAGCATTACGAGAAAACCATGTGGGGTCCATTGCCAAAAGTGTCTCTCCTGTTTTGTGCCAAAAGTTATTTCACTTCCCGTCAACTAATTATGCTATATATATTATATCTTTTCAAATATAGAGTGCAGCTCCTTCACATACACTGAAACATCCAGATTCCGCCCAAAAAGAGCAATTCGTTTCGTCGATGATGCTCCGCTCACAAGCTCACTCGCTTTTCTGGAGCACCGCAGAAAAGTTGGCGAGATTAAATTATTTCACAAATATTTTCATGGACGATGCTCTTATGAATATCATTAATCGTTCCACCATTGGCAATCTCATCTAGACTGAGTCATCGAGCTCAGGCTTAACATCCGTATGTCGTTACTTTGGAAACATGCTGAATATCTCTTTTCAGATCTCGATCTTCCAACGAACGGCAAAGCTTTGGAACTCACAGCCTCGGGAGGTGTTCCCTGGGGAATACATCCTGAAGAAATTCAAGAACATCAATTCCTACATACTTTTCCTCAGCTTTTACAATGTTTCCCGAACATTACAGTATTTCCCTCTTATGGGAACCGGAATATAAAACAAAAACTGTAATTATATCAGAATTCTATGATTGGGGTAATATTGACGTGAATCCGACCCTTTAGAGTGAGAGGTTGAGAATTTCACTGGAGATTTTCTCAAATTGAAGATATGAGGTGAAGGTCTCAAGAAGTGTTTTTTATTCAAAAGCTTTAAAGGAATCCGCTCTCAAACTCATTCGTCTGTCTGAGAAGTTCAAAGAAACCGCCTGGGACAATTGAGAACTCTTATCAACTTTCTTACCTACATTAGTCAAATGTGTTTATAGATGTGAATGCAAATGTCTGTGTGTCTGTCGTCTGAACCAGTATTTTTGCCTTAATTTAACAGTGGCGTTTCGGTTTTCGTCCATAACGGACGGAAAGGGGTGTTAAGTCTCAAATCTGCGTATCCTTCTCGATGAAACTGTGTATGGTAAGACTGATATCTCAGAAAAGTATCAGCAATGAGAAATTCTATAAAATAGAGATAGCCAAATTTTCTGCTGTGGTCCAGAGAAGTGTGAGTTTGTGGAAGGAATTGGTGTTCTTGAATGTTTGACTGTATTCCTCGGGGAACACCTTCTGAGGAGTTCCAAATTCTGACGTTTGTTGAAAGAAAGAACCCTGGAAAAGGGATAATTGATATGTCTCGACAGGTCAGTATCGATATGGGACCGATAAAATATGACAGATCACCAACTTTTTTGCGTTATTTTAGAGAAGTGAGCGAGGTTGCAAGCGAATCATTTTTTTTTAACAGAATCTGAAAGTTTCAGTGTGTGCTAAGGTGCTGCACTCCATATGTGGGAACAGACATCCAGGATGGGTCGGTTCTGTGTCTTATAATCAGTAGAGACTTTTTGAAAAAATCATAATCCAAGTTTTTGAGTAGCACTTTTGGTTTTCTTATGAATGGGAACTCTTGATGGTAATCCCGAGAATCGAATTGAACGATTTCATTAGTATGAATACTAGTTACGATGGCCACGGTGGGATGGCATTTCTATAGCAAATAAATGCTCGGGTTTTGTTAACATTGAATTCTACCAAGTCGTTAGATCCCCATTATAGAATGTTTGCCAAGTTCATATTTGAATCGTTCACGTTCTTTCCCCGTTTTTTTCTGGTTTCACGTGTTGATGTGGGAGCATTAGGGAAAAAGCAGTTTGAAGGGTACTATCATCCGCAACGCTGTGCACTGGACATGAGGTAGCTTCCAAAAAATTATCAATGTGAAGGAAAAACAGTGTTGGTGCTAGAACAGATTCTGAACATACCGCAGGGGCTGATCTAGAAAGATTTCATATTCATAGTAACTGGTTAAATCATAAAAAGCTCTAACATATTGGCTTATCCATTCAAAAGATTTTTGTTTTTTGTTCTGAAATTTAAAACATTCTACAATTTTACCCTCGGTTGACACGTATACTTCGTCTCCAACACTTTCACCATATCATAATAAGTTTTCTTCTCTGGCGATGAAAGATATAACTCAACTTCAAATACATCATACTTTTTTGCTGATGAAATGAGGGATCGTTAAATTCTGTTCAAAATCACTGCAGTAAATGCTGTTGCAGTCTCTCTTCCCATGACTCCAAGGTGTCGAGGTTTTCATCAAATTCTCTGAGTTTTGCCATTTTCGACACCAACTCACAAACTGAATTCAATAGTTCCTCATTCATAGTTGTCTCCTCTCTCATCGCCAAATTAATATGTATCAAGCTAAAATACCTAGAAAATCGAGTTTTATTCAAAACTATTATTGTTTTTTCAGTTTTCACAAGCTTTCATATTAATTGCCATGTCAGTATGTATATGGGTTAAATCTTTTAAGTAAATTTCAACAAATTGTCAGTCGTCCACTTGACTTGAAATTCAGCAGGTGACCATATTCCCGGTGACAATACATCATGGCATAAACAAAATGGTAGTTCCAAGATGGCGGATTAGTTTTGTGATTATAATCCAATTAGTTTAAAAATTAGTATTTGAAGGTTCTCTGGATCGCCGAGTATGATTATTTTGTCAAAATTTATGAATCCTACATGGTGGCTTCAAGATGGTGGACTTGTTTTGTGATTATGACCCGATTAGATTCAAAATTGGTTAAGATTCATAAATCAAGATGTGTGATGATTGAATATTTAGGTGGCCTCTCCTTATTGAAAAAAATAAATAAATAAATTGTTAAAATTGTTTTTTTCGTTAACCAGTTGTCGTCTCCTTACGAACGGCAGCCCTCAAAAGTCGAAACTTGTGCGAGCCAAGGATTAACTTATCTTTTAACGTGCGATTCCTAGCACTTTCTCGGGCCATCAGATAAAATTCTGTAGTCGCTAGGATTCGAACTTAGCCTACCAGCAGTCAATGGTTTCGAACGAGACAGTCTCAACCACTGAGCTACTTGGAAGAATCAAGTAACTATAAAAACTCACATGAAAATGGCGTTGTTATAAACATGCCTCACCAGAAATTTATTGAATAATGCCTACTAACTGAAAAGTACAAATCATGATATTAAAAAAAAAATTAAAGACAATCTTTTATTTAAATGCGCTTAAGGTAAAAATTATTTCTTCAGATGTATAATAGTGTAATGTAGATTATTCTCTGTGTTAAGAATTCAAAAGCTTGTTGCTTTCGTTTTCGAAATGATAATACATCACACATGACACTGCTGAAGGAATTATTATTATTTTTTCCTTCAAGCGCATTTTAATACAAAATTGTTTTTTTTTTCATAACATGACACTAATATCAACAACCCCTTCACTCCCATGTTTTACATGGCAACTTCATACGATTCACGGAGTAATAAAAATAAAGAATGATGATTGATGTTATACAATTTTCAGCAGAATATACGGGACATCCATTGAAGATGTCAAAGTTGTGTTATTTTGAAGCAAATGCACTATGGTTGCATTTTTGAACATATTTCAGGTGCCTTGAAAATTGAAATAATCTATTTCTTTCCCAAAAACTTTTTTTTTTCGACAATCACATAACAAAGTACCCTTTGGCGAGTTCAAATTCCGACGCCAACTGAATGTTTTCTGAGGAATGTCATTAAATAAGAGCATTCTCGCTCTAGAGCGACAACATTGACAAAACGCTTGCTTATTCAGATGTTCCCAATTTGCCGGCGTGTATATCTTCTGTAACGCTTACCTTATAATATTAAAGGTGTCCTTATAGACTAGTGATCAGAGACCAAATTGTACCTTCAATATTAATCTAGTAAATAATGAATGAAATGAATATTATTATTAGGTAATATTGTATGATCAATAAAGTATCAAGTGTTTTTTCTGTATCTGAGATCTGCGTTTGTCGAAGAAATATTGTGTATATTTCGAGCACAAAGTGTAATTGCCGCTCTGTGCTTCGCGTCGCGCGGTAACTCTCTTTGTTCGAGCGGCAATCATCACTTTGTGCTCTAAATACACAAATAGCTATTGCACCATCCTTCGTGAATAATTCTTTACACAGAAAAAAATTGGTACCTGAATACACAGAAAAAAATTGGTACTGGAATACAATGAAAAAGTTCAGTGACTCAATGAATATTTTTATCAATATTGGTCCAATGAACGCAATCGTTATGTCAATGTACCACTGGTTATCCATACTATGAATACGGATCTTAATGATATCAATGAATGCGTTCATTGATATCATGATCACGAACATTGAATAGGTTCGTTATGGTAATGAATTTCATTCATCAAACAAATTAGTTATTTTGTCCATTCTTCGAATGAATGCTGTATGATTGATATAATGATTCAGATTAGTTTGACGATGGATATTTTTCATCACTCCAATGAACGGTGATTATTAAGTATCGGTTATTCCTTGATTCAATAATTGATATACATTAAATCTATGTTTCAGTTTATTGTCGTGATGCTTTCACACATTGAACTAATCATTTTGTTTATCATTTGAATAAGTGGTATTTATTCAATCATTGCATATCATTCAATGAAGGCCTCCCACTGATATTGAGCATACAGTGAGTTTCCGAAAGATATGCAAAATAATTAACATGCATTCATCAGAACATCGCAATGCTGATTGGAAGGCGTATCTCCAAGAAGTTATCTTTTATTTCGGCTGGCTCCTTTCGGAGCTCTTCGGATGTCTCTGTAGTCTGTGCTACCTGAGAAGATCGCTTCTGTCTGCTTACGTTAACCGGCTCTGTGCAAACAACGAAGTCGTGTGGAGTGGTCCCTCTAGTGGAGGCGCTGTGTACTACCAGCTAAAGCTAACTTGCCAGCAATGCCGGCAAAATTTATGAGTATATTTAAACACGAGATGGCTTGGTTCGACATAAGACTTATTATTATATTCATGAACATGCTTCTATCTGCCTAACAAAACTGGGACTTAGTAACTTCGTTACACCTCCTATGATCTTTCCATAGTCCCAATAAAACCTGTGTGTAGATCTGAAAATAGATTATCATTGATCAAATGGATTCAGTGTACACCTTTCATTACCTCAATGAACTTTTCCGTAGCAGCAACGAAACCTGTTCATAAATGTAAAGAAAGATCACCTTTGATCTCAATGAACTTGAATCATTGTCACGATGAAAAATGTATTGTGCCAATGAACTAAAAGGTAATAAACGCTATTCATTGATATAATGTACCACATTTTATTCATAAAATAGAATACATTGTTTCAATGTACTTCTTTCTTCATTTCAATGATCTTTTCCATAGCCTCAATGAATCATGTTCATAAGTCTGAAAATAGATCATCATTGATCTCGATAAATTTGAATTCATGTAACAATTAAAACATACATATTTGAGTGAATGGTCATTCATTGACTCGACGAAAAATGTATTGTGCCAATAAACGAAGAGGTGTTCATCAATAAAATGTACCATATTTTTTTAAAATATATACATCAGGGCTCTGGGACCATGAATTATGGTCATTGATGTGATGAACAATTTCAAATTGTTTCAGTGTAACACATTCCTCACCTCAATGAACCTTTCCATAGCAGCAACGAAACCTGTTCAAAAATATAAAAAACCAACAACTTTGATTTCAATGAACTTGAATTCATTGTATCAATAAATACCTTCGTACATCAGTGAATGTTTAATCATTATGACGATGAAAAGTTATAAACGGTATTCATTGATATTATGTACTACATTTTTTTCATGAAATAATATACATTGTTCCAATGTACTTTTTCCTTCATTTCAATAATCTTTTTCAAAGCCGTAACGAAATATGTTCATAGGTCTGAAATTCGATCATCATTGATCTCAGTGTACCCCTTTCCTCACCTCAATAAACTTGAATTCGTTGTATTAATAAATACCTACAAAAGTCAGTGTATATTTATTCATTGCCACGATGAAAAATGCATTTTGCCAATGAACGGAGAGGTAAAAAACGGCATTTAGTGATATAACGTTCCACATTTTTTTCAGTGTATTGGTTATTTGAAATGGTTCCATATATTCTTTAACATGTATGCGATCACAAATAATCATCATTATCTTTTATCTTCATCCTGGGCGATGGAGAAGTAAATACTCCCACTGAACCATTCTTCATAAAAAACCGCTGAGTTCCCGATTTCCTACGTTCTCTCTCAACATCACACTATCCATGAATTATTCATTCCAGGATTCGGGAACTATCCGCAAAGGATGCACGCGAAAATGGACCAGCTTGAAGCAGAACCCGAAATTTGGCACGGAGTTGTTGAGCGAAGGTACGAGCACGTCCCTTTCGACGCCTTCTTCGACGGCGAATACCAGCCCCTTGCCCGCCCATAGCGGCGCCAGCGATGGGGTGAGGAAAAGCAATTGGCAAGTCATCGAACATTTCGGGTCGAAAGATAAAGGCAGCTTGTCGTCTAGTCTGATTGCGGTGAGTTTTTTGTCTTTTTTTTTCTACATATTATTGAAAAGCATTTCCTTCCATTTATGTTTGAGTGCGAAAAGTATTGATTTGTTAGAAAAGTATTCAGTTTGTACAACAATAAATGGGTACATTTCCAATGACGTTGGCATTACATGGTGTTCTCATGTCCTCTTTTACAAATATCGATCAGCTGGACCCACATAACATCAAAAACAAGACAAATTGATTTTATACAGAGTGGTCCAACGAAAAGTATGCACCTAGCTTTTATCCTTTTTGTGGAATTCCAAGCAAAAATGCTCGGACACGTGGAGTTTGTTTTTGAGGGGGACACATTTCAGATATATTTTGAAACTTGTGCCTTCAACCCCTCAGCGACGGGGTGTCACAACCCTAAAATTTTAAATAGAACGTGGGGTCGACTGATATATCATTTGAACGGGCACAAAATCATCTTCCCAATGATACCCTATCTGTTGAAATTTCCTGAAGCAGTTAATGCGAAAACTGCTTTAAGAACATGAACACGATAATGTTGGTATTAATGAAAAATACAAATAAGTTTTGGTTACTAGGAATTAAAACATGTACAAGTAGTACTTAGTACGTTTCAATATTTGTTACTTGTAATAGTGCTTTGTAATAAAAACAAGCTGTAAAATTGATTTATTGAAATGTTACTTCAACAAGTGTTCAAATTGTGACCCATTTGCTTCCATACAATAATACAGACTTTGTTCAAATCTATGTCTAACATTTTGTAGCATATCAGGTGTTATGCTTCGGCACTCTGCTATAATCCGTTGGCGAATATCTTCTATGGACTCGGGCTTCGTAGCAAAACATTTATTTTTCAAGTGTCCCCATAGAAAAAAGTCCAAAGGCGATAAATCAGGTGACCTGGCAGGCCATTCCATTGGGCCTCTCCTGCCAATCCACTGTTCGGGGAACCGGTTATCTAAAAATTCTCGTACGGGAACAAAATAGTGCGAAGGTGCTCCATCTTGCTGGAAATGAAGCCGATCAGCATTATGATTTTGGTCATCTTCTCTTATTTGTGTGATGAAAGGATCAATTGCGTCTTCAAGCATGTTTAGGTAGATTTCACCATTTAAATTTCCAGAAATGAAAAGTGGTCCTATGATATGACTTCCTAATATGCCACACCAGACGTTTATTTTTTGAGGGGACTGGGAATGAACCTCACGGAATAAATATGGGTTACTGTCATCCCAGTAACGGCAATTATGCCTATTCAAAGCTCCATTCAAATAAAATGTACACTCATCTGTAAAACAAATGTTACACATATCTGCAGTTTTTTTCTTACACTTATCTGCAGTCGTTTTCGACAAAATCACGCAAACGATAAATGGGGAATTTAGTTGTGATAACAAAAAATTTTCATTGAAATTTTGCTTTCGGCAAAATAAAGTAATTTGGAAATGATTGTCGTTATCCTGATTCCTAGTAACCAAAACTGATTTGTATTTTTCATTAATACCAAAATTATCGGGTTAATGTTCTTAAAGCCGTTTTCGCATTAACTGTTTCAGTAAATTTCAACAAATAGGGTATCATTGGAAAGAATTTTATGCCCGTTCAAATGATATATCACTCGACCCCACGTTCCATTTAAAATTTTAGGGTTGTAACACCCCCTCGCTAGGGGGTTGAAGACACAAGTTGCAAAATATATCTAAAATGTGTCCCCCTCAAAGGCACACTTCACGTGTCCGAGTATATTTGCTATGAATTCCAAATAAAGGAGAAAAGCTAGGTGCATACTTTTCGTTGGACCACTCTGTATGTTAAATTTGATTGAATTTCAGTTGGAGTTTTAGTTTTATGGTGTGTGAAGAACCTTTTTCCAATTGTATTTTCACTAGCCATCGCAATTGTTGATTGTTTGACCTGTCACATATTGTTCGTGTGTTGAAAGATGAAAAGTTAATAATTATTAGTGCTTATTAGTGAAGATACAATTGGAAAAAGGTTCTTTACATAACATAAAAATTAAATACCATCTCAAATGCAATCGAATGCAATATATAAAATAAATTTTTCTTACTGTCTTCAATGTTATGTGGGTCAAACTATATCTACAGTGTGACTCATTTGAGATGGAATCACCCTCATAAAACTTACATTTTTCCATCGATTGGAATTTTCGTTAGGTAGACATTCAAAAAGTCTACTGGGACACCAAATGTCATTAATAAATTTTCATTTTCAATGCCAACTATTCTTATTTTTCAAGGTCAAAAATCTAAAAAAATTACTAGGGACTTTTTCAGAAAAAATCTTACTACACCACTGGATTCACGGCACTCTCAAAGGGTTCATATGTTAATTAAGTTGAAATGCGTCAATCAGTAAAAAAGTTATAGGGGAATTAAATTTGAAAAATATACCGTTCAATCACCCATCAATTCAATTCAAGTCTCAATATATCACTAGTCAGAATTCCATTAAAATCTGTTTATAAGTAAGAAAATCATAAGATAATAAAATTCGAAAAATATGTAAATAGAAGGAGTATGTGTTGCGGCAATTAAGACATGAAAATGAAAAATTGAAAAACTGAAATAGAAATGTGTACCAGCCGGGGATTGAACCCGGGCCTCCCAATCTCCGGTCGGGCACACCTGAACCTCTATGCTATCGGCCCTTGATTCGAAAACCGGCGGCTCACACTACCAGTTCAGTCTTTCATATTAGTAAATGAAATGGTGGTTATTATGATGAAAATGAAAATCATTCACGCATGCATACCGAGAGAGACTCTATTAGCCTTTCAAGCGGTATCGATCCGTATGGAGCATCATCAACTAACTTCAGACTTCAAATCTCAAGTATGCATGACTCAGCCGAAATAAATACAAAGTTGAATAGTGTTTGTGTCTGTAAATAATATGAAGGAATATGTGTTCATGTTAGTAAATCTAATGATAAAAATTTATTCATTTACTAACATGAAAGACTGAACTAGGAGTGTGAGCCGCCGGTTTTCGAATCAAGGACAGGTAGCATAGAGGTTCAGTGTGCCCGACCAGAGATTGTGAGGCACGGGTTATTTTTATTTCAGTTTTTCAATTTTTCATTTTCATGTCTAAATTGCCGCAACACATATTCCGTCATAATATTTACAGACACCAAAACTATTTTACTATGTAAATAGATTTCGATTAAATTCTGGTCAGTGATATTTCGAGACCTCCTGAATCCAGTTGTGTAGTCAAAGTTCTGATACTAGTTGTGGTGGGTTGATTAAACAGCATATTCCTCAAATTTTATTCTCTTATAACTCTCTTATTGATTGGCGCATTTCAACGTAATTCACATAAGAACCATTTGAAAATGTCGCAAATCCAATGGTTAAGTCAGATTTTTTTTTAAATTGTTATTTATTTTTTCAGATTTTTTACCTTGAAAATTAAGAATAGTTGGTACTGAAAATGGAAATTTATTCATGAAATTTGGTGTCCAACTTTGGATATCTACCTGAGGAAAAAAATCATTCCAATCAGTTGAAAAATGTTAGATTTATAAGGGTACTTCCATCTTAAATGGGTCATACTGTATATAAAAAAAATCGCTAAATGAATTGGTCAGGGTTCATGTTTGTCCCCACATCTGTACTCACTACATACGTATGATCTCCCTCAGTGCGATAGATCGGATATGGGCACGGCGGTGTACGCTGATGACACCGCCATCTTTGCCCATTCCTTCTCAAGCGCCGCTGCCCAATATAGGATCCAAGTTCACTTGGATAGGAAGATCATACCGTATTTAGCGGAGAACAAGATTGAGGTCAATCCGGCTAAGTCGGAGAGGATCAACTTCACGAAAAAGTACACTCACTCAAAACTTTATCGGAAGTTGAAAATCAATGACGAGGCCGTTGATAATGTGAATCATGCGAGATACCTGGGGGTACACCTGGACAAGCGACTCAATTTCGGACGTCATATCACCCTTGCTATCCAGAGGGCGGGAGCTGCGTTAAAACGCACCTATCCTCTGATAGCAAGAGGCTCGAAACTCTCATTAGAGAATAAATTGCTTATTTATAAGCAACTAATTAGACCCACAATGACGTACGCTTGTCCGGTGTTCTGCAGCCTGAAGCCAACTCCACTGGCGAGATTGGATAGGATGCAGAACAAAGTACTCGGTATTATCACCGGTAGCAGACGATACCTTCGATTGGAAGCCCTTAGGGAGCTTGCAGGCGTCGACTCGATCCCGACAGTTATAAACAACTTGTCCTACAAGTTCTATAAGTACATGCTCGATAAAAGTCCGCTAACCAGGAAAATTACCAAGTTCAGAGTGTATGTTAATGAGCCCCGCAAGCACAGCGGGCTCATTTATCAAGCGCTCGATATCTTTAAAGAACGAAGGGAGGAACCGGTTCCATAGGGAACCAAATCGAAAGTATAACTGAAACGTAGAGTACCTCGACCCGGTTTTTTGCTGCAGCTTTTTCCGGGATTCAACTTTGAAACAACCAGCCTCATAATCTGCAAAGAGCATTATCTACATTGAATAAAATTTAACAACACGCATGAGCTTTGCAGGAGGCGTGTATCATGCCGAGCTACAACCGTGATATAATGAAATGTCCGGCCAGCGTTACCACCAGCGTGGGCGGACTACAGCGCCCTTTCGTGGGAGTGTCTATGGTCGCTTGGCAAGGCGCTCTTTTGCTACCCTGACCGGAGCAAAAGAGATGCTACTATTGCGCCCATCTTCCCCTAACCCCCTGGGTTATGTAGAACGGTAACGATGCTTGATTCTATATGACATGTCATTATTCATGAAATGTTGAAATGTGATAGTTTACAATAAAAACCTTTTTAGTTAGTTAGTTAGTTAGTTAGTTAAATGAGTTGGTAAGCGCAAAACTCGAAAACGGCTGAACCAATTCACCTTTTTTTATTTTGAATACCTATTCCTTCAAATTCAAAAAAGTTTCTGATGAAGATAAAAATTCTTCGGAAAAAAATTATTGCAAATTTAAGAATTATCCGCGACTTCGCCAAAAAGTATATTGGAAGTTGGCGAATCATAAATATACACATCAACAGTCACGATGATGAGCAGTGACGACAGTATAACTTATCCTGTATCATTTTTGAACACCAACAGCTGTGCCTTCCCATGATCTAGAGCTGAAGGTTGGCATCCCAGCCGTGGTGATACGTAATCTTGGCCACTATTCTTACCGGAGCAGCTGAAGGAGAGAGCGTGTTGAAAAAACACCGAAGTAAAGTTCTCGGAGGTTCCACGCCACCAGGGAGATGGCGTGGAAATTCCTAATATTCAAACCAAATGACACATAATACAAATATAGAAATGAACTCATGATACCACATCAAAACTCGTGGCGTGGAACTTTCTAATATTGAAAGCAAATGACAAATGATACAAATATAGAAATGAACTCATGATACCACATCAAAACTCGTGGCGTGGAACTTTCTAATATTGAAAGCAAATGACAAATGATACAAATATAGAAATGAACTCATGATACCACATCAAAACTCACCATTTTTTGAAAAAGGGACCCAGTATATGCAATCAAAGCCTACCACTCTCTTCCTATTGAAATTAGAAATATTGTTGACAAAAAAAAACAAAATTTCAGTCACCGACTACTTAACAAAAAAAGTTTATTACAATTTCAACAAATGGTAACAGATGAATCTCAAATATCCATAAGTATATTAAGTTCATTATTTCGAATAATACTATCAAATCTTCATAAATACATTACTATATCTGAATAAAAGCCCGAAATGAATATTATTAGTGAGTTGCATATAAGAATAGGGCTCAAGGCTGCCAGCACTAAGTTCAAAAAATTTATTGATTTACCTAATCTGAACGAAACAATTATATAGGAGTTACAATATCACATGGACAAAACGAAATCATTATTTGATCAAATGAATTCCATTCAGTGTGAGAGAGCGAGATGAGTTTGAGAATTCCCATTTTCTTTGTAAGGCAGAAAAGCAGTAGGGCAAAAATTATAATTTCTAACGTTTCGAAATCTGAAGTTAACTATTCAGCGAATACAAGCTCTGACAATGTAATGAATGCCATGTCCAATCAGAAAATAAAATACAATGTGGGGATGCATTTACAGCCTTGATTCATGGTGATAAAGTAATGAACGATTTAGAAAAATTTCATCATTTGAAATCTTCCCTGCAGGATGAAGCTGGCGAAATAATTCAGCCAATTGAGGTTTCTCAGCCAATTATCAAATAGCTTGGCAGTTGCTGAAGGAAGTTTTGAAAATATTTTTCATTCATTCATTATCATTATTATTTTCAACCATATCACGGCAATTTTTTATTTTAAAATAATTCTCATTTGAGAAAACTATTTGACAATATAACAAAAAAATGTACGCTCATTCAAGAGTTTGAAACAACCAGTTGATACGTGGGATTGTTTTCATATTCCCCTCGAAAATTGACCATCGCCTCGTATAATAGACGTGAATGAGAATCTTACAATTTTCCAGGGGAATTTCCTACTACCAATAACATGAATACGTTTTTAAAGCGTAGATATGAACCAGTCGAGAAACTATTATATAAGGCATCACACAGTAACAGTTATGTGGCTAATGTTCTATTTTTACAGTGGACAACATATTATTCATAGTTGCGATCAATCATCGAAGTTACCTATGAATTGAAAAAGAAACATTTATGCTTAAACTGTTTCAGACCAGGACATTCATCAGCTGTTGGTACATATTCTAGATGCAAGCAATACAATCGCAAACATAATACTCAATTGCACAAAACAAGAACCGAAACAAATTGCAATAAAACGGAAACATATGACAATTCTCAGGAACCAATTTCACAGAACGAAACACAAACACTGACGTCACATGACAATAATTCATTGAATACTCAAATATTATGACCCACTACAATTATTTCACTTCACTTCCACAGAGCAAGGACACTTCTGGATAGTGCCTCACAAACAAAGTTCATTTATAAAGATTATTCAATGAACTTTCAGAAAAAACAAGTGGTTAATATTGTCGTTGAAGGAGTAGGCGAATCATTAACTAGTCTAAATCATCATGTCACTATCCGTTTCAAGTCTTGTCGTAGTGGTTTGTTTCAAATCGACAACTACATTTCTCATTTTGCCAAAAATCACAGAGCAGTTACCATGTTCATCCTTTGCAATCAATCAACTAGAACTTCCATCGAATATTCAATTAGCTGATCCTACATTTTCAGGCATATTTTCTTCATCATGGTAAAATTTTCTTTTCCTGAAATTAAACTTCATAGCTCTCACTATTTTAAAGGTTAATATGGAAATGGTACCTCAAAACACTTTCCGTGCTTCCATTACCTGCAGCATATATCACGGAAAAATATACGAAACAGTAAATCCAGATAATAAATTTAAAAAATCAAGCTTGCTGAATATCTACATTACAGAATTCATTTTAGAATAACAACACCGGGCTCGAAGCATGAAGAGGAGTTATGCTTCAGGAAGCGTGATTTATTTTACATGTTTAAGAATAAATTTGAAAACTTCATAGGTAGGAAGATTTCCACTTCGTGATTTTGTGTAATGGCAGCATATCAGAAATGCGAAGAGGAAAATCTAAAACAATATTATCCTGAAGGGGAATTTTCTTGACTTGTCACCATAATACTAATATTAACATTTTTTCATTAGTTCTACTTTCCGATCCTTAATGCTTGTTCAAATCCTCTTTTCAACAGATCGTTATCGTTATAAAAAAAGCTTTCACAATATTTTATACAATAATTTCTTAAGTAAACTAAACTATACCCCTGGCGAACATACTCCGATGAGTATTATATTATTTGATAAAGAGGTGAAGTACTGAATAAATTCATTTCGAGCCAAACTATATCCATTTCTCCACGTATTTTCAATCTCTAGTTTATCGCAAATAACTCACATTATTATCGGTTCTCAAATTATAATAATGATGATAATAATAATCAAATCAATTAATATTTTCACTGCAAATGAGGAGGGATTTCATATTTTTCCTGAATCTTTCATCCGTTCAATCCACTAAAATAATTACTTCATTTAGGTGGAAGGAAAGAAAAACTTCCCTCATATTTTCAAGTGCGGTGAATAGATGTTGTGAAAGTATCATTTCTTATATTATTGATTTAATGATCATCAGATCTTTTGATCAGTTCATACAAATATTTAGGCAACTTAGTTTTAATTACTTTGTTTATTCGGTCTTAGTAATTACTACTCAGTAAAAATATCACCTATTTGTCCAAAGTATGTTTTGGTGATTTTTGTTCGAAAATATGAATAGGATATTCATAAAATCTGTTGTAGAATCATCTGCGGCTGAAAGAAAAATGTTCATAATTTCCATCTTTGATGTGTATAATTGCTTCTGAAGAGCCTGCTTTCCAATTTTGTCAATCTCCCTGATGAGCTTGGCAAAGCGAAATAGATTTTCGTCGACCAAAATGTATTGCGAGAGAAGTGAACCTTGCTTCAATAAAATGAACGAATTCTGTGAGTGATATTTTTCAATAACATTCTCCCTATCTAATTTATTCAATGGATTTTCAATGAAAACTAGGGAAAATTAAAAAATCAATTATCTGAATGAAAATGCGAATTTTTACTTTCAGATTTTTTCTTTTCAGTTAGTTTTTTCACAATATCTAAGTGGTTGTTTTATGTTAGATAATACAAATAAATACCCTTTGTTCCCCTTTTCAATATGTTTTGGTTTTCAGACACAAAATATTCAAAGTTTCCCAAATTTTTTTTATATGATTATTATATATAAAAATGTTTGCTTTTTTCAACATGTTTAAACCGTTATCCGGCTGCACCCCTACGAGAAACCTCAAAAATGACTAGCGTGTTACCTTTTAACATGCGATCCCAAGAAGTGTGTAAATAAAATGATTATGGAAGCTACATTTTACGACGCTTATCGGCTGAAAGTTTTGGTTGCTCTTCTGAAATATAAAAGGCAAATTAGTTGCGTTTTTTTAGTGTGGATACGGTGAATTCAACATTGTATACCTCTCTTTCATCTGCAACCACTGCGCGCGCTGCAGGCTCACTTAAAAGAATCAGATTAATGAGTACTAGATATGTGGAGATTTCAAATATGTGCTACAATGATAATTTCCATGTTTCTTTTTTCAATATGTTGGGTTTGAGGTGTGTCATCCACTTCATCCAAATCCTGGTCATCATCAGCGTATAATATTTTGCCATATTGATACAGTTTCCTTCGCAGTTTCGGCAGAGCCGGGAGCAATATTGGCCAGCCTTTCTACACACACAATGCCCTCTGCAGGCTATCTTACATTTGCAGGAAATAAGCTGCAGCAGTTTGTCACGTGCAGGGGTCTCGTGGGTGGTGATGGGCTGGAGACCATGACTGTTCTTCATCCACCCTACCTGTTCTTTCCCCTATTTATTGATTTATTTATTGATTGACACATTCCAACGTTATTCGTATGTGAACCATGTGTGAATGTCGCGATTCCAATGGTGTAGTCAGATTTTTTATTAAAAAAAATTACTAGTATTTTTTTGATTCTTTACTTTAAAAATAAGAATAGTTAGCCCTGAAAATGGAGATTTTTTCATGAAATTTGGTGTCCTAGTGGACTTTTTAAATGTCTACCTAACGAAAGGAAAATCATTCCAATCGGTTGAAAAATGGAAGTTTTATAAAGGTACTTTCATCTTAATTACTGTAGATACTAATTAATACTACTAATTAGTACTTGAGTAAATTTATGCATATTCAATGAACAACTGAATTTGTGATTGTAGTAAATGAATGTAGTTTGAGCAGATTATAAGCTTCAAGGTAATTATAATAATTGTGTTTGATTTTTTGGGTTTTCCAAAAAGTAGTTAATTTCGGCCTTTTTTCGGCGAGCTTTAGCGGCCAAACCATTCAACTAAAAAAACATTTGAGGTATGTTATATGATGTTTTTAATTTTAATATAGAATGACCTTCCTCGAAAACTGTATGGTTTTTAACTTTTTGACAAAGAACTGATAAACTGTCAAAAATTTGGAGGTTATTTGTGATTTCCGTAGGAAGTAGCAAAGTTGAAATTCGGATTCAGCACCCCAAAAAGGATACAGAGCGAAGGAAAAAACCACTACTGTATTTTTTTCCTGGCCAAAACACCGTATGATTGGACTAAAAGTAAATAAATGTGTATCCACTTGCAAACAGTCACCACGAATGCTTCAAACTTTATCGATAATTTTTTATTTTCCACGAGAACTTTTTGTTTGGCCAAAAAACAAACCGATTGATAAAATCACGAGTCCGTTAGGATGAGTTGATTATCTCTCGGAACAATAGAAATTGTTGAAGTATCATGATTTCATATCGTACGGCACTATAAAAACTTCTCAGGAATGATAATTTTTATAAGAGGGGCGCAAGAAAATCTCTCGAAATCGAACAGGTGTTTTTTTTCTATGGGACACCACATATATCTCAACATGTATGAATTCTCATCAATTTAGGCTAACTGTTAGTTTTTCATCTTTGAAAGTCCAACAAGTTTCCGAATTATACCTGTTTTTCATTATATGTGGAAATTTCTTAAGAAAATCCCATTACCTATATAAGGAAAAATGGATGGAAACATTCAAGAGTATTGCTAGTTCATAGCATATTACATCACAGGAAATATTTATCTTGATCGGCAGTTATACAAGGTGGTCAGAGGAATAATATTATTTTCACGAAATTCTAAATTACTTTACCTCAATTTTTCAAATAGTGCACCCTACAAAAAGTAAGATTTCATATCTCATATCTCATATCTCAATTTCATATCTCTAAGCTTGATTGCTTACCATCAATGGTTATAGAAAAGTGTTATGAATTCCATTAACAACATACGAAAATGAAAAATATTATCAAAGTAGGTTTTGAAATGTACTCAACTACGTCACAAACGATCCCAATAGGAAAATACCACCTTTACGAATAACTAGGCACGAAATATAACTATGAATGTTTCAACTGCCTTTGCTGCAATACATATTTCAAAATTTCATGATTTTTTGTAATTATTACCGCCTCTTAATGCCAAGTTCGTGACAGACCATTTGAGCGTTTGTTTTCATCAAAGATGGCTCGGAACAAATGGACCAATAAAATATGACCGGCTCGTTCGCCAAACTTGACCCTTTTAGACTTTTTCTTGTGAGGGGATCCAAAATTTGAGGTGTAAACTAATCAACCGTCGAACTTAGAGGATTTCCACAATCGAATTTCGGGGATTGTTAAATTATATCACCGCAAATGTTGCAGAACGTTACAAGAAACTATGTGACGAAAAATTTTGAAATGTGCCTTGCAGCAAACGAAAGAAACTTTGGACATTTATATTGATATTATTGGGCCTAGTTATTCATTAAGATTATATCCAATAATAAAACAATAATATACATAATATAAATAAATGAAACTGAATATAATCTTTGAAGTTTTTTCTTGTTAGACTGTTTTTTTAGTAGTTAAGTAGATATATCAATCAATTCACAATTCCAGAAATTTTCAACTTTTACAAGGTCAAGAAAGGTTTAAAAACAAACTATAAATTTTGGAACCTGTTCCGGAACATTGTCAAAATTGCAATTAACGTGAATTTTGCTGTCTACACGTTGACAAAAATTCCAAAAGTTCTGCAAACGGGAAGTAGTATTATAGTATATTGAAGTTTGACTGGATAAAAAGGTCTTTCAAACACGCGCGATTTTTCGAGCACGTTGGCGTTGGAGACCACCCAAAGTTTTTAAAGGCTCTCGAAATGTTATGAATGTTGTGTAAGATAAAAACCAACTTTGACCGGACTAACGCGTGCTCGATGCAATTCCTGAATTAAATGGAACTGAAGAGATTAAAGAAACATTCCGTTGCATTGCGAATGATTTTATCGCAAATGTTCAATGACTGAGCATCATGTTGTACAATAATCGTACCACATGCACATTAGTGTAGCACGTAAGCAGTAAATTATAACTTTTCTTGACAGAGACACGCAAGTGAATTGCAATAAAAAGGTCGACGAACCATTATTTCTGAACAACTCAGTCAGTTTTGTTTTTGTTTCGGATATTGCCAAAGTTTTCGTTGAAACGGTAAAAGATTAAATTTTCTGATAGTTCTGAAAAATAATCGAGTTTGAGTTTATTTTTCCTGAAAAGCGCCTCCTTAAATCAGGCAGCATACCATCAATGGTAGAAAAATCAGGGTCGTATTGTGCAAGGAGGCAATCGAATCCTCGAAAGAGGCTCACAATTCCAAGATACGATCATAACCTAAGAATATTTCTAAAATTTTTAGTATTTCGTGAAGACAATAATTATCCAGCCAGAGGACTAGATAATAGTATTTATTTAAATAGATTTGATGTTATCTCTCTGGCAAACAGGCGAATTATCGCTGCTGTTTCATTTCTTTACAAATTAATTCATAACAACATCGATTGTCCATATCTTATGCATGAAATCAAGTGGTTTGTGCCCCGTTCAGAGTCCAGACGTAGTGTTACATTTCATGTCAGTAATTCACGTACCAATATCACTCTTCAGAGTCCTATAACTATTATGTGCCAAAACTTCAATCGTATTTCTGGAATATGCGATATTAATTTCGACTCATTAAAATCGATAACCACATTATTACTGAATGAATTGTCTGATCACTGACTTGTATTTTTAGCCTAAGTATTGTGAGATCAAAGTTTGGGTATTCGCTGTCATGTCTGGTGGAGCTTGTGTGGTCGTGGCTGGAATCAGTTTTCACCCATTTGTCTACCGCATCATTGTTCCTTGATTTGTCGGTGTATGCCCTACCTTTCACTTGTCTCCCTTTGTGTAACATATTTTAATTCTGTTTTTTATATTTCTGTTTTTTATTTGTCCGTCTATATTTCATCTCTATATAAATATTGATAATGTTCCAATTTGTTTTTCACCATTGATTATGTAATACTATGTAATTTTTGGATTTTCCTGCAAGTGGGTTTGTGTACCAGTTGGAAATAAATGGCTCATTATTACTATTATTATTATTTTTTTTTTCCTTTTTTTTTCCTAAAAGGATATTCCAGTCAGGCCCTGTCTCCGGAGCTCCGACACATCCGGAGGGCGCGCTGGATCGTTTACCCAGATAACCACTCCCCACGTCCGTGGGGTAAGCGATTACTGGGTCCGAGAATCATGTGCCCTGAGCAGACGCAGTGAACCAAGGATGACGGCCTTCTGCATTCGTCCGGCTAAGATTTCTGCCATATTACGGCAAGCCGGTATGATTTTCAAGTTTGGGAGCAGTGTGTCCATCATTCCACCAAGGACCCCTATAATCAGAACCACCATTTTAACAGAATGGTTTGGGTAGAGCCTGCGGAGTTCAAAGAGTAAGTCTCGATATTTAGTTCGTTTCTCCTCCTCTTTTCGGACGATGTTCGTTTCACTAGGAGCCGAAAACTCCATGACGAAAATCGTCTTACTCTGATGGTCGAGGACATCAGGCTTATTGGCTTGTATTTGCCTGAGGGTGGGGAATGAGTAGTTCCAATATATTCGGCACTTCTCATTCTCCACAACGGACTCAATATCCCCCGGAGCATAAGGCAACACCGGTGTCTCGTCTATATCGTACGTGTGTCGTAGATGGTAGTACAAAACTCGTAGAGCCGCGTTATGCCTGTGGATATAGGCTGAGACCGCATATGCTGGACATGCTGAAAGCAAATGCATAAGGGTCTCAGGCGCCCCACGACACGCTCTGCATCTAGTGTCGGGGATCTCTATACCCATCACGCGGCTACGGTAGACCAGAGTGTTGAAGACACCATCCTGGCAAGCCATTATGAATCCCTCTGTCTCCGACTTCAGCTCACTTGACCTGAGGCAAGCAAAGGTCAAGTTTTTGGATAAGCCAAGGTCTTCAATGTTCTTGAAGAAGACCCCATGCATTGTCTTATCATTGTGCAGCTGCAGGAGGACCTCAGTCTCCGCAGCTTTGATGTGAGCTTTTTGCTGAACGGGTTCCAACTCAGTGACAGAGTTTGGGTTTGCCCGTTCAGTGTCGAATACGAGAACAAGTTCATCAGCTGCCCGGATTGCTGCCTTGAAAAGAAATGCTCCAATCCCTGCTTTTTCATGGTCGTGGACCATGCAGAGAAGGGGATCTGAACTCCTCATGACTTTACAGGCTCCATCCAGCACCATTTTGTTATGTAGACACTCCAAACTCAAAAGTCCCCGGCCTCCCTGTTGTCTGGGGAAGTATAACCGTGGAACGGACGATTCAGGATGCAAGCTCCTATCAAGATGCATCATCTTACGAGTTTTCACATCGAGTTGTCGCAGCTCCTCTTGAGTCCATTTCACCACTCCAAAGGAGTAGAGTAAGATCGGAACGGGATATTAGTTGCAGCAACTTTGTTCTTCCCCGACAGTTCTGACGACCAGATCTGTCGGAGTTTGTGCTGATACTTGCCGCGGAGAGAGTTTTTAACTGTGTTCACCTCTTGGGAGCGGCGTTGCTCCACTCCCAAGTAGGTATACGTCTCTCCGGCATCAAGATGATGTAGGATGCTTCCGTCTACGAGCTGGACATCCTCTCCGTATCCCTCACATCGTCCTCTTTTGAGATGAACCGTGGCACATTTGTCAATCCCGAACTCCATTCCGATACCACGCGTGTACTCTTGCACCACCCTTAAGGACTGATGTAGGTCCCTTTCTCCAGAGGCATACAGTTTGAGGTCATCCATATAAAATAAATGGGTGACCTTATGCCTCCGGTTGTTGGGGGTGCCACAGTTATATCCACGGGTTATCCTGAGTGCAACGGACAATGGCAATAGTGAGATGCAGAGTAGAAGAAGGTTGAGGGAGTCTCCCTGAAATACGCCCCTTCTGAAGATTACCTGCTCTGTTTGGACTCTGACTTGACCAGATCTTATGGTGAAGCGAGTCCTCCAGAGTGGCATCAGTTGTTCAATGCATCTCACTATTTGATCGGGCACCGCAAGGCATCTGAGCAAATGCATGATTAGCTCATGCGATGTTGTATCAAATGCCTTGCGGTAATCGATCCAGGCCATCGAAAGGTTCCGCTTATACTGCACGGAGTCCTGTGTTATACATCTGTCGATGAACAGGTTTTCCTTGCAGCCAGCGACCCCCCTCTTTGACCCTCTTTGCTCATATATCCGTGTGTACACCGGGTCAACTGCGAAGAGTATTAGCGCGTATAAAATGCGCGTAAACATCTTATAGCACGAATTCAAGCATGTTATCGGCCTGTAATTCTTTGGATCAGACAAATCTCCGTTTTTGGGGATAAGCACGGTTCGCCCCTCGACAAACCAATCCGGAATCTGCTGCTCCCCATCTAGCCAAGAGTTGAAAACTCTTGCCAAATGGTGGTGGGTACTGGGGAATTTTTTCCACCAATAGTTGTTTAACCCATCAGGGCCTGGAGCAGCAAAGTTCTTTGAGCCTTTGAGGGCCCGTCGAACTTCTTCCGGGGTTATCGGATTGCGCAGATCATTGTGGTCAGGCTGTTGAAGCCTCCTGCAGAAGGCTTCAAACTATTATTATTATTATTATTATTATTATTATTATTATCATTATTATTATTATTATCATTATTATTATTATTATTATTATTATATAAGCGTCCTTACGGGTCCCGCTCGTTTTGGTCATTTGCCATAGTCGTGAGAATGAATTTCACTTCAAGCTCATTTTCTTCCATAAGCAAGGAAGATAATGACTAGCAACGAACGTCCAGGAAGAAGTCAGTATTTATTACAACATATTTGCTTCAAATTCTACCTTGGCTCTACTAGGAAAACAACCCAAAACATCACTCCCATTTTGAGTCCTGAGATTATCTTCCGTCCACGAATCATCAGACGCATTTTGCTGGCTCACCAAAAAATTGTGTTTCCACGGAATTTCGCTGATCATTTTCAAGAAATGTACTTCCGAATCATCACTAGTTCCTTCTAACCTACTTAGCAAACACAGATATATTGCATTGCTATCTGATGTCTAAAAGGTGATGAAAGAAACCATCTACATCGAGGTCGTAGAATAGTCATCGGAGATCAACTGGTGACTTGTTTGCTTGTGTCACACATATATGTATGGCAGCAATCTATCGAAAGATATGGTGAATCTGTGGCCTTTGCATCAGATATCACCAAGGCGTTTGATCGTGTTTGGCACCAGAGACTCCTATCCAAGCTTTCATCTTATTGCTTACACCCCCAATTCTGTTCTTTGTTATATAGCTCTCTCAGATCGATATCTTTACGTGGTCGATGAAATTTTATCCGACACTATACCTATAAATGATGGTGTTCCGCGTGGATCCATCCTTACACCAACACTGTAGCTAACTCATGTCTACTGAATTGCCATCTGTTATCTCCAAGGAAATGAAGAAAGCCATCTCATGAAATATTTAGAACGCACAGGAATCGTGAATTATCGACCATATGGTTTCCGTCATCAGAGGTCAACTGCTTATCTGCTTAACTGCTTATATCATGATAAATGACAAATAAAAATTCCTGTGTTTATACCACTTTATATTTGTAACCCTTGTGTTACTGCCGTTTTGTCCTATATGGACATTATCGAACTATATTTCAAACTGATAACTGAATATACCAACACACTTGCCTTTTATACAAGGCCGTTCTTATTCACTAATAATGACAATTAAACCCATAATAAAAATAACAATATCTACCTTTGTTGGCATAGTGCAAAATTTCCGTACCGTTTAGATTCGGAAATTTGTGCTAGCATTCCAAGGAGTGTTTTGAAAAAGTAGAATCACTTTTTTATAGTCTGAAGGACCTTTCGTGATCGGCACTTCTTTTAGAAATAGCTAGTCCACATTGCCCCACATAAACACTGTTACACTCTGGACACTTAAGCTCATAAACTCCAGATTTTTTCATTTTATCTATTTCATCTTGGCATTGAAAAGGAAATTAGATAACCTGCATGTGGCCTGAGTGCTACTTCTTCCTTGTTTTTTCTGAAATATCTTGCAATAGTGTCTGTTCTTTTTCCATATTTTAACGTTACAAATTTCTTAGGTTCTGATTGCTTGACTTGTGGGTATATTAATTTGTGATTGAATTTAAGGTGTTGTTTTCTTATTAATTTCTGAATTGTGGTTGCGTTGAAACCATTATTTTGTCCTATCTGTATGATTGTTTTAGTTCTCTATCCAAATTACCAACAGACAAAGGTAACGGGAATGCTCTGTGTAACATTGAATTGTAAGCTGCTAAAATTAGACTATCTGGGTGAAATGAATCAATGGGGATTGTACTGCCTGTATAACTCGGTTTTCTGAACACATCAGACTCAAATTCATTATTATCATGCGTGATGGTCAGATCTAAGAAATTAATGCGTTTCTCCATCTCGGTCTCGAGTGTATGTTGTTATCAATGTTATTCATAAATGTCAAAAACTGGTTTTATTCGTTGTATAGTACCTCTGAAACAGGCGAGAACATCGTCAACATATCTATACCAAATGCTATTGTTATACTTGAACAACTGGCATATATTTAAAAAGTAGAATCAGTCATATAAAAACCTTACAGTCATCAGAAAAGACCCCACAAGAAACAGCCAAAATGATAAAAAATTTCTTGAAGATACAAAACTCATTTTCACTGAATTTGAAAAAAGGAGAATTACCAACATGAACCCTTCCTACCCCAAACTGTATGGCCTAGTCAAAACACACAAAGAAGATAGCCCCATAAGACCGGTAGTTTCATAATATGTAGACAATCCTGTAAGAGAACTAGGGATACGGCTCAACAAGTTCAAAAATATTACAAATTTCATTCCACAAAATAACTCACTCAGTCTAGTAGGAATAATATCTAACAAAACCACTCCACATAATTTAATATTAGTTTCATTCGATGTTGAAAGTATATTCTCGAAAATACCATACAAAGAATGCAAGCCGCTCATTCTGGATATATTAAATCAATCCGAAGTGGACCATACCACTTCTTTCGAAATTTCGACAGCTTTCGATGTTTGCCCAGATTAGAATTATTTACAATTCAATAACAAGTTTATCAAACAGAATTCAGGTTTACCAGTGGGATCCCCCATAGCCAGCTTTTAGCAGATATATTTACGAACAATTTGGAGACCGCAATAGTAAATTCAGACCTGGATAAAAAACATATTAATTTTTGATACAGATATGTTGACGATATTCTCGCCTGTTTCAGAGGTACTACACGACAACTAAACCAGTTTTTAACATTTATAAATAACATTAATAGCAACATACAGTTCACCCTCGAGACAGAGATATAGAAATGGATTAATTTCTTAGAAGTGACCATCACGCATGATAATAATAAATTTGAGTTTAATGTGTTTAGAAAACCGAGTTATACAAACAATACAATCCCTAGTGATTTCGATAGTCAAAAATTAGCAGCTTACAATTCAATGTTACAGAGATCATTCCTGTTACCTTTGTCTGCTGATAATTTGGATAGAGAACTGAACACAATCATACAGATATGACAAAATAATGAGAGAAACAAGATGTCCTGCGCTACCAGGACGACGCTTATTGCCATAATCCTATACAATAGGAATAATTGGGTCGAAAATCCATTAGAAAACAACTACTCAACTGGCTAATGCCATGACGAACGTTGAAAGTTCCTACAAGGATCTCTCCGCAATCGATAGTTGCATGGAAATGTTCATTGAAACATTTGGACCACCTATAGATCGATTTCTGGGTTCTTGCCCTCATATGTATAAGGTAGATCTCTGCGGACAATAACTAATATCGAAAATTGTCAAGCTATGATTTTATAAATACATTTTTTTTTTCTTCATCCAATAACTAATATCTGCAACAAATGTTTCATCAAACTATTCATGTCAAGGCAGAAGCTGAGACAACGCCCGCAGCCTAGCGTTCACTAAACCACGGGCGTCTTCTGAACTCCAGCCCCTCAACCAAATCCTATTGTATAGGATTATGGCAATAAGCGTCGTCCTGGTAGCGCAGGACATCTTGTTTCTCTCTTGTCAAGCTTATTGTGAACATTGCAGATTTCTTCATTTTTATTGGTGGTTGAACTAATCACGCATGTTTAGGGTATTGCTTTGGTTGAGGGGCTGGAGTTCAGATGGCGCCCGTGGTTTGGTGAACGCTACGCTGCGGGCGGTGTCTCAGCTTCTGCCTTGACATGGATAGTTTGTTGAACCATTTGTTGCGAATATCAGTTATTGTCTACAGAAACCTACCCTATACCGATGAGGACAAGAACCTAGAAATCGATCTATAAAAGGTCCAAATGTTTCAATGAACATTTCCATTCAACTAGCAATATCCTTGTAGGAACTCTGCACGGAAATTCATTAAATGTAATTCAACGTTTGTCGTAGTATAGGCCAGGAAAGTAGTTGTTTTCTGATGGATTTTCGATCCAATAATTCCTATTGTGTAGGATTATGGCAATAAGCGTCGTCCTGGTAGCGCAGGACATCTCTTGTTTCTCTCTTGACAATGCAGAACAACGCCTTATATTCACTCACAAATTAATATACTCACAAGTCAATCAGTCAGAACCTAAGAAATTTGTAACGTTAACATATTATGGAAAAAAGTAGAAGGAAGGAGATAGAAGGTAGAAGTAGCATTCAGGTCACATGCCAGGTTATCTAATTTCCTTTTCAATGCCAAAGATGAAAAAATCTGGAGTTCATAAGCTCAAACCCAGTTGTAAATTCCAGGTTCAAGCGAGTTCAACATTGAACAACTGGACCTGAGTCTCCAGAGTGTAACAGTGTTTATGTGGGACAATGTGGACGAGTTATTTCTAAAAGATATGCCGAGCACGAGAGGTCCTTCAGACTAGAAAAAAGCCAATCTACCCTTTCAAGCACGAATACCCAAATCTAAACGATACGGAAATGCACTATGTCAACAAAATTTGGAAACTGAATGATTTAGAATCCTTAGAAATTCATAAACATAAACATTGTGGATGTAATTTACTTAATGATCAGGTAGATCAGTATATTCACCCGTTTTTAATGTAGCCCTTCAATATTGTCAATCATGAATACATTTTCAGGTACAAGGATATTGGTAAATACTTAGATGTAGATATTGTTATTTTTATTATGGGTTCAAGGTCATCATTAGTGAATAAGAAAAGCCTGGTAAAAAAGGCAAGTATGTTGGTATATTCAGTTATCACTTTGGGATATAGTTTGATGATGTCTGCAGTAACACAAGGTTTACAAATATAAAGTGGTAGGAAAACATTGGAATTTTTCATGATGATCCCCTATAACGTAGTAACGGCTACATCCATCAATTTATCTCACATATATGGCCCCAATCTATCGAAATAATTGGTGAAACTCTGGCCTTTGCATTTGATATCAGCAAGACGTTGGGCACCAGAGACACCTAGCTAAGCTTCCATCTGATTTCCCTTGAGTGCCTTCTCAGTACGTTCTAGAACTTCCCGGAGCTTCAGTTATGGTTTATGTCACGGTTTTCTCGAACTGTTTAGAACCTTATTGAAGCTTCTAGAACGTTCTCGGGTTCTTTCTCGTATACTCGGGACATTTCTAGAAAGTAGTTCGAGAATTTCATATAAATATCTTCTTCATTATACTTCCTATAACTTTCTAGAGCCCCTTTTCTGGTTCAGTCCACAGGTTTTTAGATCCTTTCAGCACTTTCAAAAAGCTTTTAGAACATTCCCAAGTTTTTTTTACATACTCTTGAAAGGACTCCGCAATTCTCTTGTGGAAAATGGCCTTCGAATACATTTCTTGAAATTTCAGTATGTTGTGGTATTCGATCACCTTATCAAAAGTGTCCAACACGATCCTAAAACCAGTTATAGATATGGAGTGAAAGGGGCCATTTTTATTTGGTTACTTTCTACGCAACTATTTTTTTCTGGTGTTTTTATTAATATTATCTGAAACAATATTTTGATGCTTCTCAATTATCTACATGGTAATCTTCCCAGTAATCTTCAAATAAAAATAAACTCAATCGATAAATATCATTTACTAGGCCTCTGATGATATTTTTCGGTGAAATATGTGTCAGAATCTGAAGAACAAATTTTGATCGAAAATAATGAATTATTCCCAAACTCATACTGGGTGATTCAATTTTTTTCATCGTAAATGGTTCAGCATTTTTGACTCATCCTATATATTTTGAATATGAATACAATTATATTGAATTGAATGAAGCAAAATTTGTATTATTTGTGCAAAAATATATTTATAAAATCATAGCAGAGCGCAGCAGAGCTCTTTTGACTAAAAAGTCATCATCAGTGCTTACTTGTCAGGTATACAAGAGTCAAAACCATAAAAACATCATGCGTCCAGAAGACGATGGATTAAGAATACTATTTAAATTGTTGCAGCCGGTCTTCAAGTTGACATTATTATTGTAGCCTTCAGTATGGGAAATTTCAAGAAATAGTCTCTTGCTAAGAGAATTGTCTGTATCTTAAATTTTTATGGCACTAAAATCGAAACGATGGTCGAACTCAAAATAATGTGAGCTCAGTGGTTTTTTGGTATTTGTGTTTTTATTTTCTGGAGGCTATCATTATGATTGTGCTCCGAAGGTACTCTCTGAGATACTCAGCCTCCACATATTCAAAAAGAACACCAATAAATTACATTTATATTCCAAACTTTGTAACATAAATCATTTAGGCAGCCCGTTGTACATGAACGCTCGCCGTGTTCCTTACCGGTAAGGGGTATCGCGTATCCCACTACTGGCTCACGAGTGTCGATGTGATTGACGGAAACCATTTTGGTGCCGTTTAGCAGTTGAGGCCGTGGCAGTTGTAATTTGATCTTATCTCAATTCTATTTAGTTGTCAATAAAGTGCGCTTGGTCATCTTGGTGCTAACGAGATTAGCTGAAGCTACCCGTTACCTGTCCAGGTAGGTGTCTTCATTTCATAACCTTCGGTATTTATGGGTGGCTGGTAGGCTTTATAGTTGGCATTCATTCTTATATCTTATTGTATTTATATTTTAGGTGCATAGAAATTGTCAACCAAATCTTCTTCATAATAAATACTGTTGAACTTATCGAGTCGTAGTTGGCTGTGTCCCAGCCGAACTCATCCACACCCCCTTGAGAACCTCTATTACGTTACAACTTATTGAAGAACTAAAAAATAAAGGCTTACATAAAGAAAAAACAATTTAAAATCTTAATAAAAAATAAGAATTAGTTTACGAGGATGATATAATGATGGAAAAAGACACACGAATCCAAACCGAGAAAAACCTTCAGAAAAAAAATGTCTACTGGTTTCCATTTGATCTTAACCTATTTTCGATAAAACTATGATATTCAATTGTATTTCATCTAAAATGAATTTGGACTTTCGTTCCAAATGTCGAGAGTCTAACTTGAACAGCAACTGAATGTCGCTCTGGCCAATGAGTTTGTTGTCACCCGGTATACTATGTATTTATAGAATGCCTTCAGGTGCAACAAGTGATACATACACATTTTTCGAAAAACTGGAGAAAAGTTTATCATGTCTACCACCAAACAAAAATACCTAATTCCTGCAGGATGTTTTAATATACTTAAATTTCTCACGAAATAACAATCTCACGATGTCCTACAAAATATTTTCATTAGTTTCAAACTGATAATGCATATTGACGAGCCGATTAGAACCACAGAAAGTCTTCAGCTCCGAAGTTATTGAAGAAAAAAATTCCACCAAAGATGGAAAATTCACAAGCCATACTACCAGGAAAACTTCGAGTGTATAAGCCACTTTCGCTCGAAAGTTGAGTGACTCAACAAACAGCAATCTCAACTTGAAACAAGAAACCGCGATGGTAAATGTGTGCAAAATGCGAAGATGCAGGAATAAAGTAGCTCTCTTGAACTGAAAATAGGGCAATACACGAGTTCACCCCGCTTTGAACTTTAGTATTCATATGTTCCGGGATATTTCTCGTTTTGTGTTTGCCAGATTGTCGCTGTTAACGTAATGATTCCATTCTCACGCTTTCACATCCGATAATCCATGAACGAACCAAGCCAATGGGAAAAGTTTTAATAACTCCAGGACAGTTTGAATGGATTGGATGTTGTTTTTTTATCGGATCGATATTCAGTTTTCCACTACGAATACGGAAGACTTCCATCGTCCTGTGGACGCATGATGTGTTTATGGTTTTGGATCTTGTATACCTGACAAGTAAGCACTGATGATGACTTTTTAGTCAGAAGCGCTCTGCTATGATTTTATAAATATATTTCTACATGAAATACAAATTTTGCTTCATTCAATTATATTGATACGTGCACAGCCTGACAATTTCAATCATATTGAAGACTAATTCTGAATCTATATCAATTTGGAAAAATCCACTGGGCGATTCAAAAGTAATAAGCAAAATAAAGTGCCGAAAAATGGTCTTTCAATAAAATAACCTTATATTTCAAAATTTTGTCGGTTAATTTATTTGATTTTCTGATATTTTATTGAGTGGTGATATTTCAAAGTCCGAAATTGTATATGCCTTCATGCCTTCTATGGCTACTTTTTGAATTATCAGGCGCCAAAATTACAACGTATTTGGCCTTTCAGAATACTGCCTATATATAAAAAACTGAAAATGAAAACAGGAGAAACGTTATTTTTTGAGTTGTAGGGTTGGCCCTCTGAGTAAAAGTAGAAATTATATGTACTTTATATGTTCAAAAAACAGGCGCTGTTAGACCATTAGTTTTGGCACAATTACAATTTGAATTTTCTTATCTTGCAACGTGCTTGTATACGTCAAAGTAGAAGTATAGTACTAGAAAATGTATATTCTCATTTTGCGCTAAAATGCCGAGAAATGCGTGAAAAATGTTTGCAAAATTACTGAAAATGGCCGAGCGCGTAAGCTTCAGTGGTAGGAGAGACCAGGTTATGGGAGACTTGATACTCCATGTACAATATGCATTCATCACCTAATTCTTGGCATAACAGAGCAAAACTTAAAATATACGTTTTCGAGTCTATATTCGTACTTTCAGGGGTAATATAATAAGTGGTATGATTATTACCGATAAGGAATATTAATGAATTGCAATCCCAAAGCTGAATATTTTCTTGTATTGGGATTGCCAATGAATTGATATTCTAAAAAATTATAGGTTTTTAATCATACCACGAATTATATTTAGGACGACAATATATTTCCTTGCTTAACAACCAATCAGTGGATTTCAAATTTTGAAATTCAGCCAATAGAATCGGAACTACAGTGAAAATATAGCTTGTCGCTGTATTTTCACGGTGATAAACCTGCTTAGTTTTTATTTTACTATCTGTCATCTGAATGATTTAAATTATAAACGTCAAGTTTAGGTGTTTTGACTAGTTATCTTTATTTATCAATATGAGCGATCGTTGGGACAAATGTATATTGGTATCATAGATGAGGCCGTGGAAAAGAGTATTCCGTTGAATACGGCTAGAAGTAAAGCATCAATTACCAGGTGACACGATTTTTCTTTATTTCAAATCGATATATTGTCGCCCTAAATATAATTCGTGGTATGATTAAAAACCTATAATTTTTTTGAATATCAATTCATTGGCAATCCCAATGCAAGAAAATACAACTCGTCCTGCGGACTCGTTGTATTTTCAGCTTTGGGATTGCAATTCATTAATATTCCAAAAAATTATCGGTAATAATCATACCACCTATTATATTACCCCTGAAAATATATCGATTTGAAATAAAGAAAAATCGTGTCACCTGGTAATTGATGCTTTACTTCTAGCCGTATTCAACGGAATACTCTTTTCCTCATCTATGATACCAATGGACCAACGATCGCTCATATTGATAAATAAAGATAACTAGTCAAAACACATACATTTGACGTTTATAATTTAAATCATTATTTTCACTTGACAGATAGTAAAACAAAAACTAAGCAGGTTTATCACCGTGAAAATACAGCGACAAACCATATTTTCACTGTAGTTCCGATTCTATTGGCTGAATTTCAAAATTTGAAATCCACTGATTGGTTAGTAAGCAAAGAAATATATTGTCAAAATCATACAAGCCCGCTGCAAGATAGTGCATAAGATCATAAGAAAATTGTATATAATTGTGCCAAAACTAATGGTCTGACAGTGCCTGTTTTGTGCACATATAACGTACATATAATTTCTACTTTTACTCAAAATGTCTAAGAATAACGGAGTTATGGATAAAAAAACGGAAAATTTTCTGGTTTTTCATGTTTCGATATTTACTTTTGTGTGTTCTGTACAGCCAAATACGTCGTAATTTTGGCGCCTGCTAATTCAAAAAGTAGTCATAGAAGGCGTATGAAATCTTGGACTTCCGTTGCAATATCACCACTCAATAAAATATTAGAAAATCAAAGAAATTACCCGACGAAATTTTGAAACATAGGGTGATTTTGATAAGAAAAATATATTTCAGCTTTTTATTTTTCTTATTTGTATTGAATCGGTCAGTGGATTTTTCCAAATTGATATAGATTGAAAATTTTTCTTCAACATAATCGTATTCATATATTCATATTCAAAATATACGGATGAGCCATAAATGCGCAGCCGTTTACGATAAAAAAAAAATTGAATCAACCAGTATGAGTTTAGGAATCATACATTATTTTCGATCAAAATTTGTTCATCATATTCTGTTTCATGTTTCACCGAAAAATATCATCAAAGGCCTAATAAGTGATGTTTATCGACTGAGTTTATTTTTATTTGAAGATTACCCTGTCGATAATTGAAAAATATTTCTCATTCGAGCATCAACATTTTTTTTTTCAGATTATATGAATAATAATTATCAGAAAAAAATAATGATTGGAATATATAATTGCTTAAAAAGTAACCGAATAAAAATGGCCACTTTCAACTTTAACACCCCATATCTCGAAAACTAGTAACAGGATCGTGTTGGGCCTATGGATAAGGTGATCGAATACTACAACATACTGAAATTCAGGATATTCAACAGAAGGTCATTTTCCATAAGAGAATCGCGGGGTCCTTTCCACAGAGTTCCTACGCCCCCTACCCCCTGGAGACCTATATTTCAAAAATTTCACTCGGTATATTTAGTTCGTTCTAGATCTTTTCGAAGCCTGTGTTGAGTTTTATTTCACGGTTTCCTCGAACTTTCTAGAACATTCTAGAGGTTTCCTATCGTATATTGTAGACATTCCACGCCCTCTTCCTGGCCCGAATATTTGAGAACTTTATTCGAGTTTCTTTTCCAATTTCAGGAATTTCCAGAAAGTTCCAATGCAACTTTCCCTCTTTCTTTTTTCTGTAAACTTTGTTATGGTTAATTTCACGATTTTCCGGAATTTAATTTTCTGGAACCTTCCTTAATCTTCGAGAACATTCTAGGGTTGCATTTATGGCCATGTATATTGATCAAGTATCGTCACCTGCATGTTATTTTAAATAATGATACCGATGTAATGAATTTTATTTCACTGTTTTATATTTCATTACTCGACTTGCTACAAATACAACCTCAAATAAAGTGAAAGCTAGATATGTATCTCTATCTATGGCGGACACTATAAATTCCATCTGCCGATACGCTTCGAAATTCACTATTTCTTTCGGAAATAGTAGGCCTGACAAGGATTTACTCCTGTTGTACCTTCATCCACTGAATAGGTAACCTAATTCTGTTATCCTGGGTCGCTCATTCATTCCTGAAATACGAATCCTGGACGTAATTTCCGGAATCGGCTACCCGAGAATTCCCTGTGAGGATAAAAGCAAATAGATGAGAATAAACTGAGAAAGATCTAACCGTCACATTTCTAGGAATATTGGAGTACATAAATATATACAGTGAGGACCAAATGTCCGTCGCTCCCCCTGTAACTTTTTATTATACATATTAAAAAAATGTTAATTATATAAGTTGTAGGATTTTGAATAGGACACCCTGTATCATTGCCTGATGAGTTAGGGATGATCGTAAGGAATCCAACAGTACCAGGTTTGATGGTGTTTTCTCCAATAACTTCGGAGATATCCCCATTTATCTTATCCATAAGCCTAATGTGTGGGAGAGAGAAACTTTTTGTGGCGGGTCTCCTCCATAGTCTTTGGAGATAACAGCATCAAACTTGGTATTGTTGGATTTCTTATGATCATACCCAAGCGATCATGCAATGATATATATTGTTGTTTTTTCCGTTAACCAGCTGTCGTCCCCTTACGAACGGCAGCCCTCAAAAATCGAAATTTGTGCGAGCCAAGGATCAACAAGCTCATACCTTTTAACGTGCGATTACTAGCACTTTCTCGGGCCATCAGATAAAAATCTGTAGTCGCTAAGGATTCGAACCACTGAGCTACAAGACCCTTAAGATGTCCTATTTGAAAAAAACTTTTAGGTGTACTGTTGTTCAGCTTATATTGTTTGTTTGAAACGAATTTTTGTAAACTTCGAATAACTTTATTCAATTCAATTATAATCAATCAACATGACAACCTGTCATTTCCCAATATCTATCTCGGGTGAACACTACATTCGTTCGCTGCGTTTTTTCGAGACACTCTGTATAATTAAAACTTAAATCATTAAAGACATCGAATGAAACCCTTCAACTTATGTCTTAAAACTTTTTTCAATATGTAAAATAAAGAAGTTATTGAAAGCGACGGATTTTTGGTCCTCATTTTATAAAGTTTCGAAGTTCTTTTACAAAAATTTCATGAAGGCCCCGTCGTATGTGAAACGCAAAAATTAAAATAAATTATGAGAATGACAAAAAAAACACAAAGACGAAGCGTACGAGACGAGTAAAATTATTGTTGTTGGAAATTAGGTTGAAAAGGTTTCGAAGAAAGTATTCATTAATCAAGAAGTATGGTTTTCGGTCTTTGGGGCAGTTCACCTTGTGGAGGCGGTTTCTTTGGACGTTTCACTCACAACTGCGGAGAACGTCTTCAGCTTGGATGATGTTCTCTCGAAGTGCGACGTTAAACTGATACAGTGGTAGAAAGTTCTTCGCAATTAATAGTCAGAGCCTGGCTAATTACTTTGATTAGGATAATTTGTTTTTGTTTTGCTTGGGGTGACTGCTGACCGGGAGGGATGTTGCCATTGTCTACCTGCCTAGTAGTGATTGCTCCGTCCTACCAGCTCGATTATGTTATTTAATGGTTTTATTTTCGTGTTTTTCAGGGCTGGGTACCAGGTTTTGTTAAGATTTTGGGATTCCTCTTTTCTATTGAAATTATTTTTATGTTTTCGGATTTCTATGGCTTCTCTATTGAGGCGGGCATGGTAGTGTCTTCTGGAACTGTGTATCATGATGTCCCCTTTCCGTGTGAGTGCAATGCCACGGCAGATTTCTGCTTCTGGGCTAGCCTACAATTGTCGGTGACTCTCTTGATATAAGGCAGCAGAGCTTTCCTGCTTTATATCAAGAGAGTCACTGATCGAATTGGAAAAGTACTGGCAAAACACGACCTCGGAGCCATTTACAAACTGACCAGACAGATCGGTTCTTTGCTCGATACTCTCGGTCTTCTGATCAAACAACGCTCTCGGTGTATACCGAATACCGAGCTCGTGTGGGTCTGTATACATCGGTACCACCTTACGCGGCGTAAAAGACTAGTCCCTCTGAACATCACAGACAATGTGGGTTTACCCAGATGGAGAAGTTTGCCGTGGCATTGCACGCCTACGGAGAGGGTACCCATGATACCCAGTTCCAGAATACTGAAGTGCTCTCAATCAGAGGAGCCATAGAAATCCATAAACATAAAAATAATTTCAATAGGAAAGAGGAACCCATGAAGCTCAACAAAACAAAGAAATTAGCCAAGCTCGGATTATTGATTGCGTATCAGGTTTACGTCGCTCTTCAACACAGTTGTGAGCGCAACGTTCAATGAAACTTCTTACCAATCCACTCGAATCTATCAAAATCTTGATAAAAAATTCCTTGCAAGCATGAATTCGAAAGTTTTCGGGAAATATCAATCTAAATTTCACTTATTCCATAAATCCGGATACTTCTCCTTGGGCAATAGCTATACCCTCCTGCAACACATAATTTCTGAAATTTTCGAAATATGATACCCCTACCATGGTTATATAGGAAATTTGTTCATTGCAATCTTACGCCAGCACCCCAACTACAACCACCTATACCGAGGATTCGAAATCCGAAGAAGGCGTAGGAACAACAGTGATTAGTGACCAGGGCAGTGGATGCTGAAAACGACCACGAAACAATATTGTTAAGATAGGTACATACAGCACAGACTATTATGAAAGCAAGGCAGATGAACGGCAATACTGTGATATTTACAAAGTGCTATAGAAGGAACTTGATAGCTCTACCGTAAGCACCCTATTTTGCAACAAATCCAGGCGAACCTAGCTGAATTGTATCAAGAGGGAAAAAAATCAAAATAGTGTGGGACTTTCACAATGGAAACATAAGAGCTGACGTTCTAGGAGGGAAATTTTCCAAGAGAAAAAGGGATGACAGACACTAACCAACAATAAACAAAATGAACCACAATGAGGCAAAACCAAACTTTTCTGGAATCAGTAGAAAACACCAAACTAACTTAACTCGCCTTAGGACTGGACATATCAAAACTTTTCCATATAATTCAGTAAATTTGTAATCGACAGGGCCTCTGGCTGGAAAGTTTTGGTGTAGTTCTGATTTCTTCAATTTCACACGTTTTTTGGAGTGCTGAATCTGAACCTGAAGTTTGCTAACAAAATTTCTAGAGGGATCATTAAAAAAAATGGAAAAAAATGGTGAAAAATCAATTTTTTTGTAGATTTTCGCTTGTAACTCAAAAATTATCATTTTTTCGTAAAAAACTCCCCCATTCAGAATGGAAGTATATAATTATTATAAATTTCCTACAAATTCCTCTATTCAGGTTTTTTTTTCCTACATGCAGTTCGGGCTCAAACGCAAATAAAAATTGGCGTATTTCTGCTGAGTCATCAAACACCCACTTTTTCACTCCAGAACTCTTATTGACTATTTAATGACAATTTTAGTGAATTTCTCAAGGAATTATATTGTAATAAAACTAAAAGTACTCTTGTTCGTCATTGGAGCAGTTTCAATCAAAGGACTTATCTGAGGTTATGTCGATGACTGCTAGTGACAGTGCGATAAGAAACGAGTGTTTGAGAGTCTCAAACAACGTAAAACGGTTCTGGGTCATTCAGGGCAGTACTTGTTAGTGTATCGGCCTCTGCATTGCCTCTATAACCTATGTGTGCCGGAACCCAAGCTAGGGTCAGTCTGTTCTGACTACCGAGCTCTTTTAGAGTTTCTATGCAGCCCCAAACAAGTATTGAGGTAAGTTGCATTGAGTTGACTGCTTTTATTGCAGCTTAGCTATCTGAATATATGACAATGTTTTTTTCTGAACACTCATGCCTTATTAGCTCTTGTGCACAATGGTGTATCGCAACGATTTCCGTTTGGAATATCGTCGCTTGTTTGCCCAGGCTCAATGAAATTTTCATCTACCGCTTGGTTCCGTAAATTCCAGCTCCTGAACCATCATCATTTTTTAGGAGGTCCCTCCTTCGACGCATCCCTTTTTATTATACTTGTCTTGAAAGTTTTGTCAGAGCTATATCTGGGAAGTATATAAGTATATAAGTTTTTCAACTATTCGTATAGGTTGTTGTAGTCTCTCCTGTGCATATTGCTTATAGGTGCTTGTCCTGACCTGGCTTCACCTTGTATGTATGTGTAGGAGAGGTAGGTTGAGCAAGACCTCTAAGGCGGCTGTTGGGGTGGTTCTAATATCCCCGGTGGCACTCAGACATGCTGGTCTTTGCAGTCCTCCGAGCCGTCGAACCATTCTTACCTGATTGGTCTATGGGTCATCATTGAGGGTTCACCGTTAGCTGTACACCACCAGTCGATTATATCTAGGGCTGACTGTGTAAGCTTCGAGACTGTCCTTGCGAATTTGCCTTTTGCAATAATCGCGAGGTCGTCGGCATATCCTAGGAATTGAAAGCCTCTGGAAGATAGCCCAAAGTAGGAGCGATTGCACCCCTCCCTGTGAACATCCTCTGTTTGCTCTAGGTGTTAGTGTTATGCCGCCGATTGCTAATGTAATGACCCTGTTTTTAAAGTTAGCGTTCATCCACTGGCACAGTAGGAGAGGAACCCTTTTTTACTAGAGCGTTTCCTATTGTTAGATGCATTGTTGAAGGCACCCTTAAGGTATTTGGAATGGTACGCTATGCGCCAAAATTTTCCATTCACGGCCTATTAGACATAAGTCGATCATAAAAGTAAATTTGGTGTTCTGACTGAACGATTTTCCCTCCATTTAAACCATACAATTTTGGATCGGAGGCGCTGGGCAACACTGCTCTGTCACAAGTATCAGTGTCAGTAACTTTTATATTTCTGTCGATCAGATAGCTTGAAAGTGATTGAAAACTGATAAATTGTTGTACAACCAATTTTGTTCACAAAGACGGTTAGATATTTTTCACTATTTTCACAGATTTCTCCGAAATTGATTTCGCAAGTTTTTGCAACTTTTTTTTCAAGAGGTTTGTGGCGGGACTACCAACAGAGATAGTTTTCGTCGTAATTTTCCATGTATGAAACCGTTGGAAATTTTTTCGAAATCCTATGCTATCTAGCTATCGACGGCGGTTAGAAGGTTGACATTTTTTTAAATTGTATTATTTGACGGTCAGATAATTTTCACTATTTTTACGGGTTTTTTCGTTTTTTTTTGTACAGGGAAGGGTGGGTGATTTTTTTTAAACAAAATCTTTCTACGACCAGATGATTTTCACGGATTTTTCCAATTTTCATTTTGCGAGTTTTTCAACTTTTTTCGAAAAAAGTGAAGGGGGGCGTTCCCCCCTACCATTTTTTTTTCTCAGTGATCTACTTAACTTTCGAAATCCTACTCATTCTGTATCTAGCTTTCGGGGAGCAGGGGAGGATAATTTTTTTGACATTACGTCATCGGAACTGAAACAACACGTGAAATTTCAACTCCTTAGGATATTATGATTTCCGACGTAAATACTATCGGGTCAAACTAGAAAGTGAGGTGAAATATACTTCGAAAACCAAATGAGTAATCAAAAATTGTCTTTGACCATTTTGTTCAGAAAATTATTCTGCTACTTCGTCTTAATTCACGTCTAATCTTTTCCAAAATTCCTCAATTGTTATATTTTACCGGCAAAATGAGCAAGGAGGCTGCCCAATTCTCTATTCTCAATTTTATATATTTCCTGGTCTATTTATTTCGGGATATATTTTCTCAATTTCCTTGCTAGCTGCAGCGCGTTGTTGCCATTACTCTTGACGTAGTCATTTTTGTGATTTGATCGAAAAAAAAAACATCCCGACTCTAGAGGCTTTTATTTCGATAATTAGACGGGCGAGTTTTTCCAGATTTGGTATGAGCATTGTTATCAAGTTTATTGACTTGTGTTAGTTTTCCATCAAATTTGTAAGACGCGTTTCTTCTGTACAACGTGTTATTTGAAACAATGATTGCATTTGGCCTATGCTACCATGATAAAAAAGTACATTGGGAAGCAACTTTGAGTCCAATTATCTCCGATTCTAAACTGTCGAGAAATATCATATCAAATTTTCATCGAATTTGTAAGAAAACGATTCTAGCGTTCCAAATACCTTAATGTCTATAAATGTTGTCATGGCTACCTCTTTACTGACAGCCCACCTGATACTATTTGGTCTCGATATTTCCGTAGCAAGCATCCATTCCAAAGTTGTTCACCTGTTTGGATGGAAAGTGTGCTTCTGTGAGCATTCTTATACTTTTCTCGAATGTTGTAGTTTAGGCATTGTCGTTATTTTTCAAGAAACCTACTTGGTTTACAGTACCTCCTTCGGCTGAAACCTTATGGATTCTTGAGCTTGTCTTCTAGCCTTACTAATTTCTTTGTTGTACTGCGTGAGTTTAGCCTTGTATGTGGTCCAATATTGGATAAATTTTACTCTGTTGAATAGCTTCCGCACCGAGGGTTTCTAGATGCTCATTCCACCAGAGCGTTTTGTTATTTTTCTCAAGACAGCTTTCCTCGTTGGACTATTGACTTCTCCACTTCGTCTACTGCCCTTTCAAGTCTTTCCCTGTCTCGTATTTCAGTCACGGGCCTCTCGAGAGACTCACTGAGTATCTTTTCCAGTTTCCAGTTTCTATATTTGGCTGAAGTACGCGGTGGGGTAACTAGATCGTATAATATATGATATATAATAATATAATCATTTGAAATATTTTTGAAGATTTTTGTTTGAATTTCAAGTTTTGTACGATTTTGGACCTCATTAAATAACTTGTAATTAAGTAATTATGTAATTTTTGAAAAAGTGACCTGTACCTTTATTGTATGATCTAAATAAGGTATGCGCAGAGAACTGGAGAAATTCACTGATCAACTTCAATGATAAATTACAGTTTTGTAGTGAAAAAGTGTGATTTTCCCCAGTCAGCTGAAATATGCCAATTTACAAGTAGACCTTGAGTCCGAATGGTTCGTCGTAGAAAAAAACTTGTATAGTGAATTTTGTAGAAAATTGTATGCTCTTTCATTCATAACAGGGAGGTTATCCCCAAAAAATTTGTAGTTTTCAACTTATAAGCAATAAACCGCAGAAGAAAGATATTTTTTAGTTTTTTGCATTTTTTTCAATGTTCCGTCACGAAAATTTGTTAGCAAACCTCAGATTCGGATTCAGCACCGCAAAAAACATAGATAATGGAAGTAATCAAAATTACCCCAAAACTTTCTTGGTAAACATACAATTTGATTAGATTAATATATTCTGAAAAGAGAGACATCGAGAAGCTGTGAAAATTGCAATGCTTGCATTTCAGTGGAACATCTATTCCGCTGCCCAAAATATGAACAAGAAAGAGAAAAACTCAAACATACCGGTGACATGTCTTTGAATTTGAATGGTGATTTTGCACGAGAAGATGATGAAAAAGTCGAGTAGTATCAATCAGACGAGCCAAGCAACTGTGGGAGCGGTTATTGGTCGGATGGATGACCGGCACGCTTGACGGACATATTTTCAGTTGGAAATCTCGACCGTGTGCTTGGGATCGCACGTTAATAGGTAAGAACCTTATCATTCTCAGCTCGTAAGAGTCTTCTGAATACTTCTGAGGGTTGCTCGTAGGGATACAGCCGGATGACGGTAAGAACAAATTTTAAACAAATTACCCTGTGAGATCGATGCGGATATATGGATGAAAAAATTTAAAAATCACCAGAAGTGAGTGTGATATAAGAGATCCCAAGCTGGCCATGGTAGAGACGTAGAAGTTTCATACTCTTCGGTAGAGGCACGAGCGTGTCAGTGATAGAGAAGAATGGGAGATCAAAGAAGTGAACTAAAATTTGTCGGTTTTTGTACTGCCCGTGCAGGAATATGAGGTGGAGTAATTAAAAAAATTGAAGGAACCAATAGAAATGACGCCACTTCAAGACAGTGTGATCAAACTATTTAAACATGAGCCACATGCTGATGAGGTATCGATTCGCCGTACAAGTGGAAGGAATAATACATGACATTAAACGGCCACCTTATAGGCCAGTAGGGATAGACATGAAAAATAAAAAATTTAACAAAAGTTTTCAAACTTTGGTTTGAGTGAAAGGTACATCGAGAATAGTATTGAATATATTATTTCATATCACGAATCAAGTTTGCAACCAATTCAAGTGTACGAACATTTTTTGTCGGCCTATAATGCTTTTCTTCTATATATCATAAGAAAAAATTCCAAAAGTTCTGCAAACTTGACAGACACATCGGAAAAATATTCTGAACAGTTGTGTAGATTTGCAACCTTTTACTTTGACTGGAACATAACTTTTTTTAATTCGTGGTCATTTTTTTGATCAAGGTGGTCTCGAAATAATTGTAAAAGTTTTGCAACTTTGTTGTAAATTTTGAAATCATCTATTCTGATGCATTCACAAATTTGCAACCTTGTACACGATCTACGGCGGTTAGAAGGTTGACATTTTTTTAAATTGTATTATTTGACGGTCATGTAATTTTCACTATTTTTACGGGTTTTTTTCGATTTTTTTTGCACAGGGAAGGGTGGGTGATTTTTTTTAAACCAAATCTTTCTACGACCAGGTGATTCTCACTGATTTTTCTAATTTTCATTTCGCGAGTTTTTCAACTTTTTTCGAAAAAGGGGGCGTGCCCCCCCTACCATTTTTTAGGCTGCCCAATTCTCTATTCTCAATTTTATATATTTGAAACTTCATGCAAAAATCTAATTTATAAATTAATTAATAAATAAATAATAATTTATAATTGATTTGCAAATTGCATGAAGTTCCGGATCGTGTACAAGGTTGCAAATTTGTTGCATCAGACTAAATGTTTTTAAAATTTGCAATAAAGTCTCAAAACTTCTGTAATTATTTCGAGACCACCTTGATAAAAAAAATGACCACGAATTAAAAAAAAAAGTTCCGGTCAACGTAATAGTTGCAAATCTGCACAACTGTTTGGAATATTTTTCCAAAGTATCTGCCAAATTTGAAAACTTTTGGAATTAACGTGAATTGATTGTCTATTTCTACTGGCCTATTGAACAATTCATGTCATAATATACTTCCACAATGTACCGTTCTTGGGAGACTGATAATGTAGTAGTTGGACTAATATTCATAAAAATGTGCTGGTTGTTCTGGATTTATTGAAATACGAAGAATTATGATATGATATTCCCATTACGAATTCAAGTAATGCAATAAGAAGAAGAATAACAATGCACTTACATTTTGGGTGAAGACAATCATGATACGAAATGGAAAATCATGCACATGTACAGCTAACTATAAAGTATATTATCTTTGGAAAAATATATTGAAAACTGAAATAAAAAGCCATCCTTTCCCAACTGAAATTATAAAAAATGTGTGACAGTAAAACAATTGTGGATGTGAATTCCATTCCAAACTGTAATTATAACGCAATTATCGTGAATTAGATTACGAACGCCAGAATATTCGCGCGTGTGGACCATTTATCAGAGAAATAAAAGGAAAATTTGTAGCCGCAATGAATGCAGGTAGCCAACCAAATTTTGTCCAGTATTCTACAATATACAGGGATGTTTACGATTACCGATGTGTTTTGTATTATGAATTTTATTTTTCATTGCAAATTATCAACATCATAACATCTTAACAATATATAATACATTAGTTAAAATAAAATACGTTATTTACTTTATAATACCTTAGATACCAAATGGCACGCTAAAATGACAATAACGTGAACATAACCAAAGTTGTTGATTTTATTTGCACATCACCGTTGTCAATGATACGATGAAGCTTTGAATGTAACTCGATTATTATGCAATTGAAACAAATACGGAAGTTGCACAGGCGACTCGGCGCAGAGCGACTCGTTACATTAATAGCTATCCATGTTACGTATCAGATAAGACAACAAAAATTGGTGATTCTTCGAGAAGTGTGGAAAATCATACCTACTTAAGCAGAGGCGGACTGAAGAATAGGCGATCGAGCTATTACCCGATGGGCCATGATCTTTGGGGCCGGTAGGTTCAGTGTCAAACTTTCACTAAAATTTCGAAATCTGAAAGTGTTCGAAAAAAATCTTCTTGATATGAGATAACTGCAATTTTGTTCAGAATATTTCACAGACATACCGAAAAGTCCAAAAAATTATGGAATCTCGAAAAAAAAAATATTGCGGCAATTTTATACAATCGTAATCGCCGAAGATGAATTCGTTGAAAAAAGCAAAGGACTAATGATTTTTGATTTCCTTGAAAAATATAAATTATCAATTATTGAGTTATTTATTTATCCACATCTAGGAATACACCTAGAAATACAAACAGGTTGAACCCAAACAGTATTTACAGGAAAATATATAATATAATATGGTATTATAAGTACCAAACTGAATAAAGAAACATGAAAACAAGAAAATGGGCATAATACTAATATAATAATAATAATAATAATAATAACGATCAACTGCGGCACTCCCAACAACCGAAGGCATAAGGTCACCCATTTATATTATATGGATGACCTCAAACTGTATGCCTCTGGAGAAAGGGACCTACATCAGTCCTTAAGGGTGGTGCAAGAGTACACGCATGCTATCGAAATGGAGTTCGGGATTGACAAATGTGCCACGGTTCAACTCAAAAGAGGACGATGCGAAGGATACGGAGAGGATGTCCAGCTCGTAGACGGAAGCATCCTACATCATCTTGATGCCGGAGAGACGTATACCTACTTGGCACAAACTCCGACAGATCTGGTCATCAGAACTGTCGGGAAAGAACAAAGTTGCTGCGACTAATATGCTTGCCGTTCCGATTATACTCTACCCTTTTGGAGCAGTGAAATGGACTCAAGAAGGGCTGCGACAACTCGACGTTAAAACTCGAAAAATGATGCATCTTCATAGGAGCTTGCATCCTAAATCGTCCGTTCCACGGTTGTACTTCCCCAGACAACAGGGAGGCCGGGGACTTTTGAGTTTGGGGTGATAACCGAATGGTGCTGGATGGAGCCTGTAAAGTCATCAGGAGTTCAGATCCCCTTCTTGGCATGGTCCGCGACCATGAAAAAGCAGGGATTGGAGCATTTCTTTCAAGGCAGCAATCCGGGCAGCTGATGAACTTGGTCTCGTATTCGACACTGAACGGGCAAACCCAAACTCTGTCACGGAGTTGGAACCCGTTCAGCGAAAAGCTCACATCAAATCTGCGGAGACTGGGGTCCTCCTGCAGCTGCACAAGGATAAGCTAATGCATGGGGTCTTCTTCAAGAACATTGAAGACCTTGGCTTATCCAAAAACCTGACCTTTGCTTTCCTCGGGTCAAGTGAGCTGAGGTCGGAGACCGAGGGATTCATAATGGCTTGCCAGGATGGTGTCTTCAACACCCTGGTCTACCGTAACCGCGTGATCGGTATAGAGATCCCCGACACTAGATGCAGAATGTGTCGTGGGGCGCCTGAGACCCTTATGCATTTGCTGTCAGCTTGTCCAGCATATGCAGTCTTAGCCTATATCCACAGGCATAACGCGGCTCTACGAGGGTTGTACTACCATCTACGACACTCGTACGATATAGACGAGACACCGGTGTTGCCTTATGCTCTGGGGATATTGAGTCCGTTGTGGAGAATGAGAAGTGCCGAATATATTGGAACTACTCATTCCCCACCCTCAGGCAAATACAAGCCAATAAGCCTGATGTAGTCCTCCTCGACCATCAGAGTAAGACGATTTTCGTCATGGAGTTTTCGGCTCCTGGTAAAACAAACATCGTCCGAAAAGAGGAGGAGAAACGGACCAAATATCGAGACTTTCTCTTTGAACTCCGCAGGCTCTACCCAAACCATTCTGTTGAAATGGTGGTTCTGATTATAGGGGTCCTTGGTGGAATAATGGACACACTGCTCTCGAACTAAAAAATCATACCGGCTTGCCGTAATATAGCAGAAATCTTAGCCGGACGAATGCAGAAGGCCGTCATCCTTGGTTCACTGCGTCTGCTCAGGGCACATGATTCTCGGATCCAGTAATCGCTTACCCCACGGAAGTGGGGAATGGTTATCTGGGTAAACGACCCATTGCGCCCTCCGGATGTGTCAGAGCTCCGGAGATAGGGCCTGACTGGAATATCCTTTTAGGAAAAAAAAAATAACAACCAGAGCTTGGAAAAAAAAATTATATGTGTTCATTTACGAGTTGGATATTGTGGAACGATAAGGGAGGTAGAGCACTGCCCTCTCGCATCTTTCGGAAAATATCCATATTGGCTCAGTCTTGGACTTGGTCTTGATAGTCTTGGTCTTAGTCTTGGATCAAAATGCAACAAGAAATTTGAATTATATAATTCAGTTGTAAAAAAAAAAGTTGGAAATAGGTATATAATATTAATAAAATATTCAATCTAAAATTCGATACGTATGCATCAACATACAGGATGATTAATTTAAAATGAAAAATCGCTATAAAGTTCAAGTGGAAGTGATAACAACGCAGTATCAAAAATATTTCCAGAAATTTCAAATTCAAACCAAATAACTTTTGTATTAAATTTTTTTCTATCTTCAATAGTAGGGGGTATGGACCACTGCGACCTTACAACATACACCTATTTGTTGTAAACTGTAAAACTGCAATACTGAATTTGAAAAATGTATTTTCGATTTCGAGTGAATAAAAATCAAAAACCTATCATAAGGAAAATAAATAATTGAAATAAAATGCCATAACATTTTCCATCAGATTTTTCTTAATATTGAGTAGATTTGAGTTCATAATTTTTTTTCGTCTTGTTCTTGGCCTTGGCTTTGGCCTTGGCCTTGGCTTGGTCTTGGTCTTGGTCTCGGTCTCGGTCTCGGTCTCGGTCTCGGTCTCGGTCTCGGTCTCGGTCTCGGTCTCGGTCTCGGTCTCGGTCTCGGTCTCGGTCTCGGTCTCGGTCTCGGTCTCGGTCTCGGTCTCGGTCTCGGTCTCGGTCTCGGTCTCGGTCTCGCTCTCGGTCTCGATCTCGGTCTCTGTCTCTGTCTCTGTCTCGATCTCAGTCTTCGGTCTGGGGTATTGGGTCTTGGAGACAAGACCAAGACCAGTCTCTTGGTCTCGTTAAGCCCTAGTTGCCGGGTCCATAAACTAGTTGGTTATATTGAGACTGGTGAACAATGCTTCGTTTGACTAAAGATTGTGATAGACTTTTCTTTGCCTAAAAAATGAAATAATGACAAAAAAAAAGGAAACTAATTCTCTATACGATTACCAAATCACGTCGTTTCAACTGCTGAAATATGCAGTCGTTTTCAAGTGATTTCCACAAAATGAAGACTGAGGCAAATATTTGTCAAGTCAACAACCACTTCCCTTACGAATATTGTATTACAACTGGCATCTACTTGTTGCCTCTTGCCTACTGAGTTGAAATGATACTCTCTCGACCTCTATTTTCAAGAACTGGCAGATTGAATAATTATTATGGTATGTTAGAAATTAGTTGAAAACCCCTGGTATTTGATAGTTAGAAGTTTTATGACAAGTAAAAAATAAAAACACTGTCAAAAAGAAATTAGATTATATTTATTCAACTAGAATAAGAAATAATTAGAAAGAGAGCTTAATATTTGGTCCTTCGAGCTCTAAGAGAATCTACCCATGGATGCACCACGGAAAACTTTGCGTAAAACAGCGGGCAAAAATAAAAGCCTTCCCGTCGACTTCACGTGGCCTGAAAAATTTGGTGAAGGAACTTCGATTATGAATTCCAAAATGTCTCACAACAGTTCACATAATTCTCAAGTGAGCTTACAGCGAAAACGATTTGCCATCGAGATGGAAAAGAAACGGCAGGCGTTGGAGAAAGAGAAACTTGAGATAGAAAATAGTATGCGACTGTTGCAGATGGAAAATGATTTGGAAAACGCCAGATTTGATGCAATCGAAGAAATAAGAAGCCATAGAAGCCAGTCCCATAGTTCAAATGCAAACATGAGTATCCACACTCGTCATGAAAATGATATACCCCAATGTTTATATCCCGAAGTGATAGTAAGAAATGATGAACTATCGAGTACCACAGAAGAGTCTGATCAGGAACTGATTTCAAAGCATGCCTATGTGAGCGAATGGGTGAGAAAATCAACAGTTTATGGTGGTGATGATCATCAAAGAGAAGTAGGAAGATGTGAATCTATAATTTTTCCTAAAACTGATGAACCGTCTGTGAAGAAAACAGAAATTGAGATGTTATGTCAAACCATATCAGATGCAATAGAAACAGCAACGCAAGGTGTTGCTCCCTTAGCGAACGAATCCAGGCAAGACATGTTCCTAGCTCGCCAAGTTATCGAGAAAGATTTTCCCAAATTCGATGGGAATCCTGCTGAGTGGCCACTTTTTTATCAACAATATCAGAGAATATCGAAATTATGTGGTTTCACCAACGAGGAAAAAATGTCCAAGTTACAAAAATGTTTGATTGGAGAGGCTAAATCCGCTGTAGCAGGAATGATGCTGACTTCGGAAAATATTGATTTGGTTATTGAAACTTTACAACTTCAGTTTGGGCGACCAGATTACATTATTGAAGTGATCATTTCGAAAATAAAGCAACTGCCAATTCTGAAAGAAAAAAACGTTGAGAAACTCATTCAATTTTCCAATGAAGTTAACAACCTTGTCACAACTATGGAAACTTTGAACTCCAAAGGACACATGGAAAATCCGCATTTGATTCGAGATTTGGTCAATAAACTGCCTGATATGATAAAACTGAAGTGGGGAGAAAAAGTTTCAGAAAGCTGCGAAAAAATAGACTTGAGAAATTTTTCAAAGTTTATGAGAGATATAGCAAAAGCAGTATGTTACGTTAGCTATCCAATCGAAATTAATGTTCCAGCTCAGACGGAAAAACACATTCAAAAAATAATTCCCATTAGGAAACATGAGCGAGTATTCAGCACAAGTGATATAACGAAGAAAGTTTGTTCCTACTGTGAGCTTGAACATGAAGAAATTTGTTCCAAACTTCAATCCGATGGAGTTGATGAAAGATGGAAGAATGTCACGGAAAAAAAACTATGTTTCATTTGCCTTAAGAGAAGACACCAGAAATTCAGATGTAATAAGAAAAAGCGATGTCTTGTTGATGGTTGTCAAAGTTTCCATCATCCACTTCTCCATAAAAGTTCAGCATCGGTCCAGTCCAGTACAAATCTTCATATTGATTCGATCCTTACTACTAGAGGCAAAAAATCGAAAATTCTGTTGAGAACGATCCCAATAAAAATTTATGGTCCTGAAAAAGTCGTTGAAATTCTTGCTCTTTGCGACGAAGCGTCTACTGTAACAATTATCGATAAAGAAGTGTTAAGAAATCTTGGACTCAATGGAATGAAAGAAGCTCTTTGTTTGCAATGGACCAGTGACATTATTTCAAGACAAGAAAATTCCGAAAAGTTGAATCTGAAAATCTCAAAGAAACAAGATGGTGCCGCAATATTCACCTTGATGGGAGTTCGATCTATAGAAAATCTTTCACTTCCCGCACAGTCGGTAAATATGGATCAATGGAAGTCATTTTCTCACCTCAAAAATCTGCCAATCGAAAATATTCACAATGAGAAACCACTTCTGCTGATTGGCCAAGATAATATCAAACTTATTGCTCCCAGCCAAGTGAGAAATGGCCCAGAAAATGTTCCAGTAGCTACAAAATGCAAATTGGGTTGGTCACTCCATGGTCCTATTATGGAAATTACAGATAAAGACGAAGATGTGTTGATCAGAGCTCAAACATTACACATATGCAACAAAGAAGATGACAACGAATTGCTTGAAATGCTGAAACGTTCATTCACAACTGAAGACTTTGGAATAAGACAACTTCAGATTCCTTCGTACAAACTGCCTTGAGGCGAGTCATATCGAATTGAAAGTTAGCAGCTGACTCAAGGAGTTTAGTAGATGACGATTCGATAACAGGAAAATCCCAAGATTTTTTTGAGAATTTACTGCTAGGTGCACATTCTATGTAGGATGAATCTGGTATGTTATAGAAACGATTAGGTAGAATGTGGTCAATCGAATGTTGGATGCTGTTGTAAAAGGAAAGGAAAGCTGGTAAAGCGAGTGAAGACGCTAGACAAATGCCTAGACCACCTTTGTTCAAGGGCGCGCTGTTATCATTTACCCAACAGTCACTTTCCATGGGGTGAGAGACTATTGACGAATTGACGGCATTCTGCATTTGTTAAGCTTATATTTCTACCGCATTAAAGAAAAACTGCTTCAATTTTCGAATTCGAAAGCAGTGGTCCCATCATTCCACCAAGGACCCCTATGATCATAACCACTAATTTATCATAGGTCTGTGTGAAATCTGCGGACTGCAACTTTGATAGTGATGTGGAGCCATAGGATTTTGCAGGTTTTCCTTCATTTGTTGAGAAAATGCGTCAACAAAAATTGTTTACCAAGCACCGCTACGGCAAATAATAATCATAATAATATTCATCTTTATTCACCTTTGTTTGCCATATAAATATGAATAAGGTATGTCAGTTCACATGGTGAGTTGAAATAAATAAATGGATACGAAATATATATACAGTGTGATACGATACAACAGATTTCACAAAATGATAATAATATAACAGTTGATAATATAAATAAATATCTAGAGAAATTCCATGCATCAAATCCAAATCCAAATCCAAAATTATTTATTCAATTACATTATCGTGTAAAACAGATAGTACATTAACAAAATATATGTATATATAAAAACGGATAGTATAAAATACGCACACAATAATTATATAACTCACACAATTGAACTATATATCCACCCAAGGGAAGGAACAGGGAGCTCGATCGTTGGGGCGGGTTCTGTCTTGCCCGTCCGACAAGTCGGCTGGCTGGCGAACTGGCCTGAGCATAATGGTTCTGCCTCTGCGATGTCAGTAGATCATCCCCTATTTTTCCAATGTCTTGGTCCATACTTGGTACCTTCCCTACCTCCTCTTAAATTATGTGGGGGATTTTCCATGTTTATGTTATTTCGATCATCAGGCTATTGAAGTTTATGACTGCTATGTTTCTGTGAGGGGTATCCCAGAAAAACAAAGAAAAAGTGGGTTTTGACCATGTGGTGCCTTATGGCGATGGTGCCATACATCAGATACTGGACACATGTTCCATAAATTCGTCTATTAAATAGTAGACGTAACTACTCAAATATCGCTTGGAAACTTTTCAGTGTTCCGTGATTTTCAAAGTGTTGGGGTAAGTTATTATAGATCAAGGAACCAGCTTAGATGGGCGATTTTTTATAGTTCGCATGATTGTTCTGTGGTTGATGTAAATTTTCGGCATTTCGAGTGTTATAGCCATGAATTTCATTGTTTTTCAATAATATATTTGTTTTTCCGAAAATTAACGATATATTGACGATAGGGTTAAAATCTCATTATTTTTGAATACGTTACAACTGTATCTGTAGCCCATATCAGAGATACGTCTGAGTATGCGTTTTTGCATGGTGAATATTCGAGAGCATTCTGATGCTTGGCCCCAGAAGATGATGTTCTGACTCAGAACTGAGTGAACTTGAGCATAGTAGATTTCTATCAAGGATTTTGTTCAATTTTTTGCAAATATGTTCTACGTGTTCCTTGAAATTTAGATTTTAGAATTTACAGTCGATGAATGTTTCAAGAAATCGCGTATGCCAGACTGAGTTTATTGATAGATTTTTGTCTTCTACTTTTATGTCAATAGTCCTTTGTTCTATTCTATAGATAGTTAGTCTATGCTCTGCAGTATTATTATTATAACGGAGTCTTTTCATTAAAATTCGTATAGACAAAAAACTACTTTGTGGAAATAGACAATATAAAAATTCCAAACTTTATTATTAAATACATATTCGCATTCTGGCCCTCTGTCAGACGATGCATGAATTTTGCTGTTTCGAATGTGTTCGTTGTTGTTGGCACGCCAGGAATTTTAATTAATTTAAGGATGTTATGAGTAAACAGATGTTTGATGTCAAAGCCACTTTATAGGAAAAATGTATATTGCAGAGATATATTCCTACTATAATGCCGGACTAACTGTTTTCTGTTTGCATAAGGTTACAGGATGGCCTGTTTCGTCAACAACCTGTACTAAAATTTTCAAAAATCATTTTTTATTATTTTCATCCGCGATTCATTTTTTTTGTTTTCACGGTTATGAAATTTTCCACTCGTCCGCTATGGAATTCTATCACCGGCAATAATCACGATATAACACACCTACCAACTCAGGAGTATTTTGTTGAACCCAGTAACATTATTGAATGTTTTTTTGGAAAAAGAAAAGAAGTCGTCTCCACAATTTTTGTGGAGACGAATTTGTGTTCTTTTTCCAAAAAAACTTGGTCTTCCACTTCGAGTATGGACTATTACCTTTTCAATATTGAATGTAGTTGTGATTTTAATTTTTTCAGGTGACAATTTCCGTTACATTATGTGAACCAATCAAATGCCATCAGTTTTCTCATTGCAAACCAATGAGAATAGGACTTTTTGAAAACACTGCTTCCAGCTCGTGGTATTTTCATATCGTTGTTTCGCTGATTCCATAGTTGTTCTACTTCTGCATAGTTTCCAAATTCATCATTTTTCATATACTATTTGACAAATCCCTAACAAATAACTAATGCATGTGTTAAACAATTCACAGGAGTAGGAAAAAGCTTGTACAAAAATTTAATGAGTAGAATTTGGAACGAAGAACCATACAACTACCTGATATAATGTTTCTAAAAGAAACCACCGCAACCTGAATACAAAACCACAGTATGAATATGAAATATGGCAACGGTACACCATTGTTTGAACCTGCTGCTGGTACATCATTTGAGGTAACTCTTCAATTTCATTCCTAAGAACTGTTTTCTGATCTTCATTCATTTTATTTTTATTTTCTGATGGTTTATATCTGACACCATGTAATGAATGTAAGAGCAACTTCTGTATCTACTTCTATAACTTTCATTAACAATTGATCCCCAACATTCCCAAACCCCCTCATAGCTCACTTCTTGTGGCTATGTTCAACTCCATATACTACATTACCCTCCTCGTAGTTTCAGTTATGTCGAGAGCATTTTCACAACGATTGTCACATTTCCTTAAGCCTATACCGGGTGAGTCTGAGAGATGGAGCACCCCTATTTTTGAGAGAAATAATCCGATTCAAAGCACGAAAATTTAGAGGGCTATTGAACAACTAGAAATGATCTGAGTATTAGTTTTTCACATGGAACACCTTGTAATTTTCACATTTTTGAAATCTAGAGCAAATTCTGAACATGATGAGCTAAATTTTTTATTAAATTTCTTTTTTTTTTTCAAAAAAAAATTTTGAAGGATGATTTTTTTACACGTTGAACGTTCCTCTCCGATGCCTTTTCCGAGACATTTTAATTACAATACTTTACCACCAGCCGGTGTTTGAAAGTAGCAAAATCACTTTTTGTCGATTATCTCATGTTTTTTAAATGGCATCTCCATGGGACACTTTGTGCAACAGATTGTTCCGAAGAAATGGAATCGAATGATACCAAAATTTTGAATATCTGTCAATTATTTTCAGATTTATCATTATTATAAAAAATATACCAAAAAGTATTGTGGCCGCTGGACTAATAAAAACCCAAATAAATACATTATTGGAAATTTCACTTACTATATCAATAAGAATAATTGGCAAATTTGATGTCTTTCTAATAGATGCAGAAAAATGGTCATCACAGCTTTCAATAATATCAGCCCAGCAGCGTTAAAACTAGAGCAGTTCGAGCAGCAGTCAGAAGGGTGCAATTATGCATGGAACATAATGGCTTACATTTTGAGCAATTTTTGTAGTAAGAGTATTAGAGCATTGTGCTAAGTATTTGTTGTTTTTAAAAATTTGTAATAAATGTTGATAATCCTCAAAATCGCGTATTCAAATTCAAAATAATAAATACAACATATGATAATTTTCAATGTTGAAAATCGTTATGAGACAATTGAGTAGAAGTGATATTTAAAAATTTCCATCATTTTGGTGTTGTTTAGTCCAGCGGCTGAACTATCTTGCGGTACATTTTTTTATAATAGTGATAAATCTGAAAATAATTGACAGATATTAAAAATTTTGGTATCATTCGACTCCTTTCCTTCGAAACAATCTGTTGCACAGAGTGTCCCATATAGATGCCATTTAAAAAACATGATATAATCGAAAAAAGTGATTTTGCTACTTGCAAACACCGGCTGGTGGCAAAGTATTGTAATTAAAATGCTAATTTCATTTTCTCGGACAACATGGCATCAGAGAGGAACGTTCAACATGTAGAAAATCATCATCCTTAAAATTGAAGTATTGAGTATTCGTTAAACACAGTTATTTCAGAAATAAGTATTAACATACATCAAAATATTCGTTACCTGCTGATTTTTTTATATTAAAACATATTACTTGGCCTGCAAAATAAAAAAATTATATTCAGCATATTTCTTATTTATCAATTTTAAAAAATTTCATTTTTTGATAATTATTCCTTGAATATAAATAAATGTTTGTTAGATTTGAGTCAGTTTGGGATAAAAATATGACATCATTTGGGCAAAACTAATGACTCTGTAAGCGACGGGAACTTTATAGTCACCAATATAATAATTTCCAGAAAACGTAAATATGTTAACTGTTAACTAAAAGGATTTGGCGGTTGCAAATTATTCGACATATCCAACCCCTCCACAGAGTCACGTGTCATCGCATCAGCATTTCGATACGAGGATCGACTGGAACTCTGAAAGCGTGTCCTTCTACCATTTATAACGCCATTATATTCAAGTCTTGTGTGTTGTCTTGTCGCTTGTCTGTCAATCTGTTCAACCATATCAAGATCATTAATTTCTTTGTTATTGGCAATATAATCATCATTATTTTTGGTGTGAAAGTGGACTAAGTGAACTGAACCCACGCACGAATGTGGGTTCAATAAAATGAATGATCTTGATATGGTTGAACATCGAATAATAATAAATTGGTATACATTTAAATCATACATTCTTATAGTGGATATAATATACAGTGGGACACACTGTACTTTGAGCAGCCACACCCTCGTATTTTCTTGACAGTAAAGTGATTTCAAAATTTGTTTTTATCACATATAGTAACCAGAAATATCTACCTTCAGGTTGATGAAATATTCCTATATCCATTTTCCATGGCTATCTACGACCAATTGAAAAGTGAAAAATTGGGAAAAACATACTAGGCATTTTTTTATCGCAAAAATAACACCAGGATCTGTTTCAGAACACCCTGAAACCCCCAAATCTCAGTGATAATTCATTAAAATATACAGGGTGTCATCTGTAACTAACAACATTTTTTATTTGTTATTCATCCGCAATGTTTGGTAGTTTTCGATTTTTTTCCTTGGTCACGAAGTTCAAATAATGCTGTAGGGAATGTTCCAATATTACTTTTTCATGGCTACCTACGACCAAATTGAAAAGTGAAAAATTAGAAAAAATATACCAAGGATTTTTTTATCGCAAAAATAATACTAAGTTCTATCCCAGAACACTCTGAAACCCGCAAATAGCAGTACTTAATTATTCAAAATATACAGGGTGTCACCTGTAACTGACATAGTATTGATTTTTATTCATCCGTAATGTTTAGTTGTTTTCATAATCACTAATTACTTAAGAATGTTCGAATACTGTTGTAGAAAATATTCAAATATTACTTTTTCATGGCTAGCTATGACCAGTCGAAAAGTGAAAAAGTGTAGAACACACATCAAGGACTTTTGTAGCACAAACGTAACAGCGGACCCTAAAATTCCAAGACCCCAATTCTTGAATCATAAAAATATACAGGATGTCATCTATAGCTGGCAGAATTGATAACGCTTATTTGTTCCTAGCGTTTAGTTGATTTATAAAATTTCTTCTCGAGTCATAAAGTACCCAAAAACATTCAATTGATGCTGTACAAAATACCAAATATTACTTTTTGATGCAAATGATGCTTTTGAATATGGCCAAACTAATGTAATTTTACTACTAATAAATGGTTTGTTTGAAAATTTCAAATAAATCATTTGTTTGATACAAACTTAATATTTATTAACTCAAAGAAACATATTACTTCAAATTGACTAATATTTGTTTTTATCTACTTGTTTGAAGTTCACTATAGAAATTAATTTATTAACAATAAAATAATATCACTTTGACTGATATACAGGGTGGCCCATCGAAAACGTACCGCAAGGCATTACAGGCTGGGCAAGAACATTTCGATAAAATCCGAAAATAGGTCAAGTTTGTTTGTCAGGGGGACACATTTTGACGTAACAAGCATAGTAAAACGTTCAACCCCCTGAGTAGGGGTGTCACCCCAATTTTTTTTTCAAATGGGAAGGAGGGTCAAACGATACCTCTTCAGAAGGGGCTTGTCATGCCCTATACAGTGCTGCTTAGATTTTTCAAATCGATCTACTCTTTCAGAAAATATGGAGCGTTGAAACTCCAACCATCATGTGGGACGAAAAATACAAAAATCGGTTCAATTGTACTTTATTGCAATAAGTTCCTTCAAATGAATTCGCTGTTTTTGCCGATTCGCTGTTTTTGCCGATGCACAGATATTTTTAGGCTCATTTTAGAGAGTAAAAAATGAATAGGATTCATTTCTTCACTTTTGAATTAGGTCAAGTAGTTGCTAGATACTTGTCGTGGTTGAAGTGTTTACGAATTGTTGACTTTAAAATTTATTATTATGGTGTATTCAATTGCAGACAGAGTGGAAATCATTGAGCTTTTTTTAAAAAACGATGAATGTGGAAATCGGGTCGCGGAGTTGTTTAACCAACGGCATCCTGACGAACATGCCTCTGGAAAAATTGTTCGCGACTTGGTGAAAAAATTTCGCGAAACAGGTTCAGTTCATAACAAAAAGAGAGAGCTTGAAAATCCAGTACTAAATGAACCTACGGAGATAGCAGGATTGGGGCAAGTTGCAGTTGATAGTACGCTAAAAACAAGACAATTGGCCATTGCGACGGGTGTGTCTCGTACCAGTGTCCAACGGGTATTGAAAAAATATAAATTCCATCCTTACTAAATTCGCTTACTGCACGAACTGAATGAAGACGACTTTGATCGTCGCTTGCAATTTTGCGAAATTATGAGTGAGCGAGCGTTACACAATGGTAATTTTCTATTCAATGTGTGTTTTTCGGACGAGTGTTCCTTCTTCCTCCATGGTTTAGTGAATCGCCACAATTGCCGGTACACCAATCCAAGGATTTTCCACGAGACACACACGCAACACCCCCAGAAGTTAAATGTGTGGGCTGGTATTTTTGGAAATTTCATTGTAGGACCTTTTTTCCTTCCTGGAAATTTAACAGGCGATATGTACTTGGATTTACTCCAAAATGCCATCGACCCAGCTCTAACAAGTATCATTGAGAACGATCCCGCATACCATGAACAGGATCTGATTTTCCAACAAGACGGAGCTCCTCCTCATTATTCCCAAATTGTGCGCAATTATCTACATGATACATTTCCAGGACGATGGATAGGACGACGGGGCCCAATAGAATGGCCACCTCGGTCACCCGACTTAAGTCCTTTAGATTTTTTTTTTGTGGGGCACATCAAAAGCCAAGTGGATCGATTTTGAAAATGTAAGCAGCACTGTGTAGGGAATGACAAGCCCCTTCTAAAGAGGTATCGCTTGACCCTCCTTCCCATTTGAAAAAAATGTTGGGGTGACATCCCTACTCAGGGGGTTGAAGGTTTTACTATGCTTGTTACGTCAAAATGTGTTCCCCTGACAAACAAACTTGACCTGTTTTCGGATTTTATCGAAAAGTTCTTTCCCAGCCTGTAATGCCTTGCGGTACGTTTTCGATGGGCCACCCTGTATATATCTCACAGTAACTTAAATATAAATATATACGTTATATATATTATATCCACTGAGAATGTATGATTTGAATGTAAACCAATTTATTATTATTCGATGTTCAACCATATCAAGATCATTCAATTCATTATTTTTGGCCTAAAAGTGTGTGGTAACCTGTACTTCACTCTGTATTAATATTTTGAAATTGTTTTTGTGATCAAAGTAGTTGCTGGTTTTTTATGTCAGATTTGACTAATATCAAAAAAGTTGTTAATAAAAAAACTAATAAATATTATCACCAAAGCACAATCTACATCTGGTGACCACGACTAAAGAATATTGCTCATACATAATCTCAAACGAGACCAACTCCTGAGCATTCTGCAACATTTCGATTTGAATGCTGAAGGAACCGTACCTGATATGCAACTCATTTTGGAGGAATTTCTTAGAGAAAAGTATCGAGTACTGTGGTAACCTGTACTTCACTCTGTATTAATATTTTGAAATTGTTTTTAGTTGCTGGTTTTTTATGTCAGATTTGACTCATATCAAAAAAGTTGTTAATAAAAAAACTAATAAATATTATTACCAAAGCACAATCTACAAGTGTACTAAGTGAACTGGACCCACGCACGAATGTGTGTATGTATACAGGTGAATGTGAATGTTTGTGCGGGTGTCGCAAGGGTGCTCCTACCCTATTAGTGCCGCAGTGATGAAAGGATTGTTGAGGGATTGGAACCTTCACGGAAAAATTGCACTATATGGTAACCAAACCGATTTCGCTGAAAATTTTACAGATGACTCCAAATACATCAAAAATGATAAATTCGTTGAAATTTTTCCGCGGAAATGCCTGGAAGATACTTTTTTTTCGAAAAAACGCGCGTTGGTAGTGTGTACAAATGCACAAATATCAGCAATTTGATTGAACTATTCACCACTATTACATCTCGAATACATACTAGAACATAAAAAAAGCAATTTCGAACCATATTAGCAAACAAAATTACACAGATTTACCAAAAATTATTATTATATTCAGCTTGAAAATCACTCATTTTGACATTTTTTAGCCAATATTCTGAAGAGTAAAAAGCGATGTTGCCAATTCTTCTTATATTTCTGCATAACAAGTGAAAATGAGAATTATGTTTTGATTAGTTTTCAGAAGTATCGAAGATTCTATAATCTGATAATTTCCAGACATCATTAACAAAATAATATGGAAAAGGTAGGAAATAAGGGAAAAATTCTGATTTGACGAAATTTCTACAGATGCTTCAAATCACGAATAAAACACTAGAAAATCTAAAATTTTTTCTCGGAAGGACCCATTACTCAGTTTTTTTTTAATAAGTGTGTCCATACTTACTTTCAAAACACAAACAAAATTCGATGGGAGTATTCATTGCATTTTTTCTATTGAAACGCACTGTGTTGAACCGAAAATACTCTCATTTATACATTTGTAGCAATTTATGAGCGAAATATTCTTCAAGAATTAAAAATTTACAAAAGCCAAAACTTGAAAGATTGTTAATTTGGTTTTGTTGAAAAACGTGCCATGCCGAAATTCACAAGTGTGGGCGCATTTCTTTTTCTTCCGTTTTTGTGAAGATGTAGTGTTCAAGCAGACCCATCTCCAACCGTCAATTCTAAACAAGAAGGTCTATGTTAATAATTACCATTACTATTAATACGAAGCAGAATGGAAAAAGTTTACGTTCTAAACATAATATGGAGAAAGACATGAAACATGTTCAATACAATGAAAACATTAATCCTTACCTAGAAGCGTCGCTACTCAGGGAAAGTGGTCCATTGCATTTTTTGCACAAATACTCTCCTTGCTGAGGTATAAATTCCCAAAGTTGCAGGTGGGATAATAATTCTTGCCTATTCTGGCAAATATTGTAAATTTTAATGGCATTCAGTGTAGGAATCACAATTTAACGTCAACCAAATATAAAATTTGTTGCAATTGTTTCTATTTCAAGAATGTGGCCAACTTTAATCATGAATGGGTACTTTTTTTTACAAAAAGTAGTCGTGTCTTATGTAAATATTTCAAGACGATACTTCAATTGTATGAAATAATTTGAAGTCAACATGTTTTTGTGTATCGAAACATTTATGATATTTCCTTTTTTTCCTTCGCAAAAGTAACTGCGCAAAATTAGACAACGTCGATTTATTTATTCAAGAACTGTCAGTTGTCAAACATGATTACTTATTGTCTGTCAACTAAAGTGAAATTCAGTTCAAGAATTGGAAATCTATGTAACTTCAAGGGAGATATTTCAGCAATGATTTTCGTTATTTTCCTAAGATTTGGTGTCCAATAATTAACTTTGGAAGTAAAATGCGTTGGACGTTACCATCTGTAAGTCTGTTTTTGTGTATTTGTGAAGTGACCATTGAGACACATTTTTCCAAAAAAAAGTATGTTATATACTTTTCCGAGCCGAAATTTCGATTGATATAGTGATTTTATCACAATTCAAACATTCTGTGAAAGTTTCAGCGAAATCGGTTTGGTTACCATATTGTGCAATTTTACCGAAATCATTGTATTATTAGAAGAGGCAGCCGGCCATTTTGGCAGCATTGAACTAGGTTAGGTTGGTTTAGGCTAGGTCAGGGAACTACTAATAATACAATGATTTCAATTATCGAAATAATTACACATGAATGTAGATTTTAAACATGATTACCTTGAAATCGTGTAATGTATTCGTGAAGGTTCCAATCCGTCAACAATCCTTTCATCACCGCGGCACTAGCATCGTACGAACACCCTTGCGTCCACTCCACGAGCGGCAAACTGGCACAAGCATTCACATTCACCTGTGGCTTCAATCAATATGCACATTCGTGCGTGGGTTCAGTTTACTTAGTCCACTTAGTCCACTTTCACGCCAAAAATAATGATAATTATATTGCCAATAACAAAGAAATTAATGATCTTGATAGGGTTGAACAGGTTGACAGACAAGCGACAAGACAACACACAAGACTTGAATACAATGGCGTTATAAAAGGTAGAAGGGCACCCTTTCAGAGTACCAGTCGATTCTCGTATCGAAATGCTGATACGCTGATGCGATGACACGTGACTCTGTGGAGGGGTTGGATATGTCGAATAATTTGCAACCGCCAAATCCTTTTAGTTAACAGTTAACATATTTACGTTTTCTGGAAATTATTATGTTGGTACAGAGCTTACAGAGTCATTAGTTTTGTCCAAATGATGTCATATTTTTATTCCAAACTGACTCAAATCTGACAAACATTAATTTATATTCAACGAATAATTATCAAAAAAAAAAAATTTTAAAATTGATAAATAAGAATTATGCTGAATATAAATTTTTTATTTTGCAGGCCAAGTGAAATGTTTTAATGTCAAAAAATCAGCAGGTAACGAATATTTTGATGTATGTTAATACTTATTTCTGAAATAACTGTGTTATGTTTAACGCGGTTGTTTGAATACTAAACAAAATTGCTTATATTGAGCTAACTACGTTTGAACAAATTGATTTATTATCTGCATAAAAGCCTTTTTTTCGGTGTACCTGGTATACAAAAAAGTTTCTTTTAAAAGTAAATAGACGGTATTGGGCATATTCATTAATTGATTCGAGACTAACAACTGGTAGATTTTTTCATACTTCGTTCGCGGATTTGCGTAAAAATTTGGATGAGTTTTTCAGTTACTTTCGAATTAGTGTTTAATATTTCGAAGAGCATGCGGACAAAATTAGACGCAGGTATTTGGGTAGTGGATGCGATCAGGTTGATTTACACCTGACATACAGAATTGGATATAAGACGATAGGAAAAATTTCAAGATGAGTTTGCAGTGCTATTTGGGACTGTTTAGAGGAGAGGAGTTGCTGAAGGTTTTCCCAGTTTCCCAATTGCTTAGGATCCATTGATGGCAAGCACGTAAGAATAAAAAAACCAAGGATGGGTGAATCTGTCTTTTATAGTTATAAGAATTATTCCCCAGTTGTGTTGCTAGCTATTGCAGATGCAAATTACAAGTTCATTTACATCGACGTTGGTGCTTCCGGCAAGGAACCGGACAGTACCATACTTGAAAGAACTCATTTTTATAGGAAACTTACTACAAAACTGTATAATGTTGTGGAAATAAAATATAATTGTTCTTACATATTTCCTTTTTTTCTTTGTCTCCCTTCTCATCGAATTCATCACTGCATAAAAATCGGTAGATATTAATCAATGCGTTGTTCTATCATGGTAACTTTCTTCCGCTACATTTCATATTTCCGGATGATTTTTCACTTCTCCAATCAACAATTCGATGTTAATATCATCGAGATTTTCTCGAGCCATTGTTCATCACTTCAATAAACGACCGCGTATAAAACGATGTTTGTTGTTTCAGGTTGGCACAATTCCAAGGACGCCGCCAACACGAGGGGAAAACGGTTCCTCCCCTAATTCGAGTCCGGACGTCGAAGGTCACGGGGTTGAAGCGGATTTATTGGTTTCGAACCAAATCAGGCAGCAAAATGGAGTGTTTGCCAAACTCAGAAGACTCACCAAAAAATTATGCAGCACTCATCAGTTCCGGAACGAACAGGTTTGTTGGATATTTCTCAATAATAATCATATTTCTTCTGGTGAATGAATACTAATAATACTGATACACATTTTTATTCCATTTTCAACGATAAATAAATGAAGGTATCCATAATAAATAATCATAAAGGTCCCTGTGGTACACCTATTGTGTTTTTTCAACGTCAGAAGTTTGATCGTCCAAAATAACCCGCTGCCTGCGATTTGTTAAATATGATTGTGAAGTTTTGATTTTTGTTCGAAAATATGAATAGGATATTCATAAAGTCTTTTCACAATATCTATCAAATGTAGTTCAATGTTCAGCGTGGCTCGTGCCGGGGAAGTAGTTGTTTTCTGTTAGATATTACAAATAAATCACATTTTTCAATTTTCATGGAGAATTGTTTAAAATTGTTTTTCCGTTAACCAGCTGTCATCCCCATACGAACAGCAGCCCTCAAAAGGCGAAACATGTGCGAGCCAAGGATTAACGAGGTATTACCTTTTAACGTGCGATTCCTTGCACTTTCTCGGGCCATCAGATAAAAATCTGTAGTCGTGATTGAAGTTACAAACGAAGTAGTATTCAGTGAAACTGTAGAATGTCCTTCATTACTGACAAATAATGACATTCATAAATAAAGTGCGTTGGGGTTTATTATAGTTGGAGCTTCTGCATCTTATAATTTTTTTATTTTTTTCTTACTGTAATGTTGTACAAAAATATTTGAATGATACATTTGTTAAAAGTGATTTTATTTTGCTCGTGGGGTTGCTCCACTCACAAAACAAAATGCCACTTTTAACACTTGTATCATAAATAACTATTAAATCCTGCTAGACCGATGGGATAGCTTGGTTGATTTCAGAAACCATGCATATTTAAATCAATTAGTCTAGCTTCATGATCCGATATATCTAAGGCTGAAAGTGTTCCTTAATCAAAGAAATTTAAATTATCTGAAATGATAATTAAATCAAGCAAGAGATAGTTATGGTGGGTCTACTTATAATTTGCTTGAGACCTACACTATTAGGCGGATTTCCGAAAATACAATCACCCTTAGACATAATAGTCTAAGAGAGGTTGACCTTCACCGTTCTGTTTATGAAACATACTTCTGATGAAGTTTCATAAGTCGACGAAAACGCTTAAAATGGGTTGTCTATCAAAATGTGATCCAGACTATATACAGTTAGTTTCAAAAAATTACACCATATGAAAAACTTTTTTATTATTGATTTGTCAGAAAATTGTATTCTTCATAAAAATTAGTGCATTGTAGAATACTCGCTATTAAGGATATTCCACTAACGATAGGATGCACCCATAATCTCTTTCATTTTTCTTCTTCTCTTCTTCGCTTTAAGAGCAAGCCACTGCAACTATTCTATCACAGTGAAATCAATTTCATTATGTATTTTTATTATTTTAATTTGTGCGGAAGGCTCATGTTGAGGGCCTTATCACTGGTGGTTAAGTTTAGTGGAAGAGCAACTCAGTGGCACAAGCGCCTTTTATTTCTTTCTAGCAAGATATCATTCGCTGTTTTTATATGTTTATTATGGCTGAAAATACTACAGACAATCTATTTGCCTATCTAGCTTTTAGGTCATCAGGGGGGTGACAACATTTTTTGAAACAAAATTGTTCAATGGTCCGAAGTTTTTCACAATTTTTAACGGTTTTTTAAATCTTATTTTAGAAAGATTCGCAATTATTTTCGAGAAGGACTTTTTGTTTTTCATCGTGAGTTCGACTTCCTACACGTTTTCTATCGAACCTTCAGGGGAAGCAAGGTGGTAATCGTTTTATTCATTGTATTGTCATCACGATTGTAAAATTTAAACTCAATCGAATGCCAGCAAGTGCATTAAAAATTGATTGCGAGTTTTGAACCGAAAATACAGACAAGCATTCAGAACGACAGACATATACAGTGACCGCCAAAAAGTTTATTATTAGAGTATTGAAACAAAGATTCTTGGGAAAAGTTTGTGCATGTCCGATAACCTAAAAATCGATTTTGACACATGTCACGTGATCGCTGGTATGGCGGCAAATTGAAAAAAATTACCATGAATAGTAAAAAAGTCGGATAAAATGGCAAGATATCACAAAAAGTTGTTTGAAAAAGTTGCTTAGAATTCAATTTTATACACATATACAAAGTTTGAGAAAATATTGAAAACAGCAATTTTTTTTAAATAGTTTTCAAGCTGTAGAAAAATTTCAAATTATTTTCTTATGAATTGCTTGACCATACTGAAATATTTGTATTCCGATGATAATAACAAAACTTTCTCATTTTCTCCACACCAGAGAGCACTAAATTGAAAAAATTGAATTTTGTCAGAACCCTTGCTGTTACATTGGTTCGTATCTAATATACAGTGCGTCCCTCCGGGAACTGCATCGATCAAAATATAGAAAACCATAGGTGGGCCAAATTTGAAAATTTGAGAGTTCACTATTGTTGATGAGGGCTATCTGGCTAAAATATTTTCAAGAATGTGGCACTTCCCGTTGTGCCGGAAGTGGACCCCAACTTTGTTATTTTAAATGGGACACCCTGTATATTTTCAAAGTTTTAGATTTTATGCTTGATTCTGAACATGTTTCATGTATAATGTCCTATACCCAAGTCTAACCGTTTTCGAAATATCTCAAATTTTAAGTTGAAAATGGCGCTTGCAGAACGAAAATTTTTTTTTTTATTTCTGGACATGATCATCTATTTTCGATTGCGTATCGATTTATTCGTAGGAGAGGACCCAGTTCAGCAGAATTTTGATATCAATTCGATTAGAGTTATACAGGGCGTTCGCTAGAAAATGTTATAGAACTGGTTGAAAAAATTATTGTAAGTCCATTTTTTCATATGGAACGCCCCCAATTTTATATTCTTATTCGATTCGGCATCGAAAATGAAGCTAACTTTGATTAAGGTTATCTGTGCCTAGACTCAACAGTTTTCGAAATATTGGCGAATTAACATGTCTCAGTTCCAGGAAATCTCGTATCCTTGAGTTTACTTATTCTTAGTTGGCCATGGCGCCCGCGGTTGCGTTGGAAACAATCACCTGCCATGGAAATGTCATTGTAATTAATCATTCCGGCTCGTTTGAATTATTCGAATGAAGATTACTTAAATCTATTTATTATTTATGGCGAATGTAATAGGGTTATCTCAAGAACATGTGATATATTTCTTTCTTCGACGAGTGTTTAGAAAATTATTTCAATCGTTGCTTCGTTTTGGGTACAAAGTTTCATGGATTATCAGCCCTAAAATAATGTGGGGAGAGACCCAAACCGTCTTCATGGTCACATATTGTGAGTACGATTATGACATTGGCGGGAAGAAACAATTTTAATCTTCGCTTTATTCAGGGACCGAAATTTTATGGATTATTATTCCTAATATATTCTGGGGAGATGGCAAGCTGGCACAAACCATCATCATAACCAGATATATTGTGAGGAATATTTTGATATTAGCGGGAAATGTGAATGTTGTTCATTGGTTTGGTACACAGTAGAAACAGAAGTTCACAGATCATCAGTCCTAAAATATTGTGAGGCGACCTCCGAGTAATAAAAGACCTTCTCCATCCTTGTCTTGAAGTCAACATAACTTTGTTTATTTACAAGCGAGTGCCTTATACATGTTAAGTCCGTATTCATTCGGGTAGTTTCATGTATGCCCGTTCGGATCAAGTTGTTATTCTTCGTTTGTATTATGGTCCTTCTTACTAAGTATAAATGTGAACAAACTGTCCATAACATTTCACCATCCGTCACCCTCCTCGCCCACAAATTGTATAGAAAAGGATAGTTCATGTTCACTTCAAAACAGGTGTTTGTGAAGGTAGTAGGGCATCATGTCTTTTATTACTCTGAGGAGGCGACTGCTGCCACCGCCATACCGTTAAAGTATTACAGTGAGCCAGGTCATCACTTACGCTTTTGACAAGTGTCCAAAAGCTGTTAGAGTGACAGGGTAGGCTCGCGGCTAAGCTCCAGTGAAGAGGGGAGTGGGTTGGACAAAACAAAATGTCTTGTGATATTAGAAGTGCGGGCGCCAGTCATATGAATGCTGAGCCCCCTGTAGAGATAATTTTACCAATTCCCATATAACTCGAATAGTAATAATTTAGGCAATTGCCACACTCTTAAATAATAACCAGCTTTATGATTAAGTCATATAATCTATAAGGTGACAAGGGTTTTATCAATATTAGAAGTCGAAGTAGCTGAAGGCTTATGAGACACCGAAGTGGTGCAGTAGCTGAAGGCTTATTAGTTATTATCAGAGACACCTTAGTGGTGAAGTATAATAGGAAATATTACATAAATTAACCTGAAGAATAGCCCAGGGCTCAAACTATCTAGGGGTAGTTACCCACAGTTATCTTGCTCAACACAATATACCCCTTTAGGGTAGGATAGTAAATAAACCCGCTTAAGTTAGGTGCACCTTACCTGTAGCGTTTACAGAATCTCAAGGTAATTATTTTAAATAAACAAAAGGTAAAAAGGTATATAATATTGGTTGAACTGGTTAACTTGGGTGCACATCAGATTGGTTTCAGCCAGGCAATATGGTGGAATCTACCAGGTGGAAGGATACCAGCAGTAAAGGTGCAAGGTAAGTGTCAGCCTTCAGGGCAGTGACACCCACACGACAGATGAGTCCTCCAGACTAACGATAAATATGCAGAGACAAAAGATGAGTTCTTCAGTCGAACGGTAAGTAGACCAAGACAACAGATGAGTCCTGTTAGTACGACTAGTACTCTAGGATGAAATATACCAAGACCCAAGATGAGTTCTTCAGTACGACTAGTGCTCCGGGATAAAGTATGCCAAGACCAAAGACCCTGAAATTAAATAATTGACTGTCTGATACCAACTTGAATAGACCTCATACCTTTGTCTAGGAAGGCCTGGTGCTAACTGCGGCAAAGATCCTGTTGCCTGCCGACACAAACCATCATCATGACCAGATATATTGTGGGTATCCGAGCAAAGCTGCATGTGTACTGTGCTTGGAGTAGCAACCAACAATTCATTGATATGAAGAAGAAACAGTACGTTGGTGTTAGAATGGATTTCTGCCGAACACCAGCATTTATTGACAGAGTGCCCATCAACCAACACTTGAAGTTATCTGTCTAAAAGAAAGAAAGGTAGATAGCCAGATACATAACTGGGGGCAAGCCATAGGATAGAAGCTTCGCGAGGAGCACCTGGAGATATATCTTTGGAGATATACAGGGTGACCTAGGGTCAAACCGCCAAACTTTCAGTATTGGTTTTCAAGATACAAAGTGTCAAAGTTTTCAGGAAAAAAATCAGATAGTTGCATTCTGGGTACATTTGAATAAGTCTTTTAGTACTACCAATGAGCATTTCAAGTTTTATCGATATCAGCCAAAAGGTTTTTGAGTAATGAGAACATATCTTATCTACCTATCTATTAATCAGTGTTTTCTCATATATTTTTCTGTTGCCTAGGAATAACTGTGAAGACTCAGTTATTGAAATGCGCATCAAGGAGTATGTATATAAAAAAGAGTGAGAGAAATGGAAAACATCGTATTTGTGAGCAGTTTTGGTCGTTCATTGTTTTAAAAAAATCTGGATATAGACGTCAAGTGAATGATGATGAAATATTTTTTTGTAATTTTGAATGTCAAAATGACTGTCATAATTACACAATTGTAAATATGACAGTTCATGTTGATTTTTGTTCGAAAATATGGATAGGATATGCATAAAATCTGTTGTGGAATCATCTGCGGCTGAAAGACAAACTTTATTCGCTATTTTCCATCGTTCAAGATAACCTCTTGGAAGGTATTCATGTTGAAAAGGGTAACATTCTTCTGAAAAATAAAAAATGTGATTTATTTGTACTATCTAACAGAAAACAACTATTTCCCCTGCTAAAGCCACGATGGACATTGAACTACACCTGATAGAAATTGTACTCTAACTGAAAAGGAAAAATCTGAAAGTGGAAATTCGCAATTTCTTTCAGATAGTTGATTTTTTAATTTTCTCTAGTTTTCATTGAAAATTCATTAAATAAGATAGGGAGAATGTTATTAAGGAATATCACTCACAGAAGTCGTTCATTTCATTGAAGCAAGGTTCGCTTCTCTCGATTTCGCTTTGCCAAGCTCATCGAGTGTTACCGCAGAAGAAATATTCCCAACATTTCCATCCTTGATGTGTATAACTGCTTCTGAAGAGCCTGCCTTCCCATTTTTTATCAATCTCCCTGATGAGCTTGGCAAAGCGAAATAGATTTTCGTCGACCAAAATGTATTGGGGATTGAATGCGAGAAAAGCGAACCTTGCTTCATTGAAATGAACGATTTCTGTGAGTGATATTTTTTGATAATATTCTCTTTTTTTCTTTAATGAATTTTCAATGAAAACTAGAGAAAATAAAAAAATCAACTATCTGAATGAAAATTCGAACTTTCATTTTCAGATTTTTTCTTTTCAGTTAGTCTTTTCACAATATCTATCAAGATGTAGTTCAAAGTCCATCGTGGCTTTAACCGGGAATGTAGTTGTTTTCTGTTAGAAATTACAAATAAATCACATTTTTCATTTTTCAATTTTCATGGAGAATGTTCCCATTTTCAAGATGAGAGTTCATATTTATACTAGTGCGAATATGAAAATAAATGATCCAGATTTATTCGTTAATACATTCAAAATTACCTTTTTTGCGTCAGTTATATAGGTAAACTCATTGTCGGTGCCTATACTAAAACCAGAATTTGAAGAAATGAATTACCAAAAACTGATTTTGATCGGAAGACAGTCTGACAGATAATTCAATCCTGACAACTTGTCAAATGTAAATTAGATCTTGGCAGTGTCCACGCTACCGTCTACCCGACAACATAATCACAACCATTTATCGAGACTCGTCTTATGCACTTCAATATAAATGTAGCCATTGCCATATACGTTATGTCAATTTTATTGTATGATTGAAGATTCCAACGAAATTACACTTGTTACATAAGTACCTATTTTTCTGTGACGTTCGACATTTTCGACAGGTAAGAAAATAAAACTCTTTATGGAATTACTTTTTTCCCCGAGAACACATAGGTTAAGGTAGATATTTGATTGAATCGTCGTTATTCCGTCACAAAAAAAAATAGTGTATTATACACGGGAAAAAGATTAGATTTTAGTTCTCGGGTTTTTGTTTCCCTCCGCTTCGCGTCTGGAGACAACACAACCTCGAGCTAAAATCTAATAATTTTTCCCTTGTATAATTAATAACTATTTTGAATGACTACAGCGATCCATAATCGCCAGTTGCCATGGATTCACATTATAATATTATTATGTAGCCCTGATTGCTTGCTAAGCTAACAGCCAGCTTTCAACGTTTTTGATTCAATAACGCAGTACAGAGGGTGAAAATAGTAATTCATGTAATAATGGGCCTATGAATATTCATGTAAAATTGGATTATAGCACCTGTGATGTCACACAATGAGACAAATAAAGTTTTCGGTGAAAGCGAAACGTTATATCATTTGTTCGCATAATGACTATCATTATGTTTGTATCTCCGAGTATCGTAATTGGAAGCGTCAGCTGAGCCTGGCGTTCAACTCTCCTTTGCATAGATGGCAATGAATACTTCATTCACACGATTCAGGGAGGTTGTAACTGGCAATTTGAAAAAAAAATATGAAACATCATTTTCAGGACCTATACTTTCACTTTTATAGGTGATTCAAGGAATGTGTTCATTTTACGTTTGTCAGAAAATTTTATTTTTCCAAAAAGTTTATGCATCGCGAAAACCTTTCACTAGAGGTATCAAATATTTAAATTTTCAAGCAATATACAGGACCGAACAAAGTATAGTAACTTTGATTAATAGTAAAGTAACCTTATTTTCGATAATATCAAATAAATGAATATTTGGAGCCTTTGGTTGAACACAATATGTGAAATAGAAATACTCAAAACACCCATACTACGTCAATTCTCCCTCGACGCGTGTTCCGCCAACAAAGTTGGCATTCTCAAGAGCTAAGAGCTCACTAAACTGAAAATTATATTGCAATTTATCATTGTAATTTACCTGCTACCTCAAATTATCTACTCAAAGTTTGCGTCAATTATTAAAATTTGCCTGTACTATCTACTTGTTTTGGATTTGATTTCCAAGAGCGTGGTTCATCAAATCCAAGCCCTCCGTTTAAAGTTTTTTTGTTCAAAGGGCCCCTCACCATTCTTATGGGTTTATGGGTCCTGGTAAAATGGGCTGAAACTATAGTATGTTGTAGTATTCGATCACCTCATCAAAAGTGTCCATTGGCCCAACACGATTCTATGATTAGTTATTGAAAAATTGGGTGTTGAAGTTGAAAGTGGCCATGTTTATTCGATTATATTTTACGCAATTATGACAAAGGCTTTGTGAACGGGCTTCAAAAATATTTAAAGGCATCATTCGCCGAATTGATATCCAACCAGAAAAAGTGACTTAAAACCTTCATCCCATGAACCTCGCTTTGGAATGAAATATATATGATTTTTTCTACTTTCACTTCTGAAAATTGAAGATGTGGTTTTCGGACAAAATATACTCGAACGGCATTTCTCACGTTGAGTAGATTATGAAATAATAATCTCTTTGAACCTATTGCCGTTCAAAAATAGTGGAACTTGATGCCAGAATTTTTTTTTGAATTTTCAAAATAAAAAAAAAATTCCTGGCTTCTGATCCCATTATTTTTATACGGCGGTGGGTTCTAGAGGATTATTATTTCAAAATCTACCCAAGATGAGGATTACCGTACAAGAATATTTTGTCCGAAAAGCACATATTCAGATGAAGAATTATTATTATTTTTTGGATTGACGTGGCCGTTACTTGATGGAAATCCATAGTTGAGACACTAAGGTAAAACACGATTAAAATTTACACGAAATTTATTGTCTTTGCGACATGTCTCGATACACAGTATCTTTTTCCAAGCGAATGTAGTACATTAAAATATTCTTCATTCAAAAATGCTTGAATAGGTACTTTTCACATCCATCAACATAATTAGGGACTACCTATAATTATGGCTAATAAGATTGATGATAGATGAGTCGAGGATACAACTTATGAAATTGACATAAAAATGAACCTACCTGAAAATTTCAAAACGTTTGAATAAATTTAACAAAGGGGAACTGTTCAGGTCCAATTGATCATTTAATAAACAAGACGAATTTTTCAATTTATTAATTTCAATTCAATTAAGTGGTAGCTATGTTTTGAGATTTCCAGGTAGGTTCATTGTTATGTCAATTTTATAAGTTGTAGGAGTTGTAGGTATTAGCGATAATTATAGGTAGTCCCTAATTATGTCGATGGATAAGAAAGGTATTTGAGTATTTTTCTCATTTCTATTGAAATACCCGGTAGATTTCTAATATTGATATAGAGGTGGTGCTGTAGGTTTTCCGGGTTATCCTGCAGCGAAAAGTGAATACGCCACCAAAAATCATTAAGTCGCCCCGGAGCGCCACGGCAAATAATAATAATAGCCGTCCTCTACCCGCACAGGTTATGCCTTTGGGTACAATCTACGAGTATTTATGAGGGAGTATTATTATTATTATTATTATTATTCAGAATTAGTCTTCAATTACATCGTAATCGTATTCCAAATATACAGGATTACTCAATGATACTGAGCCAATTATGGTGAAAAAATTAATCACCCAGTATTCGTTTGGAAGTCGTAAACTATTTTCGATACAGGTTTGTTTATCATATTCTGATATGAAAAATATTATCATGTTTATCGATTAAACTTATTTTTGTTTGAAGATTACCCTGTAGATAATGGAAAAACAGGTCTTATTTAAGAATCCGAATATTTTTTCTGATAATATGAATGACGACCACTAGGAAAAAAAATTGAATCTTCGAATTGCATGAAAAATAATTGAATACAATTGTCCGCTTTCCAATTTAACACCCAATATCTCGAAAAATAGTCATAGAAAAAAAAATATTGAATCTTTGAATTGCATGAAAATTAATTGAATAAAATTGTTCACTTTCAAATTTAACTCCCAATATCTCTAAAACTAGTCATAGGATCGTGTTTTGCCAATGGACACTTTTGATAAGGTGATCGAACAATACAATATACTAATTTATTTAATTTTTTTATAAGGAGGGGTTAAAGAGGAATAATTTTTTTAAAACAAAATATTCGCTGGTCCCATATTTTTACGGATTTCATTTTCACATTTTTATTTTGTTGTTATTTTCGATACCCAAAACCGACAGAAATCTCTTTGAATTTCTACGAGTTTTCGCAATTTTTTCAAGGAGGTGGTAGGTCGATATGATTTTCTGAATGATTTTTTTTTCACTATTTTAACGAATTTCTCCGATTTCATTTCCTAGATTCTTGGCAATTTTTTCGTGAAGAAGGGGGGTAGGAGGGTATAATTATTTCAATTCAAATTATTCGTAGATAGATCCACTCGTGAATATCACACAGAATCTTATAATAAGAATAGATATAGACCACAGTTCCAAGAGTAGTATATTACGTAACAAGTGTTGCTTTACAACACGCATTACGTACTATACTTCACCTACGGACATTTCTTCAAATTTTATTGTATCGTTAGATTTTTTAAATAATTCAATTTCCAACAATAGTACAAAATTATAGAGGATATATTTATATTTCAAACTTTGATGATCATAGAGGATATAACATCCAAATACAAAATTTAATCCAAATCATTATTCATATCATCATTTTTATTATTATTATAGATAAACTTAAAAAGCAAAATCCTATATACTTACAAAATTTCTCCCAAATCGATTGAGCCGTTTCCGAGATATATCGTTTTGTTTATGAAAACTGTGCGATTTGTTTACCGTGCTTAAGGAGCTATTTACTGAGGCTGTAAGTCGTGTGTATCTGTCTATTTTCTGCAGTGGTCGTAGGTAAAGAATATTACAATACATGGGAGATATTTAACTACACGAACTATCCTCATTTTACAAAAATTTTGCCAAACATCCGCCATGTACGATTCGCCCTGTAACATTTCATACTGAACTCTCAGCATTCAAGAAAACAGACGAATTATCACCTGAAAAGCAAACACTTTCTGGAAACAATGGACAGATTTAGGGACTACAAACAGATCTATACGGATTCCTCAAAAATTGACGAAGGGGTTGGGGCAGCAGTTGTTACATCCGGAGCCACAGTCAAGTATAAACTACCCGAATGTAGTTGTGTGTTTTCTGGAGAAACGCCATCCTTCAAGCACTTAGACAAGTTCAATCAAAATTATATCCTAATAACCAACTCATTCAGTTCAATACAAATCATATATATAGAGAGAGAGAGTCTTTATTAGTTCCTTGTAAGTACAAAACCCTTACGGGTGTAGAACATGTCATTTTTATATAATAAAATACAATGAAATATAACAAAATGTGAGAATAATAATAATAAATAAATCCCTATACATATACAAATATATACACGGTCAGACATACGTACACAACTGAATATTTATATACAAGTAAAAAATATAGATACATTTACATGATATAGTCTCTATATAAGTATAGTATATAGTAAAAGATACATAAATATATTGTCATGTATACATTAATTTATGAGCCACCCAGAAACATGTTTTAAAACAGAAAAACACAAAACGGAGAGTAAAAACACATTACAGTATAAAAAAGATAGAATACAAAACCGTCAAATTTGAAATATCTAAATTAAGTATATATATATGATGCAGATTGAAAGCATATCAGCGAAAAACTCATGTTTTTAATTTAATCATCATGATGTTAGAAGACATGATTCTAAAAGATTCAGGTATCTTGTTAAATATTGCAATTAATGAAAAAGGTACTTTTCTCTGAAGATAAGTAAATGTGTCTTGGTATTCAATAGATTGTTTTTATTATGAGTATTGTGGATGTGATTCCGGTTATAAATTGTAAAGAGAGATATGTTTTCCTTAACAAATATTACAGACTCATAAATATAGAGACTGGTCAAAGTTAGTATTCTCTTTTCTATGAACACTGTTTCATCCACTTGCAAAACTCATAGTGTTAACTTGTTCTTGACATGATTTTTTGGGTTTATAACCTTCCACAATCTGAAAATTAAAAAATGTTAATCTAAAGAAATCTGTACAAGTGTAGAAGGGCAAATTAATTAATTTGCCGATAAGTTACTGCGTTCACAAGACTGCTGTCTTGAAAGAAAATAATTTTTGTCAGTAACGTACCCTATACTGAATTTGCCTATCTGAAAAAATTAAATCAAATTAACAAAGAATACTTCTCTTTCTTTTATAATTGTTGACGTTTCGGAGGCTGTATCTGCCTCCGTTATCAAAACTTCTTGGAAAGACGCTGAAAAAACAGAATTTGAATTGCGGTTTTGGAAATAAAATCTTTCTTTGACAGAATCAAATGAAATCTGTCATACATTCTTTTGATTGACATTTGGTATCTTGATACATAGGGTGTTCGGTATCAATCAATCACCATTCTATCAGTTCTTATTTCATCTCTGAGAAGAGGTAACCAGGTGCGGTCCATCGATGGAATTGGTTGAAAAGCAGTTGTTCGATAAAAGAATGCACGCATCAGTTTCCATTAACTTTATTTTTTCTTGGTTTGATTCTCTCAATGAAATTTTGGTATTATTCCATTCCATCATATGATCGCCATCAGATGTTAGAATATGTTCGGATATTTTCGAACCCGTTATTTTTCGATTTCTGATATAACTTTTATGTTCTTCCTGGCGCACAATCAATTGTCTTGATGTTTCACCTATATAACTCTCACCACACGAACAAGGTATATTGTAAACACAATTTTTTGAACATTCATCAGTGTTTTTGGGTCTAGTATGTGTGAGTATTGATCTCAATGTATTGGTTGTTTTAAATGTTGTTCTTACATCATACTTATGGCCAATCCGTTCTATCTTTTCAGACAGTCCAGGGACATAAGGTATAATGTTGTTTGTTGGATGTGTATGGAGATGTCGCATGTCTGTGTGTTGTGTTGTTCGATTGTAAAGTGTATTTCAATAATGGTTTTTTCGACGAATTCATTTGGATAAGCATTTTTCCTAAGAACGGACTTCATAAAATTCAATTCTTATTTCAGATTTTGTGTTGAATTGCAAACCACTGCCCTGTTGTAAAGACATTTGACAATTCCCTTTTTCACGCTGGTGTGGTGATTTGAGTTATAATGGAGATATCTATTGGTATGTGTTTTCTTTCTATAAACAGATGTGTTGACTCGAGATGTTGATTTTTTTATCAAAACATCTAAGAAAGGAAGTTCATCATCTTTTTCTGTTTCCAATGTGAATGTTACCGTTGGTTCTTGTTTATTAATGTAATCTAAGAACACTTTCAAGTCATCTCTACCCTGATTCCAAACCGCAAACACATCATCAACATACCTCCACCATACTCTGGGTCCATTCTGGCACGTTTCAACGAGAAATTCTTCAAAATATTCTATGAATATATTACTCAAAATGGGTGATAATGGAGAACCCATTGCCATACCAAATTCTTGTTGATAAAATTCATCTTCAACTTTCAATCAGTGTTAATTTGTACACACATTACTACGACACCGTGGAAAATGAAAGCGAAAAAATAAACAGTCGCAAATAGATATACAGGTACATGTGAGGGTAACTACCCTTGCAGTGACTCATATTTTGAGCAATTTTTCTCCAATTTGAAAACGTGTAAATTTGTACACACATTAATGTGACACTTTGAAAAATAATGGCAAAAAACTAAACAGTCGCAACATGATATACAGGGAGATGTAAGGGTAACTACCCTCCTTGAAGTATGACTCGTATTTTGAGCAATTTCCTACCAATTTAAGAACGTGAAAATATGTACACACATTACTATGACACCGTGGAAATGAAGGCGAGTTGATAAACAGTTGCAAATCGATATACAGGGAGATGTGAGGGTAACTACCCTTGAAGTATGCATCGTATTTTGAGCAATTTTGTACCAATTCAAAAACGTGAATTTGTACACACATTACTATGACACTGTGGAAAATGATGACCAAAAAATAATCAGTCGCAAATTGATATACAGCAATATGTGAGGGAAACTACCCTTGAAATATAACTCGTATTATAACCAGTTACCTAGCAATTCAAAAATGTTAAATTTTGTACACATAACTAACACTAACCTCAGAAAATAACGGCGAGACAATAAACAGTCGCAAGTTGATAAAAGGGGAGATGTGAGGGTAACCACCCTTGAAGTGTGTCTCGTAAATGTGTACAAACATTGTCATGATACCGTAGAAAATGTCGGCATTTTTTTCCGAATTTCTACGCCTTGTCTATCCAACCTTCGGGTGGTGGGATTATCAATGCGTGTAAAATTACAGCTCAATCAGATGCCAGCAAGTTTTGAACCGTTAAGACAAACAGAAGGACAGCAGGACAGAAGGACAGAAGGACAGAAGGACAGAAGGACAGAAGGACAGAAGGACAGAAGGACAGAAGGACAGAAGGACAGAAGGACAGAAGGACAGAAGGACAGAAGGACAGAAGGACAGAAGGACAGAAGGACAGAAGGACAGAAGGACAGAAGGACAGAAGGACAGAAGGACAGAAGGACAGAAGGACAGAAGGACAGAAGGACAGAAGGACAGAAGGACAGAAGGACAGAAGGACAGAAGGACAGAAGGACAGAATGACAAAACGACAGAAGGACAGAAGGACAGAAGGACAGAAGGACAGAAGGACAGAAGGACAGAAGGACAGAAGGACAGAAGGACAGAAGGACAGAAGGACAGAAGGACAGAAGGACAGAAGGACAGAATGACAAAACGACAGAAGGGCATACGAACAGAGAAGGTTAAATAAAAGCTTTTAAAAAGGTGTACGTGTGATATATCTGACATAATCGAGACATCAACTTTTCTATGCATATAATGGTCAGGAGGGCATTTGACTCTGTCAATCATCTCCTGCTATGGCACAAATTATACAAGTTAGGTATTAGCTCGAAATATATTAGAATTCTCAAAAATTTGTATGATCATGCCACAATGTCTATTAAAGTAAACAATAAATTTTCTAAATCTTATGATATATCTCAAAGCGTATTACAGGGTGAATCACTAAGTCCAATTTTATTCTCCTTATTTCTTTCTGACATCGAAAACTACTTTCACTCCAGAGGTTTCACAGGGGTAAATATAGACGGCAAGCATGATGTGATGATGTTGTTGTATGCAGATGACATTGTCCTATTGAGTGATTCACGAATAGACATAACCAAAAAATTAAGGGTGCTCGAAGAATATTCCCAGGAAAATAAATTGCAAGTAAACACGACTAAAACTAAAATAATGATTTTCAGTAGAGGGGGATATAACTCAAACTATCAGTGTAGGTTTTTTTTCAACAAAAAGCCTCTCGAGGTGGTCAAACATTTCACTTATTTGGGTGTTGTATTCATCTTTCTTTCTAGAAATGGCCAAAGAAGCAGTTGCAAAAGCTACTCAGGCAATAGGTGCAGTTATGAACTTGATGTGCAGGACGAAAACTACTTCTTGGGATGCAAGGATAAAATTGTATAACTCCATCATCCTATCGTCTTTGTCATATGGAATTGGCATTTGGGGCCTATGCTACCCAGAATTAATCGAACGAATACAGGTCTTTTTCTTCAAGCGTTTATTATCCCTGTCTAAAAATGCCCCCGACTACATTGTTTGCCTCGAAACTGGGACATACAACCTCAGTCGAGTAATTTTAAAATCATCTCTCTCGTGGCTTTCAAGTATAAACAAAATGAAAAATACTCGATTACCAAAAATTTGCTTTCTTCGATTGCGTTACTTGAACTCAGATCCCAAATTCAACTGGGTCCTCTAGGTGAAGAAATATCTATCTTTCTCGAACCAAGGTCATCGGTGGGATGCATTTCTGGATAATCCCACTAAGAAGAATTCACAGAACATTCTAGATAGTTATGATAGTACATTACGTAGAAAAGACCTAGAAAAATTGTCATTATCAAGCTATCCTTTAATTTTTCAATCCCTACTGCTCAGCTTCACAGGTCAGGCATACCTAAAGGTGTCTTGTCCAATATATTTTACCAGAATAATTGCACAAATCAGAACTAGTAATAGAAAACGCTTAAAATTCACTTTCAATGGTTCCTGTTATATCATTAATGCAGAAGAGCTCTGTACAATTTGTAACTTAACAACAGGAAACATTAGAACACCTACTATTTCATTTCCCAATTTTTAGAGGAATAAGGGAGTGTGAGATATTTCAACAATTGCAAGATCTGAATGACCTCATAAACTTCCTCAATTGTGCTTCTTTTCAAAGCTTGAAACAACTTGTCTTTTATCTGATGAATATATGTTGAAATTGCGTTCGTTTATCATTAATGAGTGAGTAAGAAAAAACTTGTAATCTACATTATATTTTTTCTGTCGAATTGGAATACTTACTATTTTTTTTTCTACATTAAATTTTGTTAGCTTGTAATCAAATACTCTTGTAATAAGAATTATTATTCTTTTATATATAATAAATGTTGATTGATTGATTGATTGATTGATCATATAATGGCCACATTCTGGTCAGACAATTTTTGAATCGAATTCACGTTGTATTCAAGAAGTTTTACTCATTGACTCACCTTGAACTACTAAATTACTGGTATTTGAATGGTCCAGTAACATACAGATTGAACCGACGCATAGTTACTTCAGCTTTGAGTTCGATACACGTTCACAAAGGTAAAACTTTATCCTAACAGCCTAAAATATCAACCCAACGCTAAAGTTACTGCACTAACCGTAACTTTGGTGTATACCTAAATTAGTTGAGATTTCGTTATAGTGTTTTGGGCTCCCAGAAGACTGGATATACGCCTGCTATTCGAATATGATTCAATTTAGTGGATGTACGCCTCATTCTCTAAACGATTGATATTAATTTAACATGATCCAGGAGGGGAAAATCTGGTTGTGAAGATGGGGATCTGGTGTTGAGAAAGTCGAATTGAACGTTAGCGTCATTTCTTGTCCCTTTGATTCTCACGTCTACAACCTTCGTTTAGGAGAGTTGATGAAACGTAATAAACTTCCGTTCTAAAAAAGAATGAAACAATTGGATGAAAACATCCGCAGCCTGTTCTGAATTAAGTCAACTCTCTTATTATTGCATATACGAATTTGGTTAGATAATCAAACTATTGGCATTTTTCACGATCATCACGATGACGAAAGCAAAACAAACATTGCCTGTCTTGTTCTCGAAATATCCCAATATTATTATATTTTTTTGAATAGAAAACCTTACATTTTATCATGATTGTCGATTGATTATCACATTCTCAACATGACTTTACTTGATGAAGTTAGTAATGAGAGGGTTATTTGGAATAATTTTCGAAAAATTACCCAACTAACAAAGAGGCTTCGTAAATTTCAGATAAGTAAAACATCCATTTTTACTATACAATCCGATGATGTATTCCAATTTCAATCACAAAAATGTTTTCTATCCTCATTTAAAAGTTTGAGAACCTATATGTGATAATTCACAATCTATAATCTTATTCGGTATTGTGTATCATATTGAGTTTATCATGTTGGATTAATTTATTATTATAAGGCGGAAGGACCTCGGTCGATCGTTTATTATTATTATTATTATTGAAATTAATTTGTGTTGACACTTTCCTATGCGCATGTACAAGGAAGGTACGTCGATCATTTCCGGCAGCCAGTCGAGAACAAGCCATATTTGAATGAGCACCGCATATTTTGTGCATGTTGTATCTTCATATATATGTGCCAAGTTATTAGCACCGCCGCACCGCTCCACAAGCTTTGAACGCAAGAGGCAAACAGGGGTACCCCAGCCAGACAGCCAAAAAATAACCCGGACAAAACGAAGAGGAAAGAAAGGTTGGTGTCACACATCCATATTTTTCATTCAAAAGAATCAGCCTCAAATTAATTATTTCTAAAATTTAACATTGGTCCTTCGAGCCACGATTTTCTTAATAGTTTTTCAGGGTTATTTCAAAAATTTCAAGTTATATTCCTCATTTAATTTACTCAAATATATATATATATATATATTTTTTCTGCAATTCAAACTTGGTGCCTTTCAGCAATTCACTTCGCATTTTTTTTGCAGCAGTTCAGTTCGCACTTTTTTCCCGCATTCTTAGCTTTTATCAATTGCGCAGAATCCGATCTTGGCAACACTTTATCGCCGCATCAGCAGATCCGTACTTAGGGATCTATTGCACAGCGATTTTTCATTTAAAAAAAAAAAAAAAATGTCTTCCGATAAAATCAAGAAATTGAAAGCATTGCGCCTCATTGAGAATAACAAAATCGGTGAACTTTATAAACTCTCAATACAAGCGCAGACCGATGATACTGTTCAATCAAAATTTCAACAACGCTTTAAAACAATTGGTAAAATTTGTGAAAATTTCGAAAATCATCATACCGCTATAATCGCCGCATTGAGTAGTTCAGAAGATCACGGAGAGCTCAATTCAGAAGAAGCTATTCGCACAACTTTTGATGACAAATTTTTTTCTATAAAAGCAATACATTTTGAGCTCTTTGAACGAGACATTGCTCTCAATCAAACAAGACAAGAAGAAAACCCTATTCCACGAGTCAAGTTACCCGAATTGAAGCTTTCCAAATTTTCAGGAGACATAAAATCATTCACCTCCTTTATTGACGTTTATGACGCCTTGATCCATGACAATGATCAATTAACAAACATTGAAAAATTTTCTCATCTTCATGCAAATCTGGAGGGCTCCCCTAAGAATCTCATAATGTGTTATCCTCTTACAGCCGCAAATTATCTCGTCGCTTATAATGCCTTGAAAACTCGTTATTCTAATAAAAGATTTTTAGCCAGTTCACATTGGAATGAAATTGATAATTGTCCGCGTGTTCAAAATGAAAATCCTTCTTTACTTCGCAAAGTTATCGACACTTTCACCGAAAATATTGCAGCTTTGAAAAATTTGGAGTATCCTGTTAGTCAATGGGACTTTATCCTCACTCAAATGCTTTTTAAGCGACTCGATCCTATGACTATTTCACGTTTTGAATTAAATTATGGTTCAAATGACATGCCTAGTTATTCAGAACTAGTCAATTTCCTTAAAAAACAATGCACAGCTTATGAAACTATCGCATCAGCTAGTAACAAACAACCCCCTCGGCCTATTAAAAATTCAACAATGAATACTACTCATCGCAGTAGTGCTTCATATCTTTCGAATGCCCGCACAGATAGCCGCCCCTGCTCGTGTTGCAAAAACAACGATCATCTTATTTACAAATGCCCGCTCTATTTGAATAAATTACCACAAGAAAGATTTAACTTCGTCAAACAAAATAAATTATGCAATAATTGCCTCAGCAGTTCACATTCCTTGCGTTTTTGCAAATCAAACTCATCTTGTTTTCATTGTAGTTCAAAAAACCATCACTCTACTCTCCATATGAACCGAAACGACGGTTTTCATTCTGGTAATAACGATCAAAGAAATACTTTATTTCCTGATAATAATTCGCATTCCACTACATCAGGTTCTTCAACAAGTTGTGCTTTAACAATCCGTCCTGACTCTGATCCTGTAAAGTCGACTCGGACACACGGCGAAGTTCTACTGCCCACTATCAAAATCAAAATAAGAGACGTGACTGGTCAATTTCAAATCGCGCGCGGAATATTAGATTCAGCCAGTGAATCTAGCTATATTTCAAAACAATGTGTTTACAGGCTAGGAATACCTGTCCAAAAATTATCAATTACTATTCACGGGCTTGGAGGAATGAATACTTCCTCACGATCAGGTGGAGTGTTTTGTGAAATTAAACCGCTCAAAAATGATCTTCCAATTATGGATTTCCAGGCTATTGTGTTGGACAAAATTTGTGGAAATCTTCCTAACTCTGATTTTGAGGTTAGTAGCTGGAATTATATAAACAATCTTAACCTGGCTGACGATTCTTTTAATAAGTCAGGTCCAGTGGAAGTTTTGTTGGGAGCTAATATTTTCTCGAAAATTTTGCTGTATGATAAAGTTATTTCTCATGATAAAAATCTTCCTGTAGCCATAAATACGTTATTTGGTTATGTTTTGATTGGTGATATGAAAGTTGACAATCCACCCGCGATCCATTCTTTTTTCACGACTAATAATACTTCAGAAGATTTTATCAAAAACTTTTGGAGTTTGGAGGAGGTACCTCAGAATAATTTAATATTTTCTGAAGATGACGTTAAGTGCGAGAAAATATTTTGCGATACATCAATGCGCACAGAAAATGGTAGATACATGGTTTCATTGCCATTTAAGAGTGAAGAACCAAAATTTGAAAACTCGAGATTACCAGCGCTTCGGCGTTTCCTCTCTTTAGAGAAACGTTTTACTTTAGATTCAGTCCTGTACAGAAAATACTGTTCATTTATGCAAAATTATATATGTAATGATTACATGAGTTTAGTTTCCAAAACAAATGACAACTCATACTATCTTCCGCACCACCCGATATTCAAAAATGATACATTACGAGTGGTGTATGATGCATCTTCTAAAGATTCAAATAATATTTCTTTGAATGATACTCTTTTGACAGGCGCAAAATTACAGTCAGATATATCTACCCTGTTATTGAACTTCAGATTGGGACCGATAGTTATGACAGCAGATATTAAATCCATGTTCACACAAATCCTGATTCATCCAAAACATAGAGATTTTTTAAGAATCCTGTGGAGGTTTACTACTAATGAACCTTTAAAGCACTATACACTTAATAGAGTTCCCTTTGGACTCAATTGCTCACCATTTTTAGCTATTAGAACTCTTATTCACTTGGCAAACGAAGAAGCAAATAATTTTCCATTAGCCTCTAGGGCCCTTTTGACTTGCACATATGTCGACGACATTTGCATGTCCTGTTCGAATTTGTCTGAAGCTTTCATGTTACAAAGTCAATTGATTTCTCTACTCCGAACAGCTGGTTTTGAGTTAAGAAAATGGACATCGAACTATCCAGAGCTAATTTCACATTTACCGTCAGATCACGTGAATCAAAATTCTTTAACTTTTGATAAAGATTCTGGTGTAAAAATTTTGGGTTTAAAATGGTCTCCTGTAACTGATTGTTTTTCATATTCCGTGGCTCCCATCGATAAGGCATGTACAAAGCGGAATATATTATCGGAACTTGCCCGCATTTATGATCCTGTAGGGTATTTATGTCCTGTTTCATTGATTGCAAAACTATTAATTCAGAGCTTATGGATTCTCAAATTGAAGTGGGACGAAACCCCTTCTAAAGAAATTATTAAGAAATGGAACATATTCAAAACACAACTTCCGAACATTTCAACTATAAAAATACCTAGATATGTTTTTGCTAGTGTCTCACAAACAGTGGATTTGTGTGGATTTTGTGATGGTTCGCTCAAAGCGTATGCAGCTTGTATATATGCTCGCGTTATACTTCCCGACAATACTATCAAAATTTCATTAATATATGCCAAATCCAAGGTTGCTCCTTTAAAACAGCTTTCAATCCCTCGTATTGAACTGTGTGCTGCACTTCTTCTTTCTAAATGTATTTCATTCATCATAAAAACTTATGAAAATAATATACAAATTGAAAATATATATACTTTCTCAGATAGTACAGTCGTACTTCATTGGTTGAATTCTTCTGCTCATAAATGGAAGCCTTTTGTAGGAAATCGCATATCAGTTATTAAAGAAAGACTGCCATCTGCTCATTGGTACTACATCCAATCAAAACTGAATATTTCTGATTGTGCTAGTCGTGGTTTGTACCCTAATCAGTTCTTAGAGCTCAATGAATGGTGGCAAGGGCCAAGTTGGTTATACTTAACTCCAGATCTATGGCCTGTTACTCAAATCCACGATCTTCAACCGAGTTCAGCTGATGTAGTTGAAGAGGTTAGAAAAGTGGCATTGTCCACTTTTGTTGAACATAATTTTTTTGATGATCTCATTGAAAAACACTCCTCTTTAGAAAAAATAAAAAGAGTTATTGCTTATGTTTCCCGCTTTGCTTACAATTGTTCACACGCCAGCATAAAGGAAGTTCATTCATTCAATGACAAAGATTTACTATCTGCCTTATTATTGCTTATCAAGCATACTCAGTTACGTCACTTTTCGGAAGACATTTCTAAGTTGAAAAACGGCGAAATGCCTTGTAAAATATTTCGAAAATTGAATGTTTTCCTGGACGACCACGATGTTTTGAGAGTTGGCGGTCGTTTAAAAAATTCCTTACTTAATTACGAGAGGAAACACCCTATTTTATTACCGAAAATTTCCAGGCTTACAGAACTTTTGATTATTGAAACTCATAATAAATACTTTCACCCAGGCTTACAAACATTGAGCTTTCTGCTGGCACAAAATTTTTGGATTTTGTCAGCTCGCCAAATTATTCGCAGTGTCATTTCAAAATGTTTGAAATGTTGGCGTTTGTCTCCAACCCCTTGTCAACCTATAATGGGAAATCTGCCCGCTACCCGTATAACTCAAGTTAAACCATTCAGTGTCGTTGGATGTGACTTTGGAGGCCCCTTCAAAATTTCGTTACATCGCTCCCGAGGATCAAAAATTCTCAAAGCCTATATTTGTATTTTTGTTTGCTTTGTTACAAAGGCAATACATATTGAAGTCGTATCAGATTTATCAACCAATAATTTTTTGTGTGCTTTACGGCGCTTTATTGCTAGACGTGGCCGTTGCTCTGAATTAGTTTCTGATAATGGAACCAATTATGTCGGAGCCAATAAATATATCTTAAATATTATGAATGAAGCTACTGCGGAGGAAAGAATCAAATTTACGTTTCAACCGCCATATGGTTCTCATTTTGCCGGCTTAGCTGAGGCAGGTATAAAATCAGTCAAGAGTCACTTGGCTAGAGTTATCGGGGATCAAATTCTAAGCTATGAAGAGCTAAATACTGTCTTGATACAAATAGAATCAATATTAAATTCCCGTCCCTTATGTGCCATGAGCTCTGACCCTAACGATTTGTCAGCACTTACACCAGGCCATTTTTTGACACTTGAGCCACTCACGGCTCTTCCGGATCCTGATACATCTCACCTAAAAATCAACCGGCTCGATCGTTTCCAACTTCTTCTTCAATTACATTCTACCTTTTGGCGGCGATGGCACCAAGAATATCTACACACGCTTCATCAGAGAAGTAAATGGACAACCCCAGGAACTCCACTCAAAGAAGGAGCCCTGGTGCTCATGAAAGAGGACAATATTCCTCCTTTAAGGTGGAAACTCGCTCGTGTACTCAGTTTCTCTCGAGGCAATGATGGTGTGGCGAGAGTTGCTAAGATCCGCTGCAAAACAGGCATTTTTACTAGACCTTTGGTAAAACTTTGTCCTTTACCAGAGGCCTAATGCACCATTTCACTTATTAAAAATTATGTATGTATATATATTTTTTCATTATAAAACACATTTTTTTTTTTTTTTTGCTAAATTCATATTTAACAAAACCAGGGGGGAATATGTATCATATTGAGTTTATCATGTTGGATTAATTTATTATTATAAGGCGGAAGGACCTCGGTCGATCGTTTATTATTATTATTATTATTGAAATTAATTTGTGTTGACACTTTCCTATGCGCATGTACAAGGAAGGTACGTCGATCATTTCCGGCAGCCAGTCGAGAACAAGCCATATTTGAATGAGCACCGCATATTTTGTGCATGTTGTATCTTCATATATATGTGCCAAGTTATTAGCACCGCCGCACCGCTCCACAAGCTTTGAACGCAAGAGGCAAACAGGGGTACCCCAGCCAGACAGCCAAAAAATAACCCGGACAAAACGAAGAGGAAAGAAAGGTTGGTGTCACACATCCATATTTTTCATTCAAAAGAATCAGCCTCAAATTAATTATTTCTAAAATAAAAAAATGGGTTCAAGATTCGATGGTCCAATCTGTACTTGGAATTCCATATCAAATTTTATGCGAATCCTATGAGATTTCATGAGATCCAACCTAAGGAACATTATGAAACCAAATGGAATATTCCAAACAAAGTGTTTCTAAGAATATAACCATAATATTCGAATAGACTATTATTATCATATTTCAAAAATATTTTAGAAAGATTACCAGGACACAAAATCAACGGAATGAAACAATCCAAGAAAACCTACTCGGAGTGCTAATGAAGAACAGATCGTGACAAATCTGCCTGTACAGATCTACCCGCTTTTCGATTCTGTTAGAAATGAATGTATAATTTACATTTTTTTCCATCAGCAGTTGAAGTTTGATTACTTCTCTCTGTGCATATGATAATCCATTATTCAATCTTCAAATGGATGGAACAATTATTGGAACAATTGGAACGTGAACGTGCCAGGAACAATCTCGCAGAATACCAATGATATTTTTTTATTAGGAATTAAAGGTATATGTATTTGTAATGTCTTTTAAATACTGATGAATATCGAATATGGCTCAGTAGGGATTTACGGTTTCACTATTCAACTTGGATCTCATAAATTCTCATATATATTTTTGTATCAGTCTCTATGAGACAGTTTTGGCAGGGTTATAACCGTAGTCGAATGAGTTGGGAATATGCAATATACCGATTTTTTCGGTAGAAACATCTCTTTTTCTTCATGTGAATACATGTAGGAAATTTGCTAAAAATCCACCCTTTTCGCATAAAAGTTAATATTTATTATATCGCACCTTCCAAAGTGATGCCACACGTCGGCAAATCCAAGAACACTCCTACATTTCCTGCGAACGCACCTACCGAAATGTTCGTCTTGAAATGACTTAGCGGCGACAAAATTGTTGCCAACCGAACAGAAAAGTTTTAATTGAATGCCACTCTCTCCGTTCCGATTGACAGAATTGAAACTTTTACCCGTTTACGTGGCGGCACACACACTTCGTAAACTGCCATGATCGATGATCAGTTCGGGGACTCGAGGGAAATGTCCTCATTGTTTCCTGATGATGGAAGATATGTTCTGTTTGCTAGCCATATCTGGTACGGTTCAGTTGATGCCGATGGTATTGTACCAGGTGGTTCATTCAGAATGATCGATTTATCTCTGAAACTAGAACTGAATAGAAGCATTGGATTTGGCAGGAGAATAGAGAATCTGTGCTTATACAGGGTGTTAATTAAGTACGTTGACAAACTTCAGGAGGTGATTGTTAGAAAGGTTTCAGGACGAAAATTTCATATAAACATATGTCCCAAACGGCTTGGTTTTCGAGATACAGGGTGATAAAAATACATTTTTTTCAATTTTTTGGAGTTAACTTCGACATTTTCGACAATAATCAGTTCAAATCCTCCTTTTTTCAGAGTCAAGGCTCGTTCAACCTTTCAGAATCTTTTTCCCGCCGTCACTGACATATTATGAGACAGGAATAATCAATGTTGTTTCATTTAACACCTTTTTGTTCTCTTGTAGTTTTTCATTTACTTGTACGGTTCAGGAGCTACAATGAAAATATGAATGCCAACATTTTCCAGTAAGTATCGCATAACATAAAGAAATTTGAGAAACAAATATTCTCACAAATTTCGAAAGGTGATTATTTGAAAGTGTTCATGACGAAAAGTTCATACAAACATATGTCCCAAACGGCTTGGTTTTCGATATGGTTTATAGGGTGATAAAAATAAATTTTTTTAACAAAATTTTTTGTAGTAAACTTCAACATTTTCGACAATAATCATTTTAAATTAGGCAAGTACAATCCATTCAATAGTACGCACGATACAAAATAATTTATTTCTCAAATAATTCACAGGGTCCGTCTTTTTTCAGAGTCAAGACTTGTTCAACCCTTCAGAATTTTTTTTTGCCACAGAGATTGTGAGAGGAGAATAATCATCTTTTTGTTTTCTTGAAGTACGTTTCAGGAGCTATAATGAAAATATTAATTCAAACATTTTCCAGTCTCCCATAACATTAGAAAATTTGAAAATAAAACATTTTCAATTATTGTAAATTGGAAGAAATATTTTTTCAGAATTAGAATAACCTACGATGAATAAAAATTGTTTGATCTAGTTTATTCTGTGAGTAACAAATTCAAAAGCTTCCGTGGATACAAAATAGGTAATCTTGTACAAGAAGATTTTAAATCTAATACCCACAGAATAACCTGTCAAGCAATGCATTTTCAGTGCATTTGTATAAAAGCTTGTCTTTATATTTTTTTTTATAATTTTTATTCATCGTACATTTTTCTAATTCTTAAAAAATATTTCTTCCAATTTACAATAATTGAGAATGTTTTATTTTCAAATTTTCTTAATGTTATGGGACACTGGGAAATGTTCGTATTAATTTTTTTATTTCAGCTTCTGAACTGTACAAGTAAATAAAAACTTCAAGAAAACAAAAAGCTGTTAAATGAAACTTCTTTGATTGACGACTTGTTTATTTTGTGGAAATTCATGTTCACTGAGGATACACCAAGAACAATTTTGTCTATTTTAAAATAGACACAATTGGTTTTAGTGTATCCTTAGTGTTAAATGAAACACCAATGATTATTCTTCTCTCACAATCTCTCAGTGGTGGCAGAAAAAAAATGCTGAAGGGTTGAACAATTCTTGACTCTGAAAAAAGTAGGACACTGTGAATTATTTTGTATCGTGTATACTATTGAATGGATTGTACTTGCCTAATTTGAACTCATTATTGTCGAAAATGTCGAAGTTTACTCCAAAAAATGTTTAAGAAAATTTACATTTATATATCATATACATATGTTCATATGAACTTTTCATCCTGAAACCTTTCAAAGAATCACCTGAAGTTTATCAACTTAATTAACACCCTGTATAATCAACGGAGGTGATAAGTGATCAATTCACGGCACATTGTACTATTCGAATTGCTACAGAAGGTTATGTTCCGCATTTGTGTGAATAATTGTGTTATCTTCATGGTTTTCGGATTTTGGTAGGGGTTTGATGTAATTTTCTTCACAACATGAGGGCAATAACTATTATCACCCCTTTTGTGTTTATGAATTTCGTTATGGGGTATCATAATAGGAGTATATCAAGCTCCTTTTTTGGGTTCTCTGTTGGAATGAATGTAAGAAGACAGTTGATATACCGCTCTTTCTGGATTTCATTGACCACCGAAAGTATCATATTAGTTTGCTAGGTATTGAGATTTGTTTATTATATCATCCATCCAATGAAGACCAACTGTTCATTTTAACCTTTCAAAACACTCTATTAGAAATGAGAAAATACCGTGAATTGTTTTTACGTCTTCTTGTTTTCAAGATATTCAATTGTTTAGCTAGGCGTGCGACAACGCGGAGTCATCGGCCGCTGTGACGACGGTCCGATAGTGCGTACTCTGCTCCCGATGTATGAAGATTGCGTCGAAAATTGATAAAAATGTCGAATCCAGAAACTAGAAAATCGTGAATTGTACCAAGGTGTTTAAATACCAACTACTACCTAATGTATACGAAAAGTTGTTTTTATTGTTCCTTCAGTAAGGTTTACTATGTTAATTTTTTGTTACAACTACAGAAAACTACAAAAAATACAGAATGTAAGTCATGATACAAACTTTGTAGGTACAATAAAACAGTATTATTTCACCCCCTGTTACAAATACCTACGGATTCTTCTTTCTCAGGAACTTAATTTCAAGTTCATAATATAAATATGATGTATAACGTACATTTATAAAACACTAGTAATGAGAAATATGTAGTTATAGGGATCAAAAGATTTACGATGAAAATGGTCTAAAGTTCTAGTATTATACTTATTTCACTATTACACTATTGTAATACTATTTCACGTAAAAACTCAATAATAGTATATTGTATATTGTATACCTAGGTGGTAAAGTGGCATTTTTCAGACCGAAAGAAGATATGGACAAACGAGGCGCTGCCACCTGGCCATTTCTTTCGGCCTAAAAAAGCACTTACTGTCGTGGTTTACACATAATTTTTGATCCTGATGGCGTCGCCACCTAGCATGAAAATATAAAAAAATTCTCGGCTTACTGTAGAAAAGGTAACTGTCTCCTCTCCGTATAGCCGGTAAAATTCAACTTCCTCACAGTGTAGGATAAAAAAAACGTTTTAAATACGAGCATCCAATAGCAAGCAAAGCGGTAAAAATGTTGTGTTGTAAAATGACGTCACACGAACATGGCGCGCTCACGCGAAGTATTTCAATATTACGGAAACTAATATTGTCATAACTACAGCACTACTCGCTTCATTCAAATGAAACAAAAACAGGTGTATTAATCAACATTTAGGCTACATGAGCCGTTTTCGATTGGCGTTTGGTTCTGGTAGCAGTTGCCGCCTGAAATTTTGAACACTGTTTCAGTTTTTGGTTCAATTGATGACGTCATGGTTAACACTGAAAGGAATATATAGGTTGACATATAACCTATTGAATACTTTGTTTTGCCATCTCGAAACTAAACCAACTATGATAAATGTGCTAAATTCTGTTCCGACCTCACATACATAATAGACTTTCCATCCAGTCTGAAGCAATAATTGTGAATGTGTCACATACCAATTGATATAAGTAAGCAACTTGTTGGTTCAACTCTGGTTAACTTTTAGGTTCTGCTCAAAAAGCTTTTGTACTCTTAGTATGGATTTGAAAACTATAAAACAGCTGTTTAAGACTAATCTTCGGAATAAGAAAATTTGAACATATCAGTCATACTTTGAAGAAAATAAAATGGATGAATATGGAAAATCGTAGGTATTACCATAGTCTGTGTTTTTTCAGAAATATTCTGTCGTTCAAGACTCCACCATACTTATATAATAAAATCTCATTTCGTACTGATATACACAATATTAATATCAGACATAAACATACTTTATCCCTACCGAAACACTCTACCCACTTTTTCAAACGCTCTTTTTCTTACAATGTAACGAAATGCATGAATGACTTGACTCCAGATATCAGGAATAAACCTCTGGCTCTATACAAGAAATCACTGAAGATAATGATCCTCAATGAACAATGAACAATGAACAAGCGAAAAGCAATATTCTATAATATTTAATATTTATATAGTTACATGTATTTATTTTCATAATCATGTCTACCTCTGTGTATTTATACATTTTGATATTGAAATTGCCAACGAATTGCAAACAATCCGCCACATCTGCGAAACTTTTATGGGTTAGGTGGAAGAACAGGCAGGTGTGTGATATCATTCGATACCACGCGCCTGTGCTGAATCTCGCCCAACATACTATTCCATTGTATATATAGTGTAAAAATTTTCCTTTCAATAAAGACCTTTATTATTATTATTATTATTATTATAAAATATCGACGTTGTTGTTCAGTTTGCTTCGTGATAATTGTATTCGTTCAGTTTAATCCGTCATTTCAACAATTATGTTGGGGTCCTTCAGAGAGAAAAAAAAATTAGAACGATTATACATTTTTGTCCAAAAAGATATGTGCGGAAGTATTTGGTTGCCCAAACGATCGCCAGAAGGCATTTCTCAAATACTGAGTACTTTCGTTCACAGTCATGCGTACTCATCTGGTAGATGACCAGCTTCCAAGGCAAGAAGTTGAAAGTCGGGGTACTGCATTCCGAAACGCTATGTTTGATTCATGTGCCCTTCTCTGGATACCACGAAGAATATCATCCAGTATGCGCTGGAATATTGACGGTGCGTTCTTCATCCCGAATCACATTCTCGCGATGTCCATGTTCCGTATTAAAAGTTGTTTTCTCAATAAATACGTGTTTCGTCCTGATTTGGAGGAAACCACTGGCTAATTTAAGAGTCGTGAAATAATGAAATTTTCTCAGTTTGTCCATCAGATCAGTGATGTTGGGCTAACGGTGTTTATCATATATGGACTTGTGCGAGGGTCTCATCTTTGAACGTGTGATCTCAAGCACGGTCGAAAATTCCAACTGAAAATGTGTCCGTCACTGTCACCCATCCAACCAATAACCTCTTCCACGGTTGCTTGACTTCTCTGATTGACACCACTCGGCTTATCCACTACAGCTGCCTTCTCGACATAACACATAAAAACGCAAAAAAATGCTATAGGAATACAAAAACGTACCATGTCCATCAAAACAAAACCTCTTGCAGATATATTTCCGTATCGAAGGAAGCCCGGACCCCTTCAGCATAAACGAAAACATGAAGCATAACCGTATCCAAATGATATATGATTGTGTAGCACACTGATTTTTTCGGTAGAGAAATTGCCTTTCCTTCATTTGAATACATTTTAGAAATTTCCTCTAAACATCCACCCCTTTCGAAAAAGGTAATATTCAACGGTTCGCAGCTTTCAAAGTGATGCCACACGTCCGCAAATCCAATAACACTCCTACATTCCCTGCGAACGCACCTACCGGAATGTTCGACTTGAAGGGACTTAGCGACGACAGAATTGTTGCCAACCGGAGGGAAAACTTTTAATTGAATGCCACTCTCTCCGTTCTAGTCGACAGAATTGGAACTTTTACCCGTTTACGTGGCGGCACACTTCGTAAACTGTCATGATCGATGATCAGTTCAAAAACTCGAGGGAAATGTCCTCATTGTTTCCTGATCATGGGAGATATGCTCTGTTTGCTAGCGATATCTGGTACGGTGCAGTTGAATGGTGTTGTACCAGGTGGCTCATTCAAAATGATTCATCAATCTCTGAAATTAAATGGTAGTATTGGATTTTGCAGAAAAATCGAGAACCTAGCTCATGATCACATGAGTGATAAGTTCACGCACATTATGCTATTGGACTTGCTACAGCAGGGTTCTGTTCAGCATTTGAGTGGATGATGTCATTTTCATGGTTTTTAGGTTCTGGTACGGGTTCATCTCGTGTGAGGTTGTACTTGTGAAGAACGGTTGTCATTTTCTTCATTACTTGTGGAGGGTAACGCATTGTTTTCTCTTTTGTATTCATGCATTTTGTTGAGGGAAATCATAATAGGAGTATATCTGGTATCTTGTTTGGAATCTCCAGTAATCTCAAGATCAAAAGGCGGTTGGTATTTTGGTTTTTCAATACAACGGGCTACTGAGTTTAGCCGAATACCGGAAGTACAGTATTGAAAAGTTGGAAGGGAATGGGGTAATGCAAAATTGGATAGTTGGTCAAGACGTTTTTGTAGGTATTAAAGTACCAAAAAATTATGGCGCTCTTTCCTGGGAATTTGTGTGATTTATTCCATCAATCCGACAAAACTATGTATGAAGCGTCGATAATAAGCTAACAGACCCAATCATTTCCTGATCTCTTCGGTGTATCGAGACGGACTTGCCAAACTCGCGGTGTGCTTGCAGGAAAGCCAAACATATGATAATATCATAGATGTATACCAAACACTTTTTCGTCCAGATACCACGAAAAATATTATCGATTGCCCACTGGAATGTTGACGATTCGTTCTTCAAGCCGAATGGCATTCTCACATACTGGTAGTGTTCTGTATTGAAAGTTATTTTTTTCAATATCGTCTTCTCCTATCTTGATTTGGTGAAAATCAATGGTCGAGTCTACAGTGATGTTGGGCTAGTTATATTTGTCAAATATCGTCTTCTCATCGAGATTCTGTGACTATCCTCATATTTACTTCCTAGAAGAATCATCGTTTTTTGGGTAACATCCAAATTGGCAATGACGAAGAGGAATCATTTGACCGGATAGGGACTATTTTCATATGTGATCTTTGACTTTTTGTTTATGATATATGATATCGGAGTGCTTTCGTGTATACTTGCACTCCATTAGCTATACGAATTCGCTGCTTCACATGGCTTGTAGAATTCACCTGGGTTTCTCATTATTTGTTCAACGAATCATCCAAATGGTCACAACGAATTGTCGAAGTTATGAAAATCAATATTTATAATTTCGTTCTTGTCAAATTTTTCAGAAATGATCGGTTATGACAACTTCAAGGTTACTGGTTTTCAAAATTTTCCTGGGGGCTTTATTTTACTTTACGATAGTAAGGCCCCCGGCCTTTCACAATTATTATGGAAAGCTTGGTGAAATAAGATTATTTCACCATTCTTGATTGTTTCGAGTTGTACCAATTGCGCAAATCCTAGAGAAATCGGAAATAAATTAAGAAACCAAAGTTTTATCTTCGCCTAAGGAGTGAAAAAATGACCGCCTTTAAAATTTAAGTTTTTCATTCTTTTAAATTGCCAAGACCAATCAATCCTTCGATAATATTTGGAAAGAACACATTTTCAATAGTTTCGTGTGGTAAACTGAATAACTTTGAAGCTGGCATGGATGCACTGTTTTAATGAGTAGATTTCTACTATCGTAACGATAAAAGGGTCGTATTTAACTGAATTTGAAAACAGTTTCTGAGCATTAACGGATCGATCAAAGTTTTTGTGAAGCCCGAATCAATGAGAAATTTTCCATCATACTCTACGAATCAATTGGTTCATTTTGTCAATGAATCTCAAACTCTTTTTTGAGGAATGAATACAATATGAATGAAAGTTGATTCCTGCTTTCGGCCCAAAATATTATCACCTATAAAATTCAATCGAAGTAGATTACGCAAATGCCAACTTCTGAAATATGTTGCTCTTATCTAGGTATATATACGTAATGCAAGAAACTTTATATTATATCATGTAACAGTTTTTCTATATTGTTTATTTTATATCTCTTTTGACAGATTCATGTTCAGACAAATTATATTCGCCAAGATATTCAATTGACGATATCATCTTCATATATGAAATATAACCATTGTATTTATTCACTTCATTTCAGACATGAAAAAAAAACATTTATTTATCGTCACATTGTCTCAATGATTCTGATGACATTTTTCATTGTTACAGGTGGAAATGCTCTACCAAAGATATTTCCTGAAAATGAACCAGAGCAACATGACAAATCTGATATCTCTACTGCTAGCGTTGTGTATCACCTTTCTTACTGTCGCTTTGACAGATTACGTGATGCCACGACGACCGGAAGAGGGCGTGGAATACGACAGGTTGCTAGTATTTATGTGCACCTCGGGATGTTGCATTGCCATATACGGAGGTGAGGAAATTGTCTTATAGGTCAAATAATCTGACGAAGTGGATTTGGATTTTTTTCTACATTTTTTACAATTCTGACTTGAATTACTTGAACATTTTAATTTAATTCTATTCGCTACTTTCAAAATAAAATTTTTTAACAGAAATTTTACTACCGTGCAGTCAGTAGTCTGCCGTACAGTATTTAAGTGTGCGATGCCTTCTGTACGGCAGGGTGTTTCCGAAACTGGAGTGATAAATGAAGTGGGGATGACAAAACAAATAGTTATTTATGCAAGCAGTGCAAAAAGTAGGTGTTTATTGCACTCGACGTGAAATTCACACGCCGAGTGCAATAAACTCTTTTTGCACGAGTTTCATACAATATTTTTTCTACGCTCATGCAAAAACCAGAAAATGTTTCATTTAGGTGGCACTAAACTGTAAGGAATACATTGTTTGTTTGAATCTGTCTGCTAAAAGTAATTCAAAAACATTTTGTGTAATTCAGATGATATTCGAAGGAAATAATTTTATTTTTAACAAATTGCATTTTCTAGTAATTTCATAGTCCATTATATAATGAATATGATGAAACATGCAACTATTCAAAACGTAATACAATCTCACAGAAAATGGGCTAAATTTGACGTCGATTTGAAAGTTTATGTCTGTCATGATGACAGAACGCTATAGTAGAATGACAGATGAGTGCAATAAAGTCTTTATTGCACTCAGTACAATAAAGAGACAGTTTTTCCACCAAATATAGTTCAATAAAGTTTTGTATTTTGCATGAACGTAGAAAAACAAAATGAAAGATTACATTTTTTCGAAAAAAAAAAAAAAATTTGGGACATATTGACTTTTTAAGTTTCTAAATTTGTTTTGGTTATCACTAGTCAGAGATCTAAAGCCTGCGCAAACTTCGTTTAAACACTACCAGCGGACAGACACTCTGTGGCCTGGAGAATCAAGTAGTGCCCCCAAATAAAGGTAACTGGAACGATTTCATTAAATTTGTTTCAAAAAGGAAAATTCTTGCCATTTATTGTTTCATATAACAACCCGTTTTCTTAATCGCCCCAATTTCGAAAACACCCTGTATATAGGGATGACAATCGCATCCATGGGAACTAGCTTCAAAGAGCACCTGAAGCTGATACGAACTGATGAAGAGGCGATTGCAGAACATGCATTGAGTCAAGGTCAACTCAAAAAACTTTTCAACAAAGACAATAAATATCCACGATTATACGGAAATAGTCTTGAAGCCTAATCAAATGTGTTAATTCTTAATCAATCATAAAAACAAGGAAAATCCCAATATATAGTAGAAACACGCTGATCAATTATGAGTTGTGTATGAATAGTCCCCTATAGAAAAATACATTTTCATTGCCAATTTTTGAGCTTAAAAAAATGACATTTTCAATACGACGTTTTGTTTCCAAAGAACCTTCATCAACTTTTTTTCCTTAAATACTGCCCTATTGTATTCTGAAATACGTCATTCATTATTTATAGTTATTTAAATATTTTTTAGCTTATTTTGGACATTACTTAAATTCATTCATGGAAAACCTTCGATTACGGCTTTGTATTAATTATGAAAGATGCTGAAAAAAGTGACAAATTAATATTTTTCAAGCGTTAAGAGCCGTAATCGGAGGTTTCTTCTGAATGGTTTTAATGAATGTCTAAAATAAACTAAAAACATGTTCAAACAACTACAAATGATATTTGACATTTTTTAGAAGACAAAATGACTTTGGATTTTGTAATAAAAATAACAGGGCCATATTCAAAGGAAAAAGTTGATGAAGGTTTCTCGGAAACGAAATTTCATAATAAAACTGAATAATCTTTTGAAATAACGTCAGAAATAAATAAAAACAAATATCGAAAATTTTACTCTATTCAAAATATCTCGAAATCCGAAAGATAGCCCACTTCTGCAAACTTCATATAAGAGGATTGGGCAACTTTCCTCTAATTTAACCAACGTTATAATTTCAACCGTTTCCGAGATCCTAATGCTATCCCATCCTTATCTTGGACACATTGTATATTAGTTTCCCAGTATATTACACCAATATTTTCTCGTCACAAAAAATAGTGTATTGTACACAGGCAAAGAGAAATATTTTAGTAAATACACAACTCGACTTGAAATCTTTCACTTTTTTTCTTGTATACATATATATTTTTTTTATAAAGTACAGTGCCCGTCTAAATTCCGCCCCCTAGTAATTTTTGAACCATCTGGTATATCGCAACGAAATTTGGAGGACTCAAATAGGAGATGAAAACCTACTTTTTTATGGAAAAATGACAACCAAACGTTTTGAAATGGCGGCTGAGCGCCATCTGGAATATGTTTTCAACAGAACACCCAATATATTTTTCCATTTTCGAGATCTGCTCCATAAATTCTCAATATTTTTCTCTGATATACTTTACTCCTATATACAATTGTTTTCGAAATACTAATCAACGTTTGTATTGTGCCATTTCGGTTCAAAATGAAGTATAGATTAGGGTCACTTACAGTAAAACGTTTTGCTAACTGAATTCGAAGTTGAATCCCTTAATAGATTCGACTAATGAAAGGCGTGAGAAGAATTAAGGATTAACAGTACCGCTTCCCAGAAAATCTCGAAACTTAGGAATGTGTTCTATGAATTCACAATTGAAACAAATTGTTGGTTGAAAAACTATATTTATTATTGAATTATAACACGTTTATTCTCCTCCAAATATATATATATATATATATATATATATATACAAAGGAGAAAATTAGTGGGTAAACCCTCATAATGCAACCGTAGACGGATCCGTTTCGGACTCATTAGACCTCTTCAGTACGGTATAGCCAAGTGTAAAGTTGTGCAACACTTGAACGCAAGATCACACAAATATAGGAGTCAACCACAGGGCCAGCAACACATTTGTGGTTAAAGTCAGAACACCTCGTGTTTACAAGGCTTGAACTAACATTACCACGGAGGCAACTATAGCTACCTGCGTGACATCCTAACCCAGGAATATATAAATGAAGTAAAAAACCATAGAATGGCTTCGTGAGGGAAATAATGAATACAAAGGAGAAAATTAGTGGGTAAACCCTCATAATGCAACCGTAGACGGATCCGTTTCGGACTCATTAGACCTCTTCAGTACGGTATAGCCAAGTGTAAAGTTGTGCAACACTTGGCTATACCGTACTGAAGAGGTCTAATGAGTCCGAAACGGATCCGTCTACGGTTGCATTATGAGGGTTTACCCACTAATTTTCTCCTTTGTATTCATTATTTCCCTCACGAAGCCATTCTATGGTTTTTTACTTCATTTATATATTCCTGGGTTAGGATGTCACGCAGGTAGCTATAGTTGCCTCCGTGGTAATGTTAGTTCAAGCCTTGTAAACACGAGGTGTTCTGACTTTAACCACAAATGTGTTGCTGGCCCTGTGGTTGACTCCTATATTTGTGTGATCTTGCGTTCAAGTGTTGCACAACTTTACACTTGGCTATACCGTACTGAAGAGGTCTAATGAGTCCGAAACGGATCCGTCTACGGTTGCATTATGAGGGTTTACCCACTAATTTTCTCCTTTGTATTCATTATTTCCCTCACGAAGCCATTCTATGGTTTTTTACTTCATTTATATATTCCTGGGTTAGGATGTCACGCAGGTAGCTATAGTTGCCTCCGTGGTAATGTTAGTTCAAGCCTTGTAAACACGAGGTGTTCTGACTTTAACCACAAATGTGTTGCTGGCCCTGTGGTTGACTCCTATATTTGTGTGATCTTGCGTTCAAGTGTTGCACAACTTTACACTTGGCTATACCGTACTGAAGAGGTCTAATGAGTCCGAAACGGATCCGTCTACGGTTGCATTATGAGGGTTTACCCACTAATTTTCTCCTTTGTATTCATTATTTCCCTCACGAAGCCATTCTATGGTTTTTTACTTCATTTATATATATATATATATATATATATATATAGTTAGTTAGTTAGTTAGTTAGAAACAAATCTTGACAATTTTTTTGGGGCAGCAGCAAAACGCAAGTGTACTCTTATAACATCATATTTCCAATATTTCGACAGTGGTTACTGTCATCATCAGGGAGCTACAAAAATGGATGAAACTATGGTAAACTGGTGAGGATGAGAGTCCAATACTTACAATGTTAGTGAGATTGGTCGCTTAACAACGATGTTGAAAAATTAAACAAGACTAAAACCATGTGCAACATGGGGTACTGAATAAAAATTATGTAAAACATTTATAACAATTAAAAATCTAAAAAGTGTGTCGGATGCAGACAACACCTGTAATATACCACGAGGAGCGTGGGAGAAGAGAAATTTATTAGGTTAGAAATTATTAAAATTAATCATATGTCAAAAGTCAAAAGTCAAATTTTCATAGAAGTTATGGAACAAGAGAACAATTGGCCTGAGCTGCTGGGGTTTCCAGTCCAGTTGCAATTACTGCTAAAGAGAAGATATAATTATTGATTTCATATAATAGATGAGAAAATTGTTTTTAACATCATTTGAATTTAAATATTTAATTTTGAGAATCAATTGGAAAATTTATGGGATGTCATAGAGTAGAAGAATTACAAAATTGAGATTAAGTAATGCCAAAGGAACTGTTGTTGAGAGCACTTGGGTTCTTGTCCAACATTAATAAATAAGAATAGATCTCACTCAAGTGGTTAAGATCTGTTCTTTTGTTTAAACAATGATCAGATTGAGAAATAAACGTCATTTCCAGGAATATTCGTTTTGAAGCATTACCTTCTTTGGTTAAAATTTTTGTGGAATTATAGTCCATTGAGTGACCTTCTTTGAAGACGTGTTCACTGAGAGCGCATCTCTCAGGGTGCAATCTGCTGTCACTTTTATGAGAAGTTATACGGTCTTTCAGCAACCTTGCTGTTTGACCAATGTATTCATGGTTACAATTAGCACATGGTATGAATACATTGGTCAAACAGCAAGGTTGCTGAAAGACCGTATTCATGGTTACAATTAGCACATGGTATGAATACATTGGTCAAACAGCAAGGTTGCTGAAAGACCGTATAACTTCTCATAAAAGTGACACCACGTCTTCAAAGGTTTCTGCTGGAATATGATTTCGTGATTTCGAAACTATTCCTAATTTTTTATACAATTTGTCTCATTCTAGGTTTCATTTCAGTTCCTAAAAGATATATATAAATATTTTCTGTAAGCTTGCGTCTGATGAAAATCGGTCCAACAACGTGATTGCCCAAAATCCACTCCCAAACATTCAATTTTTCAGGAAACTCCAGTTCAGTTTGTTGACTCTTCCATAAGGAAAAAACGTGCAATAATTTGAAACACATACACATCTTCGAAAGCCTGGTTCTCCTTCAATTGTTCTTGTTAACCACAAAATTCAACCCTCCGGTCTGGATCATCCTCCGTGAGAGCATGCAGGATTTCTATTTCATAGGGATGAAACTTTTTTTTCAAGGCTCTTTGGACTCTTTTCGAATTCACTCCACAGGATTCAGCAACTGCAGAAATCGTCTGAGTCGAATTGATTATCATTTCAGCAACAATTTCTATCTTTTTCATCTAAAAGTGGCGGTCTTCCTGATTTTGAACTATCTCTCAGCGTACCAGTTGCTTGGTGCTTATTTAAAAGTTTGCCCAAATATGACTCCGAAACAGAGTGTTCGGGAAAAATATCATTAAACATACGGACTGTTAGATGAAAATCCAGAAATCGAACCAAATTCATCGACCAATCTACAAGCCATGGTGACACATTTCATAAATTAATTAAGAGGTTGAGCCTCTGTTACTTTAAAGTTAGATTTGATGGTAAACAAAATATTACCGTTACAAAATTTTGTTTCAATGCATACATTATTTGAAAGCAACATTCGTGTTATTAGTTTGGTTTGAAATTACCAAAATGTCATTTCTAAAATGTTGTTATTCCGAAAACGATTATTTTTAGGAGTAAAGTCCATAGAGAAAACTGTTGAGAATTATAAGCAGATTCAACAAATTTAAAAGTATACGGGTCGTTCAATTAAAAACCGCCATTTTTTCATTAAAAAGTGGATTCTCCTATTCAAGACTCCAAATTTTGTTGCGATAAACTAGGTGGTTAAAAAAACTAGATGTGGGGGGCGGACTTTGGATGGGCAGTGTATATTCTACCTTCTCTAGAATGAGTTAGAGTTGTTCTCCATATTGTCACTCTCTTTGATATATTTTTGGTTTGTTTCAGTTCTACTCAGCATCGTTTCGAGGCCGGCAATGAATGAAGTTTACCTGATTATCATCTCATATTTTATACTGGTCACTTTCGTTACTTTAGAGGTGAGTAGAAGCATTGCATGAAAGCCAAAAAATAAGATATGAAAATTGTCAAACGCCATACCAAATTTCATGGAGAAATGTCGACCTATTTTATGGAGTTATTCTGGAAAATAGTATTTTTTCTCTACGTCAGTACCCTGTTACTCAGTTGATACTTGTCTCAAAGAATATGTGTTTGATAAATGTGTTATTGTGTATCGGATGGTTATGAAAATTGGAAATATGATTCCCTTTGGGAGCGCAGGTTCGTATCCTACCCACTGCGCCATGTTTGAGTGTCAACCTTCCTGATTTATATCCAATTGAACTTAACTAATAACGTACAAGTTCACACAATAATACTTTCATCAAAACTTTTTTTAGCTTGGAGATGAAGTAACGATTCTATTTACGAAGTTTTTCCCCTTTCTTCTTGGACACCTTTTATACATCGGGTAGGGTATCTTTTGACTGGACTAGTTAAGTTTAGAAAATGTCAATTGAAAATGTTTTGCTCAAGCGGAAATCCAATGAAATTAGTTAAACTGAGGTCATGTGATTGAATACAACCAATCAGAACAACATTATACTGATAACGACCATACGGTTTGTTTTCACTCTCAGGCATGTTGCTATAGATAAACATATTCAATAACGTCAAAATGTCAGTGATGTCATGATGTAGTTGTAATACTGACGAGAAGATTAATTAAATTTTCTTATCAAATATATCAAAATATACTGTTTGCAATAACTTTGTATGGAAAGCATTTATAGACTATTGAAATGTTAAAAAGTAACGGTTAGCACAACATTTTCTATCCGAATAATAATAATAATAATAATAATAATAATACTCCCTCATAAACACTCGTAGAGTGAACATAAAGGCATAGCCTGTGTGGGTAGAGGACGGCTATTATTATTATTTGCCGTGGCGCTCCGGGGTGACTTACTGATTTTTGGTGGCGTATTCACTTTCCAGCTGCAGGAAAACCCGAAAAACCTACAGCACCACCTCGGGTGGCCGGCGTGCACTCCAAGCTAGCACTAGCCGAGATTGACATCTAGAAAACACATAATACACTTGCTTTCAACAAGGACTGTGGTCGTCTATCGACAGCCACAGCTACCTTGGATTACCTATGGTTATTGTGAATATATTCGCCGTGATTGTTTGGAATTTTGATAATACTTATGCTAAGTATATTATTCGTGAAACATTTGTATATCAGATATTTACAGGTAATTACTTGCAAAAGAAAATGATAACTGGCTTTATGACAGGATTTCGTTATTATTCGGATCTGTCATTGTTGTTGCATGAAACTGTCGGTAGCCTAGCAACAGCCGTTAAAAAAAGTGCACTTTTTTAACGCTTTTCCATTTAATAATGAAATCGTATGTTGATAGTGATATATTGTAATACTTTACGCACACAAACCACACAAAAAAGTGGACTTTTTTTGACAGTTGTAGAAAAATCTCTTTTTTTTACTTGTCGAGCTCTCGAAAAACCTTACTGTTTGTCAAAGACTTCAAAGTAAAATTTATTGGTGAAAAATAGCTTATGGATCTTGTTTTTGAACACGCTTCCATAAATAAGCTATTGAAGAATTCTAATTGAAAGCTTGCTGATTGAAACGTAATTTCCCTTGAAATGAAGCCTTAAGTTTCTAAGAGTATTCTGCTTCTCCTCGGGCAGTAAACTATATCCTGCAAGAGGTGAAGTGGCACCTTCTTCCATAGTATAGAAATAACTCATCAATTTTATTAAAGCGGTTGGCTGATTGAAAAAAATGTAGTAGGCCACAAAATAATTTTGTTTTCATGGCCAACTCAGTGGTGATGGTTTTCGCGCCACTTGCGCTGTTTTGGAGCTTGGAGGGGATGAATTTTAGGACACATGTTTATGGAAAATAAGTCTATTTTGACCACAGCAAAAGCTCTTGAAATATTCGTATTGAATTTTGAAACACCCTGTATATAATTACAGTCAACGATTCGTAATTCAGATTTCAGATTTTTTCAGAAATTGAAGTGGTACAAACAATTCATATAAAAAAAATTTGATACCTAAATGAAATACAGAACACACCTAAGAAAATGAATGCTTATGTTGTGATGTTCTATGCTTCCATATAGGCACCTCAATTTACTATTTTGAATGTATAGTGCAAGTGAGTTTTTGAATTATATCACGATACAAATAATTTAATTTAATCAAAAAAAATCAACTAATAAGAATAATAAGTGGAGAAAAAGAGGATATTAAAAAAAAACAAAAACATATATTTTTGCAAGAGATAAGTGTGTAAGGGGTTGTATATCAGTCAAAAATACTATTCAAATTATTGTTTTTAGTAATGAAACTTTCTCTGTTGGTTTTTCACCATTTTTTTTATTTTCCTTATTTTCACAGGAAGCATGTTATACAGTTTGGGTCCATAATAAGTCTTTGTGTGTGACTTTTTTTGAATTCAGGTATTTTGATGCATAGATTTTTAACAGCTCTAGTTTGTTTCTCTGATTCACCTTTTCCGTTGTCATGTTTATTCTTGAACAACCATAGCAGACATTGATAGGAATATAAACCCGGGACATTTAGAATCTTGAATCTTGAGTTGTATATTGTAATGAGGCTGTTTTCATCCAAAATATCTCGCAAATCATAAAAACTTTTTATTAACATTCTAAGTCTTTTCACTACGTAGTCACAGTGAACATCCCATCTCAGGTGTTGATCCACCATGACCAAATATTTAATAGTTTTTACACTAGGTATCAGGGGACAAAAACAAGTTTGTGGCACACACCACCCTGTATGATTTATACATACTCAGTGTATTTTTGAACGGCTGATCATTATGTAGTAAAGTATGTATTATAAATTTTGTTTTACTAATAATCAGACTCATCAGGTTATGATTTAGCCATAGTTTTATATCAGATAAAGCATTTTGAGAATCTTTGTATACATTTTCCCACGAATCCTCTGTTATCACAACGGCAGTGTCGTCATCATATGTTACGAGATGTCTCTTGAAGTTGCAAATTTTACTAATAGTGTTAATATAAATTAGAAACAGAATTGGTTCTAGTACTGTATCTTATTTTGATTTTTCTGTTACGACTGAATTGGTGGTCAATTTTTATTTTTTGTAATCTATTTATCAAATAGTTCTGTAATAGCAGTGACCCTGGTCCTCCTATACCGTATGTATACAACTTATCTATATAAGCTTGGCATGATCCACGGTATCAAATGCTTTGGTAAGATCTAGAAAAATTGTTAAACATTTTTGAGAACTATCTAAAGCCTGTATGATTTTTTCAGTCAGATCAAGCACAGCACATTCAGTATTAGAGTTTGCAACAAAGCCAAACGGTCTCTATCTATCAATCCATTTTTGATGGTGAATTCAAAAATGTTCGCAAAGTTGTTCATAACAGAGATTAGCCTATAATTTTCTACACAGTTATGTATTCCAGCTTTATAAATAGGAGTTTCAGCTGATTCTTTCCACAGAAAATGTAATTTTCCATATTTTGTAGGTAAAATTTATGATGTGTACTAATGGTATTGTCAGATGTTTATGTATGTTTTTAATGTATATTGAAGAAATGCCGTCGGTGCCTGGTAAACAATTGATGTTGAGTTTGGATATCATTTCATTTTTTTCATTCCGTGTTAAGACTAGTTCATGCAAATGCGAAACTCGCAAAAATTATATTTCTTTTTCATTTCAATTCCATAAAATGAAATGGAAAAAAATAATCTTTTTTTCGAATTTCGCGTTTGCATGAACTAGTCTTTACTGGTTTGAGGAATATTGTTGACAGTGTTTAAGAAAACCATCGGGTAGATGTTCCACGTTTTCAATTTTTTCGGCCATTTCTAAACCTATACTAGAAAAATAATCATTAAATATATTCAATTTTCCATCTGAAGCTTTTACTGATTCACCATTTCTGTTTTTAATCTGGATGTTGCCGATTGATTGTTTTTTTATTTTTTTTGTTTGTTACATTCTTTATGAGTTCCCAGGTTTTTTACAGTCTCCTTTTATAGAACTGAATGTTTCTCTATAGAAATCGATTTTTGTTTTTTATTTTTGATAAATGTATTCAGTTTTTTCTATATATATATACAGGGTGGGTCACGGTCGATGGTACCTTAGACGTTTACGGAGAACGGGACATAGGATCATTCTGAAAATTTGGTTTCTCAAGTAGTTGCTCTTGGTCTATCGATCTAAAATATTTTCAGCAATGCAGCGTTGCCGCTTATACCAGAAAGTAGCAGCATCTTTGTTATTTCAATTGGGTCACCCTGTATATTACCGCATTTTTTAACTTGTCATTCCTTCCTGATTATTTCTGCCTCATACTCCCCTATACCTATCTCTAACGGTTTTTGAGATATTGGTTATTATCCATATTTTTTATCAGCAGCATCTTTGTTATTTCAAATGGGTCACCCTGTATATTACCGCATTTTTGAACTTGTCATTCCTTTCTGATTATTTCTGCCTCATACTCCCCTATACCTATCTCTAACGGTTTTTGAGATATTGGTTATTATCCATATTTTTTATCCAAAACATAGCTCGAATTGAATGTTTATTTCTGCGGTATTTGGATTCTTAGGAAGTTGCAATTTTGTGTTTGGTTCATCAAGATCATATACATTGATTCTGTATAGAGAAGTTTGTTCTGCGTTATACAGGGTCGTTCAAAATTCATGATCTTACTGCTAGATACGAAAAGGGTTGAAAGTGCGTTTTTTTAAATGAAACATCCTGTATATTATGGAATATCGTGAAAGATGACTAAATTCCCTTCGAATTGATATATCATATTTCTATACCTAAATAGCCAGAATTCCGAGATAATAGCAATTTTCACTTGTAATCTCCCAAGTGCTTGAATTATTGCCGGAAATTTTTCGAGTACATGAATTTTCTTTAAAAATTTCACCCCTCACTTTTGTAGCCAATTGAAAAAAATTCGTTTTTGTTTAGATACCATGGCAACCCTAAAAATTTCCGGAAATTTTTATCCTTTTGGGTACCCTGGGCGAAATTAATAAGTGGAAATTTTTCTGTCGAACATTTGACATGTGACAAGTTGATATTTTGCTTTAATGTACAAATGGAGGTCTAGTTTTCATATGAAAGGAGATAATTATGTATTTACTAGATATTTGGAATGTGTCTGAAAATATTTTCTCGACGATTATTGCAGAAATTGTCAATTCTGAAATCATATTTTAGAAGAAGTTCAAAACACCATTTGTAACAAGTTTTTATCACAAGTCCCGTAGCTCAGCGGTAGTGTTGCGGCCTATGAGTCGCTATACGATAATGAGCCCCTTAAACACGGCTGGCTCATATATCAGGCGCTGGATATCTTCCAGGAGCCACGTGAAGAACCGGTTCCGTAGGGAACCAAGACGAAAGGTATAACCTGAAACGCAAAGTACCTTGACCCGTTTTTTTGCCTCAGCCTTTTCTGGGGTTTATCATCGAAACAATCAGCCTCATGAACATACTGCAAGCAATTATTCACCTACATTGAATACAATTAACAACACGTATAAGCTAAGCAGGAGGCGTGTATCTTATTGATCAGTACCGCAATTTCATAAAATGTCCGTTCTTTCCATTAACATCAGCGGGGCCGGGCATCAGTGCCCCTCTGTTGGGGGTTTCTGAGCCCGACTTGGCAGGGCGCCCTTCTAGCTCCCCTGAAAAGGAGCGGAAGGGTCGTTACTTCTGCGACTATTCTTCCCATCCTTCCCTAACCCCACTGGGTTAAGAAGCATGCGGACTGAATTATATGTGACATGTTATGTTTTGTGAAATGTTATTTCAAAACTATGTAATAAAACTACTATTTATTTATTTATTTATTAATTTATTTATGAGTCGCTAGGTCGATGGTTCAATCCACGATAAGAACATAACTTTTTTATTTTTTTTGTTCCAAATTTAAACACATTTATTAATGAAAATTTTGTTAATTATTTTACATATCAATATTTCAGTGGTTATAAATAGTTCAGGTGAAACCATCGTTAGTTATTTCTTATGAATTGTTGGATGATTTTCATTTCTCGGTGTGAAATTTTCTTACCGAATCCCCCTCGTGCTTTAATTAATTGCCGTAAATGTATCTCGTACATGAATTTTCAAAGTAAATTTTCAAAGAAAATTCATGTACTCGAAAAATTTCCGGCAATAATTCAAGCACTTGGGAGATTACAAGTGAAAATTGCTATTATCTCGGAATTCTTGCTATTTAGGTATAGGAACATGATATATCAATTCGAAGGGAATTTAGTCATCTTTCAGGATATTTCATAATATACAGGATGTTCCATTTAAAAAAAACGCACTTTCAACCCTTTTCGTATCTAGCAGTTGAACGACCCTGTATAACGCAGAATAAACTTCTCTATACAGAATCAATGTACATGATCTTGATGAACTAAACACAAAATTGCAACTTCCTAAGAATCCAAATACCGCAGAAATAAAAATTCAATCATTAGATCCATAGACCAAGAGCAACTACTTGAGAAACCAAATTTTCAGAATGATCCTATTTCCCGTTCTTCATAAACGTCTAAGGTACCATCGACCGTGACCCACCCTGTATATCTATATAAATATATTGAATTCGTTCTCAAGCTCTAATGAAGGAGCAAGTGTCAATTTTCTTTTCAGTTCATCTCTTTCGAATTATTAGCCCTGTGGTGATCCAAGGTTTTATTCTGTGGAGTATTTTTTCGCGCTTTTCATACTTTTGTTAGGCTAATTTTGTAGGTGTCGAGTTTGGTAGTGAAAATGTCATATACCACCTGTGCATCTGAACATGTGATTAGATCATCCCCATTTTCCCTCTCTAAAAATTTGTTCAAAACTGTGTAGTTTACCTTTTTTATTGTCTTAATAATACAATGGGAGTTGTCGATATATTTTTAGGCCTTTTCGTTTTCTCAAGAATATGTGATCAAGGATACTTCGTGACTCTTGGGTTATTCGTGTGGGTTTGTTTATGTGTGACAAATAAGCTTGTTTCATTAAAATATTTGAATAATCATTGACATATATTGAAAATCCATCCATTAAATTTGAATTTATATCACCCATAACGATATTCAGATCTGTTTTCGTGAGGGTGGTAAGATAGCAACACAAGTCATCTAAATAAGTTTGTGGGTTTGTGGGTTATCTCTATGCAAAGGTTCTGTACAGTCATTTTAATTGATAATACATTTTTTTCTGTGTAGTGGATAACTTCAGCGTTTGAGTTCATACTTTCTCTAAGATATACAATAACACCATCATTCTGATTTTTTTTTTGAGCTATTATAATATATTATGTACCCTGATATCTCAAAATCACCAATTACTCCAACATTCCAAGTTTCTGATAACACCGAGACATCTATATGTCCATTTGATTCTTGTAACTATATCATTAATTCATCAGAGTTTTTTTTAAGACTCCTGATATTGAAGTGTAAAATCGATAACATACCCCTTTTTGCCATCCCTCATGGAAGTTCTGAAATAGTCTTGGAGGTGTGGTTATATTCAAAAGTTTCTGTTTCCTCTTTCTCGTCCAACAGATTAAGAAATTCTAACATTGCGAACACACAAATAACGAAACAACTGTGCAAAGTGACGAAAAGTTACACTGTAAAAAAAAACTTAGAAATCGAGCTGGAAAGCTGGTATTTGAAAATAAGCATAAAAACACTTCTTCAATAAGTTAAATAGTTAATTTTGTTCAGCAATTGCAAAACTTTGGACAGTCTGCATGTCATTTGATAATTTTGATTTTTCGTAAGTTTACGTAAATTTTTCCTGAGTCAGTCCATGTGTTTTTCAGAGATACTTTTTCGATTATTTTGTTCAGAATGCTAACTCTTATGCTGGTGAGATCCTCACGAATAACAACCCTCGTACCTTTCAGCAACCTTTTTTTTGTATAAATCATTTGCTTAATGGAATAATCTTTGAGTTTCAAGAATATTCCACGAGGTTTAGAGTCGGTTTCCTTCTTTCCAATTCGGTAGCAGAGTAATACTCTGTGTCTTTTAAATTGATCGACATTTTTGTATTGAGTATCTTCAGTATAGTTCTTCCTTCAGGTTCTCCTTTGATTTTTCTTGAATTCAACATAATATTTTACTTCCATTGTTGCGAATTCTTAGAACACAATAATTCATAATGCTATGATAACTTCTAAATAATTTCAAAGTTATCCCATATGAATAATGAAATTCTTGCTTAGTGCTGGTAACTTCTGCAACTTTCATTATTTCAAGCAGGCTTTTAATTTCTTCCACAGCTAAATACGACTATATTTTATTTTATTCGAAAAAGTTGCTTAGAAATAATTTTGACCCTACATACCAAATTTCAATGCAAAATTCGAATTTTGAATTTTTTTGTAATTTTCATATTACTTTTTTCGGTATCTCCAACGCGACGCAAAATATCGAGAATTTGCCCTTTTCGCGGGATCGCAGTAGGCTGGGTTTAAGGCTGTTACTCGGGCTGAGTATTGCGAAAAGTGCGGCCCATGAAGGTCTACGTCTGTACCGAAAATCAAATCTCTGCTTTCAAAAATGACTAAAATACAGGGGTTTCTTCATCTTAAGTGTGTCACACTGTATATATTCAAATGAGCAATTCTTGTAGATTTATTTATCTATATAATTTTGGATTTCGAAAACGGCTCTAACGATTTGTATAAAATTTTTTAGATAAGGTTTTGCTTTTAAATTCCTCTGTATAGGCGTCTTTCCTCAAGAAACACAAAACATTTTTTTTTTCCTTTCGAGTCGAAGAATTTGAATTTTTGGCGAACGATCACTTAATAGAACAGAATTTAATTGGTGCTTTTAAATATTTATTTCATTCAGATTGGAACATGTCCGTCGATAAAACTATCTAATTGGGTACAAAAGACAAACATCATACAATGTTTTATCTACAACCACTATTGAAAGACCGCCAGAATGATAAATAAAAAATATCAGAAATTCAAAATTATAATCACAAAGTTTTAGATAGCATGGTGCATAACATGATCTTATGATAGGTACCATGTGCTGGTTTTCAAATACATAGCTACCATTGTTTATTGTTATGAGTTGCAAAAAATTGTCATTATTTTTTTAAGTATCATCTTACTCAACTTTAAATGGAAAATTCACAATTAAATGAATGAAATAGTAAAATCGACAATGTCGAAGTACGCTTCTCTCCAAATATTTTCAACATGTGGCAAAAATCTGACAGAAATCAACTACTTCCCTGGCTAATACCACGACGGACATTGACATTGAATAACATCTGACAGATATTTGTGCAACGTTCTTCAAAGAAGACCTAGTTGCAATTGCTTATTGTAATTATATAGCAAATTATTCTTCATTTGGCTGGGAAAGACGACCTGCAGGCGCGTTTCGCGGTTTTTGCCGCTCGTCAGTGACAGGGTAGGTCGAACAACATTGAAGTCGTCCTGCCCCAGCCCAATAAATTATAATCCACTGTATAACCAATATTTCCCCACAAATGAAGCAGCGATTTACAGTAAAAGTCAGTCGCAGCGCCACCCGCGGTGAAACCAATAAGCAATCCTCGTAGCAAAGGCACACAGGACGACTTTAATGTTGTCCGACCTACCCTGTCACTGACGAGCGGCAAGAACTGCGAAACGCGTCTGCAGGTGGTCTTCCCCAGCCAAATGAAGGATAATTTGCTGTATAATTACAATAAGCAATTGCAATGCTCGTATAGATTTCATGTACAGAAATAAACATTTATTACACGAAATACCAATTGTACATCTAATACGTTAGGGGTAACATTCTCAAATCAGCAAATTCTATCGATACCTAGGCACCCCTTTTTTATTTTATATTACACCCTGTATATCAACTAATGAAACTGGTATCGTGATCGCGTAGAATGTAATTGTGAATCGAATATACTTCAGGTATAACATACTAAACTCAGCAAATTTTTTCGATGTCTAGAAATCCCCTTCTATTTTCTATTACACTCTGTATATCAACTAATGCAAGTGCTATCGTGGTCGTATAGTATGCAAAAAATTATCTAATATATCTTCGGTAAAACATTAAAACACTAAACACTAAAATTTCAGCAAATTCTATCGATACCTAGAATCCCTTTTATTGTATGTGTGCCTAGTCCTTTATTAAGAAAAACATGGGTTCTTCTCGCGACAAAATCTTTTATACCATAAAAAATTGATGGGTTTGATTCACTTCGAAGTAATTTTTCTTCTTTTCAGCGCATTTAAATAATTTTTTATCTTCAAACAATTTGTATCAGAAAAGTAAACTAGACCAACAGTATCGGAAACTTTTCATATGGGGTATACAGTATCGGAAACTTTTCATCTGGGATATACCCAAGGAACGCAATGATAGGATAATACCACATAAATAAGAGAGACGCACTACTGCACCTCTCCTGTCACCTCGCCCGACGAATTAACGGCTTAGCCGATATCCCATCCTCGAGCGAGTAGAGGAGAAATTGTAATGCTCCCTCAACATAATAGCAAAATATTCTTCACGCTCTCATAAAACCACCATACCCCAGATGAAAAGTTTCCGATACTGTGTACGTGCAACAGAAACTATATATCTACAAAAATAAACTATAATATTTCTTGAAAGGATATTATTGAAATTGATGAAAATGTTAATGGAATTAATGAAATTCTCATGCATGAAATATTAAAAGAGAAAAAGGTTTCTGTGGCATATTTGATAGGCGGACGCTAAAGCTAGATTCAATTTCCGCCTGTTAAATTTTTGCCAGTTTGCAAGCTGAATGGTTGAAACGTCGATTAAACCCCGCATACATGGCATAAGCTGATTCAATTCACGTCGATGAGGAAAGTGATGGAAAGCTCGAACATTTTCGCAGTGTCGTGGATAATGAATATTGTAAGAGGAATATTAAAATTAATTAAGAATCCCAACTTTATTGGCGATATGCGCCGGAAAACCATCATTCACGCAACGACGTCCGCAAGAGTCGTTCACAATTTGTATTTGTATTTAACTTAAGTCTGTTTGTATGTCGATCTGTCGATCTGTCATGTCATACATATAAATGAATGTTGTCGTGGCATATGATACCCGGCAGCACCCTCACCAAAAAAAAACCTTTGTTCACGTCCTTATGAAACATTTCTTTGACGAAAGTCAAAAGAAATATGCCAAAAATTTCTTTGGAATGACAGTTGCTATCTTGGTACAGGGAATAGCATTCTGTTATTCACCACTCCTTATATGTGAAGCGGTAACCATGTGGGGCCCATTTTGATATGATTTTGATTTACATATTTTCATTTTCAAACAGTGGAATGTTGAACACCCGAAAACCGATGTCAAGAAAACCAACCATTCAATCAATATTCCTATTTGTCACATTACATCACATTATTTATCACGCTACAAAAAAACTGGCAACAACATATTTTTCCAAGATTTTTCTCGTATCAGGAGTTATATCAAAAACCAAATAAAAGTGGCGTATGATGACTACCAACACTCTGTTCAATCCAACGTTTGCAAAGACCCCAAAAGTTTCTGGAATTTTATTCAATGCAAAAAAGGAACTTCCAGAATACCGAATCAATTATTCATGGAGAACATCAACTTGGATGCTCCCCAAGAAATAGTGAACGGATTTGCCACGTTCTTTAGCAGCGGTTTCTCCCCTCGTACGGACTACGAGTCAAACCCTTACACTGTATCAGGCCAAAATATTTTTGTATCACAATTAACACAGGTACAAGTGAGATCTTCACTTCGGAAACTACCCAATAAAATGACTTCTGGAAATGATCTCATTCCCAGTTTCCTACTAAGAGATTGTGCGCAAATTTTTGCTGAGCCGTTAACAAAAATATTCAACGCAATCATTAGCGAGTGTCACTTTCCTGAACGATGGAAACAATCAAAAATTTGTCCAATTCTCAAATCTGGAAATCCGGAAAATATAGAGAACTATAGACCAATATCTATTCTGTGTAACTTCGCAAAGGCTTTCGAGATATCTGTGTATGACCAGTTAATGCCCCAAATCAAACCCTTGATTTGAGCTAACCAACATGGCTTTCTAGGAAAGAAATCCGCTGTATCTAACCTTTGTATAATGAAGCAGTATTTGTCAAATGTGATGGACAAAAAAGGACAAGTCGATGTTATATACACAGATTTTGCGAAGGCCTTCGACAAAATTGATCATTCAGTCTTACTGGAAAAAATGAGTAAAATGGGTTGTAATCGCTCATTAATCCAACTGCTATTTTCTTATATGAACCAAAGAACCAACTATGTATTTTATAATGGGTTTGCATCTTCCCCTTACATATCATTATCTGGAGTGCCACAAGGCTCCAACCTAGGACCCCTACTTTTTCTCGTGTTCATAAATGATCTCACCTCGGAGCTGTCCTGTGGAAACTTGCTTTTCGCGGATGATTTGAAGATCTTTTCTTCTATTTCAAGTCAAGAGAGTTGTTCTTATCTTCAGTCGCAAATAGCTCTGATAGAAAACTGGTGTCAACTGAATAAATTAATGATGAATGTTAAGAAATGCAAAGTTTGCTCTTATACACGAAATATAAATATTATCGAGTACTCATACACATTCGAAGATGAAACACTCGCTCGCAAACAATCTGTCAGGGACCTGGGGATTGTGTTCGACAGCAAGTTGACCTTTGTTGGTCACATTAATAACATAGCGGCATCGGCTAGAAAAATGCTTGGTTTCGTTATACGCAACTGTAGATCATTCACAAATATTCGTGCCTTGAAACTACTTTATACATCTCTCGTTCGCTCTAAGTTAGAGTACGCTAGTTTGATTTGGTATCCGTTTTATAATATACATAAAGAGATCTTGGAAAATGTGCAAAGGCGTTTTCTGAAGTTTCTTGCATATAGATGTGATGGTGTTTACCCAGCCAGAGGAACCGAACAGTCCACACTACTACAAAGATTTGCTTTGCCTTCTTTAGAAAAACGTAGAATCTCATCAAGTATAATTTTTTTATATAAAATCTTGCATGGTCTTATTGATGCACCATTACTGATAGAACAAATTAATTGCAATGTCCCTAAAGCTAATACACGTAGTCAGATTACTTTTTACACACCATTAACCAGATCCAACCTTGGGAAGGTCTCTCCTATAATTTTAATTTTGATGTGTGAAAATTACAACACTCATTGCAATCAATGCGATATTAATTCCGATTCGCTCAAAATAGTCCTAGAAACCATTGAACACAACATCGTCGTCTAATTCTAATGTCACATTATTGATAATTAATAATAGATGATTTTTTTTTTCTTTTTAACTTTGTTACATTACTGATAAGTATTAATAGCTAATTTCTTGTACTTAGTTTTTTCTCAATGCAGATATATATACACTATACCTATATTTATTTCACTGTTATGCAAACGAAGATTTGTCTGTATTTTCATTACATAATATATACATGTATTTAGGCTTAAGCGGCTATCACAACTTTGTCCTGTAAATGGATTTATCTGTTGGGCAATAAAATTTATTTTTTCTTTTTTCTTTTTCTATTTGTATCGAATCGAATTGTTGATTTAAGCAATTCTGTTTCGAAATAGTATATTGTGTAACAAGTGTTATAAACGTCCTTTCAGTAACGAGTATTTCAATCACGAGTAGAGCGCAGCGGAAGGAGTGTTTAATAAACAAGTATCTCAAGGAGTTTTTAAATGCTTTACGATATCTTTTTTTTATCATAACAGTTTCAATTGACAGGTCAAGACCTGCTCTGTCAGCAGTGTGTTTTTCTTCAGATGCATATTGTGAATCTGTGATAATAGCGTAGGCTGAATGCCATTTTAGTTATGTGAGTAGAAAAAGTAACCTAAGAGCAAACAATACCTTTGATTAAACGAGTATCGGTTTTAAGCGTTCAGTTTTAGTTTTTTGCGAAAATTTTGTTGGTACAAATGATTCAATTTATTTGTAAGATTGCGGAAAATCAACTGATTTATGGTTCTGATGATACTGAAGAAAAAAAATGTATAGTTTGACAAATGAAAAAAATTGGAAGATTCCCGTATTCTTAAGGAAATTATAGAATAAGAAGAAAAATATTTTTTTTCTAAAATCATTAATTTTTGCGCAAAACCGAAACTACGGTTCGGAGCTATCTACCTTATTGGCGCCCCCACCTACGTAGTTTTGTGACGGACAGGTGCTTCGTTACCTCCAATATCACTCTTGAAAAATATATCCGTACACACCTAAGATTTGCGGCCCAATGATGAACTTTGACATTCGTGATGACGCGCTGATGATGCCTCTTAAGTTTTTAATGGACTCGGTTGATACTTGATGGAAATCCATAGCACTTTTCAGACTGTTGATAACGTAAGTTACTGAAACTTGATTAAACACGATTTCAAGATTTCAACAAATTACACCGAGAAAAATCGGCCAAGTAAATTTTGTTGCTGACTTTTCTTCATTTCGGATATGTGAAATTTTTATTGTGGAAAATGTTTCCGCCACTTCGGCCAGCAAAAACCATGTTTCTGAAGTCAGAGTTTTGTCCCAGCAATAATAACTGCTAGCGATTATAACTCGGTTCAATAAATCGATAATACTGAGACACAGATAACTGATTGGGACAGAAAAAATAACTGTTACTATTGAACAGATATATCTGAAATATAATATCTGCCACAGCAGCTCATTTTGCCTCCATAATCGACGGGAACAATTACTTCAGGATACAAAATATTGGCCACTAATGATCTACTAAATAATTTCCATGCTTTCGTTAGCTTCCGTTCGAATTCGGAACCTCTCGAGACAAAATCTCAACCTCAACCTTCACAACCCCTCACAATGCCATTTGCAATTCTAACATAGGCCAGTACACATGTTTATGGTGCATAATCAGTTGAATAATGAGTTTTTGTTTTGTGATTGAAACTGTGGCACTTTGTGCGTCGTGTGTGGTAATGGAGTACAAAAACCAGTGAGTTTTAGTGAATTTTTGTTTAAATTTCAAATATATTCGAGTATATTTTTATAGTAGACTGATTTATGTATGAGAAATTGTTGGTGTTTCGTTTTCAAAATGTTTTAATCCCATATAGTATCTTTCAATAAAGGTTTTATTTCATTGTTGATTTTAATTGGAGCCCTGCCTGTCCTTTTTTTAGTTCTGAACTCCTCATGTGAATTTGGTGTTTAGGAAATATCTGACAAATTGCAAGTTGCTCTATTAAAATAAAGTATTTATTAACAAAAGTTTCATATAATTGATTATCATCTCTCTGGTGGTTTGACGGTAAACTAACTGAATATAAAACTGGGTAGGTTGAAAACTTATAGTCAAACGCCACCAAATATAATTAATTTATTAATTAATCACGAATGTAGATGTACCTAGTCGGAAGATTTACATCAGCAGCAGGACATGTTTCAAAGGATTAATCCACTTATTGCGGATAATGTAGTGATGACTATTGTTTAAAACAATTTTTGATAGTAATAGTTGGCTATGGTGTTTCACCACCATATATTGATCCGGCTCATGTTAGAGCAGGCAACAAGCGTTTGGTTCAGTCACTGGAAGACATTTGATACTTCCGAAAACTATTTAAACATTTCATATCATTGTTTTCAACTTGACATTCATTGCCCAGAAATATCTTCTTCGATTGCTGCAAGATAACTGATAAATAATCTCCTCAATTCTGACCGCTAACATGGAGCTATTTGCTAACCTACTGGGAGCTATCAGCTAACTGGAGCTATCAGCTAACTTATAGGAAAGAGGTTACTAACTCACCATAAGCTAATTATAAATTCGGTTCAAGCTAGTAACTAATTTACTGGGAGACAGCTGCTCATTTATGTGAGGTTCTGAACTAATTATAACAAGATATTAAGTATCTCAATGATAAATAACTAGTGATTAATTATAAGTAAATATTTATTCATGGCAAAAAAAATAACTTAATTATGGTTGGTTTACCACTTAACTAGTGGCTAGTGACTACAGTTGCTAAAACTAACTTAATAATAGCAAGTGATTCATTTTAGCAACCTCGTTTTACTTGTAGCAGGTTAGTTGTAGAGCTGTCCCATATAGTATATATGTTTTTACTTGTCGTAATTAAATATTCGCTTGTGAATAATGATTATTTTTCTCCGTGTATATTTTACCGCGACATGTTCCATTTCACTGTAGCTTTCTCAGGCGGTAAATACAATAACCGCTTTAGAAAGCTACAGTGTCGCTGAACATGTCGCGTTGTTATATTATTTGTGGAAATCTTATCTGGTTTAATTAAGTTCCACTTACTTTGTGCTTAGTGTTAAGTAATTGCGAGCATTTTATAAATAAAAGTGCTTCATGCTCGAGATTTCAAAGCACTTTTCAAGAGTGCTTAGTGCTTAGTGGTCGAAGTACTTTTTGTCAGTGCTCGGCGCAGCTCTGGCTCATACCCCACTCCTCGAAACAAAAAAAAAAATAACTTGCAGAAATTAAATCAGAAAAACCCGTAAACATATGGGACTAGCGAATGATTTAATTGGAAAAATGTATACCACCTATCCCCTTCCTTCACAAAGAACTTGCGATATTCCGGGACAATAAAATCAGAGAAATCTGTAGAAATTGTAAAAACATGGGATCATCGAATAATGCAATCTAAAAAAATTAAGCCCCTTCCTTCTGAAAGTCAAACTGAAAACGCGTAGGAATTCTGAAAATTTTCCGACGGTTTGAGACGTCTGAAATCATGGCAAAAAAATGATGTCAACAAAGGGCTCGGACCCCCACCTCGAAAAAAGTTGTTAAAACTGACGGAAATAAAAGTGAAAAAATCCGTAAAATAGTGAAATATATGGGATCCGCGAAAAATGTTGCCCATGTCCCTTTGAAAGTCAGATAAAGAACGTGCAAGAAAAATGTGCCTGAAAATGAATTAGGAATATTGATTTTTGAAATAGTAAAGCAGAATCGCAGTCAATACCGCAAAAGTCTAACGATGCATATAAAAAAGAATATGACATGTTCATGAAAATTTGACGTAATAAGGTAAAAAAAAATTGTCTATGCCGAGGAACGCTCAATTATTTAAAAATATTCCGACATATTTCAAATCGAATTGCGGCTGAAACCGCGGGGCATACCTAGTCCCAAAATATAGTCCTACTCAGAAACCAATTAGGTTCCTGAATATCAAAATCTGCAAAGCAGGTACATCAAGAATTTCTTTTACCAAAGTATTTTTCTATACTACTCATTATATTGCTAACAGCCTTCAATAACTATATGAACATCAATAGGAAATTGAAAAAACTTACAGTCTAACTCCACCAAAAATATTCTTTATTGTAGCTGTCTGTCATATAGTCAGAAGACTGACATCACGTTGAAATCATGTAGTCAGAAGACTAACATTAAGAGGGAGGACATGTTTCGAAGGATTAATCCTTCATCTTCAGCAAATTATGAGTTAGTTACAAGTCGATCTAAGAAAAAAACAAAACGGTTACCAAAGAGTTATGAATAACAATGAAATGTGGGAACCTACCATACTATGGTGAAAAAAACACAATCAATGGGAAACTTTTAAAAAATTCTTAAACTAAACATTTTTGGTCATAACCAAAGACCATGTGGTCCGCATCTGGAGCGGAGGCCACTCCGCTAATGTCAGGGACCATGGATGGTCCATCCAACAACAAAACAATAAAAATAACATATTGAAAATAACTTTGATAATTAAACCGTGACCATGCAGCAATGTTTACAAAGTAACAAGTAGGAAGAGGAAGTGACAATAAATTTGACATGAATGACATCTGTCATGTGGACAGTCCTGAATCAAGGTTACAGAGAAGAGAGTGAGATGTCCCATGCTTCCTGGAACTAGAAAATTGAGAAATTGACATCTACAGACAGAACCATAGAGCGAACGAATTAATGTTTTCATTTGTAAAGATTATTGAGTATTTAATAAAAACTTTAACCAAAAGAATGTAAGTAAATCATTGAAAATTAAGTGGAATGAAAAAGGGTATCAAAATAGTAAAGAGTTAAAAAGTTTTAAACTGTCAAACTGTTCGTTCAAACATTGTAAATCTGAATTTTTAATCGCTTTATTAATTTCAAGAGTCTCAAGTAAGTTGAGTCTCTTGCTATATGCTATATGAACATCATTATCTTAATTGGATATGACAGTATTCACCCAAGGTAAGAATTTACTCGTATCAGAATTCGATTCGACCCTCCTAGTTTATCTAATGCACACGACGATTCCAAGAAAAACTGCAAACACTGTCAATTCTACGCTTGCATTCACCATCGAATCGTGTTCCATTTGCTATTCCGCACACTACGAGAATATAAATCGAGAGCTTCTGTAACTTGTATACGTGCAGTTCGATATTTGAATTGTGCACTTGTCATGCATGCATCGCACACTTTGCAATCGTGCTTGTGATACTCGGGATTATGATGGTGATAAAAACACGAGTAGTTTGGAAATGGCTCCAGGGCGTATCTATACCAATCCAGTCTTATTAGGGGTTCCACCTCCGAATGAGAGATAATTAATAGATTATTCGACTCACCTGTAAGGAAGATCAATCTAAATTACTTGAACTCTGGATGTGTATACGCCAGTAGAAATAGACAAGCAATTCACATTAATTTGCAGTTCAGTGCAAGTTTGCAGAACTTTTGGAATTTTCTCAACGAGTAAACAACGAAATTCTAGTTATTTGCCATTTTCACAATGTTGCGTACTTCGGAAGAGGTTTCAAACTGAGACTTATTGCTTTCTCGATTATTATTTTTTTGTTCTGGTTCCCACGAAAAGGAAATATTGTTCAAAGAACATCGTGAGAGCCGAGGGAAAGTAGGTAGGAATTGGTGTTCTTCTTGAATTTATGAATGCTGTATGCCTCAGGGAACACCTCCCGAGGCAGCGAGCACCAAAGCTTTGCCGTTCTGTAGGAAAACAAACCCTGGGAAGCAGATGTGCTGCATGTCTCCAAAGTGACGGCATATGGATGTGAGGACTGAGCTCGACGGGTCAATCTCGATGAGACCGCTAACGGTGGAACGATTCATGATTTTTCGGAAAAGCATTGTCCATGAAAATATCTATACAACAGATACAGATTGCCAACCTTTCTGCGATGTTCTAGAGAATTAAGCGGAATTGTGAGCGAATTATTACCGACGAGACGAATGGCTCTCTTTCGGACCGAATCTAAAAGTTTCAATGTGTTTGGGTACTGCACTTCATAGATGGGGGCAGTATTCCAAAACAGGTCGAATCTGTGCCTTATAAACCATAATCAGTTGACGAGAAGTAAAATACTTCTTGGCCAAGTTTTGGCAATGGACATCACATGGTTCTCTCATGATTGGGTAGTGCTGATGGTAATACCGAGCATTGAAATGGAAGATTCCATTGGTATAGATACTCCTGACATAGTTACGCTGGCTACTGTGAGATCGGCCTTTCTAGAGAAAAGACATGTTTGGGTTTCAGTCGCATTGAATTCCACTGAATTGTTTGATCCCCATTCTAGAATTTTGGCTCCGTCCGTATTTATTTCATCCACGATTCTTTCCCGTTCATTTCTGCATTCACTGGCTCTTATCAGCGGAGCTTTGGAAGAGTACGAAGAGTACTATCATCTGCAAAGCTGTTTACTGGACATGAGGTAGCTCCCAACAAATAATTGATGTGAAGACGGAACCGTGTTGGTGCTAGGATGGATCTCTGCGGAACACCAGCATTTATTTGTAGAGTACCAGATGATACTTCATCCGCCAGCATGTAGAGAGATCGGTGTCAGAGAAAGCTGGATGGCAAGGAACACAATTGGGGAGGCAAGCCATAAGATGGGAGTTTGGATCAGCCAAGTAAATAGTCTCAATTTTTACAAAGTAATGTTTTTGCTAATGTACTGGGGTTCTACCCCTATTTTCATATGAAATTTTAAACATGTTGTTGATGGTTCCTAGTTAAAAATTTAATTTTTTTTGTCCCCACACATCCTTCCCTCTTCTTTTGTACTGTAAACTGAAGATGGACATATATATGTTCGAAACATGTCTTGTTGAGGTAGGATTTTTATCCTGATCTCTTTTATTAAACTTTGTGTTCTTTTTCCAAAAACACTTGGTCTTCCACTTTGAGTATGAACTACTTATATGGTTTTCCAACAACACCATTCTTGTGAAAAACAGTTTATCCGGGATGTAGCTATAAGAATCATTAGGGGTTTCACCTCGGAATGAGAGATAATAAGCTGGAAGCTCGAATAAACATTAATTTTGACGTTCTAAAGGTGCGTTTCCTGCAGCCACCAGCGATTGACGCTCGAAAAGAAATAGATAAATAAATTGTCACATGAGCAGTACTGGATGTCAGAGTTGTGCATATCACTTTCCATAATCAGAGTGAGTCTGGTCAAAAACAAAGTCATGGAGAAATACTAAGGTTACCTTTATACCAAAACATGGGAAAACGAGCAGAAAACGGCTGTCCCGAAAAACAATGAGTTCTTATTTTAACAAAGGACTTTAGAAATGCTACTAGAGAGACTCATATATAAAACTGGCTGTTAAAAAGAAATAGCACTCTATCAACTCGTAGAAATGGTGAAGAACACGCTGGAAAATATAGACATTAGCGACATTCTTAGATCAAGAAGAACCTTTTGACTACACCTCAATAAAAAAATATAGTCTTGGACCTGGATCATTTTGCAGCGAAAAAAGTTGGTACACTAACGGATCCGAAACTGAGCAAGGTGAAGGTGCAGGGGTATATAAAATAAACAAAGACTGACTCAAGCTATTCACTGGATAAACACGCATATGTTTCTCAAGCAGAGGTACCTATATGAAATCTTTCATTGAAGAAAAACAATCAGAAAGTCGTCGAAGAAGAGAAAATTCACTCAATGTGACAGCAGGACGCACTTAAGACAATGATAAATTAAGAAGTGATATCCCGACTGGTTTGGGCATGCAAAAATAAACTGAAAACATTGGTAGACTGGAACCGCGTTGAGTTGATCTGGAGACCGGTACATCAGACAAGCAATGAAAACATTGCTCTGCCATTAGTGTATGCATTACTTCCGAACAAAAGTGAACAGTATTACATCCAACTTTTAAGAACGATAAAAACTTGGAGCCAACCGCAAACCCGAATTCAATTATGACTGATTTCGAACATGCAATGGTAAATGAATGAATTTACCAAAGCAGTGCATCGTGGATGCTTTTTCCACTTCTGCCAATGTATTTATAGAAACACACAATCAAATGGTCTTAAGAGAGAACACGACACCGATCCAGACTCTGCCTTAAAACTCAGAATGCTATCTGCATTAGCATTTGTTCCTAGGCCACATTTGGAGGATTATTTTGATTCACTTTGTGATCTAAACATTTTACCCCCTCATGCACAAACGTTGGTAGATTATTTTGAGGACACTTGGATCGGTCGGCCAGATCGACGCCACCGCCGCCTGCAACGTTTTTCTCATCATATGTGGAACTGCTATGATAACGTTCAACATGGTTTACCGAAAACCAATAATGCTATCGAAGGTTGGCATCGAGGCTTTCAAAATCAAATTTCAGCTGAGCATCCAAATATATGGAAATTCATTAACGCAATTAAGAGGGAACAAAGTTTGAACAAGCTTCGCATACAGCAATATATCAGTGGACAGGTACCTCCTGCTGGAAGCAAAAAATATAAGGACTGCGCCGAGAAACTGGCACGCGTTGTGAGTACTTTTGAACCTAATGTTGACGTAGCAGATTATTTACGTGGCGTGGCGCACAATATTAGCTACTAATAAATGAAATAAAATTTGTAATACTATGTGTAGGTACTGTGTGTGAATATTGTTATAAATAATATTTAGTAGACTGTGATTAATATTATATATTACACATTACAACCCAGAAATCATTTTATATTTTTTGACAATTACTTACATAAAAACATTAAGAGTATTTTCTGGTATCTAGCTGTTTATTTTTTTTACATATTTAAAAATTTATGTTCTAATAAATGTGAGTCGATTATCTTTCCTCTCGAACAAATTACCAGGGTGCCAAATTTCCGTTCGAACAAATGCTGTCGAATAAATTACACCAAACCGAAGTTTTTAGTCAGTATGCCTGATCAAACAGGAGACAGTAGACCCCAGGACGAAGCGATTAGCCGAGTATAGAATTTCAAAACGAGTGCTGGAAAAAAGTTGAAAAATTTGACTGGACTAGTCTGGTGGGAGTTTATTATACTGGACAGTCTGAAGATACTGGAGAGGAGTTTTAATGAAATAATTATCCCGATCGGAAAAAAATTGTTGAAATTAGATAATGATAAATCGAAATATGCTGGGAAAATAGTAAAATGGTCTATCACCACTAACCTCTCAATCCCACACATCTGGTATTGGATACAAAGTGAATTAAGCATGTATTACCTAGTTTAACAAAGGTCTGACGGAAGGTCAAAACGGCCTTGAGCGATACTTTGGAGTTGATTTGATCGGCAACTGATGAGGGTTCGAAATAATCGCAAGACTTTACGGAGTTCTATTATTAACTACAGCTGTTGTTTGGAAGTTTGGAAATGTTTCAACTTGGGAGTCTATTTGATCGTACTTCTGATACTCGAGTATGTAGTTTGTCGGAAGTTTTTGAATCCATGAGATAATTTAATATCGGTAATTCAAAAAACTTCTATGAATCAGAAAGCCATACCAATTGATATAGTTTAGTGATGAAAGCCAATATAAAGATTTTTCACCTAGAGTTACGTGGATTTAATTTTCCACAGATAGAATGAACACAATAGAAATTCCAATTCTGTCTCTATAACTAGAACTATTATGTTTGATTTGATTCCGTCTGACTTTCTCCAAACATTCGGTAGCTTTATCTCCTGATAAAGCTAACAAAAATTAGCAAAATATGGAGATGAAAAACAAATCAGTTTTATAAATAAGCAGGCCGCAAATTTTAACATCATAAAATATGAGAAATTCATTTCATATTTGAGAGAAAAATCCGAATTGGTTGTAGTTTTCGACAGTTGTGAAAAATAATACTGCAAGTAACTCGTACATACGGCGTCGTTCGTCAATATGCATTACTTTATGTTATACACCGAACAAAAATATTATTGATAAATTGGCTAAGGCTTTCGCGGCCGAAATTTTCACTATCACTATTCTGAATCGGGTTTGAAGGCCGTCGTGGTTTGGAATACTTTCCTAACGTTTCGCTAGCGCGAATGGCTAGCTTCTTCAGAGGTCTGTTCTCTACTCCGATGACTGAGCTAGGTCTGACTCTCAAGTCATATTTATGGGTCGTAAGGTAGTTCTGGGTATTAATTACCTGGGTCGCATTTGCACTTGTTATTGTGGTAGTCGAAAACATCTCCTTATTACCTGCTGTCATTAATTCGTTACTTGTCCTTTCCCTCGCATTTCTCAGAATTGGAGCCCATATGCGGTTGATATTCAGGGTTTCTTCCTTTCTGTTGAAATTCTCCGTATGTTTGTGGATTTCTATTGCTTCTCGTACGAGACGGCTGTGATGCCCTTGGTTGGGGGCAAGGAGTTTTACGTCGTCAAACCGTATCCTATGTTCCCCATCACTGAGTGCGTGTTCCGCTACTGCCGATTTGTCTGTTTGACCTAATCTACAGTTTCGCTGATGTTCCTTCAGCCTGGTTCCTATGGATCTTTTCGTGGTTCCGATATACACTTTTCCGCAAGTACACGGTATACGATATACCCCCGCGGCCGATAGCGGGTCCCTTTTGTCCTTTGCTGACCTAAGGCTTTGCTGTATTTTCTTAGTGGGCTTGAAAACTGTCTTTATTCTGTGTTTTCCCAGGATTTTACCGATTCTGTCAGTGACTCTATGGATGTATGGTAGATATGCACGTGCAACCGTTGGAGTGTCCTTTCTATTTTGACTTATGGAAGTCCTTGGTTTCATGGCCTTTTTGATCTCGGCTATACTATAACCATTCGATCTCAAGGCTACTTGAAGATGCTCCAATTCTTCTTGAAGATGCTCCGGTTCACATATCTTTCGAGCACGATCCGTCAATGTGGAGATAATTCCTCGTTTCTGACTCGGATGGTGGTTCGATAGTGCATGTAGATACCTATCCGTGTGTGTCGGTTTCCGGTAAACTTTGCGGGTTAATCTCGTGCCACATCGCTCGATGAGTACATCCAAGAAAGCTATCCGTTGGTCCTGTTCAGTCTCCATGGTAAACTTGATGTTAGGGTGTTGGGCATTCAGGTGGTCTAAGAAACGGTTAAGTTTGTCGCGTCCGTGACTCCAAATGACGAAAGTGTCATCTACGTAACGTAGCCACATGGTCGGTTTGAAGTCGAAAGTATCGATTGCTTTCTTCTCGAATCCTTCCATGAAGAAGTTGGCTATCACCGGACTGAGTGGACTCCCCATCGCTACGCCATCCAATTGCTCGTAAAATTCCCCTTTCCATTGGAAGTTACTTCCAAATTCCCCTTTCCCCGATGGGGAGTCCACTCAGTCCGGTGATAGCCAACTTCTTCATGGAAGGATTCGAGAAGAAAGCAATCGATACTTTCGACTTCAAACCGACCATGTGGCTACGTTACGTAGATGACACTTTCGTCATTTGGAGTCACGGACGCGGTAAAATCCTGGGAAAACACAGAATAAAGACAGTTTTCAAGCCCACTAAGAAAATACAGCAAAGCCTTAGGTCAGCAAAGGACAAAAGGGACCCGCTATCGGCCGCGGGGGTATATCGTATACCGTGTACTTGCGGAAAAGTGTATATCGGAACCACGAAAAGATCCATAGGAACCAGGCTGAAGGAACATCAGCGAAACTGTAGATTAGGTCAAACAGACAAATCGGCAGTAGCGGAACACGCACTCAGTGATGGGGAACATAGGATACGGTGTGACGACGTGAAACTCTTTGCCCCCAACCAAGGGCATCACAGCCGTCTCGTACGAGAAGCAATAGAAATCCACAAACATACGGAGAATTTCAACAGAAAGGAAGAAACCCTGAATATCAACCGCATATGGGCCCCAATTCTGAGAAATGCGAGGGAAAGGACAAATAACGAATTAATGACAGCAGGTAATAAGCAGATGTTTTCGACTACCACAATAACAAGTGCAAATGCGACCCAGGTAATTAATACCCAGAACTACCTTACGACCCATAAATATGACTTGAGAGTCAGACCTAGCTCAGTCATCGGAGTAGAACGAAGATGAACAGACCTCTGAAGAAGCTAGCCACTCGCGCTAGCGAAACGTTAGGAAAGTATTCCAAACCACGACGGCCTTCAAACCCGATTCAAAATAGTGATAGTGAAAAATATTATTATTATTTTCTATCCGTTAGGAATATCCTAGTCGTAGCCCCAAAACATCCAGAGGGCGTGCTAGTGTCATTCACCCAGATAGTCACTCCTCATGTCCGTGGGGTGAGAGATTACTGCATCCGAATATCATGTGCCCTGAGTAGACGAAGTGGACCAAGGATAACGGCCTACTACATTGGTCCAACTAGGATTTCTGTTGCATCACGGCAAGCCGGTATAGTTTTCAGATTAGCGAGCAGCGTGTCCATCATTCCAGCAAGAACCCATATGATCAGAGCCACCATTTCAACAGAGTGGTTTGGGTATAGCCTGCGAAGTTCGAAGACTAAGTTTCGAAAATTATCCCATTTTTGGGGTGACTACGTTAGGCTTATTTGTTTGTATTTGCCTGAGTAGTCCGCAACGGACTCAATATCCCCTGGAGATGGTGGTACAATACTCGTAGAGCCGCGTTATGCCTGTGGATATAGGCTGAGACCGTATAAGCTTGACAAGCAGTAATTGTTTTATGGTATCAGGCGACCCACGAAACACTCTGTATCTAGTATTCGGGACCTCTATATCTATCATGCGACTACGGTAGACCAGGGTGTTGGTGACACCTCTTGGCAGACCTTTCTGAATCTCTTGGTCTCCGACTTCAACCCACTTGACCTGAGGAATACGGTCAAATATTTGGATAAGCCAAGGTCCACAAAATTCTTGAAGAGGACCCCATGCATTAGTTTATCCTCATGAAGCTGCAGAAGAACCTCAGTCTCGGCAGCTCTTATGTTAGCTTTTTGCTGAACGGGTTCTAACTCGGTGACAGAGTTTGGGTCACCCCGATCATTGTCGAAAACGAGACCAAGTTCATCAGCTGCACGTGCTTCTGTCTTGAGAAAAATGCTCCTATCTCTATCACGTACCACGCAGAGAAAGGAATCCTAACTCTTATGTAGACAAACTCCAAAGTCCTTGGCCGCCCTGTTGTCTGGGAAAGTACAACCATGAGATGGACGATTGAGAATGCAAGCTCCTATAAAGATGCATCAATTTGCGAGTTTTTAACGTCAAGTTGCTTCCGCTTCTCTTGAGTAGGATCGGAATGGTAAGCATATTAGTGGCAGCAACAGTTCTGATTACCAGATCTGTCCTCCCCGAGGCAAAAATAAGTCTTCGGCATCAAGATGGTGTAGGATGATTTCGTCCACAAGCTGAACATCGTCTCCATTTTCCTCGCATCGTCCTCCGTTGAAATGAACCGTGGCACATTGGTCGATCCCAAATTCCATTCCTATCCTGAGTACAACGGACAATGGCTATATTGAAATGCAGAAAAGAAAAGGGCTCAGAGAAAACGCCCTTTCTAGAAGACCCTGAAAAAAAGTCACATTATGTGAACAGTGAAAGAACAGTTTCCCAAAGAGTCTTACGTAATATGCAATTCAAGGCGAATCTATTACTATAGGTATAGTGTTATTTTATTTTGGTACATGCTAGCTGAAATTTCAACAACAGAGGACTTTTCTTTCTGTGAACGTTTTTATATCCTATTCCACAGTCATACATTGAAAATCATTTATGACAAAAAAAAGGTTTTCGCCTACTTAGAGACCATCTGAAAAATTGACATATATGAATCTACAATCCTCAATATGATTGATGTCTTCCATCATCTCAATAAAAATATTTCCAGAAAGAATCTAAGTATATCCTTCTGAGGCAATTTCAATTGCATCAAATAAGATGGTAATGTGCCTTAGGGTTTCATCATACGGCACCAAACAGATGTCGTTAGTCGTTTTCACGTTGAGAATGATAAATTTCCGAGTAATTTGATCGAACTGAAGCTGTCTCATTTTTTATGCATACGCTTTTATTAGGTGGGAGTGAAAATATTAGTACAGCTCGTTGAATCTGGAGGTAATTGATTGGCAGCAAAGTCTTCAGATGCGAAAATGGTGGAGCAGGAACAATATTAATTTGTTTACTAAATACCACCGGGTGATAAATGCCCTTGGCAGTTCATTTATTCCTAGTAGGGGAAGATTCTGGGTAACATGAGATGATAATGAAATTAAATTTTTAATTCACAAATTTTTATCAGTTAGAAAGAACATCGACTTTGTTCCAATGTCCTACAGAAAGCATATGTATATACAGAGTATTCGGGAACTGCATCGATCGATACATGGAAAACTATGAGTGGGCCGAATTTTGAAATTGTATAATTGACGATTTTTGATGGTGGCTATTCGACTGAAATATTTTTAGACATATGGTATTCTCGGTTGTACCGGAAGTGGTCCCAAACTTTATTATTTTGAATAGGATATCAAATTTTCACATTGTATGCAGAATTCTGAACAAATTTCATATACAGCGTCATTTTTTTTATTAACATTAACGTGTCTCGGCATCTAATGACCACTGACACGGCATCTGTGATACATTTCATTATAGAATGAATTTCTTGATTACATAATAACATAATAGCTTGGTAGACCAAGAATGATTTTGAGGGTTCCACTGAGTTTGTGTTTAGAGCAAGTCGGACTATAGTGTGTGCAATCTAGAAGTATGTGCTCGATTGTTGGTAAAGGATGTTGTGAGTAGTTGTTCTTGATGAAGTGTATTGATGAAAGAGAGTCAGTACATATGTCAAGTTTACTGTTATTCTGTATTGGAGTACTCAAAGCTTGTAGTCTTCCATATAGTGCCACTGTGTGTATGCTACATAAACTTCTTTAATTATTAATTCTCTGAATTTTTGTGAGAAAACTATGTTAGGCGTATCTAGCTTGTTGTAGTTGCTTAGGCTTGTTTTTAGTAGCGGCGGTTTTTTAGTCCATGGAGGAGTTTTTGAAAGTTTTATGGGAGTTGTGACTGTGAGGTCAATGCTGCTGGAAGTATGGTATAATAATTATTGTGGAGATGAAAGCGGCGTTCTGGGACTGTTATCGGGAGTTATTTGTATGGAATCAATTAATTTGAATAGTGGGTTTTGTGGGTGGGCAGATATCCTGAAAAGTTTTTGTTAGGGAGCGCAACTTAGACCTAAGCAGAAATAATTTTCCATAGAAACACTCTAGAAACAATTTTTTGTACAACTGGGTTTGAAACTTTTCGAGTAATCTTTAAAAAATCTTTTCTACGAGCATGCGCAAAGTAGTAATTTTGTCGCATGCATTGGCGTGCAGAGTGAGAACAGTAAAACTATTTAAAAACCTTATTGGTCGGGAAAATTTATAATTTATATATATTGTAGTAGCTACAAGAACAAATGCCCTTTATAGTGAAATCAACCTTCATCAAGCCATAATATTAATGATTGTTCTTCCGCGTTGAGTCAGTGTTCATCAAGCGGTACCATAAGCCACACATCACTGAACTGAACGGATCTACAATCAATTTGCGAAATGTCAATAATTGTGCTTTTGTTAAAAATATTATAAACAAGCAACTTAATTTTCTATTATTCTTTCTAACTGTTACATCCGCTTTTCGTCGTTCATCTAACATGATGATAAGTAACACTGCGGATTTATTATTCATCCTATTATTTGAAAAACACCAATAATTTTCATTGTATTGTTTGTAGTATCATTTTGGCAGTGTCTTTACGGTCACCCTATATAAAAATACCAATCTCGTTCTCAGCTATAATATCCCAAGGACATTGATAACTATCGAAAAAAATTTGTCACAGTTTTCGAAAGCACGTTATTTGGTACCTAAAATAACGTGATTGAGGAAGTTGTAATAAAATTACGAGTTATTTATCAATATTCCAGGGATATTCGGGGAGACTTTTTTTTTTCGAAATTCGAACAATATTATTTAGTGACCACACAAATAAATCAAAAGAACAATTCGTATAATGCAAGCAGCACCTTCACCACCTCACCAAGCCAATTCCACCGCCGCTGTGTGATAAAATTTGCGTAGGGGTAGTTTCAACCCAAAAGTTTACAATTTTATTCATTTCCGTTGAAATTAATGGTACTTAGCTTGTTTTGCGTTTAGTCGGATCTGTATGTAAATTTATTCGTGCTGCGTCACGTGTATTCCGCGCTTGTTTGAATGCAACACTTTCAAAGGGGTCCAGCATGATATTATACTCCTTGGAAAATTTACTTCCTATATTCCATGCAAATTCAACAGTAGCCTCCTTAAACTCTGAGTCATCCTTTTTTTTCATATTAATCGCCCAGTTCTTGAGTAATAATGCAACTTCTTCAAGAGTACGATTTCCATTCAACTTATATTTTCTGGCGTCACAAAACTCCCTAAATATTTTCCAAATTTATTTTTGACTTTTGTCAGTATTTTTTCCAGTCATTTTCAGAAAAAATATATTTCGATATAGTGCATTCTTACGTAACTCGTGTTCAGTTTTCAATTTATCGAGATAAAAATTATTGAAAACGCCAAAATGAACTACCGAATTCAAAAGATCAGAAGAGCGGAAAGCCGTGTGACGTCAGTGCGCGAGTTGGTTGGTTTTTTAAAAAAGTTCCTACGAAAATATGTACGGAGAAGCGAGTCCGGACATATGTAATAAGTGTAATGACGGTTTCATTGGTTACTTCGACACACATGTCTTGAAACAGGCAAATCTGATCGGATATTTTTTTTAGAAAAAAATTTACAGTAATAATGACCCAAAGACATTGATAATTATAACAGATATCGAAAGCTTGTTGCTTGGAAACCGACGCCGTAGGCGGAGGTCTGTTTCCTATAAGCAACAAGCTTGACGAAGTTCTTGTATTTATCAATGTTCGAGGGTTATTCGGATAGCACAATTTTTGCTAATCGATACTTTTCAATATTGAAAAAGTCTATAAATACTTTCTATTGTAAACAGTATAATTGGTATATATTTGATAAGAACATTCCATCAATCTTTTCGTCATTATTACATCCAAATCGTGATATTTTGATATTATTAAATATTTGATTCAATCAAAATTGATATAAATCAAAATGTATCCATAGCAACGTATGAGAGTGTGAAAGCAGCCCATGGGATCTGTTTTCAGGTTTGTTTTTGGTATAATGTTGTTGTGATTGGTTGCATTCAATCACATGACCTCGATTCAACTAATTTCATTGGATTTTCGCTGGAGCAAAAAATGTTCCCTAATAATATCCCGACAAAAGGCAAAATTTTCAAAAAATACCTTCAGCTTGCTGGCACGAAAACTGTGTTGCTCAGAAACACCACGAAAGCTTGCTCGAGTGGTGTTTCGTACAGGAACACAGTTTGAGTGCCTGGCAAGGTGTAAGTATTTTGAAAATTCTGCATTTCAAAGAGATATTCGGTAAGACAATTTCACGAATACATTATATTTTTATGGACTAGATGCCTATTGCAGGAACGGTTCATGTTGAAAAGTTGAACTCGAACTGACGTTTTTATATTTACCGTGATTGTCGTTACCATGAAAATGTATACAAAACAAAGGAGCGAAACACCGATTTGAAAATACCATGAACTGAAGGCAGTGTTTTCAAAAAATTCTATTCTTGTTGGTTTGAAATGAGAAAAGGATGGCATTTGATTGGTTTATATGATATGAAGGAAATTGTCACATATAATCTCCCTAGAGCATGAATTAATGCCGAAAATTTTTTGAGTACATGAATTGTCGGGGGTAATACCACGAGTGGTCGCAATACTATCGATAATTCTGTCGGAAATCAACGAGATCAAATTGCTTGGTAACACCTCAAAGCAATTTGATGATAATTCTGTCAGAAATCAACGAGAGCAATTTAATCGAGTTAAAGATTTCTGACAGAATTATCGATTGTATTGTGAGCACGAGTCGTATTTATTGAGATAATTTCACGAACCAACCAAGTTATTATTTGAAATTTGATCGAGTAAACAAAGTGAATTCTTCAATAGTTGCAACTAATGAATAATAAACATGAAGTCTGTCAACCTGACATTTATGTTATATTATATTACAAGATGTATCATTGCTGTTTATATTTGTGGTTGACTTGACGACGTGGTCTTTCCGGATCGGAAAGAAAGGAAGCGAAAGGAAGCGAAAGGAAGCGTGTACTTTCGCGAAATCCCATTCTGATTGGTCCTCATATCCCAGGAGACGCGACTTTCATATAGTGAGTGAAATTGTCTTTAAAAATTCATGTCCGAGACAAATTTTCCGCAATTAATTAAGGCACGTGGGGGATTCGGTAAAAAAAATTATACCGGAATTATATTCGTATTGCAGAAGATTTTTTTTTATTTTTCCCGTGCACCCTAGTAAAATAAAATATATTGTATTAGACAAATTATTATATACGATTGATTAATTTTATACAATTTTCTTACTAGGTTTCAGGGAAATGTCAGTATTAACTGAAAATCAAAGTGGATGTTCGTACTGCGGAATATTTTTTTTATTTTTCCGTGTCCTAGTAAAATAAATTCATAATATCAGATACATTATTATATAAAAATAATTGATTTCATATAATTTTTTACTAGGTTTCGGGGAAATGTCAATATTATTATTGTCTAATTATATGATAGCTGTCATGTGCCGGGAAATTTCCGCTTATTCATTTTACTTCTACATGCTCATGCGGATGAAAAATTTCCAGAAAATGTTCTGGTTACCATTGTAACAATGTCGTAATTTGTTCCAAGGATTTTTTATTGGCAAATTCCTCTGTTACAGATCTGCATTTCATTCTTCTTCGTCGACAAAAGGCCGCTAGTGGGCACTATGTTCGTCTTGGCTTCCTCCTACCTGACTTACGCCCTGATGCCGAATCGACTGAAAGACGCCTTATTGTCCGGAACTATATTGGCGGCGACGGAAATTATTCTTCTCGTCTACGTCGGTGAACTCGCTGGTTTTCCTGAGGTAAGTTTCAGTGCTTCCTTCCAGGTCTTTTGATGGAGTTCAGCTTTGAACTTGCCGGCCTGTGGTATAGAGTGTTTTTCAAATGTCTGGAAATGGTCTCATATTTCAGAAACTGCTCGGAGAAAATTCATGAAATTTCATACAAGAAGGTTTTTGATTAATTAACTTTTTAATAATTAGATTCTTTATCAATAAAGTATTGAATCAAAGGGGATAACAGAAAATGAAAACTAACTGTTTGCCATCATTTGCTAAACAATATCCCATGTGGTCATCAAATTCCCTTGAAGTATTAATTAGCATTTGAGGCGTGATTGAAAGAACTTCCTGACATATTTTATTTTGTAAGATTTTCAAATTTACTGGTTGTTCTACAAAAACACAGTTTTTCAAATATACCGAAAAAAAATGTCTAGAGGTGTCAAATCGGAAGAGCGGACTGACCAGTCCTTCGTCTTCGTCCAATCCATCTGTTTGGAAAAAAGTACACACTATTCTTGAATAATGACGTGGTGATTTTGTTGAAACCATATTTTTTGTAATTTTTTTTTGAAAATATCAACATAGTATGTTTATAAAATCAGTTGTGGAGTCATCTGCGGCTGAAAGACAAACTTTAGTCGCTATTTTCTATCGTTCAAGATAACCTCTTGGGGGGTATTCCTGAATAAAAGGGGAACTTTCTTCATTGAAATTGAAAAATGTGATTTTTTGTTGTCTAACAGAAAACAACTACTTTCCTGGCTAAAGCCACGCTGGATATTGAACTACATCTGATAGATATTGTGAAAAGTCTCTAACTGAAAAGAACAAATATGAAAGTGACAGTTCGCATTTTCATTGAGATAGTTGATTTTTTGTTTGTTTTTTTAATTTTCTCTAGTTTTCATTAAATCTTCAACTATCTGAATGAAAATACGAATTTTCTCTATCAGATATTTTTCTTTTCAGTTGGAGACTTTTCACAATATCTATCAGATTTAGTTCAATGTCCAGCGTGACTTTAGCCGTGGAAGTAGTTGTTTTCTGTTGGATATTACAAAAAAATCAAATTTTTCAATTTCAATGAAGAATGTTACCCGTTTCAACATATTTCTTGTACATTGATATCAAATTCCCGCAATTTAGGTAGAATCTGATTTTGTAGGAGATGTACATTTTTTGGACCAATCAAGCTGTCGTCGATGAAAAAAATGTCCCATAATATGGCTTTCCAAAATTCCGGCTCACACATTTAATTTCTGGGGATGCTGGGTGTGAAACTTTCTCATCGAGTGTGGGTTATTTCTGAGTCATAACGTGCAATTCTGACGGTTGACATGTCCGTTTAGGGCAAAATGTTAGTTCGTCGCTAAACATTAGGTACCATCCATATCAGGAAAACAACAAAAATATGGATATCTAGATCAAATAACATTCCAACATTTTTGAATTTTTTATCAAAAATGAAGCGAGATACGATAAAAATTGAGGAAACTGAAAACTGTATTTTTAATTGCTCAATGTGAAAAAATAAATATACTAAACAACAGTGGCGTACATTAATTTGTCCTAATATAAATAAATCAATTTTAAGTTTAAAGTTTAAAAAGAAGCCCCTCATTACCGCAAATAAGCAGGCCAAGTTCCATCAAAATCTGACTCTGTTATTGTGTAAATATAATCCAGTACGATTGAGTTTTGAAACAAGAATCTTTTGTAGCACCAACAAACTTGGTATTGTTGCATGATAAACACGAAAAAAAATTGTTTTACCAAAATTCCAGGGGTGGAACATTTTTATTTTTTTTTTCGTTTAAAAATATATAAATAGATTTTGCTGTAATCTTGGAAAGTATATGATTTATCGAAAAATCAACTCAACAGGGTGAAAAACAGTTCAATTTTCCACAAAAATTATTCCAAGTAATTTCTTATGAAATGCGCTCGTATTCTCAGAAAATGTGATTGAACGCCGACATCAAATTTCAGGTTCACCCTTACCCGCCGCTGAAAGTTCTGGCTGAGCCGAATATTCGATTGGTCATAACTGCTAAAAATGATCGGAGAAGGAAAAGGAAATGTTCATATCCTTTCTGAAGACTCCTACTGCAAATATAATATGTGTTTTGTCGCACTTCACGGAGATGTTCGCGGATGATCCGAAAATCATGAATAATTTAGTAAATATGAATTTATTATACTGAAACAGCAACCCATACCCCCTTTGGACCATATGCAACAATTTTAAAGTAGTGTGACAGGTCCCATTTATACATGCCAAAAAAAAACTTTGTTTTACTCCTGCCTCATTTTCAACTTACCTATAAAATTGGCATTATCTTCACTAAATATTGAAAATAATCGCTTATTCATATCCTGCATATATATGTTTAATAACCCTATTGTGAAGTACAAACCTCAAGCTTGAAATCACATACTTAATTTTTTATCTAGGATGCGTTTGAGCGATTATTTTCAACATTTACTGAAGAAATTGTCGGGATTATGGGTGAGTTGAAAACTGAGGCAAAAGTGAAACCCAGTTTTTTCTTTGGCATGTAGGTATAAGTGAGACTTGTTTCAGTAGCCTTCAATCGTTGCATATGGTCCAAAGAGGGTACTGATTCCTGCTCCAGTATAATTATTTCATATAGACTAAAATATCCATGACTTTCGGGCCCTCCGTAAATATAGTAGAAGGGTTATGTGAAGTGAGACAAAACACATCTTAGGTACTCAGATACGCATATGTTATATTTGCATGAGGAACTGAAGGTCTTCAGGAACGATATGCACTTTTTCTTGAAAAATTGAATGAAAAATGTTTTAGGTTCCACCCCTGATTTTTTGATAAACAATTTTTTTTTCTAATAATACATGATGTCGAGATGTCATGTGCCGAGTTTCAGAGTGCTACAATTCATTCTTCACTTTTTGCTCGAGTTTGTCTGTCGTTACTGGATTAATAATAAAAAACCGATTTTTTTTAAAAAATGTGATACTCTGTATTTCAAAAACGAAGGAAGTTAGGGCACTTGCTTATAGGAAAAGGGCAATCTAATTTTCAACAAGAAAACCGATCCCAATTGTTTAACGGTTCAACTCTGGGCCACTCCGGTATATTCAAAACCTTCCACCATATCGTGAGTTCTTCATACAGATGTTTGAGATATTTCTCCTGAAACTGTAAAAAAATGCACACCCATGATACGCATTTGTCGTACAACGGACTTAAGTACATAATATATCCAGTGATAAGGCACTCAACATGAACGTTCGCGCAAGAAATATATTATATTTCAGGGAAGTAGATATCTTTACTTATAAGTTGGTGCAGGTCTACTCATACAGCCCATGATACGCATTCGTCGTAAAACGGACTCACAAGGTCTAATTACCTGAACGTGAAGCTTACCCACCCTACTATCAGACTCCCCCTCGAATTGGAGTTTGAAGAAAAAATTCCCCACAACGAAGTTAGATCCGCTTGGTCCATTAGTGAGAAGGCTAACAAATTTCATCCCATAACCCGAAATTTATTTTCGAATATACCCAAAGCAGATCCAAGAAGCACTATTTTCTCCTCTTCTGACATCAAAAAATTCTTTTTATCCTGCCTTCGTCGGATTTTCACCGTAATAAATCATAATATTGTTTTTCCAACCGGGCATAAAACGCATTACCTCTAACAAAATTATCTCCCCTTCACGTTGCTCGTCATTCCTCCATCACATAATACATAATGCTACAATCCTATTAGAGTCACCTCCTTAATCTAGCGAAATTTGACGTTTTCAGGTGAGCAGCTGCTTCATAATCTTGCTGTGCGGAAACATCGCTGGAGTGTGCACGCATTATCCGCGAGAGGTCGCCCAAAGAAAGGCTTTCTTGGAGACGAGGCAATGCATCGAGGCGAGGCTAAAGATACAAAGGGAAAATCAACAGCAGGTACGATGACTGAAACGTAATAGTAGTTTATAAATGGGGCAAGGGTGGTAGATAAGATGCCTAAAAACCCTGGTGTACCTACCGACTTATACCTGCAAAATTGTGGGTTTGAACACAAGATATTCGCCAGCTTGATTACGAGAAAACAAATGAAATCATGGTCTGCCTTTCCAAATATCCCGATATACTTGCGTGAACCACCACCGTCGCTTTTCTTATTAGGGTAAATTTACACGAACAGTAGTTCAAGTATGCCTACTGTGAAGTGAATACTAAAGCTACATAATTATTTGAATTTACGGAACCACTGTCCCCAGGCTGATTTATTTCAATTATTTTTGTTTTGCTGAAATGCAATTAACTACAATCAGTAATAACAACACATTTCACTTTAAAGTATTTTTGCACTTTCGGGGCTAAAGTGCCAACTTTCAGTTATTCAGGAATACTTTACATATTTTTTTTCAGTTGGTGTAATTTGAAATCATAAATACTCGTTTCATTATTACAAATAATGGATATAACAACTTATTATGTAAAATGGTTGAATTCGTTATGTGACATCAGTATACCTTTCGTTAATGTTTGAACAAAAGTTTTACATTTGTTTGTGATATTTCATTTGACGTTACAAGGCTCTCCTGTCAGATCAATAATCATAAAATTGTCGAAAAGGGGAACATTCTCCATGAAAAATGTGATTTATTTGTAATATCTAACAGAAAACAACTACTTCCCCGGCACAAGCCACGCTGGACATTGAACTATATCTGATAGATATTGTGAAAACTCGAACTGAAAAGGAAAGAAAAAATCTGAAAGTGAAAATTCGCATTTTCATTTTCATTCAGATAACTGATTTTTTTTTCCTAATGTCCTATTCATATTTTCGAACTAAAATCATAAAATTGTCATTTGAACTTCACGGTTCTCGAGTTGTTGATGTAGCCATGGTAACTCTGAAAAACGCGAGTTTTTAAAAGTTCGATTTGCACACGCTGAGGCGTACTTCAAATAGGTAAAAACGGGCACCAATTGAAAAAATTAATATTCTTTACTTTATCGCGGACTTTCACGACTTATTATGGAAGATTTAAATAAACAGTGAATTAAAAAAATACATCCACAGTTGATTGAATTGATTACAAATTTTTTTGCCATGAAATATTGTCAATTGGAGCATGCATGGCGAGTTTTGAAATGAAATGTCTGTTTCAAAGTCTGTTACAGATTCTAAGTGGTAGGTACTCACTTTCTGTACTGGACATGAATTAGTTACTTTGTTCATCTTTCTGGATTGTCGGCACGAAAACAGAACATGATGATATATAAGAAAAATAAAGACACATATCAATATAATATGAGAAAATTGCAAAACATCTTTTTTTATTACCCCACAACTATTGACTTGAGAAATGTTTTTCAGATATTTTTTGGAAAAAATTACACAATCTCAGTGATGTTATATTTCTAATGAAACTTGATCTTCCACTTCAATTATGGACTAAGTTTTATGGTATTAAAAAAATTTGATAAAATTCATAAAATTCAATTAACAATCACAATAACCATGTCCTTGGAATGTTGACAGTGTTGACACGAGAAGAGGACGCCATATCTGGAACCTATTACAAAAGTAGACCGCTATTTCATTTGTTTTGTCTTCATAAAAAAATTAAATAAAATCTTATCAGTCAGTAAACCCTTGGTACACCAGGGTTTTTAGACATCTTAGTGGTAGAGTAGATGAAAGAAAGCATGATGTCAATGGAAGGGAGTATATTTCGTAGCGAAATTTTGTGACACATACCAATGTTCAAAACAAGAGTTTCCACCTATTTTAGAAAGTACAATTTACCTGAACTATTATTATCCTAAAATTCGTATTTGGTATTCTTTATTCCAATAAAAAAATCGCTAATAATTTTTGTAGGTATTTTACGTTGAAAAATGAGAAAAGTTGTCGCTGGAAATAAGGATTTGTTTATAAAATTTGGTAGGGTAGTGAACTTTTTGAATGTCTACCTAATGGAAAATAAATTCCAATTCCATATGTTTTAAAAGGGTGCTTCCACTTCAAATGAGTCACACTGTTTATAAGTAGTACAGTAACCCCAAATGTAAGCCAAAAGTGAAGTATGAATCGTAGCACTTTGAAACTCGGCACATGACTTCTTGACATCATGTATTTAAAAAAAAATTGTTTACCAAAAAATCAGCGGTGAAACCCAAAAATATTTTTATTTAAAAAAATTACAATTTTTTTGTTGTTTCAGAAGGTATAAGATTTATCAAGATGCAATTTCAACAAGACGAAAGATAATTCAATTCTCCACAAGAAATATACTTAGTAATTTCTCACAAAATATGTTCGTTTTCTCAGAAAACCTGATTGAATTCGCATATTAAATTTCAGGCTCTTATTAACTCGCCACTGCAATTTCCGGCAGGGCCAAAAATTAGATTTGTCATAACTTTGCTAAAAATTAAAGTAGAAGGAAAAGAAAAAGGGTATATCGTTCTTGAAGACTTTTACTTCCTCATGCAAATGTAACATGTGAGTATCGGAGTACCTAAAATGTGTTTTGTCCCACTTCCCAAAACCCTTCTACGATATTTACGGAGGATCCGAAAGTCATCGATATTTTAATTGATAAGAAATAATTATACTGAAGCAGGAATCAGTAGCCTGTTTGGGCCATATGCAACGATTTTAGACTGGTGAGACAAGTGAGACAAGTCTCACTTATACATGCCAAAGAAAAAACTGGGTTTTACTCCTGCCTCAGTTTTCAACTCACCCATAATCCCGGCAGTTTCTTCAGTAAATGTTCTGATTATTTCATTAAACATATACGTAGTATATGAGTAAGCGATTATTTTCAACATTTATTGAAGAGAATGCCGGTTTTATGGGTAAGTTGAATATGAGGCGGGAGTAAAACAAAGTTTTTTTTGCATGTTTAAGTGGGACCTGTCACACTACTTTAAAATTGTTGCATATAGTCCAAAGAGGGTATTGGTTGCTGCTTCAGTATAATAATTCCATAAATACTAAATTGTTTTTAAATGATTATCGGATCATCCGCAAACATCTCCGTGAAGTGAGACAAAACAAATTTTAGGTATCCAAATACTCGCATATTATATTTGCCTGGGAAGGTAGGAGTCTTCTGAAACGATATGAACTTTTCCTTTTCCTTCTCCGATCAGCAGAGTTATGACCAATCAACTATTAGCCTCCGCCAGAACTTTCAGTGGCGGGTAAGCGTAAACCCGAAATTTGATGTCGGCGTTCATTCACGTTTTCTGAGAAAACGAGCACATTTAATAAGAAATTACAGGAATAGTTATTGTGGAAAATTGAATTATTTTTCACCTTGTTGAGTTGTTTTTTCGATAAATCATATAATTTCTAAGATTACAGCAAAACTCTAATTATTTATTTTCAAACAGAAAAAAATATTTTCCCTCCTGAAATTTTGATAAACAATTTTTTTGTTTCGTGTTACAATAGCCTCGTCTCAAAACCCAATCGTACTGGATTAAAGATTACACATTATTTTCCATCAATTTACATCTATTTTAGTTTAGTTTTGTCGCGATTTTGGTGATTATGGGTATCATATGTGCGTTTCAGTTCGTTATATTGGATTGACAGGCGTGACTACAGAATTTTGTTTACGGGGGGGGGGCAGTTTTTGTAACGGGGGGAAGGGCAATTTTTGTAAGGGGGGGAAGGGCAATTTTTGTGTGATTTCATCTATCTTTTGGAAAATTCGTCAAAATAAAGTGCTTTGGTCAATATAGAGAGCTTTGGTCGTGCCCCCCCTGTATCCGCGCCTGATGATTGATGTATATAAACTCTTCACGTGATTTCAATTCCACTGTCCACTGTACACTTTTCTACGAACAAATATTTTTTTAATTTTTGTAAACTAATTTTGTCCAGGCTCCAAATACTTCGGTTCTTTCAAAAGGTGTTTCTACTTAAAAAAGTGATCACAATAATTCGCGAATGTAATAATATAATAATAATAATACTCCCTCATAAACACTCGTAGAGTGTACCCAAAGGCATGGCCTGTGCGGGTAGAGGACGGCTATTATTATTATTTGCAGTGGCGCTCCGGGGCGACTTACTGATTTTTGGTGGCGTATTCACTTTTCAGCTGCAGGAAAACCCGGAAAACCTACAGCACCACCTCGGGTAGCCGGCGTGCACTCCAAGCTAGCACTAGCCCAGATTGGCATCTAGACATATGGTGGACTACTATTCAAATATTTCGATTCTAATAACCAACGCGTTGTTTTTTGCATGAAGAAATTATACCATATCGTAACTTGTCAGTTCGATGATCTTATTTTGTGAAAATTCATGTTGAATAACCAATAAAAGTCGTAGTGGAAATAATATTATTCTATATACTATATCGTCCTATAAACGCCGATAAAACAGAAAACCCAATTGTGCTGTTGTTTTGACTATCCTAACCGAAAGCGATTACATAATCCAGAGCATCGGAACAAGTTGAGAAAATTATAGGAGGTCCAGTGTAAGCCCTGCGGGAAGGATTTTACTATTATGGGTCATAGTTGGCGTTGTTCGGGATGTACCTGTTGGGGGTGCTTGATGTTTGCTTTTGCGAACCTATGTCAACAAGAGCGGTTTTGTCTGAACTAGTCGAGACAGAGAAGAGAATCGCTTCACATTTCGATTATTAAATTTTCAATAGCTGGCTTTTGTTTCTCCAAATGAAATCGCGACGGACGGAACGCCAAGTGTTTAGAGTTAAATAGAACCCTAGGACTTTTATTCCAACTCCAGAAGGTTCAAGTAAGAGTTTACGAAAGTCCTGGAATAATACCACAATTTCTGCGAAATATCTGCATGTCTTATGAATTAAGGTACGTTTTTCTCCACGGTCGCATGCGACCGAATAGCTGCGACTCGATCGCCAGCACAAGCCAAAAAAAATCTGCGAATAATGGTATGGTTGGCGGTCGTAGCCGATGTAGAAGTCCAAAATGAATGTTACTAAGAAAACAAGCTGTTCAAGCTGTTCTAAATCTTCCAAATCAAGATCACTGAAAACTTTTGTTTCTATGACATATTTGTTTGGAAACTTATCACTTATAACATACCAAGGCTATTGATAATTTCGAAAAAAAATTTCGCTAATTTTCGAAAGCGAGTTGCTCGGTAACAGCCCGGGTTAACAGCTCGACGCTGACGGCGGAGGGCTGTTACCTAAAAGCAACTCGATTGAGGAAATTTAAGACAAATTATGAGAATTTATCAATAGTCGAGAGATATTTAGTAAGAAATTTTTTTATGGAAATAAAAAACGAGTGTTACCGAGCGGAGCAACCCCACGAGCAAAATAAAATCACTTTTAACAAATGTATCATACAATTTTTTTTGCACAACAGTTACTATAATAAACCCCAACGCACTTTATTTATGAATGTCATTATTTGTCAGTGATGAAGGACCTTCCATAGTTGGACTGAATACTACTTCGTCTGTAACTTCAAAAATAATTTGTATTGCCCATGGCACAAATGGCCAAATACATGTGTGAAGTTTTATAAATGATTCTTTTTGAGTAAGTGTTCTGATTATAATATCTTATTGAAGTGTTTCTATTAGAGAGATATATATTACTGAGTATCCATCATCTCATCTGCCACTTTACTTTCAACACTAGTCTTGAAAGTGATTTTGTGAAAACGTCAGTTTTTAGTTCGTATGTAAATGAATTGAAAACGTCATATTTAATGACAGTTGTACAAAAAGTATTTTAATTGAGTCACATTCCAACTAGTTTTGATGGTGGCATTCTCAAACTCTGATTCGTCTTAATTCTTCATGTTTACGGCCCAATCTTCAAGTATACGCGGCAACTCTTCAACGCTACACCATTCGTTTTCTCACCTCACTAAACTCTTTGAACATTTTCCACGTGTACTTTTACCCTAATGTAGTATTTTTGGTGTATCTTCACTTATAATTGAGTATATCTATTGAGTCATTTTTGATATTTCCATTTCTGCTCGAAGTAACTGACATTTTGAAAATTTAATTGAGTAAACGTCAAGCTATGTCAGTTGCATGGTGATACGATTGTTCAGCAGTGATAATTTCCCGGGTCTGATTGGCTAATTCTGGTCACATGATCGCAAGTACGTAAATATGATAGGTTCAAATTTAATGGAAACAATTTTCAGTAGTAATACCACAAGTGATTGAATTTTCGCGACAATTTCACTCACTATATGAAAGTCGCGTCTCCTGCGATATGAGGACCAATCAGAATGGGATTTCGCGAAAGTACACGCTTCCTTTCGCTTCCTTTCTTTCCGATCCGGAAAGACCACGTCGTCAAGTCAACCACAAATATAAACAGCAATGATACATCTTGTAATCTAATATGACATAAACGTCAGGTTGACAGACTTCATGTTTATTATACATTAGTTGCAACTATTGAAGAATTCACTTTGTTTACTCGATCAAATTTCAAATAATAACTTGGTTGGTTCGTGAAATTATCTCAATAAATTCGACTCGTGCTCACAATACAATCGATAATTCTGTCAGAAATCTTTAACTCGATCGAATTGCTTTGAGGTAGGGACGAGTGGTGTTACCAAGCAATTTGATCTCGTTGATTTCTGACAGAATTAGAATAGAATAGAATAGAATAGAATAGAATAGAAATTTATTTATACTGAGCAACAAACAGAATGATTTCCACTTACATGTTACACAGTTGTTAGGAGTTTCTTAATACATAAAATTCATTGAATACATTTAAATACATTTAAATACATTTAAAAAACATACAATTATGAAGTAAAAGTTACAATAAAAATACAATACTACAGTTAGAACAATTAAATGTGCAATGACCAGAGAAGATTCAGGTACATTTGAGCATCCGAAGGAGTTGTCCCTCTGTGATATTAAATATATCTAGATCACAGCCTTTCACCATTTCGTTAACGGTCTGGAGACATTGTTGAAGAGGAGACAAACTGTTCGAGACGCGAAATAGATTGTCCCTTCTTCTAAGTCTTATGTCAGGTACAATAAAATCAATGGTTTGGAGAATTTCAGGTGCTTTCAATGTTCTAAGAATATCAAAAACAAAAATCACTTCTGAGGATTCACGTTGATCTTTCAATGGTTGGACATTAAAGTCTAGTAGTTGGCTGGAGTAGGATCTAAATAGGGGCCAAACCTTGTGTTTCCTGAATGAGAGGGTTCTTAGTAGTCGTTTTTGGATTTTTTCTATTATATCGGAGTATATATAAGTCTTTGGATTCCAAATGACACATCCATATTCTAGTTAAGATCGAACAATGGAATTGAAATATATTGAATTATTGATAGTATTGCGACCACTCGTGGTATTACCCCCGATAAGTCTGTCGATTCATTTCTGAACGAAACAGTTGAGATCACAAATGAAAGACAGACTTATAAGAAAAATTTAATCACGAGTGGAATTTTATTAGACTATTTCACAAACATTTTTGAATGCATGCATAGCGTAATCACTTATATTAGACGTTTAACTGTCACATGCACTGTAAAAAAATCTGAAAACACCGAACTTGATAGACCAATCAGAGTCAAGAGTCAAGTTTGGTATTATCGGTAATCCGAACTTGACTAGAGCTTCTGATTGGTTAATTTCGCAAGTGAGTGAAATTGTCAGGAGTAATACCACGAGTGTCGATTTATTTCTGAACGGAACTGAATTGCTTCATGAAAACCCCACGAGTCCGCTAGACGTGTGGTGTTTTCTCAAAACAATTCAGTTGAGTTCAGAAATAAAAGACAGACTTATGAGATAAGTTCACGGATAAAGTTTCCTCATTAATATAAATACGATGTATGACAATCATAAACAAATTATTAAAATCGTCAATATTATAATGTTTCGTTTCATAATTTCATTTGAATTTGCAGTAAAGCATTCTGACATATCCAGCTATATTTATTATTGATCGAACTATCAAACGTATTAATTTCGTCATGATTACGTCGCTGAAAATACCGAAGCTGATCCTCCAATCAGAATCAAAAGACAGCTGGTGTTATCGGGGGTAATACCACGAGTGGTCGCAATACTATCGATAATTCTGTCAGAAATTAACGAGATCAAATTGCTTGGTAACACCACGAGTCCCGTAGGTACGAGTGGTGTTACCTCAAAGCAATTTGATCGAGACCAAGTTATTATTTGAAATTTGATCGAGTAAACAAAGTGAATTCTTCAATAGTTGCAACTAATGAATAATAAACATGAAGTCTGTCAACCTGAAGTTTATGTCATATTAGATTACAAGATGTATCATTGCTGTTTATATTTGTGGTTGACTTGACGACGTGGTCTTTCCGGATCGGAAAAAAAGGAAGCGAAAGGAAGCGTGTACTTTCGCGAAATCCCATTCTGATTGGTCCTCATATCGCAGGAGACGCGACTTTCGTATAGTGAGTGAAATTGTCGGGGGTAATACCACGAGTGGTCGCAATACTATCGATAATTCTGTCCCGTAGGGACGAGTGGTGTTACCTCAAAGCAATTTGATCGAGTTAAAGATTTCTGACAGAATTATCGATTGTATTGTGAACACGAGTCGTATTTATTGAGATAATTTCACGAACCAACCAAGTTATTATTTGAAATTTGATCGAGTAAACAAAGTGAATTCTTCAATAGTTGCAACTAATGAATAATAAATATGAAGTCTGTCAACCTGACGTTTATGTCATATTAGATTACAAGATGTATCATTGCTCTTTATATTTGTGGTTGACTTGACGACGTGGTCTTTCCGGATCGAAAGAAAGGAAGCGTGTACTTTCGCGAAATCCCATTCTGATTGGTTCTCATATCGCAGGAGACGCGACTTTCATATAGTGAGTGAAATTGTCACGATAACACGAGCTGTCTTTGGCTTCCGATTGGTCATATTAGGTGAGAATTTTAAGATGAGTGAAATAGTCTTATTAATGACTAGATAGAATTTACCTACCAGACGTCTTTTCATCGACTGCTAGTACTTTTTTCACACATATTGTAAAAAAACACAATCACAAGTACACACAATCACTATAAATTCGCAGCAAATTAGTCGTAAATCTGCTCCCGGAGATGATATAACACTAGCGTCTGCGCGACCGGCAAAAGGCTTTTGCTAGTAGCGACTAGCAGATGGAAAAACATGCAGTTAAATAAAGCACTGACGATGTCCTCGCGAACCAGTCGCAGCTACTCAGTCGCGGACGCCAGTCGCATGCGACCATGGAGGAAAACTTACCTTTAGGGAGCTCATTCAGTTAAATTACCACTTATTACGGAAAAAACTATTGTTGGCACTACTTAAGAAACTAACGATGAAAAAAAAGTACATGCTCAACACAAACTGGTTGAGAAGTTTAGTCAGATATCTGAAAGCAGAGTTCATTTCTTTTGAAAGATCGTTCAGATATTCTTTGCCAATCGATGTGTCACCGTTTTTTCTATCATCCATCTACAATCCATATATCTCTCTGAAGACAACTACAACTCTCGCTGATACCGCGACGGGAATTGAATCGAACAGGTACTTTTGTAATGTTCCTTATTGCAAAACATGAATGAACTATTATTTTTAACACCTCGACAAGTGTGGTTCAGTCACCAAGTGATAATCTTTAAGAGAAAGCCTGTAGCTCAAAAATATTTAATTATAGAATGGCATAGTAAACTCCATTTTTCAATACAAGGGTCGATTATGCAGGGCCATTCTTTCTGAAAGACCAAAATAAGTAAGAGGAGCTAAACCTACTAAAGGATATGTATGTCTGTTTATTCGTTCAAATACTGGAGCAGTTCATCTTGAAGGTGTTTCTGAATTAACTACAAATAGTTTTCTAGCTACTCCGAAGAGATTTATGAGTCGACGTGGTGTTGTAACCTTCTCCTTATTTTGGAAATTGGGAGATCTGTGAGTGGTCACAGAACGTTACTCAGATAATGAATATTTATAGTGGTTACCAAATGATAGATGGAAAATGCGTTTCCCCGTAGGCGTTTATTAGACACTTCCAAAAGTTTTCAACAAGTTGTTACAGAAAATACGTTGTTATATGTCGAAGTTTTCTTACTAACTAACTAAAGTGAGTTTTTGCTAAAAGAGCACAAATTAGGGAAAAAAGGTTTGATATAAAACTAGCATGAGAACAAAATGATAAAATGCATTACATATGGACAATATAATCGAGAACTCTATACTTGTTTCCTATTCTGAACAAAGAACAAGAAATTTGCTGAGATGAGTTGTATGTGCATAAAACAAGTCACTGGATTAATATTTCCTACGTATCAAATGAAGATTCGTGAGCTTTATAAGTTTCGTGGTTGATAACAAAAGGAGTTTCATATGTCTACTGAGAAAAACAACTATTAATAATATAACCTTGCATTAACTAATAAAAATGAAAAGCAATAATTATTCTAGAAGCAGTATACAGATTGGAATTACAACAAAGCAAAAATATATAGTTAGTTTAATAGGCAAAAATATAGGGTGGATTACAACAGTGGGAAACCACTACCTACATATTCATTTCCATAAAGGAATAGTTTTTGTGGGAGTTTGCGCAAATTTAAAAAAAAACTACAGTCATACTTGAACAGGGATCCAGAAAATATTTCGAATGTTTCAGCATCTGATAATGTCACGTGGCATTTTATATAGATAGATAGATAGATATTTATTTCGCCACAAAAGATTACACACAATGTAAGAAAAAATACAAATGTATATAAACTTATCGGACTAGTCAGGGGGTAATGGTTTGCATAATGAAACATCTTAACACAAGTACATATATTGATATACCTGTATACACATGGAAGTAGAAAATATAGATACTCTAACGAATTAAAATATTAAAAATACACTTAATATACGCTAATAAAGAGAACAACAAGATTCATTCAGAATTATTTAAATGTATATTTGAATATACGAAACTAAAATTAAAAATTAAGAAATTCGTCAATATCATAAAATTGTTTATCACATAAAAAAACATGCAAGCTTTTCTTGAAGATGGTTGTTGTGTTACCTGTATCAATAAAACTTCTTATTTTGTTGAAACATTTAATGCCTATATATTTCGGTGAATTCTGACTCACCCCAAGCCTAGAGTACGGTTGGTGGATAGCTTCGCTATTCCTCGTAAAATATGAATGCACATCACAATTTCTATTGAACTCTGTTTCGTTTTCTCTGACATACATAATCAACTGGAATATATAGAGACACGGTAATGTTTTATACCTTCCTGAACACCAAATTTTGGTGGCATATGGGAGGGAACCTGGAATTTAAAAGGTTAAATTTCATTTGAAAACAGTAATTGGCAACGCTCATTCAAATTTTGAAGATTTTTTCACCATATAGTCACAAATCGAATCAGTTCTCAATTCCCGGACCTTCATGCTTCATGTCCATTATCTTTCAATCCTGACGGTACCTGTCGGAGACATAAAGACTCTTTTTCAACAACGGCAACGCCACAAATACCAAAGGGTTGTCTTCACTCCGTCAGTGCGAATAGTGACGGCCTTGACTTTTTATGATTGCTGCTAGGGCAACTATTTCCGAATCCAAATAAAGTGAAACAGGCGCTGTCAGTGACCTAATTGTGTTGTCGAAAAGTTTAGTTTTTGCAGGTTTTGCAGTCCGTATAATAATGTATTCAATGTGTATTGGATATATGTGTTAATAAGTTTGTGTCTGAATTTCTTCTATTTGTTTCGAACGTTCGTAAACCGGGAGGAGCGGGTAAATAAATAAATAAATAAATAGGGTTTTTATAAAATATTCCGCCAATTCACATTTCACACATAATGACAAGCCACATAACATATATAACATTCCATAATCCAGTGGGAGTAGAGGGAAGGTACATATGGGCGCAATAGTAGCTACTCTTTTACACCTTTTCAGGGGTGCAAAAGAGCGCATCGCCTTGCCCCGCGAAAGGGTGCGGTAGTCCGCCGGCGCTGGTGTTAACGCTGGGTCGGACTTTTTATTACGTAGTGGTTATGGCCAGTAAAACACGCCTCCTGCAAAGCTTATGCGTGTTGTTCGAATTTCTGTTCCTTGTAGATACGCCATTGTTGCAGTTTGCGAGGATGATTTTTTCGGTGCTAAACCCCGTAAAAGGCTGATGCAAAAAACCGGGTCAAAGTACTCTGCGTTTCAGTCTGACTTTCGACTTAGTTCCCTACGGAACCGGTTCTACCCTTCTTTCATTAAAGACATCAAGAGCCTGATAAATGAGCCCGCCGTGTTTGCGAGGCTCATTATCATACACTCTGACCCTGGTGATGTCTCTGGTGAGAGGATTTTTATCGAGCATGTATTTATAAAACTTATAAGATAAGTTTGTTTTGCATCCTATCCAACCTCGCTAGAGGAGTAGGTTTTAGGCTGGAGAACGTCATAGCAGGTCGAATAATCTGCTTATAAATAAGCAGTTTATTGTCCTGAGTTCCTAGCTATCAGGGGGTAAGTGTGCTTCAACTCAGCTCCACCCCTCTGTATAACCAGGGTGATATGTCTCCCGAAATTGAGACGCTTGTCCAGGTGTACCCCCAGGTATTTCGCGTGGCTCACGTTCTCAACAGCTTCGTCTTTGATTCTCAATTTAGAGTATAACTTTGAAAAAGTATACTTTTTCGTAAAATTGATTGTCTCCGACTTAGCCGGATTCAAGAAGGAGCGGGTATGTAGCTTCCATTTTGGGTACGAGCAGAACTATACCAATTCTCTTACCTCTGTTTACTTTCTGGTCGGAAGACGATTAACAGCAATCCCAGAACCTGTTTATGCTAAAATACCTGTAAACCAGTCGTATCAATTTGAGTTGCTGCAGAAAATTGTGCAACACTTTCGGTCCCGCTGGCACAAAGGATATATCAGCGAAATGCAAGTTCGAATGACTATAATTTTATGATTTGTTTTGAAATTGTTCCACATATTTCGAGGCGGCCGGCATATTGAATCGTCTGTATGTCCCTAACATTGCTGGACTATTTCTTAAATTTGTTGTAGTAACCACGACGAGAAATGTAATTCGAATAATGAATTCGATTGTCAAAGCGTTTCAAGCCTTTCAAGATTACATAACACAGTCCAATTGAACCTAAAGTTCACGAGTATTACGGAGAACCTACAGTTCTCAACAACTGCGATGCATAATATTATGGACAGACAAAAAGATCTATCCAAGTAAGATACAAAGAACACTTCTTAACACATCTAAAATGCGGAAGAAGGGATAAATGAGATGTTATTCATCATGTTCTGCAACAAAACTATTTCATAGACTCCGGTTCATTAAGATTAGTTAGACAAGTTAACAACAACAATCTAGATGCATATGAATGCTCAGGAATAAGTAAACATAATAACATTATGAATAATGTGTAAATATTGTGAAATTATTCAAGACCATCAAGACGCAGATATCTAGCAAAAGTATCTAATGGTTATGAGTAAGGACAACTCTGTATATAGAGTTAGTTCAATCTGCCCTCTTGAAGATTGTCACCTGGGGATTGAAACAAGTGTCAAGGTATTAAAAATAGCGGTTTGGTGTTGGAATGAAACTCCAGTATATTCATAACTACACCAAAGAATTCAACGAGTGCCAGTGCGATTGCAGAGGATACTTAACGATCTTTCAAAAAAAAACTGAGCTTTGTATTCAGACACCTGATTGAATCACTCAACCTGGATAATCCGAGTGCTTTCTGCTCTACTAGCAGGGTAGAGCGGCTTACACCCGTTTCATCAGCGTGAGACCAAATTAACCAAATAGACGAAGTGATGTTATAAACAGACAGGAAATAGATGGTCTCCAAGCCGGCTGTAGTATCCAACCCTGCATTGATGAGAGACAAAAAAGCCTCGTAATCAGTCCAAAGGTGGTGCCTCTGTCTGAATTAGGTTAGTGGGAATAGACAAAGGTAAAACATAGGTGGTAACGACTATATGGTTTCTTAACGATCTTTCAAAATAATTGAGCTTTGTGTTCAGATATCTTACAATAATTTTGGTCAATTGGATTCAAAAAAAAAAAATAATGATTTTATAGTTACTTAGAGTGGAACAAATGAAATTCCCATTTCTTCTCATTTAAAAATTGGAAACCCTCATTTTCCTTTCATATATACATACAGTAAGACCCATTTAAGATGGAAGCACCTATATAAAACTCACATTCATCAACCGATTTGAATGATTGTGTTTTCTTTAGTCAGGCATTCAAAAAGTCTACTAGGACACCAAATTTCATGTATAAATCTCCATATCCAGGGCCAACTAATCTTATTTTTCAAGGTAAAAAATCTAAAAAAATGACTAGCGATTTTTTTAGAAAAAATCTGACTACACCACTAGATTCGCGACATTTCTAAATGGTATATATGTGAATTACGTTGAAATGCGTCAATCAATAAAAAAGTTATGAGGGAATGAAATTTGATAAATATGCCGTTTAGTCAACCCACCAATTCAATTTCAGAACTTTTATCAAAATTCGAAATAAACCACTGGATTCAAGAGATCTTGATTTATCACAATAAAATTTGAAAATGGAATTTCAGGAAAATGTAATTTCATCTCAAAATTTCTTATTTTTTTATTTATTAACAGAATTCGATGAAATTATGATAAGTAATATCTCAAGACACCCTGAACCCAGAGGTGTAGTCAAAGTTGTTACAAAAGTTTTGAAACTTTTTTATTGATTGACGCATTTCAACGTAATTCACATATGTACCATTTGGAAATGTCGCGAATCTAGTGGTGTAGTCAGATTTTTTCTAAAAAAATCGCTAGTAATTTTTTTAGATTTTTTACCTTGAAAAATAAGATTATTTGGCCCTGGAAATTGAGATTGATCCATGAAATTTGGTATCCTATTACACTTTTTGAATGTCTACCTGACAAAAACGAAATAATTTAAATCCGTTGAAAAATGTAAGTTTTATATGGGTGCGTCCATCTTAAATGGGTCACACTGTATATGCTATAGTTCCGTGAAATAAACGATTCAATTTAGTCACGATGAATGGTTTGATGAACGAGCATTCATGCTTATATTCACTTGTTGGTTTCAGGAAAGACTCCTGCTATCTGTTCTGCCACGACACGTTGCCATGGAGATGAAGGCTGATATCGCGGGACAACCCAAACAGGAGCAGTTCCACAAAATTTACATTCAAAAGCATGAAAACGTAAGGTGAGTCAAGAAATGCAAACTAGTACAAAAATTCTATAGACACCGAAATAAGAAAACCAACGAGGTCTCTCGGAGATTCATTGTTTGATGTTGAATGCAACAGCCGTGTAATTAATCTTGCGAAGACACAACCCGTTCAATTTGAGTGGTAAACTAATATTAGGATATTAATATTCGTACTAGTCACAAGAATATATCTAGAATTTTTTCCAGATTTCTCTGAACACGAAAAAATTTTCTGTTTGAATAAAAATCAATTGCTGAGTGCATGTAAGCTCATCTCACTTCAGAACAGCTGCCTATTTGGCTTAATCTTTTTTTGTTGTGTTCGTAATGGAGAAGTTCAATGATGTTGTTAAAACTATATTTATTGCGATCGACTTGAAATATAGATCAAAACTAATAAATCAGTGAGAAATATTTCAAAATCCAATAAATAACTAAGAAATAGATTATTTAGGTTTAAGTATTTTAGCGCGCAACGTCTCTGGTCTTTGCTCGCTTTCGACGTAATGTGATACTATACCTTACTAGCTTCTTATAGACAGAGAGATGGTAACACAAAATTACCGGTCATTTGTACCAAGTATGGCGACCTTTCAGGGCTCTTATTACGTAATGACGAAAAGGAAAATGATGGTCCATAGCGCTGGTACTGGCGGCCCAATCTCGTGGACGTTAATCGAACGTGTCGGATTAATTAGAAAAGTCGAACGATTTGTTAGACAAAAATTCTTGTATTTTTCGAAAGGCGATGAAAAAAGAAGTAGGCGTTAGCGTAATGCCATACTTCTCTGGTGTGACTTACAGCCAGTCATACCGATGAGAACACATTAATTAAAAATAAAAAATTCAATAATGTGTAACAGGCTAATTTGTGCACAGCTAATCATCGTCGAGTAAGTTACTCGGAGTAACCCTTCACGAAAATCACCATGACATACTTTTCCAACATAGGGATTGCAATCCCGCAGCTCATTCAATCCCGCGGGATTGATATGCGGGATTACTCAATCCCGCGCGGGATCCCGCATCCTTGAAATTATGTTATAAAATAAAACTGAAACAACAGATTTTTGTGTAAAAATCAGCTTTTATTAAACATTTCCCACATTAAGCTTAAACAACAGAAATAATTTCTTTTCTAATAATCAAATCACAACTTTCTCTTAGATGCTATTACTAATTACTATGATATCAACCTATGATGATAACTTTTGAGAATACGCTCTTAAGAAGCAAATGACATTTATTGTATCATCTCCGAGCCTGCTTTTGAGTGAACTGCAAATATATCCTGATGCAGAAAACGCTCTCTCGGCTTCTACGCTAGTAGGCTGAACGGTCAGGATATATTCATAGGCGTCAGGTACTCTCCTCTGATACCATCGGACTCAAATAACGTCATTTCTTTCTTCAATATTTTCTCAAAGTCCTTTTGCTTCTTGTCTGACTTTTTCTTAAATATTCCTTTTTCTTGTTGAAGCTGTTTTTCTAATTCTTCTTTTAGCGTTATAGTAGGAGTAGGATCTGTATCAGTAGCAGATGTTCCAGCTATAGGTGTATTTTCGAAGACGTCATCTGTATCTGCATATGTTTCAACGTCTCGAACTACGACTCTTTCTATTATTTTCTTTATTTCTTGGCGTATTGCAACTTTTCTTGGCCATGAAGAATGTATAAGTACGATCTGTATTTTTGGCTACTTCGTCGTACTTTTTCGGATTTTGCAATTAAATCAAAACTCCTGTTAAATCAGTGCGGCGTTCTTGAATACGTTCATGTAGAGTCTGTGACAACTGGTCACTCGACACCGTGTTTTGTTGTTTCATTTTATCCAAAATAAATCGAACTGTTGTGTCCGCAGTTATAAGCGTTGACTCTCGCCTACAAAGTGCCTCAACTCCTAATTTAAAAGGCTGCAAGTTAGCAATGAGATTTTTAATTATGAACCAATCATATTCGCTGAATTTAATCTCAGATTCAATATCGATTAATGCCTTCTCAATACAATTCTTCAAATTGTAGAATCGTTCTAACATATTCAAAAGGCTATTCCAGCGAGTACGGCAGTCTAATATCAATGCCAATTCTTTTTTAGGGCCTTCTTGTTCCTTCACAGATTTTTGTAAGAAGACGTCATTTTTAGTTAGTGACCGCTCAAAAATCTTGACTACTTTCCGTACTTTCTTCAAATAGATCGTCATATGTTGTAGAAACCATTTCAAGTGGCAGTGAATTTGAATTTATATTTACAGTCACGCCCTGTTTATTGGCGTCCATATCATCGTTATCATCATTATCAGATTCCGTCGTAGATGCTGCTGCTGGGCATTCTGATATTGAAGAATTGTTTTTCTTATACACTGCATCAACCACCACTAGTTGTAAGCCGTGTTTGAAACAAAGCTGCTGGGAACAACGCAAAAGTTTGCCAATCTTCACCATCACACTGGCGCCGTCTGTTGTAATTGCGACAATATATTTCCTTGCTTAACAACCAATCAGTGGATTTCAAATTTTGAAATTCACCCAATAGAATCGGAACTACAGTGAAAATATAGCTTGTCGCTGTATTTTTACGGTGATAAACCTGCTTAGTTTATGTTTTACTATCTGTCAATTGAAAATAATGATTTAAATTATAAACGTCAAATTTATGTGTTTTGACTAGTTATCTTTATTTATCAATATGAGCGATCGTTGGGGACAAATGTCCATTGGTATCATAGATGAGGCCGTGGAAAAGAGTATTCCGTTGAATACGGCTAGAAGTAAAGCATCAATTACCAGGTGACACGATTTTTCTTTATTTCAAATCGATATATTGTCGTCCTAAATATAATTCGTGGTATGATTGAAAACCTATAATTTTTTGGAATATCAATTCATTGGCAATCCCAATGCTTTGGGATTGCAATTCATTAATATTCCAAAAAATTATCGGTGATAATCATACCACTTATTATATTACCCCTGATAATATCTGTGTCTAAGTCTCAGACCAAAACTCGCGAGGCGTTCTTTCACCAAACTTATGCAAAGTTCTGCGGTAGCCGAGCCATGTATACGGACCAAACCCAGATTAAAATGTTTTTTTTTTCTGGTGGACGTTTTTATTCAAGTATCGAGAATTCTTTTGTGACGTCCATTCGTCAAATGTGAGTGAAAATCTCTGTTTTCCTTTCTTGAGACGTTGAAATTCCATAATCATGTCAGCTTTAACAGTGTTACAAAAATTTGTAACGATAGATCGTATTGTATTTGGCGAATTTAAATCCGTAGATGTGCAAAAGGAACTTAAGGTGAATCTGTCTTTACATACCATCCTAGAGATCATTTTGTCCATATGGGGTTTTCTTTGATAAAACTGTCCATTGTATTGGGCTTCTTCTTTGGTACTACTGGTAAGGATTCTTCTCCAGTGTCATCGTTTCGAGAACCGATATCGATATTGTATTTAGTTTTTAAATGTATTTTCAAGCCTTTGGTAGAACGTTGACTAATTTTCAGTTCATCTGAACACAAAAGACATTTGCCACCTTTGTCATTTTTCTTGAAATAACGCCACAGACCTTTTTCAAGCTGGCTGATATCGCCATCGACGTCGCCTTTATTCTCTTTCTTGGGATTGTCAGTTTCAACGGAGTCCAGACGGTGAATTCGAAAACACTCGTCACAGTCGTCACTCGTCACCTACAGAAAGACATGTGCAGCGCAGTGCCATTTATGAACAACTGACAGGACAGCCCGCCAACGGCGCCAACCGTCCGCTAGTCGCTGGTGCCGCGCGCCTGTGCGGAACGGCAACGTCGCGCTCGTGCTACTCACGATTTACGAGAAAGTTTTAGCGCCAGATTTGTATATTGCAGGATCCGCGGATCCGCGCTTTGAAGGTGCGGAATCCAGCAGATTAATAAAAGCAGCGGGATCCCGCGGGAGTGCGTGATCCCGTTTTGCGGGATTGCAATCCCTATTCCAACAGTTCCAAGGCCGCCTTCCCACCGCAAAAGTGTAATTTTATTTTTTCTGCAAAACAATTTGTACCAGTATGGCATTTGGATTTTTGGAAAGTATATGAGCCAATGTGACCGTTATTATATTCTCCATACTTCTAATAGGGGGAGAAAGTGGTACCATACCTGAAAACCTTATTTATTTTATTTGACACGTTTTCAAAATACGACTGCATAATACGTAAGTACAATAATTTTTTACAGTTTGGCATCATGGTATTCGGTTCGTTTGGATACAAACTATTGCAGATCGGAGGATAACTGTGTTACCATCTCTCGGTCTATTAGCCGTGCCAGGGCTCTCGTTTATGTCGCGTGACGTCACACACTAGATGGAATTATTTTTCCAAGCGCAACTTCAAAGTCTCATAACTTTTTCGTTTCTAGAGATATTTCAATGATTCCTTCACATTTTTATTCCATTCTACTTTAATTTTCATAATTAATCCATAACAAAAAATGAAAACTTGCCCATTGTCAGAAAAGATTTGTATGACTGAAAATGTCATCAAAACCTCAAAGGCGCCATGATTCTACTGGCTGGAGATATTCTCCAAACGCTTTCAATCGTACTTAGATCAACAGCAGCTAATGAAATAAATACTTGCATGCGAGTGGCGTTACAAAATGACGAATCAGCGAAAGTGTTTTCAAAGGCAGTATTACACATTGGCAATTGGAAAATTCCTTTTGCCACTTCTACTGGCCTATTTTTTTTCACCAAATCTTTTTTTAATTTAATAAGGATCATGTAGCTCAGTGGTTGAGACTTTCTCGTTCGAAACCAGTGACTGCTGGTCGGCTAGGTTCGAATCCTTAGCGACTACAGATTTTTATCTGATGGCCCGAAAAGTGCTAGGAATCGCACGTTGAAAGATAAGACCTCGGTTATCCTTGGCTCGCACAAGTTTCGACTTTTGAGGGCTGCCGTTCGTAAGGGGACGACAGCTGGTTAACGGAAAAAACAATTTTAAACAATTTTAATTCACAACGTCAAAGGAAGAATTGATATAGAGAATGTTATCCAATATTGATGCAAAATACAAAAAAACATGCTTGGTTGAGCGAATGAGTTATTTTAGCGGTAAAAAATAAAGATGTAGGTCAAATGCAGTTATTTAAATCGATCGATTCCATTTTCGATCCAACTGAAGTCTTCACTTGTCCCTTGAAATTGTTAAAATTATTATTTTTTTCGTTAATCAGCTGTCGCCCTTCATGAACGGTAACCTTCAGAAGCCAAGGATTAACGAGGTTTTTTACATGAGATACACGTCAAGGTTGGCTCTGTTACGCAATCTGAATCAACCGAAACTATGCAATGGAATAAGACTCGCTGTTGAAATGTTGATGAACAACGTGATTGAAGCAACTATAATCATAAAGTTCAAATGCGAGGATGTGCTAATTCCCAGAATATTAATAATTCTAACTGACTTTTCTTTTGAATTTGAGTGTGTCCAGTTTCTGATCCGCCTTGCATTCGCCATGACTCTCAATAAAACGCAAGGTCAGTCATTGGAAGTGTGGGGAATAAATCTTGAATGGCTGTATTCTTCTCATGGTCGGCAAACCATCGGTAGGATTATGTTCTCTCCTGGAGAAAAGACCGAAAATATTGTATAAAACACAGCATTCCAATAGATTTTGATCAGATTATTTGATTAATATTTCATTTCATTACATGATCGTAAATTTCTTTTTCATTGACAAGTTAATCTGGTGGGACGTGGTGTAGGGTTTTTAAATAATGAGGAAGATGAAACGGTTATATCATTATACCTTAGTGATGAAGGCCTAAACACAGTTTTCGTGTCAGCAAGATGGTCTTCCAATTTCTGTTTCACTGCTTCTCGATATATAAATGGTATCGGAAAAACCGTTTAATCGAAATAAAATGTCAGTTTTGAGTTTGATTGTTCATAAATATCTGTTAACCTAGGTTTATTCGAAAATACTTCAGCATATTGCATTATCAACTCTCTCAGTTGCTTCAACTGTTCCTCAGATTTCCAATTTTGTTATATAATTTGATTCAATTTCTTTCAAATTTTCTTTCATCTTTGTTAATTTGAATTTTTTTTCTATCCTTTATTCTGTTATATAACATTCCATATAACTATTTTCAAAATCAATTTTTGTTTTGGTTCTGTGAAACCAGTCAGTTCCTAATATCAAAGGGTAAATGAGATCTTTCACTATCAGGCAAACAGTATCTATAAATTCGTTGTCGAATTTCAAAGTATGTTTGATATTCAACTCTTTTACTTTTTTGACCAAACGCACCAAGTTCCGAAACACCTGTGACAGGTAAAACTGGTAATAATGGTATTCCCATTTGTTCTAGTTCACATATTAACTCATTTGATATACATGTCACTTCACAACCACTATCTAATAAGGCGATTACACTTGATTAACTTCAATTTCAATATTGGGCGGTTTCACTGTTACTATGTCTTCATTCAGTTGATTTTGATTTCTTCAAAAACAGTGTCACAAAATGAATTTACTCCTTTTTCATATTATAGGGTCGTATTTTCGGAGATTTTTGTTTCCAATACGTATCATTCGTTTGTTTTCCACCGAATCTTTGTAATAATTTATATACACCTGATATAGTTGGATTATCCAAAGATAAAATAGTTTTTTTAATATTTGGTGAAAATTGAGCAGACATATTATTAATAATACATTTCGAACTTCCTATATTATTCATGTATTTGGCCCTATTCATTATATCAATGAAATATGGTGCCATTTTCGATCCGACCTGTCTTTTATAATAACTGTTATCGATTTCATAACGAACAATTCTCCGTGCTGTTTCCCCACAAAATTCTTTTAAAAGTAATGCTTTGAATTCTTCTAATGAACTTGTTCAACACAAACATATTGAGCACCATTTCTGCGCTTCCCCCAACAAACACTTTTTGCTAATCGCGTTTCATACTTCGAAGGAATATTCAAATCTTCCATATAGAGCTTTCCAAATTGTTAATGAATTCCCTACCGACTTCCCCTTCTTTTGCACCGAAATAAGGAAGGAATTTTTTACGTTTGTATATATCCATCATTATATTACTTCCAAAATTTTGAACAGGTACCCTTGGTCTATAACAGTCTTTTGTATGAGCATTTGAATTTACACGACCATCATCATTAGGAAACGGAAAAGACCAAAACTGTTGATTCTGGTTTCTGGATTCTGGAAGTATTTTGTGAAAATTCTGCATTTCGTCGCAATATGCTGAAAATCCTGATATGTTTTTTCTAATAATTAAATATAATTGGTTCTTTCATTTCACGTAGGAGTTGATTATCTCTTTGTGACATACTTAGTATACCCATCCAAATTTTGATCTACAATAAATGAATTCTACCTGTATTTTTCAGTGCCTTATTAGGCACTGAAAAACATTCAAAACATACACCTTATTGTGAATTTGATTAAATATTTTCATCATTGTAGAACTAGAAATAAAACGCTTTGTGAGTTGTAGAAGAATAGGAACACTTCAATGCACCAAACCCATTCAACCATCAACCAAAGTTCAGGAACTAACCTGTTCAATCAAAGTTGAATCTGAGAGTTTATGCGATTAATTTGACGATGTGATTAATCTCATTTCTCATAGTTTACTGTTACCTCAGAAAGTTTACCAAACTCCCAATAATATCCTACAGCGAATTAAGCTTTTCTTCATACCATAAAGTTTTACAAGGAAACATTCAATTGTTTCAAGGTTCTTCGAAAGTCGTTTTAGAATAACTATTATTATCGGGGGTGGTTGTTTTCGAATACTTACTGTCATTGGCAATTTAATGAGAGCTGTTCAGAACAGATCGAGTTAAACGACGAGAAAACGACCGTAAAAAATATCCTGCTAGATCTGAGCTCGTGTGGTATTTGGTAAGACAATCCCATGAATAGAAAACTAAATTCAATTAAACTTTATTTAACAAACTAAAAGATCAATAAGTAGAAGAATAATGTTTAGAAAGAACCAAATCCAAATGTCAACATATTTACTGGAATATTATTTGCTATAATTCTGTTTTTGACATTTACAATTGTCAAACTGATGCGTCGCGCAATGCTTGATAAACGAACAGTAAATGCTAGCGTTGCTACGGTAACGTAATTTATCCGATATTTTTATCCACTTACATTTCTGTTGCTTTTTATACATGAGTGGGATTGTCAGGGGTAATATAATAAGTGGTATGATTATTACCGATAATTTTTTAACGAGTCCGCATGACGAGTTGTATTTTCTTGCATTGGGATCGCCGATGAATTGATATTCCATAAAATTATAGGTTTTTAATCATACCATGAATTATATTTAGGACGACAATATATCGATTTGAAATAAAAAAAAATCGTGTCACCTGATAATTGATGCTTTACTTCTAGCCGTATTCAACGGAATACTCTTTTCCACGGCCTCATCTATGATACCAATGGACATTTGTCCGCAACGATCGCTCATATTGATAAATAAAGATAACTAGTCAAAACACATAAATTTGACGTTTATAATTTAAATCATTATTTTCACTTGACAGATAGTAAAACAAAAACTAAGCAGGTTTATCACTGTGAAAATACAGCGACAAGATATATTTTCACTGTAGTTCCGATTCTATTGGCTGAATTTCAAAATTTGAAATCCACGGATTGGTTGTTAAGCAAGGAAATACATTGTCGTAGGTAATTGAACAAGTGTATCGGTGATTATCAAAAGAAAAATTCCTTCGATATTGAGAAGCAAATTGTGTTGCTTGGTAAAGCGAGTAATTATTTTGAATCAATATCCTTCGTTGTTTTCCTTCATTCACACCTTGCTACCCCCCCGGACTACGGAAAAGATGAGGTTTCAACCATCGATCTTTTCCCCTTGTCGCATGATTTTTTGTACGGCGTTGCGGAATAATGGATTGTAAGAGGTACTGAAACAGTATGGAACTAATGCCGTACACGATCAAATGACCCAAATTACCCTAAAAATTAGCCGGAAAATAAAAAAAAATTCCGACTTACTGGCGCACTATTTTTGTACGGCACTACGCGTTTTCTCATTATTTTTGATGCATCACCTGCACTTAGTTGGACAGCTTACAAGTGACGGCATAATGCTTAATCTCATTATTTTAAGCCCTTCTATCTTACTACATAGGTCCTCTGATGGTTCAGATGACCCATCGATTTTTGATACGGGCCTGTAGTCTAATAGAGTTGTTTCAACTGAATCGTGGAGAAAATAATATAAGATAAAGAATGAAGCGAAGAATTTATATACAGAGTGACCCATTTGAAAGCGGGCCACCTCTCTAAAACTTTTATATATTATCCGATTCAGAAGTTTCTTTTTTCAATAGATAGATTATCAATAGTTCTAGATGAGTGACATAAATTCAAAATGAAAATAAAAATTTCAAGGCCTACTTCGAATTTTTTTCAAGGTCAAAAATCCAAAAAACATACTAGCGATTTTTTTAGATGAAATATGACAGCGCCACTGGAGTGACGACATTCTCAAGTGATTTATGTGAAAATTACGTAGGAATGTGTCCATGAATGAAAAAGTTATATGGGAATGAAATTTGAGAATTATGTCAAGAAATCAACATATCTCTTCAATTTCAGAACTTTATTCAAACACCACTACACCACTAGATTTAAGAAGACTTTGAAATTAATTTGGTTACAATTTCATCAAAATCTGTTCATAAAAAAAATTATAAAATAGTAAAATTTGAAATTAGTGGAATTTTAGGAAAATTTTATTTTATTATTTTATAATTTTTTTATTTATGAACAGATTTCGAAGAAATTCTGACCAAATATATTTCGGAATATTTTGAATCCAGTGGTGCTGTCAGAATTTTGATGAAAGTTCTGATATTGAAGTGGTGGGTTGATTTATTTGTCAAATTTTATAACCATATAACTTTTTTATTGATGGACGCATTCCTATGTAATTTTCACATGAACCATTTGAAGATGTCGTGAATCCAGTGGCGTTGCCAGATTCGGTTTAAAAAAATCGCTAGTATTTTTTTTGGATTTTTGACCTTGAAAAAAATTCGAAGTAGGCCTTGAAATTTTTATTTTTATTTCGAATTTATGGCACTCAATTAGAACTATTAAAGCTCTATCTATTAAAAAAAAAAAATCTTCTTCGGATAATAAATAACAGTTTTAGAGAGGTGGCCCGCTTTCAAATAGGTCACTCTGTATAAGTGTATAAATTTATTATTTATTGCAAAGCGCTTTCGACTTGCGTCATCTTCAGTGCTTACCTGAAAGTAAATACTCTAATTGAAGAAATTTGAATTTAAAATTGAAATTGAATTTTGAGGTTATGGAATTTAGAAAGTTTAGTGAGTACTTACTAGTCAGGCAACAGGAAGTATCGAGATTTGTAAAAACATTATTTGTTTAAATTTGAAACTTATCTAAGTCTAAAAACCAACGAAATGCATGTTGGAGTTATAAGGCCATGTGGATATTTCAATTGAATGAAAACAACTAGTGACTTGTGTCAAAACTGTCAAGTAAATTGTCAAAGAAAATTATTGGTACCAACTTGGAGAGTGAACCAATAGAAATTATGAAAATGTTGCAAGAGTGCCAATATAAATTATATTTTAATATTTTGAATTAAAGTATTGAAATTATTAGTTGAAGTTAGTGATCCTTTTGATATATTGGCATTCCTGCAACATTTTCATAATTTCTATTGGTTCACTCTTCAAGTTGGTACCAATAATTTTCTTTGACAATTTACTCGACAGTTTTGACACAAGTCACTAGTTGGTTTTCATTCAATTGAAATATCCACATGGCCTTATAACTCCAACATGCATTTCGTTGGTTAGTTAGAGTTAAATAAGTTTCATATTTAAACAGATAATGTTTTTACAAATGTCGATACTTCCTGTTGCCTGACTAGTAAGTACTCACTAAACTTTCTAAATTCCATAACCTCAAAATTCAATTTCAATTTTAAATTCAAATTTCTTCAATTAGAGTATTTACTTTCAGGTAAGCACTGAAGATGACGCAAGTCGAAAGCACTTTGAAATAAATAATAAATTTATACACTTATATACAAATTCTTCGCTTCATTCATTACTAACAAGTGTATTCAGCTTCCCGCATTCATTAATATAAGATAGTTTTGGTTTTAAATGGCTTCCTTCTGTAGACCAGCAGTCATAAGGAACGTATCTGATAAACTCCATCGACCATCCAATTTCCACTCCAATAATATTCGTTACTCGTTATGCTTATGAATAATTTTGCTAGTTGTTTTCATTTCCAATTCTCTGTAGACAGATAAATTGAAAAAGATAGAAAAACGTTCACCTTCATCTCAGTTTTCTTTGACAAACATCTTAATTATCATCTCATGAATAATAATATTTCATCCAGAGAAAAAACGATAAAGGAAATCTTTTTATAAATGGAACACATGCCTAGAATTTAATTCATTTTGATGTCTCTCAGTCATCCATGTCTCTCAGTCATCCATATGTCGTGTGATGTTGCAAAAACACCAGATAAACATCGTCATTTCGATTATTTGTGATGTTTAGTCAATTAGATGAGTGCGTTATGGAAAATTTGGTAGCACTGACGGATGTAAATACATAGAGGTGCTATTTTCAAATCATTCGGTTTTGATTCGTATGCGACAACTGGCCCATAAATGACCTAAATTCAAATCATGCAGAAATAATTGGACCTCCATATTGCACTTCTGTAGCAGCACATTTGCACATAACCACTGTGACAAATATAAAACAAACAACTTAAATTATGATTCAAACACAACCCCCAAACCGCGAAACGCGGGTAACAACAAACAGGATAGAGGTCCCAGTCGACAGTCGCAGTGCGCGCTTTCGCGTGGATTTGCGCCGTTTGGTAGCGGGGTTTTGCGTGCACCTGCTAGAGTAAAGCTCATTGGTTGACTGTGCCACGTGCTGCTTCCTCCTGACCTTCCCCAAGAAATTATGTTCTTGAGTCAAAAGGAGCATTTTTCACTAGTAGGTGTTCTCTAGGGTAAAAAGTTGGAATGTGTTAATGCAAACAAATTCATTTCAAGAGAATTTATGTAAAGAAGCAAAACAGTTCAATAATTTTGAAATAAGAGTATATTCATCAACTAGAAATAATTATTCTTTTCAGAAGATTATTCTGTTCAAGCGGATATATATATATATATATATATATATATATATATATATATATATATATATATATATATATCCTTTTTATCAATGTACAAACACTAAGGACAGCATTGATTGAAAGTTTGATTTTGTGGAGGAAATCCGATTCTTGACATGATTTTTTGGGTTTATGACCTTCCACAATCTGAAAATGAAAAAATCTGTACAAGTGTGGAAGGAAGGGCAAATTAATTAATTTGCCCGATAAGTTACTGCGTTCACAAGACTGCTGTCTTGAAAGAAATTAATTTTTGTCAGTGTAGGGTGCGTTACTGAGAAAGATGCTTGCATCGGGGCATCGAATATGTCTCTTGTTCTAACGCCATCATAGCTCTCTTCACGTGTTCCTGTAATCTTGACATTGACTGGACACGCACCTCTAACATCAACAAGTTGAAATTTCCCTTTGTACGTTAGAATTGTTATAAACTATCTTGGATTATGTAATTATCAGCACTGAAGTATATTTGAAATATTAATTCATGACAAGTACATATCTTGTCTGATGAACTGGAATAATAACAAAAAAAAAACTGCACAAAATCTGTTTGTTGCCATACACACTCAACGTTACGATGAAACTGCCCAAGATGCTGTTGGTGCTTTGCATCTACCTTAAGAGATGGCAGCACCTGTTTTGCCTTTGTGAAGCTGTGTAAAAATAAGATGATCGATATTGACCGCTGATCGATATTCGGCTACTCTCCCCTACAAGGTTTCATTTAAACAATAATATCTCGGCAAGAATATTCATTATAAAATCGATTCAACAACAATTTAGAGAACGAAAAGTTATATGACATCAACATTCTATATCAAAATAGCTTTGAACATCGCGTCGTCGTAATTATTTTCATCAATTTATTTCAAATCCTCATCTGGTGCGACTGAAAATTAATTTAGTCATCAACTCTTTGATGCAATAATTAGTGCCTGGTCTCATTTGTGAGGACGTATTCACTGCAGACATTTTCGAGTTACAGAGAAATTATGAAACTGAAAATTGACGGTCAACTCGTACAGTAATGCTGAAACGGCGATTATTGGGGTCACTCAACACCAGTAATTGTAAGATTAATCGACTTACCTGAAGGAAGATTAATCCAAATTTTCCGAGCTTGTCCTCCGACATAATTACACACACTGTAGTTTCCGAATCTCACACCCAACGGTACGTTTTTATAGTAGAGCAAAAAAGGATTTCTACATCGCCACTGAACACTGTTGATAAGATTAATCATTCCGTTTGAGATAGCAAAATCACACTTTTTTAAGGGTTTTGTAGATAACTGGGGGGGAGGGTTGTAATTATGTCGGAGGACAAGCTCGGAAAATTTGGATTAATCTTCCTTCAGGTAAGTCGATTAATCTTACAATTTTCCTTCGCTTGTCCTCCGACATAATTACGCACACTGTAGATGTTTAAAGCGGTGTGATTTTTATATTTAAATGAGTAAAACTGTAAGAATGTTTTACTAGGTATATTACCAAAAAATACAGGACCTTTTTGACATTATAAATAGTAATATGAAAATATTATAACATCACATCTATAACAACAATAATAGTCCTAAAAAATATATAATTAATCCAATTAGTTTTTCAGGTTTAGACTTAATATTGCCTTTGCAAAAATTTTGTCATCTTTTCCAACTGGCCTATTGTAGAAATTGAAAAATACATTTGATGATTCAGACCATCCTGCTGTATTCTTTATACTGTCAACATTTACCCCGGCCCTTAAGGCAGCTGACGTAGCGGCGTGCCGGACACTGTGGCTCTTGAATACTTCGGTATTTATTCCACTTTCCCTCAAGACCCTCTTTATCCACCTGCTGATGGTCTGGGAGGTTGCCGGATGAATAGGTTGCTTATGAGTCAATAGAAAGTTGTCGTAACCATTGCGACTGGCAGATGTTGAATTGATGTAGTAATCTATAGTGTTGGCAACACATAACTCAGGTTTCAAATTGAAGTAAGGAAATACTAATAATGGCTGTGGTCTTTTTGGCCCCGATGTTTTAATCCTTTCGGATATTCTGAATTCGATTTTTTCTTCATTTTTAGTCATACCACTTAATCTCATTTTCGAAATAGTTTGTACTCTATGAGCCGTTGTAAGAGCTATTAATGTAACCAATTTCCAGGTGAGCTTTTCCAAACTGATAAGGTGTAGTGGGTAAAGGTTACTAAGGTATCGCAATACCGGTTCCGGGTTCCAAGTAAAGGTATATTTTGGAGCTGGCGGTTTGATATTACCTGCCCCCTTCAACAACCTTTTAATTATTTTTTCATCATCGATATTTGGATTGAAAATGAGATTCAGTGCTGATCTGTGGCAGTTGATAACGGAGTATGAGTTGCCAGTCTCTATAGCCTTAACCAAAAATTCAATATAAGCATTCAAATTGTAGGTAAGGGGGTTAATTTTTATTTCCTTGCAAAATTGCCAATATTTTTTATATGCGGCTGAATACTGTTTGAGAGTATTTGTTGTTATGGATTCCAGGATAATTGGGAATGCGGCCTCTGGAATTTTCCTATTGGCAAAGGCTATCCTGATAACTTCCCTGCCACCAGGGAAATTTGCTTGTTCAAGGGGTGGCTCTCCCTGAAAGGAGACAACAGCAAATATTTATTCGGTTTGAATATAATTGGGCTTTGTGTCAATAGGCTTGTGAATAGGGGGTACCACGGTTGTGACGGCCAGTTTGGAACTATTATGATTCCACAAGCTCGTTCTTGAACGATCTTTTCTAAAACTCTGGTGATAATAGAAAAGGGTGGAAATGCATAAAAAAAATATTCTCTCCAACTAATTGTGAATGCGTCTACTGATAAAGAGTCAGGGTCTGGGAACCAAGACACGTATTTATCGGTTTTTGCATTCAATTTAGTCGCAAAAATATCTATTTCCGGTTGACCAAAACACTGCACGACACGTTCAAAGGCTGCTGGATTTAATTCATATTCGGTCTCTATGTAGGAACATCTTGATTCCAAGTCGGCTTCTATGTTCTGAGATGAAGGGATATACGAGGCATATACCAAATTATTTCTGGATTCACACCAATCCCACAAGGATCTCGTAATTTCATTAAGATTTGGATATTGTACGCTACCAAAATGATTAATACAGGAAATAGCCGTAACATTATCAATTCTAAGTAGAATGTGAGCATTATTTGTATTTTTAGCAAACGACTTCAGACCGTAAAACGCCGCTTTGATCTCAAGATAGTTTATGTGCTTTTGTCTTTCATCTGGATTCCAAAAACCATGACCCCGTTGACCTTGACAAAAAGTTCCCCACCCTATAAGTGACGAATCTGAATGTATTTCTAACGTAAATTCTTTCAATTTTATAGCTTTACAAGTCTCCAAATTTGCATTCCACCAACGTAATTCAGGAATAAGATCAGATGGTAATTTCATCCATTTCTCATAATTTTGATTATTTTGGCTTAGGGCTACGAATCTTGCTATTTCCAGTGGTTTGACATGCAACCAGCCATAATTTACGGCTGGACACGCTGCAACTAATTTGCCAGTTACCACTGCAAATTCTCTTATCTGACATCTGTGTTTATTAACCAATTTTTTCAACAGGTTTCGAATTGAAAGGATTTTTTCGTCCGGTAATGATATGCACATACTTTGAGTGTTATACAAAAAACCCAAAAATTTCAACTTTTGTGTAGGCACCAATATACTTTTTTCTGAATTGATAATAAATCCACACAGTTTTAAAACTTTCGCATTCAATTTTGTTTTTGCCGATTAGGAGAATGTCATCTAAATAAGCGACTAACACAATCCCTTTCATTCTAAGATACTTCACAACTGGTTTCAAAAGTTTTGTGAAAATATAGGGTGCTACATTGAGTCCGAATGGTAAACAATTAAATTCGTATATACTGTTGTTGAATGTAAACCTCAGGTATTTTTTATGTTTTCCATAGATAGGTACCAAAAAATATGCATCTTTCAGATCAATATTAGCAATAAAACAGTTTTTGTGTAGTAATCTGGCAACTGTTCTGGAATCTTCCATCTTGAAATGTGGGGCATCTATGAAAGTATTCAAGTTTTTTAGATTCAGAATGAATCTATATTTACCATTGTGCTTTTTTGTTACAAAATATGAAGATAGAAACTAAAGTTTGTCAGGTGAACATTTCGAGATGGCCCCCATTTCAATCAGTTCTGAAATTGACTTCGTGTATAGTTCAGTTTGTGACCTTGAAATGTGAACTATAGGTTCGTTACACTGAATGGGGGGAATTGTATGAAAAGGAATTTTCACCCCCTTGACCCAACGCAAGACCGCCTTGTCTCTGGTAATCTTCAACCAATTTTAATAAAACTTATGGAGGGTACCTGCATAACGTGTAGTTACCTGATTTATCGACTGTTGTGATGATACTGATACCGCGATTTCGTCTGATATCTTCTTCCGTGGTCTACTTCTCCCACCCTCCTCTCTTTTTTCTTCGTTTTGTAATTCGTGCGCTTGAAGTTTAAAGAAACCGATGGTTGATTCCTTGGATAAGTAGCTGTTGCTGTTGATGTGCTTGGTTTCGAGCTAGGAAAGAGTGGGGTATTTCTTCTTTTAATTTCAACACTGGCTTTTTTCATCGCTTGCTTATTCTTGAAACATTCATTGAAATCCTTTCCAAATAGGTATTCATCGACCATTGATGACTCAATAACCTTTTTACATTCAGAATTGACGAAAGGCAATATGTGATAGCGCCTGTGCATTGACACAGTGTTATGGGCATTTGCTAGAAGTTGAGAAGCGTCTGCTAACTTGGACAACGTTTCAGATGAGTCATCAGGGGACTTGGGTAGCATCTGATTCATTATAGATCCAATAGCAGATAAAGCATGTCCTATTTGTTGTTGGATGCTTGTCATAACTCGATCATGGGTGACTGCAGCGTCCGGGAGGCATGCTCTAATTTCGCCGTTCACCTCTGGAGGGTTCAGAGCCTTACAGTTTTTTGGGAATGGGTACTTAGACATGATTTCTTTCCGTGTATCTTTAGGCAGACCTTGTTGAAGATACGCTGTCCATCTAACTGTTATTTCGTTATGTAACTCTGCACCCTCAGAGTTTTCTACAGAGAGTTTAACACCTAGCGCATCGAAAGCTGTATTAGGAGTTGAGGGCTCATTGTCTTGAACAATATTGGAAGGGGAATTTTGTTCAGCGGGAGCCATATTTTGTACTTCGAGAGGATCAATTTGGGGTTCATTGTCCGTGGCCTGGCAGTCAATGAATTCCACTTCCTCATCTGAACCATCAGAATAATCTAAAAATTCAAACTGAGTCAGTATCATTTTGAATTTATGGTAACGCTTGTTACCCCTACTCATCTGGTGATCGCTTGATACCATCAGAGTGAAATAATGTCATGAATTTTGTTTTCTGAATGAATTCATAGTGATAACGCTCGTTATCCCAATAATCTTCAGGTGATCGCGCGATACCATCAGAGTTGAATTCAATGATGAGCTAAAATATAAATATTCCATTATTTTTTACATACCCGAGCTATTAGACGACGATTCTGCTTCTAATATCTTTTCCCTCAGCTTGTCCAATTCCTGTCTCAATTTCTTGAAACGTAGTTTTCCTTGTTTGTCTTTGTGTAATTTGCGTTTCGGCATTTTAACAAATAAATTCTATTGTCACCGCTAGGTACGAAAACGGAATGATTAATCTTATCAACAGTGTTCAGTGGCGATGTAGAAATCCTTTTTTGCTCTACTATAAAAACGTACCGTTGGGTGTGAGATTCGGAAACTACAGTGTGTGTAATTATGTCGGAGGACAAGCGAAGGAAAATTTAGATTGATAGTCAAATAAATACACTTTTTCGGCAACCGTCCGGGAAATACCTACTTCTCGAACGATTTTTCTTTGAGAAAGTATCACTTCCCGGACTAGTCCGGGAAATACTCGAATTTTAATATAAATATTAATATAAATAAGAATTAGAATGTTTCTGTTAGTACCTATTTTTTGTTCAAATTTCAATATTTAATACAAATAAGAATTAAAATGTTCGAATTTTTTTTCTAGAAAGAAATATAATAAATAAATGTGTCTCGCTTTGTTATTCTACACGGTTGCCGAAAAAATTGTTTACGCAACACGTCCGAAAACTGTTTTTTTTTTGGAGTCGCAGACTTCCAGTCCTAAAAAAAACAGTGTTTTCCGGACTTGTTACTTTAATTACTATATTAGATCATAACAATAGTATATTAAATATTAAGAACGGTAAGCACATTTTATCGATCGAAGACAATTGTCTGGAGGAGAAGCGTAGCAACGACTCGAATAAGAGACCTGTAATGCTTAACGTTTGTGATACATGTTTTTTTGCAAAATCCAAGCATTTTTTCCCTCGATTGAAACACATTAATTTCCAGCTAAAAACTGAAAAGTCAAAAATGTCATTGATATAAAAGTGACATGAAAGGCGTCGGTAAGTGAATTAATTACCGACGCCTTTGGCCTAGCAACCAGTATTATGAAGACGTCGGTAAGTAATTTGGGCGTCGGTGTAATTTACCGGCGCCTTTGGCCTAGCATCCAGTGAAAAAAACTTTCCGTTTTGACAACAGATACCGTAGGTGATCAAGAAAATTAGATCATGCAAAAAGTCAATCAATTGATGAGGAAGCGGGAGAGAAAGTTTTGGCCATGTTTATAAAGAATATAATTCAGCCAAAACTATTAAAAATAATGATAATAAAAATATACGGGGGCGGGGATTGCTAAAGTGTTTAGTTTAGTCCTCGGGCTTTGTGACCGAAAGGTCCTGGGTTCGGTTCTTGACAGGAGCAAGTTTTTTTTTCATTCTTAGATGTAATATTCTGCGTTTATAATTAACAGTGCTGCTTCTAAGGTGGCGTATGGAGTTAGTAACAAGTCCTATCCAAAACACGTGACAAAAGACCACACACCAAAAAAAAAATACTTTCGAGTACATAGACACATGGATTTTTCAGGGGTCTTGGTGGCGCGCAGCTAGTGTTATCGCTTGTTGAGTCAAGGTACGTGAGTTTGATAAATCGCACCGTCACCAGCCTCGTTTATCACACGTTAAAAGGTAAGGGCTGCGTCTTCCCTAGCTCGCACAAGTCTCTCGAGGACTTCTGAGGGTTGCTCGTAAGGGGCCGTTGGTCGATGGAAATAATAATTTAAACAACAACAACAATACTTTATTGTAATAAAAAATTCTTCCCCATTGACGAAGCATGAATACCGTATAAAAATATTGTATTTGAAATAAAAATAGGTTTAGATTCCAATTTAAGATTAACAACGATAAAATATTCAATATTTTTTTATTTTTTTGTGTTGTGGCATCGACTGCTATGGCCATTAGCCACGTGTTCTGGGTAGGTTGTGTTACTTGCCACTTTAGGAGCAGCCCTGTTAATTTTTTACGCAACCGTGAATCGTGGAATATTATTCTCAGTCAGCAACGAGATTCGACCATTCAGAAAAATGAAAAAAACTTGCCCTGGCCGGGAACCGAACCCGGGACGTTTCGGTCACCTGGCGCTTGCGCTATCTACTGCGCTAATCCCCGCTACTCAATAAATATTTATTTTTGTGAAACGTTTTCATGACATATGGAAATGCTATGTATTTATATACATTTGACAATACGGGTCACACTATAAAGAAAGAAAGACATTTATTCGTCTATGAGAATTTTACATCATACATAATAAAATATAAAATGTACAATCCTATCCGACTAGTCAGCTTATGATAAAAAATAAAAATTTAAAGAATACAAGAAAAGCCAAAAACGCTAGAAATGTGTTAAAATACATAACAAATTTTCAAAATTTGAGGAATTCCTCCACACTATAAAATAAATGGTCAGCCAAAAAAGTCTGGACTTTTTTTCTTGAAGATTTTATTTGTTTTTGATTGTACACCCTTCTGAATATTCATTATGTTACTGAACTTATTGAAGCACTTGACTCCAATGTGCATTGCTGAATGTTGACCTATACCTAGCCTTGATAAATGTTGATAAATATTTTTTTTATATCTTGTGTTATATGATTTGTTATATATCTTGTGTTATATGCGCACATACAACAGCGATAGTATTTTCGACTGTACATAGTCACAGTAGAATTTTTCAGTTTTTTTGGAACGATTCACCGTACGGTATATATCATTTCATAGTCATTAGTATAACGAAGGATATTTGCACGAATACAGACCAATATAATACTGAGGTACCTGAAGTATATTGTAGAGCACGCAGAAAGATTCCTAAAACAGTCGTCTCAAAATTCTTATGAGCTGTAATATTATGGTATATAGTTCAACATTTCTTTGATAGTTTTCTTACACATCTTTGTAAACATTTGGGCACCCCGAACATAGTTTGGCAGGTGGTTATACATTTTTTTTAAACAAGGAATTCATCACAAGAGACGTTCTGGGTATCAGAAATTTCAAACTATTTTATTAGTATTAGAGTACGCAGAAAGATTCCTAAAACAGTCGTCTCAAAATTCTTATGAGCTGTAATATTATGGTATATAGTTCAACAGTTCTTTGATAGTTTTCTTACACATCTTTGTAAACATTTGGGCACCCCTAACATAGTTTGGCAGGATGTTTATAAATTTTTTTTAAAACAAGCTAATAGTAGAGTATTGTTTCGATTCGGAAAGTCGGGAACACCTGTAGACTGGTTACGAGGTTTTTGCCTCGTCGTCAGTACAGGGCAGGTCACTACAGACATCTTTGAGTCCATGTGTTCCTTGTCCGAACCATTTCATCATTCTGCTCAATTGGTTACTCTGGTCTCACGTCAATGACACTGGTGTGAGCTGCTCCACCTACATAACGGGTTAAGAGTGTGAAGTCTGAATCAAAAGAATCGGATACTAATATTCCTCTACACATGTATATTTCTTGAATAATATTGTTCTGAAAAAATCGGTAGGCAGATCTTTAAAATCACTCAGGATATATTTTCCAGTGCACTTAAAATTGGTCATAACTCTGCTAAAAATTATCGGAGAAGGAAAAGGGAAAGTTCATATCGTTTCTGAAGATTTCTCATGCAAATATAATATGCTAGTATTTGAGTACCTAAAATGTGTTTTGTCGCACTTCACGAAGATGTTTGCGGATAATCCGAAAATCATGAATGATTCAGTAAATATGGAATTATTATACTGAAGCAGCAACCCTTATATATGCAACAATTTCAAAGTAGTGTGACAGGTCCCACTTATACATGCCAAAAAAAAACTTTGTTTTACTCCTGCCTCATTTTAACTTACTCATAAAATCGGCATTCTCTTCACTAGATGTTGAAAATAATCGCTTATTTATATCCTGCATATGTATATATATTTAATAACACTAGAGTGAAGTGCAAACCTCAAGTTTGAAATCACATACTTCAATTTTTATGTAGGATGTGTATGAGCGATTATTTTCAACATTTACTGAAGAATCTGCTGGGTTTATGGGTTAGTTGAAAACTGAGGCAGGAGTAATATCCAGTTTTTTCTTTGGCATGTATAAGTGAGACTTGTCTCACTAGTCTTAAATCGTTGCATATGGTCCAAAGAGGGTACTGATTTCTGCTTCAGTATAATTATTTCATATCAACTAAAATATCCCTGACTTTCGGATCTTCCGTAAATATCGTAGAAGGGATATGTGAAGTGGGACAAAACACATTTTAGGTAGTCAGATACTCACATGTTATATTTGCATGAGGAAGTAAGTCTTCAGGAACGACATGCACTTTTTCTTTTCCTTCTACCATAATTTTTAGCAAAGTTATGACAAATCTAATTTTCAGCCCTGCCCGAACTTGCAGTGGCGGGTTTGCGCGAGCATGAAATGTGACTGAAAATCATCCTTGTGGAGAATTGAATTATCTCTCAACCTATTGAAATCGTTTTTTGATAAATCTTATATTTTCTGAAATAACAAAAAAAAAATTATATTTGATTAAATAAAAATTCCACCCCTGATTTTTTGGTAAACATTTTTTTTTTCTAATAATACATGATGTCGAGATGTCATGTACCGAATTTCAGAGTGCTACAATTCATTCTTCACTTTTTGTTCGAGTTTGTCTGTCGTTACTGGATTATTAAGTAAGACTATTTAAATATTTCGAAAGCTTCAAACTTTTTTACCCTTCCCAAATTGGATTTCTAGATTAAAATCACTACTTTATATCCTGGAAAGCATAATGGAAGATTTGAAAAGTCATGAACATTCATTATTGACCATGTGCGACCCCTCAAAGGCCTTCAACTTCTTATGAGATGTTATAAAAAAATTGCATTCTCTGACATGAGAGGCAAGCCTTCAAAATTATATAAATCTTATTTAGAATGTAACGAAACATCAATCAGACCAGGACGTAAACAACCGAACGTTTAATAATTGCAGTGATTAAGATGCTTGATAGACACTAGAGGAATATTTCGTAATATTTTGTAATTGTCTAGTTTCAAAGAAGTACATTCTTAACTGTTTTCTTCCGCTTGTGGATTTATGTTTTCCTTGTCTATACTTATTTTATTGTTTTGGTGGGTTTCAACTGCACCTGCGGCAGTCACCTTCAGTGGTGTGGTCGAAGTACTTTTCTTGATTTATCAACTGAAACTGAGTTAAAGTTGAAAACGTTTGGAGATTTTAACCACATAAAACCATGGCAAATCTCGGTAACCAACAAAGACATTGACGCCTACATTTCTATACTTATTTTATTGTACCTCTGCATTGTGTCGTGTATTAGTATCATATAATATTTTGCACAGTTACAAATGAATATTAACTATCATTATTCCACGCTTCTTTTTCAAATGCTACTGATTATAAAGAATCCTAACATCAAAGCCTGGAATGCCATATTCACAGACGCTATCGTCTCGCTGAATAAATTATAGATCACAACTGAACTTTCTTTTCTCTTTCAGCATTCTCTTCGCTGACATATGCGGGTTCACGACCCTCTCTGATCAGTGCACGGCTGAGGAACTGGTCCGCATCCTAAATGAACTGTTTGCTCGGTAAGTTAACCTTCCAAAATAGGGGTGATCGAACTGAAATTTTATCATGTTGAACCGAACTGAACAAAAGAGGAAAATATATATTGATTGAAAGTTTCATTTTGTGGAGGAAAGTCGTTTCTTGATATTTTTTAGAATGCCTTCCACGGTATAGAAGAAGCGCAAACAAACCAATCGATAACCTACTGCGTACAAAATTCCCGTTTTCAAAGGATTATTTAATCTTGTCAGAAATTAATCGTATTCTGAATAATTTGCTTATCTAAAAAAGTAAGTCCAAAATACCTTAAACTTCTGAAATCGAGAAAAACGTGATTTAAACTAGTGAGGCAAAATTCTCTATTTGACTACGAAAGAGACAAATAGAGGACTGTCAGCTGTCACAACATGGCGGTCATTGGGGGAAAAACAAAGCATTTGACATTTAATGAAATGAAAATTCCGTTTTTTGTGGGTGTTAGTGGATAATTACGATTTTTATAAACTTTACAGACATTAAGGCCATTAAGTGATTCACGTAGCCTTATGGAAAATGGGTTCAATGGGTTTTTTTTGTTCAGTTTGGTTTGTTTGTCCCCCATTGACATTGTTCCGCAACTGTCATATTACATCACTGACAGTGCCCTATTGTTGGAATTAACTCTCTGAGCATTTGCTGAAATGAATGTATTATGTTAAAAATGATTTATTTCTTTCTCTAGAAATTATGTGGTTGCCATTTGAAAAAAATCGTGTTTGAATAGCTTTCGCGATATTAATTATTATTTTGAAATTCTGACCACAATGTATAATGTTTCTGACCTCTCCTCGTCTATCGTAAACGCTGCTCCTACATTGGACCCGACCCGGCCAGACCAGATCAGTCCCGACTCGGTGCTCTTGGGTCTGAAGAAAACAAACATATGACGCACTGGACCTACACTGGAGCCAGTGCTCGTTCCGTGGAGGGGAGTCGAGTCTGACCTGTCTGACAACAAGTTTGGTTTTTCTTCCAGTTGCATGGAAGCTGTGGTCGAGGTGGTGCGTTTCTTTCAACAATATTATTTTAACCCGGTTTTTTTGTCAGGCCGGGTCGAGTCCAATATAGGAGCGCCGAGTCAGGACTAGTCTGGTCTGGCCGGGTCGAGTCCAATATAGGAGCGCCGAGTCAGGACTAGTCTGGTCTGGCCGAGTCGAGTCCAATATAGGAGCAGCCTAGGAGCGCCGAGTCAGGACTAGTCTGGTCTGGCCGGGTCGAGTCCAATATAGGAGCAGCCTAGGAGCGCCGAGTCAGGACTGGTCGGGTCTGGTGGCCGCTTCCAATATAGGAGCAGTCTTATTTAAACTATCAAACTGACACTATTTCTGATTATTCAACGAGTTATCGATGTACAACCCGAATATTTGGAGTAGGTACTTAGTATAGTATACAGTACGGCTTTTAATACTCCCCCCCACCTGTTAACTTTGAAGGGTTCGATGTAGAAACATGAATAGAAAACAGTTTCGAGGGTTTCACCAATACTACTTTTTGAGATAACAAGTATAGTGATTGCTCAATAAGGGGCGCGGGGGGCTCATCAAATCAAAATTTTTAAATGGCATGAGGGGGTCAAGTGGTACATCGTTGAAAAGAGTATTCAATTTTCTTACAACCATCCAAATATTTTTGAATTTTGTTCATAATTATTTTCTCTAATTTCGATTTCTTTGCCTTAAGTTAATGTGCCCTCAGCGCCACCTGTCGAGTAATTGCAATGTTTCTTCTCTCAAAAAGTAGTACGGGTAATACCATTCAAAAAATTTTTGGTTTCATTGTTCCACATCAAGCCGTTCAAATTTTTCGGGGTATGAGTAGTATTCAGATCCGCATTTATATTTGATATTTCGAATTTGAATTGCAAAAAAAATATTAACGAAACCAAAAAAAAATGAAATGGTTATGAAGAAAATGGAATTTTCTTTCCGACGATGTGCTACTTGACCCCCCAAGCCATTGGAACGATTGATGATATTTCTGAAGAGCATCTACCATGAAAATATCTATAAAACAGATACAGATCGAAACATCGCAGACAGGTGCGATGTTCCAGAGAAGTAAGCAAGCTTGTGAACGAAATGCTTGTGAACGACGAGACGAATGGCTTTCTTTTGAACCGAATCTAAAAGTTTCAATGTGCGTTTGGGTGCTGCATATATGGGAACAGTATTCCAAAACAGGTCGAATATGTGCCTTATAAATTATAATCAGTTGACGAGAAGTAAAATACTTTTTGGGGCGAAACAGAAACCGGAGTTTTTGAGAGGCACTTTTGGCAATGGAACTCACATGGTCCTCCCATAAGAGGGTACTGCTGATGGTAATACCGATTGATGTGAAGAAGGAACAGTGTTGGTGCTAGAATGGATCCCTGTGGAACACCAGGATTTATTGGTAGAGTATCAGATGATACTCCATCTACTACCACGTGGAGAAATTGGTCTGAGAGAAAGCTAGATAGCAAGGAACACAACTGGGGAGGTAAGCCTTAAGATGAAAGCTTGGCTATGAGTCCTTGGTGCCAAACGCGATCAAATGCCATGGAAATATCTAGTGCAGCGGCCAAAGTTTCACCATACTTTTCGATAGAATGATGCCAACTATATCAGACATAATCAAGCAGGTCACCGGTTAATCTCTGGTGCCGGAATCCATATGACGTGGTGTTTCACACTGTCAAGAAAGTGAATTTTGCCATCAGCAACGTAATGTTGGCGTTTACTGATAAATGTATCTAATCATTGTATCACTCAATTAATCACTTCAAATACAATTCGTACTTCAAAATATTCAAGAGTTTAACTTCCTTCTGCACAATTACAAATCGTCTCAGCTCAACAGAATAAAGCTCCCGCTTCGCGGTCGGTTTATTTAAACTATTATTAAACTGTGAAACATGTTATCGATGTATAACTCGAATATTTTGTATTGCTTATAGTATCTCCATTGATTATTTTTTCGTATGATTTTCAACCAATAGGAACGTCAAATTTCGAGTATACGTGGTTAAACATAGAGTATAGAGTAACTCCACCAATCAGAAATTTAGAAACATTTCAATTTCTGTAGTAACCAATTCATATTGTTACATACAAACAATGTGCGGCGTAAATTTTTTATGTTTTTCTTATCATTGTCTCAAACGAGCTCAAAAAATAATCGCAACAAGTGCAATCCGTACTTCAAAATATTCAAGGTCATACGTCTCATCACAATTACGAATCGTGCCAGTTTAATAGAATTAACCTGTAAACTCTGTAATCAGTGTGTAACAAGTTCAACCCGAATATTTTCAAGTACTTTATAGTATTACTACTGATGAGAACCAGTTGACAGTTGACAACAACGTTACATCCAACTTGCCCAATAACGTCATTGTTAACAAGCTTGTTTGACACTGAAACAGTTGAATTATGTGTCTGAGACATGACAAGAATTGAATCGTCTATACGCTCTGGTGATGTCTCAAAATGCATAATATCACGACTTTCCTTCAAACATGCTCTTCGGACGTAATCATTTCTAACGCCATTGGTGTATGAATGCCAGTGAAAATGAGACTTTCTGATATCGACATCACTTGCAAACAACTTACTTTTTTGAATAATTATTCTGGGGCACAGGGTATATTTTTTTGATTTCGTTTTCAGGTTTGATCGACTGGCCGCAGAACACCACTGCCTCCGCATCAAGCTGTTGGGAGATTGCTACTATTGTGTTTCCGGTTTGCCGGAAGCCAGACCTGACCACGCTCATTGCACCGTCGAAATGGGATTGGACATGATCGATGCCATAGCGTGAGTAATTCCACTTTGTCCATACTGCATGGTGTATAATTGTAAAACGCGCGTCTTTTAAAGAGATGTGGAAAGTCTCGCAATGTCACATTATCGCAAACTTTGTTGTTTCGTGAAACGGTTTATTTGCGAAGGACCACCCCTTGAGGGGATATTTGATATACTTTCTCAAAAAGCGTTTTTTATTAATAGTTATTGTAAGTAGAAAAATCAATACATGTCAAAAATTCAAAAAATTCTCGTTATCTTATTGTCTTGACAACAACAACTCCTTTTTCTTTCTTCGCCGTTACTAGTTTTTTTTTTCACTATTCAACTCTTCTTTTTTTTTCTTTCCCAACGTAACCGAACTAACTCTCTAAGTCTTAACATGCCGCCCGCGTTGAAAAGTTCGACTTTTCAAAATAAATTGTTGCTGACGGAAACAACATAAACATTAACGATTGCAATTCCAAATTATAGTTCATTATCTTCAATAGGTAACACACATATTTTTGACAGTGATCTTTTAAGAATGTTTCCGTTTGCTAAACGCACTGAAACCACTCGAACAATGTCATCTGCACCTTTATGAAGTTCAGTAACACGAGCCATAGGCCATCGTAATGGTGGCATATTGTCTTCCACTAGCACTACTAACGCGCCTACTTTGACTTGGTTTCCAACGTCCTTTTTCCATTTGGTGCGGGTTTGTAAATTCGAAAGATATTCTCTAGACCAGCGATTCCAGAACTGTTGATAGATTTGCTGCAGTCTTTGATATCTGGATAAACGGGACAGTTTAATATCTTTCACGTCTTCTTCTGGTGAACTGGCAAGTGAGTCGCCAATAAGGAAATGTGAGGGAGTAAGGGGTAAGTAATCATTTGGATCGTTGGAGATAGGAACGAGAGGACGTGAATTCAAACATGCCTCTATTTGAACAAGCAATGTATATAATTCTTCAAAATGCAAGGAAGCATCACCTAGAATGCGTTTCAGATGAAACTTCGTTGATTTTACTGCGGCCTCCCATAAACCTCCTAAATGTGCTGATCGCGCTGGAATAAAATGCCAGTTTATCTCATCATTTGCCAAAAATGAGAACACTGTATTATTATGACTTTTGTCATTGATCAGATTATATAACTCAATAAAATAGTTGTTGGCTCCTACAAAGTTTGATCCGTTATCAGAATAAATGTTACTTGGTTTTCCTCGTCGAGAACAGAATCTTTTCAAAACATTAAGGAAACCATTCGTGCTTAAATCGTTAGCTAACTCTATATGAACTGCACGTGTCGAGAAACAAATGAATATGCATATATACGTTTTAACTAGTTTTCTTTGGCGTAGTGTACCTTCTTTAACTTGAATTGGACCAGCGTAGTCCACACCACAATTTGTGAATGGCCTACTGGGTGTTACTCTGGAACGAGGTAACTCTCCCATTAGAAACTTACTAGGTTTTGGATTGACTCGATAACATTTTACACACGATCGTATTACATGCTTCACCATATTTTTTCCATTCACAGGCCAAAATTTCAATCTAATAATTGCTAGTAAATTCTGAGTTCCGGCGTGTAGATACTTTTCATGTTCTTCTAAAATAATCAGTTCGGTTAATTTATGTTTATACGGTAAAATTATTGGATGCTGTTGATTAAAATCGATTTTCGAATTAGATAGGCGTCCACCTACTCTTAGAATATTAGTAGCATCTAGAAAAGGGTGCAAATTCAAGATTTGGCTGTTATTATTTACATTGGTGGATTTTTTAAGATCTGAAATTTCTTGATAGAATGTTTCTTGTTGAGCCAGTTTTATCAAATTTGAAACTGCATCATTTAGCTCATTCGATGTCAAGTTTTTTGAAGTTATATTTCCTTTCATTTTAAGGCGATTTATAAATCTATAAATGTAGGCCGTTACTCTACGTAACTTGACAAATTTTGAATATCTATCAAAAAGTTTCAAATCATTCGAGTTATTTGTGACCTTCAATACAATTTTTGACTTTTTAATTCCTGGTAGATTTTCTATATCAGGAATGGATTCATCTTTTTTAACATCTATGTAATTTTTTAAAAACGATGGACCGTTAAACCATATTTTATTTTCTGCTAAATCTTTCGAACATAAACCTCGTGAAATTATATCTGCTGCGTTATCCTTACTTTTAACATGTCTCCAATTTTGTATGTCTGAAATTTCCGTGATTTTTGCGATACGATTTGCTACAAATGTTTCAAGATTACATGGTTCAATTTTCAACCAATCTAATACTATTTTTGAATCCGTGAAATAAATTGTCTTTGAAATATGAATTCTCAAAGTATTTTTTACTTTAAAAACTAATTCTGCGAGCAATAGCGCTGCTAGTAATTCGAGTCGAGGTAGAGATTGTTTTTTAAGTGGTGCTACTTTTGATTTCGCTGTTAAAAGTCTAATATGTTTTTCGTTATTATTGTTTATAGAGCAGAGATAAATACAAACTCCGTAAGCTTTTTCTGAGCTATCCCCAAACCCATATAATTCAACTACGTTCGAATTCTCTACTAGTACATGTCTGTTAATTTTTATTTCATTCAAATAATGTATTTGTGAAACAAAATCTATCCAAATCTCTTTCAAATCTGAGGGTATTTCTTGATCCCAATCTAATTTTAAGTGCCATAATTGCTGTATCAATAGTTTTGCCTTTATTATTGCTGGGCCGACTAAACCGAGTGGATCGAAAATTTGTGATAAAACTGATAAAACTGTACGTTTTGTAATTTTATTTTCATTTACTGAAAGCTTTATTGTATACTTCAATTCATCATTGTTTGCATCCCACGTAATACCTAATGTTTTGAGTTCTTTTTCATCGTGAAATAAAACTAATTTTTCATCTTTGCTATCACTGGTATTCAAAATATAGTTTAAAATTACCTTACTATTTGATGACCATTTTCTTAGTTCAAATTTTGCCTCCGAGAAAATGTCAGTTAATTCGTGATAAATATCTATCGCTTCTTGCTCTGAGTCTACGCTTGTTAATAAATCATCCATATAGAAAGAATTTTCGATAATCTCCGAAGTACGAGGATATCTCAATTTATTCAACAGTGCTAATTCTTTCAAACATCTCGTTGCTTGAAATGGGGCGCTTGAGGTACCATAAGTTACAGTATTTAGTTCGTAAACTTTTATACTCTCATTTACGTTTGACCTCCATAATACTTTTTGATAATTACGCTCATCTTGATCGATTAGAATGATTCTATACATCATTTTGACATCTGCGCTCAAAACAAACTTTTTTAATCGTAAACGCAGTAAAATTGAAAAAAGATCTTCCTGTATAGTTGGACCTACTGAAATTATATCATTAAATGAGATACCTGTGCTAGTTTTAGCGCTTGCATCGAATACCACTCTGCATTTTGTTGTGATTGAATCTCTTAACACAGCAGTGTGAGGTAAAAAATATGAATTTGTTTCGCTCGAATTATCTGATTCTAAAGTACCTTTCAAGCTCATATGTTCTAAAGTTTCATATTCATGCATGAATTCAATATATTGTTGTTTTAATTCTTCGTTTCTACCTAACCGTATCTCTAAATTTTTAAATCTTTTCAAAGCTGTAGCTTTTGAGTTTCCTAATTGATTTTCAAAATTTTGTTTAAACGGATACTTTACTATGAATCTACCGTCATTGTGTCGTTTTGTAGTGGCTTTGAAATATTCTTCGCAGTATTTTTGTTCCTTCGAAAGTATAGTTTTGTTTTCAAATTCTTCGATTTGCCAAAATTTAGTTAGTAATTCATGTAATTCATTGTTATCTACTTTTATCGAGAGATTACAAATAGCCTTTTGATTTCTAATCTCATCTGAAAATAAAGCTCCGGTAAATATCCAACCTAAACAAGTTTCTTGCATTACAGGCATATTATTACCTAACCTAATTTTTCCGTTTCCGAGTAGATCATAGAAAATCCCTGCACCTAACAACAAATCTATCTGCTTCGGTACATTAAACTGTTCATCTGCTAAGTCAATTCCTTTCGGATAATTTATGATTGATTTACTGAATCCTACCAAAGGTAATTTTTCTGTTATTATCGGTAAAACTAAAAATGACAAACTTCGCATGAACATTCCGAATCTAGATTTTATTTTAGCATAAGTCTTATTCGTAATTCTTGTTTCGATTTGATTGATTCCTGATAAGGGTATATTTATTTTTTCACATTTCAATTGCAATTTTTTACAGAGTGATTGACTTATCAAATTCGATTGACTTCCCGAATCGAGCAAAGCGTTACATTTAAACCATCTTCCGTTATAATCTTCAATTAAAATTGTCGCTGTCGATAGCAGTACTTGATTTGTCTCAAAACTCGAGTAAGAATATGTTACGTTTTTATTTTCGTTCAAAGAATTGTCATTTTCTCTGTTCAAACTGAGTTCGTTATAATTTTCATGATTTGCTTCAATATCCTGACCGAAAACACACATTGTAGATCTGAAACTCTGTTCTGGTTGCACTCTCTCAGAAGTTGTTGGGGGTTCAACCAGAAGATTTTCTTTTCGAATGTCGTTTCTATGGTTTTCTGAGGATGTTGAAGCTGTGTTACGGTAGTTGAAATTTCTTGTAGAATTGTTTGAATTTTGATAGTTATCGACGTGTAAAGCTGTATTATGTTTGAACTTACATTTTTTACACCCGCTTGACATACATTCAGGTTTTGCATGTCCAGATCTGAGACAGTTGCTACAGAGCTTATGTTTTCGAATTTCATTATATTTTTCGGATAGCGATAAACTATTAAATCTCGGGCAATGGTAAATAAAGTGATGCTCATTACAAATATAACAATTACTCCTATGATTGTTTTCTGTCAACGAATATGCAACTTTTTTGTTATAGGAATTCTGAGAGAATTCTTTATTCTGAAGTTTAGATGACTGATTTTCGCGATAATATCCTCTACTACCTGTTTTTGATTCATTATGGATAGCTTCAAGTGAAAAGCATTTTTTAGTTAAAAATTCTGTTAACTGGTTTAGTGTAGGTAAATTTTGATCCGATTGCTTATTTTCCCATTCTCTCTTAGTATGATAATCTAATTTTTGTAGAATTATATTTATCAATAACATATCCCAGTGACTAACTGGTAACTTAAGTTTCTCTAAAGCAGATTTATGTTGATGAACTGAGTCTAATAAAGCTCTGAGCTGATCTGGTGATTCTTTTGTTACACTAGGCAAGTTGAATAAAATGTTATTGATATGATGGTTGATGATAGCGCGTTTGTTTTCATATCGTTTCTGTATCAATTCCAAAGCTATACTATAATTGTCTGCTGTGACATCTAAGGAATCGATCAATTTTAATGCATCTCCTTTGCAGCATAACCTTAAATATAAAAATTTATCGATTTCACTTAAATCTTTGCGATCATGTACCACCGAATAAAAAATGTCTCGAAAACTGTACCACGTTTCGTATTTACCATAAAAACTGGGTAACCCTAACTCAGGAAGTTTGGAAACTGCATTTAATTTCGTTGGAAGTGATGGGTTTTTACTGTTCTGAACTTGATTTTCTTTGTTTTCAATTTTTTTATTTTGATCTGCAATGATTCTTTTTGCTTTTGAAATAATAGAATAGAATTCTGATTCTGTACCTAATCGATTCACCTCTTCATTGGGAAGTAAATATTCTAACCGTGTTTGTATTTTATCAAAGTCCGAAAAGTCTTCCTCAACGCTTTTCAATCTGATCTCGACTTGAAAAACGTCGCTAATGTCACCATCTAAAAAACTGACAAATCGAGATAATCTGTCACATATGACTTTACGTGCATGAATATTTTCCGAAATTTCACCTTCGTGGGAGTCATTCTTCTTAGGAGATACTTTTGGTGGCATTTCTGGATAATGATGAGATAAGGCTTTTACCTATTTATCAATTATAATGTGAGCGAGTGTAGAATAAACAAAATCAACAAAGTTTCAACCAAATGACAAACTAGGAAATGTATATTTTTTTTCGATTGCGAGACGAGTTTTACGATTCTGATAATACGATAGTAACAAGAACAAGGTGAGTAAATGTATTTCTTTTTGAGACGAGTTGGATATACGAGTATGTAACGAGAAATTGTAACGTAATACGTGAAATTACTTAACGAGTCTGTATCGATATAAATCTACTATTTGCTAAACTAAAAAGAAACTACTGACATGTTTGAATCAGGATAGTAACTGGTAATGATAGGAAGAAAGGAAGCGACATAAAACGAGCTCACAATTTCGTAGGTTGACTCCTTTCAGTATCTGACGGCTGCTGGCTGCTCCAATCTGACTATATAATCCGGCTCGATGTGACCATGTTGTTTCGTGAAACGGTTTATTTGCGAAGGACCACCCCTTGAGGGGATATTTGATATACTTTCTCAAAAAGCGTTTTTTATTAATAGTTATTGTAAGTAGAAAAATCAATACATGTCAAAAATTCAAAAAATTCTCGTTATCTTATTGTCTTGACAACAACAAATCCTTTTTCTTTCTTCGCCGTTACTAGTTTTTTTTTTCACTATTCAACTCTTCTTTTTTTTTCTTTCCCAACGTAACCGAACTAACTCTCTAAGTCTTAACAAACTTTGTTAGTATGATTGTGACTTTGTGGATCTACGTAGCCTCCAAGTATAGAGCAAAGCAGAAATAACATTATAGAAATGAAAAGTTAGAAATGGATTGGAGAAGAAACAAAAGAAAAAGGAAGAGTAAAATAAAATAAAAAAGACCTGAAATTGAACCATATTCCAGAAGAATAATAAATAAAAACAAGTAGGTAAGACAGGTTTTTAATGACAAGCAGAATTACATTTGAATGTACCTTGGATGGAGTTTGGCCTTCCAAGAGAGTTTCGTTGTCCTTCGACAAACGATAGTTCAAATAAGAGATTTAAAATTTTGTTTAAAAAAATATCGAATGAATTTTGATCATTTACTTTCCTCAGAGCAAATTTGAATTCTTAAGATCTTCAGAAAAATCTGCCAAATGCTTTAGTCCAAACATAAAACAGAAGAAAATTTTTTTCGTCTTGAAGCAACTTTTTTTTCTTTTTTATCCCTTGTCATTATTAAACTATGTCGAATAAAGTACAGTGACTATTGAAAATTCTCTGGGACCGAGGCTAGGAATTATAGATCCCAGGTACGGCCTTTCGTAAGATGAGATTAAAATACCACAAGGAAAACTGAAGCAGAGGCCTCTAGAACTCATTCGAAGGCCCGATGGCGCCGACTAGAGGAAGCCCAAGCATTATTCCACTGAAATGCCAAACCAAGATGGCGCAGACGGGCACCCCGGAAAAGGGAACCAGCGGAATAGAAGGTACCCCCATACAATCAGCCTATCGTAAGAGGTGACTGTTAGACCACACCTACGAGGGGAACTGAAGCAGGGACCTCTGGAACCCTTGCGGAGGGAGCGCATTTCAGAGAGGCCCCAAAGTGCCTCTGAGGTACAACCCTAGGTGCGGAGGCAGGCATCCGGCAAAAACGATTCAGAAACCACTGAAGGTACGCTCAAAGCAAAAGTTAGCAGAGGAACCTCCCAATGGACAGGAGGAACCTTAACAGGTACCTCCATCTGAACCTATACATGTGGGTGCACAATGGGTCCGACCTGGGAGGCCTACGTGCAGGGGCTTTGAAACCCGCCTATCCGCGCTAGAAGAAGAAGACTCTTGGAAAGTTCATCAATTTTCCAAACGAAGTGTTCAAGTGAGAAAATTACTGGGATATGAAAAATCGAAGTACTTTTATAAAACATACATTTTTCAACTCCAAATTCCACTAGGATATATATTTTTTTATTTACGACTAATATATAATATAAGTATTATACTTGTGGTTTTTGAAGTATAATGCCATATATTAATCCCTTAGGGAATAATGGCGAGGGATTAATAGTCTTTATTCCCTCTTGTACTCCTATCACAAAATTTCTCAAATTAAATAATACCATGGAAACAATATAACCAAACTCAAAAGTGTCAGTGTCAAACACGTAGTGTTTGTGTATTTGTATTAAAATGAAATTATACAATTAGCTGCAGCAACAACATCTACCTTAATACCAGAAACATCGAAATCCATTTATAATAAAACGTACGCATCGTTCAACGAATGGCGTCTTCGAAACAAGGCAAACTCTTATTCCGAAAATGTTCTGCTGGCCTATTTCGCTGAATTGGGTGCAAAATACAAGCCATCTTCATTATGGTCATTCTATTCAGTGATTAAATCTGTGTTGAAGATAAACCATGACGTTGATCTGGAAAAATATAAGAAATTACGAGCGTTTTTAAAAAGAAAATCTGAAGGATTTCAAGCAAAGAAATCTTCCACTCTGACCCCGGAAGAAATTAGGAAATTTATTGACAGAGCTCCTGATGAAATTTTTCTTTTGCATAAGGTAAATGTTCATATTTAATCTGATCTATTCTTATTTGATTCAGGTTAAATTAGTTATTGGAATTATGGGCGCTCAAACGAGCTTTATGAAATGAAGATAGAAGACGTGAAGGATTTCCAAACAGAGTTATTGATAACAATACCCAAGACTAAAACTAAAATTGTACGAAAATTCACCATAAACAGTACGTTTTACAATATTGTAAAGAAGTACATCGATCTCCGTCCGTCACATGTAGAAACCAATTCATTCTTTCTAAATTATCAAAAATCGAAATGTACAATACAACGTATAGGAAAAAACAAATTTGCAGACATTGGTAGACAAATTGCCAAATATTTAAACTTGCCAAATCCTCAAAGTTATACAGGCCATTGTTATCGCAGATCATCTGCCACTCTGTACATTGATGGAGGAGGCGATATAACTGAATTGAAGCGTCATGGGGGCTGGAAATCTACCCAAGTAGCTGAAGGATACATTGATCAGTCTATGAGAAACAAAACAACTACAGCAGATACTATTGCCAAACAGATAAATAGTAATGAAGCAACTTCTTCTTTTACAGCAACCGAAATTCCAAATATTCGTGTTGAAAACTCTTCCAAAGTTAATCATAATTCACTACCAATTCAGTTTATTAATTGTACTATCACTAATTTAAATGTTATTGACAAATACATTTTTTAAATTTAATTCCTCTGTTTCTTTTGTATCAATCGACGCATTTCAACATAATTTCTACTTGAACCATTAAAAAATGGCGCGTATTGGTGTAGTCCAAGGAAATTGTGCACGCTAATTCCCAAAAATCATAACTGGTTCCTCTAATACCCAAGTAATTTCCGAGTAATACCCCGAACTATTGTCACTAATGCCCAAGTAATTCCTCTTATAATTCCTCTTATAAGTTAAGTACTATTTTGAAGAGCTTTTTTTTTCTTATGATTTCCTCCAGTGTTCTCTAATTTCCGAATAATTCTTGTAATTCCCTTTTTTGTCCTTTACGCAATAATTTCTGTAATATTTGAGTAATACCTTGAATTCCCGACTAATGCCCATAAATTTTCAACTAATACCCCTACACTAATACTCAATAATTTCTATCTAATACACCTACTTCTATTCTATTTACTTCATTTAGTGCCTCATTATTACAAGATTTCGTTCCTGTCCGTTTGTTGGGTGGAAAATTCATGCTTGAATCACAATTCTGAGTTGACACAGTCTTTTGTTTTGATTAGATACCTATAGTTCAGTTTTAATATATTGACTGTCTAAACTCTATGATCCGGCATTTTTTTTTCCGACTCCATCTTGGATTTGTAATTATTGTTTCATGGTTTACTGTATTCTACTAGTCAACTCATACATTTGATACTCATATTGGGATGTTGGAAAGAAATATGTATTCCACCATTTTGTGGCGGCGGCCATCTTGGATTTATAATTTTTTCATGATGTACTGTATTCTATCAATCAAGCCCTTCATTTGATATCATTATTGAGGAGGTTATGGAAAAAAAAATTAGTTTCCAGCCTTTTTATGGCGGCGGCCATCTTGGATTTGAAGTTTTTTATGATATACTGTATACTACTAGTCAAGTTTTTCATTTGATACTCCATACATTTAATTTTATTGTCATCAGAGCTAAAGGTGATGAATGTTTAGACCTTAATGACTCAGAATAGTGAAAATTATTCAGGTCAAGGTTTTTTGTTGTTTAACAATAGAGAAAAAATGAAAACTTTCAACGCCCTCTAGCGTCAAAACTAGCCTATAGAAAAATGTAAGCCCAATGGACTTTTTGTTTGGAATGACTTGGACTACAACATTTCAAAAATTCAGTCGATTCGACAGAGGGCCACTTTCCCTATTAAGGTGTGCGGTGTCCTTTGACCAAAAAAACAACAACAAACAGGACAAGCTAAATAAAACCGATTTATTAACAATCATTCCAATCGGTTGAAAAATGTATGTTTTACAAGGGTGCTTCCATTTTAAATGGGTCACACTGTGGAGATATGAAAAAAAGAATGAAAAGGAGAGGAAGGGTTGAAAAATGGGCTTCCGGACAATTGCCCGAAAACAATTTCCCGAAAGACAATTCCCCGAAAACAGTTGCCCGAATGGACAATTTCCCGAAACACAATTGATCGAATGTACAATTGCCCGAATAGACAATTTCGCGAAGAACAATTGCCCGAAAGGACAATTGACCGAAAAATGTATTTTATAAATTTGTAACCAATATTTTCGGAAAATTCTGTATGCTATTATTTCTAAGCGAAATCTGTAAAACACTTTTTCTTCGATTTGTTAGGTTTACACAATTGCTTTCCTTGAGCCGGTAACTTGGCTATTCAAGGTTTGCACTAGAAAATAACTTGAGGTGGACTGTAAGTAATACACCCGATAACTTCAAACGTATTTAATGCCTAACCATAAACCACTAGAACCGGCCGGGAGCATTAAACGTGTTATACAGGTGAACAAGTGTGGGCGAATGTATTTCAATTATTGTTCTCGATATTGACTACACAATAGCTGAATCAACACTGGGGCGGTGGCGCGCTATTGTCATTGTTCGCGCCGGGTTCACTTTGTCTGTCCAGAAAACACAACGGAAGAGGGTTGGCACTATTTACACCCGAAGGAACAGATTGCCTGCGGCGACCCGTTTTACACAGCATCATATTTAAGTCGCGCAGAGATTTATATTTCTATATGAATTTCGAGTGCTTAACATACTCCCGGCCCAAAAAGATGAGAAAAAAATACAGGGTACAGAATACTTAGCCTAAATACATGGGCACAAGGCCTCTGGGTTACACCAAGTCTTAACCTAGTACCTAATTGTCTTTCTCCGCGGATATCGGTAACGGGCATACCTTTACAACCGAGCGCTTGATAACGCCACTCGAAGTTTTGATGGACACCACCCGCACTACACCATCTGAGCCTGGGTGAACCGACACTACACGACCCAGTCGCCAACTATAAGGTGGCGCATTTTCATCGACGACCAGCACCATAGTCCCAATCGTAAGAACCCCCTGGCTCGTCTTCCACTTCGTCCTTTCTTGCAGCTGGGCAATGTACTCCTTAGACCATCGGGACCAAAACCTTTGTTTCATAGCCTCCAATTGTTCGTAATGAGACAGTCTATTTGTTGCAACCCCTTGGAGATCTGAATAGGGAAGGGAACTTAAGGAACGACCAATTAAGAAATGGGCAGGAGTCAATGCGTGTAAATCATTGGGGTCAACGGAAAACGGGGTCAAAGGTCTAGAATTTAGGATTCCCTCTATGTGAACAACAATCGTGTACAAACTTTCAAAGGTTAGCAATGAGTTTTTCACAATCCTTTTTAAGTGGTGTTTAGAGGATTTCACTCCAGCTTCCCAAATCCCACCTTGATGAGGGGAATAAGCTGGTATAAAAGACCATTTAACGTCAAAATCATTTGTTAACTCATCCTGAATGGTATTGTTATTTTCCTTTAAAAATTGTCCAAATTCCTTTAACTGATTATTTGCTCCTACGAAGTTGCTGCCGTTATCGGAATATACGTGAAATGGTTTTCCGCGACGAGCAATAAAGCGCTGAAATGTTTCTAAAAATGATAAAGTACTTAGTTCTGAAACAAGTTCTAAGTGAACTGCCTTTGTGGTCAAACAGATAAATAAAGCGAGGTAACATTTGCTGACCTTGCAACCTCGACCCTTGCGATCCTTAACCGAAAATGGACCAGCATAGTCCACACCTGTATCAGAAAATGGCAACCTTGGAGAAATGCGTGCTTCAGGCAAATTTCCCATTAATGGTATTTGAATTTTAGGTTTGAATCGGAAGCATACCACACATTCTCGAATTATACGCTTGGCAAGATTCTTGCCTGAAATAGGCCAGTAAGTTTCCCGAATCGATGCCAGTAACATTTGAGGCCCACAATGTAAGAGCTTGAAATGTTCTGCTCGGCAAATTAGATAAGTCAATGGATGCTTTGATGACAAAACAATGGGGTGTTTTTTATCAAAACAATATGAAGAGTTTTTTAATCTTCCTCCTACACGAATGACACCATCTCGCATAAATGGAGTGAGACTCAGAATTTTGCTTTTCATACCAACTTCTTGATGGTGATTTAGGTCAAACATTTCTTGACCGAATGTTTCACGTTGAGAAATTTGACAAAGCAAATGCATAGCACATCTGAGTTCGTCAACACTGAGAGAACCAGACAATTTTTCATTTTTCTTTTTGCAGTTGTTTATAAATCTTAAACAAAAGGCAAAAACACGTTTGAGTCGACATAAAGAGGAAAATCGATTAAAGGGAAATAGTTCGAGGTTGGTTTGAACAAATGTTTTTGTCTGTTTTCTGACTTCAGGTAAATCATTTACTGGAATCGATATGGAAATATCTTCAGGCCAAGTTTCCTCTGAATGTTTTAACCATGAGGGACCGTGAAACCATTTGGTCGAACTAATTAAATTTCTTGGCGACATCCCTCTTGACAAGATGTCGGCAGGATTCGAATTGGTAGGCACATATCGCCAATTCGAAATTTCAGACAACCGTTGTATGTCTGCCACGCGATTTCCAACGAAAGGTTGTAAAATCTTAGGGGGAGAACGAATCCAAGCTAATGCTACTGTGGAATCGGACCACAAATATTTACCATCATACCTGAGAGTTAATGAATTGGTGGTTTTCTCCAATAACTGTGTCAACAATAAGGCGGCACACAGTTCTAGTCTAGGGATACTTAATGGTTGGAGAGGCGCTACCCTGGTTTTTGAAGTGATCAAATTCACAAAAACTTTATTTTCTTGGGTTTCTATACGAAGATATAAGGCGGCACCATACGCTTTTTGGGAACTATCCGAGAATCCGTGAATTTGAATAGATATTGGATCTAAACAAGAAATATGTCTTGGAATTTTCAGATCATTGAGTTCCAAAATATTTTTTTTGAACTCCTTCCATTGATCTGATATATCTTTAGGGACTTCTTGGTCCCATGAAAGCTTAAGTGACCACAATGATTGCATCATTATTTTGGCACAAATGGTTATTGGACTGATGAGTCCAAGAGGATCAAATATACTTGCTGTTTCGGATAAAATGGTTCTTTTCGTGACTCTCTTTTTTTGGGGAAGAGGCCTAAGTTGAAAGGAAAAGGTATCTTCCACACAAGACCAACACATTCCTAGAGTTTTGCTTGTATCAGAGGGTGCAAAGAAAAAGGAATCAGTAGAAGAACTTACTGGCTTGAGACCTTCAAGTACCATAGGATTGTTACTCTTCCATTTTCTTAGTTCAAAACAGCCTGATTGAAGAATAGATGAAACTTGTTGGGCCAAAGAAATAATATCTTCCTTGGAGTCGGCACCAGATAGGAGATCATCTACATAGATGTCTCGTTTGATAGCTTGAGCTGCTTGAGGGTGAGAATTTTCGTGTTCAATCGCTAATTGAAGGAGACAACGAGTTGCCAAGAACGGTGCACTAGTTGTACCATAGGCTACTCGATTTATAGAATAAGTCTGAAGTTCATCCTCTGGACTTTCACGCCACACGATTAATTGAAGCGGTCTGAATTCATCTGCAATCTCTATCTGTCGATACATTTTACTTATGTCTGCTGAAACGACAAAGGCATGCTGCCTGAAACGTAAAAGGATTGAAAAGAGATCTTCTTGAACCGTAGGACCAGCAACTTGAATTGAATTGTAAGAATACCCTGATGATGACTCTGCAGAACAATTAAATACTACCCTTAATTTTGTAGTGATGCTCTCTTCACGTAAAACGCCATGGTGAGGAGAAAAATAAGTCACTTGATTTGGACTTGCATTGAAAAGTGTCATGTGGTCAGAATGTTTGTATTCATTCATGAAATCGCAGTACATTTCCCTTTGTTTGGGATTCACTGCAAGTTTACGCTCAAGCCCAAAGAACTGGCGTACAGCGAGCTCCTTTGAATCACCTAGTTTGGTTACAGGTTCCTTGAGGGGGATTGAAACCATAAATCTTCCTTCAGGCGTACGCCTGAAGGTCTTGGAAAAGTGAGTTTCTGCAAAATTCTCTTCGGTTGACAGATTGGACTCATTCGAGATTTCTTCGATTTCCCAGAACTTGGCAAGTTGGTTCTGTAAGTCGGAATTTTTTGAAAAATGACAAGACGTGACAACCCTGCGTGCGGAGCCTAAGGGTCCTGAAACTACCCAACCAAGTTTGGTCTTCTGTAGTACTGGGTTTCCCTTACCTAACTGAATGTTACCCTTTTCTATCAATGCCCAATAAGTGTCGGCCCCTATCAACATGTCTATTTTGTTGGGTTGGAAAAACGTTGGATCTGACAGCTCAATGTTAGATGGAATATTCAGAGATTTTGGGTTGAAACCGAAGCTTGGCAGCTTATCAGTGATTGCTGGAATGACAAGACAATGAAGGGTTGTTTGATAATCAGATAGTAAAGATTTCAAAATTACATTGCATGAAGTATTTAATCTTGATTGGCATTGCCCAATGCCGAGAACAGAAAAATTTATTTTTTCTTGTGCAAGTCCCAATTTGTCTATTAGGTCTTGAGAGATGAAATTTGACATGGAACCGTTATCAAGCAAAGCTTTACAAGTGTGTTCATTGCCCCTACTATCCAAAACGGATACTTGCGCAGTAGCTAACAGCACCTGATTCCCTGACGACAAGTTACAACAAGTAGATTCCTGCCTTTGCTGCACATTTGTGTCGAAATTAGATTCTGCTGAATCTATTCTTCCTGTAGAACGTGTCATTGCAACATTGCTATTGGACTTACCTGGATGCAGCAGTGAGTTATGTTTCTGCTGACACAATCTACAGTTGCCATATTTACACGTTTCGACTTGATGGCCACCTTGCAAACAGTTTATGCAAAGTTTAAGTTCAATTATTTTGTCATATTTTTGGTTGGAAGACAAGGCTAAAAATTCGCCACATTTATATATTGAATGTGATTGTTGACAATAGTAGCAAGAAAATTTATTGCTTTTTTCCGTATTTTTACTGAACGACTTAGACAAGAATGATTTTTGTTTGACTTGATTTTTCTCAGTTAACCTTGAATTCTTTGTTTTGTGCATGTTTAATTTATCTAGAAAGTCAGCCCGATCAGACAGAAAAGTTTTCAACTCTTCGATGGTCGGAAGATCTTCTTCGAACTCCTGCTGTTCCCATTTACTTAAGGTCTCCATATCCAGCTTACTCGTGACTAGATAATTTATTAAGGGATCCCAAGAATCCGTGTCTATTCCTAACGATTGTAACGATTTCAAATTATTTGACATTGTGTCAATCAAATGTCTGAAAGATGCCGGTGATTCTGGTTTGACTTCGTGTATATTAAATAAGTTTTTTATATGCTTATGAACTATTAATTGTTTATTGTCAAATCGACTATTTAGTGCATCCCATGCTGTTGAATAATTGTCAGCAATAAAATCAATGGATTGAATGCACTGAGCTGCGGATCCCTCCAAGGAAGCACGTAAATAATGAAATTTTGCAATTGAATTTAGCTCATCATTTTTATGAATTAGCGCAAGATACAATTCTTTGAACTCTAACCATTTCTCGTATATGCCGGTGAACTTTGGCAACTCTATTATCGGATATTTCACACCTACTTTTGAACAATTTCTAATATTTGAGGACTCTGATGGGTTGCTTTGAACATTACTACTAGGCACCGGAGTCCTTGCCGTCAACAAAATTGATTTTATTTCTCCGAACAATGAATAACAAGCTCTTTCGAAATTTTCAGTTTCTGATTTATCAAAATTTTCAAGATCGATTTCTTCTAGTTCAAACTGAATCTCGTTGAACCTGCACAATAATTCCGATTCAGCTGTTGCTAGGCGCGTTTCTAATTCTAGTATTTTTGCTTGACTGATTTGTTCATCGTTATTTGTTAAGTCATTGAAGAATTTAGCAAGTCGCGTAAAACTAGATTTTATTGCAGCTCTTTTTCTGATGAGGAGTGCTCGTTGTTCGATTGTACCCGGCATGATTTAATTAATGTAAATGTACACGCCTGAATTGCTCAGACAGAGAATGGTAATTTTCGGAAAGGAATTACGGATCAGATCTACCAGTTAAAAAGGCATGCAACTGACTTACTGACATTCGCTGATATACTGGAAGGTACTGCTTTTTGCTGCGCAGGAAACGTGCTCCGCCTGGAAGGTACTGCTTTTTGCTGCGTAGGAATCGTGCTCCGTCTGGAAGGTACTACTTTTTGCTGCGGAGGAAACGTGCTCCGTCTCTGTCCGATCGCCTCTTTGTTGCCTGTTGTCAGAGTCCTCGTTTCTGTTACCGCGAAATCTGACAAGCCTATAATTATACTGGAAATGTTCGTCGACACTATTGTCGAAGATTCATTCACTAAACTCGTACTGATGAACTATCCGGATTCGAATGGACCAAGTTTTTATTATGTAAAACACTTTTTCTTCGATTTGTTAGGTTTACACAATTGCTTTCCTTGAGCCGGTAACTTGGCTATTCAAGGTTTGCACTAGAAAATAACTTGAGGTGGACTGTAAGTAATACACCCGATAACTTCAAACGTATTTAATGCCTAACCATAAACCACTAGAACCGGCCGGGAGCATTAAACGTGTTATACAGGTGAACAAGTGTGGGCGAATGTATTTCAATTATTGTTCTCGATATTGACTACACAATAGCTGAATCAACACTGGGGCGGTGGCGCGCTATTGTCATTGTTCGCGCCGGGTTCACTTTGTCTGTCCAGAAAACACAACGGAAGAGGGTTGGCACTATTTACACCCGAAGGAACAGATTGCCTGCGGCGACCCGTTTTACACAGCATCATATTTAAGTCGCGCAGAGATTTATATTTCTATATGAATTTCGAGTGCTTAACAAAATCAAATCACAGAACTGTATCCGTAGAGTAAATGGAAATATGATTTAAAACAAGTTCTGCGGTAATTGATGATAATTTGTTTTTCCACTGAAAGTAACCACAATGGGTCATTTCTTTTGAAAATAGAACAATGTAAAGAATTGTCACGTTCAGAATGGTATATGTATGAATATCACGTAAAAGCAAAACTCTAATCACATTTTTCAGAAGAAGATTGTTCAGTCCTGGCAGTTGTCACACCCTGTAAGGCCCAAGCAATATAAACGTTCAATCCTCCATTCTGAAAGATTTCATCGTTATTATATGCCTTCGGGAAGCCAGCTAACCGATCACCTGTGGGAAATAAAACGAAACAATATCAAGCAAGCCACGAATCAATTTACCCAACAACACTGCTAGGGATTCCTTAGAGAATAAAAGCAGGAATTGTTGAAATATACAAGGGATAAACGATCTAGGCGGTTTTCATTCATTAATATTGAATCAATTTTTTCATAATTTATTCATTCTATAGCTACTTCAAGAAATAGTAATGTTTTTGATTTCAAGGAAGAAACTTCTTGCTCAGTTCCTCCTAGCGGTTGATAAGAAGGATCAGGAAGGGAGGACGACAGGCGTGTTATACGACGCCGGACGTCGCGCACAATGTCTTGCAAGTACCAAGGAGACTCGCAAGAGGTCGCTGGTTACAACCTTTGCATTTGTATGCAGGAAGTGTAGTCAGTCTTCAATGAAAAGAGTGGAGGTAGCTGGAAGATACCACCCCTGTTGCATATATTATGCGATGGCAATATATGCGTTTTACTGTCGCAGCAGCACTACACAGGTGCCTTCCAAAACATGTGAGTGCACAACGGACTCAAAAAGAGAGGCCTAGACGGGCTTCAAAACCCGCCCACGGTATGTGCTAGAAGAGGAGAGCCTTGACCCAAACAGTTATCAAGGCTTTTTTCATGTCCAGCAAAATCATGACTGGCCTGGGTCCATGATAAGATTCTTCCACCTCGTGTTCAATCCTGATCTCCTGTGATCATTTCTAGATTATTTCCAAGATTCCAACAGTATCTTGATTACTATCACAACTGCCTTCTTTAGACAATCTGGGTAGACCTTTAACTTAACAATGGTGTTTATCGAGTATATCAACTGAACCAGGACCTTCCTCGGCAGTATTTTGACCAGAATTGTAGTCAGCCCACCGTCTCAGGTACCGTTTTCGTTCAAAGACTTTCTATAACCTCAGGTAGGTTTTTCATATTCAGTCATTAGATTGGCCAAACTAATCTGACCTCTGTCAGATATCGAACCTGCTATCACTATCCCTCTAGACATCTAGACATGACTACTAAAACAAAACATGTAATGAATAAATTAACCACATCTTATTGCTTATGATTTTAATTTTTTTTCCAACAACTTGATCGTGGGGGAACCAATCTCGACTCTCATTATTCGACTGGTATATGAGCTAAAGTATCAAAATTGTCACTACTTATGAAATGACAACTTGAAATTCGTTGCTGGCTCTTCCTCTACACGGTTTACAAGTGACCATAAGCATAAGCAAGAAAAATCATTTTCTCCCAAAAAACTCGTCCAATGGAAAAATTATATCCTCATAAAAATGTATCTTCAATGTGATTTACAACGTTTATGCCGCATGGGTATATATTCATTTATAATAATTCAGAAAATCTCTCGATTCCGATATACCAAATGCAGATTTCGAACACGTATTACAGCTTGGCAAATCTATCAAGGAATGTCGATAAACGTATGAGATGCGCGAATTAGAATAAGAAAGTATTAGGACGATAAAGAGGGTAGTATGAATTGTACATTCAGTTAAAATGTAAACTAAGCTCCTCTGCTACCGCGCATCGATAGGCGTGCCGATTTCATATTCCTTGCTTCTTTTTAGTACGATAATTATTCAATTTCAACGATGAGGGCATCCACAGAGATCAAGCTATTTAATGATGGAGAATTCATGTAAATATATTGACAAATAAGTGCCAGTTATATTTTGATAAAATTGATTTTCAAGTGACTATTATCTTTCATTCTGATTTATTTTTGTTGTTTGCAATTCGGGAAACCAAATTGGGCTGGATTTGGATTTGGCATGTGATTTTGCATAGGGTACATATTTTCAATAATAGATAACTTCAGGGTCCATCGTTTTAGGAGCGTCTTTTTGATAAGTAGATAGGGAATCTACTATCCATTTTTGAATGCCATTCAAAATATCAAGTAATCCAATTATTAGGATTTCGCTTAGATCAACAGTTTTCAACTTACTTTTTGTGGATTGTTTTTCTATACCAATAAAAACATCTCCGTTTTGTGCTTTCATCACTAAAATACTATAAGGGTTCGCTTTCTTCGAATAACTCGTTATAAATCAAAGTATTTCCATCGTCAACTTTTAATTGAGTTACTGAAGTTTCAGAATACATCTCGAATAATACAATCCCATCCAGTCAATTTATTTCGTCATCTGTATTCCGAAAACGACTTTGAATTCAATTTGTTAGATAAACTTATTGGACTTCCTAACTGAAACGATTTCTTCAAGGCAGTCGTGGGAAACGTTTCTGTTCTCGTCGTTATTCATCGATTCATCTGGTGTTATTTAAGGAAAATGGTGTTTGAAAGACTTCCTTGCCAGACTGAGAGAAGACAAAACATATTTCAACAGGGATCTTGAACGATAAATCAACTGATTTGATGAATGTCTTGTTCATATTTTCAAATAAAAAAAAGGATATTTTTGTTTATTTCGACAAAATTTTATGTTTCCAAGGAATTGTTGTTGTTGTTGAAATTATTTTTTCCGTTAACCAGGTGTCGTCCTCTTACGAACGGCAGACCTCAAAAGTCGAAACTTGTGCGAGCCAAGGATTAACGATGTCTTACCTTTTAGCGTGCGATTCCTAGCGAAGAATAGAAAATAACTTACTCAAGTAGTCCCGTCAGTTTCTTCACTAGTAATCAAATTACTGAATATTCTTTCAAAGCCAAAACGAAGCCATGTCACCCGAATCGCGCGGAAAGTACAATCACAGAAAGTGCGCGCAAAATCAGCACTATAAATGACATACCAGAGACGAGAGCTTCAGTTTCAATTGATACGTTAAGAATAGTACTTCGACCACGCCATTTTTCCCGATAAATCAACTCTGGTAGAAAGGAACCCATTTAAATATGACATCTCGTCTGAGTCATTTTGTCAGCGATAAAAAAGGTGCATTCTTTTTTATCGCGATAAAAATGTGTTAATAACTCCTCCTTCAAATAACTGTTTCAATGAAGGTTTTAATTATTGTGGTGTATTATTTATTTATTGTCGTTGACTTATCTTGCCAAAAAACACTCGAACTTTTCTTTTATAGGATAAATTTCTTTCAACTCAAAATTTTTCCATCAGTTATTTTACTCGAAAAACTGATATTCTCGTGAAATTACTGATGGGCAAAATTTATCTGATAAAAAAAAGTTCTTGTGTTTTTACTTTTGATAAATACATCTTCAGTTGCATGAAAAGTTTATTGTAATATAGACACAAAATATAGAAAATGTCGAGAGAGAGATTATATAAATATAAACTTTTCGATTTGGTAATATCGATTTTTGTTATAGGTTGGTGAGAGGAGTCATGAACGTCAATGTCAACATGAGGGTTGGGATTCATACTGGTAGGGTGCATTGTGGAGTACTGGGTCTTAGAAAATGGCAGTTCGACGTATGGTCCAATGACGTCACACTTGCCAATTACATGGAAAGTGGGGGAATTCCTGGGTAAGTATCTTTCTTATAAAGCATCACCTGAATTTTTCACGAATTTTCTATACAAATAAAAATTAAATGCTGTTCGTTATTTGTCATTTTTTTTTCAAATGTTCCTTCGAATGTTCGATTGAAGTTTTTTTTTTTTCTTTTTTTTCCTCCCTTGGATGCTGGTCCTTTCGCCAGCTGCACCTCAGCCTCTTGGGATTTTTGTGCTTTCCGGGTTAGTTTTACATCACCCACTCCGTAACTCTAGTCCCCTGTACCAGTCTGTACAGGTTCTTCACCGGTTGGGTGTTGTATTCTTCGGAGGTTAGCCTAGGCTTTCCGAATATTGCCTGTCTCTTGCGGTCTAGTGCCTCGCATTCTGACAGTACGTGTTTGGCTGTTTCTGTTCCTTTACCACATTGTCTGCAGGAAAGTTCTCCGTTGTACAGTCCCATATTGTGCAGGTGTTTTCTCATTGGACTGTGACCAGTGAGAATGCCCGTTATTGTTCTAACTTGATTCCTGCTCAACTTGAGCAGTTCTTCAGTTTTGTGTTTTGACGGTTCTTTGATAAATGTTTTCCCGTGGTGCATGAGAGGGGCTTCGTTCCATCTCTCTCTTTGTTTTCGTTTGACCCAGTCCCGAATGCATCCTCGAATGTCGGATTTGTTAATCCCGATTGCGGGTTCTGGGCCAATATATGGAGTTGATGAGCCCTTTCTGGCTAACTCATCAGCTTTTTCATTGCACTCGATGCCACAGTGTCCTGGAACCCACATCAAAATTAATTTGTTGTGTTCTGAGAGATTGAAGTTAATATGGCAGGAAACATTTAAAAAGTGTCCCAGAAAATAAGAAATTTCTGGAAAAACTGGAAAAGTGCTAACCACAACTGACGATTCAGACGATGGTTATGCATAATTCTTTTTTTTGTTTGTTTTTATGGTCCTGGAAATTTCTCAGAATGAAAATCTGAAAGTTTTCAATTGCAGAAATATCTCGAAAATAAAAATATTTTTTTTATATTCATGCAAAAAGCAAAACTTTATCGAAACTATAGTTAGTGGAAAAAAAGTCCTTTATTGCACTAGTGCTATTTAGCAGAATTCTGTGAGATTGGCAATACATTTTGAACAGTTACATATTTTATGTTATTTTGTATTAATGTTAGCAGCCAGGGTTAAACAAGAGAATGTCAATTTTCATTTATTTAGTTAGACATTAGACTAAGCTTCAGCACATGTGTTACTCTGTCTGTTGAAACTTTTATCTAGGTTAATCCTGGAATAAGGATTTTTTTCATATGTTATTCATATGATGTCCTGTTTTTAAATATTTACATGGTCCTCTGGACACATGATATTTTTATGGTCTGGCTCTTGTACACCTGATGAGTACGCACTGATGATTACTTTATAGTCGAATGCACTTTGCTATTATTTTATAAATAAATTTCTGCACGAAATACAAACCTTTTCTTCATCCAATTAAACAAACAATGCCTTCCCGAGAATACCTTCATCAAAACTGATCCGCTTTGTTCTAAACCGTCTACCTGCATAGAGCAAACTCTCTGAACTAAGACCTCGTAATAACATACGCGCTCACGGCTACTATGATTTTCATTTTCATAATGCAACTGTGGTTATAGAAATGTCAGTCAAAGATTGATTCTGATAATTACAGAATTGAAAGTTTTTAGATGAGTATTAATAATGGAAAAAATAGATGATAGTGATCTGTTTCAATGCAAATCGAATAGTAATAATTAATTATTCGAGTTGCGCTTTTCATTTTCCTACACCTAGTGTCTCACCTTTGCTTTTGGCATGAACGTAGAAAAAATGTTGTATACAACTCGTGCAAAAATTGTTTATTATATTCGACGTGTTGAGTGCAATAAACACTTACTTTTTGCACCTGTTGCATAAATAACAATTTTTTTACTTTCATGTTGTTTCGCGATCTGTCCAACAAATGCAGTTATTTTATTACTATTTCAGCTCACTTCATTACGTCTGCGTATGTCGTTCGACTGCTGATTGTCACATGGTGACGAAAAATTGATCAGTTTTGTTTGCTTCCAGATGAATTGTGATTTCTGATTGTTAACTTGTTCATCGATCTTGATGCAGTCGAAATCGAAATATAAATTAAACGTATGGAGATTCATTGCGTTTTGATGAAAGAAAATAAATAATAATAATAATAATAATAAATACGTTTATTATACACCCACATATCAATAAAACATAAAAAAAGAAAAAAAATGTCATACATAATTTGGCAATTAGAAATGAAAACGTAGGCATATGAATGGCAATATGGTTCAGAATCAGAGGATAAACCTCCACCAAAGCCAACAATTTTTAACAATAAAAAATTCTATGATGAACACCCGTGAATTTAAAATATACATATACATTATACTGGAAGAGAGAGCGAGAGAAAGAGAGAGAGATAGAAAGAGAGAGAGGAGTGGAGGTAGAGAGAAAGAGAAGAGAAGGGGGAGAATTTTTACACACGGGACCTATCTAATTACTCTGCATGACAAATAGATACTGCTTAAATTTGTATTTGAAAGCATTTGGAGTCAAATTGAAACTGAAAAATGGAAGTTTAGTCAGCTCATTTACGATTTTAGCGCTTTTGTAGGAAAAAGAACTCTTAAATACTTCTTTATGGTGAGATGGTATGGTGAGAATATTTTGGCGTCTAATATTCAAATTATGAACATCGATAGCTTAATTTTTCGTGTAGGTAAGGGGGGCACTTGAACTTTAGTAATTTGAAGCAAAGGCACGCAAAATGTAATTTACGACGGTTAAACATATCAAGCCAATGACATTCAGTTAATTTGTGAGAAATCCTGTGACTGCGCTTTATGCCATATATAAGTCGGAGACACGAGTTTTGTAATTTTTGTATACGTTTTATATCCACACTATCGAGACAGGAACCATAGACAACGTCACAATGATCCAAATGAGATAATACCAGAGATTCACACAGCATTTTTTTAAAATCTCGATCCAATGATAACCTGTGACTATAAATCATTTTCAGGGTACAGTAGGCTCAGTGCAGATTTTTTGAGATGTGCTGCTTAAACTTGAGTTTACTATCGATAATAAGACCCAGACTTTTTCCATATTCATGGAATGGAATTATTTCATTCCCAATTTGCAATTGTAAAGTATCCAGTTATCTTTGCTGAAAAGTAATGCATACGACTTACTTGGATTTATTTTCAATGATTGGTCATTAGAAGAATTGTACAAAGAATTCAGATCATTATTAATTTTTTGGACAGACTCAATTAAATTATCAGCTCTAAATGAATAATATATCTGAGTGTCATCAGAATAAAAATGATAATTACAATAACGCATCGACTTATGGAAATTGGAAGTGTACATAGTGTACAGTAAAGGTCCCAGAATACTCCCTTGAGGAACACCCGATGTCACTTCAATTGAAGAAGAAATTTGCTCGTCAATCTTAACTTGTTGAAACCTATCAGTTAAGAAAGATTTCAAAAAGATTTCAGCACTATTTGTGAAACCAAGAAAATGGGATATTGAAATAAGGGTGTTATGGTAATTATTTACTTATCATGAAATTCTAACTAGGTTCAGTTGTGACTTAAATATTGGAACAAAACCGCATGGTCCAAGGTCCAAGGATCATATTCCAGATAAATCATACATTTACAGCTTTTCGGCAGATATAATAATTCATCTCGCATGTTAAATTTCTCATTGGTGTACTTCATCGGCATGTACATGATCATTGCATAGGTGCAGTGATAATACATAGGAACGTTTTTGTTTTTCTCTTTTTTACTTTGTTCACATTTTCCATAGTTTTTCACAAAATGAATCCCAAACAATTTTTTTGTGATTTAAACAGGACAACGTCTGTGATGCCAGCTGGTAATCAATAATAAACTGCGTGGCATTCAATCATTCAACAACAAAGTAATGAAAAATGGGTTGACAGGAGGGAATGAATATGTGATCACTCTTTTATACATATTCCTATGTGTACATTTCGATAACCAAATTATTTCCATCAGGCTGATGTGTGTAAGTACTGATGGAGTTCATTAAGGAATATATCTGAAATACAGGGTGTCTCAGAGTGAAGGACATACTTCTTTGATGAGTATCAACTGAGTTATAGGGTGTTGAAAGTGGCTAAAAAAATATGTTTTCCAGAATGACTAACATAACGGCTCAACTTTCCTCGAAGAAATTTGGTATGTCATTTAAAACCATAATATTCAAAATTGTAAAGAAATTACATATATTTAATTTAAAAAATGGGCGTGCAACATTTATGTACCCCTAATCCCCCATCCTCAATTTCGATGCCACTAGACTGTTTTCCTTGATTCTCAATATTTTCAACACAAAAAAGGAATATGTTTCATCACTGGAAATATCAGCAATTTCCAAGATATTTGGAATTGAATTAGTGCGTTCTTAACTTATTTTTGATTATTTTTTAGAAGTTGCTATGTCCTTTTTTTTGAACATGAGGTATTTTGTGTATACAGGCGTACCATCCTTGAATTTTGAAAATAGTGGAAAAAAATGTAAACAAAAACAATTTAATTTCCTTGTTTTTTTTAACGCAATATCCATCGAATAATGCAGTAGTTTTAACCCTAATTGAATTATTTCGATAAATGAAAAAATAATAAGTAATTAAATACTACCCTCGAAAATAGCTTGAAATTTTATGTCGAACAAACACTTCAAATATCTAGAAAAACGTTGATATTTTCAAAAACGGAACCTATTCCTTTTTTGCGCTGAAGAGAATCTAAGTCGGCCCAGTGGCGTGACGTTGGGGAAGGGCGATTAGGAGTACACATCTGCCGTACGACCCATTTGAAGTTTCACCATACGCAAATTGCATAGAAATTAGAAACTTGATACTGTCGAATGAAATATCAAATTTCATTGAGAAAATTTGAGCCTTTATGAAGTTATTGTAAAAAACATATGTTTTTTGTTCTGGTTGATTACCGGGATTGGACGTCTTCTTCGGTTCCAATCTCCAAACGTTTCAACTGCAACTTTTTCAAATTACTTTTTTCGATATCTTGCCATTTTACTCCACTTTTTGCCTATTCATAGAATTTTTTTTCAATTTGCCGCCATACCAGCGATCACGTGACATGTGTCAAAATCGATTTTTAGGTTATCGGACATGCACAAACTTTTCAAAATTTTTTTTTTCCTATACTATAATAATACATTTTTTTTCCATATGGTACATACATACTTTTTGGCGGTCACTGTATATATTTTTAATAATGCTATTGTGAAGTGCAAACCTCAAACTTGAAATTACATACTTAATTTTTTTATGTAGGATGTGTATGAGCGATTGTTTTTCACATTTACTGAAGAAATTGCCGGGATTATGGGTCAGTTGAAAACTGAGGCAGGAGTAAAAACCAGTTTTTTCTTTGGCATGTATAAGTGAGACTTGTCTCAGTAGCCTTAAATCGTTGCATATGGTCCAAAGAGGGTACTGATTCCTGCTTCAGTATAATTATTTCATACCAACTAAAATATCCATGACTTTCAGTCCCTCCTTAAATATCGTATAAGGGTTATGTGAAGTGGGACAAAACACATTTTAGGTACTCAGATACTCATATGTTATATTTGCATGAGGAAGCAGAAGTCTTCAAGAACGATATGCAATTTTTCTTTTCCTTCTATTATAATTTTTAGCAAAGTTATGACAAATCTAATTCTCGGCCCTGCCTGAACTTGCAGTGGCGGGTTAGTGCGAGCATGAAATGTGACGTTGGCGTTAAACCACGTTTTCTGAGAAAATGAGCGTATTTTATTAGGTATTACTTAAAATCATTCATGTGGAGAATTGAATTATCTCCTAACCTATCGAAATGGTTTTTTGATAAATCTTTGATTTTCTGAAATAACAACAAAAAAAATATTTTTTTTAAAGGAAAAATTTTTTAGGTTTCACCCCTGATATTATGGTAAACAATTTTTTTTCTAATAAAAGATGATGTCAAGATGTCATGTGCCGAGTTTCAGAGTGCTACAATTCATTCTTCACTTTTTGCTCGAGTTTGTCTGTCGTTACTGGATTATTTTTCAATCCAAACAACTGCAAGTAATTAGACTGGCGCATTCGCCAAATCTAGTCAAAATGTCACTAGAAAAATAAGTGAAATTCAAATTGCAGAGAAATATTGGAACACATTTAAAACGTGATGAACAATATTTCAAACGGTTAAGATTGTAGAAACCACACGAATAACTGCCGTGAGGATGGAAACATCGAATTTGATAACTGACCTTTGTAGCCTGGAGAAACCGAAGAAGAAAACATAGATGATTTGATAAAACGGTCCATTTGAAACCTAATCCATCAGAGATAGTGGAGAGGAATAAATTCAGACAGCGGAAACAATAATATAATAACTTTTTGAATTTGACAAAATACTGTTATTTCGGAGAAAAATTGGAAGAACGACTTTGAGACCACCTCCTGGGTAATGATGCCATTTGTCAGCACGTTTTTGCTGATACAACATTAACATATAGATCGCCAGATAATGACAGATTTTGCTGACTCATTTTCACCTTTCTGGGATTTTAACCACTGAGAATAATGTCAGTGTTGAGCTCAAAAAATTTAAATTTAGCGATTATCATTTTAAATATAACGATAGTCGTTGCCGATCGATGTTTCACACTTTTCACAACCATATTTACGTACAAAGTAGGTTTATTGTGGCAAATGCCTGTCAGAAAACAACTCTCCTGCCTGATGTCACGACGGGTATTGCATTATTTTTAACACATACTTGTGCAATTTTCCCCATCGCTGAAGAAATAATTGCAAGTGCTCCCTGTAACCAAATAGCAGAATTTTATTTTGATTCAGATAGGGAGATCACCTACAGACTGATTTCGAGGTTTTAGCCTCGTCATCAGTACAGGGTAGGTCACTAAGGACAGCTTTGAGGCCATCTACTTCCCCATCCGAATTATCCCACAAAGCTGCTCGTGAGAGCAAAGTGGTAAAAAAATAGGGAGTTTTATCTATCTCGTACGGGTACGGTACGGGAACGCGAAGTCGCTGAAGTGGTAAATTTCATCATTTGTGACCCCTTCTTTTACAGAAAAGGCACAACAGGCTCACGGCAACTCTTTGTCTGGAGGCAATGGGTCGGAGTAAGGATTTCTGTTTTTTTTTTTTTTTTTGTGGCCAAAATTTGTCATGGGGGGCGCCACCCAAATTTGATGTTTTTAAAGTTGGGAAAGGGGAATGGAATACGACGATCCTTAGTTAGAAGAAGTGCAAAAATACTTTAATAAAATTTAAAAGGGAATACAGCGAATGTATTTTAAATCAATAGCAAATCCGGGGAGGGAATGTCACGATATTTTGTAAACAGGTATCTGACAATAAAAGGTTTTCAATCACCTCTCATAGTACTATGGTTGGCTCACACTCAATAGTAATAATAATATAACTTGACATTCAAAATCATTTGCGGGGTTATTTTAATTAAGAACACTATCTCTTGGGAGCTAGGTTTTCTCTTAGTTCGACAGGACCTGTACTTGCATTTCACATGATCAGCATAAATAAATTAGGTGGATCTGACCTGTAATTTCAGTTTTCGTTGACATCGAGAACACGAAGATTCCAGAATAAGTTCGTATTTATATACATATTTGTGTCCTCACTATCTAGAATCACTTCAATGGGAGAATTACTCAATTTCGGAAACGATATGATCCACAAAACCACAAAAATGGGCGTACGTTCAGTACAACCGGCCTTTCGAAAAGGGCCGACAGATCTTCTCGTCTGAGAATGGCCCTATTGGAAGTGAATATTTATAATATTTTTCAGCCACTGAATCGAGACTTCTGAATCTGATCTACCATTAGGCTTGTTCCTCAAAAACCCCCTCCTTTCATCGAATCCACCTTCGATCCAAAATCTCTATCTTTCGCGCAGTTCGTCACCTGGCAGTGTCAAATTTGGGGTTTTATTCGCCATATTTAGGCAACCAGTAGGTAGGTCGCGGGAAGTACGTTTTTCGTACAAAGTGTACAGACTGTTTCAAAAATAGAAAAATAATGCGAACTTTCTCAAATGTCAATATTTTCGTTATACATTGCGTCGCACATCTTGAGTGTATACGGATATATTTTTCAAGAGTGATTTTGGAGGTAACGAAGCACCTGTCCGTCACAAAACTACGTTGGTGGGGGCGCCAATAAGGTAGATAGCTCCGAACCGAGAGAATTTGCACTCTCTGATAAATGGCGGAGGCGAGAAGTTCTAGTATTTGGTGAACAAACCGGATCGGATGCAATATGTAGCAGTATTTACCAAGATCCCAGTAGCTCAGGCGATCGCAGTGCAACCTAGTCGAATAAATTTATATTATCACTGTTGTTGGCGCTCTAGTCTGACACGTATTGCTCGTGTATATAAATACATAGCATTTCCCTATGTAATGAAATCGCTCCACCGTACGATAAACTAAATTTAGTTCGAAAGCAAATTAGTAAAACTGAAATGTTATTTCATTGATTGAAAGTTTGATTTCATGGTCTTTCCGCGATTTTGAATTTCTTCACAGTGAAAATTAAAAAAATAAATAAATCAAGGGTGTGTAGAATGGCGAATGAATCAATTCACTTCAACAAGTTATCACGTTTAAAAAACGTATCCTAACAAATTTCGTTGCAGATTTATTGTGACTGGGTATGAACCCGATTGAATTCTTCACGAATGTAGGTCTATAATTACCTGAGATTGCTGACTGTAGATTTCTGTTCATATCTCTCAGACGAAGTGGCTGTCTCGGTGCAATGCAAAATCTCTTTGGAGAAATAATACCTTCCCGTGTCCATTCTGAAGAGAACGTTTTCTGAGGGCCGAACTCCGGTATTCCGGAGACTATTTCAGTGGAATGAAGTCACTAAGCCTTCGACTTAGCTTATAATTCTCCAGCAAATAATTCAAAGGCTCACTGGCTATTTGAATAAAAAGTACACAAAAACAAAACACACTCGTAGTCTGGACTTCTAGGAGCTGAGAAAAATGTGCGTGTTAACTCAAAACAGAAATACTGACAATAATAGTCTAATGCTTCGTCCTCATTGAGTCAACATTGTCGATCGACTTTTTTCATTTTAGAATATATCAGAACAAATGCAGCACTGGCAATCACCAAAACTTCATCATCGGCCAGCTTATTTTCGGTTTCATTTGACTGAAAGCGAATTTGTAGAATATCATGTGGACAGGCTGCCTGAACTACTGTGTTGAACTTTGTTGATCGACAATGTCGACTAAGTGAGGACGCGGTTTTAGAGCCGAAGAGAGATCGACCTTCACCGTTCTGTTTAACGGATGAAACATACTTTTTATGACGTTTGATAAATAGACGAATACGTCTAGAATGGGTTGCCTATCAAAATGTGGTCCAGACTATAAACAGTGAGTTTCAAAAATTTGCACCATATAGAAAACTTTGTTATTATCGATTTGTCAGAAAAGTTTATTGTCATACAAATTAGTGCATTGCGGAATACTTGCATATGAGTTGTCAAAATTTCAAATTTACAAACGGTGTACAGGGGGAACAAAAAATAGGAATTTTGATCAAGTGAAAACTACCCCTTTATTTTTGATATTATCAAAAAGGTCATTCAAGGATATTGAAAACAATATTCAAATTTGGAATCACAGCCAGCGTAGTTTACTCTTGATCAAATTTCTATTTTTTATTCCCCTCTCTACACGGTTTGGAAATTTGAAATTTTGAAAACTCATATACCCGTATTCTTCAATGAACTAATTTTTATGAAGTATGAATTTTTCTGACAAATCGGTAATAATTTTTTTTCCATATGGTGCAATTTTTTTTAACTCACTGTATATAGTCTGGACCACATTTTGATAGGCAACTCATTTTAAGCGTATTCGTCTTTTTATGAAACTTCATAAGGAGTATGTTTCATCCGTTAAACAGAATGGTGAAGGTCGGCCTCTCTTCGGCTCCTGTATTACAAGCAATTGTTCAGAATCTGAACGTCATCAAACGAGTACGCAGCCTATCGATAATACAAGGCCGACTGTCTGGAGTGAAATAAGTGTCATTCACGACACAGAATCGCACACTTACTAATAAAGAAGTGTCCAAGAAGAAACCTTTCTATTGTTGAAAGATGAGTTTGTCTTTTGAATTCAGAGCTGTCTAAGAGAAACGGATTATATTTTCAGTTCATAATGTCTGTGAAGCAACAGTTAAGAGCAAACAATACCTTGATGAAACGGGAATCGGTTGTGAGCGTTCATTATTTTTTTGCGAAAATTTTGTTGGAACAAATGATTCAATTCGTTTGTGAGACTTCGGGAATCTAACTGATTTTTGGTTTTGATTATTTTGAAGAAAATATTTTTTTTATGGTTTGACAAATGAAAAAAAAGGGCAAATTCCCGTCTTCAGGAGATTATAGACTCAAAAGAAGAAAAAAAAATTGTATACAATCGTTAGTTTTGACGCAGAACCGATTCTACGATTAGAAGCTATCTACCTTATTGGCGCTCCCAGCTACGTAGTTTTTTTGCGGACAAGTGCTTCGTTACCTCCACTATCGCTCTTGAAAATTATATTCCCATACACCCAACATGTGCGGTGCAATGATAAAATTTGACTTTCGTGATGACGCGCCGATGTCTCTTAAGTTAATCCACCTCGGAGTTGAGAAGAAAAAGTCCCTGGTAACGAAATGCATATTTCAAATATGTGGTGGAGGTGCTGGTGTCATCAGTATGCAGTGTTGGCATCCTCCAAAAATGTAAATTCTAAGAATCATGGTTTTATTCTAATAAACAATTCTACCTTTTCATAGTCAGACTACTTTTTAAAATAAAATACGTTGTGATTTCTCGACAGATGGCATTGCGTGGCAAACCAACATAAAAATGTCAAATAGCGTGGGGGGTCAAGTATAACATCGTCGAAAAAATTACTCAATTATCATTTCAAACGTCCAATTTTTTTCTCGTTAATAGGTTTTTTCACAATTTCGATCTCTATGGCATTCGAAGTTTTCAAGTTGATCTGCACCCAGCTACATCTGTTGAGTAATTGATTGCAATTACTCAACAGATGTAGCTGGGTGCATTGGCATTTCCTTTCAAAAAGTAGTATCGGTAATGTCTCAATGTTTTACCATTCAAAACTTGTCGAGGTTAGGGTACCTTTCAAATCCACTCTTATACTTGAAATTTACCATTTTCATTGTGCAAAATTGTAAGGATATTAAAAAAATTCAGATGCTTCAAAAGAGAATTGAATTATCTTTTCAACCCCCCCAATAATATTTGAAATTTTCAAGTTGACTTTTTCCCCGCGCCATCTATCAAGCAATAACGAAATCTTGAATTTCAGAAAGTAGTATTGGTGATATCATTTAAAACGGTTTTTGTCCCATGTTTGTACGTCGAACCGTTCAAAAGTTAACGGAAGGTCTATAAAAAGCTGCTCTGAATAATGAAGATTCTCAATTGCTAAATACATGAAAATGTTAATCGAAACATTTGGACCACCTATAGATCGATTTCTGGGTTCTTGCCCTCATCAGTATAGGGTAGGTCTCTGCAGACAATAACTAATGTCTGCAACAAATGATTCGATTATCAATCCATTTCAAGGCAGCAGCTGAGACACCACCCGCAGATTGGTGTTTAACCAAACTACGAGCGCCATCCCACCCACTAGCCACCTTAAGCAATACCCAGTACTTCGCAAAGCGAATATACCAAAAAAAAATTTAACTCACTGTATATAGTCTGGACCACATTTTGATAGGCAACTCATTTTAAGCGTATTCGTCTATTTATGAAACTTCTTAAGAAGTATGTTTCATCCGTTAAACAGAACGGTGAAGGTCGACCTCTCTTCGGCTCCTGTATTACAAGCAATTGTTCATAATCTGAACGTCATCAAACGAGTACGCAGCCTATCGATAATACAAGGCCGACTCTCTGGAGTGAAATAAGTGTCATTCACGACACAGATTCGCACATTTACTAATAAAGAAGTGTCCAAGAAGAAACCTTTCTATTGTTCAAAGATGAGTTTGTCTTTTGAATTCAGAGATGTCTAAGAGAAACGGGTTATGCCGTATGAGGAGAAGTTTTATTATATTTTCAGTTCATATTGTCTGTGAAGCAACAGTTAAGAGCAAACAATACCCTTGATGAAACGGGAATCGGTTGTGAGCGTTCATTATTTGTTTGCGAAAATTTTGTTGGAACAAATGATTCAATTCGTTTGTGGGACTTCGGGAATCTAACTGATTTTTGGTTTTGATTATTTTGAAGAAAACATTTTTTTTATGGTTTGACAAATGAAAAAAAAGGGCAAATTCCCGTCTTCAGGAGATTATAGACTCAAAAGAAGAAGAAAAAATTGTATACAATCGTTAGTTTTGACGCAGAACCGATTCTACGATTAGAAGCTATCTACCTTATTGGCGCTCCCAGCTACGTAGTTTTTTTACGGACAAGTGCTTCGTTACCTCCACTATCGCTCTTGAAAATTATATCCCCATACACCCAACATGTGCGGTGCAATGATAAAATTTGACTTTCGTGATGACGCTCTTAAGTTAATCCACCTCCGAGTTGAGAAGAAAAAGTCCCTGAGAAGGTAAAGAAATGCATATTTCAAAATAAATATGTGGTGGAGGTGCTGGTGTCATCAGTATGCAGTGTTGGCATCCTCCAAAAATATAAATTCTAAGAATCATGGTTTTATTCTAATAAACAATTCTACCTTTTCATAGTCAGACTACTTTTCAAAATAAAATACGGTGTGATTTCTCGACAGATGGCATTGCGTGGCAAACCAACATAAAAACGTCAAATAGCGTGGGGGGTCAAGTATAACATCGTCGAAAAAATTACTCATTTATCATTTCAAACGTCTAATTTTTTTCTCGTTAATAGGTTTTTTCACAATTTCGATCTCTATGGCATTCGAAGTTTTCAAGTTGATCTGCACCCAGCTACATCTGTTGAGTTATTGCAATGCATTTCCTTTCAAAAAGTAGTATCGGTAATGTCTCAATGTTTTACCATTCAAAACTTGTCGAGGTTAGGGTACCATTCAAATCCACTCTTATACTTGAAATTTACCATGTTCATTGTGCAAAATTGTAAGGATATTAAAAAAATTCAGATGCTTCAAAAGAGAATTGAATTATCTTTTCAACCCCCCCAATAATATTTGAAATTTTCAAGTTGACTTTTTCCCCGCGCCATCTATCAAGCAATAACGAAATCTTGAATTTCAGAAAGTAGTATTGGTGATATCATTTAAAACGGTTTTTGTCCCATGTTTGTACGTCGAACCGTTCAAAAGTTAACGGAAGGTCTATAAAAAGCTGCTCTGAATAATGAAGATGATAAATATCTAAGACTTCTCAACAGAATTCGTTATATGTGTAGATTGCAAATTTTATAGAATAAATGGCGAAGACGCTTGTTCTAGTATATGGTGGAGAAATTTAAACGTGTATGTAACGATAGTTCAAATTATAGACTTAATTTAATTCGAAAGAATAAAATGAGAGTATTTTTTTCCATTGATGATGGTTTAATTTTGTGGAAGAAATTCGTCATTTGACATGGTTTTTTTGGGATTTAAATGTCCCACATTCTAAAAACATTTTTTCCTCCTACCTCTATAGAAAATACACACTTTCCTCCTTCAAACCAGGGAGTAAACTCATACTTTTCCTCCCTAGGGATGAAATTACTTTTCCTCCCCATCATTTCAAGTAAGTTGTAAACGATGAAACTTGTGAATCTATTATAATCAAATTGAACAAAAACATTTCTCCGAATTGAACTGTAAAATTTCCAAAACTGTAGAAGTTATGAATAAAAATAGATTTAATTTTTCATATTCAACACCTTGTATCTGTGCAACCCACCACTGCTCAAGGGTCTGACGATTGATTTCGTTATGAGTATCACATGATCTACCAACGATAAAAAATCTATATGAATGAATCTCCTTTCAATTGAAGTTGGTGGCAGACGGCGTCAAACAATTCAAGAATAACACCAACTCCTACCAGTTTTTACTTTCCCCTCTGAACTTAAGTCGTTCCGATACGAACAAGCTTTCTCGATCACCCTTGAACCAAGGGTTACATCAACGACTGACATCCCCTCGTCCTATCGAAAATACTTTCCATGCGATGACACGAAAAACGACTCAGGCACTATCAAAGGTAATCGAATGGTTCATTTCAGAAAAAAAATGCCCGAAACTCTATTAGTTTATTTATACGTACCAAGTGTAGCAAGAAGTATTCTCTAAAAAAATGTTCGTTAATCCACGCAAAAGATATACCAGAAAGAGTTTGTATAGAAAGAAACTTCTTCATGCAATTTGCAAAAATCTAATTTTAATGTAATCAGTTTTTTCCAAATTGCATGAAGTTCCGGATAGTGTACAAGGCTGCAAATTTGTTTGAATAAAGTTTTCAAAATTTGCAACAAAGTTTCGAAACTTTTGTAAATATTTCGAGATCACCTTGATCAAAAAAATTACCACGAATTAAAAAAACTATGTTCCGGTCAACGCAAAAGGTTGCAAATATGTACAACTGTTCGTAATATTTTTTCGATGTATCTGTCGTGCTTGCAGAACTTTTGACATTTTTTTTTGGTTTATTAAAGAAAAACATCAGTTTTTGTTTGAAAAAATGGTTCGTTTACTTAAATTGATTGCAAACTTGATTCGTGATATGAATAATATATTCAATACTACTCCAAGTTTGCAGAACTTGAAATTATTGTTAAATTTTCGATTTTTAATGTCTATCTCTACTAGCCTAATAGGAAATTTTCGAAAGGTTATAGTTATTTATGATACAAGTGTTAAAAGTGGCATTTTATTTTGTGAGTGGGGAATATTGCGAAACGAGCGTTAGCGAGTGGAGCAACCCCACGAGCAAAATAAAATCACTTTTAACAAATGTATCATACAAAATTTTTTGTTCAACAGTTACTGCTAGTAAGAAAAAAACAAAAAAAAAATAAGATCCATAAGGATTCGAACACACGATCTTTGGATTACAAGGCTGACTGACAGATACTTCAAATATAATAAACCCCAACACACTTTATTTATGAATGTCATTATTTGTCAGTGATGAAGGACATTCTACAGTTGGACTAAATACTACTTCGTTTGTAACTTCAAAAGGAATTAGTATTATCAATTGCGCAAACGATCAAATACATGTGTGAACTTTTATAAACGATTCCTCTTGAGTAGGTGTTCTGATTATAATATCTGATTGAAGTGTTTCTATTAGAGAGATCTATATTACTGAGTATCCATCATCTCATCTGTCATTTTACTTTTAACACTAGTGTTAAAAGTACTTTTAACACTAGTGTTAAAAGTGATTTTGTGAAAACGTCAGTTTTTAGTTCATGTGTCAATGAATTAAAAACGTCATTTTTAATGTCAGTTGTACAAAATAGTTATTTATGATACAAGTGTTAAAAGTGGCATTTTATTTTGTGAGTGGGGAATATTGCGAAACGAGCGTTAGCGAGTGGAGCAACCCCACGAGCAAAATAAAATCACTTTTAACAAATGTATCATACAAAATTTTTTGTTCAACAGTTACTGCTAGTAAGAAAAAAACAAAAAAAAAATAAGATCCATAAGGATTCGAACACACGATCTTTGGATTACAAGGCTGACTGACAGATACTTCAAATATAATAAACCCCAACGCACTTTATTTATGAATGTCATTATTTGTCAGTGATGAAGGACATTCTACAGTTGGACTAAATACTACTTCGTTTGTAACTTCAAAAGGAATTAGTATTATCAATTGCGCAAACGACCAAATACATGTGTGAACTTTTATAAACGATTCCTCTTGAGTAGGTGTTCTAATTATAATATCTGATTGAAGTGTTTCTATTAGAGAGATCTATATTACTGAGTATCCATCATCTCATCTGTCATTTTACTTTTAACACTAGTGTTAAAAGTGATTTTGTGAAAACGTCAGTTTTTAGTTCATGTGTCAATGAATTAAAAACGTCATTTTTAATGTCAGTTGTACAAAAAATTATTTATAATCCATTTCCATGTTATGAAACCTGAAAATATCATCATATAGTGAGAAAAATGTCATTGTAAATATGCAGTTCATTTTGTTATGTCCTACACTCCTACATCCATTTTTTCTTCATGCCAGAAAAAATAATAATGATTTAACAAATCTACAGTAGAACTTCCTTAACGTTGTATTCCTTGTTATCTGGATGCACAACTTTTCAGTAAAACCAACCGATCTATAGGTTGTCCAAATGATTCAATGAAGATTTCTATGTAACCAGCAATTACAGAGAAATCCTTCATCAGTTGTAAAATTCAACGTTCGTCATGGTATTAGCCAGAGAAGTAATTATTTTCTGATGGATTTTTGGCACAATTATTCCTATTGTATAGGATTATGGCAATGAGCTGTCCTGGAAGGGCAAGTCATCTTGTTTCTCCCTCAAATTATTATGCTTGAAAAACCCTGAGGAACAGAGAAAAATGAAAAATAGAGTGACAGGAACCGTACTGCTGATTTTCTTTGATCATTCTGAATATTCTCCGAATGCTGTAAATGTGGGAAACAAGCGTTTATTTATGGCTGAAATTCCTGGAAGAATATTCCTTTGAGCCAGAGATGCGACGATGAGCTGAGAAAGTTTTATCGAGTGGCCACCATCCATTAATTCAACGACCAACGGTGCGGAAGTGATGGAGAACTTCTTCGGAAAAGACTGAAAGAGTCATGATTTCGTGTGTTGGAAGTTGAGATCGTTTTCAAAGGCTTTTGTTCTTTTCCGTTCGGAATGTGGAGATTTATTCTTGTACGGCAACGTTTCAATCATGGAAGATTTTATGATGCAAATTTTTCAACGTGGTTATATTTATACTTGAATTCTGGAAAACATTCAATAGTTCTCAATGTGCTTGGTAGTTTATTATATACAGTGTGTCCCACTTTGAGTAGCCACACCCTCGTATTTTCTTGACAGTAAAGTTATTTCAAAATTTGTTTTTCATGAGATATAGTACTCAGAAATATCTACCTTCAAGTTGATGAAATATTCGTATATCCATTTTCCACGGCTACCTACGAGTAATTGAAAAGTGAATAATTGGAAAAAGTTACCAGGCATTTTCTTATCGCAAAAATAACAACAGATTCTGATTCAGAACACCCCAAAACTCACAAATCTCAGTGCTAATTCATTAAAATATACAGGGTGTCATCTAAAACTAACAACATTTTTGATTGTTATTTTTCCGTAATGTTGATTGATTTAGATTTTTTTTCCCTAGTCACGAAACACCTAAAAATGTTCAAATAATGCTGTAGGAAAAATTCAAATATTACTTTTCATGGCTACGTACGACCAAATGGAAAAGTGATAAATTAGGAAAACCTACTGTGATGTATCGAACTGGGCGGTGAATTGCTATGATGATTCAGTATATTAATAAATCATGTAATATATAACCGAATGAAGAGGCGAGAGAAACGACAACATTGTGTGGGCATTCAGATACGGAGAGTGAACGAGAACGTACATGTAGACTGTGGATGATAGAAGTGTTAGAAAAGATGAAAGTGTTTTATTTAAATAAAATAGTGAACACCACACCTACTAGATATGTTTTTACTGCAACAATAATACTAAATTGTGTTTAAGGTCACTCACAAATCCCCAGATAACAGTGCTTGATCATTTAAAATGTCACCTGTAACTAACAATATTGATTTTAATTCATCCGTAATATTTGGTTGGTTTAGATTTTTTTCCATAGTCACTAATTACTTAAGAATGTTGTAGTAAATACTCAAATGTTACTTTTTCATATCTAGCTATGACTAGCCGAAAAGTCAAAAAGTGGGTAAAACACATCAATGATTTTTGTAGCACAAATGTTACAGCGGATTCTGCTTCAGGACAACCTAAAATCCCTAGACCTTAATTCTTGAATCATAAAAATATACAGGCTGTATCTATAATTGATAACGCTCATTCATCCGTAGCTTTCGGTTGATTTAAAAAAAAAATTCTCCAGTTATAAAGTACTCAAAAACGTTCAATTGATACTGTAGAGAATTACCTAATATTACTTTCTCATGGCTAGATATGATATATAAAACTGGAACATTAGGGAAAACATACTAACAATTTTGTTATCTCCAAGCTAACACCAAATTCTGGTTCAGAACACTATAAAGCCCCCAGATCTCATTGCCCAAATCATGAAATTATAAAGGAAGTCATCTGTAACTGAAAATATGTCTAACTCTTTATTGAATATTTTTTGTTGCTAGTTTTACAGATGACACCTTGTTTATTTTAATGATTTTAGTGACAAGATCTAAGTGATTCAGATTGTTCTAACCTTAATTTGATTGTGTAATTAAAACAAGACCTGAAATGTTTCTCAGTTGTATCTAGATATGGAAGTATAATATTTCGTTATTTTCCACAGTACCAAATGAATATTTTGGATACTTTTTGATTGGAGAAGAATTTAATTTGCCAGCTAAAGATGATACCTGTCTGTATATTTTTAGATTCAAATATCGAGGTGGTGTTTTCAGGGTGTTCTGATCCTAACACCTTTTTTTCTAAAAGTACCGTCAATATGTTTTCCACATTTTTTTCATTTCTCATCTGGTAATAGCAGGCCATGAAAAAGTTATTTTTTGTTGAACATTTTAGGTAATTTGTTACTATAAACAAATTTTCTAAAATCAACCAAACATTACGAATAAATACAAATAAAAAATGTTGCTAGACTGTAAGACACTCTGTAAATTTTAGTGAGATATGGAGGTTTAAGTTTATTCTGAACCAGAATATGATGGTTAGTTTCCAAGTCAAAAAATCTTTTTGCATGTTTTTTCCAATTTTTCACTTTTCAACTGGTCATAGCAAGCCATGAAAAAGTAAAAAAAGTAAAAAAAAATAATAATGGTGATAATGACACCCTGTATATTTTTAATGTATCAAGCACTGTGATTCGTTGGGGTTTTGATGTGTTCTGAGCCAGAATCTGATGTTAGTTTTGGAGAAAAAAATTCCCTAATATGTTTTTCTGGTTTTTTCACTTTTCAGTTGGTCGTAGGTAGCCTTGGAAAATAGATATACAAATATTTCATCAACCTGAAGATAGATATTTCCGAGTACTATATGTAATGAAAAACAAATTTTGAAATTACTTCATTGTCAAGAAAATACGAGGTTGTGGCTGCTCAAAGTGGGACACACTGTATAACTGAATATACCATCATGGATTATATTTTTTTTTTCCAATTCCAGACCTGATTGCAATGTTTTGAAATTAAAACTGGTACATTTCTTTTTAATTATACTTAGAAGAATGAATGAACATAAAATAGAGGATATGTATCCAGTGCCATGTCCTTTGTTGGTCTGTATACATTTTCAGTAGGTTCTAGATGGGGTGATTTAAATATGCATTTGATTGATTTGATATAGAAACTAAATATTGCAATCTGGAGTACATGCAAATAAAAAATAAATATTCTTGGGGATTCTCCCAAGGCCTTAATCTGTACGAGGTCGGAGGGAGAAAAACCATCTGGTTGATCCTGCCTGTTGCAGGACGCAACTAAAAGGATAATCCGCATGTTTTTCTCAGCATTTCCACGGAAAAGAGACCAAGGCAGAGAAGCACCGAGATAAACATCATTTGATAAACCCTGGTTTAGCAGAAAGTGCTCCAAAGCATGCCGTCGATGGTTGAAAAATCAGGACCCCTCAACCAGATCAGAATATGTTGAAGCAAGGTGACAATCGAATCCTCGACAATGCCAAGAATCAACCCAAACACGTGTCCTAACGCGTGTCGCTCTTTTTGGTCATTTGCCAAAGCCGTGGAAAGAAATTTCACTTGCAGCTCATTGCCTCCCCTAACCAAGGAAGATGCCAAAGCTCTCGGGAGTTATTCAGATTAATAATGTTCATATGGTCTGATCAAGTTGTCAAAAGACGAAGTGTTCTCGATAAAATGATAAAGAAAATAATAGACGGCTATTTGTAATGGTGTTTAATATTACTTAGGAGAGTAGACAGAAGGAACTCTTTATTCTTCTCTATGACAAAGTATATGCTTCAATAGAATAGAATGGTTGGGATATTGGTGAATACAAAAAGAACCAAACAATTTTTGAAACTGGTTTATTTCCATTTCCATATCATAAATGAAGTAACAAATTATTTGATTTGTACTATTGTTCAGATCGGTACAACGTACGCAACTGCATATTTTGTCTGAAAATCAGAAAAAGTAAGAGAGTTTTAAATTTATATGCTGTATGATGTGAATTAAAACATTATAGACGGCATTTTAGAGATAGAAGGCACAATACGAAGTCTTTCAAAAATTCGAAGCAGCACCAATAAATTAAACAACTTGATTGAAAAGGCGAAAAAGTGTTTACAAAAAAAACCTAATTTTGCCAGAGTATAACTTTCTAGGGCATCACAGAAGGATTCCAGAAAACTTGATGAATCGAAAAAAAACCCTATTGAATTGGACACAAATATATTTTTTCTTTAAAGAAATGTTTTTACCGTTGTCCAGTGACCTGCTCACCATTCAGAACATTCAATCTGTTATTGAATTATACTCACCTGTTAAAAAACCCTGATGAAGTTTTTTTTGTATACAGGGTTTTCCGAAATTGGAGCGATAAAATAAGTGGGAAGTAGAAAATGACAAAATAAAACGAAATGAAAGAATACATTTTTGTCGAAAAATCGCTGATCAGAGGTCTACAGCCTGCGCAAACTGCGCTGAAACAAAGCGATTTCATAAAATTTCATAAAAATTTCGAAAATTTGGTATTGCTTCAAACACGAAAATTCTTACCATTTATTATTTCATTATGTTCCATGTAACAACCCATTGTAGGGTTAGGTTAGGTTAGGTCAGGTTAGGTCAGGTCAGTGGTTAAGACCGTAGCGTTCAAAGCCATTGATGCTGCTGGTCGTGTAGGTTCAAATCCTAGCGACTACATATTTTTTCCTGATGACCCGAGAAAGTGCTAGGAATCGCATGTTTAAAGCTAAGACCTCGTTAATCCTTGACTCGCACAAGTTTCGACTTTTGAGGGCTGCCGTTCGTAAGGGGACGACAGCTGGTTAATGGAAAAAACAATTTCAACATATATATTTTCAATCGCTTCAATTTCGGAAACACCCTGTATGTATTAAGAGTAATAATGAATGATGCCGTCAATACAGCAAAAGAACGTAAGGCTGTTTTGAAGCTGTCCTTTCGACTGTGTCAGCTTATTTTCACTGCAGGATATCCGGTTTGTTAAAAATAATAGTTTAAAAAAACTAAAGAACACGCTTTACTTCCCATGGACTGAAAAGTAAAAATTAATTGACAATTTAATTTCTCAAATGTAAAAAAGTGTGGGTACTTTCGATCTATATTCTCATATTTTTTATTTTAATTTAACAATACAGAGCGTTCAAGAGCTCAAGAGAACTTTATCAAGCACCCCACGCTTTTTTTACATTTGAGAAATCAAATTGTCAATTATTTTTTACTTTTCAGTCCATGGGAAGTAAAGCGTGCTCTTTAGTTTTTTGAAAATATTATTTTTTTTACTATAAAATCGAAATCTCCAACCCCGAAAACTATACCAATTTTGAATCGAATCTGACCATAATCACAATGCTCGTTCATCATCTCGTGCCGCCATCTTGAATTCGTAAATTTCTACCCCGAAACCCTCACACACTAATTTTGAATCGAATGAGACCATAATGACATCTTGGAGCCGCCATCTTTAATTTATGAATTTTGACAGAAAATTCGAAATATATGACCTGAAAAAAACTCGCATACCAATTTTCAATAGAACCTGACTATAATCACAAATCTCGTCCGCCATCTTGGAGCCGCCATTTTGAATTCATGAATTTTGACAAAAAAATCATAATCTCTGACTACGAAAACCCTAATATACCAATTTTGAATGGAATCGGGTCATTAGCACAAATCTCGTCCGCCATCTTGGAGCCGCCATTTTGTTTTTTTATATATAAATTTCAAATCATTACGACGTCTGAAAATGGGTCTGCGCCTCACTAAAACAAATCAGTTCTCGATCACCAAAGTATTTCGCGCATTAGATACAAAAATAACTATTTCCTAACTCTCGAACCTAAAAGAAACGCTTTCATTCAGAGCTGTCATAATCATTTTTTGTGAAAAATAGTCCATCAAAAGCAGACGCTCATTTACTTCTTTCATCTCTCTACCGAGAGATGTGAGTATAATAAATATTGCACAGCCGTTTCGGTCACTTAACACTATCAGGATCCTTCGCAGTTTGGTATACCCATTCCTCTTCTCTAGAACAGAGCTGAGTGGATAAATTATGACTAAGGACAATTGTTGAAAGTATGAACATATCCGTGAATCAAGATGAGAATTTTATCTAGGCATTGAGTTATTACGACTATTCCACTCATGCCAAAATACGCGTTTTTGATCGGTCGGTTTGATCGGAAATTTTCATATTTATAATTGAAAACAGTGTTTTCGATTTTGTAGTTCGGCACTTAAGCACTTAATTGGCTATTTAGTTCTCTTCGTCATTGGTTGTTTTATAAAACAAACACCCCACCAGCAAGTTGGTATAATGACACAACACCGAACTTTGGCCCAAACCATCATGAGCACTAACTATTAATTCATATCAACTTCACAATTTTCGACAAATTTTTGACACAACACCGAACTTTGACCAAAACCATGATACGCTTCACTTTTCATTCATATCAACTTTTCGACAAATTTTACATACACATAAATCAAAACTCCGCCCTTTCAATTCCCGTAAAAGCATGAAAATGAACGATGAGTCACTATCTATCTACCAATGAACTAAACAATTTAATAGGCTTGTTCGCGTTCGACGCGTTCACAAAATAAACTGTCCGAAACCCGAAACCGTCACAAGCATGCGTAGTTCCACAGAACTCAAAGAATGCGTACAGTTCTGTGAAACTGCGCATGCATCCGTTGGTTTCAGACTGTTTTTTTTTTTATGGATGCGAACAAACGTAAAGACAACCAACGAAAGACGCGCCCTGTGAATGGTCACTGAAACAGCGGGAAGTTTGAAATACCAAGACAGCTACTCTGCGCAGTTTACTCCAAATAGTACTTTTGAGACGGCTTTCTTCATTATGACGGCAGTGCTCAATTTGATATTTATGTTTTGTTAGTTGCATAGTTTTAGAATTTTCCAGATTGAAATCAGTAGTAGGCTGTCACATGAATGAAGGAAAACAACAAAAATTGTTGATTCAAATTCAAACTTAAAAATGAATGACATGAGCCGTTTCAATATTAACATTATTAATAAATAAAAATGGTTTTGATTTCATTCATGGAATAGTCTTAACAAATACAACTCGTGTACCGATGATTATCATAAATTCCATCTTTTTATCGAAACAAATTATGTTGCTTTAGGAAACCACCAAGCAACATACAAGCAGCAGTTGAGTTTCTGATAATGGAACTTTTTTCATTTCATGAATTCATTTTCCATTCAATCTCTGCAGTCATTGAAAGCAAGACAAAACCATACACATACATGAATATTGAAAAAAACAAAATTTAAGATTTTTCACATGACACATTCAGGACACTTCGCTTCTCAGACGTATGTGGAATGGATAAAATATATTGATAATTTGAATGGAGATTGAGGAATATACTGAAACAGTTATTTATGAATCGAACAAGTTCGTAAAGTAGAACTTTTTTGTATAAGCGTGAAATTTTTTCAACGAGATACAGTTGAGTTGAATAAAAACGCGAGTGAAAACAACACGAATGCACACTTCAGTGTGCCCAAGATAAGGATGAACAGCATGGGGATCTCGAGAACCGTAAGAGTTACACAGTAGGTCAAATGAGCAAAAAGTTGCGCAATTAAAGGGTCAATAAATAGATGCTAAGAAATCCCAAAAATGTTGTTTACTTCCGGAAATATTCGGAAAAAACCTAAATTTGGCGATTTGGTTTTTATTTTTTTCTGAAGTTATTTGAAAAGTTTCGAAAAAACCAAAGGCACTTTCTCATTGCCACTTTTTTACCTCCACAAAATCTCCGTACAACGTTTCGTTTGAAAGAAACCATCATCAACTTTGTTTTTTTATATGGCACAAAAAAAATGTACACCCTGTATGACATAGCATTTTTTATTGCGAATGCAACGACGTACGGCACAATATGTTTTCCTATGTTTTTAGTCAGAAAAAATGCTTATTACAATTTTTGAACATAGGCGGCTTAGAAACAATCCATGGCAACATACATAGCTGTCAGTTTCCATAAATAATTTTCGTCTTGAATGATTACTTCATTGTTGTTATTGTTCTTATTGCGTTCGTTTCTTCTACATTAAAATGGAGGGAGGTAATTTTACAAACGAAGAAAAGTTTTATATGCTGTCCTTGCTACATTGTATGCCAAAGAAATTGTGTAGAAGCCGAACACATGTATTCGAACAAATACCCGGAGCGAAAACAACCTGGCAAGTCCATTTTCAGGCGTTTAGTACATAATTTAAAAAATTATGGTTCATTTAAAAAACCTGTTCTATCCCGACAAAAACCGTCTGCTGAAGAAAAAGAATACCTAGTTTTACAATCAGTCATTGAAAACCCAGAAAGTTCAACTAGAGAAATTGAAGACCAAGCTGGGGTACCTAAATCAACAGCTCAATTTATTGTAAGAAAACATAAATTCAAGCCATATAAATTTCGAATTTGTCAAGGCTTAAGACCAGGTGATGACGAGCGGCGTAGACATTTTTGTGAGTGGTATACAAGAATGTGTGATGGCGATGCAAATTTTCCTTTGAAAGTGATCTGGTCGGATGAAACTAGGGTTACCAATAACGGTATTTCCAACAGGCGCAACACACACTATTGGTCACAACAAAATCCACGTGTGAAGAGATCGTCCAGATACAACATCGATTCGGATTTAATATTTGGTGTGGAATTTTTGGCACAAAGGTTATAGGTCCATTCATCTACCATTCGTCTTTAACTGCTCAACGATACCTTCGTCTGTTACGACCAGATCTGGAAGATGCCTTGGATAATTTGCCATTGGACGCTGTGCATCATTGCTGGTTTCAACAAGATGGTGCACCAGCTCATAATTCCGCAGCTGTTCGCCGATACCTGTATGAGCGATTCCCAAGAAAATGGATTGGCACTCATAGTGATACACCCTGGCCAGCAAGGTCACCAGAACTAACACCTTTAGACTTTTTTTGTGGGGCCATATTAAAAATGAGGTATACAAAGAAAATTTTGAAGACGAGGAACACTTACTTCGCTCAGTACGATCAGCATTTGCTACAATTACACCTGAAATGTTGAATCGTGTTATAGAATCCACAGTGAGACGGGCATACTTATGTCTACAAACTGGAGGTAATCTATTTGAACATATGCTATAGAACTTACTTTTTACCATCTTCAACAATAATTCTTTCCTTCTTAGTTCTCATTATTTTAGTTTCTTTTAGTTAAATATTAGATTATGTTAAAAAACTATTCATAAGCATTTCTTCTGAATAAAAACATAGGAAAACATATTGTGCCGTACGTCGTTGCATTCGCAATAAAAAATGCTATGTCATACAGGGTGTACATTTTTTTCGTGCCATATAAAAAAACAAAGTTGATGATGGTTTCTTTCAAACGAAACGTTGTACGGAGATTTTGTGGACGCCATTTTGTAGATGTAAAAAAGTGGCAATGAGAACGTGCCTTCGGTTTTTTCGAAATATTCAAATAACTTCAGAAAAAAATAAAAACCAAATCGCCAAATTTCGGGTTTTTTCGAATATCTCCGGAAATAAACAACATTTCTGGGATTTCTCAATATCTATTTATTGACCCTTCAATTGCGCAACTTTTTGATCATTTGACCTATCGTGTAACTTTTATGGTTACCGAGATCCCCATGCTGTTCATCCTTATCTTGGGCACACTGTATTATACGAAGTTTTTTCTTTTCACTTATTATATCGATAAATTGTTTCAATTCCTATTGATTTGTATGTTTCATGTAAATAATTGTCGTCGTCGAATATGACGCCAAACACCGTCTTTTTCAGCAAAACATGAATTCATGAACTGAGTACCTAATTCCCGGGCGCTTTTTCTCTGAGAAAGGATAGCAGTCCGGGAAGTACGTACCTCCCGGACTAGGCTGGGAAGTGCTCGATTGAAATTTTCGGATAACTTTTTTTTTGATGAAATGGCAGTTCATAAGTTATTTTTGACAACAAAAAAAATCTATCTTTTGAAATGGCTGCCCGACACCTCATTCGTAACGTCTTACAATTCTATATACGTCCCCAAAATTTCAAACAAAAATATCCATCCAAAACAAAATGGCGGTACATAATGTAAGAACTCTCTTAGATTAACCTAACCCCATGTTAACTTTTGAACGTATTGAAATTCTGATTACTTGTGCTTCGGACTTCCATCGTCTTAATGGTTGAAAGATTTCTACTTCTTTCAATTTTTCACTACGTTTCAATTGCTTGAATCTGCAATCGTCTTCAGGTGAATACTGACAAATTTTGAATCTACACGATGTTTTATAGGTCTGCCGGTAATTACGTTGTAAATTCTCCCTCCAAAACGGTTCATTAGCGGCCTCCATACGTTTTTGATTTCCACGCTCGGTTGACTGAAAGCACCATTAACCTCGATATAAGCAGTTTCAATAAATTTGCGTTTAAACGCGTGGTCGGCTATTCCCGATTTAGATGTTTCCCCCCGTTGAGTCCACTTTTTGTGTTCAGCTATTCTTACAGATAATGGCCGCTTGGTCTCTCCGATATAGGAATCTCCACATTCACATGGGACCTCGTAAATACAGTTTTTGCTGGATTCTGTTTCGTTCACTGGTTTCGTTTTGGTGAGGAAACTTCGTAAAGTGCTGCCGGATTGGAAGCAACTCTTGATATTGTATTTGTTTCCGATTCTTTTAATCTTCTCGGAGATACCCCTAATGTAGGGAAGGACAAGAATGGGGTTTTGTGATCGTTCTTCGACCGTCTTGGTCCTTTTGAGTTGTTTCTGAACTTCCTCTATGAGTTTCTCGGCTCGGCGTTTTGGCGTAGGTCTTTCTTTATGTTGTTTATTTCCGCATCCAGAGACTCCTGGTTGTTGCAAATACACATTGCTCTCTCCATCAACGTTCTTACAATGCCCCTCTTCGTGGAATTCGGGTGATTGGAGCCATAGTTGAGGTACTGTCCAGAGTGTGTCTTTTTTCTGTAAACAGAGGTGAGGATACCAGTGTCTTTTCTTTCAGGTTTCACATCGAGGAAAGGCAAGGTACTGTTAGTTTCCCTTTCCATTGTGAACTTGATTGAATTCCTGATGTTATTTATTCTTGAGAAGAAATTCCCAAGGTGTTCATCTTCGTGGCTCCATATGATGAATGTGTCGTCCACGTATCTTAGCCACAGTTTTGGTTTGTATTCTGCCTCTCTAATAGCCAATTCCTCGAACCACTCCATATATATATGTTGGTGATTACTGGAGAAAGAGAAGATCCCATCGGCAGTCCATCAGTTTGGGAGAAGAAACGGTCCTTTTCTTGGAAGTAAGAGTTATGAAGGCAGCACTGCAGTAGTTCCAATATCGCTTGTACGGGAAGGTCAGTCCTTTCTTGAAGCTCGATGTCTTCTTCAAGTTTCTTCTTGAAATTCTGTTTTCAATTTTTTTTTCTTGAATGGCAATTTATAAGCTTCTGTTTGACAACAGAAAAAAAAATCAAAATGACGTCGGTCCGCCATTTTTTTTTGTAATGGCTATGGCGGTCGAGTGATACATCGTTTGAATCTTATTTCAATTCTCTACATAACAACAAAATTTTAAACAAAAATATTCATCCAAAACAAGATGGCGGTACATAATGTTATAGCTCTGCTATGAGGATCCTTCGGATATTTTAGTTATCAAATCTTCAAAAGGAATTCCTCAAATCAGGACAATCCACCAATTAGTCATTATGATATGGTACCCGTGTAAATGTATAAATAAGAAATTTCCCTATCATAGTTGTTAACTCAATCTTGCACTTCACCAGTTTTCAACATTGAGGAGAGCGATGCGTACAGTAAAGGAAAAAGTTTTTTCTCTTAAAGTTTACAACCAATCTCAGGCGAATGCTCATGCAGCTGTGCGATTATTCAATGAGATCTATCCCGGCAATCCCATTGACAGAAAATATTTAAGAGAACTCATTAGGAAATTTGAACGAACTGGGAATCTGAGTAATTAAGAAAAGTGGTCGACCATCTGTCTCTCCAAACAAGCAGATTGATATCTTGGTGGATCTCCAAGAAACCACAACAATCCACGCAACTGAATTAGCGGATAAAAATGATATGCCATGTTCGACAGTACATAAAATCAAAAAAAAAATGAGGAATGTTTGGATATAACAAGCGAATTTCAGAATTGTCTCTTCATGTGCCAGGAAGTTAATCGCGAACATTTGTTCTGATTTTCTTTCTCAATTTGTCAGGTATTTATGTAAAATCAACATTGTTCTTTATCCTGGATGCTTTTCTTAATTTTGCTGAAAATCGATAAAACAATCACCTGCCTTGTCACTAAATTTCATTCGAAGATGGCACTCTTTTACCATGTTTAGCAAAAAACTTTCATTTAATGATCAATGACCAAAAAAGATTCTCATATGGCAGAGCTCTAACATTATGTACCGCCATTTTCTTTTGGGTGAATATTTTTGTTTGAAATTCTGTCATACTTATAAATAAAGAATGAAAATACAATTCAAATGATATACTCGACCCCCAAAGCCATTTCAAAGAAAAATGGACAATTTTTTGTTGTCAATAAGAAGATTATGAACTACCATTCAATCAAATAAAATTCAAAACAGAATTCCAATACGTTTAAAAGTTAATAGGGGGGTTACTCTAAGACAGTTCTTACATTATGTACCGCCATTTTGTTTTGAAATTAACGGGAAATATAGAGAATTGTAAGATGTTTCGAATGACGTATCACTCGACCCCCCATGCCATTCAAAAATATTTTTCAAAATGGCGTCGGGCAGCCATTTCGAAAGATAGACATTTTTTAAAAGTAGCTTATGAATTGTCAATCCACCAAAAAAAATTTCATCTGAAAATTCCAATTCGTTCAAAAGTTAACTGGGGGGGGGTTACTTTATGGACACACTGAATATAAAAATCTGTGCATCCATACGACTCCTCCTAAACGGCTGGACCGATTTCAATGAAATTTTTTGTGTGTGTTCAAGTGGATTCGGGAATGGTTCGAAGTCATATGAAATGAACATGAAACAAACATGAAACAAACATGAAACATGAAGCAACTCGGCCTAACGGCCTCGTCGGACAATTTCACATCGAGTGCAATAAACATTTTCTTTTTTGTACTTGTTGCATAAATAACTATTATATAAAAGCCATGTGGAGTAAGTTATATTTTTTGTAACACCTGCTTCCGAAGTTTTTTTTTATAATAAGTATGCTTACAACAATATATACATGATGACTAGGCACGGATATAAGGTGCTTTTTAGGCATTGATAGAATTTGCTGGAACAACCATGAGAAACAGATTCATATCAATTGTTCAGAAATAAAAACTACATATCACGCTTCGCAATTCTCAACCCAAAATAAACAACATATCCGTATATCACTCAGAATATACAATCAAGCAGCTATTGCATGTGCAAATCGGGATAGAAGCATTACATTTTCATGTTTGAACCAAGCAGCTACTGAACTATGGCAATGGTGTGGGGAAAGAAATCTTTTTTTTTGTACTAGCGGTCCTGACCTTGTTCTGCTCGATCAGCTCAGAGAACATTCTAAGTTTCCATTCTCATATACTAGAACGTTTAAAACCTACTTGGTGGCCCAATTTTCGAGAATTTCACTTGGGTGTCTTTTCAGTACGTTCTAGAACCTTCCGGAGCATCTGTTCATTTCATGAAAATCTAAAATTTTCTAGAACTTCCAGAAGCTTCGAGAACATTCTGGAATTTTTGCTTACATTCTAAAAATTTTCAAAAAGTTTCACTCTCAAGAACTTCACTTCCGTTATTGAATTTTCTTGTAGAGAACTTCTGTTATGGTTCATTCTATGGTTTTCTGGAATTTTCCAGAAGGCTCCAGAACATTCTAGAGTTTTTTGCTTACATTCTAAATGTTTTTGAAAAGTTCCACTACTACGCCTCCTCCCTGGTGGCCGAACTCTCAAGAACTTCACTTGGGTGTTTTCAGTGCGTCCTTGAATTTACTCGTAGAGAGTTTATGTTATGGTTTATTATATGGTTTTCTTGAATTTTCCAGAAGCTTCAAGAACATTCTGGAGTTTTTTGCTCACATTCTAAACATTTTCAAAAGTTCCACTACTACGCCTCCTCCTTGGTGGCCAATCTTTCAGAACTTCACTTGGGTGATTTCAGTGCGTTCTTGAATTTTCTTGTAGAGAGCGTCTGTTATGGTTCATTCTATGGTTTTCTAGAATTTTTCAGCAGGTTCAAGAACATTCTATAGTTTTTTGGTTACCTTCTGAAAATTTTAAAAAAGTTCCACTACTACGCCTCCTCCCTGGTGGTCGAATTCTCAAGAACTTCACTTGGGTGTTTTCAGTGAATTCTTGAATTTTCTTGTAGAGAGCTCCTGTTATGGTTCTTTCTATGGTTTTCTGCAATTTTCCAGAAGCTTCAAGAACATTCTAGAGTTTTCTGCTTACATTCTAAAAATTTTCAACAAGTTCCACTACTATGCCTCCTTCCTGGTGGCCGAACTCTCAAGAACTTCACTTGGGTGTTTTCAATGCGTTCTTGAATTTTCTTGTGGAGAGATTCTCTCATGGTTCATTCTATGGTGTTTTCGCATTTTCCAAATGCTCCAAGAACAATCTAGAGTTACCTGTATCATACTCTCGGAAGTTCCACGACAACTTCCTAGTGGCCGAACTTTCGAAAATTTTCTTTTCAGGAACCTCTGTTTTGGTTCCTTCCAGAGAGATCTTCTAGAACTCTCAGAATGTCCTCTAAACCAATTGGTGCAAGGCCGACTCACATGAATTTTCTTTATGTTTTCACGTGTATAATAATATTAATAATTTCTCCATTCATTTCCTCAAATTAATTTACACACCAACAGCGTGGGAATACGAAAAAAAGATAGAAAAACGTCGGTAAAATAAAAAAAATAGTAGACCTACATACAAAGACATCACACACATGTTACAAAAATATGTTAACAAATATTGACTTTTTGGTCTAAATTACTGTAAAAGCGTGTTTGTTCAGTTTTTTGAAGTATTATTTCACTTAAGTTTTTTGTATTGTTCAGCAACTTTGTTTTTGATCTTCGTTCATGTAGATTTTCTTTTTATTGTCATCTATATTGCATTCTGTCGAGTTTATACAAAATGAACTAACAGAACAAAGGCCTTTATTTTTATTTCATCAATATATCCTCTGTTTTCTACGAAATGAGCAACCGTAAACCGTTACTGTTTGTTACAGGAGGGTACACATCACCAAGGAGACCCTGAGATGTCTCGGGAACGATTACGTGGTGGAGCCTGGCAATGGCGGGGAGCGTAACTCTTACCTGAAGGATCATAACATCGACACGTACCTGATCATCGCTCCTTCGTATCGAGGAGTAAGTATTGGGATTAAAATGGACTCAACTCCATTTATGTAATTTATTTCATCTGTAAAATGAGTAATTTATGCGGGGCCGCCACCAGACATTTGGCGGCCTGGGGCAAACACTTAGTCGGGGCCCCCCTACATTTAATGGGGTATCCCACTTACGGTACGACGTAAGCAAAGAAACCAATCTCACCCTCCCCCTACATTTATTGGAATACACTTTTTCAATTGGTTTAAGGAACATTAAATAAATAGCGATTATCTGTATCATAATAAGCTCGTGTTGATTTATAATATCAAGTAGTATAGATATAACGCGAATGTAAACATCTTACAGTATAGCCCTTCTACCTTTTACTCTAGCAAATTCGTTGATAATTTATACCAATATAACATTTCTGAGTTCATGTTCAATCCTGAGCATCATTAGATGATTGAGGCTATCTTCATACCCATGATTGCTAAGTCTATTCTTGATAAGGAAAATTTTGCTGAATGTTCGTTATCCTGTTGCCACTGGCACTGGAAGTACAGTCGGTGATCTTGAACATACAGTATCGGAAAGTTTTCATCGGGGGTATGCTGGTTTCATACGAGCGTAAAGAATAGCTTCCTATTATGTTGAGAGAACATTACAATTATCCTCTCCTCGATTCGCTCGAGGAAGGGATATCGACGTGGCTGTTAATTCGTCGGGCGAGGTAGTAGGGGAGGCGTACAGTAGTGCGTCTCTCTTATTTATGTGGTATTATCATATCATTGCGTTCCTTGTTGCTCGCATAGATTTTTCTATACCCCGATGAAAACTTTCCGATACTGTATACAAATCTGAGGTAGAATATTCTTCAATCCATTTTTGGATATGATGTTAAAGATATCTAAGGCACAATTGAATTCACCCACAACATTAATTTATCACATTGTCTTTTATCAGTTGGTAGTATATTTGTAACTCATTAATTAGCAAGATCATCTTTATTTAAATCTCTAGGATAACATCACTCGTTCGTTCACTGAAGTCTTTTTGGGAAATAATGTGAGAAAATGCTTTTGATATTTCTTCCATTCTTCTTGCTAAGGCTCTTATAGAGGGTGTAATCTAACCTCTTGCACTCCTGTGAAGGACGGGTGTATAATGCCATTTTATGTGAAAAATTCGAAAAAAATTTGTGGAAAGTTTAAATTGTGTTAGAAAATTAGTCGAAATTTTGGGAACCACTGTCCGCTGAACGTCAGCTGACCGGAGCATAGCCGCAATAATACTGGAACTGCTGGATAGAAAAAACTGTAATTTCTAACAGCGGTTTCCAAGATTTTCCGAATTTTCCAACAAAATTTAAAATTTCCACAATTTTTGTTTGAATTTTCACTACTGCCATTCGTTATAAAATGGCATTTTACACCCGTCCTTCACGGGAGAGAAAGATGTTAGATTACACCCTGTATCTGAGGAGAGTGAATCCAAGCAAGGCAAAAATACTTTAATTCTAAATCGTGATTCTCTTGAATCAAATGTGCAGTTAGGCTCTGTTAAATCGTCAAAAAAAAATCCTTTTTCTTTCTGTTGTTGGCTTTGGTTCATCTGTAATGTTGAAACTTGAAACTAGAGACTTAGGCTCTCTTAGAATCGATTCCCAACTACCACTAATGGTTTCAATATTTTCTGTCACACCTAGCAGTATGTGTTCGGACTTTGAAGAACTTTATTTCTTTCATCAATAATAGTCTGCAGTATTTTTTTAAATACAGAAGTAAGTATAATAAATTTGAAGGTCCTACCAATAGTCAGAAAATCAATTTTAGGCCGCTTGGGGCCATTAGAATTTGGGGGCTTGGGGAAAAATGCCCCAATTGCTCCCTCCTGAATGTATGTAAGCAACGAAATAGAACTGCAAGTCCAATTCTCTATTCACTCTGAATTCACCAATGTTCACTATACAGGGTGTTTCTGAATTCAATACATATATTTCAAGATCGTATTCTTGAGGTCAAAATAAGACTTTTTAAACATGTGTCTACAGCCGCTTTAGTTCTGAGATACAGGGTGTTGAAATTTGACAAATGATAATGATACGCCATTGTGTTTTTTTTAATGAATGTTATATTAATGATTGTTCTCTATTTACTCATATAAATGGTCCCTTGACTTTTTTTATACGGCGAACATTTTTCGATTCAAAAAGCAAAATGCATTTCATTGATACTAACAAAAAATCGCATAGGTACAGGCAAATTAAAATCTTTTATTTTTTAAATTGAAAACCATCCGTCGGATAAAACAAAAAGTCAGCTGACTATGTTTATGGGAAGCTAGAACAATAATACTCATTTGAAAAAAAAACACTAACGTATCATTATTTTGAATATAAATTGCTGACTGACTACCTGATTTCAATAATTCGGCACTCGATTTGCGTACCAAACCAAAAGGTTCAACGATCAATTGCCAACTGCAAGTTGAGAGGTTAAAAAATCTTGTCGCTTTTTTTGTTTCATCGCGCCCAAGTTATTCCGTTCTGGTTGGAACAGACCAAACAATTTTTACTCGTAAAATTTATGTGTTGAATTTCCTTGTATCCAAGTGTCTACGTTAAGTTTATTTCGTTCTGATTAGAACATACTGAAAAATTACTCCTTACAAAATGTAATTGTTTAATTTTTTTGCGCTCAAGTTTCTACATAAGGTTAGTTCGTTCTGGTTCGATTATACTCAATAATTACTTTTCGCAAAATGAATGTGTATCTTTTGTTATGAAAAAGTAGAGTATAGGAGAAGTAGACAGTAAAATAAATATATTGAAAAAAAATATAATTTCATCAGAAAGCCCAAGCAGATACTCTATTTCTAACAGAAAGTATCTTACCTTAATAAATAAATACCATAATTTCAATAAAGACCAGTAACAAATTCTACAATTTTTAATTTAGTACCAAAACATAAGAGTACGAGGCCAGTATACGCAATGTAATGAACTCTTCCAAGAAGAAATTTACAATAAAATGTAGAATCTGAGGAAATTGAATTAAATACACCTTGTATGTGAAACTTGTCACACAGCCAATCACGAGTAGAGTTCTATAAAGGAAAATGAGGAAACAAAAAAGTCAAAAGAGAGTTATATCACTAACTAAATGGAAAATAAGGAAACTAGTAAAAAATGTGACAGCTTAATAAAATTCAAGTAAATGAAAAATGAAGATGATATACTAATATTTGTAAATAGTTTAATTCATCATAAGATTCAAATAATCACAGTGACTGACAACTATAAAGTGATCGGAATTGTGTTGTGAAATTGAGAAAAAACCTATTTGGTAACAAGAAAAAAAAAGGAAGACAAGAAAGGAAGCTGGAGGCAGGGAGCAAAATTATCAAAATTCAACCAAAAAAACCAATTTAGAAAAAAAACTTGCAACAGAAACACAGAAACGTATGCATTCCAGGGATACAATTGACTCACCTTCAGTAACATATTACAACAACAACAAAAAAATATTATATTTTTTTAAATGAAAAATTTTTCAGGTTCCACCCCTGATTTTTTTATAAACAATTTTTTTTCTAATAGTACATGATGTTGAGATGTCATGTGCCGAGTTTCAGAGTGCTACAATTCATTCTTCACTTTTTCCTCGAGTTTGTCTGTCGTTACTGGATTACTACCAATTATTACTAATATTCATATATTCATATAACCCGGTTGACAAAAAAAACTCTTATAAATTTTATGTTCGGCTCTGATGAGTTAGGATCAAGATTTTTTTTTACGAGCGCATTATACCTATTAATGTAACGAGATTATTATGCGATTTATAATAATCGAGAATGTTAGTTGCCAGGTGACGAGGCGCTCTGCGCCGGGTCGCCCGTGCAACTTCCGAGATTTATTTAAATTGCTTACTAATCACGTTACATTGAAAGCTTTATCGTATCATTAACACCGATGATGTGAAAATAAAATCAACAACTCTGGTTATGTCACGTTATTGTCATTCTAGCGTGCAATTTTGTATCTAGAGTGTTATAAAATGACCAACGTATTATATTGTAATTAATGTATTATTTGTTTCTATGATATTATGATGAATAATTTGTAATGAAGACTCAGCTCAAAGGAAGCTTAATATTCAATAATACGATAAAAATATCCTATGTAGCGCTCTTGAAAAACCTTTTATGTACAGGATTTTTTTTTCCGCGCTATTGCCGATATTATATTGTGTTCAATCGATTCATATTGAAAAATATAACTGTTCACACAAACCGAATAACGTAGAACCCAAGTACCTTGAGTGGCAATTCTCTTACCCGATAATTTCTTAAAACACAGTCAAATGCTCACCTCTGAATATTCTCTTTTTTTCGCTATAATAAATGGCCTGTTTCAAATAAATTTATTCAATTCGTGTTGCTCGGTATTTCAGACACTGGCATCATTAAATTTCTATTCGAGGGTTGTAAAATTATGGCAAGGTTCTTTCGGTTTAATTTTCAGATGGTTGTTTATTATGGGTTATTATGTGTCGATCTTGATTTTTCTTTTACTTTTGATGTCGGGTCGTTACAGAAAGGTCGTGAAATGCGTGGCAATCATCGTCTCATGAAAAGGGCATTGTTCAGTGTAGAGGGTGAAAATTATGAGATCAGAGCTGAATGTCGAAAACACTAAAGCATTTATGTCGCTTAGGTATTTCAGGGTCGGCATAAAATGGGGAAGTAGGCCAAGCAATAGAGATAGTGTCCATGACAAAAAGACTACCTGGAAGCCGCCTGTGCCATCCCGTGCAGGACAGTCTGTAGTTTATTCCCACCATGTCCTCTACTCGAAAATACCATTTTTTAATTTGTTATAAACAATAAACAACAAAAGCAGTGTTAACGGTGCCAGGGGATGAACTGTAGAGAATTGAATTCCGAAGAGAATGACGGGTAAAACGATCCGATCGGATGATTAGAACCGGAGAAAACCGGAAAATTGTGTTTTTTTTTTATTCATAACTCTGTCATTTTTCAATATTAAGAGCTGAAACTTTGCACGATAGTAGCTATTGACGTGCACTTTATGAGTGCAAAACCTGGACTCAGTCGGATCAATAGTTTTCGCACAATCCTCATTTGCATTTTTTTCCGGTCGGCCGTTTTCCCTCATGTTCTCACTAGTTTTTAACACACTTAAACGCGTTTCATCGAAAAATCAGAATAGACATTTTCTTATTGTTCACGTCTAGTTTCCGAATCTATTTTTTAAATTTCAATCGGACGACTTCAAACGCATCCAGCTCTCCACGAAAATATTTCCAAAAAAATTCAAATGAGGATTGTGCGAAAACTATCAATCCGACTGAATCCAGGTTTTGCACACATAAAGTGCACGTCAATAGCTACTATCTTGCAAAGTTTCAGCTCTTAATATTAAAAAATGGCAGAGTTATCGATTACAAAAAAAAATTTCCCGATTTTCTCCCGTTCTAATCATCCGATCGATTCGGTTGACCCGTCATTCTCTTTGGAATTCAGTTCTCTACAGTTCACCCTTATGCACCGTTGAAACTGCTTCAATAGTTTCCACGTTACAATAAAAAAACTAAAACAAACGCAATTTTTTGTTATTCATTGTTTATTGTTTATAACAAATTAAAAAATGGCATTCTACAGTAAAGGACATGGCGGGAATAAATTACAGACTGTCCTGCGCCGGATGGCACAGGCGGCTTCCAGGTAGTCTTTTTGTCCAAAAAGCAATCATTTGTGTCTCTATTGTTTGGTCTAAAGGTCCACTTCAAGGCCTAGGTGACTAGGATTTAATTTTTAAATCTATAACATGGTGAATTACTTTTCAAATAAAAAGGAATTACAATCAGAAGTGATGGCTAACGGATAATTTTTTTTTTTTTGTAAAAAGTAATTTCAACAGTTATTGCTTGTTGAGGCGCCAAGAGTTGAAAATTATCTAGATAAATGGAAACACCATAGTCCTAACCTACAAACCATTATTGAGTATGTACCATAAAGTAACAGGTAAGTAAAAGAAGAGTTTCCATTCAAAAGTGTCCAGCGTTCTCACACAACATCCTAGAAGGTATTATCGAAAATGTATCTACCTTTGGACGAAAACATTTACGAATTAGCAGAAGGAAGCCATTTCACCCAAATTGGTGGAAAAATCATCAGATTCACCAAACATTTCCGCGAAAGGACATGGACTGGGCATGAGAAAGAGACAATTGAGGACAGATTAAGAACAAGGATGGAGTAATTATGGAAAATGTCTATAATACCTGCTGCGAAAATGTGACTAAGATCCCGAACGCCGTTCAGCAGTCTCCAAAAATAGTTGCAAACCAGATCGAGAACCATTATTACGAGATGAAAATTCTGACCCATTATTGCACCCTTTGAGCGACGAGACAAACATGTAATAAGATAATAAAGAGATATTGCAATAACGTCAAGGAAACTTCATTTTAATAGTGACTGGTACTATTCTGTAATTAGAAACAGAGATATTGCAAGTTTCGTCTATTTGTCCCTTATTTACACGTGGGTTGACAAAGGCGTCCATTATTCATAACCTAAATTTTTCCTGCACTGGCAGTTTTCACCATTCTGGCAGAAATGATATCTTTCTTGCACCTCCGAAAAATGTTTATGTTACTTACGAGTAGAATAACAAATGAGTGTACAAAATTGTAATAAATCTCGATCATATTTCCGCAGTAGTGATTGCAATTATTTTTGATACTTCGAAAACGGCGTCATTGAGCCACAACAGTTCAGAATATTTCCTGCGATCCCGCGTTCGGGACTCTAGACATTCATTGATATACAGGGTGTACTTCATAAACCTATTTCTTATCTTTATAGAATACTCTCTAATTTAGTATTTCTATTTATTTAATTTTAAAATTATGCTAATTTTATACCAGGTGTAACCTCTTGCACTCCCGTGCAGGACGGGTGTATAATGCCATTTTATAACGAATGGCAGGTGTGAAAAATTCGAACTAGCTGAAAATAAAATAAAAATGCAACAAAACGATAAAATTTTATAATTTTCAAAGCACACAAAACGGACTATTTCATTACATTTAATATCACCAAACTCATAACATATAACATAAAAAATTTATAAGCTCATTCTCATAACATTTAATGTCACCCAACGTGAAAGCACAGTAAAACATTATTTTCTTGACAATAGAGACCAAAACAATAGTCGTTGCCGGCCGATATTCAGAGATTTCTCTACCTATTCAAAATTAATTACAAATTCGACAAAGATCTTTAACATGATACCTTTGTATCAGTTATATTAATAATAATTATACTCCTTCATAAACACCTATACGCGCTTTTGCTCAATTGTGGCGTCATGTGAATTAGCCCAAACTGTGGCGCTTTCTAAAATATTTTTATATCTGATAGCGCCATCTCTGAGGTGCGCGGGAAAATTTTCAGATCTTCTGTACACTCCGAATTACGGCAGCTACAGGCATCTTTAATTGTGGCTACCGGATCCACAGTCACGTTTTGAAGGAAAGTGAGTAAGTCGTAGCCATAGTTTTGTCAAAAATTATATTGTGTTTGATGAGGTCGCCATAATCATGGTTGAATAAGAAGTGTGTTATTTGCAGTGTTGCCATATTTTATATTCCAATATTCATCGTATTAATTTCCCGCATAATAGAAATAAATTTAAGAATTCAAACAAATGCATCGCTATAAAGAACTCGTTTATTTCTAGAAATACAAAGATGCATTGAACGATTGCTTCTTTGACTTCTGCATTTTATCACTACTTCTTTGGATTCTTCATTTTATTGTTCTTACTCATTTGGTTCTTCACAAAAATTTTGATATTTTTCCATTCCCTTTTTGATAATACTGGGTGCAGTTTCTGGCATTTCTCACATTCTTTCTTTCCTGGTATTATTCCATTTTTATACTTATTTTAAAATAGTTGAAGACGGCCTTCTTCTCCTCTGTGGACTCTTTTTTTTTTTTCTTATATTTTGATTTTTCTGCTAAAGGAAAAAATTCGATTAAAACAGCGTATCTTCAGATCGAAATCGATCAAAACATGTAAAAATAAGACTGTTCCTTCAAAATGTTCTCATAGGGGAAGTCATAAAGAAATAGTGAATAATCTGAGGTATACAATATCTTTATGAATCGATAAAATATTTCTTGTACGACAGTGCGTAAACTAAGCTCTTACGCAGTGCGTAAAGTGATACTTTTTCGCACAAGTGCCTTACAATTTTGAAAAATACAGTATTTCGCGTCAAATATAACTCGTCATTATTTGATAATACGAAGATAATTCATAACATTAAACATACAAATAATGATACAATTGCTACATGTTGGCGCAATATAATAACTGTCGAAAAAAAAAATTTGTATGGTAAACTTTTGTAAAGGGCTGTTTTGTACTCGGGTGTTTGTTGAACTTGGCTGCGCCTCATTTAACAAACTTCACGCTCATACAATAACGTCCTCCTTTACGAACTTGTGTCATAAATAGCCTTGTAAATAGCTATATTTCTTCGAAAATGGCTCAATTTTTAACTCATCGAACAAGATTTTCTTTTACTATGAAATTTCTCAAAAAGCTTGAAAATATTATTGAAGATTGAAAAAATGTCAGTGCGTGAAACATACAGGACAAATTACATTTGCGGTAGTCAACTAGTTGTCTAGATGTGATAAAAACTTTGCTATAATTTTGTGTTGACGACATCCAATAGACTATTATTTTTGTTCAGTTCTAAAAACTTGTAAATTTTTTTCGAGTATTTAAACGGTATAACAGAAAAAAAAGCACTCGTCACTCACTCGTCATTATTCGAAAGTAGATAATTATTATTCTGTAAGGAAATTTCATAAGTAAGAAGAACAGATGACATTCTGGACCCTTACCAGGAATCTACAATGAATGGAACTTCGCCCTATCTTTATAATCTTTAGATATATTTATGTTTATTTATTGTGATTAATAAAGACCTTTATTATTATTTATTAAGTATTATTTTTAAATGTTATATATATTTTCGAGGTAAGGCTTCGGATTTATATGACAACCTGTGTATACAGCGACATCCGGGAGTTTTTATTATTATTTGAAGACTTCTACACAGGGTGGCCCACGAGGTTTTGGATAGGGAATATCTCGGAACTCGAAAGTAGTAGAGAATTGTAATTTTGGGGTTGTAAATTCAAGCAATTGATGCAACTTTCTTTGATATTATTTTACCCACTGAGCTTTTTGTTTTTGGTAACGGGACATCAGATTCAAAATTATTCATGGGACAACCTGTATATTTTGGTATTTCTATGTTCCTCCCGATAAAACGATTCCAACAAACTAGCACACTTATGGATTAAAACGATGTATATTTAGGCAGTCATATATTTTTTGTGATGATTGAAACGAGGAAAAATTATAATAATCGTTAATATTTTATCAAAAAATGTAATGGAATAAATGATATTGAAGTACCTGTAGTTCTTAGATTAACCTTTTATAGAAATGCCAAAATATACAGATTGTCCCATTAATAATTTTGAATCTAACGTCACGTGACTGAAAACAAAAAACTCATTGAGTAAAATAATATCAAAAGCTGCACCAATTGCTTCAATTTACAACTCCAAAATTACAATTCTCTACTACTCTTGAGTTCCGAAATATTCCCTGTCGAAAATCTCGTGGGCCACCCTGTATACAATTCTACCTCAATATTGGTATTTGCTCCCTGAGGGGAGGGTGACATACACAGAAGTACTATTAATATGGTATTATTGCTTGAAATTCAACAAAATATTATGCCAGACATTGATTTTTTTTTTAATTTAAGATGTTTACAAACCTTCCGCAGTCAATTTGAGTGTCTTATTTTCAACATGGTAGCTAAACAAATTCATTATCAAAAAAATTAGATTCACTTGATTCCTAATGTAATAAAAGTACTTCAACTTTTCGTTACCAACATAACAAGAATGTGAAATGGTACATTTTGTTTTTCTCAGGATAAAGCAACTATGAAGAATATTCACGAATCGAGAATGAAACATTTCAAAGGGCTGATATAAACTACTTTTTATTTGCCAAAAAAATTTATTATTCTGGAAGTAGAAATAATTGAAAAAAATAAAATATTCGAATTTCATATTAATATTGAATGATACAATTTTTTTCAGTATTGAAGTAGAGGCTTACTTCGAAGTTAAATTTCATCTATTGATTTAAATATGCAACTATTCTTCATGATGCGAACTATTGGCAATATTGGCATCATATCATACTAATATTTTTTTGAGACAGTGTTGATTTTTTATTTATTTTTCACGGTAGTGGTTATCAACTAATATTCATCACATTTTTTTAATTCTGAAATACTTTTTCAAATGACATTTGTTGGTAACGATCTCTTAGAAAACTTTTGAATTTCAAATAATTTTCTAAATTCTTTGTTTTTCATTCACCAAATGTTATTTTTTTATTTTTTATTTTTAAATGAAAGCTTGTTTTTGAAAAGATTTTTTACGATTATTTAATTTTGTACTTTTTATTATTAGAATTTGTCTCAATATTCAGCAACCTTAATAGATACAAATGTCAACTACGGAAATTATTTGACGGTCCGATGTTTTTTCCCTATTTCTACGGATTTTTTTCGATTTTATTTTGGCAAATTTATTTTCGAGAACGAGAGGGGTTTGAGCCCCTGGACAAACAAATTTTTTAACGTTATTTTCCTCCATCGAATTTCTTTGTAATTCTTACGCGTTCTCTAAATGGCCTCGATGTTTTGAAATTGACTCCTTCAACGGTCCGAGATTTCTCCGATTATATTTTCTAGAACTTTTCTAACTTTTCTCGAGAAGGGTAGGTAAGTCTGTTTCTCGCCGACCGACAGTTGCTTTTCGCCGTAAGTATCCATTTCCAAAATAGTAGACAATTTTTTTGACGGTTTGATGTTTTTCAGAATTTCTACGGATTTCTATTAACGAACAGAGTAATAATAAATGTGCAATGCTTTTCATTTCGAATGAGCTTTGAGTAAAACGTTGAATTGAAAGGATTGACTGATGACTGATACGTCGGTTATTGGTCGAACGTTGGTCAATTATTGTTAATCTTAAATATTTTTTATACTTATCTCACATACACCGCTAGCAGATGTCATTTTAAAATTTCGTTCGGAATGAAAAAATCCGAACGATTAAACCAACCATATTATTGACCAACTAAAAATTTTCCTTGATTGTTGATTTCAATAGTCACACCAAATAGGCTATGAATTATATACTCTTTTCACTCAAACTCATTCCACTATATTTTTCGATCAATCTCAAAGAACAATATGCTCATCAATAAATTTGAATGCCCATTTTGAATGAAAGAGGTTGAAACATAGATGGAGCGTTTAGGATTGTTTATTATACCTATTAGATAAAAATTATTCACTTACCTTTTTACAATTGTTGAATTTCTTGAATTTTCTTGAATTATTACTAGGGAAGCACAGGAGGTATGTAACGTATAACCACAAATATGCTTAAGCTAATTTGGCAACCCAGCAGATATTATTTAACACACCATGAAGCGGCGCTGATAAATGGCACAATATTGTGTGTATGTACTGCGAGCATATCACCAAACTATGGAGTCTCGTACACTTCTCTATATTTGGATTTTTTTCATTTGATTACATGGGTAGAACTTTTAAAATCCACCAAATTTGTTCGTAAATTCGGTTGTTATCATTTTGACGTGAAAGATGAATCTGAATCAGCAAATAGAGAGAAAATTTGTCTGGAGTGTGAATGTCGCCATAGTAAAAGTTGCAGTCATTGGCTAGTGTAAATGTCGCCACAGTAAAAGTTCCAGTTTCCAGTCATTGGCACATGTGGCGCTATCAAAAATAGTTGTCTGTGTGATGATGCCATCTCTGGGATTTCCGAGAAAATATTCAGATCGTCTGTATAGGGAATTATGGAAAATACAGAAATATGTAATTGTTTGAATGAAAGGTGTGTGAGCGGTAGCCATAGTTTTGTGAAAAATCATATTTTGTTTGATTAGGTCGCCATAATCATTATAAAATAAGAAGTGTGTGAAGTGCAGTGTTGCCATATATATTTTATAAAGCAATATTATCGGATTCATTTACAGAATTAAAGGAATAGAGTTAAGAATGCAAACGAATGTATATTAATGTAATTTATTTTCATGTTAACAATAGTTTAGTATACGGGAGAAACAATGAAAAACCGAAAGTGCAAGTCGCAACTGACTATAATTTTCAGTTATTGAAAGGTAAAACTGATAATAACCAATTATTATTATATAATTGAAGATAGCAGGTGATGAGTGAGGATGAGATACCCAGGTTCATAAGTGATTTGAAACTGAATCAATCTATAATTACAGAAATGGACCCTAGTTACTTCAGTAATAAGTCCAGCAATTTTTTATTAGAGGTCCTGCCTCTACCATATTTTGTCAGAGCGTTCATGATTGAGAATATTAAAAGATTTCATAGAGAGAAAAAAATTACCGAGCGTTGGGGGGAAATTGGGCACAGCAATTTTTTTATTAGAGGTTCTACCATCACCATATTTTGTCAGAGCGTTTACGAATTGAGAATAATGAATGAGTCCATCGGAAGAAAAAAATTACCGAGCGTTGGGGGAGAGTTGGGTTCAGCAATTTGTTTGTTAGAGATCTTGTCATCACCATCTTTTTTCAAAACGTTCATGATTGAGTATATTGAAAGATTCCATTGACAGAAAAAAATTACCGAGCGTTGGGGGAGACTTGGGCTCAGCAATGTTTTTATTAGAGGTCATGCCACCACCATATTTTGTCAGAGCGTTCATGATTGAAAATAATGAAAGACTCAATTGACAGAAAAAAATTACCTCTAATAAAAAAAATTGCTGAGCCCAACTCTCCCCCAACGCTAGGCAATTTTTTTCTTTCGGTGAAATCATTCATTATTCTCAATCGTGAACGCTCTGACAAAATATGGTGGTGGCATGACCTCTAATAAAAACATTGCTGAGCCCAAGTCTCCCCAAACGCTCGGTAATTTTTTTCTGTCAATGGAATGTTTCATTATTCTCAATCATGAACGCTCTTACAAAATATGGTGGTGGTAGGACCTCTAATAAAAAAATTGATGAGCCCAACTCTCCCCCAAGGCTCGGTAATTTTTTTCTGTTGGTGGATTCTTACATCATTCTCAATCATAAACGCTCTGATAAAATATGGTGGTGGCAAGACCTCTGATAAAGAAATTGCCGAACCCAACTCTCCCCCAACGCTCGGTAATTATTTTCTGTCGATGGAATTATTCATCATTTCCAATCATGAACGCTCTGACAGAATATGGTGGTGGCAGGACCTCTAATAAAAAATTGCTGGGCCCAACTGTCCCCCAACGCTCGGTATTTTTTTCTCTCGGTGGAACCATTCATTATTCTCCATCGTGAACGCTCTGATGGAATATGGTAGTGGCAGGACCTCTAACTAAAAAATTGTTGAGCCCAACTCTCCCCCAACCCTCGGTAAGTTTTTTCTCACGGTCGAATCATCCATTATTCTCAATCGTGAACACTCTGACGAAATATGGTGGTGGAAAGACCTCTAATAAAAAAATTGCTGAACCCAACTCTTCCCCAACGCTCGGTAATATTTTTTCTGTCGATGGAACCTTCCATTATTCTCAATCATGAACACTCTAAAAAAATATGGTGGTGGTAGGACCTCTAATAAAAAAATTGCTGAGCGCAACTCTCCCCCAACGCTCGGTAATTTTTTTCTGTCAATGATATCTTCCATTATTCTCAATCATGAACGCTCTGACAAAATATGGTTGTGGCAGGACCTCTATTAAAAAAAATTATGAGCCCCAACTCTCCCCCAACGATCGGTTATTTTTTTCTCTTGTAGGAATCATTCATTATCCTCAATCGTGAATGCTCTGACAAAATATAGTAGTGGCAAAACTTCTAATAAAAAAACTGCTGAACCCAACTCTCCCCTAACGCTCGGTAATTTTTTTCTGTTAATGGGATCATTCATTATTCTCAATCGTGAACGCTCTGACAAAATATGATGGTGGCAAGACCTCTAATAAAAAAAAATCCGAACCCAACTCTCCCCTAACGCTCGGTAATTTTTTTTCTGTCGATGGAATCTTCCATTATTCTCAACCATGAACGCTCTGACAAAATATGGTGATGCTAGAATCCCTAATAAAAAAATTGCTGAGCCCAACTCTCCCCTTACGCTCGGTAATTTTTTTCTGTTAATGGGATCATTCATTATTCTCAATCGTGAACGCTCTGACAAAATATGGTGATGCTAGAATCCCTAATAAAAAAATTGCTGAGCCCAACTCTCCCCTAACGCTCGGTAATTTTTTTCTGTTAATGGGATCATTCATTATTCTCAATCGTGAACGCTCTGACAAAATATGGTGGTGGCAAGACCTCTAATAAAAAAAATTCCGAACCCAACTCTCCCCCAACGCTCGGTAATTTTTTTTCTGTCGATGGAATCTTCCATTATTCTCAATCATGAACGCTCTGACAAAATATGGTTGTGGCAGGACCTCTATTAAAAAAAATCGCTGAGCCCAACTCTCCTCCAACGCTCGGTAATTTTTTTATGTCCATGGAATATTTCATTATTCTCAATCATGATTGCTCTGACAAAATACGGTGGCCGCAAAGACCTCTAATAAAAAAAATCTGAGCCCAACTCTCCCCCAACGCTAGGTTATTTTTTTCTCTTGAAAGAGTCATTCATTATTCTCAATCGTAAACGCTCTGACGAAATATAGTGGTGGCAAGACTTCTAATAAAAAAATTGCTGAGCCCAACTCTCCCCCAACGCTCGGTAACTTTTTTCTGTGGATGGAATCATTCATATTTCTCAATCGTAAACGCTCTAACAAAATATGGTGGTGGCAAGACCTCTAATAAAAAAATTGTTGAGCCCAACTCTCCCCCAACGCACGGTAATTTTTTTGTTGGTGGAATCTTTCATTTTTCTCAATCATGAACGCTCTGACAAAATATGGTGGTAGCAGGATCTCTAATAAAAAAAATTCTGAGCCCCAACTCTCCCCCAACGCTCAGTTATTTTTTCTCTTGAAATTATAAAAAAATTGCTAAGCCCAACTTTCTGTCGATGGAATCATTTATTATTCTCAATCGTGCCAACGCTCCGACAAAATATGGTGGCACAGATTCACCTAACTTTTGATTTGAGTATTGGATTATTTTCCAAGATTATTTTCTGGAAAAGTTCATGAAGTCTGTTAATGTGTAATCACAAATGGGTCAATGTCGATTTGGCAACACGGCCGATATTATTCAACACACCGGCAGGGGGCGCTGGTATCAAAAAAATGGCTAGGTCACAGTACTGGGTGTATGTACCACGAGCATATCACCAAACTATGGCGTTTTGCACACTTTTCCAGAAATGAAATTTTGAAAAAAAATTGTAATGTAGTAGACTTTCGAAAACCCACAAATCTATCGGTAAATAGGGTAGTCATCAATTTGACGTAAAATATGTCCCGGAATATGCAACTGGAGAAAAAATATATCTGAAAATGTTATGGCGACGTGTGCATGTCGCCACAATAAAAGTTGTAGCCATAGTTCAGGCATATTCTCATGTTCGTCGCCACAATATACCAAAAACAAACACACCCGTAGAGTGTACAGAGAGGCATAGCCTGTGCGAGTAGAGCACGGCTATTATTATTATTTGCCGTGACGCTCCAGGGTTACTTACTGATTTTTTGTGGCTCATTCACTTTTCAGCTGTAGGAAAACCTACAGCGCCACATCGGGTGGTCGGTATGCACTCGAAGCTATCAAGAGACGGGATTGGCATCTACATGTGGTCGCCTATTGAGTACTTGAGAAAAAACCTGTCGTACGCCGGGCTCGAAACGTCTATCACTAGGCTGAAATTTCAAACAGCCCGCGCCTTAGATCTCTAAGCTACCGGCCATATTATCATGATAGACCCCATAATTAGAATACATGTAACGAAAATATCTTATGAAACGATAGTCGCTGACAACCGATGTTTTTGCCCTTTTAATGGCAAATACCTAAATACCTGTCTGGAAACAACTACTCCCTGGCTACCGCGACGGGTATTGAATCATATGAAACAGATACTTGTGCAATGTTCCCTGTTACAGAGGATACAATGATTGCAAATGCTCCCTATGAGCAAATAGTAGAATTTTTATTCGGACAGGGGACCACTTGTAGACTAATTTTGAGGTTTATTTCCTATTCATCAATACAGGGTAGGTCACTCTGCGGACAGCTTTGAGGCCATCAGTTGCTATCATCACACTACTCTGTCTATATTTGATAGGGGAGAGTGGTCAAATATCAACCGCTGTCTAATATTGATCGCATACCCCTACACAATTCTTGAAGCTTTTCAACAATAGAGCGAGTCAGCATGCGCTGGGATGGTATTTACTATGTATACAGTCACGTACACACTTAGTCGATGTTTGACCGTAGTGAATGCTTGATGTTAAATTTTGCCTCATTCCTTATAATATTTGGTACACCGATACGAAAGTAAGTAATGATTTCATTTGATTGTAGCTTTAATTTTTGTGCAGTAAGGTATTTATATATGTATGTGCTTATTTTGTGTGATGAATTTTCGTAACATTTTCACGGATTTTTTTTGTAATTCATCTTTTTTTTGTCTACCACGTGCAGTCGGCTAATGTCAACCAGGATGATCGATATTTTTCTACTGTGATCGATATTGTACCAATGGTGTTTATTATTTTACAGATTCCTCGTCAAAAGTATACACGCAAAACTTCTAGTAGTCTGAAAAAGATATCGAACGTGCGCTTAAGACAATACATGACAAAGTTCCTTCCATACGAAAAACTGCACAAATGTTCAATATTCCATATGGAACATTACAAGACCGTGTAAGAGGTCGCTTCACTACAAAAAAGTACAAAATGGGTAGCAAATCAGTTTTTACTGTTCAGCAAGATGAATATCTCGCAAAACATGTTATAAACCTCTCTCGCCTTTTTTATGGACTAACATCTACGTCCATAAGAAAACTTGCATTTGTATTTGCACAAACCAATAAAATAAAAAAACACTTTTAATAAAGAGAAAGCAATATGTGGAAAAGATAGGTTCTATGCATTTATGCGGCGTAACCCGACATTGAGCTGTCGAAAACCGGAAGCCACAAGTCTGAGCCGTGTGTTGGCATTCAATAAAGACGAAGTTACGATATTTTATGATAATTTAGATAAGCTGTACTCTGAACTTTTGAAACTCATCGCATCTTCAATGTAGACGAAACAGCGATTAGTAACGTTCACTTGCCAAGCCGCATTGTTGCCCAGAAAGGTCAAAAACAGGTAGGAGCTGTCACAAGTGGAGAGAGGGGCCAACTTGTAACTGTTGTTGTAGCGATGAGTGCTGCAGGTTCGTTTGTTCCACCAATGTTTATTTTCAAACAAAAAAGAATGAAAGAAGCTCTAGAAAGAAACGGACCAACTGGTGCTGTATATAGGTGCTCTAAGTCTGGATGGATTACTGAGGAGATTTTTTCAGACTGGATTCAACATTTTGCAAAATTTACAAAAGCTAGTAAAGATGATCCGGTCCTGTTATTAATGGATAACCACTCCACTCATTCAACTTTAAGGTCATATCATTATTGCATAGATGATGGCATTAAAGTTGTTTCAGTTCCACCCCACACTTCGCACTGGTTGCAACCGCTCACTGTTGGTTTTTTCGGACCATATATCAAAGCAAGAAAACACGAGAAGATTCTACAAACGGATATTGCAGAGTTATTTAAAACTGCTTTTAATAAAGTGGAAGCTGTAGAGAAAGAGGTAAAGGCTTTCGAGACTACTGGCATTTATCTATTTAACCGATCCGTGTTCAATGATGAAGAGTTCAGTTCCTGACTAGTCGATCCAGCGCCAACTGCTGAGCGGAATCAAGAACCGACGATTGCTGAAACAAATGGAATAACACGATCTGAGAAAACACTCTCTCCTATGCCTGGACCATCTAAGATGAAACAACACGATCCACCTTCCTTGAAGAGACCACTTCCTATATCACCTATCTCCACAGCTCAACAACCTTCTCCATTATAAACTCCGTCGCCTATCCCTGGACCATCCAAGACAAAACGTCACCGTATACTTTTCTTTAGTAGCGAATATTCAGAATTAGAGCTTGAAGAAATTGTAGACAATGATGATCCGACAGTTCAGCTACCCATGGAAAATAAGAACTTTGTAGAACTTCTACCCTTGCCAACAGTGACAACTAGAACTAAATCGCGAAAAACCAAGCATTCCCAGATATTGACCTCAACGCCATTAAAAGAGGAATTGAAAAAAAAGAAGAGAAGAAGCAACAGAAACTAAAGAAGTTAGAAAAACAAAAAGATATTAAACAGGAGAAGCTGACGAAAACTTCACGACGTATAGTTCCCAAAAAAAAAAGATAATTCTACAAATGCTGACATATGTTCTGTTTGTCAAGAGTTTGGAAAATCAAATGAATGGTGTGGTGGTATGGTGGAGATGCCGTTCATGTGCTGCGTGGACGATTGCTTAATCATTGAAAATGCTAAAGATTATGTTTATAGTAAATGTTAAATAGTTTGTTGTAACCTTACTTTTTGAAAAAAATAAATTTAGAAAATATGGTTGATATCACCCGATATGGTTGACATTACCCGACTTTATGGTTGATTTTATCCGACTTATCGATATTATCCAGAAAAGTACCGGTATGAGTTTTATACATTAGAAAAGAACAAACATTATTTATTCCGTTATCTATTTTTGCCATAACGTTACTAATAGTTTTTGAGGTACTTTCATATGCAAAGCATCTTTATACATACAGGGTGTTTCAAAATTCAGTATCAAGATTTCAGGGGCATATTTTTCAGGTCAAAATAATTTTTTTTTTCCATAAACATGTGTCTGCAACTGCTTAATTTCTAAGATACAGGGTGTTGAAATTTAACAAAAATGATAATGATACGCCAATGTTTATTTTTTAAAGAATATTATATCTACTCATAAAAATGGTCCTATGACTTTTTTTCGTACGAAGAACAGTTTTCGATTCAAATAACAAAATGAGACAAACAAAAATTCGCCTAGGTACAAGCAAATGACTACCTTTTATGTTTTAAATCGAAAACCGTCGGTCGGACGGAAAAAAATCAAAAGACCATGTTTGTGTGAAGATAGAAGACAATTATAAAAATAATACTTATTTGACAAAAAAACAGTAGCGTATCATTATTTTGATCAAAATTATTACAGGTCATGTGTACAGGACGCCACTGATGGAAATTAAGAAAATGTTCACCATGGAAAAAGTGTATTTTTATGTGTACTTTGCATGTTCCAAAATTAAAAAGAGAAGCCAAAGTGGTTTTAGAGATATTGAAAAAGAACTGATTTTTTTGTTAAATTTCAACATCCTGTATCTCAGAAATGAAGCGGTTGTGGACACATGTTTATAAGAAAAAAAGTCTCATTTTGACCTAAGAAATACGCCCCTGAAATCTTGATACTGAATTTTGAAACACCCTGTATATTACATATACAGTTATGAACACTTTCGCTTAAGTGGTCGAATTTAATAAATATAAAAAGTCTCGCTCCTTGCTAGACTGGACATATTACCGCGAACTGAGAAATTACATTACGGGTGCGATACGTCGAGAAAAAAAAGCATATCTGGATCATATTCTCCTGCAAAAAAATTCGAAATCTACTTGGAACGCTCTACGATCTCTTGATTTGTTACGTGAAAAAAGTAATACTGAAATACCACCCGACCTAAAAAATAAGGACCTTATTAATAACCATTTCAATAGTATTCCTCAGCTCATACCTTCAGGAGACCAGCTGTTATTACTCGATAAATATGAAATATTACCAACTACCGAAAAGTTATTTACTTTCTCTCGCGTTACAGAAATAGTGGTAAGAAAGCACATGTACGACATCAAAAGCAATGCGACAGGGACAGATCAAATTTCACTTCGTATGCTCCATTTGATAGATGACCATCTACTGAAACATATCACTTATATAATAAATACCATGTTAATGGGTGCTGTATTTCCTCAAGCCTGGAAACACGCTCTGGTTATTCCCCTTCCCAAGTGTAATACACCTTTACATTTTTCGGACCTTCGTCCCATAAGTATTTTACCATCTCTGTCTAAAGTTGCAGAAAAGGTAATGAAAGAGCAAATAACCTCCTATGTACAGGAAAGTAATATTATTACTTCAGTACAGTCTGGTTTCAGACAAGATCACAGTACTACAACAGCCCTTCTATCTATTACTGATGACATATTCAAAGCTACCGATGAAAGCAAACTGACATGCTTAGTATTGTTGGACTACAGTAAGGCCTTCGATAATCTGGATCACGGAATTATCTGTAAAAAACTTCGCTATTTCGGTTTCTCTAGCAAGGCTACTTGTTTAATTGAAGACTATCTGTGTAACCGTAGTCAACGTGTAATTATACACGGAGATGTATCGAGCGCCTTACTTGTGTCAAAAGGTGTGCCACAAGGATCCATTCTCGGGCCACTATTATTCAGTATATACATTTCTGACTTTTATAAATCAATAAATAAAAGTACGATACATCACTATGCAGATGACACCCAAATATATTTCTCGTTTCATAGTGACAGTTCGCAAGAATATTAACAGAGACCTCCAATCTATATTTGACATCTCTTCTGCACATAAGCTCAAACTTGCAAATAAGTCTGTAGTCATGCTTTTTGGACCAAAGAAAGTGAAAGAACTTGCACTTGGAAATTTTGAAATATGCATCGATGGCAATAAATTGCCATTATTTGAGGAAAATAAGAACCTAGGACTATACTTCAATTCTGATCTAAGATTCACGAAACATGTTAACTATCTTTGTCAAACCTCTTATAACACCCTGAGGCAGTTATATCCGAATCGTGATATACTCTCTACAAAACTTAAAATGAAACTTTGCGAGTCTCTGATTTTTTCTAAAATTTCTTATTGTGATAGTATTTACGGACCTGCCTTACTGCAATATGACGCACATCGCTTACAACGTATTCAAAATTCGTGTTTAAGACTTTGTTATGGAATACGTAAATATGACCACATCTCGTCGAAAATGAAGCACTCTGGTTGGTTGAGACTGGATACCCTCAGAACTGTGCATCTTTTAACTATCACGCATAAGATCCTCATTTCTAAAAAACCAGAATATCTCCTTCGTAAATTGACGACTTTTTCCAGTGTAAATAGATCGAATACTCGAAACAGTAAATCACTAATCATACCTAGACATCGTTCTGCCATTTTCACCCGCAGCTTTTCATACAATGCTCCAAAATTGTATAATCAATTACTCAGTGAATTTAGATCGTACACTCTATCAAATTTTAAAAAAAGATTGAAGATTCACTATAAGGAAGCAGGGAATAAGTGAATACAAATATATGATACTGCATGGCATTGGACTTTCAGACATCACGATTTAGAAATGAGTTGAATATTTTTATCTGTTTATGGTATATATTTATCTTTCTTGGCGTTTCTCGCATAAACCTATTCCACTTCTATAATGATCACTATATAGGCAAACGATACCCTTGATGAAACGGGAATCGGTTTTGTGCGTTCAGTTGTATTTTTTTGCGAAAATTTTGTTGGAACAAATGATTCAATTCGTTTGTGAGAATTCGGGAATCTAACTGATTTTTGGTTTGATGATTTTGAAAGAAAAATGTTTTCTATGGTTTGACAAATGAAAAAAATTGGCAAATTCCCGAATTCTTAAGGAGATTATAGACTCAAAAGAAGAAAAAAAAATTGTTTAAAATTATTAGTTTTGACGCAAAACCGATTCTACGATTAGAAGCTATCTACCTTATTGGCGCTCCCAGCTACGTAGTTTTTTTACGGACAAGTGCTTCGTTACCAACATTAAAAAATGTTTTGTATTTTTTGCTTTGTACTAACTCAGATTGTTTTAATGCGTTTTGCGTCTACGGTTGCTCAATAATTTGAGGGTTAGACCCAATAATTTGTCTTCTCACGTATAAATGTTTTTGTTATGTAATTTATTTAAATATGTACATGGTATGTGCATTGTTGTTCTGTTTAGTCACTCGCTTGTTTTAGTACTTTTTTGTTAGTTCTGAATGTGTTTTGTATTTGTATTTAATATGTACCTGATACTGACTTGTCCAATTGCTTTTGTAAGCTCGTTTTAATGGATTAATAAATACTTGAACTTGAACTTGAACTACCCCCACTATCGCTCTTGAAAAATATATCCCCATACACCCAACATGTGCGGCGCAAGGATAAAATTTGACTTTCGTGATGACGCGCTGATGTTGCCTCTTAATTGTTGTAATTTTCCTCGCCGACTCGTACAAAGTAATGTACACAATGCGTGCGGTGCCGTACTCTGAAATGCAGCGCCAGCGGTTTTTTAAGGCTCGTCGGAACGGATACATAATAATTCAATATGTGGGATTTACCGCGGCATCCACCGCCCGGCGTTCGAAATCGGACACTGCTCGATAAAAAAACACCGCGTTATAAAATCGCTTCAGTATGAATACATGTATAGAAACACATTTTTTGTCTCATAAGCGCGATTTTCTAGGACACGTTGAAAAATCTCCCATGCGAATGCGGCCTTGGAGTTGAGTTTTTTTTTGTTAATTATACCACATTGTTACTTATGTTATTTATTTCCCTTTTTCTGCTTTATCTTTTATTGACAGTTTTTTATGTACATTTTGTTATAATAACAATTTGTTATTCAATCTTTTCCGCGTTTCTATCCATCTTACTGGCATATATCAATTTTTAATTTATGTGAAGTTAGCCACACTTTTCCAGTCACTGTTTCTGACGCGTAGACCGTCGAGTATGGGATTCAGCGTTAATTACTGGCAATGTTGCCAGATCTCATGAAAGAATATGTTTTCAATAAAAAATGTTCAGCCACACTTCCTGACTGAAAACAACATACGTATTGCCGGAATAATCATTTGAAGGGGATAAAAAAAAATCCATTCCAAACCTATGGTGTTTAGAAAAGTATATCTGGACGCCCACAAATATGATGAAAATTCAGATAGTACTCCGGATTATGAAAACTCTTGAAAGCACTGCGCTGATACAAAAAAAAATAACATCGGAATAATGAGATTGAGTTGCGTATGGAACAACTTCCAGATTTCTTTAGACTCCCGTCGGCAAGACAAAAAAAAATAAGGTGTTTTTCCAGACTACAAAAATTTCAGAAACAGACTCTGAGAATCAAAGAAAGAGAAGCGCTGCTAAAAAATAAAAATACTTCGAGAAAAAGGAGATCGAGATGTGCATCAAACTTCTTTTCGATTCCTTTGAACTCCCGTCAATATGACTGAATTTTTTATTTTTTTTTCTCAGACTACGAAAATACCAGCAAAAGACGCGCTGCCGCAAAACTGAAAATACTGTTAGAAAGAGGAGATCGAGATGTGCATAAAACCTCTTTTAGATTCCTTTGGAAAAAATTAAAATTAAGAATTTTCTCAGACTATGAAAATTTTAGTTAATTTTAGTTTTGCGACAGCGCATCTCTTTCTGGGATTTTCATAGTCTGAGAAAATTCTCTATTTTTATTTTTTTCAGACATGTTGACGGGAGTCCAAAATAATCCAAAAGAGGTTTATGCACATCTCGATCTCCTCTTTCTAAAGGAATTAGTTTTGCGACAGCGCGTCTCTTTCTGGGATTTTCATAGTCTTAGAAAATTCTTTATTTTAATTTTTTTCAGTCATATTGACGGAAGTCCAAAGGAATCTGAAAGATGTCTTATGTACATCTTGTTCTCCTCTTTCTAACAGTATTTTTAGTTTTGCGGCAGCGCGTCTCTTTCTGGAATTTTCATGGTCTGAGAAAATTCTTATTTTTTTGCCAGCCATTTTGACGGGAGTCCAAAGAAATCTGAAAGAGGTTTTCTGAACATCTCTATCTCCACTTCCTAACGGTATTTTTATTTTTGCGGCAGCGCGTCTCTTTCTGAGATTTTCATAGTCTTAGAATATTCTTTATTTAAATTTTTTTCAGTCATATTGACGGGAGTCCAAAGGAATCTGAAAGAAGTCTTATGTACATCTCGATCTCCTCTTTATAGCCTGGAAAGATTCTTGTTGCAGCAGCGCGTCTGTTTCTAAAGTTTTTGTTGTCTGGAAAAACACTTTAATTTTTTTTTCTTGTTGACGGGAGTCTAAAGAAATCTGGAAATTGTTCCATGCGCAATGCTTTCTAGACTTTTCATAATATTTGAGGGCGTCCAGATATACTTTTCTAAACACCATAGGTTTGGAATGGAATATTTTCTTTACCCTCTTGATTCATGAATAATATCTATAACAGATTTTTACCGTGTCATCCTGATATATTCCGGCAATACGTATTTTGCTTTCAGTCAGGAAGTGTAGCTGAACATTTCTTATTGAAAACATATTTTTTCACTAGATTTGGCAACATTGCCAGTAAATAACGCTGCATCCCATACTCGACGGTCTAAACGTCAGAAACCGTGGCTGGAAAAGTGTGGCTTACTTCACATAAATCAATTTTTAATTGAATAATATGATTAGCTTTTATGTGTTCTACCAAAAACTGGATACTATATAGGTTGATAGGGTTCGACTCGTCTGGGCTGATTCAATGGTCCAGTCCGCCCCTTGTTACATACTGTAGTTTCATCATAATTTCATCATAATGAATGAAAAAATGTTCATTGTAGTGTCAAAATAATTGTTAATCAAGTTTCCATTCGATAATATATCAAATTTTTTATCGTGGAGAAAGTATAGCCTGTTAATCGATTAGAATATACTATTATCAACTTTACATTCTTCTTCATTATTATTTTCGGTTAATAGCAAAGTTTTTAGAATCAATCATCAACCACACAAAGAATATCACAACAAAGAATCACAAACAAGTTTTTTGATACATATTTTTTTGTTTGTTGCAGGAGTCGTCTGTTCCATACCAAAACCACCCGATGAATGGAAACGTAGCGAAGGAAATGAGGATAATGGGCCACGGGTCGCAGCCTGGGCATTCATCAAAGTACGTATCCGAATGAAATGGTAATTGTTAATTAAGTCGGGAAGACGAGACGAGATGGGCTGATAATCTCCAGTCAGTTTCGCGGTGATATAACTGCGAGTAGGTCGGGCGTGTTTGATTGAAAGATTCATCGCCTGGGAAATTGGGAAAACTTGTTTTCTGGACAGGGCCGTATTCATGACGGTAGGAATTTGTGAAGGATATCAGGTTCATCCTGGATATCAATTGATTGCAATAAAATTCTGATGATACATCCTGTGAATGCGGTGAGAGCTTTATGAAAGGAGATACGTATTTTCTAGCTGCGGCCTATGTATGTGGTAGTTCTGGATGGATGTTATCGTAAGTACTGTGTCATAAGGGGCAGTAGTTGTTTTTTCTTGAATACTTGTGGAAAGTTGGATATTTCTTTAATTATTTAGTGGCTTTTTGTTAACCATTGACAAACACTTTACATCATTCTTGTGAAACCTTTCTCAAGTAGGACTTTTAAGGGCACCATACATTACAATCTTAGTTGTCAATTTTAATCGGACAACTAAAATTGTGCAAGCAAGATTGAAGTGTATTATCTTAAATTGACAATTTATCAGGCGATTTTATTCACGATTCGCACCATAATTTTACCTTCACAATTATGAACTGACAGTTTGAAGTAGTGCATTTCGTAGATATCGTATCGTATCGTGAAGTAAATTTAAAATGGATGTATGAACTTATTCAAATGATATTGTTGTGGATTTCAAATGGCGCACGTTTCAAACTGAAAAACTAGACTTGGTGGTGTATGTGTAACTTGAATAACCATCTTAGGTGCAAATTTTATTTGTTCAATTGAAATTGACAACTAAGATTGTAATGTTTGGGGCCCTTCAATCAGCTATAAGACAAAGCTCTACTCTAATACAGAGACCCCACAAAGAATAATCACTTACGAATAATTGAGTTACAAGTGGTGGAGGGTGCTGGTACAGCCAAGCAATTTTTTTTCTTTCAAGTTGTAAAACAACGCTCATGTTCCAACCCCTGCGCTTGTGTTTTATCGTGCCATGTATTTTCACTATGGTCTTGGCCTGTTGCATACAAGTACCTTCTATCTTTTACCATAATATTTATCGATATCGGACATAAAGACATTAATTAGACTGTCAAAAGTCTCATTCTAAAGAAAAGTAAATTTTACATAAAAAATTGAAAATAAAATATTTAAACTCACTGAAGGAAAAGTTAAACATCTTAAGTAGTGATTGATTCAAGTGCTGCTGTGCTTTTACCATTTCGGAAGGTATATTAGAGAGCTTGACATACCTATTCACAAAAAACGTCATTTTGTGAAATGTTAGCCCAGGTGAATTATATCTAATCTGAAATTATCAATGAACTAAACAATGCCCAGACTAAAAGGAAAAAATCTTTCTAGTGCGGATGATGAGGATCGGTCTTCTGATTTCACACAACTTAATATGAGGAACCCCCAGATAATTCCAAAGAATTGATGGAAACAATCACTAAACTAAAGACTGAGAACATGCATCTATCGAAAATTATTGAAGAAAAACAGTTACGTATACTCGAAAAAGACAAAAATATCAAAATTCAAGATAACTACAATCTAATTGTATGAAACATAGTTGAGAAGGATACCATTATGGATACTCTCAAGAAAATTGAAGAGGGTGTAAGAGAAATAAAGGAAAATAACACCGAAAAAGTAATTCAAAATGTCCCTATGTCATATGCAGAGATCACAAAGAATAATTTGAAAATGTTACCTCCACAAAATGTTGAAACTTTCACAATTCGTCCAAAATCAATCCAATCTATTATTGAAACTCAACAAGATTTGAAAAATAACATTAATATAGGACAACTGAATATCTCCATTGACTCTGTAAAGTTTGTGAAAAGTGGTGGTATAGAAGTGAGGTGTAAAAACAATAGTGACTCCGTAAAACTGAAAGAAGAAATAGAAAAGAAAATGAAAAACAAATATAATTTTACTGTGCAGATAAAGAAGAAATGGAAAAAATAATTATAGAGCAAAATGAAATCAATGAAAAAGATCATCTGAAGATAATTCATGTGAAGTTCGTAGAATCAAAAAACACCTATACACTTTACGCTGAAGTCAATGGGAATCTTTTTCATAAAATTATCGATAACTCTGATCAAAAGTTATTTTTTGACTGGTAAATATGCAAGGTATTTGATGGAAACAAAATAACACAATGTTTCAACTGTTTCAAGTTCAACCACAGTGCACATAAATACTGAAATATTTCTTTATGTCCCAACTGTGCTGGCAATCATAAATTGGAAAGTTGTCCACAAACTAACACTAGCAACCACCAGTGCGGAAATTGTATATTTTCAAATTCAAAATATAACACAAAATATGATACCAAACATTCGGCAGATAACCAATTGTGTCCTACCTTTGAATATTACAAAAAAATATTTCAGAGTCGAATAAACTATGGCCTTACAAAATGAGGTGCATATTTCAGACTACTCTTCAATATCAAATCATAACATCAAACTTCATGAACTACCATCGATTTCTGATTTCAATTGTACTGAACAAAATAATTTTAAAATTCTATATCTAAATTCAAGATCAATCAAAAACAAAATGGATGATCTAGATGTCATGATCAGTGAACTGAAAGTGAATATAATTATAATAACGGAAACTTGGTTGGGGAAAGATGAAGAAAAATATTATAACTTTGAAGGTTGTTCTTCCATATATTCCAGCAGACAAAAACGTGGTGGTGGTGTAGGTAATCAAGGATAATATTGATTTTGAAATTGAAAAAAGGAAATGTACTATCGTTTATTGTAGTTAAAATCAAAAAATTTTAAATTTATTGCTATGTGGATTATATCGACCTCCTAAGTTGAGTAAACAAAGGTTTTTTGAATTCATGGATGAAACTCTTGAAAATCTTAACAATCGCAACTCTGAGATTTTTCTTTTTGGTGACATGAATATCAATATTTTGTCTGATAATAAAGAAACAAAACAATTGATTTATATCTATAATTCCAATCGTTTAATATTGGTCAATAAAATTCTTCCAACTAGAGAAATGAATAGTAGTTCAACTCTAATTGATCATTTTCTAATGAATTCAAAGAGACATATAAATGTGTTTATCACCAATACTTCACTGAGTGACCACAAAATGTATATCACATGTTTGAATTCACAACCTAAAACAAACAAAAATTGAACTGAATATTTTTCAGTGAAAAAGTTTGATTTCGAAAAATTAAAAAAATAATTAATGAATTTAAATCATACAATTCAATTTTACAATGATCCCAACGAAGCATATAAGAAATTATTAAAATGTTTTTACTCCTGTTCATTCACAAAAAAATATAAATGTAAAAAAGAATCTAAGCCATGGTTTGATGATCACCTAGCAAAATTGATAAAAGAACGTGACAAATACTTTTACAAGAAAAAAAAGATCCCCTTTCAGATCACTTTTTGGCAAAATATTCTTCTTTCAATAAACTTGTTGAAAAAATAACTAGGGAAAAGAAATTTGAATATTATCGAAAAAAATTCACCGATTCCACTCCCAAGGTGGTATGGAATGGTATAAATTCGTTATTGCCCAATGCATCTAATCATAATAAACATAAATGTATCAAAAGTTTGGATGCCAATAATTCCAAAATTGAAGATCTAATTGAAATATGTGAGGCATTCAATATACACTTCGTGAATATTGGAAATAAATTAGCATCTGCTATTCCCAAAACATTTGAATCAGTTAATGATAAATCAAGTGTTTCATCCATGTTCCTGAAACCCATCAATATTTCTGAAGTCGAAGAAGTCATTGATAAATTAGACCAAAAAAAGGCTTATAATATCACCAATTTTATACTTCATCATCTAAAAATCATTTGAAAAAGGTATAGTACCAAATGAAATGAAAATTGCAAAGGTGTCACCAATTTACAAAAGTGGTAAAAAAAATGATCCGAATAATTATAGGCCAATTTCTGTTCTTCTAATTTTTTCGAAAATTTTAGAAAGACTGATACATGTAAGGCTTTTTGAATATCTTGAAAAAAATAATTTACTTTACGAAGGTCAATATGGTTTTCGCAAATCCAGGGACACAGAAGTAGCAACAATGGAAGTTATTCAAATTCAAATTGACAACAATAAAAAATGTAGCATGTTGTATTTGGATTTGTGTGAAGCGTTCGATACTGTTAATCATGAAATTCTTTCAAAGAAATTATTTAATATTGGGATCAGAGAAAACCTATTCAGTTGGTTCAAAAATTATTTTTATAATAAAAAACAATTTGTTCAAATCGGAAATCATCAGAGTTCTTTCAGAAACATAACCTGTGGAGTACCGCAAGGTTCAATTCTTGGTCCTGTTCTGTTTTTGATATATATAAACAATCTGTCGAATTTGACATTAGAAGGGACAATTCAATTATTTGCTGATGACACTACAATAATATACTTCTCAGATGATTATAAAAAAATGCAAAATTACATAAATAATGATTTTAAAAAAATATTTAAATGGCTACAGCAACATAAATTGACTATTAATTTCAATAAATCTTCCTACATGAATATATCTAAAAGAACAATTGACACTTCCACCATTTCCATTCATTATGAAAAAAATTTTATAAATTATACTGGCTCAAAAAAATGTTTAGGACTTTATATTGATGAAAAATTAACGTGGAAGAAGCATATTGAAAGTATCCGGAAGAAAATATCGCCTCTCATAGGTGTTCTTTATAGAATAAGAAATTATATACCACTAAAATTATTGAAAAACATCTATTATAGCTTGATTTATTCACACTTTCAATATTTCATATCTTTATGAAACCATTGAAATCATTGCAAAATAAATCAATTATGTGTATTTATAAATTACCTTATCTGGAACCAACAATAAATTTATATATACCAAATAGGCTTTTGAATTTAAATTCCCTGTATAAACTCAAAATATGTTGCTTCATCCATTCTGTTAAAAATAAAATAAAAATAACATCTAATATAAGTTTTATTGAAATGGACAAAATTCATAATTATGTCACTAGACAAACAAATTTTTTATCTATTAATAATGTTAAATCTGAAATTGGAAAGAAATGTTTATATCATAATGGAATAATAATTTACAATTCGATTCCTAATTACTTAAAAACAGTTAAATCAATAGTAAAATTCAAAATCGAATTAAAAAATACCCTTTACTCAACTGAATAAGAATGTATAAAATCAACATATTAAATATATATATATATATATATATATATATATATATATATTTGTTATAGATTAGAAATAATTTAATGTGTTCATTAGGTTCTCAGTATCCTACTAAGACCTCCTCCCCCACCCTATATCGTTATAACTTTTCATATTTCCCTAACTTTGGCTACTAATCAAATTGTAAATTACTTTGTGTATTCTATCTATCTGTATCCCTATTCATAAACATGTAATGTTTCTTGGGAAGAATAAAGTTATTATTATTATTATTGTATAGCTCAGGTGTAGACAGTGCGGTATGCGCTCTGCTCTCTATAATACCCTTTCCGTCTGTTTCTGATCTTTTTCCGCTAATTTATTTGCATGTTCCCTGAATATTAACCCTTCGTACAATATGATTCCTTAGTACTTGCCTTTTTTTATGGTCGTCTCTTTTATGTTGAAGCTAACACTAGTTTTCTCAGATCTTTGAGAATTTTGTCGCTCATGTTTTTCTGTTTGCAATATTCAGGTCGTGTGACTGTACCCATTTGCTTATTTAGAATACCAACATTTAAGATATTCCATAAACTTGGCCCCATCAACGATCCTTGTGGCAATCCCCGACTAATCTTCACTTGTTTTTCCTTGGTTATTGTTACGCTTCTATTGTTCAGACATCAGTTTTCTTCGATTGACGCAGATATTGTATGGCAAGATTGTGCGACGAGTCCATTTTGCTAAGATTCTGTACTCTGTTATTTCAGTGCTCTTGTTTCGAAATAGTTATTCGAGTTCTTTTCGTAGATTTCTATGTTTGTTCTTTGGAAACCTTCCTTTTTTCTTTCGCGTATTTTGGTCTGTATACCGGACATCTCCATGTACCAGTTACGTCTAAGTGAATCAGTCGACTCCACTCGATTTGTTTCTTTTGTTGAAGTTTTCTTTGTCTTCTTTGCATATACGGCAAGTAAAACTATGCCTAGAAGTGATTGGTATGTGCATAATTTGTTATGTTCTATAAGAACTCCTATAAGAAGAAGTAGTGCTTGACGATCTCTGCCTGAGAGCCATCCCATTATTTACTCGCTGGGACCAGCCACAAAGTCTTTGGACTGCCCAGTCAGCAATATCATACCAAAGTTGGTTCAGTTCTTCTCCCGCCCAATCGAGGAAGGTGACAGAGGTGTGGCTCCCATATGCACAAAGGCGTCGCAGAACCGATTCCAGCAAGTACGTCTTCGTTTCAACTGATACATCAAGAGCATATTCGCATTCCTGTACAGATGGCTCTGAGCGCCGCCTGACTATCTGGACAAATATAATTCTTTCTTCGGGCCCTTCTTTCACCTCTTGCCTGATAGCTACAGTTAGGTCAGTTGTTGTACAATCCAGTGTGTCTGGATATCTAAAATACTTTTGACAAGGCGAAGACATCGACCATACAGTCAGTTGGGTTGGGTCGTCGCCAACGAGAAAGTGAGTTCA